>CM077670.1:87512500-88745833 GCA_039707655.1 Elymus sibiricus | reverse complement strand
CCCCTCCCAGAGGGAAGTATCCCCGGCGGAATCGCTTCGCCGGAGAGCAAAATAGCTCCTACCCAGGTTCCGCCTCGAGACGGCGGCGCTTCGTCCCGAAAGTCTTCTCCTTATTTTTTCTAGGGCAAATGACCTTATATAGCAGAAGGAGGGGGCCAGACGCCAGCTGTGGGCGCCACAAGGCAATAGGGCGCGCCCGGGGGGGCGCCCTGTTGCCTTGTGGGCAACTGGTGGGTCCCCTCTGGTATTTCTTTTCTCCAGTATTTTTTATATATTTAATAAAAAATCTCCATGAAATTTCAAGTCAATTGGAGCTCTGTAGAATAGGTATCTCTGATGTGGCTATTTCAGGTCCAGAATTCCACCTGCCGGCATTCTCCCTCTTCATGTAAATCTTGCAAATTAAGAGAGAAAAGGCATAAGAATTATACCATAAAGTGAAATAATGATTAAAAACATAATAATTAACAGTAGGAAATCATGATGCAAATTGAACGTATCAGTATGTTCATGTTTTCTTGCGCCTGGACGCTTTCTTTGTCTTTCGTTATCTGAATGATAGTGGAACCTGATCCAATATGGATCGAATGGAATAAAAGAACGGGTCGGCGTTGACGTCAAAACAGGTCATGCAACAATGCCAAGGTCATGTATAGTTGATACGTCTTCGTCGTATCTATAATTTTTGATTGTTTCATGCCAATATTCTACAACTTTCATATATTTTTGGCAACATTTTATATTATTTTTGGGACTAACATATTGATCCAGTGCCCAGTGCCAGTTCCTGCTTTCTGCTTGTTTTTTGTTTCACAGAAAATCCATATCAAACGAAGTCCAAATGCAATAAAATTTTACGAAGAATTATTTTGGAATATATGTAATTTTTGGGAGGTGGAATAAACGCAAACGGAGGCCCACAGCCTGCACAAGCCACCTGGGCACGCCCTCCCTGGCGCGCGGTGTTGCCTCGTGGGCGTAGAGTTGTATCGGTGGTCGATAAAACTTGAAGGGAATATTAATTCTACCTTTAGCTCCTCGTTGGGTTCGACACTCTTATTTATCGAAAAAGCTACAATTGATCCCCTATACTTGTGGGTTATCAAGACCTTTTTCTGGCGCCGTTGCCGGGGAGCAATAGCGTGGGGTTGATATTCTCGTGTGTGCTTGTTTGCTTTATCACTAAGTAGATTTTATTTTCTGTTCTAAGTTGTTCTCTATCTTTAGTTATGGATATGGAACACGAAATACCAAAAAAATTAGTTGTACTTGCTACTCATGGAGATGGGGAACCTCCTAAAAACCCTTGATGCTTGTTATGTGGAAAACATAAAACACTACTTTGATAATCCTGAGAAAACCCCATTCAACTTGATAATGGGAGACACATTGGATCAACGTGAATACTTTAGGGATTATCGCTTGTCTCAAAAAGGGAAACTCTTATGGGATCAAATTGATTATTTGCAATGGTATGCTTGGAATTTATGCTTGAGATATGATTATACTTGTTGTTCTAGGATGAAGGCTCCACACCTTCCCTTTTTATGTAAATTTAATGATAATGAAACCTTGGCTTCTTATGCTAATGATATATATGATTACTATGATGTGGAACGAATAGAAGAATTTGTTGCTTTTAAGGGTGCTTATGAAATTGAATCTTTGTTTGAAAAGTATGAAGATTGTGATGATGCTGTCTACAGATCTGAAAATTTTAATTACGAATACAATGCTGATATTAATGAGTTTATTGAGAAAGTCTCCGCTGTCCAAGAAGAGACTAATATTTTGCAGGCTCCTATGGAAGAAGAAAATGATGACACTGTGAGCTCATTAGATGAAAAAGATGACGAGGAGAGCGAAGAACAAAGGGAGGAAGAGCGGATTAGCTACCCGTGCCCACCTTCTAATGAGAGTAACTCTTCAACTCATACATTGTTTAATTTCCCTTCATGCTTACCGAAGGATGAATGCTATGATAATTGCTATGATCCCTTGGATTCGTTTGAAATATCCCTTTTTGATGAAATTGATGCTTGCTATGCTTGTGGCCATGATGCCAATATGAATGATGCTTATGGAGATGAACTTGCTATAATTCCTTATGTTAAACATGAAATTGTTGCTATTGCACCCACACATGATAGTCCTATTATCTTTTTGAATTCTCCCAACTACACTACATCGGAGAAGTTTGCTCTTATTAAGGATTATATTGATGGGTTGCGTTTTACTATTGCACATGATGATTTTGATGGATATAATATGCATGTGCTTGCTGCTCCTACTTGCAATTATTATGAGAGAGGAACTACACCTCCACCTCTCTATGTTTCCAATACGATAAAATTGCAAGAAACTGTTTATACTATGCATTGGCCTTACTTGATGTGCATGAATTGTTCTTTTATGACATGCCAATGCATAGGAAGAGAGTTAGACTTTGTCATTGCATGATATATGTTGCTTTGTGCTCATTACTAAATTATAAATCATTGTTAATTAAAATTGGCTTTGATATACCTTGGGATCCGGGTGGATCGATTACTTGAGCACTTTATGCCTAGCTTAATGGCTTTAAAGAAAGCGCTGCCAGGGAGACAACCCGGAAGTTCTAGAGAGTCATTTATTTCTGTTGTGTGCTTTTGAAAAGTTTAAAAACAAAAAAAATATAGAGGGGAACATAAACTTTTACAAAAAGAAAAGTGAAAGTGAGACAGATGAGCAATGTGGAAGTGGGGGCTAGCCTTGAACTTTGTTCATGCCCATGGAAACTTTGTGAACCTTGACTACAGAAACTTTTCAACAAAAATAATTATCCCCTTGTACAAATCCATTGTATTATAAAAATAATGTGCCAAGATTTACCTTTAGGATGTTTAAATTGCTTGTTTGGTGTGTGCGGTGCAAAAACAGAAAATTTTTCTGTAGTGCGTGAATTTACATTTTTTACTGGAATATGCAAAAATTCTGAAATTTTTACACAGTACTCCTATGGAAAATTTTTATTTTGTCCTAATTTTTCAGAATTTTTTGAGTTACAGAAGTATATGTACCATCTGCATCTTTACAGACTGTCCTGTTTTCACAGATTGCTGTTATAGTTTCGTTATTTGCTTATGTTTGAAATCTTGTTGAGCCCCGTTGACTTGGGAGCCATAGAATTGTGATAGCATACAGTGGGTATTGTTTGATTATAATTATACAATAATGTTACAGCAGGACATGATGGGATTTGATGTTATATGTACTAACCCCGCTAATAAAAAGTTCGGTTGAGTTTTGTGTGGATGAAGTGTTCGAAGATCGAGGTGATATCGATATGAGGAGAATAAGGAGAGGCAAGAGTTCAAGCTTGGGGATGCAGAACATGATGGGATTTGATGTTATATGTACTAACCCCACTAATAAAAAGTTCGGTTGAGTTTTGTGTGGATGAAGTGTTCGAAGATCGAGGTGATATCGATATGAGGAGAATAAGGAGAGGCAAGAGTTCAAGCTTGGGGATGCCCAAGGCACCCCAAGTAAATATTCAAGGAGACTCAAGCGTCTAAGCTTGGGGATGCCCCGGAAGGCATCCCATCTTTCTTCAACAAGTATCGGTATGTTTCGGTTTTTGTTTTGTTCACATGATATGCGTAAATTCTTGGAGCGTCGTGTGCCTTTTCTTTTTATTTTAATAAATGCACCATGCTCGTATGAGATAGTCCTTGGTTGATTTATAGAATGCTTCATGCACTTCACTTATATCTTTTGAGTATGTCTTTATAGAATGCTTCACGTGCTTCACTTATATCAATTGAAGTTTGGATGCCTGTTTCTCTTCATATAGAAAACCATTATTTATAGAATGCTCTTTTGCTTCACTTATATTTATTAGAGCATGGTATTTTTTAGAAAGAATTAAACTCTCTTGCTTCACTTATATCTGTTTAGAGAGTCAACAGGAATTGGCCATTCACATGGTTAGTCATAAAATCCTACATAAAACTTATAGATCATTGAATATGATATGTCTGATTCCTTGCAATAGTTTTGCGAAATAGAGATGGTAATATATGGGAGGTACTAGTGAATGATTGTGGTTTAGTAGGAATATTGGTGTTAAGGTTTGTGATTCCCGAAGCATGCACGTATAGTCTCTCGTTATGCTAAGAAGTTGGAGCATGATTTATTATTGATTGTCTTCCTTTGCGTGGAGGTCGGGGGCACGTGATGGTTAACTCCTACCAACCTCCCTCCTAGGGGCATGCGTAGTAGTACTTTTCTTCGAGGGCTAATAAACTTTCGCAATAAGTATGTGAGTTCTTTATGACTAATGTGAGTCCATGGATTATACGCACTCTCACCCTTCCGCAATTTGCTAGCCTCTTCGGTACCGTGCATTTCCCTTTCTCACCTCGAGAGTCGGTGCAAACTTCGCCGGTGCATCCAAACCCCGTGATATGATACGCTCTATCACACATAAGCCTCCTTATATCTTCCTCAAAACAGCCACCATACCTACCTATTATGGCATTTCCATAGCCATTCCGAGATATATTGCCATGCAACTTCCATCATCATCATATACATGACTTGAGCATTCATTATCATATTGCTTTGCATGATCGTAAGATAGCTAGCATGATATTTTCATGGCTTGTCCATTTTTTTATATCTTTGCTATGCTAGATCATTGCACATCCTGGTACACTGCCAGAGGCATTCATATAGAGTCATACTTTGTTCTAGTATCGAGTTGTAAGTAAATAGAAGTGTGATGATCATCATTATTCATTATTAGAGCATTGTCCCAGTGAGGAAAGGATGATGGATACTATGATTCCCCCACAAGTCGGGATGAGACTTCGGACAAAAAAAATGTGAGGCCAAAAAGAGCCCAAGAAAAAAAAAGAGAAAAAAAGAATAAAAAAATGAAAAAATGAAATGAGAGAAAAAGAGAGAAGGCGCAATGTTACTATCCTTTCCACACTTGTGCTTCAAAGTAGCACCATGTTTTTCATATAGAGAGTCTCCTATGTTGTCACTTTCATATACTAGTGGGAATTTTTCATTATAGAACTTGGCTTGTATATTCCGATGATGGGCTTCCTCAAATGCCCGAGGTCTTTGAGCAAGCAAGTTGGATGCACTCCCACTTAATTTCACGTTGAGCTTTCATACACTTATAGCTCTTAGTCCATCCGTTGCATGGCAATCCCTACTCCTTGCATGATATCAATTGATGGGCATCTCCATAGCCCGTTGATTAGCCACGTCGATGTGAGACTTTCTTCCTTTTTTCTCTTCTCCATATTAATCTCTACCACTGCATTCTATTCCACCCATAGTGCTATATCCATGGCTTGCGCTCATGTATTGCGTGGGGGTTGAAAAAGCTGAAGCGTGTTAAAAAGTATGAACCAATTGCTTGGCTGACACCGGGGTAGTACATGATAAATACTTTGTGTTAAGAAGATGGAGCATGACAAGGCTATGTGATTTTGTAGGGATAGCATTCTTTAGCATTTTTATTCTGAAAGGCATGATTGTTTGTTGGGATGCCTGAGTATTGATGTCTTTATATCAAATTATAGACTATTGCTTTGAATCACTCGTGTCTTAATATTCATGTCATGATTAAACTATATGATCAAGATTATGCTAGGTAGCATTCCACATCAAAAATTATCTTTTTTATCATTTACCTACTCGAGGACGAGCAGGAATTAAGCTTAGGGATGCTGATACGTCTCCGTCGTATCTATAATTTTTGATTGTTTCATGCCAATATTCTACAACTTTCATATATTTTTGGCAACATTTTATATTATTTTTGGGACTAACATATTGATCCAGTGCCCAGTGCCAGTTCCTGTTTTCTGCTTGTTTTTTGTTTCACAGAAAATCCATATCAAACGAAGTCCAAATGCAATAAAATTTTACGGAGAATTATTTTGGAATATATGTGATTTTTGGGAGGTGGAATCAACGCAAACGGAGGCTCACAGCCTCCACAAGCCACCTGGGCGCGGCCCCCCTGCACGCGGTGGTGCCTCGTGGGCACACCGTAAGTCGGTTGAGGCTCTTCTTCGGCCGCAAGGAAGCTAATATCCAGAAAAAAATCATGTTAAAATTTCAGCGCAATTGGAGCTACGGATCTCCGGGAATTTAAGAAACGGTGAAAGGCCAGAAAACAGGAGCGCGAAACATAAGAGAGCAGAGAGAGAGATCCAATCTCGGAGGGGGCCCCTCCGAGTGCCATGGAGGCCAAGGACCAGAGGGGAAAACCTCCTCCCATCTAGGGGGGAGGCCAAGGAAGAAGAAGAAGGAGGGGGGGAGGGGTCTCTCCCCCTCTCTTCCGGTGGCGCCGGAGCGCCGCCGGGGGAAACATCGTGACGGCGATCTACACCAACAACTTCGCCACCGTCAACACCAACTCTCTCCCCCTCTATGCAGCGGTGTAACCTCTCTTTTCCCGCTGTAATTCTCTACTTAAACATGGTGCTTAATGCTACATATTATTATCCAATGATTTGTGGCCATCCTATGATGTTTGAGTAGTTTTCTTTTGTCCTATGGGTTGATTGATGATCGTGATTGGTTTGAGTTGTATGTTTTATTTTGGTGTTGTCCTATGGTGCTCTCCATGTCGTGCAAGCGTGAGGGATTCCCGCTGTAGGGTTTGCATTACGTTCATAATTCTCTTATAGTGGGCGGCTAGAGTGACAGAAGCTTACACCCGAGTAAGGGGGTTGTTGCGTATGGGAGTAAAGGGGACTTGTTACTTAATTCTATGGTTGGGTTTTACCTTAATGATCTTTAGTAGTTGCGGAGGCTTGCTAGAGTTCCAATCATAAGTGCATATGATCCAAGTACGGAAAGTATGTTAGCTCATGCCTCTCCCTCATATAAAATTGCAATAATGATTACCAGTCTAGTTATCGATTGCCTATGGACAAATCTTTCTCTTGTGTTACAAAAGCTTTGTACTAAACAACTAACTTTTATTATCTTGCAAAGTACTCCTAGTTTTATTCTCGCAAAGTAGTTCTAGCATTACTCCTACAAAGTACTCCTAGTTTCATACTTGTTCTAGGTAAAGCAAACGTTAAGTGTGCGTAGAGTTGTATCGGTGGTCGATAAAACTTGAAGGGAATATTAATTCTACCTTTAGCTCCTCGTTGGGTTCGACACTCTTATTTATCGAAAAAGCTACAATTGATCCCCTATACTTGTGGGTTATCAATAGTCAGCCAGGTTCACCCTCCACGTCCCACATGAACCGTGCATCTCCGGACCATGAGTCTGGCTACTACCATCCTGGTGGCTCTCGCCGCTGCACTGTGCCATGTCTAGTGCTTCCATCTACACACACACAGAATTCGGGAGAAGGCAAGGGGTCTACGGACCAAGGACACTGAACGGGGGCGGGTGTTGGGGTTGGGTGTGTTGGTGGATGGCTACAACATCGGAGTTGAACAGGTTGAGCAATGACCCCGATGGATTGAAGTTGGGACGGAAATGGATGAGAGAAAAAGTGAACAACTCGACTTACTAATGTGATGCACAGTTAATTTTTACCAACTTCATATTTTGCCAGCATGTGGAACTAGAAAATGCTCGTACCACGCACCTCTCCGCTCTACACAGTCAGCTCTACGAATTTTAAGCCTTCGGTGTTGCTTTGCAGGCTGCAGTCCAGAATTTACGGAGTGGAGAATTTTCCTAACATGCCCAAAGTCTTCGTAATGCTAGACCATATCTATCTGTTTCCCCAAACATTAACTTCTCAAAGGCTCAACCTCCCCCACCCCGCCAAAAAAAGAACTTAACTCCTCAAATTTTGAGGAGTTAAAAGTTTGTGCATGTAGCCCTTTCGCTAAATTTCACTCCCTATATGTTTTGTTTGCCATATCTCATCTCCCATCCGACCAAGATCCAAAGGCTATGATTCCGCTTCCAGTGAGACAACAAGACTTCATTTCTCAAATGAATTTTTTCCATTCCAACGATCCTTGTTGTTGTCGCTATTTTGAAAGCGTTGACGCCTCCGCTGGTCCACTCTGTGATTTGCCTTGCAAGCATGATCCCCAAGGCACCACCTACCAAAGCCCAGCTCCAATCTCGACCGAGGAAGCACGTGGCAACCAAGATTTTGTATCTTCGCCGTGTGCTCCCACCCAAGGAATTTTGGTCGTCGTCCCCACCTCTGGTATGGCTCCCCCATGGACTCGTCTCCTTCAGAAGCTAACTGCCATTCATGCCATCGCTTCAAAGCGGCAGTCCTCTCCAGCCACATGGGTGTGCACCAGATTCACCCAAGGTCATTGCCACGGTTCCGATTGAAGCAGCAGCCGTATCTCTGAATCCTCGCACAAATAACCTCCCCTACATCCAGGCACCATTACCACGCTTAAATTTAACAAGAGCCGACGGGCCCCATCCCCCCTCACCGCGGTGGTCAACTAGAATTCACAATATCGTCGATTTGACATTTGCCGTTGTCCATGGCCTTACCCTGGAGAAGTGAACGACCTCTTGAGCATGTATGTGTGCTGCGACGCTGTTGTTTGCCTAGAGTCATTGTCGACGCCCTCTTCTGTTCGTCCTCAGGGAGCACATCGGAGCGGGTCGGGGAGCGTGGATACGAAGCGGGGCTAGTCAAGGAGTGCGACGGCCGGGGGATGTAACAGTGGAGCGGGTCGGGGAGCGAGGCATAGTTCAAGGAGGGGGCCATCGGCGACACTGCCACCATGTGGAGGGTGCCTAAGGGAGGTTGGTCGACGTCGGGGAAGAAGAGAGAAAATGAGGAAACCTTACGTTGGTTATTCAAATTTGGACAAAAATAGCACAATTTAAGCCATGGAGGGGTAACTCCTCAAATTTTAAGGGGATAAAGGATTTTGAAAATGATAATGAATGAATATTCGCTCTGGATTGTTCTAGCGCGACCCAACAACACCCCTCTGATCGTGCACAAATTTTGATGCAGTGATGTAATCGTTCGCTCCACATACCCTCCAAAGCGAACGATGCAAATCGTTCTCTCCGACGCTCTTTTGTTTAACGCGACCTGCATCCTAAAGTATAATTTCTTCACTATCTCCATCCAATCCATTCAGATGGCAATTTTCTCTGTTGACAAACATCGCTATAGCACGTTAATTCTTTAGCGGTGTGTGGGAGAGGGTTGGGCAAATGGTCTAATAGTGGGGCCTCGGATGAAGACGAGTCTGCGTCATGTGCAGGGCGGCGTTCGCTCGCCAAAGCCTCCCAACGTGAACAGTGTTGTTCACTCAAGAGCTAGTGAAAATGAACAAATCTGACCTTTTTTGAAAAATTTAACACAAAATGAACTCAATTTTAAAAATAAATAAAAAATGGCCCACTTTTGCATGATGCCCTGGCTTAGGGCGTCATGGTAGGGCCCATTTGCATGACGCTCCGGGCCAGGGCGCCATGCTATGCAAATGAGCCATTTTGTGATTTTTTTTATTGGTTTCATTTTATGTTAAAGTTTTAGAAAATATGGCCAGATTTGTTCATTTTCACCAAGAGCTGTCCAACGTGCACGATCATTCTCACTAGGGTGACCAAGAATCGTACATTCTCTCCCTAACAAAGTCCAAGTTTTACAAAAGGGCTTAGGGCATCTCCAACGCCGACCCTCGTACCGCCCTCAACCATCCGGAACGCGCGGTCCGGACGTGTTTTGCCATCCAACGCGGTCCTGCATCGGTCCGCAGGCCGGTCTGGACGCGATTTTTCCTGCAAATCAGAGACAAAGTGGGAGGGGGGGTTACCACGTCCGCGTCTGGCAACCGTGGCCCACCCAAAAACCCCACCCGCGGCCGCGCGCGTTCCCTCACGATGCTGGTTAGCGCCACGAAAAAGTGTCAACGCCACATTCATACCGGCCCAGAGCGAACACGACCTCTCACGAGAGCTGATATTGAAGCAGTGCGCCGGCCGAGAGTGTCGCCCACACCGCTTCCCGGTGCAGGCGGTGTCTCTCCGCATTCAAACGACACCAGTCCGTCCGCCTGCCTCCATTAAACGCACGCGGTTGTTGAGGACGATGAGCCAGTGCCACCTGCCCGTCCGTCTGCCGCCCACCATTAATCACGTCATCGGTTGCCCTGCCATCCTCTCCCTATATAAACCGCAGACCCGGTCATAGCTGCATCCATCATCCTCCGCTCCCTTCCTCATCTCTGCACCTTGCCCGCCATGGCCTCCTCGAGCTCCAAAGCCGTCTGGGACAGCCTCTCATCCGAGCAGAAAAAGGAGATCACCGCCATTGCAGCCGGCTGGCAGGCCGGCAGGAAGACCGAGGCCGGTGATGTGGACGTCCCAATGAAGGACGTGGCCAAGGACAAGCCGGCGCCACCCTCCTCACCGGTGCATGCCGGCATCACCATCGGCAAGGCCCGTGACCACTACATGGACATGGTGCTGGAGGGGCGGGAGGCCAAGTTCCTGCAGGTGCAAGCCGACCAGGCCTATAACCTCCGCCTCCTCGACGAGCAACGACGCGCGGAGGCGCAACCCGCCGCCGGCACGGCCATAGTGCCGGACATTGGACATGGCCGAGTAGGAGGCACTGGTCGACTCCTACTGCATCGCCCGTGAAATTCGCCACGACCGCTGGCGGTACATCCAGTATCAGGCGGATTTACAGGCCGCCTACAAGGAGATGGACGAGGCGGTGGATGAGGTGTTCGGCAAGAGCGACGACGAGGAGGACATCGCCAGCTCCGCCATGGCCGCGCCCTGCCGTCATGACCACGAAGTCGGCACGTCCGCGAGCGCCGCCGGCAACGAGGAAGAGTAGAGCATGGGAGGTTGCCGACGCTCGGGTCCTAGGAAGGCCACCGCTCCTCCCCTCCTGTTGAAGCCAAGCTTGGTGGGCTCAACATCGTCGGCCGATTAGCCACTCAGGCTGCAGAGGTGGAGGCTACGAAGGCAGAGCTGGAGAGCTGGAGACTGCCGAGGCAGAGCTGGAGACTGCGAAGTCGAAGCTGGAGCTTCATTTCGCGGTGCTCATGCCCGGACGGACGTCGGCGATCATTTAGATTAGGTTTAGAGTCGGGTTTAGTTAAAATATGTCCAAAATGTAAATGTTCTCGTCCGGTTTGTATGAGTATCATCCGATTTACATGAATTTTGTCCAGTTTGTTGAAACAGTGTTTGAAATGTATGCGGGTAGCGTTGGATGGCCGGCTCCCGCATCCATGTCCGTGGACTGGTCCCCCATCAGCAAATGGATGCGGGAGAAAATTTGCGGGTCACCGTTGGAGATGGCCTTACTATGCTCTTTGCTTTTCTGAAGTTCTGCAACAAGAACTTGTCGAATCCCACTTACTAGTTGAATGCAAGTTGTAGGCTTGTAGGATCAATCGTATCACAGGACCTCTCGTGCAAGAATAGGGCCGTCTCGGCGACATCCGATAAGAACAGGGCCGTCGGTTTAGTATGCCAATTGTTGGGGACACACATAGCAGGTAGGCCCATGAAGGGTCAAAATATCATAAAGCATGGGGTCCATACGACAGATGGGCCCAGAGCATCACTCGGACAATCAACATACCATCCACTCGGATGACCATCAACCCACTCGGACATATCGACGTACTGTCCACTCGGATGACAGTCAACCACTCGGCCGTATGACTCACTCGGATATGCGAAGACCAACAATCAACAAGGCAGTCGAAGCATCATCCTCATAGTGGAGGTTTCGTAGTGGGCTGGCATTATGGCATTAATGCCCCACCTTGTAACATAAGGGGTGAGGGGGTGGCGCACTCTATATAAGCCACCCCCACCACTAGACCTAGGGGCCAGGCTCATTCTTCTCCCCTGGCTCTTTCTTCTACCTCTCTCTCTACTAGTCTCAAGACTTAGCTCATGCATGGAGATCCGTTCTCCCGCTCACTCTCAAATACACCATGCAACTCTGTGTTCATGATAGATAAAACAAAGACTCTCCGGAGCACGAGACGTAGGGCTATTATCTCCACCGTGAGAGGCCCAAACTCGCTAAAACCACTGTGTCACCCATTTGCATCTCGATAGATCATGCTCCCTCATCATACCCCTCTCTATTGTCGGAATCGTTCCCACGATAGTTGGCGCCCACCGTGGGGCATGGCGTCTATCGAGCCATGATGCAAATGGTTTTTACATTCATCGATCCTCAAGCAAATCTCACAAAGCCAGCGTTCCACCTAATCGACTGCACAGCTGCAACCTCCACCATGGAGTTGTTGGCTCGACACGCGACGACGAACTCCATGGTGATGGCACGGCCACTACGCGACGTAGATGACGGGGCCAGCCACGCCCTAGTGTGCGCGGCCGCCGGCGCCATCCGCACATCGTCGTCTCCGGCCACGCGTGTGACGCCGACGTCGCGCCCCGCGCACAGCCACCGAGGAAGCGCAGGTCCGATCGGCGGCTCGACTCCCCCCTCTGATCCGAGGCTTGCTGTCCTCCCCGGGTGACAGATCGCACCATCCGGCGACACGGAGCTCTTCTCTCCGATCAGCTGATTGGCCGTAGCCTCCGCGACGGAACTGCCAACCCAACCAGCGGTCTGTTCCCCCAAGCGGCGAGGCACAGGTCCGGCACGTTGCTGGCATGCGGCGTTTCCTCCGCTGACACCAACTACTCGGCAGCGAGCCCCACCAGCATCAACTACTCAGCACCCACCGAGAACCACTCTCCTTCTAACCTTAATTCCTTCCCATTTATTTCCTTAATTCCTTCCCATTTATTTCCTGCATGCAGGGGATAAATGGCCGTGGGAAAAGGAAACTGCCCTTACATGCATGAACGGTTTTAACTCTTCCTTAATTAGCGTTAATACCACTTGCATGCAGATTAATTCGGCGCTACACGTGGGCAACTCCTCCCGCGCGCTTTGGATCAAAACCACCTGCAAGCGATAGAGCCACCCGCCTCCACTGGACGGACCAACGCTCGTGCGCTCGTGGGCACATCCACGTCGAACCTCACCAACACCTCCAAGCCCAGCACTCCGCGTCGTCCTGCCAAGCCAGTTCCACCCCGACCGGATCGCAGCCCAGCTGCGGTTCCCTCGGACCAGCGGATGCACTTGGATGAGGCGTCCACTCGGACAGCGCTCACTCGGCCGTGCAGCCCCTGCGTTCACTCGGCCGGTTCACCTTTTTTTTACTCGGCCGGCTAACGTCCAGAACATCATCGACGGCAACTACGACCGCAAACTACCGGACCCAGCTGCACCTCCACACGGTTGCCCCGCGCATCGCCACTCGGTTGGACATGTCTTCACCACTTGGCCGCCCTACGCGTCGCCATTCGGCTGAGCACGTCTTCATCAACTCCACCACTCGGCCGCCCCGTGCGTCGCCACTCGGCTGGACATGTCTTCACCACACGGCTGCCCCGTGCATCGCCACTCGGTTGGACATGTCTTCACCACTTGACCGCCCTGCGCGTCGCCATTCGGCTGGGCACGTCTTCATCATCTTCACCACTCGGCCGCCCCGCGCGCCGCCACTCGATGAGACACATCTTCACCACTCGGCCGCCCCGCGCGTCGCCACTCGGTGAGACACAACTTCACCACTTGGCCGCCCTGCGTGTCATCACTCGGTGAGACACATCTTCACCACTCGGCCGCCCCGCGCGGCGCCACTCGGTGAGACACATCTTCACCACTCGGCCGCCCCGCGCGTCGCCACTCGATGAGACACAACTTCACCACTCGGCCGCCCTGCGCGTCGTCACTCGGTGAGATACAACTTCACCACTTGGCCGCCCCGCGCGTCGTCACTCGGTGAGATACATCTTCACCACTCGGCCGCCCCGCGCGTCACCACTCGGTGAGGCACATCTTCACCACTCGGCCGCCCCGCACGTCGCCACTCGGTGAGGCACATCTACACCACTCGGCCGCCCTGCGCGTCGCCACTTGGTGAGGCACATCTTCACCACTCGGCCGCCCCGCGCGTCGCCACTCGGTGAGGCACATCTACATCACTTGGCCATCCCGCGAGCCGCCACTCGGTTGGACGCGTCTTCATCAACACGCCCACTTGGGCGCTCGTGCGCCATCAGACAGCTAAGTCATTCTTCACACACTGCATTCTATTAAATAGCTATTTTCGTGTTCCCGGGCGTCCTGTAATCCACACATGACGTTCACTTGGAGGCCAGGCCACCAAGTGTACCTCTACGCTCGGATGTTTATGTTCATGTCGGAACACTGCACTTTCACTTCATTTGGGTCCAGTACTCCAACGAGTTCAGTCGGATCCTTCACTTAGACAAGTTCGATCGGATCCTTCACTCTTTTAGACTCTTGCTGGTTCCGAACCAGCAAGCCCCTTGCACACCCAGCGGGTGTCTGTGGGTGTTATTTACACAAATCATTTCAGCAAACATCAAATTACTTTGAGAAATTCTTACGTCGGCTTGTGCTATTTTTCATACACAGGTTTCACGATCACTCGGCGCCTCTGTGCGCCAACCTCATTGCTACTCAGACTCGGTCACTGCATCGATCCTAACGCACCGCAACTCAGACCTCGTCGTCATGTTGGGCATGAGACAGATAAGTCCCTTTTATAATTAAACTGCATACTTCACCCCTTTGCGAGTTTGCCTCTTTCGAGCGTCACTCGGGAGCTGCTCCTCACCTTCACCCGAGTTCGACTCGATGAAATGCAATTTACCCATTCAATACTATATTCCTCGTATTCCGACAGGTCCGCCGTCGGAGCCTATAGTGCGCTCAGGGGCTACGCCGCACTCGGGGACTGCAGCTCATTCGGAATCACACTCTCCTGAGTGGTCTAGTACTTCATCGCCAGTCGGATCCTTCACTTCAACGAGTGCAGTCTGATCCGCCACTTCGACAAGTTACATGATCACTCGAAAGCTCTGCGCGCCATCTTCGTTCCTACTCAGACTCAATTGCCGCGCTGGTCTTGTTGCACCGCAACCATGCTACACCGACCTTGTCGCTACATCAGCTTCGAAACCATCTGACTAACTCCACCGAGGACCATTTTTGCCATCGGTTGGTCGCGTCTTCACCACTCGGCCGCCCCGTGCGTCGCCGCTCGGTTGGACACGTCTTCACCAATCAACCGCCCCGGGCGTCGTCGCTCAGCTGTACGCGTCTTCACCACTACATCCCCAGCGCGGGAACGGCTAAGTTACTCATATGATCAAACCTCATATCGCACTCTGTAGCGAGCTTACCTGTTTCGAGCATCACTCGGGGGCTACGCACAGCCGAGGGCTATGTCACCCTCAGGGGTTACACCCATTTGATCAACCTGTTGATCACGTCAGGAATATTTTTCTAAACATATTTGCTCGGTCCGCCGAAGATCTATAAGGGTAGTGTCGTCCACTCGGACGATCGCCCAAATCATTACCTGGAGTCATCTTCAGGACTGCAAAAGGGTGAAAATGACGCTCCTCTACGGATACACTTGGCCCTTCTTCTAGGCTCCAAGGCGTCAGTTTCACAAACTTGGACTCGAAGATGGCCTGTGCTGGTGTTCCCCCGGGATAATGAGTGGCCTCTCTCTGGAGAGTCAGTCCACGCGCTAGCCTCGCCACTCGGGTTTTCATGGCACATCCACCTCGAACCACTAGTCTATCTCCTCCGGGAGACATACGAGTGCCACTAAGTTTTTCCTCGCAGTCAACATACCCCGATCAGTCGGGAAGCACGTCCTCTCAGGCAAATACCCCTTTCATGCAAAAGGGTGAGACCGGCGCTCCTCTATGGATACATTTGGCCCTTCTTCTAGGCTCTAAGGTGTCATTTTCACAAACTTGGGCTCGAAGATGGCCTGTGCTGGTGTTCCCCCGGGATAATGAGTGGCCTCTCTCCGGAGAGTCAGTCCACGCGCTAGCCTCGCCACTCGGATTTTCATGGCACGTCCACCTCGGACCACTAGTCAATCTCCTCCGGGAGACATACGAGTGCCACCAAGTTTTTCCTCGCAGTCAACATACCCCGATCAGTCGGGAAGCACGTCCACTCGGGCAAATACCCCTTTCATGCAAAAGGGTGAGACCGGCGCTCCTCTACGGATACACTTGGACCTTCTTCTAGGCTCTAAGGCATCAGTTTCATAAACTTGGACTCGGAGATGGCCTGTGCTGGTGTTCCCCCGGGACAATGAGTGGCCTCTCTCCAGAGAGTCAGTCCACGCGCTAGCCTCTCCACTCGGGTTTTCATGGCACGTCCACCTCGGACCACTAGTCTATCTCCGCCGGGAGACATACGAGTGCCACCAAGTTTTTCCTCGCAGTGCCCTACTTTCCCCACTAACCATGACGTAACCACTTCCGCGCGCGCACGCATGATTTCTCTTTGCGCCTTTCCTAAAGGACACACGTCGGTCCGACCGACCACCCTCCAAGGGTCTCCGTGCAGTCGGACACGTAAAACACCCAACTGAAGTCACCTTCAGGATTGCAATGGATAAGCTCGACGCCCCTCCGCGGGTTAACTTGGCCCTTTGTCTAGGCTCCAAGGCGCGAGTCTCATAAACTTGGACTCGGAGATGACCTGCGCTGGCGTTCCCCTGGGATTGTGAGTGGCATCTCTCTGGAGAATCAGACCACGCGCCGGCGTCGTCACTCGGGTTTCATGGCATGTCCTCACTCGGACCTCTAGTCAATCTCTCCCGAGATACATACGAATGCCATCGAGTTTTGTCCAGCAATCAACCCAATCCGATCAATCGGAAAACATATAGTCCAGAATCCGTTGAAGTTTTGTTCAAATCGTAGTTGACTAAAGCTTGACGACAGGCGCCGATTGCCCCCACAGTGCTCGGGCCAAATCAAGTTTTTAGTAAACACGTTCTACAAAACCTCAACCGATTCGGAGGATAAACCTATGGGCGCGCCGCCAGTTGGCACGTTCCTCACACAGCTTTCTATTTTTTCATAAAATATGCTCAATACCTAACGCTCACTCTCGTCTCCAGCCCTATCCCAACCTGATCGTCTGGTTGGCAAGAGCAAAAGCTAACGGTCAATATAAGAAGTACTCCTTGCAGTGTCCAACTTTTCTCTCCAGTCGGCAGTTTCAAGACCGAAGTTATTTACCGTGCTGAGTGCACGAAGATTCACCTGCTTGACTCAGTTCCAGGATGAATTTACTTACCGTGCCAAGTGCATGAAGATTTGCTTGACTGACCCAGTTCCAGGCTAAATTTATTTACTATGCCAAGTGCATGAAGATCCATCCAATCGACTCAATTTCAGACTAAAAGTTATTTACCGTGCCGAGTGCACAAAGATTCACCTGATTGACCCAGTTCCAGGTTGAACTTATTTACCGTGCCAAGCGCAGGAAGATCCATCAGATTGACTCAGCTCCAGTTTGCAGTTATTTACCGTGTTGAGCCCACGAAGATCCATTCCGAATGCATGAAGACCTGCCACAGTTCTAGGTTGAAGTCATTTACCGTGCCGAGCTCACGAGGGTTCACCTGTTTAATTTAGTTCCAGACCAGAAGACTTAAACCCTCTGCCAGACTCATCTAGTCCGACAGAGGCTCGGGGACTACACCCAGTGGGTGCACTCTGTAGGGGAACGCGACAGAAAACAAAAAAATCGGTACAGCGAGCACGCCCAGGATCACTATGGAGATGTCATACAGGGTTTGATCTGATCCGTACCGACTCGTAGCGCAGCGGAAGAAGAGTCGGTGTAGATCGTCGGTGCAGATCCCCGTAGCTAGGATTTACAACCTCCCAACCGTGAGGATGTACTCCCTAGTAGGACAGCCCTTCGGGAGGCGGTCGGACAGTCCCTCGGACGATGTCGCGGACAGCCCTTCGGGAGGACCCTCGAAACCCGAACGGGAACTCAGACAGCCCTTCGGGAGGACACTCGAAACCCGAACGGGAACTCGGACAGCCCTTCGGGAGGACACCCGAAACTCGAACGGTAACTCGAACAGCCCTTCGGGAGGACACTCGAACAGCCCCACGGGCAAAAGATCGAAACTACGAACTCTCTACGGGGTTGCACACATACGGTGTCAGCTATCCGGTAGGGCTTCACCATCCAGAACTAGTTCCTGCCGGAACCCAGACAGCCTTTCGGCTCTACGAAACTATTTCGCTGGGAGGGAGAGAGAGAGCCAGACGAGCATGGCATGTGTATGAGAGCAAGGATGAGGTTTGGAGAGCACCCCTCCACCTCTATTTATAGGATAGCCAAGGGGTAAAGTTGGCATTCAAAAATACCAAAAGTACCCCCACTTTATGTCTTACATAAAAGAATAAAAGGGAAAAGGGGTGCCATGTGGAGCTCCATGGAGGAGCACCACCTTGGCCGGCCACTCTAGGCCCCCCCCCCCACATGGGGGTGCCTTGCTCCCCAATCCCTTCTAGAAGCCTTTTGGGAAATATCCCAAAAGGTGACTTTCCAAAAAATATCCATAAAGTGATTTTTACTATTCACGGAACCAATTTTCCGCAACCGTTAAATCCAAAAATATTTCTGTGGGTCTTAGAATAATTCCAGTACCCACACAAATGATTTTGGACGTGTTCCGAAACAATTTCGGGTTAGTAAATTTCATCTGCGAAAAGCAACCAAATCGGTTCCGGCAGCTCCGGAACATTTCCGGTTTTTACCCCGGAAAATTCCCAGAAGTTTCCAGAACACTTCTGGCATCCTCCAAGAATTTCCAGGCATGTGCCGAAACCAATTTGACTTAATGGAATACCCTGAAACAACTTTTCAGTTTCACCGAAACTATTCCGGTGTTCTCTCCGGAACGTTTCCGTTTCGTCCGAAACTTTTTCGGTGATTTTCTCTCAAACTCCCTGTCTAGTACTCCCTCCGTCCGGAAATACTTGTCCTAGAAATGAATAAAATGGATGTATCTATAACCAAAATAAGTCTAGATACATCCATTTCTAGGACAAGTATTTTCGGACGGAGGGAGTATTCAGCAGATAGATGACCCTTAAGCGTGTGACCCTATAGGTTCGGTGAAGTATAGACATGACCCGGAACACTTTCGGATCAATGATCAACATCGGAGCCGTGGACACCCATATTGACCCCTATACCCACACGAATGAATATTCAAGTGAACCTCCAGTTGCCGTGTGCTATTCCTGTTGCTTCACGATATATAACAAACACCCGAGGTGAGATTTATTGCATCCCCGTGGATCAACAACTTGTCCACCATGCAAGTTACCTCGTTACCGGTTTTGTTCTCTTTTCTCATATCCGTGTTCCGGCATCCCAGTGATCAAATCACAATGTGTCTGGCCAGACGATGATGGATACCGTAACACCGAGAGGGCCCGAGAATATCTCTCCATCGTCGGAGGAGCAAATCTCAATCTTGAGCTATCTCGTTTCTTGTCATACTTTTCCGTGAACCCGTAAGCCGCCGTAATAGCCACCCAGTTACGGATGACGTTTAACAAACCCCAAAGTTCACGAAGCAAGTACGAAGGAACTCGATACTCTCATGGTCTAAGGAATTATGCAAACATTAACTATCTCTGTGTTATTAACCATTAACTTGTGACGAATGTATCTCATAGCATGACATCAATTCGGGTCGATTCAACACAAGTGTTCTACTAACATTGTGCCCTCAAAATTGCCGGCATAGACATGCCCATGATCAGGAAAACAGGATCATCATGCAATACTTGAGCCAGTCTTAGAGGCATGACCAGGAATACATTTTACCGTTTATTATACCACACGTGCACATGAGTTTCCCTCCGAGCCTCGTGGATATTGCAAACTCGAGAATCATTGCAGTTATAGCATGGAACATAAACATTCATTACAAACTCAGAGATACAAAATAACTGTTATTACTGCCTCTAGGGCATATCTCCTACAGACTCCCACTTGCACTAGAGTCATAATCCAGTTACATGGCTTCCCTAACACCAATGGCTATCCGGTGCTGCTCATGCTTTGCTCGTGGTAGAGGCTTTGTCATCGGGTCTGACACGTTCAGATCCGTGTGAACTTTGCGTACTTTCACTAAACCCGCTTCGACATGATGTCGAATGAGTTTATATTTGCGTTCAATATGTCTTGTCTTATGGTGTGAACTTGGCTCCCTTGCCTGAGCCACGGCGCCACTATTATCACAATAGATCTCCACCGGGTCCAGAGCACTTGGAACCACACCAAGGTCTTCAAGAAATTGCATGATCCATACCGCCTCCTTGGAGGCTTCTAAAGCAGCAACATATTCTGCCTCCGTCGTAGAATCCGCTACAGTCTTTTGTTTGGAACTTTTCCAATCAACTGCGCCGCCGTTCAATATGAAAACATAGCCCGATTGAGATTTGAAGTCATCTGGGTCAGTCATGAAGCCTGCATCAGTGTAACCACTTACAATGAGCTCTTCATCACCTCCGTACACAAGGAGTAAATCCTTGGTCCTTCTGAGGTACTTAAGAATACCCTTGACTGCGGCCCAGTGTTCCAATCCTGGATCACTTTGGTAACGGCTGCTAACACTTAGCGCATAGGAAACGTCTGGTCTTGTACATAGCATGGCATACATAATAGAACCAACTGCCGAGGCATATGGAACATCATTCATTTGTACTCGCTCATCGAGAGTCCGAGGACACTGATTCTTGCAAAGCACTGTGCCAGGTGACATGGGGAGTAGGCCTTTCTTGGAGTTCTCCATGTTGAACCTTTTCAACACCTTGTCAATGTACGTGCTTTGGCTAAGCGCTATCAGGCGTTTTGATCTATCTCTATAGATTCTAATGCCCAATACATATGTCGCTTCGCCTAAGTCTTTCATTGAAAAACTCCTTTTCAACGAGTCTTTTATTTCGTTAAGAAAATTCACGTCATTTCCAATCAACAATATGTCATCCACATACAAGATTAGAAATGATTTTGCGCTCCCACTAAACTTCTTGTAAACACAAGATTCTTCGTCATTCCTGATGAAGCCACACTGTTTGACCACTTCATCAAAACGAATGTTCCAGCTCCTTGAGGCTTGCTTCAGACCATAAATGGCTTTCTGAAGTTTGCATACCTTTCCAGCATCCTTATGAACGACAAAACCTTTTGGCCGTATCATGTATACATCCTCTTTGAGGTTTCCATTTAGGAAAGCGGTTTTGATGTCCATCTGCCATATTTCATAATCAAAATAAGCAGCAATTGCTAGTAATATCCGAACAGACCTAAGCATAGCTACGGGTGAGAAAGTCTCGTCGCAGTCCACTCCTGGAACTTGCGTGAACCCTTTCGTGACAAGTCTAGCTTTGTGGATAGTAATGTTACCATCCGCGTCCGTCTTTCTTTTGAAAATCCATTTACAACCAATGGGCTTTACGCCTTCTGAAGTTCTTCCAAGTTCCAAACTTGGTTTTCGTACATGGATTCCATTTCAGATTTCATGGCCTTGTGCCATTCCCTTGAGCTGGGCCCCGCCATCGCTTCCTTGTAGTGCGCAGGTTCATCGTCTTCAAGAATGAAGATTTCGTTATGAAACCACTCAGGTGGATGGATAGCCCTACCTGATCTGCGCGGTTCAGTTACAACATTGTCTGAAGTTTTCGCATCACATGCGACAACTTCCGGCTCGGTTGTAGGGATGATTTGCGGAATTACTTCCGGTTCCTCAGCCATATCAACGGTTGCTGAAGATTCACTAATCTCATTAAGTTGTCCTGTCCTCCCACTTAATTCTTTTGCGAGAAACTCTTTCTCAAGAAAGTGTCCAACTCTTGCGACAAACACTTTGCCCTCGGATTGGTTGTAGAAGGAATACCCAATGGTGTCTTTGGGATAACCTACAAAGTAACATTTGTCTGATCTGGGATCGAGTTTGCTTGGTTGTAATCATTTTACATAAGCTTCACAACCCCAAACCTTGAGACGCGACACATTGGGTTTCTTCCCATACCATAATTCAAATGGCGTCGTCTCAATAGACTTAGACGGTGCTCTGTTTAATGTATAAGCAGCAGTTTCTAGTGAGTGACCCCAAAAAGATATCGGTAGATCTGTAAGAGACATCATCGACCTTACCATGTCTAACAGGGTTCGGTTATGTCGCTCCGACACTCTGTTTCGCTGTGGAGTTTCGGGAGGCGTAAGCAGTGAAACGATTCCACGGTCACTCAGATGTTGGCCAAACTCATGACTAAGGTATTCGCCCCCGCGATCAGACCGCAGAAACTTAATCCTTTTGTTATGATGATTTTCTACTTCATTCTGAAATTCTTTGAACTTTTCAAAGGTTTCCGACTTATGCTTCATCAAGTAGATATATCCATACCTACTCAAATCATCGGTAAAAGTCACAAAGTAGAAATACCCACCCCGTGCGATTGTGCTCATTGGACCACATACATCACTATGTATTATTTCCAACAATTCACTCGCCCGTTCAGGATGACCCGTGAACGGCGTCTTGGTCATTTTCCCCATCAAGCAACCTTCACATGTGTCAAATGATTCAAAATCAAGGGACGGTAAAACTCCATCTTTATGGAGTCTTTGCATGCGTTTCTTTCCGATGTGGCCAAGCCGACAGTGCCACATGAAAGTGGTGGTGGTATCAGCCTTCTTAAGGCGTTTAGCATTCATGTTAAAGACATCATTTCCACATTCAAGATTTAGAATGAAAAGGCCCCCAACAATGGGTGCAAATCCATAAAACATATCCTTACAATAAAGTGAACAACCATTGTTCTCAGACTTGTACGAATACCCATCGTGTACTAAACATGATCCGGAGATAATGTTTCTACACAATAGTGAAACAAAATAACAGTTATTTAGTTCTAAGATAAATCCTGAAGGGAGACGTAGAGGCATAATGCCGACGGCTTGAGCGGCGATCCCAGCGCCGTTCCTGACGCGCATCACGACTTCATTCTTTGCTAGCTTGCACACCTTCTGTAGGTCCTGTATCGAGTTGCAAATGTGAGCAACCGATCCGGTATCAAATACCCAAGACTTAGAATTTTTGCTAGCGAGCAAAACGTCAATGACATTAACTTGTATAACAATTATACCTTTTCCGGTTTTCCCGGACTTCTTATCTTCCAGATACTTCTTGCAATTTCTCTTCCAGTGTCCTGTGCCCTTGCAGTAGAAGCACTCAGTTTCATTCTTGGCTCTGCCCTTAGAGTTGCTTTGGGAGCCGGTCTTACCGGCGCCCTTGCCCTTCTTTGGCTTGCCTTTCTTTTTGAAACTGGCGGTTTTATTCACAAGCAACACTTGCTTGCGATTTTTCCGCAGTCCTCCTTCCGCAGTTTTCAGCATGGCGAGCACCTCTTCCGGTGTTTTCTCCATCCCACTCATGTTGTAGTTCATGACAAAACCGTCGTAAGACGGGGGGAGTGAAGAAAGCATCATGTCCATCATATGGCCAGGCGAAATTTGGAAATTCCAGGGTTTTAAGCCTTTCAGCATAGCCAATCATTTTGACTACGTGTTCGCCAACTGAACTACCCTCAGCCATCTTGCATTCCATCAAGGTCTTCATGATATCAAATCGTTTAGACCTTGCAGTTTCCTTGTACAGAGCATCCAATTCCCGGATCATATCACGGGGTTTATGGAATTCAAAACGTTTTTGAAGCCCTGCACTCATGCAAGCTAGCATGAGGCACTGCACTAAGTTGTGATCATCATCCTTAGTGGCCCAGACATTTTGTTCATCTTCCGGGGCATCGGCCGCCGGTTTAGCTGGAAGAGCATTTTCAAGCACATACATTTTCTTAGCGCTCCTGAGGACAATCCTCAGGTTACGAACCCAGTCCGTATAGTTGTTTCCAGTCGCAGCTAACTTCTCTTTCTCTAACATCGGGCCTATGTTGAACGCGGTGTTGCGAGCCATTTGATCTACAACGGTAAACACAAGTTTCACTTAGACTTTGTTCATAATGATTTTTGGCACTAGTGAATAAACAATTTTATTCTAAAGTGCGCTCCCACTCAAATCAATATCTCTCAAAAATTGATTATGAGTGATTCAAGACCCGCATTTCAATTCAACGTCACGGTTCGAGATGAACTCAAATGGCGTGAACTTCAATCAGTAGGCAAACTTGCCGATCACATCTCTATGTGATTCTTGTCCATCTTTCGATGCGTGTGTTCCGAGCTCAGGACTGTCCCGCCTGAACGTCAAGTCAACCAAGTGATCTTGATGCGAGGTCTCAACTCACCCGCCTCACACTTCTCTAATCGTTCGCACCCATGGAGATCATGTGATGCCCCGAAGAGATAGCTGCCGTGACGGTGCTACACTTGGGAGAACACCAACTACTTGATATTTTAAGTGAGATATCACCCTAATAAAAAGCGACTACCGCACAATCAAAAGGGTGCATCATAAGGGATAAACATCTCAGGCAATTCATAATAGCATGATATGGTATAGCCCTTTCTGAGGGAGAAGTCTTTAATTTCTTCGTCTTTGGCATTTGCGTCGGTGTTCACCTTCGCGAAGATTGCCACCACCTTGTCGATGCACCAGATAATATTGCTATCTCTATAGCTAATAAATTAAGTCATTACTTAAGGTTGACACGCAGGTCATTAAAGTGACAATCATATGGCTCCAGCCATCATGCCGAATCATGACACGCAGGTCATGTTAATAAATTTACATCATATAGTCATCTCATACATAATCGAATTAATATGAGCATTGCTATACCACATCACATGCACATCCTACAAAAACAAGTTAGACGCCTCTAATCGGTTTATGCAAAATTTTATTTTACGTGGCTTCTAAGGTTTTGACTTAAACCGCAGCTACCAACGTTTTATCATCAAGTATGATTATTCAAGTCGCTAGATTAACATCTCGGGGTGTATGAAACACGAGATAATAAAATCTCGAGCCCTATACTAAACTTCGTCATACGCATGACCCCGTGCAGATCATATCTGCATTGCCCTTTCATCTGCAAATTTCATCTTTCTTTTGACTATGGCGGAACCCAAAGAACTGATAGCACTTCGTTGATCAATCAGGATCGCGGATTGCCAGAACTTTGTGAAATTCCACCATGCTGTCTCGAGATCAGAAATACGCAAATTCTAGGGAAGCAACAAGAACATCGGGTAACAGACTTCATCTGCTACCTGCATAAATAATTTTTAGCAATAGATCTCATCTACTCCAAAATTATATTATGTAATACCCATACATCTCCATGTATTCTAGATCGTAACCTGCATCTACGCATAGCACGGCTCATGATGCCACTGTAGGGGAACGCGACAGGAAAAAAAAATTCGGTACAACGAGCACGCCCAGGATCACTATGGAGATGTCATACAGGGTTTGATCTGATCCGTACCGACTCGTAGCGCAGCGGAAGAAAAGTCGGTGTAGATCGTCGGTGCAAATCCCCGCAGCTAGGATTTACAACCTCCCAACCGCGAGGATGTACTCCCTCATCGGACAGCCCTTCGGGAGGCGGTCGGACAGTCCCTCGGACGATGTCGCAGACAGCCCTTCGGGAGGACCCTCGAAACTCGAACGGGAACTCGGACAGCCCTTCGGGAGGACACTCGAAACCCGAACGGGAATTCGGACAGCCCTTCGGGAGGACACCCGAAACTCGAACGGTAACTCGGACAGCCCTTCGGGAGGACACTCGAACAGCCCCTCGGGCAAAAGATCAAAACTACGAACTCTCTACGGGGTTGCACACATACGGTGTCAGTTATCCGGCAGGGCTTCGCCGTCCAGAACTAGTTCCTGCAGGAACCCAGATAGCCTTTCGGCTCTACGAAACTATTTCGCTGGGAGGGAGAGAGAGAGAGAGCCAGACGAGCATGGCATGTGTATGAGAGCAAAGATGAGGTTTGGAGAGCACCCCTCCACCTCTATTTATAGGATAGCCAAGGGGTAAAGTTGGCATTCAAAAATACCAAAAGTACCCCCACTTTATGTCTTACATAAAAGAATAAAAGGGAAAAGGGGGGCCATGTGGAGCTCCATGGAGGAGCACCACCTTGGCCGGCCACTCTAGCCCCCCCCCCCACATGGGGGTGCCTTGCTCCCCAATCCCTTCTAGAAGCCTTTTGGGAAATATCCCAAAAGGTGACTTTCCAAAAAAATATCCATAAAGTGATTTTTACTATTCACAGAACCAATTTTCCGCGACTGTTAAATCCGAAAATATTTTTGTGGGTCTTAGAATAATTCCAGTACCCACACAAATGATTTTGGACGCGTTCTGAAACAATTTCGGATTAGTAAATTTCATCTGCGAAAAGCAACCAAATCGGTTCCGGCAGCTCCGGAACATTTCCGGTTTTTATCCCGGAAAATTCCCAGAAGTTTCCAGAACACTTCTGGCATCCTCCAAGAATTTCCAGGCATGTGCCGAAACCAATTTGACTTAATGGAATACCCTGAAACAACTTTTCAGTTTCACCGAAACTATTCCGGTGTTCTCTCCGGAACGTTTCCGTTTCGTCAGAAACTTTTTCGGTGATTTTCTCTCAGACTCCCTGTCTAGTATTCAGCAGATAGATGACCCTTAAGCGTGTGACCCTATAGGTTCGGTGAAGTATAGACATGACCCGGAACACTTTCGGATCAATGATCAACATCGGAGCCGTGGACACCCATATTGACCCCTATACCCACACGAATGAATATTCGAGTGAACCTCCAGTTGCCGTGTGCTATTCCTGTTGCTTCACGATATATAACAAACACCCGAAGTGAGATTTATTGCATCCCCGTGGATCAACAACTTGTCCACCATGCAAGTTACCTTGTTACCGGTTTTGTTCTCTTTTCTCGTATCCGTGTTCCGGCATCCCAGTGATCAAATCACAATGTGTCTGGCCAGACGATGATGGATACCGTAACACCAAGAGGGCCCGATAATATCTCTCCATCGTCGGAGGAGCAAATCCCAATCTTGAGCTATCTCGTTTCTTGTCATACTTTTCCGTGAACCCGTAACCCGCCATAATAGCCACCCAGTTACGGATGACGTTTAACAAACCCCAAAGTTCACGAAGCAAGTACGAAGGAACTCGATACTCTCATGGTCTAAGGAATTATGCAAACATTAACTATCTCTGTGTTATTAACCATTAACTTGTGACGAATGTATCTCATAGCATAACATCAATTCGGGTCGATTCAACACAAGTGTTCTACTAACATTGTGCCCTCAAAATTGTCGGCATAGACATGCCCATGATCAGGAAAACAGGATCATCATGCAATACTTGAGCCAGTCTTAGAGGCATGACCAGGAATACATTTTACCGTTTATTATACCACACGTGCATATGAGTTTCCCTCCGAGCCTCGTGGATATTGCAGACTCGAGAATCATTGCAGTTATAGCATGGAACATAAACATTCATTACAAACTCGGGGATACAAAATAACTATTATTACTGCCTCTAGGGCATATCTCCTACACACTCAGCGTGCCCCCACTGGAAGAGAAACCAAAAAGAAACATTCTGCTCGGTCAAGTCCAGCAACAACATTCGAGTACAACAAATCTTACAGACTCCAACCGACTACCAGCAATCAGTTAGAGTCTCGGGGGATACACCCTCGCGCACCCATAGAACAAAATTCCGAGTATCTTCACTCAAGCAAACGTTCCGTGCCCAGGCGCGAAGAAATTCCGAGTAATCAGTTACTCGATACAGGACCGGTTCCAAATCACTCAAAAAATTTGCTATAAGGTGAGTTTGACGCTCCTCCACGGACCCATTTTGAGCCTTCTTCTAGGACTCAAAGCATGAAACTCATAAGTTTGGATCTAGAGCCGACTTGTATTGACGTTCCTCCGGGATAAGAATGGCATCTCTCCGAGAGAGCAGTCCATGCGTTAATCTTGTTGCCCAGATTTAACGACACTCCCATACTCTGATCACGAGTTAACCTCTTCCGAGAGATGAACGACTGTCACCAAGTTTCTCCTTGCGGCCACTTACCCCAGATCAGTCGGGAAGCACAGTGCTAGAATCCTTTGAGATTTTGTTCAACCTTGTTTGTTTGGAAGCACGATGACAGGTACCGAGTATTTCCGTAATCACTCGGGCCAAATTGTGTCATTCACAAACTCTTTCTGCAAAATTTTAACCGATTCGGAGGCTAATGTTGGGGACACACATAGCAGGTAGGCCCATGAAGGGTCAAAATATCATAAAGCATATCATAAAGCATAGGGTCCATACGACAGATGGGCCCAGAGCATCACTCGGACAATCAACATACCATCAACCCACTCGGACATATCGACGTACTGTCCACTCGGATGACAGTCAACCACTCGGCCGTATGACTCGCTCGGATATGCGAAGACCAACAATCAACAAGGCAGTCGAAGCATCATCCTCATAGTGGAGGTTTCGTAGTGGGCTGGCATTATGGCATTAATGCCCCACCTTGTAACATAAGGGGTGAGGGGGTGGCGCACTCTATATAAGCCACCCCCACCACTAGACCTAGGGGGCAGGCTCATTCTTCTCCCCTGGCTCATTCTTCTACCTCTCTCTCTACTAGTCTCAGGACTTAGCTCAGGCATGGAGATCCGTTCTCCCGCTCACTCTCAAATACACCATGCAACTCCGTGTTCATGACAGATAAAACAAAGCCTCTCCAGAACACGAGACGTAGGGCTGTTATCTCCACCGTGAGAGGTCCGAACTCGCTAAAACCACTGTGTCGCCCGTTTGCATCTCGATAGATCATGCTCCTTCATCATACCCCTCTTTATTGTCGGAATCGTTCCCACGACACCGATCACGCCGATACGCCGTCACATGACAGCCACCCGTCAGCGGCGACAGCGCCACGGTCACGCGCCGTGTCGCTGTTCCCGGGATCGGTCGATCAGGACGGTGACCGGCTGGCCAGCCTCGCTAATTGGCAGCCGCGTTTTCTGATGGAGCGGCTATCTCCTGCCTCGCTAATTATGTGCTTGTAATAAACGACTGCTGCTAACGACTATATTAAGGCTGCCATTTAATGGTCCCGAGGGTACGCCCACTCGGAAATTAGAATGCATGTGCGTCAAGATAACTACTATTTTTTTATTAAAGAAAAAGACAAGTACTTACAAGTTACAAGTGCACAAGTTTGAATTTGTTGCAAATAATTTTGCGCAGTCTATCTAAAGGCATGAGCCATGGGGCAGTAGTAACCTGCCGCCCCATTCCACGTAGACAATGAACCCGCTGTCCAGCACACATGCATCCAATGCAAATAACGGTTTTGCTAATTTTCAGGTACCTTGAAATTTTTCAAAGCGCCAGTCACTTTTCTCTAGTTCATTCCAGGCTTGCCCGAAAAGGAGGGACCTCGCCCGAGAAGAAGTAGCATCACTATTTATCGGGAAAGCTATGGCCCCATTATTTATCTTAGCGGCAAGCCATGGCCCCATTATCTATCTTAGGGGGTGGGGGTGCAGGGGATCGCCGGAGTAGTTTTCTGGTGCAACGGGGCTTAGAGGGATGGACGGGCCGGCGGCCAGCACGGTGGTGGGGAGAGGTTGAGGGGAGGGCGGAGGCAAGCGGTTAGGCCTGGGTTGGCCGGCGGCTGCGCGAGAAAGAAGAGGATGGATGTAGAAGATGAACAGTGCCGTGATATGTTTTCGACCGTTGGATGAAGATCTAAGGGCCCTAGATGAAAGTGACTGACGCAGTTTTATTTTCAGGCACCTGACATATAGTCAGTCCCATGCAAATAATGGTTTCACTTGTGTTTTAGGAGAGGGGTGGGAGTCTTTGAAATCCAACAATATAATGCCTATAAAAATTCAAAATGAAAGAGCCAACGTAATAAGAAAATGACTTGTCACTCTGAAGCTAAAGGATACCATGCTCTGATGGTTTACTTGTGTACGGCACATGTTTGGAACCAAACCTACTTGTTTATGGAAATTCTTTTAGAACTAAAAGTAACCAACCACTCCACGGCATTCGCACTTCAGCAGCGTGTATCACAGTTCAACTGGACAATCTAGTGCACTCATAAATAGCCGCCCGATCAGCTTTCGGTAGCCTAACCATTCTCATGCATTTATGAGACTGAATTCTACCTTCCGGCTTCCGCTGCTTGTAACCGATGTAGTTTCAAACAGCGGACCCAGAAGCTGGAAGAAAAGATCTTGGGCAAGCTCACTCCAAATTACAATGATTCTTTGTTTCGCACAACAGTTAAATTTTTTTTGCACCGCTGGCAAAAAAAAAAGGCTAAGTCTGCTCGTAGTGGGAGTATCATAGCTAGTATTATGCATGTCAACTAGAAAGTTTTGATGAGCTGACATAGAATTAAAAGAGAACAAGAGAGTTGAGAATTTTCATGATACCGTATCATAATAAATACTCCATCCGTTCCATAATGTAGCGCATATAGATTTTTACAAAAGTCAAACCTCGCAAACTTTGACCAAGTTTATAGAGAAAAGTATTTACATTTAGAATGCGAAACACATATCATTAGATTCATCATACGATGTAGTTTCATATTATATATATTCGGTATTGTAGAAATAAATAGTTTTCTCTATAAATTTGGTCAAAGTTTGCAAAGTTTGACTTTTAAAAAAAATTATACGCACTACATTATGGAACGGAGGGAGTACTAAATATGGCGAAAATTATAAACGCATGAACTCTATAGAAATTTTACGGGCTTCTTTCTAACTAATCCCCCCGAATTTCAGCGGGGGTGGCCCCTCACCTTATTTCTCTCCAATCAAAAGATGGAAGCGAAGCCACTCCATTGATTCCGTAAAACACCGTCCGTGCATGTAGCATTGCTCTAAATAAGATCATCTAAGATACTAATCTATAATACTATGCATTGTAGAGGTAGTATCATAAACTATTATCATATGCATGATACTAACTTATGATACTATTCACGGCCTAGAGTGTTAAGGGACAGGCCAATCAATGCAATACTGCTTATACCACTAGCTCTAAATTTGCAGCTAATACTTTTACTCAATGAGAGAAAAAGTTCTCGTCCCCAATAAAGACAAGCCCAGCTAACACTGCCTACTTCCTACTTTGCCACCTACCAAAACAGAGCATAGAAGCAAAGGCCATTCCATCAACAGGGCAGTACACTCTCACTCAATGATGTGTTTCAGCTGGCCATTTACATCCTCCATCCGACACATTCAGCGCTCGCAGCTTGGGTTCTACTACATGAATATGCACAGGAGTACGTTTTCTTTCTTGGGGGTGACTAGCAGGAGCTAGGCTAATTTGTTAACCCAGGAGAAAAGCATTAATTGAGGTCTTCCTTACAGCTCCATGCACCTGGTGAAAGTAAATATTCCCTTGGGACTTCTTTCAACGAGATTTGGTCCTCTACAATCCAAAATGGGTAGATTTTGTTCTGCAACATTTGACACTTCTTTCCAATTGCAGTCGGCACAGATGAACACCCCAAAAATCCAAGACAAAACCATAAATTGCACCTCCACTTAATTGCACATATGGTGTGTGTAGTGTACATACAAGCATACAGAAGCACATCTTATACCCTAGCTATGAATTTAATCTCGCTTCCAGCCGCTGCAAAAGAGAAAACTGCACAGATCCTATAGCTTGCAACCCCTCGGCCGTACCGTACGTACTAGACCTTGGCGGTAGAATCACATGAATCCACTAAATTTCCCCTCTCTCTTTTCAATAACATGTACACAATAAATTGAAGACGAAAAGCCATGAAAGCGCCACGAGACCGGGCCACGCATCCACGAGATGCATGCCCGCATGGGCTAGCTAGCGCTTTTGATCTCCAGCTAGCCAACCAGTACTCCGGCCGGCAGCGCAATGAATGGAATCTGGATCGGGATGGGTCTCAGTTGAACTTGGAGCAGACCTTCCTGACCTCCCCGCTGGCGCCGGTGAGCACGCCGATGCTGCCCATCTTCACCATGGAGTCCGCGAAGTCCTGCCGGAAGTAGGGCCCGAAGATGGTGCTGAGGAGGCCCGAGTAGGAGTCCACCACGTCCACGGTGGAGGTGTCGTTGTAGAGCGCGGCGTCGGAGGCGATGACGGCGAAGCCGTTGCGGATGTTGCGGAGGATCGAGGTGTCGAACACGCGCTCGCTGCCGCGGTCCAGGGACACGCGCGTGTTGGAGTCCCCTGGCGCGCACCGGGACTTGAGCTCCGACAGGAAGCCGTCCGGGATGGACGGGTCCGACCCGAGCCCGCCGCCGGGGAGCGGGAATTTGTAGAGCCGGTCCTGGATGAAGAAGCACGCCGTCGTGCCCACCGTGTGCGCCGCTGCATGCCGCCATCGATGGGTTAGGCACCGTGACAGTCCTTGACTGATCGAGGGAACGCAACGGAGGAGGTGGTTTGGTTTGTTCGCTTACAGCTGAGGAGGACGAGGTCCTTGTCGTCGAGGCCGCTTGCGCGGAACTTGGAGCGGAGCACCTGGGCGGAGTCGTGCACGTCCGGCAGCACGTCGGCGTCCCGCACGTTGGACACCTTCCCGTCGCGCCGCCCCGTCGGCACGTCGAACGACGGCCCGCCGGTCTGCGCCAACACGAAATCGATCAATTGATTCCCACTTGCATGCATGCATATACGCAGCACGCGCGAGGATGATATGTATGGACTACTCACGAATGCGACGGCGTCGCGGGCGGCGAGGACGACGACGTCGGCGCACGAGACGACGCCGGGGCACTCCGACTCGAGCTGTGCCTTGATGTTGTCGATGACGTCGAGCCCGCGGAGCCCCTGGTGCTTGCCGTTGTCCACCTCTGCGTTGTTGCTCCCGCCCTTGATCAGCACCGACGCATCGCACCCCTGAGAGAGGCGGCACAGAACCAGCCGAATTCCCACGTCAACACACCACAAATTACTTACTTTACCCCGACGAATTGCCGAGGGAGAGCGCGCGTACGTACCCTGACGAAGCAGTCGTGGAACTGGAGCCGGAGGAGGGCGGGGAGGATGGTGGAGTCGGCCGCGGAGGTCCCCCGGACGACGGACGCGACGGTGGACTCGGCGCTGGGGCACGACTTGGAGTAGAACCCCACCTGCAGCTGCCCACTGGAGCCGGAGACGCTAGCTCCTAGCACCACCAGCAGCAGGGTCACGGCACCGCTGGCAGCACCCATCTTAGAAAAGAATCTAGAGAGCGAGGGGAGGGAGAAGGAAAAAGAGGCCGGGGGAGAGCTAGGATCAAGGTCCTCTGCGCTGCGTTAATGGGGTTTTATAAGCTCTCGTCCGGTGGAGAAGTAGAACCGTAGGCCAGCCAACACATGGATGATTTGACCTCACCGCAAAGAGTAGGTGTCAAGCATTTAGTGGTGCAAAACTGCATACTGCAGCAGCATGCATGCATACTCCTAGAACAAGATAACCTTGCCGAGGTTATTTCACGAACACAGTAAAGTTTGTCATATTTGGAGTACAAAATTATGGAGTACAGGTAGCAATACATAATTGCCGATGAAAGTTTGTCATATTTGGAGTACAGGTAGCAATACATAATTTCACGAACAACAATCTAGACCAGTAATTACTGTACTGAGCAAGTGAGCATGAAAGCCCAAGTGAGGATTTCGCGAGGACTCTGGTGGGAGATCGAAATGTATCGCATAGATTCTTCATGCGTCCTTTCGGATTTATACCCTTGAAGAAAATGTCGAGTACGGCGAAGCTGAATCTACTGCCACCTAGCTAGTCCCAGAAGTTGATCTCCCAATTCAATCTTTGCGGGGACACGGCCATGAATGCCTTACACGGTTCCGGGAATAGCCGGGGAGAGAAGTTTCTCCTGGACCATGGTAAGCCTGGCGCGGCCATGCATCCATGTGCGCAGGGCACCGGCCGGAATTGATGTGCGCGACGCCAGCGTGCCGCGATTTATGGCCCAGTTGTCACGGCAAAAGGGCATGCGGCAAGTTGCCAGCGAGTGAGTAAAGATTTGCTGCTGCGGCATGGCAGCTTGCATGCGTGCCATGCCATGAGATGGCCGCAGCGGGATTGCCTCAACTATGAAAGTGTGTGAGTTCTCCCCTGATTTTGGGGTTTCTGGGCTTTATGACAGTACCGCAGGAGCAGCTCCGAGCAATTCTGTGCAGGGAAACGCTTGCATCATGGGTTTGGAAACCATGTTCGTTGTCCAGGCATGCATAGGGCCGGTATGGGCTGGTTTTTCGGTTAGGGCTGTGCCCCAACTCTAGCAGAGTCGTCATATTCGCAGACTTCATAACTTATACGGAGGGTGCTTCATAAAGTTTTGGAGGCTGTAAAGGCTGTGCGCAAATACATAGTCTTCAAAATACGTCATCCATATTTTTCTCTTTCTATTTTCTTCTTCGTACCTTACAATCGAACAATTACTGTAATTTAGCTCAAATCGTTCACCAATTTAACAAATATTATTACAAATCGTTAATCCGAATACAATAAATAATCAAAATGCAACAAATAATTCGACCAACTTTTTTGAGTAAAAGGAAATGAAATGTAAATGAATCTAAACACACTATCTCCTAGCTAGCTGTCAATGATGCTCAATAAGATCCTCCTTCACCTGATTAACAATCTACAATGACAACAAGACTATGCTATTCTAGTCATCAACTAGAGTTCCCAACTTTTATTTATGTATTGTAAATGATGGCAATGGTTAAATTGGACATCAATACAATATCTCATCTCTAAATAGGAGCTACTTCATATGTTGTTTTAATAGTGTAAAGAATGTCCCAAAACTATTGCCAAGTATTCAATACTACTAAATCAAATTATAGATTGATGTTCTTATCAAGTTTTCACTATCCCAAGCATGCAAGTCTAAAAGTTCTGAACCAACTCATAAAAATATGCCCAAGATATCAAAATAAAATCATGTGTCAACCAAGTTTCAAACTTTCCAACAGGTATAAGTGAAGCACGGAAATTTAACAGTGTTTTTACACCACTTCTTTTACTCTAGCAGATTTAAGTGGAGCACATAGAGATAGAGTAAACAACCAAGACAAGCAAATCTCTCTCATTTATTGACATAATGACCGGAGGTGACGATTATACTTTGTTCAAAATAAAAAATACACTCCAAGATAAATGTATAAAAGCAATGGAAGGATAAAAGGGTTTAGTGAAGTGATACTACATAGGTTGTTTAAGAGGCATCCCCAAGCTTTGCCTTTTTAGTCTTCTCGGAAATAAATTGTGGTTCCTTGGGCATCCCCAAGCTTGAATCTCACACTCTCCTGGTCTTCCCTTAATGGTGATGGCATCCCTAATGAAGCAAACTTTCATCCAAACACAATTTGAACGAAACTGTGAGTTATGTTAGTCCATAGGAAATCACTAATAGCTCTACTTGTTATATAACACATGGAATTAGTTACAACAAGGAACACAATTATAGGCTCACTTGATCAAGGAGAAACCAAAAGTATGCAAACATATAGCTAACATGCAAGTTGCACAAGAACTTGTCGAAATAGACGAGCAGGTAAATACACAATTTTCAGAAATACTTACATAACTCACAAAATTTTGAAACAATTAGAGTAAATACTAGACATAGATGATTCTATTATGTATGTATTTTAAGATTTTATCATTCCCTAGTAATTTTGGGAGATGTTTGCAATAACAGCAAAATCGTAGTTTCAGAAGAACACTACCAACATAGTCATAACATTGAAGTTAATAGCAAAACTCAGCATCTTATTAAAAGAAAATAGAAACAAAAACAAAATTGCTACACATGTATAGAAATTGTCACTATATTGAAAGTAAAATAAAAATATAACTATGGGATGTCTTCCACAAGCACTTTCTTTAATGCCTTTGAGCACTGTTATTGTGAACGATATTCAAGTTTTATCATTTCCACTTCCACCACATAAGGGGAAAGTATTATTTTCATATGATTCCTTACAAGGTGGTGGATTACTCAAATGTGAAACTCTCTCTTGATCATAAATGATTCTCATGAAGAAGGGAACTAGGTCCCCTTCTTCACCCAAAGGCCTTTTTGCCATTCCACAAGGTTCTTGTGAAGATAGCCAACGGAATTTCTCATCTATAGCTTTAGCAATATGTTCTAATTTGTTCTCAATTGTGGCCTTAGATATAGGGAGTTTTTAAAAATCTTCCTTACTTATTCCATCATAAAAATTCAAAACAAAATTCTTCCTATCACATTATATATCATCGGCTTGAGGATTTCCTACTAGGATTTTATAATGCCAATCTGTAGGAGATATGCCCTAGAGGCAATAATAAATGTTATTATTTATCTCCATGCTAATAATTATGTTTATATTCCGTGCTATAACTGCTATGATTCTCGAGTCTGCAATAACCACGAGGCTCGGAGGGAAACTCATATGCACGTGTGGAATAATAAATGGTAAAATGCATTCCTAGTCTGGCCTCTAAGACTAGCTCAAGTGTTGCATGATGGTTCTGTTTTCCTGATCATGGGCATAACTATGCCGGCAACTTTGAAGACACGTTGTTAGGAGAACACTTGTGTTGAATCGACCCGAATTGATGTTATGCTATGAGATACATTCGTCACAAGTTAATGGTTAATAACACAGAGAAAGTTAACGTTTGCATAATTCCTTAGACCATGAGAGTATCGAGTTTCTTCATGCTTGCTTCATGAACTTTGGGGTTTGTTAAACGTCATCGTAACTGGGTGGCTATTACGGCGGCTTACGGATTCATGGGAAAGTATGTCAAGGGACTTGATAGCTCAAGATCGGGATTTGCTCCTCCGACGATGGAGAGATATTCTTTGGGCCCTCTCGGTGTTACGGTATCCATTATCGTCTGGCCAGACACATTGTGATTTGATCACAGCGATGCCGGAACACGAGAACGAGAAAAGAGAACAAAACCGGTAACGAGGTAACTGGCATTGAAGACAAGTGTTGATCCACGGGGATGCCGATAAATCTCACCGTGTGTTTGTAACATATCGCGAAGCAACAGGAATAGCACACGTCAACTGGAGGTTCACTCGAATATTTATTCGTGTGGGTATAGGGGTCAATATGGGTGTCCACGGCTCCGATGTTGATCCTTGATCGGAAAGTGTTCCTGTCATGTCTATACTTCATCGAACCTATAGGGTCACACGCTTAAGGGTCATCTATCTGTTGAATACTAGACAGGGAGTCTGAGAGAAAGTCACCGGAGAAGTTTCGGAGACAACGGAAAAGTTCCGGGAGAGAACACGGGAAAAGTTTCCGTAAAACAAAAAAGTTGTTTTGGAGTAAACCATTAAGCCAAATAGGTTTCGGCACGCGCCTGGAACTTCTGGAATTTTTTCGGAGAAAAAACCGGAAATGTTCCGGAGCAGCCGGAATTGCTTTGGTTGGTTTTCGCTGAAGAAAATCATTGATCCAGAAATGTTTCGGAACACGTTCAGAATTATTTTAGTGGGTGCTGGAAATTTTCTGGACCTACAGAAATATTTTTGGATTTAACGGACGCGAAAAATTGTCTTCATGAATAGTGAAAACGCATTCTTGTTATCTTTTCGCTGATGAAAATCATTGATCCGAAAATGTTTCGGAAAGCGTCCAGAATTATTTTAGTGGGTACTGGAAATGTTCTGGACCTACAGAAATATTTTCGGATTTAACGGTCGCGGAAAAATATTTTCATGAATAGTGGAAACACTATTTGGTTGCTTCTTTGGGAAGCCACCTTTGAGGGCATTTTGGTATTTCCAAGTGTCCTCTACCCCTTGGGCTTGGCCTATAAATAAGTGTGGAGGGGGCTGCCCAAACTCACTCAAGCTCTCATACACAATGCCATGCAATGATCTGGCTTCTTCTCTCCCTCCCACGAAAAGAGTTAGAGCCGATAGGCTGTCTGGGTTCCGGTGGGAACTAGTTCTGGATGGCGAAGCCCTGCCGGATAGATGACACCGTATGTGTGCAACCCCGTAGAAAGGTCGTAGGTTCGATCTTTTTGCCCGAAGGGCTGTCCGAGTGACCGTCCAAGTTTCTGTGAGTGCCTCCCGAAAGGCTGTCCGTGACACCGTCCGGGGGACTGTCCGACCGCCTCCCAAAGGGCTGTCCGAGGGACTGTCCGAGGGGCAGACGAGGGAGTACATCCTCGCGGTTGGGAGTGTAGCAGATATGCCCTAGAGGCAATAACAAATATTATTTATCTCCATGTTTGTAATTATGTTTATGTTCCATGCTATAACTGCTATGGTTCTCGAGTCTACAATAACCACGAGGCTCGGAGGAAGACTCATATGCACGTGTGGAATAATAAACGGTAAAATGTATTCCTAGTCTGGCCTCTAAGACTAGCTCAAGTGTTGCATGATGGTTCTGTTTTCCTAATCATGGGCATGACTATGCCGGCAACTTTGAGGGCACAATGTTGGTAGAAGACTTGTGTTGAATCGACCCGATTGATGTTATGCTATGAGATTCATTCGTCACAAGTTAATGGTTAATAACACAGAGAAGTTAATGTTTGCATAATTCCTTAGACCATGAGAGTGTCGAGTTTCTTCATGCTTGCTTCATGAACTTTGGGGTTTGTTAAACGTCATCCGTAAATGGGTGGCTATTACGGCGGCTTACGGGTTCATGGAAAAGTGTGTCAAGTAACTTGATAGCTCAAGATTGGGATTTGCTCCTCCGACGATGGAGAGATATCTCTGGGCCCTCTCGGTGTTACGGTATCCATCATCGTCTGGCCAGACACAATGTGATTTGATCACGGGGATACCTTAACACGGAAACGAGAAAAGAGAACAAAACCGGTAACGAGGTAACTGGCATTGTGGACAAGTGTTGATCCACGGGGATGCCGATGTTTCTCACCTCGGGTATTTGTAACATATCGCAAAGCAACAGGAATAGCACACGGCAACTGGAGGTTCACTCGAATATTCATTCGTGTGGGTATAGGGGTCAATATGGGTGTCCACGGCTCCGATGTTGATCATTGATCGAAAAAGAGTTCCGGTCATGTCTATAATTCACCGAACCTATAGGGTCACACGCTTAAGGGTCATCTATCTGCTGAATACTAGACAAGGAGTCTGAGAGAAAATCACCGAAAAAGTTTCGGACGAAACGGAAACGTTCCGGAGAGGACACCGGAATAGTTCCGGTAAAACTGAAAAGTTGTTTCAGGGTATTCCATTAATTCAAATTGGTTCCGGCACATGCCTGGAAATTCTTGGAGGATGCCAGAAGTGTTCTGGAAACTTCTGAGAATTTTCCGGGATAAAAACCGGAAATGTTCCGGAGCAGCCAGAACCGCTTTGGTTGCTTTTCGCTGAAGAAACATTGTTCAGGAATTGTTTCAGAATGCGTTCAAAATTATTTTAGTGGGTACTGGAATTGTTCTAGGCACACAGAGATAATTTGGGATTTAACGGACGCAGAAAAATGTCTTCGTGAATAGTGAAAGTGCTTTTTGGATATATTTTTGGAAAAGCACCTTTTGGAATATTTCCCAAAAGGTTTCTAGAAGGCTTGGGGGCTAAGAAACCCCCCTTGGGGGGGAGGCCCCCAAGAGGGTTGGCCGGCCACATGTGGAGCTCCTCCATGGGGCCCCACTTGCTCCATTACTTCCCTTTATGCCCTTGTGGAAAGTTTTCCTTCATGGGCATTTTTGGGTTTTTGGAAGTGCCCATCCTACCCCTTGGCTTTCCTATAAATAGAGGTGAGGGGGCTGCCCCAAACCTCATGCTTGCTCTCATGCAAATGCCATGCTCGTCTGGCTCTCTCTCTCCCTCCCACGAAAAGAGTTTCGTAGAGCCGAAAGGCTGTCTGGGTTCCGGTGGGAACTTGTTCTGGACGGCGAAGCCCTGCCGGATAGATGACACCGTATTTGTGCAACTCTGTAGAGAGATCGTAGTTTCGGTCTTAGTTCGAGAGTGCCTCCCGAAGGGCTGTCCGAGTGACTGTCCGAGTTTCGAGGGTCCTCCCGAAGGGCTGTCCGAGTGACCGTCCGAGTTTCGAAGGTCCTCCCGAAGGGCTGTCCGCGACACCGTCCGAGGGACTGTCCGACCGCCTCCCGGAGGGCTGTCCGAGGGGCAGATGTGGGAGTACATCCTCGCGGTTGGGAGGTTGTAAATCCTAGCTGCGGGGATCTGCATCGCCGATCGTCATCGACTCTATTTCCGCTGCGCTACAGTCGGTAACGAAAAAGATCAAACCTTGTATGCAGTCTCCATAGTGGTCCTGGGCTGGTGCGTAGGTCGGAAATTTTTTGTTTTCTGCTGTGTTTCCCTACAGGGAGGTTGTAAATCCTAGCTGCGGGGATCTGCACCGACGATCTTCATCGACTCTACTTCCGCTGCGCTACGAGTCGGTAACGATCAGATCCAAACCTTGTATGCATCTCCATAGTGATCCTGGGCGTGCTCGCTGTACCGAATTTTTTTGTTTTCTGTCGCGTTCCCAACAGTGGCATCAAGAGCCGTGCTATGCGTAGATGTAGGTTACGATCTAGAATACATAGAGATGTATGAGTGTTGCATAATATAATTTGTAGTAGATGAGTTCTATTACTAAAAATTATTTGTGCGGGTAGCAGATGAAATCTGTTACCCGATGTTCTTGTTGCTTCCCTGAAATTTGCACATTTCTGATCTTGATAATGTAATGGTGGAGTTTCAATGTTCTGGCAATCCGCGATCCTGATTGATCAACGAAGTGCTAACAGTTCGTTGAATTCCACCATAGTTAAAAGAAAGATGAAATTTCGCAGACAAAAGGGCAATGCAGATATGATCTGCATGGGGGTCATGCGTATGACAAAGTTCAGTATGGGGCTCGAGATTTTATTATCTCGTGTTTCATACACCCCGCAAAGTTAATCTAGCGACTTGAATAAATGAACTATATAATGTAAAATAAAATTTTGCATAAACTGATTAGAGGCGTCTAACTTGGTTTTGCAGGATGTGCATGTGATGTGGTATAGCAGTTCTCATATTAATTTGATTATGTATGAGATGACTATATAATGTAAATTAATATGACCTGCGTGTCATGATTCGGCATGATGGCTGGAGCCATATGATTGTCACTTTAATGACCTGTGTGTCAACCTTGTTATAATGCATTATTTTATTAGCTATAGAGATAGCAGTATTATTTATTGCATCGACAAGGTGATGGCAATCTTCACAAAGGTGAACACCGACGCGAATGCTGAAGACGAAGAAATGAAAGACTTCTTCGTCAAAAAGGGCTATACCATATCATGCTATTATGAATTGCCTGAGATGTTTGTCCCTTTGATGCACCCTTCTTGATTGCGCGGTAGTCGCGTTTTATTAGGGTGATCTCTCACTAAAAATATCAATTAGTTAGTGTTCTCCCAAGTGTAGCACCGTCACGGCACCTATCTCTCCGGGGTATCACATGGATGCATGGGTACGAACGATTAGAGAAGTGTGAGGCGCGTGAGTTGAGACCTCGCAGCAAGATCACTTGGTTGTCTTGACGTTTCGGAGGATCGTTCTGAGCTAGGAACACGCCCATCGAAAGATGAACAAGAGTCACATAGAGATGTGATTGGCAAGTTGGCCTACCAAATGAAATTCTTGTCACTTGAGATGGATGCATCCTTGGCGTTGAATTGAAATTTGGGTCTTGTATCACTCACAATCAATTATGAGAGATATTGATTTGAGTGGGAGCGCACTGTAGAATTAACTTGTTTAATTCTCAGTGCAATTAATTATGGACACCGTCTAAAGTGTTATTTGCATAATAGTTATAGAATAATGGCTCGCGTTTCCACCTTCCCTATTAAAATTGAATAGCTGTTAAATATCTGGTTAAACTTTACGAGTGGTAACGTAATGTGAGGATTGTCCTCAAAAGTGCCGAGAAGGACTTTGTCCTATCGCATGCTTTCGGTATCTTCCCGCTAATGCTATGGATGATGTGACTCTCGTCCTTTGATCCAAAAGCTAGAATTCCGTTACGGTCAAGTGCAATATGTTTGCTTCCATGAGACCCGAACTTCAAAAGTTTGGGATAGTTATATGATATTCATGGAATTGAAAATTATTTTCAGATGCAGACAAAGGCTAAAAGATATGAGATATCCAAAGCAATGTCTGTTTGCAAAGTATTAGTAAAGTGTTTACTGGGCATTTGACTGAAGAGGGATCCAGAAGAATGCCTGTCATGTAATGAAGATGAATAAAACAACAACTTAAAGAGAAAGGAAATGTCCAAAGGGTGTTAGTGTGACTTACACGCCTAGGAAGTCCGGGGCTAACGCCACTCTTAAAGTTGGGTGCTTCTTCTGAGAGTAGGAGAAATACTAAAAGTTAAACTGTTAGAAGTATAAAGGCAAAAAGAGAGAAAACTGGAATATCCAGCTCATGTATGAATGTCATACAAGTTATTGATGTATAGAAGGCTGGTCAAAGATATAATTCTTGGGAATTATGATTAAACATGTTAATCACTAATTCTTGGGTATTGTGAGTTGATCACAGAGATACCCGCTCGATTGCATTCTGTTGCGACTCGATGCAAGAACTACTACGGCCTAAAAGACTTGCCAGTAATAAGGTTTAGATACGCATTGGGAACATAGTAAATGTTGCTATACCTTCCATCGGTGTATTACCTCCGTGTTTATTTTTCATAATTCATTTTTGGAGTTTCATACACTTTAGCCCATTGCATAAAGTATCTTGCAAGAAGGTTGTTCATAAGAGAACTTTTGATGTTCGGTGTTATGAATAACATAAGGGCCATACTTTCATTTTGAATGAGATGTATGTTATGAATATTGATAATAATATATTACCTCTGTATTTACTTTCATAATTCATTTTAGAGTTTTATACACTCTAGCCCGTTGCATAAAGTTTTGTTGCAAGAAGGTTGTTCATGAGAGAACAATTTGTTCTTCGATGTCATGAATAACATAAGGGCCATACTTCCATTATGGATGGAATGTATGTTATGAATATTGATAGTAATATGCTATATTCGTGACACTGATGCTAAATGTCGCAAGACTAAAAGAATACCACATATGTGTGGCACTGCATTTGGTCACATTGGAGAAACCCGCATGGAGAAATTCTATAATGATGGATTTTGAAGTCGTTTGATTATAAATCATCTGACACTTGCAACTTTTGTCCAAAAAGTGAAGTGACTGAAATATCGTTCACAGGCCATAAGGAACGAGCAACGAACTTATTGGTGATCATACATTTTGATGTGTGTAGTCCGATAAAGGTTATTGTTAGCAGTGGATTTATCTATCTTCAGAAATGACTCAAGTAGATATATGGATATTTACTTGATGAGACGTAAGTCTAGATCTTTTGAAATCATTCATAAGGTTTTCAAAATGAAGTGGAAATTATTGTAACAAGAAAAATTATGTTTCTGCAAACTAGATTGCATAAAGGAATGTTTGAGTTACAAGTTTAGCGAATGTCTGATGAGTTGTGAAAAGAGTTTCATAACTTACACCTCCCGGAGCACCACTGCGAGTGGAATGTCTGTGAAGATGTAATCAAACCATTTATGACATGGTAAGATCAAAGATGACATAAATCAATTTGCCATTATCCCTTTTAAAGTAATGCTTTAGAGACTGCGGCTTTTACACTGAAAAGAGCGTCATCGGATCTGTTGAAATGACGCCATGGTATGGTAACCCCAACCATGTTAAATCTTTTCTTAACATTTGGAATATGGGGTTGTGTAAAATATTTACAAACCTATTCCAAATCAGACAAGTGCTACTTTGTCGATTATCCCAAGTTATTGGGTATTCCCCCACCACTATACCGTGGCAAAAGGTTTGCCACAAAGAACGGTATGATTTTTAAGAAAATGGTTCTTGCAAAAAGGTGAGTGGGAGGACAGTGCAACTCGATGAGATAACAGTATCTTCGTCATCAGGTCAAAGGAAAGAGACCTTGAAAGTGATTCCAGAGTTTCCTACTGCGACTGATACGGAAGCCTCTACATGAGATGTATGGACTTCGGTCGAACTTGCAGCTGAACCACGTAGGCAAAACTCGTGCAAACCTCTCAGGTGCGCAAACGAGATATTGTTGTTAGACAACAGTATACCTACGATACACAAGGAAGCGGTGATGGGCCCTGACTCCGGAATTGGCTAAATACCAATATAATCCGAGATAGTATCCATATAAATGATTCAAGATTAGATCTTGATAAACCCTTCGAAAAGCTTAAAGTCTAACGAACATTAATGGAACTATAAACTGATGTGGATAAAAATGTTTTATCCATAAAGCTCGACTTGTTGCAATAAACAAGTTCAAGGAGTTGACTACGATGAGGTTGTCTCACCGTAGCGATGCTTAAAGTCGGTTCGAGTTAAACTAGCAATTAATACATATTTCAATCATGAGATATGAAACATGGATGAAGAAAGAATTTCCATGAAATGGGAATACAAACTAGGACTTGTATGTGATACAGTCCAAAGTATTTTGTCGATCCAGAGGATGCTAGTGAGTGTGCTAACTTCAAAGTTCCAGCAATGGACAGAAGAGAGCAAAAAGGAGTTGGAATCTTCGTTTTGATGAAATAGTCAAAAGAGTTTGATTTCATCAATGGATAGCGAAGATGCGTGTTGTTACAAGAAATTAAGTGGGAGCATAATAATATTTCTAAAACTTGTGTGCTTGACACATTGTTGATTGGAAATAATATAAATTTCTTGACACGAATTAGGACTTCATTGAAAAATAGTTTTTCGATGAAGTGCTTGGGCTAGGTAGCCTCGATATTAGGCATATTTATCTATGGAGATAAATATGGGCTAATAGGCTAAAGCCAAAAATACATATTGACAAGATGTTAAAACATTTTAACATTAAAACGCCAAGGAGTGATTCTTGCCGAAGTCACATGGAAAGAGTTTTGCAAGACTCGGTGTCCCAAAACACTGATGAGCAAAATACATGATGGAGATTCCACACACTTTCGTGTTTGGATTAATCATGTATTCCATGGTATGTAAAACAACCAGATATGTCCGGTACTCCCAAGCAGTTGTGAGTATAGATACCAAAGTGATCAAAGTACTGATCATGGGACAACAGTGAAAGATGTCATTGAGTACTAGAATAGCACTGATGACATGTTTTCTCGCAAGCAGAGATTATGATGAGTTCATTGTAAAAGGTTACATCGATGCAGTCTTCATCAATGCTCCATGCGATTTTCGATTTAAGTTAAGGGTGTTGTGTAATACACGATATGATGGCACGGTAGTTAGAAATTGTTCCAAACAGGTTACTGTGGCGAATTCTATAACAAAGGCTAAGTATGTTGACGCTTTGGAAGCGACAAAGAAGATGTTTAATCATATAGTTCATTCATGAACTTAGTATGGTTCCAAGATAGCTTTGGTCAATGGGACACTATTGTAGATAGTTGCTCCATAGCTCAGTCTGAGGAATCAAGGTTCGACCAGTGATTCACATATATACAAAGCCAAGTCCACACAAAATATGAATTTTGTGAAAGCGTGAAAACGCGAGGATATGCAAAGATACACACGGGCCTGAAGTTGTCAGGTCCGTTAGACAAAGACTATATCACAAGCGAAGCATATTTTACACCGGTATGCCATAGGTGTAAAGTGCATTAGCATTGACTAGATTATTGACTCTAGTGCAAGTGGGAGTCTGTAGGAGATATGCCCTAGAGGCAATAATAAATGTTATTATTTATCTCCATGCTCATAATTATGTTTATATTCCGTGCTATAACTGCTATGGTTCTCGAGTCTGCAATAACCACGAGGCTCGGAGGGAAACTCATGTGCACGTGTGGAATAATAAACGGTAAAATGCATTCCTAGTCTGGCCTCTAAGACTAGCTCAAGTGTTGCATGATGGTTCTGTTTTCCTGATCATGGGCATGACTATGCCGGCAACTTTGAAGACACATTGTTAGGAGAACACTTGTGTTGAATCGACCCGAATTGATATTATGCTATGAGATACATTCGTCACAAGTTAATGGTTAATAACATGGTGAAAGTTAACGTTTACATAATTCCTTAGACCATGAGAGTATCGAGTTTCTTCATGCTTGCTTCATGAACTTTGGGGTTTGTTAAACGTCATCCGTAACTAGGTGGCTATTACGGCGGCTTACGGGTTCATGGGAAAGTATGTCAAGGGACTTGATAGCTCAAGATTGGGATTTGCTCCTCCGACGATGGAGAGATATTCTTTGGGCCCTCTCGGTGTTACGGTATCCATCATCGTCTGGCCAGACACATTGTGATTTGATCACAGGGATGCCGGAACACGGGAACGAGAAAAGAGAACAAAACCGGTAACGAGGTAACTAGCATTGTGGACAAGTGTTGATCCACGGGGATGCCGATAAATCTCACCTCGGGTGTTTGTAACATATCGCGAAGCAACAGGAATAGCACAAGGCAACTGGAGATTCACTCGAATATTTATTCGTATGGGTATAGGGGTCAATATGGGTGTCCACGGCTCCGATGTTGATCATTGATCGGAAAGTGTTCCGGTAATGTCTATACTTCACCGAACCTATAGGGTCACACGCTTAAGGGTCATCTATCTGCTGAATACTAGACAGGGAGTCTGAGAGAAAGTCACCGGAAAAGTTTCGGAGACAACGGAAAAAGTTCCGGGAGAGAACACGGGAAAAGTTTCCGTAAAACCAAAAAGTTGTTTCGGAGTAAACCATTAAGCCAAATAGGTTTCGGCACGCGCCTGGAACTTTTTGGAGGTGCCAGAAATGTTCTGGGAACTTCTGGAATTTTTCCGGAGAAAAAACCGGAAATGTTCCGAAGCAGCCGGAATTGCTTTGGTTGGTTTTCGCTGAAGAAAATCATTGACCTGGAAATGTTTCGGAATGCGTTCAGAATTGTGTTAGTGGGTGCTGGAAATGTTCTGGACCTACAGAAATATTTTCGGATTTAACGGACGCGAAAAACTGTCTTCGTGAATAGTGAAAACGCATTCTTGTTTGCTTTTCGCTGATGACAATCATTGATCCGGAAATGTTTCGGAACGCGTCCAGAATTGTTTTAGTGGGTACTGGAAATGTTCTGGACCTACAAAAATATTTTCGGATTTAACGGTTGCGGAAAAATATTTTCATGAATAGTGGAAACACTATTTGTAGCTTCTTTGGGAAGCCACCTTTCAGGGCATTTTGGTATTTCCAAGTGTCCTCTACCCCTTGGGCTTGGCCTATAAATAGGGGTGGAGGGGGCTACCCAAACTCACTCAAGCTCTCATACACAATGCCATGCAATGATCTGGCTTCTTCTCTCCCTCCCACGAAAAGAGTTTCGTAGAGCCGATAGGCTGTCTGGGTTCCGGTGGGAACTAGTTCTGGACGGCGAAGCCCTGCCGGATAGATGACACCGTATGTGTGCAACCCCGTAGAGAGGTCATAGGTTCGATCTTTTTGCCCGAGGGGTTGTTCGAGAGTGCCTCCCGAAGGGCTATCCGAGTGATCGTCCGAGTTTCTGTGAGTGCCTCCCGAAGGGTTGTCCGTGACACCGTCCGGGGGACTATCCGACCGCCTCCCGAAGGGCTCTCTGAGGGAGTACATCCTCGTGGTTGGGAGGTTGTAAATCCTAGCTGCGGGGATCTGCACCGACGATCTTCATCGACTCTACTTCCACTGCACTACGAGTCGGTAACAATCAGATCCAAACCTTGTATGCATCTCCATAGTGATCCTGGGCGTGCTCGCTGTACCGAAATTTTTTGTTTTCTGTCGCGTTCCCAACACAAAGACCTCTCATGCTTCCCTTATAGGAGGTTCGAAAGCCCTAATAATGGTACCAAAAATATATTTATTGTTGTAACCCTCTTCCATATATTTTATTTCCAAGAATATTCTTTGTAATGTAGGGTGAAGATAAAAGTACATTCTAGATCACCTACAATTCCAACAATAGATTCACAGTAGGATTGCGCGTTTCTTGTGATATAGTGTTTTTTGGTGGCTATTTAATTTCTCTACAATGGTTGGGAAATAAATCAACATTTTCCTTACTAGGAACAAAGTTTCCTTGAAACTACCAAAAATGATCCTTTTCATTCTAGGCAAAGGTTCCATTGCAACTAACTAGGAAAAAGAAACTAGTTGCTCAAATTATAATTACTTTTGGAGTTTTTGATATTTTGGAAAAACAAAAATACTAACAATGATAAAAATTAATAACTAAGGAAACAATAAAAGAAGGAAGATAATAAAAGTGGTACATAACATGTTATATAAGATATACGTTCCCAGCAACAGCGCCAGAAACTGCTTGATGCTTGCAGGTGATAAAACCAATGCAAGGTATTTGAGCCCCCAAGTGCAAGGGTTTATAGAAATTAGCAGGTTTCCCTCAGTGAGAACAAAGGTGTCAATCCGTGGAGGCATATGTTTCCTACACCAATGATAAATTCTGTCACACAGATAAAACTTCAGTTGTGCTCCCAACAACACTAATGTGTTAACCTTGCTAGCTTTGCTAGTTGTACAAGATATTAAACAATAACATGGTAGTTAATATTTTATAAATTTTGGAATAAATAAAAATTATAAATAAAATAACAAGTAAAAGATGGTTTAAATGTTTTCTTGTAGTAAACTGGTCCTGGGTTCATAGGTTCACCAATAGTAACTCTCCATAAGATAAAATGTGTGGCCAAATAACATAGACATGTGAAAAATTGAAATATCTCATGCTTATGTTAGATTGTGTGTAATCAGTTGATATTATATATGCAGTACGTCCATAATTTCATAGACCGAGACCCCCCTGCATCAATGACTAATAATCCACTCTTTTACTGAGATTCTCTCTGCATCATTCAAGTATTAGGTAATAGAACAGATGATTTCCTTAAAGCAAGATGACATACTTTTGATTAACATGATTTAATTAGAGGCCTCATACAATCATTCGTTCTTAGTGACAATAATACATCTCAAGCCTTTTCCATTACTGTCACCATGGTAGATTACTTGCAAGATTAAACCCAACTAATGCATACCACTCCCTCTACTAATTACTCATCTAAACTGGCCAAGAGAAGACAAATAATCGGAGAGAAAATTGTTTTTATAAACCAAACATAGGGCATCAACACAATCTTATCATAAAAAGTTAATTCATCACATGATCAACATCGCCGGTACGAGGTTTACATCTGATGGACAACAATCATGATAGATAGCTCATGTGGCCATTGTATTGAACAACAAGGGGGGGGGAGATTGCATATTTGCTACTTCCATGAACACATAGTTCCAGAGTACGGACTACTCACAACTCATATTGGAGCAACGATGACCGATGGCGATGAATTCCCCCTCTAATAGAGTACTGAATCTGTGCAGAAAAGGTGATTGCCTCGGAATGTAAAGTGGCAGCGGAGGAAAAAATCCTAATAAATTGGAAGGAGGTCCTGAGGCGTATATATAGCTAGCTACAAAGGAAGGGTGCCAATGGGACAAGGTGTCTAATGCAGGCGCCCTAGGGCACGAGGCGCCTCGTTCAGGTTCCTGGGACCATTGGCCCTCCGCAGGTGGTGCCACTTTGCCTTATTGCTCCTTTGGGTATTCTACGGCCTTCTGTAATTTTTCAAAATTTTCTCAAAAGGGCAGCTATTTTATTATCCTGAAACCAAAAAACAACTGAAAATAGGAACTAGCACAGGGAACTAAATTAATAGGTTAGTTCCAAAATGAACTTAAATAACATTGTATAAACAACAGATAATAGGCATAAAATATACAAAAATTATAGATATGTTGGAGACGTATCATTGCTTATAGAGGTATGATTGTGTCGCCCCTTTTGTTTATAGTTTGCAATTAGTTAAATCCATATTAAATACATACTACACTCTTATGCAAATTTATGTATATTATAGGTACGGTCATGTCTCCCCTTTTCACCTATAACACATGAAGACGCCGCTATAACATGACAAGCGGATGCTCTTTACAGGGAGTTGAAGACTCATTGGAAGGTGAAATCTGCAACGTCGCCGACCTCATTATCTTGAGAATATTGCATATGTTGACCCTAGACACATTGTACATTTTAGCACTTTGTAGCGTATGTTGCCCCTACACAATTGGATGTATGAATCTATTTATGAAATGCAATGCAACTGTGAGATGAATCTGGATGTGCATTATGAAAATATTGTGAATGTGTATCTTGAATGTTGTTGAAGCGGGAGAAAACCTCGAGGAATAGTAAAATCATTAATAAAAAATGTAAATACTAGCATGCGGCTTTGCTTTAGAAACCGCAATGATATTATATAGGAGGATGATCCAAATGAACATCTGATTCTGGCCATCCTTGCATTGGATCTTGTTTGTCTACGTAAACCGTGTGCGGTAGGGCTTCATTGCAAGCGGTTCTAGAAACTGCCTCCGTTGTCGGTGTATTAGCGATATAGGCATTGGGACAGAATGGGGAACCACCCTCGGCCCATGTAACCACTTCCAAAGTCCAATTATGTACTACTGGCGACCCTGGATGGTGAGGTTGCGCTGGTGTCTCTACTACGAGTAGCACCATAGTGGTGGCGACCCTCTCCTTGGCTGTGTGGATGGAGATGGGCGTGGCGACAGGTGATCCCGGTGTTGTCATTTCTTCAGTGGTAGCGGCTCCCTGGGGGCCTCGATCGGTGGCGGCGGTCCTTCCCTCGGGTTGAGGTACCTCAGTGTGGCATGTGTTAGATTCCAAGATAAAGCTTCATGCTCCCGTGCTGGCGGCGGTGATGCCTATGGGTGTCGCATCCCTCTTGGGTCATTGTTGTGGTTCGCCTCCCCGTGTCGGTTCTCCGGGTGAAAACTCTAGTATGTCGTTTTGGTCTCCGTGGCGATGACGCATTGCATCATCTCCCTCTTAGGGGTGTTGTAATGGAGCTCAACTACCTTCCGGCTGCAGTGCGTCGGCGTTTTTGGGCAAGCTGTGATTCCGGCTTGAAGTTTCTTCGATACTAGCATGGGGCGGTCTCGCTTGCCTCCTCCCTTTTATACGTGACCTTGTTTTCATCGTTCTCGTTCCTCGCTGTCCGCGGCAGAATCGGAGCTCCACGGCATGGAGCAAGAGGGCAGGTGGCCCTCTCTGACGATAGCTTCGTGTGTGCGGTGCAACGGGATCCTATGGCTTCCCAAGGAGGCGCAATTTCGTTCCTATTAGTCGTTGGTCTTGGATTCATGGTGTGCTACTCCTATACTCATGTGGCTTTGAGTTAGTGACGTTTGTGCCACTGACGTTTGTGCCAGTCTCGGCTGTTTTTTTATTACCACCTTGTATTGGTTCGACCTTTAGGCATTTGTTTAGAGTACTAGATAATTAATTACCCATGTGTTGCAACGGTGTATAAACATTCTAGTACGTTAGCCATTGATTTGTTTGTCTATGTTAATGTGATTGGGTAAACAAATGATTACCAAATCATGCCCGTGATTTAGCTACCTAAATAATTTTAGTATTTTATTTGTAATAACTTATTGGCTTAAAACATAAATATATTTGGTAAGTCAATGAAAGATGGATCAGTTAAGACGATTTTCAACTAATGATGCTTAGAGGAAGGATGAAAAGTTAGACGACGCACTATGGCGAGAACGGATGTTTGGCTCTCGGCCTTCATGGAGGCCGTTTTTTTGAAAAATTCAAAATTCAAACTTTTCGGTTTTTAAAAAATCTGAAAAAATGTGTGCAAGTAAACAAGGATGTTATGTGTATGTGTATAAAATTTCAGGATGAAATACGTTGAAATGCGACCTATACAAAAAAGACAAATTCATGGCCTGGAAGGACATGTGTTAAAAAGCCCCAGATTTGTCTTTTTTGCACAGCCCTCGTTTCAACGTATTTTGCCCTGAAAATTTACACACATGTGTGTTATGCCTTCATGTATATCTGGATTTTTTTCAGAATTTTTTAGAATGTAAAAATATGAATTTCAATGAAATTTGAAATTTGAACTTGGAGGCCTCCATGGAAGCCGAGCTCCAAAGGCAATTTTCGCACTATGGCAAGAAAAAATGCTATTCTTTTTTAAGTAGCATAAGAAAAAATGGCGCGAAAGACTGTCTCAAGAGAGAACATGGTGTTAACTTCAAAAAAAAAAAAAGAGAGAACATGGTGTCGAGGAGTACTAAAACGCCTGTGTGTTAGGGCGGCAACCATGCATCCAGAGTCTGAAAGGCACATCATCTTCAAGCTTGCAAACAATCGACATTAATGCCGAGAGAATGTAGACAAGCAACCGATTAAACTGCTCAAAAACTCATACCAGATTAACCGGAAAAGGAACTTCCGTGGGCGCGCATTATGCACGTCCGATTAGCCTGGTATAATGATCGCGATCAGGCATCAACAGACATGTATTTATTGCGTGCAAGATTATTTCCAGTGGGCAACTCAGCTGGCGTGCTGCTCTCCAACCGAATTTATATTAAGCACACGTACACTAGGTCACTAGCTTGAGCTCTTAGCTCATGCGCTGTCCGTCCCTAACTACTTTCACCGGTTGAACGGCCGACTCATTTATTGCCCATGTTGCATGTTTCCAGAGAACAAAATGGTAACAACTGTGAGTTCACTCTATAACGCGAAAACTCGTAGCAGTGGTATGCACCTGCCCAACCGTGCCGGCCACCCGATTGTCGCGCAATTCGTAAAGTCATTGGATTCCACACGAGTCCACATCAAGTTTTAAGTTATAGTTTCTGAAACTTGCAGTTTTATCGTTCACTCGTACCAAATTTCAACCGTTAAAACTTAACAAAGTTTTTTTTAAATGTCAAACCGTATTCAAAATAGATCATATTTGGAAGCCCTCGTCATAAGAAACATGAATATGCAAACGAAACTTAATTTGGACTTTTCGTTCAAAAAATATAAAAAATCAAAAATCCAAAGCTAAAAGAAAAAAAATGGGGTTGGTGCCCCCACCCCTGCGTGCTGCGTGCCACAAATCCCCTCCCCTCTCTAACGCCATAGTGTATATTCATTACTCTCATCGTAGTGTAATGCACCCAGACCCAATGTTGCCGCTCCTTCCCCAGTCGACTGCCGCCCAGGCCGTTTCGGTCATCCCGCCATTCCACCTCATCTTTGCTCTCGTCCTCTCGTCGCTTCTTCGTCAGTTCCACCTCTGTCGAGTCCATCCTTCGACACTGCTGCAGTTCGACGTCACTATCCGCCCTCCGCTTCGCTTTGTTGCCATTGTCCACCTAGAGGTAGCCCTACTTCGTTGTTGTTGTTGTCATCCCTCTGGATGACGAATCTGTCAGCCAGTGCTCCCCGTCTGGGCAAAAACCAATAGAGCATGTGTGATCGAATGAATTAAATTAAAATTTAAACTATGTAATTTGAAAACTTTATGTTTGAATAGTAATATTTACCTTTGAATCATCGTTGTGTTGCAATTATTTCATGATAAATCTATATTGAAGCGGAAAAGCTGAGTTACAGAAAAGAAGGATCGATAAGCAGGAGAAAAATAAGGACACCGTTGGTGCTCCTTTATCTGCAGGTAAATAGGGATGTCAGAGAAAGTGTCCACATATATCAGTAGACAAGTGAAGGATGTATTTAGGTGAATGACTTTGGAGATGCCCTAATTGTCTGTCAAGCTTCGTCATCATTGTCATAACTCGGTACCGCGTAACTAGATCATCATGTGCCAAATTTTCTAAAAGCTGCGTAGGTCAATTTCTGTAAATACGAGCTACCTTATAACACCTCTAGCAGAGTCATCATACAGCTTGATTACCATAATAATTGTCAATATGATAACTTTTGTTCAAAATAACACGATAATAGAGTCGTCATATAGATTCCGATCGCCATAATGTATGGAACTTGCTCAAAAAACAAGCTCGTAGCCTTCATATGGATATGGAGGTCCCGTATGGAGCTCGCTCCAAACCCAACCGTCAGCGTGGGAGGGATGTTTCCGCTTCTTCCTTCTCGTGCCGCGTGCTGGATTTGAAGCAGCCCAGCCTCCCACACAGCATCGGCGAGGGCACCCAACCATTAATGCCATGCCCGCTACCTCGGCTTCCAGCGGTGGCCAGTCGGATGACCGCCACGTGGCATCATCTTCTGGCTTACGTGTGAGCAGACTGAGAGGAGCCGTGTGAGTAGCCGGGAGGCATGCGAGCAGGCCACCATACCGTTTGTCACTAGGAGACGCACCCTTTGGCCATCTGCCATCAGTCGCTAGCCGCCTACCCAACTACCTCCTTATGGCGCCCATGGTGGCCTATAAATGGTGCCCTCCGTTCTCTTGCTTTAATTCTCTCTCCGGCGCCTCCAATCCAGCACCCACTTCCTGTCAATGATAGACCCGGAGGAGCTCCCCCTCGTCTTCAATTTGGGATGATGATGAGGAGAAGCAGTCGGATCCCCTTGCCGAAGAGTAGGCTGAGATGGTGGTGGCCAAAAAAGCGTGGTGGCAAGAGGATGCAAAAAGGGAGCAGTGGATTTGGGACCACGCGCCTGCCCCTGCCGCCAATGCCGACCAATGCCAGTCTGGGCCGACGACGCCCACGAACTGGTTGGGACTCGACTGCCAAAGCGCATTTCCAGGCCATGGAGGCCAACCTTGCCACATTCTACGCTGACCGTGGAGGTGACGATGGCGGTGGCCGTCCCTGTCGAGGTGGTGGTGACAGTGGTGGTGGCGGTGGTAGTGGCGGTGGCTATAGCCTTGCCCGTGGCCATATGGCAGCCCGACCGTCTCTTTCCTCCCTCCCCGGCCCTTCTCTCGTGGCCCCTCGCCCTAGGGGGCTCGCTCGGCTCACCAACGATTTTGATCTGATCTGATCTGGGTGTCCGGTGGTAGCGCTCCGGCGTTGTGCAACAAAGTCCTCACGGACGTGTACCGCTGCAAGGCCTGATTTGCTCTTGATGGCCTATTGACTCTGGCGTGTTGCCGCTAGATTGGCCAGCCCTCATGGTGGCTGCAACTAACAATGGCGGAGGCTACCGCCCTAGATCGATGGGCAACGGCGCGAGGCCCTTTGGTCGCGCCATCTCCTCGGTGATGGAGTGTGACATTGGCATAGCGTTGGCGAGCGCGTCAGCGTGAGTCGGCGGTGGAGGTTCCCGATGACGGTTCTCAACGTGGTGGTGGATGGCTGATGCATGGATCCGGCCTGTGGCGGTGCCCTCGGTGTGGCCAGCGTCATCCGACAGGTCGCGGCACCGGCTGTCCATTCGAGCTGCGGATTGCAGTGACCATGAAGGGTCTTCGTGAGGGCTCCTCTCTTCAGATCCTGTGGCTGATGTCGACAGCTCGTACTGGCAAAGTTGTGGGATGTTGCCGAAAGGCTCCTTTGTGGGTTTTGGCGGCTCTTACTTTCACCGGTTCGTCTTCAGCGATGAGATGCAATCTATGGACAGCGGTTTGATGCAGAGGGTATGGTTGTGCAGCGGCGGCGGCGAGAAACCAACGCATGTAGCTGCTGGATCGCAGAAAGTGGTGGCGACAACACATGATTGACTCTATTTTGGTGGTGCTTCTCGAGTACCCGGTCTTGAGCTCCGGGGTGAAAACCTTCGGTCCGAACCGAGTTGGTTATACCTAGGCAATGGCGATGTTGTTGCATCGTTACCTTGTTGAAGGCATTGCTCGGATATGTTCAGACTTGTTTTTTATGGTGAAAACCTAGAATCTGGCCTTTGGTGGTTGGATCCGGTGACGGCGTCGCTCCCTTCCTGAAGGCGTTGCCGTTGCAGAACTTTTCTCGGTGTCCTTGTGGTTGGTGCGGATATGGTCGTAGTTACGGTTTGTCGATCGCTGTTTTGACTGCTTCGGGTTTTTTTTTCCTCGCTTAGACATAGCTTTAGTCTTGTATGACTTTGCTCTTTGTCGGCGTGTTTATTTGCATGTGTGTGTTAGTGTTGGATGTGCATCCTAGCTATGCAGATGCTGGCTGTATGCGCATTATGTTTGTATTCCCTTGATGCTTCATTTGAGTCAATAAAATTCACCCTTTGTCGAAAAAGTATAACTAGTTTATTAATTTGAATGATTTGGTGTTGTATGAATGTAAGTTGTAGCACGCCTATTTTATATCCCCGTTTAGGAATGAAGTCGATGCTATCGAATCTGTGTTCGTCTGAATCTTCAAATTTTTGGAAGAACCTATGACCCAACGACAGATGGGTCCAACATGTAAGAAAAATATGAAGGCTGTGTTCGTCTGAATCTTCAAATTTTTGTTAAGAATCTATTATCCAACGACAGATGGATACAACATACAAGAAAAATATGAAGATATCCATATGAAACGCACTCTATATTTGTTACGGAGGCTTCAAACGTGAATCCGCTAGAGTTTCTCTTAGAAGGCCAGCTGGATCGTTCGGTAGCCGTCGTTTGTGGTTCTGCACATGCGGAGGTACACAGGCGTATTCCAGTTAATGCTTGACGGTTCCCGTACGTACCAGGCAGAGTAACTCCATTCCATCGCCAACAATTTGACTTCCATTGGCGATCAAGTGCAGTTTAATCGTTCCTATGTATGTTGGACCTAAAGCACATGCTCTTGTCTTGCACCCAAATGTCCGTCATGTATGTACTTCCATACTTGCAACTAATTTTTGTTCGATTCAACTTTCATTTAATTTTCAGCGAACTTTTAATGCACCGATAACTTGGGACGGCAGTCCTGCTCCGCTCGTCGACAGAGCATGCACGAGTTTTCCTTTATCGATCCAACAATGGGCACCGACACCCCGGGCGGACGGTTGTGCATGGGGCTGCCTGTTTCGTTTTGGAATAAGACGTTTCGGCCATGAATCGTGCTGAGGGGACGTCGGACGGCGAAAAGAAGCAGATTAGATCATTTACAGTCGCGATGGGTAAATCCGGCCCCTCAAACGCCCGCGGACGCGCCCGAGCGCGTCCGTAGACACTGACCGGGCACCCCTCAAATTTGTCTTTCTGCATCCGCGTCTCTCATATCCGGCACCTCATATCCATACCACACATGCAACGTTGAGCTATTCTACGTGATCAAGCAATGGGCAACAAAAATCAAACACAAACGAACACAAAATCGGCTGCAAACAAACATTAACAAACTTTGCAACATTCAAAAGATCATCTTACTTAGTCACCGGACAAGTTCTTAAACTTCTACAACTAAAAACGATATAAACATAGAGGAGTGGGGCGGGATCACCACTTCCTCGCCGGCGCTGCTGTAGGCGTCCGCGGCAAGAGGTGGGTCGACGTCGGAGCCGCCGGAGTCGGACCCGTCGGAGGAGGAGGAATCGAAGATGACGATGTAGCCTTGCAAGCGCCGGACGATGCGGTCTTGCCGGCGCATGAGTTTGGCCACCCTCGCCGCCTTCGCCGCTGCCTCCGCCGCCTCCCGCTCGGATTGCTCAATGCCGAGCCGGAGCTGCTTGGCGTTGATCCTCCGGAGCCGCCGGGCGTCCGTCTCCGCCGTGGTAACTGACCGACGGTACACCCACTGGAGGATACGCTCCTCCTCGTCGGGCACCGGCATCACGCGGCGGCGGCGGGCGGACTGCGCAACCTCGTCGGACCGGCTCCCCCTCTCCCTTGCCCTCTGCCTCTCGCGGCGGGCGGTGCGTGCCTCCGACTCCGGAGTCCGCATCCGCGGCGCCGGCGGAGCGGGCACCAGAACCCACCGCTGCCCGCGCGGAGCAGCGGCCGGAGGTGGAGGAGGCCGTCGGGCGGGCGGAGCAGATTGGGAAGGCCTCGCAGATCCGCGCGCGGGGCGGGAAAGGCCGGCGCCGGCGTCGGCGCTGCGGCGACGGGCGACAGGAGGCGTCACACCGGACCCGGAGTTGCCGCCCGTATCGACCCGCGAGCGCTCGTGCGCGATACGGAGCGCCAGCTCCTCCTCGTCTCCGGAGCTACCGTCGGAATGGCTGCCGGTGCTGGACATGCTGTCCAGCGCTAGGGATTGGACGGATTGGGGAAATGGGAGCGTCGGGAAGCGGAGTGGAGCGGAGTGAAGTGAGCTAGGGTTTGCTCCGGAGGGGAATTTTGTGGGATCGGGGTGGGCCAGCGGTGGGCCGGGCTGACGTGGCGGACGCGACCGGGCGCGTCCGGACCGCCTCATATCCGCCCTAGATTTGGGCTGGATATGAGGGGTGCCAGTCAGTCCGGGCGTTTGAGGCCCGTATGAGGCGCCCGGCTGGGTCGATTTTTTGTGACCGGTCAGCCCGCCCAGATGTTTGAGATGGACTAGTTAATTGCCCGTGCGTTGCAACGGGACATAATAAATCATGTGAAGCATGTATACCTCTAAGATCCACGTGCACATTAAACAATATTGTCAGCTTTTGTTTCATGTTATAAATCACCCTTCTTCGTCTTCTTCACCACTATCTCCACTCCTCATTCCAAACTCGTCACCGTCGTTAATGGCACATCCGGCTATCAATCAAATTTTAGGCAAGGGGATACATGGTAGCTTCAGAAAACACGAGAAAGTTCAGTATCTTTAGAGAAGTTTTAGGGTGAATATGGAACATAAGTAGTGATAAATATTTAATGGCAAGGTACAACATGTTATAACTCACACTGAAGGTACAAACACCAGAAAGGGTTCTTCTGAAGAAAGGGTTATCATTGCGTACAATTCGATGTAGGCATAGAATATACTCCCTCTGTAAACTTTTATAAGTTGTAACCTAAAACGTCTTATAAAAGTTTACAGAGGGAGTACATTTTTACAGTACAATATACGAATTACACGATATTTTTCAAGTGCCTCTGGTTGTTCTTCTATCCGTACAGCGCGTACTTGCAGCTTAGATTGTATTCCATCTCTCCAAGCAGGGGAACATAACTGCAGGGTAAGCATGAGTTATATTAGGACTCCAGGATGCACATGATGCAAGCAAAAAGACATGGCAGTTGCAGCCTCTGGCATGGAATGAATTCATTGTACTGACCGGTCAGGCCAATGTATTTGGTAAAGGCCGTTGTAATCCACACCCAGCCCACGCAAACTACAACAATGATCACAAAAGGAAAGCATATCAAGCATATCATCATATAATATGAACAGAAATATTACTAAGTAAGCAAATGGTTCCTGGAGAAACATGTACCATGTTGCTAACGATGTGGATGCCCAACGATGGTGATAAAACTTGTTGTGAAAGCGTCATCAGAGAAGCACAATAGCAAGCAACTCTTTCATAGTCCCATAGATTAGAAGAGGAGCAACAAATTAGAATGGAAGACAGAACATCCATGCGTCAAAATCCTTAAATAAAACAAGAAACTCTATGGTTCACACCCATGTAAAGTGAATAGAATTTTCTAGGAGACGATCCCACACCTTATTCCCTGTCATTATACCTTAAGACTCTAAAGCCTTTTTTCAGGGTGTCAACTGGATGTATCGTGCCTTCTCCCAATGCTGCAATCGCTCCCACACAAATTCCCTCCATACAACAACATATAATTATCGCGATAACAATGTGGTACACATTTTGGGAACTGTGCATTGCTCAGTTCTTGTAACTCTATTTTCTGCATTTCATGTAAATTTTAGCAATACGCAGTGGCATCCGTGCTCGGTCCCAAGCTGAACTGCATCACAATGGCAGCACTGACATTGTGATCACAAATTCCAGGAATATCAGTCGTAACGTGGTGAAGAATTCAAGCTCCCATCAAAGTGAGAAAATTCCAAAGTGAACCTATCATCATGCCAAAATTTGCATCAAAAGTCTTAACTTAATTATTAGTACAGAACCATTATGGTGGACCCTCCACTGGTCAAAGTTAGCATACAAAAGACAAATTAAATATTTAGAATCTCGAAAACTACATCTCTTAGTATTGATACAGACATTAATGTTAACACATGCTTTAGTGAAAAAGGTGATCCGGAAATTTGGGATGGAATTCTATATACATGTAGAGACATGTCCTTTCTACACAAAGTTAATGGAAGAATGTAAACGAAAGATGACGCTAGATTGCAGGCAGTCATGACAAGATGCAAATTAAGCTCAAAGTGGGACAAATTCCAAAGTGAATTAGTTCCTTTCAAGCCTTTTCTCAGAGCAAGAACATATGGATGACGAACTCCTTTTGATTTTTATTTTCTTTGAGGGAGAGAAACAGTTTGCCAAATAATCATCGCGAATCATACATAGAACAATTGCATCAATGGTCGAAGATTTACTTAGTCTCATAAATGTCGTGATTCTTGCAAGACAAATTATTTTTTTGAAATTTAATTATTGTGTTGATTTGCAAGGCTTTACTCCTTTTCTGTCTTGAAAATATTTAAATCTTCGTGTTTTTCTCCGATTGTAAGGAAAGATGATGCTAAATTGCACGCAGACATAAGAATATGCAAATTATGCTCAAAGCAAGTATAATTGCTCAGTGAATTTTTCAATAGAAAATGAAATGCAAAATATGAAAATAAACACAGAGGTATTTGCTCTTCTTGAGCCAGACCCACCTCAATCTTCTTGAGCCAGCCAAAGGCCTTGTCTACCTGCTTTGTCTCCCAGCCGTTGACGACAACCACCTCCCTCTCGAACCAATTGTTCATCTTGTCCACCTCCGCCATGTACCACGCAGCCACCTTCGTCCCCACGTCCTCCTTCTTCACCTGGTACATCTCCACTGGCGGTGTCGTGCCCCTCGGGACAACCTCCAGGTCAATCTACGACACCCTGTTGTTGCTGGCTTGCTGCCGCTCCTGCTGGCTGGTGTGGCGATGTAAATTTATACTTCACTGGATACTACATATCTAACATTAATCGATGAGTATGATTGCATTCAGTACAAAGGCTTATAAAATTATAATCCAGCCGTTGTTCTTGAACATGTGAATTAGTTCTTCTCAAGTAAAATGAATAGTCATTCATCAACTTGCATCTGGACATTAACGGAGCTGAATATAATCTTGTTAGAACAATTCCATAGAAGCAACTACTATACAACAGAAAAATGAAAACATTAAATGGTGGATAAATGGAACCGATCATGGCATAGCAACGAAATTCCAAACAATATATGTATCACTTGAATTCCCTAATTTTGAATACCGACAAGATACACATGAATCTGTCAGACTGATATGAACACTAATATTGTACACATGAGACGACCTTGGGCTTGGCGTGAGAACGCGATGCACAGACTGGCATGGATGAGATTTTCTCATGCTGTTCTCGCCTCCTCATGTGGTGCCACGGCAACTCCTGCAGCACAACAACACACAACCAATTCGAAATCAGGAACTTGCAGATTACAAGTCCCTCGCAACTAACCTGGAGAATCAGGGGAGGATGTGGGGGCTACATGAACTGTGAGAGGAACGAGAGGACTGGGACGTGGGCCGGCGAAAGAGGATCCGACGGAGTCCCGATCGGCTGTATGTCAGCCTGGGAGACGGAATCGGCGGCGCGACGGCGGCGGAAGGCCAGGAGCACTCGCCAAAGCCCCCATTGACGCCGTCGACAAAGTAGCTCCGGACGGCGGCAACGAATCCTTGGGTCCCTGCGTCGGTGACCTCGGGCCGTCGCTGGCGAGTGGTCGCTGATGCGAGATGGGAGGCACATGCACGTCCGACGGGAGATTGGAGTCTTGGAGACACAAGCGCGAGATGGGAGAGGGAGGGGACGGGCGACGCCGAATGCGGTGTAGACGTTGTGGCGGCGGCCAGATCGTGATGGGGATAGCGCTAGGTGGGTGCGTGCTTTCTTGGCGAGAGGGAGGCGGATGAGGTGAGGAGAAACATCGGGACATGCAAAAATAAATCGGTGGGAAGTGGAGGAGGCCGGAAGAAACGAGGATGGATGGACGAAACCAACGACGTAAGAGGGAAACAGAACCTTACGGTTCTTTTAGGTAAGTAGAGATTTGGGGCAAGTTGTCGTTTTCTAGTTCCTTCGTGGTACAACATTGGCTTTGTGTAGGCCCGGTACGGTGGTACCCGTTTTTTTTCGAGAGAGAACGGTGGTACCCGTTGATTATGTTAGAGCATTCAGAACCTTCAAAAGTGATATTTAGAAATAAATTATCTGATTTCAAGAATTAATTCCTAGCTAGAAGATCCCTCAAGCTTTTACTTCCTCAAAATTATCGTGACTCATCCCAAAAAGCTACCCTCGAGCCTATTTTTTTCTTTCAAAAAGGCGAAAATTCGCAGGGGCACAAAGGACGCGTTTGGTTACCTCCACCGTCTTTTAGAAGTTGCATGGAAAAAAAAAAGGTCAACCTGAGTAGAGACTGGTTGAGAAGATACACACTAAAATACGACGGTTAGTTGCGTACATCGTGATTAGGAGTTAACAACTACACTGAAACAAATAGGTTAAAGTAAAATGTACACGTGATAACACACGTTTACATAAACAACACACATGCGCCAGCACACCCGCACGTTCGCATGAACAACACACGCACACACATACGTTTCACATGAACAGCACACACACACGACAACACACACACGCACCGTTGTACATTACACTGGGGAGATTAGAAGGGACTAGTGAAATGTATATGTATTTGTCTATGACCGTTGAAATAGAATAAGTACAACATGAAAGTCGTGTGAAACGGAGAGATGAAGCTATTGGTCAAAGGAAAATTCAAACGGTCGACCGTGCGCGATGAATTTATCGAAATTCATCCAAAATAGCTTCAAACATAAACACGAAATTGATCATTTACAGTCAATGAAATCACGAACCAATCGCCTGAATGGAACCGCAACGTCAATGTGCATCTTTTTTGTGTACAACTTATCTCGAATCGAAGCACGGTTGTGTAGATTAGAAGAGACTGGTGAACGAGATTAGGAGTGAAGGAGATTAGAGGGTGACATGCATATTATAGTACACTGGTCACATGTAGGTCTACTCGTCTATGATTTGTAAAACAGAAAACGCACAACACGAATGTCGTGTCAAACAGCGAGGTGAAACTACTACTCAAAGGAAACTTCAAATGGTCGACCGTGTGTTACAAATTTGTCGAAATTCATCCAAAAACACTTCAAATATGAACACGAAATTCAACATATAGAATGAACGAAACTACAATCCGATCACCTGAATGGAATCAGAACATCGAGGTGCATATTTTTCGTGTACAGCTTATCGCGAATCGAAGAACGATTGTGTAGATGGGATGAAGGAGATTAAAGAGGTGATTAGAGGAAAATACCTACAAACCACGTACAAGCATGTCTCCCCAGAGCCACCCAATTGGGCTCGAAAGCATCGCTCGGGCCTGGCTCACTGGAAACGGTCGATTTGGGCGTTTTCAGCGATACAGGCAAAACGATGCTTTAAGAATCGTGCCATACAGGCCCAACAGTGTTTGCATATAGCCAAACAGCCCAACATGAAAAAAAGATGCATCCAGCGGACCTGGTTGGGCTGGATGCAGGCTACCAAACGCGTCCAAAGATGCGCCCCTCACACTTGCGCAACCGTCTACAGCCGTTGATGTGCGTCATTATCCGGATGAAAAAGAGATGAAAACTAGGAATCGTGTGAATACGACACAATATACTTGTACTTATACTTCGTCCAACCATTCTTCTACGTCCCTTTTCTGTACGTTTGTCCGTCTTTCCCGCTTGTTCTCACCCGGTGCTTTTATCTATTGTTCATGTTCACCTTCTTCCTTAGTTGATGTGTTGTAATGTCACAGTACTCGCCTTGAACTCGACAACATATATCGTGAGGCAAAATGAATGTTGCATATGACACATTGTCAAGATTCGTCAATGTGACTTTGCGCACAAATGAGAGTTGGCACATTCTGCTAGGAGCCGCCACTAGCTATCGAATCGGGTTTTGTCCATGCATACGTGAACTTATAAGGTCTTACACTTAAGGGGCAGGAGCCCATTCAGATTGGATACGAGTGGAAATTGGGCGTGGAGTCCTGTTAGGCCTCAGGTGTTGAGTCATCTCAGAAGTCTATATAAGTGGAGGGGCAAGACCCTGGAAAGGGTTCGACTAGTCTCACAACCTAGATGCCGCTGCTTCCCATGTTGTGCGATCGGACCTAGCAATCCCCCATCCGATATTCCTCCCTGCATGCACAGATACCTTGGAGGCGTTCGTGTCTTTGACGCTTGGACGAACCGTTTGAGGGAACCGTAAGGAATTGTTCGAGTCATCAACGAGAAGACGAGAATGCGCATCGTCAACTCTACTTCCGTTGTCATGATTGTGCGTCTAGTGGTAAAATCTGATCTCGTGATCTATCTTCACAGCATGTTCCTGGTTTGTATGATAGATTTTTTTTTGCGCTAGTGTAGCATACCATGTGCCCCAACACAACTTTCCCTCTACACGTTGATGCGGAGTTTTCACGCACCCTGCCACGGCTATCCTACTAGTGAGATGTGCAACTTTGTTAGCTACCCCGGCCAACTACCTAGAAGTTGGTGTGCAATTTTCCCCTATCTCATGGATGTGGAGTTTCCACTACTCGCACCCGTGCCCCAACTACCCTACCAGTAAGAGGTGCAACTTCATTTGCCCCCCGCCTAACTGACTAGCATTTGATGTGCAACTTTGGCTACTTTCCCGGCTAACTGCATAAACATGAGTGTGCACCATCGCCTGCTTTCATGGCTTTCGAAAAAAATCATGAATTTGAAATAATGTACACGAATTTGAGAAAGAAGTTCGCCATTTGAAAAAACTTTCAAGGATATGAAAAAAGTTCATGGATTCAAATAAATTTTGGGATTTGAAAAAAGGTTCATGAATTTGAAAAAAAAATCATGCATTAAAAAATATTCATGTATTTCAAGTTTAGGAATTTAATTTTTTTTAAGAATTTGAAACGTTCTTGCATTTCAAAAATGTTCAGGAAAAAAATGAAAACGAAAAGGAGAAACCAGGAAAACAAAAAAAATGGTAGAAAACTGCAGCAGAAAAACAAAGTAAAAAACTGTACCGGAAGCTTCTAACAAAACTGAAATTGGGAGATGGTTATTGGGCCAGCCAATTGGAACGCGCTGGTGCGCCTTGTGAGTGCACCTATTCAATGCCTTCAGCGCCGCGCCCACTAGGAGACCAGTGAGCTGCATTCGGGAAGCCTAGTCAATAACTTTTATTTTGCGCTCGATTCCTCGTTCGTTCACTCAGCCTCGACTTGCTCGCTCCTAATATTTTTTGCTCGACTATGCTGAGCTGCTAGTTCAGGAAAATAACCAGGCCACCGATTTTTCGTGATTTGAAAATGTTTGTAAAATAGAAAAAGTTCATGGCTTTAAAAAAAGGTTCATGGGTTTAGATAATGTTCACGAATTGTAAAAATGTTCATGAATTTTTAAAACTTTAGGAATTTGAAAAATGTTCATCGTTTTGAAAAACAAATCATGAATTTGAAAAAAGTTCATCAATTTAGAAAAAAGTTCACGAATTTGAAAAGAATTTTGTTGGATTATGAAAAAAATCCCGGATTTGAAAAAAGTTTATCGATTTGAAAAACAGAGATCACTAATTTAAAAAAAGTTCACGAATTTGAAAAAAGTTCATGAATTTGGAAAAGTTAATCACTTTGAAAAAAGTTCACAAATTTGAAAAACATTCATCCATTTTGGAAAAATTCAGGATTTTCAAAAGAAGTTCACAGGATTATGGAAAAAATGTGGATTTGCAAAAGTTCATCGATTTGAAGAAAAAGTTTATGAATTTGAAAACAATAGTTCACGGGATTATGAAGAAATTGTGGATCTGAAAAAAAGTTCACTGATTTGAAAAAAATATATGGCATTTTAAAAGAATGTTCGTGGATTTAAAAAGAATCACGAATTTGAATAAAGTTTGTGGGATTTGGTAAAAAAAAATCACGGATTCAAAAAAAAAATCTGTTTGAAAAAAATAGATGCTCATGTATTTTTAAAAAGTTTGTGGATTTTCAGGAAATTTTACAAATTTGAAGAAATTTTCTAGTTTGAAAAAAGTTCATGATTTTAGAAAAAAGGAAGGAGTAAAATAAAAAGGAATAAGAAAATAAAAAGAAAAGGGAAATGAAAGATAATAAACAATTGAAGAAAATCGGTCCAGAAAAACCGAAACGAAAAAATAAAAAAATCCGGCTGGGAAGCATGTAGAAGCTTCCCAAAACCGGGAACAGTTCTCTTCCCAATGCAACCTTGATGGGCCGGCCAATTTCCGAGCCCTACAGGCGCCATTTAATGAAATGCACGTTAGCTGGCGCCTAAGGCGCCAAATTGGGATTGAGGTAACGAAGAGACGGGCGCTGTAAGTGTTGAATAGGAATCGCCACCGAAACGTGCAAAGAAAGACCTAGCGAACGAATTAAACGGCCTACCCAATTTTCTGGTTTTTCTTTTTGGTAGCTTTTTTTTACCGTTTTTTCCTGTTTCCATTTCTATCCTTTTTACTTTTTGAATTTCGTTTTCTTTTTTTGGACCAAGCGAGCGAACAAAACAGGCTTCTAGAATAAAGGGACTTTATTTTTGGTGAAGGTTCATAATGTTAAATTCAAAAAATGTCTGCTTTTAGAAAGTTCATGTTTTAAAACTTTTTTTGGAAACTTCAAAAATATTCACAAAGTTTTAGAAAATGCTTGCTTTTTCATAAAATGTTCGCCCATGTTTTAAAAAGTTCACTTTTAAAAAAAGAATCATCGATGCACAACATAATTTTATTAAGTTTTAGTGGAAAAATAAACGGAAAATAAAAAATCGATTAGAAAACCGGTGTTGAGAAAACCGTTGGTAACTACAAGCATTGGAGTGATGTACCTTCAAAATGTGCCGGAACGCAAACAAGCACCTTTGTACGTCACCCCGCTACATGGTGCAATAACCGGAGCCCTTATATGATGCTAATTGTATCATATAGCGCTCTCGACAGGCTGCTACCGGACGGCCCAGTGCTAGGCACCAAAGCGCGTTGTGTTTGTAGCGCTAGTGAAAATACTAATAAAAGCAGCACGCTAAAGAGGTATCGAACTCACAAATCCCCACACGTTTTTTTTCAAATAATGTTCAATTTTGAAAATAAATATTTTTTTTATGTTCTTGTGAAAATTTTGACGAAAAGTTAAAAACGGATAAGAATACCTGAGTTGAAAAAACTGCTGGAAACTACGTGCACGAGAGTGCAATACCTTTGAAATGGGCCGGCCCGCAAGCAAACACCTATGACGTAACCCGTGACATGGTGCAATAAGGGGCAGCCCCTATATATGACGCTAACTGCGTTATATAGCGCTACTTGAACAAATGGCTACTGGTGACTAATGGGCAGCGCGGGCATCCAAAAACTCACTGCAGCTTTAGATTTGAAAACATTTTCTGAATTTTTTCGTGAACAATTTTGAAATTCCGAACATGTTTTGAGAACAGATTTTTTTAATTCCCTTTGAAAACATTATGGAACAAAATTTGTAATTCCCCAACATTATTTGAAAACACGAAGAAATTTTGGAAACCTGAATAATTTCTGAAATACCGAACAATTTTTAAAAATGCGAACAATTTGTTAATTCTGAACATTTTTTGAAAAAATCATGAACAAATTTTGATATGAGAACATTTTTGGAAATTCCCAAAGATTTTTTGAAAACATGAACTTTTATGAAAACAGGAATATATTTTGATTTTGAGAACAAGAACATGTTTGAAACATTCAGAAGATTTTTTTAAAAGCAAACATTTTTCCCATTTGTGAACACTTTTTAAAAATGTGAACATTTTCACAAACAATTTTTTGAAACTTGTGATCATTTTTTGAAAAATACAAACAAATGTTGAAATTTTCATAAAAAAATGGAAAGCACAAACAATTTTTGAAAAGTGATTTTTTTCAATTTCGAACAATTTTAAATTTTGTAACCTTTTTGTAAATTGTGAATTTATGAAAAAAAAGAAAGAAGAAAAAATGAAAAATAAAAAACAAGATTTTTGTCGACTTTGAAAGAAATAAAATAAGAAAAGATAAAAAGAAAAAGGAAATAAAAAAAGTGAAGAAAAAAGTAAAAAAGAGAGGAAAAAGCAGAAAACAAACGTGAAGAAAACAAACAAACAAACAAAAAACGGATCCTATATCTACTTCTGCTACCCAGCCAACTTGACTATAGGTTTAAAAAAAAAAAGCCAACTTGACTATAGAGTAGGAGTACATCAGATCAAGGGGTGGAAAGCAAGGGGGGCGAAGCTGGCACGGAGCACACCGGTCTCGGTCCACGCTGGAGTGGGCAGTCAGTCGTCGGTGTGGTTCCACACTGGATTATCTCCCATGTGCGCCCTTGCATAAAAATGTAGAGCCTTGTGCTTTCGCCCTGTTTATACTAAACAGATGCACTGATTGCCTTTTCTCAAAGGAAGGAAAAGAGGCCAGGGATGGCCAGTTGACCTGTTCTTCGAGAGCACGCCACACAATATATGGTTGGAAAGTATCAAGGTACCTTGACACTGTGCACCAGCGCCGGGGGCGATGGCTGAGCTCACGCCGGTGGCCACCTGTGCTTTCCTCCTCGTCTTGTGTGTTTGCTGCTACCTGCCTCCTCCTGCAGCTTCCCTCTTCTTCAACTACTCCACTTTCAACTCTCAAGATCAGAAGGACTTCCGGATCGAAGGGGACGCCTCCTTCAGCGTCGGACGGATCGACGTCAGCGCCAACAGGTTCGACGGCATCGGCAACAGCGCGGGCCGGGTGTCCTACAACGCCCAGCCGATGCTGCTCTGGGACAAGGCCACCGGCGAGGTGGCGAGCTTCACCACGCGTTTCTCCTTCGCCATCGTCATCCCCAACATCAACAACAAGGGGAAAGGCATGGCCTTCTTCCTCGCCGGCTACCCGTCGGTCCTGCCGTACGACTCGTACGGCTTCGACCTCGGCCTCACCAACCAGAGCACGAACGCCACGGCGTCAGGCGACAGCCGGTTCGACACCTTCAACGACACCCAGGTATCTGACCCCGACGCCACTTATGACCACCTCGGCATCGACGTCAACTCCGTTCGATCCGTAGTAACCAAGACTCTACCGAGCTTCAGCCTCAAGGGGAACATGACCGCTCTCATAGAGTACGACAACGTTTCTAGCCTTCTGTCGCTGACGCTATGGCTCGACGACGGCCGAGGCCCGAAATACAGCCTTAGCTTCAAGGTTGACCTCAAGAGCGCATTGCCGGAGCAGGTCGCCGTCGGCTTCTCCGCCGGGACGTCCTCGTCCGTAGAGCTACATCAGCTAACTTCATGGTACTTCAACTCGTCCTTGGAACCGAAGGCGGTCACCGTCGCCCCACCAGTAGCACCACCCTCCCCTGGCAGTGGCAGTGGCAGTGGCAGCCACAGTTCAGGAGTTATCGCGGGAGCAAGTGCCGGCGCGACACTGTTCCTGGTGCTCGTCATCGCCACCGCAGTAATCTTGATACGTCGTCGTGGGAACAAGAAGAAGCGAGAGGTTGAGGAGGATGACATGGGCTCGGAGGACGAGGACGGCGATCCAGCGGTGGAGATTGAGATGGGGAGTACGGGACCGAGGCGATTTCCATACCAGGAGCTGGTGGATGCAACGAGGAACTTCGCGGCAGAGGAGAAGCTCGGGCAAGGCGGCTTTGGCGCGGTGTACCGAGGCAACCTCAAAGAGCCGGGCCTCGCCGTGGCTATAAAGCGGTTCTCCAAGGATTCGTCAATGCAGGGGAAGAGGGAGTACACGTCAGAGATCAATGTCATAAGCAAGCTGCGCCACCGGAACCTCGTGCAGCTCGTGGGCTGGTGCCACGGCCGCAACGAACCCCTGCTCGTCTACGAGCTCATGCCCAACCGCAGCCTGGACATCCATCTCCACGGCAAGGGCACCTTCTTGACATGGCCGATGAGGTAAATCAATGATTGCTCACTTGAAGAACTATTGATTGAAATTAATCGGCATGAATCATTCATGTATCGAACTATATATATTGATGATTCTTGCTGCAACGAACAGGATGAAGATAGTAACTGGGCTGGGCTCGGCACTACTGTACCTCCACGAGGAGTGGGAGCAATGCGTCGTGCACCGTGACATCAAGCCGAGCAACGTCATGCTGGACGAGTCCTTCGGCGCCAAGCTAGGAGACTTCGGGCTGGCGAGGTTCATCGACCACGCCGTCGGGACGCAGACGATGACCGCCGTGTCGGGGACACCGGGCTACGTGGATCCACAGTCCATGATCACTGGCAGGGCCAGCGCCGAGTCCGACGTTTATAGCTTCGGCGTCCTTCTGCTGGAGGTCGCATGCGGAAGGAGGCCGGTCAGTCTGCTGCATAATCCTGCCGAGAAGAACGGGCTGTTCCGGCTGGTCGAGTGGGTCTGGGACCTGTACGGTCGGGGAGCTCTTCTCGACGGGGCCGACGAGCGGCTCAACGGCGAGTACGATAGGGAGGAGGTGGAGCGCGTGATGGTGGCCGGGCTCTGGTGCGCGCACCCGGACCCGAGCGCGCGGCCGTCCATGAGAGCAGCCATGGCCGTGCTTCAGTCCAAGGATGCTAGTCAGCTGCCGGTGCTCCCCGCCAGTATGCCCGTGCCGACGTACGGGCCGCTGGTGTCTTTGCCGAGCGGGCTATCTTCGTTCAGTGTGACACAGTCGACGTCGACAAGCGGCTACGGCACACACACGTCTACTTCCTCCGACATTAGCACCATCGGTTCAAAGGATTCGTCTTCGTTACTGAAACATCAGTACTCATAATGCATTGTGTATTTTATTAGTTCTTTACAGTCATGATTGAATGAGACAGCACATCTGCCGTTGAAATTTCTTCCCTGAAGATTAACTTTTTTAAGGTAATCCCTGAAGATTTGATTAGTTATGCTAGGTGCTTTTTCCGAGCAATGCTACACCTACTTACGGAATTTATGTAAGGGCTTGGGAGTTTTTGTTTAAAATCAGGGGAAGGACCCATCCAATTGAATCGAAAAATCCTACACCTACGAAAGCCTACGTACGTTTAAGCCCCCCCGTTGAGTTGCCACGGGCTTTTGAAATATTTTGTTGAAGTTATATAAAGTTAATGCATGTTAAATTTCACATATAAAAACAATATAACATGGGCACAATCAGTATACAAAAATGAGCCAAATTAGTTGAATACAAAATACAATATGACGAAGGAAAGATCGATAACGACATTGAAAAAAAGTACCTTGTGCGATAACATATATATTTGCTTTTTGGGTTTGTTATGAGATATCAGATATCATAGCTTGTACATTATTATGTTGTAAAAAACTCTGTAAACTTTCGGCCCCTTCCAGCGACGTTGACTCGGAACCTTTGTTGATGGATTCTTTTTGAACATCGTCACAATGCATCTTTATATCTCTCATATTCTGAAAATAATAATAATGAGAAACGTTTCGTGACGGACGGCCAGCCCATGTTTGGGCCGGTCTCGCTCGCGTTGTCTGATGCGTTCATATTGAACGCTCGTGTTTCTTCCCATAACCGCACTCACCGCGTGGGGCCACGTACCACCAATCTCTCTTGACCACTTATCCCCTTTCAACAACCTCATCCTCATCCTCTGTCTCTCTCCCATACTACCTTACAGCTACCTCATAGCCCACCTGTCGCCATGGATGGAGCTCCCTCGATCTCACACAGAGCAACAAAAAATCTCCATCGATGACTTCCTTGCAACTGCTCCACGTGAGAGATAGCCATGCATGCAGCCGTGACCTCCTCCTCCTCCCCATTTTTCTCCCTTGCGCCAAGTCGTTATCCTTCCTTTAGGAGCTACATCCATGGTGTCACTGGACGACAGTTCTAGATCCATGACGGGCGGTGTTGCGTCCACGGCAGCTACATGCTGGAACCAGAACTGGCAAGGGGCGACCACGGCCAGATGCTGGAACCAGCCAGCGGCGGCAAGTGCTGGAGATCCGGCGAGTTTTTTGTTTTGCTGGAACCAAGGTTTTTTCGTCGTTGGAACCAGGTTTAAATTTTGCTACCACAGTCTTCGACTTTTATTGGAATCAACCAAAAATTTGCTACCACGAAATTTCTTTTTGTTGGAAACAGTGTGCCAATTTGCTACCACCGTCTTTGATTTTTGCTGGTCGACAGGCGCCTATCATCGCCCAAAAATATTCATATAAAATTGCACATATTGTATCATCATGTATAACATACATACAAAGAAGCATTAGTTGTATGCACCTCTTCTCGTGGTGTTTCAGTCCGGTTCAACATCGTTACGTCAGTGCGTATGTCAATGGATGTTTTAAAACATCGTCCCAATACATCACCTTTTTATCTCTTATGAACAAAATATAAATGATATTTTATACTGCACTATATGAACATACATACTCCCTCCGTTTTTAAATATAAGCCTTTTTAGAGATTTTAATATACACTACGTACAAAGCAAAATGAGTGAATCTACACTATAAAATATGTCTATATACATCCGTATGTAGTTCGTATTAAAATCTCTGAAAAGTCTTATATTTAGAAACGAAGGGAGTAATATATAAAAACAAAAGTGAGACTAAGTTTTTTTATACCGCATTATTTTTTTCCTAAAAAAACACAGATGTATTTTATTTGCAAAAAGAACTGTTTTTTTTCATCTATATACACCCTTATCCTCACACCGCTGCCATTCCTTCTCACTCTCTCCGCCACACTCTCACAGCCGCCCATGCGCTCCTCTCCCGCCGCCCGCATCGTCCTCTCCCCCGCGACGGCGTCGCCCGCATCCTCCTCTCCCCACTACGGCGTCGCCGGCCGGCTTCTCTGCCAACAACCTCTCGCGTCGCCGCATCGGCACCAAGCCCGCGCGCCCGCCGGTCTGGCATCCTGGTCAGCCTGATCCGGCTGGTCGGCGCAGAAGGGCTCACCGTTGACGGCGCCCTCGTCCTCTACATTGGACATAGAGGTGTTCCCGGCGCCCTCGTCGTCTACATCGAGTCAGCGACGTGGCGGCGTCCTCGTCACGGCGGCAGCAGCTTCACGCGCCGGCGTTCGCCCAACCTAAGCTACTAAGCTCCTCCCTGTACGCCCCCCCCCCCCCCCCCCCCCCCGCCCCCCTCGGCCTTCCCCGACCTATCCGACGAAGGATCTGCTTCCCTTCGTCCACCCTGAGCTCCTCCCTCAGTAAGTTCCTCTGCTCGCCCCTCTTCATTTACTTGTGCTTTCCATCTTGTGCTATTGCTTGATTGCTGCTCCATCAATCAAATTTCCTATAAGTAAATTTTAAAAGCCAATACACATGGAAAATGTTCCATCAATCACATTTTAGAAGTGTATATGTACTTGGACTAAATCGGTATAAGACTATGCATGTGTCAACGATACAACAATTGCTAACACTTGATAACTGAATCTTGCTATGTGTGAAAACAAGACAAAGTAGTTGCTGCTGTTGTGTGACCATGGGCCTACATAGATGCTTGCTACTGCTCCTGTGGTGCTTGGTGCTTGTGTTTTTTGGTGTTCAATTTATCCTCTGTTGTGATGTGTGTGTTCTTGTTGCAGTGTGCAGTGATGTCCTAACCACTGTTGTGCTGCGAGGAGGAGGGTTAAAAGCGTACTTGTTCTCTTCTTCCACAGGTTAACAGTGCACTTGTTCTACATGTACTACTCTAGCGAACCTTTGCGGATCTCGTGTGCTGAGTTACGTGCTGCAGAGGGGATGTCTTCTTAGAAAATCACTGCACAATAGAGCAGCGAGTAGAAAATACAATAGAACAGTGAGTAGAAAATACAATTAATCTGAGTTTTGATTCATTATTAATTCTATGTCCTTCTGTTTGTTTATTTTCTTCTTAGTGGATTATCCTTCAACTAACAGCAATACATTATATCTTAGAGGTTTTCTTCTGAACAGTTTAGCTCAAGCTGCTCGGTGGCATGCTTGACATACTTTTTCTTTTTGTAGGTTGTGCTAGCAGCAGAAACAGGAGGTGCCTTAGGTCGCATGGTTAGGCAGCTGTCAATTGATCATTTTGAAAACGAAGGAAGAAGGGTTATCTATGGCACTTCTGAGAATGCAACTGCAGTCAGAAAATTGCTGGATCGACAATTGTCTATTAATAGTGTGCCCAGAAAGGTATTCTACTCTGCGAAAACAAAGTTATGTGTGAAAACAAGACAAAGTACTTTATTTTAGATTTGAAGAATCTCTGATAAATTTGTCTGAGAAATGCGAGTATATAGATGAAACCTATTTAGAGGAAGATTTCTAATTTGTCTTTATGGATCATCTTTTTGGGTATTAATATGGGAAAGTAAAAGCACAATCAGCAGTGTATTATTGCTGCCATGATAAATTTCGTATATGTTGAATTCTTATATCAAGATTGCAAGATTGTTTTCATTTAAAAAAAATATTGTTGTCAATGTTGGACTGCTTGCATTTCCAGCCTGAAGATAGTTATTATCTTTTTTAGAATGATGCACTTCATGTATTAGAATTGTATGATCAGTACTTCTATTTAATCTATTCATCATATCTACACATCTGGTTATTCATTCTATGAGAAGTGAAAAATTTGTTTGAGTAGTATATACTGCCTCATCTCTGGGTTACAAAATCGCTGGGAACCTGAAAATGGGAAAGGCCTGGTGCGTGTTGTTGGCCTTGAGGCACTCTACATGGACATGGGCTTGGCTGCAGCCATCGTTCACTGCTAGCCAGGTCCTAGCTCCTCCCCCAAAACCTTATAGATACCACCATATTGGATGATTACTTTATCCACAATGAACCATTTTCTACTTAGCATTCTGGTGCGATCAGAAACTTTAAGAGTAGTTACTTTATAGCTTTTGCCTAAAAAAAGTTCTTTCTGAGAGACATTCTTACCTGATATCGTAAGGGCAGACAGATTTTCATCTTGTTGCTTGACGGTAGCCTCCTCTTTTTTCTTTCGATAAGCAGCTCGCCTCCGAGCCTTTATCCGCTCCTTTTTTTGGTCAAGGTCCACAGAGGTTGGTTGATACGCATTAGTGATATCACCGAGAGGATGCCGGGGAACATTTTGCACATCCGCTTGTAGATTGATGGTACCCTCATCATCTTTCTTCTGATAAGCTGCCCGCCTCCGAGCCTTTATCTGCTCCCTCTTTTCCTCCTTATTACGTTGCATGCTAGCTAGTTCTTTGTCATTAAAGAAACCAGATGTGAGAGTAGTCGAAGCAGGAAAAGTACGAGGTATCCATTGTATTGATTAAACATTAAACAATCATACCAGACATTGTAAGGGAAGGTTGATTTTCATCTTGGAGCTTGACTGACCATCCTCTTTTTTCTTCCGATAAGCAGCTCGCCTCCGGGCGTTTATCTGCTCTGTCTTTTCGTCTGTCAAGTTATTTTTCATAGTTTATTTGGTGACATTCATGACAGCTCCTGTTGTCATGTGCTCGGATGTTGCATCCGACACAGGTAAAACTTCTAAGGCATCACGAGCAGGAGCATTAATCCCTACCTGGCTTCCTACATCTCTATGGGAAGCATCTAGAGCTACTGGAACAACATAAAAGCCATAAGCTAGGTTAATATATGAAAATAAACCCCTATAAGCACAAATTAGTTCACATCCAAGACGTATCAGGTAATACCATTTGAACTTTGTGCCACATCTGTGGCATAAACTTGTGTCAGATTACTGGAAGGTGGCAACGAAGCTTCATTATATAGGAATGAGATTGTTGGGTTGTCTGCATCATGTAAAAATAACAAATATTGGACAGAACGAGGCATTTTACTGCTAACCGAACTAAGGCAAATCTTCCTTACGTTTAATACTTACCCGAAATCAGATGGGAAGGTTGATGAACATTTGTGCTATCACCATCAGTGTGTTGGGGAAGAATTGGTTGTTCGGTCTGTTCAGGTATCATCCGTTCCGAGAGAGTATTATGCATTCCTACAAGTCGCACACTTGATCCATTAGATATGTTGTGTGTGTCCTAGTCTGTTAGGTATGATTGATCACATAAAAAGCATAAAATTATGCTGACTATATTTGCACAGCCTTATACCTGGACTACTTGGGTAAATCTTGTCAACATCGTCAGCTACGGGTATAATCTCTGGGTTATAGTTGTCAACATTTGTCTCCTCCATCGGGCCTGCAACACCTTCAGTACTCACAATCTCATTATGAGTAGGGAATGGTGTTTGACACGTATAGCAAATTTTATAGCTAAACATATACCTAGAGGTACATCTGATGCTTTCATTTGTTCCGTTGCCTTGCTGTGTGGATTCCCCGTATGTAACTATGAAAAAAGAAAGATACGACTAAGCCGGTCATGTCAAACAAAACTGTTCCTTTGATGGTGCCTAATGCACTTAGTAATGTATAACAAACAGACTCTGTTACTTTGCAAATGTTTGTAAACTGACTTTGCTGCTTACATCTTAAAAATTCAAGATGATTGTTCCTTTGATTATTCTAAATCTGACTTTGTGAACTGATTTTGCAAATATAATGCAGCCAGATTATGCTAGCATCTACTGTTCCTCTGATTGCAGCCAGATCACCTGAAATTCCATCAGTACTAAAGGCTGTTGAAGATCACAATATTTGCAGGTTGCTATTGTACAGATTCTGCCAAAGAACTTCAGTCCATTACTAAAGTTTGTTACAAATTTATTAGGTCCATTACTAAAGTTTGTATCTTCCAGTTGTCTGCATGATGACCTTACACAATTACCTGTGTTCAGCAAACAACGGAAGCAACATCTGTAGGTGGCGTCTGATGAGATATCTTTGGCGTGTTCGTCAGGTTCAGCATACCTGTGTACCACGGTCTTCTTGCGCCGCTCGTCGCAGCCTGCCCTGGGGTTTAGCGCAGGTGGCGGCGGTGTCTCCTCTGGGAGGTCGGCGGCGGTGACCCCTTACGTCCGCGGCGTCGATTCTAGACGTCGTCGACGGCGTCTCCTCTGGTACGTCAGCGGCGGCGATCCCGTACCGTGGCGGCAGCGAGAGACGCCGATCCCAGAGGTCGGTGGTGGCGATCCCGTACGTCGGCGGCGGCGAGATCGCGGTAGCGAGAGACGTCGATCCCGGACGTCGCCGGCGGCGTCTTCTCTGTGAGGTCGGCGGCGGCGTCAGGAAGATCGTACGTCGGCGGCGGCGTCAGGAAGATCGTACGTCGGCGGCGGCGGCGAGATCGCGGCAGCGAGAGACGTTGATCCCGGACGTCGCCGGCGGCGTCTTCTCTGTGAGGTCGGCGGCGGCATCAGGAAGATCGTACGTCGGCGGCGGCGGCGGTGTCTACTCTCGGAGTTCTTCAAGGGAATCAAGAGGAGCGGAGTTGTATGGGTTTTTCTTCGTTTCGTGCGGGGTGGGTTTTTTTTTGGGTGCGTGCGTAGGGGAAGGGGAGACGGAAAAAACCAGACGAAAAAAATCAGACGAAAATGGGAGACGAAAAAAAACCGTGGAGGCTAGCCTACCAAGTGAGACATTAGAAGTAGAGATCCTTCACGTTAATTAGTACGTAAAGTACGTAGTTACTTTTACGTCCGTGTAGCATTGCTCCAAATGAATTCACTGGGTGAAGAGATTAATGAGGAAGGTTACGTAAGAAGCCTATAGAAGCATTTTCATAGTTTTGCTGCCACTTTATAAAGTTCGTCTTAAAATATTCTTTACATTTTGTCTTACGCCAAACCGTCTAGTTATGTCCTCCGTTTTACCTCCTTTTTCTTTTTGTATATGTATTAAGGATTCTACTGGACGACGACCGTAGTTTGGCTGCTTGGTTCCGGATCTTTCCCTTGAGTGTGAGGGGTATTATTGTTAGTGATGTTGCCGATGCATTGTGGTCACTAGAGGATACCTCACGCGTTGCTACGGGAATTGGTTGGTGAAAATTTGGGTCGATAACATGAAAACCTAAATTAAAAATACATATGATTTATAACCATATTTATTGAATATAAGTAGAATAATTGAATGAAAAATATTTTTTCATGCATGGTTGAATGTTGTGATGAGTCTTTTCTCATGCATGGTTGCATATTAAGGTGGGCCTTATCCCATTCATAGTGAGGTGGCATGCTTGCATATTGAGATAAATAAGTTAGTGGGGATGACTTAGGTATAATATAAGATTTGGAAATGTAGGAATAAACCTGATTTCATGAATTATTATTACTCCTACTAGTATGGCTAACGATTCTAATCGGCAAGCCGATTACAACGCTGGTCACCTTGTGAACCAAACACGCGTCAACCCAGCCACCACCCCCAGAATCTTATCCCTTCTCCTAGTTACGTCACTCCCATCCCCAAGCAAATCGCTCTCTTCGCGAACTCTCCTCTCCCTAGGCTCCCCCCCCCCCCCCCCCCTTGCTTGAGGTATGGATAGGGCGCGATGGCAGCCGACCAGCGTCGCTGCGCACGCCACTGCTCCGCCAACCTGCCATGGATCTCATCTCGCAGAGCACTACCCCTCCTCTCCTTTCTCTCTCCACCATCCCTGTTGCCACGGACCCGCACCATCGCGTTGCATCCCTGTTGCTGCGCGCGTGTGTGCGAGTGAGGCATGAGCAAGACGACATCACCGACATGAGATGCAGTTTATGTTCGACGTGTCAGGAGACGTTCAATCCTCAACAATTATGTTTTGCTAGTTGAAGACGAGATCTTATACATGCAAGTTCTTTGCAATTTGTACACAAAATTACACTCTTGTTTGGACATTATGCTACTATATATTGTTCTTGTATATTTTGGAACAACGCAAGTTTTTTCAACTTTGTTTCTTCTTTAAGGGTAATACCAATGTCCTTAATTTCTACCTTGAAATAATATTAATTTTTGTTTATGTCATTGTTTTAGTTTTAGTAAATGCCTTCGTTTACTAATAAGATAAAGTAGCTGATATGACATAAAAAAATATTTTTCTTTCTTGTGCAAATGCTTGTGTCTCCTGTGCATGATATTTTGGCTTTTAGATTTTCTCATTATTTATTCATGCTGGAGCGGTTTGATGTTGCAATCATGTGACACTATTTAATCATACACGTTAGCTATATGTAAGTTGATTGTTTTCAAAATTCGGGTAAGTCGACTCTTTGACTGTTGAGTCTTTGTCAAGATTCATGTTTTTTTTTTCTTTAATGGCTTCTTGGGTTGAATTTTCAACTTGCCCCTATTTGGAGTTAGTCAATTTTCTTATTGGGCTTGAAGCCCGTTACCTGTTGCCCGTTTTTTCTGTTTTATTATCTTTTTTTTTCTTTTTAGTCGCTTTCTTCTTCTTAAAAGGTAATACCAATGCTACTCATTCATTCCTTCTTAGAAAAAAATTCTTTTCAAGAATTTCACAATTGTATTCTTATTCTTGCATATATTATAAAAAACAATTTATGTGAAAATTGTGTGAGAATTTTGTCATTTATTCCTTTTATTTTTGTTTCATTTACTTTCTTTTTAAAGGGTAATACAAATGTCACTCATTCATTCTTGCCTAGAAAACTTCACATTTTTTTTATTTGTGTGTGTAAGTATATATGCAATTCCTATACAATATGTGTGTATTAGAGTGCGAAAATTGTATAGTTATATGCTTATACTTTGTATATTACAAAAAGCGCAATTTCAGCGCAACTTTTCTTAAGTTTTGTTTTCATATTTTCTTACCAATGCCACTAATTCATTATTTCTTAGAAAAAATTATTATTTTGATATTTTAGTTTTTATTTTTATTTTATTTCTTCTTAAAGCGTAATATCAATCGCACCAATTCATTTTTTCTTAGGAAACATCTTTTCTTTTTACAAAATTTCCACTTTTATATGCTCATATTTACATATTATAAAAAAATACAATTTATGTGTAAATTGTGTGCAAATTTTGTCATCATTTGTTTAAATTATTTTATTTACTTTCTTGTTAAAAGATAATACAAATGCCACTAATTGAATCTTCCTTCGAAAACTTCATTATTTTGACTTTGTTTTAGTTTTATTTCATTTTCTTTCTTCTTGAAGTGTATACCAATGCCAATAATTCATTCCTTCTTAGTTTTTTTTTGTAAATTCCACTATTATATGCTTATTCTTGCATATTATAAAAAAGGCGCAATTTTTATGTAAATTGTGTGTAATTTTTGTCATTATTTTTTTCAATTTTATTTATTTTCTTTCTTCTTAAAGGGTAATACCAATGCCACTAATACAGTCTTCCTTAAAAAAATCATTTTTTATTTTTATTTTTTTCACTTCTTCTTAGAAAACCTTTTATTGCGAAAATATCTCTATTGTATGCTTATTTTTTGCATATCGTAAAAAAGTATTTTTTTGTAAATTATGTGTAATTTTGTTATTATTTACTTAAAATCTTTTTTCATTTTTTTTCTTCATGATGGATAATATCAATTCCACTAATTAATTTTTTCTTAGAAAATTCATTATTTATTTTTATTTTTGTTCGTTTACTCTCTAAGGTGACACCACCACAAATATTACAATTATTACAATTACGCAAATAATGTGGCGCGTAACGATCTAATGTTATTGGCCAATGTGGCCTATATTCTTTGTGTGTGGGCTGCACCAGGTTTAACATAGCTGCATTAGACCACACCAATGTGGAATTTATTAGCTGGGCTTGTTTCTTCTTCTATTTGAGCCTGCAACTCAAAATCGACTGAACTTTTTTTTATCTTTTCAGCCATTTTTTCTTTATTAAAGAGTAAACCACTTGTTGAACACGATTAAAATGTGACAGGCCCAAATTAGATTTTCAGACGATAATAAATCTAATGTATTTTAGATTTATTATAGGTATGCATCGTTTCTAGAACACGGCTAAAAAAGTGACAGACCCAAAATTAGGACACGGCTAAAAAAAGTGACTAACACAAATAGTAAACCAGTTGTTGATCATTTTTTTTCTTAGTCGGTCCCTTTTGTTTTTGAGTTTATCTTGTTAACGGGTCTGTTGTTGCCTTGGCCCAAGAATTGTTGTGGGCTTTTGTTCGCTTGTGTGCAAAGAGCTGAGTTTCGCTGGTTGAGGAAAATCGAATGAACAAACGTGTGCTCAGTCGATGGACCACGACTATGTTTCGCTTGCAGCGAGACAGTAGCTCGCGTCATCGAAGGGGAGCACGTGGTGGGCCAACACAGTAGGGACGTTGGGTGTCATGATTATGTCATGCTCGCGTCACGTGAATTTATTTATTTTCTCTTTTTAATTGTAGATGCAGTAATTTCAAAAACGTAATTAAGGAATTGAACCCCACGATTTAAAAAAAATTACAAAAACTTGTTTGCACATTTTAAAAAAAAATTGATAATTTTGAAAAAAAAAATTGTTCGTGGTAATGGAAAAAATGTTCCCGTGTTTCAGGAAAAAATGTATGCAAAATGTTTTAAAAATGTGTATACAATGTAAAGAAAATGTTTATGTATTGTAACAATGTTTTGTGATATTAAAAAATATACGTAAAATTTTATGGAAATATTCCCGCATTTCAAAAAAAAGTTCATGATATTTAAATTTTTTGTTATTTACTATGTAATAAAATGTTCACATAGGTTCAAAAAATATTTCCACTAAAAAAATGTACATGACATCTTAAAGAAATATCATGTGTTTCCAAAAAATGTCAGTGAAATTTTAAAAAATGTTTATACAATGCAAAAAAGAATGTTCACATAGTTTTAAAAAATGTGTATTGCCATAAAAAAATGTACAATGTGTATTTGGAAAATGTTACCATGTATTCAAGAAAGTGTTCAAAACATGTATTATTTAAAAAAGTACATCATGTATTTTATAAAATGTACATCAATCTATTTGTAAAGTGTCCAACATGTATCAGAAAAATGTTTCATGTGTGCTCTAGAAATGTACATTGTGTACTGATAAAAAGTAGACATGTGTTGAAAAAATTAAGAAAACCGTAAAATCAAATAAGAAACAAAAAGAAAAGCTAAGAAAACCGAAGAAAACAAAGAAAACTTAAAAAGAAACAACGAAAATCAAAGTATAGCGAAGAAAGAAAGAAAAACCGAAAAAGAACCAATAAGAAAACCAAAGTAAAAAGAGGAAAAAAAACCAAAGAAAATCAGTGAAAAAAAATCAAAGGAAAAAAAGAAAATGAGAAAGGAAATGAAACGAAGAAAACCGGAGCGAGTGAACCTACAGCGACCACCACGAGCAGCAGCGAGCAACCGTAATAAGCTGGCCGGCCCGCTAGTCGTTGCTTGTAGGCGATTCCTATTAGGAATAGGTACGGGCGACACATAATTGTCGCGCAGTATATTTGGGTTGCTTAATTAGCCATCTTGGATGTCATATTTATAAATACCCACCTTCGATTTGAGCTATGTAAGCTGAATGTTCCTACTCCACTTCAGCGTCTGGTATAGTTGTTTTGTTGGTAGTGTCTCAAAATCCAGCAAATTGTCATCCCGCGTTTCATCCCATTAAGCCAGTAGTGGCGGAGGCAAGTGGAATAACAAGTTTGATTTGGTTAGTAGTTCTCTTGTTTCATTTTTCCCCCTCTCGATTGATTTCCCTGACAAAACTATGAGAGGCGGCGGTTCAGCAGTTTTCCTTGTAAGGGGTGTGTTCCCGATCACATTGTATTTAGTGATCTTAGGTTCTCACCTCTTGCAGTTGTCAAAAAAAAAAGGTTCTCACCTCTTGTGGTGGAGTCATGTGGCTTTTCAAAATACTCCCTAAGTGTTTGTACTAACTTTAGTATAAAGTTGTACTAAGGTTGACACTTATTTCGCGACGGAGGGAGTATATAATATTGGTTCAGCGTGTAGGACTAGCCTTCTGTGGTTTCTTCACAAGAGGCTCAAACAAAAGTCCAAATACAAAATATAAAGTCCGAATGCTCCGATGTAACTTTTGAATGTATCAAAGATTTTTGTTGTCCATGTAAGTTTCAAAAGAAAATATCTGCTGTGATATGTTCAATTTAATGAATAAAGTAAGAAGTTTATATTAATACCATAAAACAATTTTATAAAAATGAGAGCATACATCCCCCCAAAATAAAAACATACATGGATTTTTCAAAGCCGAGTTTTTTTGGTCGGCAGCAAGGTTTCTCGAGGCGGACTGCGCTACACGCATAAACCTGGCCCATACACATATATTGCCAGATAATAATGGTTACTATTCGAGATCAGAGGTTATACATGGGCGCGTACAAAAATTACAGTGTAAAGAGAATCAGCAATGAAATCCAAATCGCACTCTTTGACCAAAGAGGAGGCTGTCTGAATTCAGCCAGTCCTCGAGACCCCCTATATTCCAAACAAAAAAAGAGCCCCTCAACTGAATATTTTGTAGAATTTCCTAGAGCTGAGCTTGTGGGATCTTTTCTTGGCCGATCTTGCTTTATTTTTCCGGGGAATAGCATGCAGACCACTACAGATGTGATCTAACCCTTCATCCATAGGCTTGTCGGCGGTCACTTGCCCACCTATACTGTTTACAGTGTCATCAATGTCCGAACAGTCGTCACTCTCTTCATCAGAATCGGAATCAACGGGGACCAGCGTAGAATTTTTCGGCGTCGTGAAGGACAGCCTCAAGCGGTCGACCTCGATGTTCTTGACTTTGTTAAGGGAAAGAGAATGGAAGGGGAGCTGATACGTGAAGATAGGTGCCTCACTCCTCTGCACCTCTTTCACCATTTTGTGCTGCTTCAATTCTGCTCGATCTCCACCTTGTTGCTTGCTCGCAGACCACACCATCACTTCAGGCATTCTCTCTCTCTCTCTCTCTGTCTCCCTGTGTGTGTGTGTTTTGGTTTCTCTGTCAAGTGTTCTTGCTTCCTGTGCTATTTGCTGCTATGATGAAGATCTAGTAGTGTGACACTTATATATAAGTTGTGAGGGGAGAAGAGAGAGAAGCTGAGGGGAGAAAGCGGCGTGAAGCTTCGTCTAGGACGTGTTGTGAGCGGAAGCACAAGGTCAGCTGATTAATTGACTTGATCGTTACGTTGCTGCCGCACGCCTTGGTTGCCAAGGTTCTTCCTTGCTGACTTGTCTCACGAATCTTGTCGCTATCCATTTTCTTGGTTGCCAAGGTCGCTATCCATTTGCACATGTACTAGAAAAATGAGAAATCATTTGTGGCTGTTGCTGGGCTGGGCCTGATAGCCTTTCCTCTTTTTCCAAAGATATATATACGTACGGGCCCTAAAAAAATGAATTTTTAATGGTAGGTAGCTTTTTCGAAAGCTATGCTAGGTAGCCTTCATCGGCCCAAACATTCTCTATATTGAGATTTGTTACCCTACGCGAACATAATTTTAGTTTGTTACAACCGTAAACACGCCTCTTCCTATCCAAACAACCACGAGAAATAGAGAGAGGGAGAGGCTTCTTTTGATATTGCTATTTTCTTCTGGCTTTTTTCGGAACAATATTTGTGTAGTCTACGATTCCGAGGTGCTGATTAATGATGGCATTTCCCGACTGTCGCACTTAGATAAGAGGATGAGAGACGCTTCACCCGACATTGGCGACCTCGAGCTCGGCTAAGAGGGGGAGAACATCACGCTCATCCAACAGGTGGTTGGAGGAGAAGCGCACGTTGGTGATTGTGGTGGCGTCCTTCGTGGCGTCGGTGTCCTTCAAAGCCGGCCTGAATCCCCCGGGCAGCTACTGGCAGGACGACAATGACAGCCAGAAAGGCACGACGCCGACGCCTCGGTGGTGCACTATAAGTTCAACATTACCTATGCTTATTTCAAGACGTTCAACACCACGGCCTTTTATACCTCAGTGGCCATTATGTTGTCGAGTGGTCACAAACGAGAGGTTCTACAAGACGGTTAACAACATGATAGGCATATTCTCATTACCATCTTCTACATCTTTTGCATCCTTTCAGGCTAGCCCTAGGGCATGGCAAAATGTGCGGTGGCCCATCTTAAATCAACATGGATAGGGGGGCATATGCCCCCCCCCCTCGGTGCACTTCACCAAATTGTATTTATTCAATAGTTATTTATAGTTGAGTACATGTATCTTATAATCATTATTTGCATCATATAATCATATGTAGATGGTGTATTGAGACTTTATTTGCTAACTGAAATTACGTTTTCTATGTTTACGCCTTTTTTTTTTCATGATACACGATATATATTGTTGAAAGTATATATGTTACCCTGTTAAGGTTCATTGTGCCTCCCCCCGCAAAAAAAAAAAGGTTCATTGTGCCTCAATCACACTAGGGCCTCCATAATGCTAGGATCGGCCATGCATCCTTTGTGCCTTCATTCTCGGTGTCTACATGAGTGAACCGAGCGGCGACTTCACATTACTCCTCGTTACCGTCTTCATCCACGCCTTCCTCTTTCGGGTCGTCCACGTCAGAAGGTATGTAAATATCTATATATTTGCCAATTAATGTAGCTTCGAACATGTTAACTTGTTTCTATATGATAGACAATGTAATGTTCTGCAGTGGAAACAACTGCAATTGTTGTATCAATATGCCAAGCTCCGATGCTGCCCGACCGGCAGATGCCTTCATCTTCAAGACCGAAGAAGATGGCTTTGACACCACAACACCACCAGATTAGCATCGTCTGCCGCCCCAGTGTCGCCACAAGAGACTAATGTTGAACGACAATCCAAAGTTACGGTTTTACCCCTCATGCCATGCTACTCCATAATATTTGGTGGTAGTACTCCGAATTATATTGTTGGAGTACGATTTGATTTGATCTGTTAGATTGCAAAGAATAGACGGTCCAATTTATTTCAGGGGTACTGTAAAAGGAGCTCGATTTCTTTTCTTCTGAGCCTTTCTGGTTCTTTGTCCCTTTGGGACTTCTTTGTACCCCCCCCCCCCCTTTTTCTAACTAACTAGATCACCGAAGGCCCGCGTTACCGTGCCCGTCCATTTTGACAATATAATGACCGGAAGTTTCCTAAATATATAGTAAATTGATTGCTAAGTTGGAAGGTAATGCTATTTTTATCGGAGCCAGAATTTTCCATCTCAGTTTTGCATCAATTCATCACTGGGCATTACGAACACAAAGACAAAAAGAGGCATACTTATGAGATATAATTTATCAACAGGAACAGAGTAAAAAAACGAATATATGTTCCCATAAATGGCCTATAGTATAAGCCATGCACAAGAAAAGAATAGAGGTTATATGAGGGAGATATTATTATCTCATATCAAGCTCTTGTTCTTACATTTCCACATTATCTGCATTTTTACACATACTTAAGCAGGCACAAAAGAGATTTTTTAATCTGTCCAACATCTACCGGTTCGCTAGCATAAGATTAGAAATAAAGAGCAAGAAGATTTAACAGTTTTCACCGACATCACATGGATTTTGCAACCACTGATAGCAGTACTTCCATGACATGTGATTGTACCTTCAAAACATGTCTACCTAGTCTAGATCTTCTGTTCCTTCCTTACTTGTGCTTATCTTCCTTCCATTCTTGTGCTTGTCACTTGGAAATGAGTCTTTCCAATCTGGATGTTTTGATCAAGTGTTGCTACGTCTATCAAGATAGTAAAATTATAAACCATCTAGCAATGTTATATGAAAAGACATGCAGATTTACTAAGGACGATTATCTTAGATCTTTCCAGAAAAAAAAATGAAGATGATCTTAGCTCATGTGAGTTGTATTGAAATAAACAGTGCTCCCGGTGAGCTCTGTAGTGGCTGATTTCTTGCGCACTAGTCTCATCATCTATTGTGCGAAAAGCAAAATGGGGCCCTATAACATTTGAAAAAAAAAATAACTCAAGCATAATCACTTATAACTATATAATTTAAATTTATATTATTTCATACAATGTTTAGAAAATTCTCAAGTATCAATGTAAAATACTAAAACCAATAAACTGACCTCGTGCTTTATTGAAAAGTGTCATCCGTCTTGTGTTCCTTGAAATGGAATCTTCAATTATATCTTCATAATTAATCGTCTCAAGACATCATTTTCAAGTGCTATTGTCGTCAAACCATTGAGTCTTTCTTTTGTCATAGTAGAATGCAAGTAGGATTTCAACAACTTGTGACAGGACGAGCAACTACTGAAATTCTTGAATCTCTAACAACTTCTGAACTTCAACAACTAGACAAAAAATCGTTCCAAAACATATTAGTAAAATCTTAATACAACTTTGCAGTTTGAATCAAGATTAGAGAAAAGGGGAGGAGCGTACAGCCTAGGGCTCCGGCCACCGGTTGGTCTTCGTCTTCTGTTCCTGTTCGGCGACACCGCGGCAGTGTCGGCCAGCCGCCGGCGCGGCAGCGTCCGGCCCTCGCAAGTCCGGTGCAGTTCCGCTTCCGTATGTTCCGCCCGTTGCCTGGCTGCAAAGCGATCGCCGCCGATTCAGTCAAAGCAAAGTGAGATGGAAAGCGAAGCGATTAGGGAATAGGAAACGAAAGTTAGGGAACGTACGTACACCTACTACGCTGGGACTGCCGTTTCGTCCGATCGTGGATCGATCCAGGCGACGATGGGTAGCTCGTATGTGGCTCGAGGTCTTGAGCGGACCAGGCCCAAGAAGGCCGAAACGAGTGTTTCAGCGTTCAGGCGACACACACAGAGCCTAAAACTGAATTTGTTCAACTATGCATATATGTATATGGACCCTAATTGGGGGACCCAGGATTTTGGGGGCCCTGTGCGAGCGCACAGCTCGCACAGGCCCCTCAACCCTGTGTGCATATCATGTATTTGATGAAAATCTCTGGGCAGCGCTATGTCTCGCGTTCAGCGAATCGGAAGCCTCGACTCGCTGAAGCGCGCGTGCATATGGGCCGGCCCAGGTTCGCGGATACTGCACTGCCTCATTTTCTTTTCTGTTTTTTTTTCACGTTTCTATTTCGTTTTTTTATTCTATTTTTTAATTATGTTTACACTTTCAAATAGTCTAAACTTATATATTACAAATAAAGACTTTACATAATATTTAGAAAAATGTTAATAATGCATTTGAAAAATGTTGAATGTGTATACAGAAAATATTGAACGAGTATTTGAAAAATGTTGAACAAGTATTTGAAAAAATGTTGATCATGTATATAAAAATGTTGAACAAGTATTTGAAAAAATGTTGATCATGTATTTGAAAAAATGTTGATCATGTATAAAAAATGTTGAATGAGTATTTGAAAAATGTTGAACATGTATTTGGAAAAAATGTTGATCATGTATATAAAAAATGTTGAATGAGTATTTGAAGAATGTTGAACATGTATTTGGAAAAATATTGATCATGTATATAAAAAATGTTGAACAAGTATTTGAAAAATGTTGAATAAGCGTTTCGACAATGTTGAACGTGTATACAAAAAATGTTGATCACTTATTAAAAAAATGTTTTTGACATATATGAAAATGTAGAGTGAAAACGAAAACAAATATAAGAAAAACCAAAAGAAAAAAATGGAGAAGAAAAAAGAAAACCAAACAAAATTGGAGAAGAAATAAGAAAACAAAAACAAAACAAAAAAAGGGAAAAAAGAAAAAACCCGGAGAAAACCGAGTAAAAATGAAGAAAAAGAAAGAAAAGAAAAAAGTAAAACAGGAAAAGAGAGTAACACAGGGTAAAACCCGGTTCATTATACTTCTAGTAGGCCGCGCTCTACATAATGTACAAGAAGGCGTGTGTGGCGCAGTGGTTAGAAGTGCTGGGAAGCAACCACTCGATCCCCCGCAAACACCATTTTCTCTCAGTTTTTTCCGAAAATATGCGTCACAGTGGGCCGGCCCGATACTGTTGCGATAGACGCGAGAGTTTCCTCTCATCTCGCTTAATGCGAGAAATAGCGCTCGCGAAAATCTCTTTCGGCAGTTCCCATTTACTTTTGCAAACATGCCGATGAGTTTGATGTCTGAACTTTGTCCTGAAACAAGGCCTGTGTTACCTTTCATGCCAACACCCTCTGTGCAGTCCCCTCTCGTCCCTCCCACCCATCCCCAGTAGTTCTGCAGAAACAACACAGAAGCTGATACAGGAGTCTTGGCATGAACCACCTCGTTCCTCAGATGCCATGCTTGCCCGCCAGAGGAGAGGAGCAACACCTTCGCCCGCGTATCCTCGTCGCACGAGGCCAAGAGAAGCAGTAGCCAATCCGGAGCAGATCGTCATTCGGCTGGCAGATTCAGCCTTTTCGGAATTAATCAAAACAGTGTTGCATCACCCTGCGTGGCGTTGCTTTTGGAGAACCTCTCTTGTAATCCGGGTGTTGTCTTTGGTGGTGGTTAGAGTGCTGCTGCTGCTAGTGATTGTTCATTGAGGCGGGGTCTTTTTTCTTTTTTTTGTTCTTTTTACTTTCTATTTTGGATGTGTGTATCCTTGATGCCTTTGGACATCTTGTTGGTACAAAGGCCGGGTGTAATTGGTATCTTCGCGATATTAATATATTCCCTTTGTCGAAAAAATCACCCTGCGTCGTCCACGCTAGGGCGACTCGGGCGGTGCCCAAACCCTAGCCACCGGGGGTGCGAACTCCCTCCTCCCATCCCTCCGCCGCCGCCGGGGGACGCTGCCGGGCTAAGCCCGGGGGCCGACGGCGGTGGCGGGGGATCTCCTCCCTCGAGGGGGTGGGGCGGGACCTGTAGGGGAACGCAACAGAAAACAAAAAATTCCGGAACTACAAGCACGCCCAGGATCACTATGGAGATGCATACAAGGTTTGGATCTGATCGTTACCGACTCGTAGCGCAGTTAGGATTTACAACCTCCCAACCGCGAGGATGCACTCCCTCGTCAGCCCCTCAGACAGCCCTTCGGGAGGCGGTCGGACAGTCCCCCGGACGGTGCCACGAACAACCCTTCGAGAGGCACTCACAGAAACTCTGACGGTCACTTGGACAGCCCTTCGGGAGGCACTCACAGAAACTCGGACGGTCACTCGGACAGCCCTTCGGGAGGCACTCTCGAACAGCCCCTCAGGCAAAAAAGATCGAACCTACGACCTCTCTACGGTGTTGCACACATACGGTGTCATCTATCCGGCAGGGCTTCGCCGTCCAGAACTAGTTCCCACCGGAACCCAGACAGCCTTTCAGCTCTACGAAACTATTTCGCGGGGAGGGAGAGAGAAGGCCAGATCATGCATGGCATTTGTATGTGAGAAAGAGTGAGTGTGGAGAGTGCCTCTCCACCTCTATTTATAGGAAAACCCAAGGGGTAGGGTGGCTCTCATCCATCCATGTCATCCCCAAGATATTCACGGAAACATTTTTCCGCGACCGTTAAATCCGAAAATATTTCTGTAGGTCTTAGAACATTTCCAGTACCCACTAAAATAATTTTGGACGCGTTCTGAGACAATTCCGGATTAGTGATTTTCATCTGCGAAAAGCAACCAAAGCGGTTCCGGCAGCTCCGGAACATTTCTGGTTTTTTCTCCGAAAATATCCCAGAAGTTCCCAGAACAATTCTGACACCCTCCAAGAATTTCCAGGCGTGTGCCGAGACCATTTTGACTTAATGGTATACTCCGAAACAACTTTTCGGTTTTACCGAAACTTTTCCGGTGTTCTCTCTCCGGAACTTTTCCAGTGACTTTCTCTCAGACTCCCTGTCTAGTATTCAACAGATAGATGACCCTTAAGCATGTGACCCTATAGGTTCGGTGAAGTATAGACATGACCGGAACATTTTCCGATCAATGATCAACATCGGAGCCGTGGACACCCATATTGACCCCTATACCCACACGAATAAATATTTGAGTGAACCTCCAGTTGCCGTGTGCTATTCCTGTTGCTTCGCGATATGTTACAAATACCCGAGGTGAGATTTATCGGTATCCCCGTGGATCAACACTTGTCCACAATGCCAGTTACCTCGTTACCGGTTTTGTTCTCTTCTCTCGTTCCCGTGTTCCGGCATCCCTGTGATCAAATCACATTGTGTCTGGCCAGACGATGATGGATACCATAACACCGAGAGGGCCCAGAGATATCTCTCCATCGTCGGAGGAGCAATTCCCAATCTTGAGCTATCATGTCCCTTGACATACTTTTCCATGAACCCGTAAGCCGCCGTAATAACCACCCATTTACGGATGACGTTTAACAAACCCCAAAGTTCATGAAGCAAGCATGAAGAAACTCGATACTCTCATGGTCTAAGGAATTATGCAAACGTTAACTTTCTCTGTGTTATTAACCATTAACTTGTGACGAATGTATCTCATAGCATAACATCAATCGGGTCGATTCAACACAAGTGTTCTCCTAACATTGTGCCCTCAAAGTTGCCGGCATAGTCATGCCCATGATCAAGAAAACAGAATCATCATGCAACACTTGAGCTAGTCTTAGAGGCCAGACTAGGAATACATTTTTCCGTTTATTATTCCACACGTGCATATGAGTCTTCCTCCGAGCCTCGTGGTTATTGTAGACTCGAGAACCATAGCAGTTATAGCATGGAACATAAACATAATTATGAACATGGAGATAAACAATAACATTTATTATTGCCTCTAGGGCATATCTCCTACAGACTCCCACTTGCATTAGAGTCAATAATCTAGTCAATGCTAATGCACTTTACACATATGCCATACCGGTGTAAAAAATGCTTCGCTTGTGGTATAGCCTGATGTCCAACGGATCTGACAACTTTAGTTCTGTGTGTATCTTTGCATCTTCTCGCGTTTTCATGCTTTCACAAAATTCATATTTTGTGTGGACTTGGCTTTGTATATATGTGAATCACAGGTCAAACCTTGATTCCTCAGACTGAGCTATGGAGCAACTATCTGCAATAGTGTCCCATTGAACAAAGCCATCTTGGAACCATACTAAGTTCATGAATGAACTATATGATTCAACATCTTCTTTGTCGCTTCCAAAGCGTCAACATACTTAGCCATTTGTTATAGAATCCGCCACAGTAACCTGTTTGGAACAATTCCAACTTACTGTGTCACCATATCGTGTATTACACAAAAACCCTTAACTTAAATCGAAAATCGCATGGAGCATTGATGAAGACTGTATCGATGTAATTACTTACAACGAGCACTTCATAATCTCTGCTTGCGAGAAAACATGTCATCAGTGCTACTTTAGTACTCAATGACATTTTTCACTGTTGTCCCATGATCAGTACTTTGATCACTTTGGTATCTATACTCGCAACAGCTTGGTAGTATCGGACATATCTGGTTGTTTTACATACCATGGAATACATGATTAATCCAAACACAAGAGTGTGTGGAATCTCCATCATGTATTTTGCTCATCAGTGTTTTGGGACACCGAGTCTTGCAAAAACTCTTTCCATGTGACTTCGACAAGAATCACTCCTTGGCGTTTTAATGCTAAACTGTTTTAGCATCTTGTCAATATGTATTTTGGCTTAGCCCTATTAGTCAATTCTATCTCGCAGATAATTATGCCTAATATCAAGGCTACCCAGCCCAAGCACTTCATCGTAAAACTATTTTTCAATGAAGTCCTAATTCGTGTCAAGAAATTTATATTATTTCCAATTAACAATGTGTCAAGCACACAAGGTTTCAGAAATATTATTATGCTCCCACTTACTTTCTTGTAACCACAAGCATCTTCGTTATCCATTGATGAAATCAAACTCTTTTGACTATTTCATCAAAAACGAAGATTCCAACTCCATTTTGCTCTCTTCTGTCCATGCTGGAACTCTGACGTTTGCATACTCACTAGCATCCTCTGGATCGACAAAACACTTTGGACTGTATCACATACAAGTCCTAGTTTATATTTCCATTTTATGGAAATCCTTTTGGCATCCATGTTTCATATCTCATGATTGAAATATGTATTAATTGCTAGTTTAACCCGATCTGACTTTAAGCATTGCTACGGTGAGACAATCTCATTGTAGTCAACTCCTTGAATTTGTTATTGCAACAAGTCGAGCTTTATGGATAAAACATTTTATCCACATCAGTTTATAGTTCCATTAATGTTCGTTAGACTCTAAGTCTTCCGAAGGGTTTATCAAGATATAATCTTGAATCATTTGTATGGAAACTATCTCGGATTATATTGGCATTTAGCCAATTCCGGAGTCAGGGCCCATCAACGCTTCCTTGTGTATCGTAGGTATACTGTTGTCTAGCAACAATATCTCGTATACGCACCTGAGAGGTTTGCATGAGTTTTGCCTACGTGGTTCAGCTGCAAGTTCGACCGAAGTCCATACATCTCATGTAGAGGCTTCCGTATCAGTAGCGGTAGGAAACTCTGGAATCACTTCCAAGGTTTCTTTCCCTTGGCCTGATGACAAAGATATTGTTATCTCGTCGAGTTGTACTGTCCTCCCACTCACCTTTTTGCAAGAAACATTTTTCTTCAAAATCATACCGTTCTTTGTGGCAAAACCTTTTGCCTCGGTATAGTGGTGGAGGAATTCCCAATAATTTGGAATAACCTACAAAGTAGCACTTATCTGATTTGGAATAGGTTTGTAAACATTTTACACAAGCCCCATATTCCAAATGTTAAGAAAAGACATAACATGGTTGGGTGTACCATACCATGGCGTCATTTCAACAGATCTGATGACGCTCTTTTCAGTGTAAAAGCCGCAGTCTCTAAAGCATTACTTTAAAAGGGATAATGGCAAATTGATTTATGTCATCTTTGATCTTACCATGTCATAAATGGTTTGATTACATCTTCACGGACATTCCACTCACAGTGGTGTTCCGAGAGGTGTAAGTTATGAAACTCTTTTCACAACTCATCAGACATTCGCTAAACTTGTAACTCAAATATTCCTTTCCGCAATCTAATTGCAGAAACATAATTTTCTTGTTACAATAATTCCTACTTCATTTTGAAAACCTTTTGAATGATTTCAAAAGATCCAGACTTACATCTCATCAAGTAAATATCCATATATCTACTTGAGTCATTTTTGAAGATAGACAAATCCACTGCTAGCAACAACATTTATCGGACTACACACATCAAAATGTATGATCACCAATAAGTTTGTTGCTCGTTCCTTATGGCATGTGAACGGTATTTCAGTCACTTCACTTTTCGGATGAAAGTTGCAAGTGTCATATGATTCATAATCAAATGACTTCAAAATCCATCATAATGGAATTTCTCCATGCGGGTTTCTCCAATGTGACCAAATGCAGTGCCACACATATGTGGTATTCTTTTAGTCTTGCGACATTTAGCATCAGTGTTATGGATGTATCATATTTCCATCAATATTCATAACATACATCCCATCCTGGATGGAAGCATGGCCCTTATGTTATTCATGATACCGAACAACAATTGTTCTTTTATGAACAACCCTTTTGCAACAAACATTGTGCAATGGGCTAGAGTGTATAAAACTCTAAAATGAATTATGAAAGTAAACACAGAGGTAATATATTATTATCATTATTCATAACATACATCTCATTCATAACAAAAGTATGACCCTTATGTTATTCATAACTCCGAACATCAAAAGTTCTCTTATGAACAACCTTCTTGCAAGATACTTTATGCAATGGGCTAGATTGTATGAAACTCCAAAAATGAATCATGAAAATAAATACAGACGGTAATACACCGATGGAAGGTATAGTAACATGTACTATGTTCCCAGCGCGTATCTAAACCTCACTCCGGCAAGTCTTTTAGGCCGTAGTAGTTCTTGCATCGAGTCGCAACAGAATGCAACCGAGCGGGTATCTTTGTGATCAACTCACAATACCCAAGAATTACGGACTAACAGTTTAATCACAATTCCCAAGAACTATTTCTTTTGACCAGCCTTCCATACATCAATAACTTGTATGACTTTCATACACAGGCTGGACATTCCAGTCTTCTTTCTTTTTGCCTTTATACTTCTAACAGTTTAACTTTTAGTATTTCTCCTACTCTCAGAAGAAGCACCAAACTTTAGAGTGGCGTTAGCCCCGGACTTCCTAGGCGTGTAAGTCACACTAACACCCTTTGGACATTTCCTTTCTCTTTAAGTTGTTTGTTTTATTCACCTTCATCATATGACAGGCGTTCTTCTGGATCCCTCTCTCATCAGTCAAATGCTCAGTAAACACTTTACTAATACTTTGCAAACAAACATTGCTTTGGATATTTGAAACTAATTTTCAGTTCCATGAATATCACATAGCTATCCCAAACTTTTGAAGTTCGGGTCTCATGGAAACAAACATATTGCACTTGACTGTAACGGAATTCTAGCTTTTGGATCGAAGGACGAGAGTCACATCATCCATAGCATTAGCGGGAGAATACCAAAAGCATGCGATAGGACAAAATCCTTCTCGGCACTCTTGAGGATAATCCTCACATTACGTTACCAATCGTAAAGATTAACCAGATAAATAACAGTTTATTCAATTTTAATAGGGAAGGTGGAAATGCGAGCCGTTATTCTATAACTATTATGCAAATTCCACTTAGACAAAGTTCATAATTAATTGCACTAAGAATTAAAGGAATTAATTCTAAAGTGCGCTCCCACTCAAATCAATATCTCTCATAATTGATTTTGAGTGATTCAAGACCCATATTACAATTCAACGCCAAGGATGTATCCATCTCAAGTGACGAGAATTGCAATCGGTAGGCCAACTTGCCAATCACATCTCTATATGACTCTTGTTCATCTTTCGATGCGTGTGTTCCGAGCTCATGACTTTCATGCCTGAACGTCAAGACAACCAAGTGATCTCGCTGCGAGGTCTCAACTCACCCGCCTTACACCTGTACAATCGTTCATACCCATGTATCCATGGCGCACCCCGAAAGGAAAGATGCTGTGACGGTGCTACACTTGGGAGAACACTAACTACTTGATATTTTAAGTGAGAGATCACCCTAATAAAAAGCAACTACCGCGTAATAAAAAAGGGTGCATCATAAGGGATAAACATCTCAGGCAATTCATAATAGCATGATATGGTATAGCCCTTTCTGACGGAGAAGTCTTTATTTTCTTCGTCTTCGGCATTAGCGTCGGTGTTCACCTTCGCGAAGATTGCCACCACCTTGTCGATGCACCAGATAATATTGCTATCTCTATAGCTAATAAAATAAGTGCATTACTTAAGGTTGACACGCAGGTCATTAAAGTGACAATCATATGGCTCCAGCCATCATGCCGAATCATGACACGCAGGTCATGTTAATTTTTACATTATATAGTCATCTCATACATAATCAAATTAATATGAGAACTGCTATACCACATCACATGCACATCTCATGTCATCTTGCAAAACCAAGTTAGACGCCTCTAATCGGTTTATGCAAAATTTTATTTTATGTGGCTTCTAAGGTTTCGAAACAAACCGAAGCTACCAACGTTCATCATCAAGTATGATTATTCAAGTCACTAGATTAACTTTGCGGGGTGTATGAAACACGAGATAATAAAATCTCGAGCCCCATACTAAACTTCGTCATACGCATGACCCCCTTGCAGATCATATCTGCATTGCCCTTTCGTCAGCGAAATTTCATCTTTCTTTTAACTATGGTGGAATTCAATGAACTGTTAGCACTTCGTTGATCAATCAGGATCGCGGATTGCCAGAACTTTGAAACTCCACCCTGCCGTTATCAAGATCAGAAATACGCAAATTTTAGGGAAGCAACAAGAACATCGGGTAACAGATTCACCTGCTACCCGCACAAATAATTTTCAGCAATAGATCTCATCTACTCCAAAATTATATTATGCAACACCCATACATCTCATATATTCTAGATCGTAACCTGCATCTACGCATAGCACGGCTCATGATGCCACTGTAGGGGAACGTAGCAGAAAACAAAAATTTCCGGAACTGCGAGCACGCCCAGGATCACTATGGAGATGCATACAAGGTTTGGATCTGATCGTTACCGACTCGTAGCGCAGCGGAAGTAGAGTCGATGTAGATCGTTGGTGCAGATCCATGCAACTAGGATTTACAACCTCCCAACCGCGAGGATGTACTCCCTCGTCAGCCCCTCGGACAGCCCTTCGGGAGGCGGTCGGACAGTCCCCCGGACGGTGCCACGGATAGCCCTTCGGGAGGCACTCATAGAACCTCGGATGGTCACTCGGACAGCCCTTCGGGAGGCACTCACAGAAACTCGGACGGTCACTCGGACAGCCCTTCGGGAGGCACTCTCGAACAGCCCCTCGGGCAAAAAAGATCGAACCTACGACTTCTCTACGGGGTTGCACACATACGGTGTCATCTATCCGGCAGGGCTTCGCCATCCAGAACTAGTTCCCACCGGAACCCACACAGCCTTTCGGCTCTACGAAACTATTTCGCGGGGAGGGAGAGAGAAGGCCAGATCATGCATGTCATTTGTATGTGAGAAAGAGTGAGTGTGGAGAGTGCCTCTCCACCTCTATTTATAGGAAAACCCAAGGGGTAGGGTGGCTCTCATCCATCCATGTCATCCCCAAGATATTTTGGGACAAAGCCCAAAAAGGTGGCTTTCCATAAAGTAACCATAAAGTACTTTTCACTATTCACGGAAATATTTTTCCGTGACCGTTAAATCCGAAAATATTTCTGTAGGTCTTAGAACATTTCCAGTACCCACTAAAATAATTTTGGACGCGTTCCGAGACAATTCCGGATTAGTGATTTTCATCTGCGAAAAGCAACCAAAGCGGTTCCGGCAGCTCCGTAACATTTCCGGTTTTTTCTCCGGAAAAATCCCAGAAGTTCCCAGAACAATTCTGGCACCCTCCAAGAATTTCCAGGCGTGTGCCGAAACCATTTTGACTTAATGGTATACTCCGAAACAACTTTTCGGTTTTACCGAAACTCTTCCGATGTTCTCTCTCCCGAACTTTTCCGCTGTCTCCGAAACTTTTCCGGTGACTTTCTCTAAGACTCCCTGTCTAGTATTCAGCAGATAGATGACCCTTAAGCGTGTGACCCTATAGGTTCGGTGAAGTATATACATGACCGGAACACTTTTCGATCAATGATCAACATCGGAGCCGTGGACACCCATATTGACCCCTATACCCACACGAATAAATATTCGAGTGAACCTCCAGTTGCCGTGTGCTATTCCTGTTGCTTCGCGATATGTTACAAACACCCGAGGTGAGATTTATCGGCATCCCCGTGGATCAACACTTGTCCACAATGCCAGTTACCTCGTTACCAGTTTTGTTCTCTTTTCTCGTTCCCGTGTTCCGGCATCCCTGTGATCAAATCACATTGTGTCTGGCCAGATGATGATGGATACCGTAACACCGAGAGGGCCCAGAGATATCTCTCCATCGTCGTAGGAGCAATTCCCAATCTTGAGCTATCAAGTCCCTTGACATACTTTTCCATGAACCTGTAAGCCGCCGTAATAGCCACCCATTTACGGATGACGTTTAACAAACCCTAAAGTTCATGAAGCAAGCATGAAGAAACTCGATACTCTCATGGTCTAAGGAATTATGCAAACGTTAACTTTCTCTGTGTTATTAACCATTAACTTGTGACGAATGTATCTCATAGCATAACATCAATCGGGTCGATTCAACACAAGTGTTCTCCTAACATTGTGCCCTCAAAGTTGCCGGCATAGTCATGCCCATGATCAGGAAAACAGAATCATCATGCAACACTTGAGCTAGTCTTAGAGGCCAGACTAGGAATACATTTTTCCGTTTATTATTCCACACGTGCATATGAGTCTTCCTCCGAGCCTCATGGTTATTGTAGACTCGAGAACCATAGCAGTTATAGCATGGAACATAAACATAATTATGAACATGGAGATAAACAATAACATTTATTATTGCCTCTAGGGCATATCTCCTACAGGACCTTCCTCCCGCGAGGCGGCGCGGCAGCGATTTGGATCATGGCGGCTTGCTCCGGGCGGCGGCGTGGTCGTCTGGTGGCAGGCCGGTGGCGGCGGCGTGGAGAGGATCCTGTGGAGGACTTGGCTTGGCAGATCGGGCCGGGTGCATGCGGCGGTGGCTTCCGGTCATGGCCTGGCCGGGGTGGTCGCCTTTCTGCGCGGTGGCCCCGGGCGGTGGCGGCCGGTGAGGCCCAGGTCGTCCTAGGCTGCACAACGCGGAGCTACCCATGTCCAAGGCGGAGCTGCTCCGGCGGTCCGACGGCTTTGTTCCCAGTTCCCGTGCGGTACAGAGACGATGAAGAGCGTGCTTGGGATTCATCCTAACGGCTCTTCCGGCATCGCGTGGTGGGGTGGTAGCCCTCCCTCCATGCTCCAGTGGTGGCGCCCTTTGGCAGTGATCGGAGCGTCGGGGTACACCGCGATGGCAGTGCGGCTGTGGATAATCGTCGAATTTGGGCGGCCAGATCTGAGGCTTTGAAGATGGTCTTGTAGATGCACAATTGTCGGTTGGAGTCTCGTGCGGTAGATCCGGGTGAAGATCTTGTCTTTGGCAGCTGGCCGAAGCCGGTGATGGCGACGCAATGGCGCCGTTTCCTTCTTGAAGGCATCATTGAGATGAAGTTCCCAACTCCTCCCGCTACCTCCGGGGGAAACCCAAGATCAGTCGATCGGATGACGGCGGCGCTCTTGTGTCGTTCCCTCCTTGGGGGCGTCATTCTTGGAGGTGGGCATTGGCTTAAGGGGCCAGTGGACGGTTTCAACGGTGGAGCGACGTTTCATGTCACACATCTTCTCGGCGGCATGGCGCTGCAGGGTCTCGGCGACAGATGTGTGATGATGGACGCGCGTAGGGAGGTGGCGTTGTCTGGCGCCGTGGTGGCGTCGATGGCAGACCTGGCAAGGTCGATGCGTTAGGCTTTTGCTGCGAGGTCTGTTTGGTATTCGGCTCGGACTATCGGCATCCCTTCATCAAGTGGATAGGGGTAGCGACCCATGTTGTCAAGATGGTGGCTTCAGACTTACTGATGTATTACTTTGTAAGGTCTTTCTTGATTTTTTTTAATAAAATGGCTGCATGCATCGTCCAATGCAGAGGCCGGAGTCATCCTCCTTTAAAAAAAAAACATGTCATCAAGATTTGGGGGAAATCTTACAAGTAGAGAGGGATTCAGTCTAGGTACAAGGGGAAGCGAAGAGAGCAGAGTAGGTGAGATTCCGAATTGCAGGGTGAATCTCATCTTCACATGGTATACGTTGAGTCTTCACCCGCACCTTGGTATCCACTAGTGGTTGGGGCCCGCCATTGCGGGCCTCCTGAGAGATAGCTGGGCGGTGCCAGGTAGGAACGCCCCCCTTCTGATTAGTTTTATGCGATATGTGTCATACAGGTGCGCATGCAAGCGATGCTATGCTTCAGATGAGAGCCAAAATACATACTATGAAAGCAATGGCAGATACAAACGTAACAATAAGATAGAGCACTACCACTTTGGACGAAAGAGATACAAATTCTAGGAGAAAAGTAGCACTATAAAAATGGTTCACGATGTAAATTTACAAGAATGCATATATCAACATTTAGGCATTCAACCCTTGAATGAAATTTTATTGTTTCAACAGAAAAATAATATCATAAGTGAAAGGTTGTTTGCACCAAGAGGTGCTGATCCCGTGATCCTTCAGGTTTCACTCACCTCCTGAAGGTGCGATAGAACAAATTAGAATGTTACCTCAAGGTGATGAAATTTTAGATCTCTGCTATCACACAGTTTGAAAGCTTGACTTATTCATTCAACTGAATCCAAGGCTCTAATACCAGTAACGTTGAGATTTTCGGTGACATCCTCAGTTTTATGGTGTGTGGACAAATCATATCTTAACACATCACCTAAATCTTTAATGGGAGGTCCAAACATCAGAACTCATGTATCAGGAGCATGGGTCCAAGAGGAGAAGATTCGCCCAGCCATCTAAATCCTGATGTACCGACAATTCTCTGAGCTTTTCATGGTAATGAACTCGCAACTGAGAAATTTGGGGCTGTCGATATACGAAACAAAGCAAAATATATCACAATCATATACCAGTAATGTCCTGAATGTATCTAACATGTAAAATAGTATATATTCTGAAGCATGGCTGTGTCAAAAATAAATATGATAGATGATCTTATTCTTATCTTATTATGTGCACTAAAGACAATATATGTTAAAACTATGCACCATTGTCTTTCTGAACCTGTACTCAAATAATTCAGGATACCTTTCTAAGAATCTACAAGCTGTACATTGTCTGCACTGGATACAAAAAATTTAGTACACCATTGTTACATAGTTGCACAGACTTAAGCACAAAAGCAAGCTCACTAAATTTCCTAACAAACCTTCTAGAATAATTTCAGCAAAAAAGAAATCATACAAGTTTAGCTTCTTTAGAGGCTGCAGTTGATATACATTGAAATCGAAATTATTCCCATTTGACAGAATATGGTCCAACACATCTTGCATAGTTCACATGTGCAGTCCTATGAGAGATACGGAGGGCCTTTTCCTTAAAAGACTGTAGATGCTGAATTATCCACATGAGGGACAAGTTTAACGAACCAACGAGCTCATATTCTCTCACCCATCTTTTTGTACCATCCTGTAGTTTTCTGCCGAAGATGAGAACCTAATTATTCTTTAACATCTCTTTCTTGAGATACCAAAACGAACCTTTCTCGATGCTCCTTAATTGGTACTTAAAATTATTTTGTGATTTCGTCGCTAGTTGCAGAGGGCAATCGGCACCGGTGCAACTTGACCCTAGCCTAACCCAACATGATAGATTCACCGTAAAAAAAAGAAGCCTCTACGATCAGAGATGGCTAAATAACTTGAAGCATGTACACAATGTTTGTAGTCAATAAAACCAATAAATATAATTTAAAAGGGATGCAACTTCTTAAGCTTTAAACAGCAAATAGCTTCCCAATTTTCATGCGCTAAAGTAAAAGAGAATAAAAACAAGAATTTATAACAACCTCACCTCCAACATCTTTGTTCTAACTCAGAGCGTTGTTATCATACTTCTAAATTTAAGGGCCTACTCCTATCATAAGCTGCAGGGATAAATTCATGTGTACCATATGCACATGGAGGAGTTAAAAAAAATGAGATAATTACATAGGTTCCAATTGAATCCTTGTGATTAGCAGTTCCCTGAAGAAATAGGAGGAGCAAGAATGTAGAGAGTAATACTAACACGCTCAGTGCACCGCCTCCCTTCGCATGACCATACAATTTCATGACAATCACAGCACCAACGGAAGCACTTTGTTTGAATGCTTGTGCCTAATCAAAAGCAGCCTGATCAATGCTCACCAGGTCTCGTTTTTGTGGAAAAACCATAAAAGGGTCAGTGAAAATCTCAATAAAAGAGGATAACAATAACAGTGCAAGACTATGATAGTGTACATATCGTTGCTTCAGCAATTTGACGCATTTCCTTGAAAAGCGCAGCCTCCTGCTTATGGCGCCCACTCGTGTCGACAATGATGAGAATGAGATATTATTTCACTTCCCCGAACCTTTCCAGGCTCTCAACAGCAAATCTTCTTTACAGTATCTGATTCCATGCTGCAAAGGCGACGATTTTATTCAGTGCAGATCTTGGGGAGAAGCTTTTAATCCATATGAGTAAATCTGTCAATTTAGAGTACCTTCCGTAAAAAGGTATCTTGGCCTTGGTTGCGTTCTGCTTCAACTGATTAAAACCACCGGCTCGGAATGTATCAGCACAAATCAGTGACGATTTAAACCCTTGTGCTGATAATCAGTGGCGGAGCCAGGCCCAGGCAGCCCGGGCGGCGGCCTGGGGCGTGAGCTTCCTTTGCTTCGTATACTGTAGCAGGTACTGTAGCTATGGTGCTACAGTCCTGAAGGCTGCCTGGGTCGTAGCACCATCCTGCCTCCGCTACTGCTGATAATAATATGCGTATTTGGTACAGGTAGTGGTTTTCCCAGAACCTACAGATATATATCGTTGTATGTTCAGTCTTCGACGATCGAACATCAGTGTTATACTGTAAATTCGTAATTCAAATCAGCAACCATATATGGACACTAAAATTCAGAAATAGGTGTAGAACACAAAAAATGAACAGGCAATTCGAGGTTGGTCAATCAGACTGACCTTGCAATCCGACGAATATGACGACATTGGGCTTGCCCTTCTTGGGGACGAAGGCGGGCTTCCCGGGATCCAGCATAGGGCAGATCTCCATTCCGACGGCTTTCTCTATGATGAGGCGCCTGTTGGTGCTCGCGATCTGGTACCTCTTTTCGTCGGATACACCGGCCTCGCCGCCGACCTCCTCGCGGCGCTACTGTCGCGCCTCCTTGTCCGCCGGTGCAGATGGGCTGGAGGGTGTAGGAAGGCGACCAGGGCTGGGGGAGGAGGTCGAGCAGCGACGGCTTGCAACGGGGAGGTGAGGTAGACGGGGAAGAAGGCGAGGCGGCGGCAACCCTAGAAATCCACCCGGTGAAGGAAAGGGGTCGCGTGCGTCGGCAGAGAAGGGGCTCAAGGCGATTTTCTCCTCTCTTTTTTTTCTTCTATCTATACCACTATATAGTGTGTGAATAAGTTTGAATAATAGCCGTCCGATCTGCTGCATCCGACGGTTGATAAGTGGCAAATCCAAGCGTTGCAGACCGTTGGATCATCTCCAGAGTTGTGCAGGATTACCTCACGTAGATGGACACTCATGCCCATATTCTGGGAATCTCTTCGTGATTTCTCTAGAACCTCTATTCTCACGGCCACCAAACAAGGACATCAACGCACATTCCAAATGAAAAATGGGTAACAATGTTCTACACGCCTCCCTATTCATGCATGCAATTAGCTTGCCACATCTTAGCTCATTGAGGACGGGGCGTCGACCCGTTGGCTGGGCAGCTGGAGTTGCTGCCGGCCTGCCCAGGTTCGAGCCTCGGCTCTGACTCGCGGCGCTCGCGAAGTTTCTCCTATAAAAAAAAGCCAACGAGGGTTAGCCCTTGGGTTGGTCTCATTTTTTTCACATCTTCGCTCATTGCAGCTAAAACAGCAAGATAATAAGCATCAACCAAAGAGAGCAGAGGGGAACGACAAGTTTGACGAAGACGAATCATCATTTAGAAAACAAAAACACAACGAATGTGGTAAGGGAAATGGGGTGAGAATAAAAACATGTTTCAGAATGGGAGAAACAACTAGATTCATCAAGCAAGCTCCATTCGAAGCTACAAATGGATCGCTTCCTCCACATAGTGTCCAACAAGCAACGCAATAGCTCTGTAGGGACTTGATCACCCGCCGGCTATAACCGGCCACATGACTCAAGGGAGCGCATGCCGGCGACCAAGAGTTGCATGGTCCCATGGAGTCTTGCGCCGTGGTGGCCAAAGCGCAAGCACAAAATATAGCATCATGAGGTGATGGATACAGCTCTAGCACGCACGGAGAAGAATGACCATTTGGATCTTAACGCAGCTAAAAGGAGTGGAGAAGTGTGTAGAAGACTGCAGAAGAGAGAAGGTTCTGGAGAGGGTATTGACGTGCACCTGGAGTCAGCCGCCCACGTACGCCGTTCAGGCTTCCGACGAAAATAAAACTGGTCTCAAAGGTAATATTTTGTTAGGGATATAATGCTCATAGTTGTTTTTAATTACATGGCAGGAAATGCATATACTTAAAAATGGCTTGATACTAGGCTAATTTTTTTCTTTCGAAATGGCAGTTATCCTGCATTCATTAAGAAGAAAAGAGTTGCTCAGTTAATTAGGGAAAACCGAGCGAAAACCAGATTGCCCAGTTAATTATGGAAAACCGGACGAAAACCGTTACAACCGTTGAACGGCACACATAAAAAAGACCACGCACACCACTCCAAAGAGGGTCTCGGCGAGACAGCACGCAGGCGTCATCGTCATCACTCCTCCCCTAGAGGCGTCATCGCCATCCCTACACTCTGAGCAAACGACTCCGACTCCGCCGTAGGCGATCGTCGACTCAACCCACGCTGTAGAGGACACGTGAAGCTGCATGAAGATCTATGCCAAAATCTCAACCACCTGCGGCCAGACGACGCAACTCTGACTCTGACGGAGAACTCAGTAGGACAAAACCAGGCACGGCTGGCGCCACTGGAGATCGCCGAACGGAAAACCTGGAGCCAGTCATCGTATACCACAGGGCCCCGCCGCCGCAGCTTCGACTCCTTAGCAACAAACAAACCGAGGCAAAACCGTGGACACGCCGAAGAAGAGCCGACTACCGCAACCATTGCCGCGTCGCCGACGTCGCTCCCACCATCATCGTTGCCACAGAAGCCTGGACGCCACACCCGCCTCCAACCGCCATCCACCGGTCCCGCTCGCCGAAGCCAAGCTCCCAAGACGAAGCCCCCAAGAGGGAATACGACACCAAGGCGCCGCCATCGTCCGATCACTGATCAAGGTTTCCCCCGGAGAGGCCAAAATGGCCAGATCTGCGCAGGAGGTTTGGGAGAACAAATCAACGATGCCTCCATGAAGGTCAACGACGGCCACAGCCGCCGCCATCGCTGGTCCCGGTAAAAGGCCAAGACATGGTTTTCATCCCGCTCCACACCACCTCAGCCGCACATCATCCCGCATTGGCGACGGCAAGCCCACTAAACACCACCACCATCGAAGCCGCCCATCGATGAAGAAGCACCAAGATCCGCCGCAGCCAACCGCACCTCGCGGAGACCACCGACGGCCGGAGACCAGATCCGATCACACGCCGCCGGAGCGCACTTCCTCGTCGCCGTGGGCCTCCGATCCGCGCACCCCAGGGACGTCCACGCGATGCCAGACCGCGCAGACACCCACCGGCTGCGTCCCTCGCGGCCGAAGCCGCCGCTCGAGCGTCGTACAGGCCGCTCAAACCCCTCCACCATGAGCTCCGCCAGATCCACACTGCCCGGAGACCATCTACGCCCTCGTCGCGCCCTGCGCGCGCTCGCCGCGCCACCGTGCGCGGCAACGCCTGGCCGCCCATCATAGCCACCATGTGCCGCCCCGCGACCGAACTGCAGCTGCAGCTCACTCCCGCTGCCCGCCAGACCCGCCGGCCTCGCCAACCCGCGCATCCGCCCGGGCCTCACCATCCGTGAACTCCAGCCGCACCACGCGGAGGCCACCACTGGCACAGCGCCGCCCTGCTCGGCCCCTTGCGCGCCCCTGCTTCCCCCCTTGCGAGCCTCATCCCCGCCCATGCTCCAGATCCGCGGCGCACGCAACAGCACCGCTGCCCCTGGCCATGGTCGCCGCCCAGCGCGCATCCCTGGATACGACCGCAGCACCGCGCGCTCCCCAGGACGCGCCCAACGCACGCCCGCAGGCCCACCTTGCGCGGCCACGCCTGGCCGCCCTACGAGGCCACCGCGAGCCGCCTCGCCCTCCTCAGCACCGGATCGGCGGATGCCCCGACGCAGTCGTGCTGCGCCGCCCTGGACGCGCCTCCCCATGCCCGAACGCGGTCACCCCCGCCAGTACGCGCACCGGCGCGGGAGCAACACCGGAGATCCCCCTGGGACGAGCAGCCCGCGCTGCCGGAGCCCAGACCGGAGGAGGAAAGCGCCCTGCCGCCGCCGGGCCGCGCGGGCTTTGCCCGGCGACCTCCGCCGGCGGCGGCGAGGGGAGGAGGGGGCAGGGGAGCTGCGCTGGAGGCGGCTAGGGTTCGCCCCTCTGGTCGCCCGCGGGAGCGACCTGAGGAGCGCGTGGAAGTATTTTCCGCACAGCAGGTTATTACTAGGCTAATATTACAATAAATTCAAATTCATATTTTTTTTACCTTAGAATTTGCTCCATCTCCAATATGTTGGGCTTTTAGGACACATTTTGGAGATACATTGGTTAGCAATATATTTAATCGGTGGGTTTGCTAAAGCCCATTTAGATGTGCCCTAAGTATGGCACATTTAAGTCCTATGTCATTAATTTTATGCGGATATAGTACTTTTTCCCCTTTTATATTCAATTGGGTTACTTAGATGTGCAATAACTATGGCACATCTAGATGTGCCCTATACGTTTCCCCTTTCTTGTGAACAGTTAGCAAGAGAGGCGAAAAGGGGATGAGCGAAAAGGGGATGAGCCAAATCCCTTGCTCAGTCGATGGTCGGATTGCCGGTCCCATCCCTCTAGTTGTCGCTATGGCGGCGGGAGTGTGGAGGGGCCTCTGATCTGTGCCTGAGGTATGTACATAGTAGGGTAGGGCTCCCGGGTGTCGCGATAGGGATGGTGGCAGCGGCAACGTTCTGGAATAAGGTGGCTGGAGCTTCTTCCCTATCACGGCGACGCCATCTATGGAATATCCAAGGAGCTTCCGACGTCGTGTGCTCCCGGATCCGTCGATCTGGCGAGTGTTCGTGCTCCTGGTGCGGTTCTTGCGGCGAAGGCAATGGACGGACCTTGTTGTGGAACCTTTTGTCCTCTCGATCTTTCTTCGCCATGGTGACGAATGGCCTTGCTATGGAGTTCGTGGAGGTGATGTTGTGGCGCTCTGTCAGTCGGTGTTGGGCGTGGTAGCAAGTACATGCTTGGTTCGTGGTTTCCAAATCGAAGTGGAGTTTCACTGGCAACGGTTTCCTTGCCGGTGCGTTGGCCCTCCGGGGCCTTGGCTCGAAGACTTCCCCTCCGCATTCAAGACTGCCAGATTCAAGGTCAGGCTGGCTCAAGTGGAGCGGTGGAGGTTGTGTCGGCGCGCCGGCCCTCAGCCCATGCAGGCGGTGGAAGTGGTTGCTTGGTGGTCAGAGGACATGTTTGTAGTTTCTATTACTTGCAAGGTCCTTTGTACTGCATGTAAAATTTCATTATAATTTGGGGATATTTTTGTAAAAAATAAATAAATGTATCCTAGACGGACCCAATATTTATTACGTGCAAGGCACGTGCCATTTACTAGTAGTCAAAAGCGAACGATCGTCTAATCCTTTGTCTCGTAGCATTGCCGACATGGACGCAGCGAGATGGCGCCCTTGTACCGCACCTTATTGTGTTTGACGTGGAGAGGAAAAAAAACCTTTTTTTTACACTTTAAAGCCCCTCTTTATTCAATATAGTAAGGAGAGTTACATCATTAATCAACAAAGGAGACATACACTTTCCTCTAAACGTCTGGGTGGACAGTCCCAACACAGCCCCAAGCGAAAAACGCCACCTAACCGGACTTCTCAAACCGAGCCCAAATGTCCGGTTGTCCGTCACCCCTCAAACCCAACCCATGTGTAGGGTGGATTTGGGACCACCAGGATGCGGCTGTCACGGCGGATCCGACTGGCGGGACCCACCCGAAATCCCTTCATATTGATCAGATCAACCAAATCGATCACCATCCCTCCTTCCTCCCTCCTCCCTTTCCTGCTCTGCGTCGTTGCTCTCCTCCGCCCTTGCTTCGCGTCCGCGCTGCTGACCTCCTCTATCCTAGCTGTCGAAGCCCACTCCGCTGTCTGCCCGCACCATGGAGGATGGCTCCACGAAGTCTGTCGGGGTCCCTACCGTCGTGAACAAGGCGGACACCGTTGCCCGGAGGAAGTGACACGGCTGATAATGCGCCAGAAAGAAGGTTGACATGGAAGCTGTTGTGAAGGCGGATAAGGACACCGTCCACATGGAGTTCGTCGCATCCGCTCCGGCACCCACATTTTGCGCCCTCCGCAACGCACGCGCCCGACCCGTTCCGCCTTCGCAATTTAAGGGCATCCCAGACGACTTCATGCAGGTCGAAGAGAACGTCTCCCTAAAGACGACATATGAGTCGCCGCACTCAAACGATACCGAACATCGTCGAACATCTTCAGCACTGTACATGCCCACCAATTGTTCGAGGAAAGTCTAGACCAAAATTTACAGTTTTTTCCTTCCCCCATATGCATTTTTGGATCAATTCTAGGATGATATTTTCATTATGATGCAACTTTAGGACACATTCATGATCGATTTAATAAATGACGGTCAAGAACCTTCAACTTATGGAATGGGTGACACCAATTCCTCTTTCTATAATATTGGGTAATCATCGGACACTCAAAGAAAGAAGGCTCCGAAGACAAGAGGACCATCATTCTCAACCCATGAAGATATTTTGTTGTATCAGGCTTGGTTGGCCATAAGCATGGATCCTATTCGTGGAACCGAGCAAAATGGCTTGAAGTATTGGCAAAAAATCTATGGTTGGTACCATGAACACGAGCACTATGTGGAGCAACATCCTATCGATACCATTCACAACAAGGGCTCTCTCCAACACAAATGGGCCACCATTCAAGAGTTGGTGAACAAGTTTTGCGGTTTCTATGCATAATTGGTGAATAGGCAACCAAGTGACTGAACTCGAAAGCCATGTAAGTTTGCCTTGTTTCACACGGTCTATCATTTGATTTGCTTGCTTCGTTTGGCGGTTTGGACGGTGAGGAGAGTGGAGTGGGGAGTAATTGCTGATACGTCTCGTCTTCCATGCTTCCAAACACGTGCAGACGAGTAGCATGCATGGTTTGCTGAAGCCTGACTCTAGGAAAACGGCTGTTTTGGCCGTTCCTCCTCAACCACACACAAGGCTACATTAAAATTCATCCAGACCAGGAATTCGATGTAGGCTGGGCTATCAAACATGTCGAGGTTGCTTCCCCAGAGCATGTTTGTTTGGATCGGCCTACTTTCCGAATTTGCTCTCTCAAAGTGAGGTTGAATCGACTGTCGTGTTTTCTGATTGTTCGTGGGATGTCCTAGTGCTAGTTTTTTTTCTTTGGAAATGAAACACCCGATTCCATAAATCACACTGGCTCAGCCAAACCGCTGGCCATCGGAACCGAAACATCGTCTGGTAGTGCTAGTTGATCGTGACTATTTTCCATGAGCATGAGTTATTGCTTCTGTGGCAAACAGTATTCCCAAATGAACTTTTATGGCATTATGAACACATATAAGATAGAGTAGTATACAATTCTAAGATAAAACTACAATCCCTCATCAAGTAATTTAGCCCGCACTAAACAGGCGAACTCTCCGACAGAATGCCGAGAAAAGCTTCATCAAAATTCCTGTGACCCCCAACTCGAATGGAGGTCGGAATCAGAGCAATCCGGGACGAGAATGGAAGGGAAAGTGATGCGTCACTATTGGAGCACCGCTCCTCTTCTTCTCCTCTTTCCCCGCAGCCTTCGCCTGATCACCACCTCCCATCTGCCTGGCCTCGCCGGCTACATGGCCACTCGGCGCCTCCTCTTTCACCACCGCTTTCTGCTCCATGGTCTCTGCTCCCTCTCCTCCTGGTTGCTTGCCCGCCGGCGACACCTTCCTTGCAGCTTCAGGAGTGCCAAAGCAGTTCATGCCCAGCACCATTTTCCCCCTTGTTATTTAGTTTCTGGCTCGATCTCTGGGTTGCCTCAGCTTGTGTTGCTGTGATGCCCTTGTGGTGGCTGTATTTATATTTTATAGGGAGGAGGAGGAGAAGGCATGGTACTACGTGTTGCCCCGAGACGAAGGCTGGGAAGCTTCGTGGGGTCCTTGATGCGTGGAGATTAAGCACACGTCAGTTACTTCGCTGACTTGGTTCGCCGCTGCTGCTGCCGCCTTGGTTGCCAAGGTTCCCCCTTGCGGACTTACGTGACGGATGTCGTCGCTGTCTGGTCAAACTAACGGGGCTCATTTGACGAGTCCGTCACTGCGTCAAACATCGATCGGTGGTTCATCACGGGCCTGGTTTATCTTTTGACCTGCGTGCACGGGCCAGAGCTTTGCTAGCCACGGGCCTGAGTGAAACGTCTACCAACTACGGTCCCCCTAAAAAAAAAAAAAAAAAAAAAAAAAACTGTGGCATAACCGGTTCACAAACAGTATTCTGTGTTAATCTACCGAAATGTTGAGTTTTACACATTTTCCCCTTGCACCATGGCAGAGACAACAAATTCTGCGAGCTGTTGACAGCAACAGCCAACATAATCATGCTTCCCATCAAGGTGGTGGACTGGCATATTGGAAGCGCATCCTTCGTATCGGAAGGCCATTGGCTTCTCTGACCATTTCTACGGTCAATCACGGGTGCCAAACACTTCGGAAAAATTATTTTGGTAGTGATCGTGTTTTGTTGTAACTGTCTGTCTGTCTCTTCGTCTGTAAAACTCTAAACTCCTTAATTAATGGATGAGCCAAATCTCGCCTCCATTTTGAAAAATAAATAATCATCCAGAGCAGAGAAAAATAACAGATTCAGGAAGCAGAGGAAAGTACACTGCATTGCCTGAACTTTCGAACCAAGTTGTACCTTCAGTACCATAAGGACGTCCCAGCAGAGTCAGCCAAGCAGAGTAGGAAATACTCCTGAAAAAGCAACGCAGCGGAAGCAACGGGGCATTGAAACATCAGGCTCAGAACAGGCAGATTCAACTGAAACTCATGGCCATAGTAGTAGCAGCAGCAGCATATATTGCTACCAAAAGAGAGCTCGTAGTCCAACCACTTCTCCGGTAGGTAATTACAGATATACTTGAACTAACACTACGCTACCAGGCCAGGGAAGGCGAAACTGCAGACGATGATACACGGAAATGTATCCCATCACTGATCATCTCACCAAGCCAAGGTTCAGAAACCGCCCCCCAGCGCTTATTACATCGGAGAAATTAGAAGCGCGTGAGGCGGCCTAGTTCTCCATGCGGATGATGCAGCGGATGCCCTCCCCCTTCGCCATGAGGTCGAACGCCTTGTTGATCTCCGAGAACGGCACACTGTGTGTGATGAACTTCTCCACCTCCAGCTCCTGACCACAATCGCAAGTTGTTCGAGCATGAGCATCAAGTTTTCAACATATCTCAACAAGGTGCAAGCATAGACGAAGCTACAGCAACTAGGGAATCCTGTTTACCTTCTTCATGTACATCTCCACAACATTGGGCAGGTCAGTGCGCGGCTTGAAGTTACCGAAGAAGGTGCCCTTCAGAGTCCTCTCATTCAGGAAGTTCATCGGGTGGGTCTTGAATTCGGCGTCCTTGTGCGGCACACCCACCAGGACTGCAACACCCCAGCCCTGTATATAGAACACGGATTTCATGTTTCCATCAAGAGAAAAGAGGCGATGCAAAATGACCATGCTTGAGTGGATGATTGATGTATTAAGAAGTCATACATCATGAACACATTCAAATGCTTGTATCATAGCATTGACGTTGCCAGTGCACTCAACACTGCGGTCAACTCCACCATTTGTCATCTCAGCGAGCACCTAAAGCATCATCATAGAGTTGTATGTTATGATCATTAAGCACAATGGATAACTATTTTCCTCATGTGAAGAAACAAACCTGCTGAACTGGCTTGCTGTGATCTTTCGGGTTCACAAATTCCGTGCAGCCAAATTTTCTAGCTGAACATGGACAACATATAAAACATTAGAAACTTCCCACAACAACAAATTAACATCATGAATAGTAAAGTCAGGAGTATTTACCTTCCTCAAATCTGCTGGCGTTCAAGTCAACACCAATGATCCTTGATGCACCTGCAATCCTTGCACCTTCTGCAGCCTAAATCATACAAATATGAAGGGCAAATAGATGCAAGTCAGGTGCATATGCCGATTGCAATTGCAGAACAATCAAGGGAGGAATTAAGACACTTACAGCAAGGCCAACAGCTCCTAGCCCAAATATCGCCACTGTCGAACCCTTTGGTGGTTTTGCAACATTAATGGATGCGCCAAGACCTGCAAAAAGAATGGCAACTCAGCATCTCAAGATAAGATGTAGCCACAAGAAGCATACTACAGCAATACAAGTCAACTTACCAGTGGAAATGCCACAGCTAAGAATACAGACTTTATCAAGAGGAGCCTCAGGGTTGATCTTGGCAACACAACCAACATGCATGACAGTATACTCACTGAAGGTGGAAGTCCCTACGAAATGGTAAATCGGCTTCCCGTTGATAGAGAAGCGTGACTTGCCATCGCCGATCATCACACCTCTGTCGGTGTTGATCCTGAGCAGATCACACATGTTGCTCTCCGCAGACTTGCAATGTGGGCATTCCTTACACTCCCCAGTGAACACAGGGAGGACATGGTCACCAGGGGCAAGCTCAGTCACACCCTCTCCAACACTCTCCACTATGCTGTGAACATAAATAAGTTCAGGGGACGTGCAGCAGATAAATTTGACCAGAAAATCTATATAAAAGGACTTCATATCCGAGCACCTCCGATAAACAAAGAGATGGATGTAGCAAGTCAAACTAAAGCAACATGGAACAAACTCCTGATGTATCTTCACATGAGATATAAAGTTTAGGGGACGTGCAGCAGATAAATTTGAGCACAATATCTATACAAAAGGACTTCATGTCCGAGCACCTCAGATAAATAAATCTATGGATATAGCAAGTCAACTAAAGCAATATGGAACAAACTCCTGATGTATCTTCACTTGAGAAAGACATGTCAATCGAAAGTCCTAGTACCAATTTTTGATATTGACCTCTGGTGTTCCATACTTGCTCTACCAAGATCCAACGACAATGACGGCATTACAATACAGAAAGCAACAATTATTCTGTAACGGTCTACACAGGCAACACAGTTCTTATGACTGCTTCACATGTTTTCAGTTCTGTGATCGACCTACTCTTTCTCAACAAACAATTAGCACAACTGAAATCTAGAAATCCTAGAGGAGAACATAAACTAAATGTATTCACGGCATGGCCAACATGTATAGACAGAGTAATAATTCATCAAGGAAGGTAGTTGAGACTTCAGAAACATACCCTCCAGCTTCATGACCGAAGATCCGAGGGAACATGGGAGTCTGCCCCTAAGCATCAGAAGCCACGGAGGCGCAAGTCAACCACAAAATTGATGCGCAACATAATTACTGACCGGAAGCGAGTGTGACGCCGGTGGCTGGCATGCGTACCTTGGCCTCCCAGAAGTAGACATCGGTGTGGCAGAGGGAGGTGAAGAGGATCTTGACGCGCACCTCCATGGCCTGCGGCGGCGCCACCTCCACCTCCTCCATGGACAGCGGCTTCCCCGCCTCCCATGCCACCGCGGCTGCAACCGCGGACGGATCCAAGGAAAGGGCGTCAGAATGCAGCCACGGATGATGATACCATGAGGGGAAGGAAATCTTCCCCTAAAATCACGCAAAACCTAGCTAGCTCTCACGGAATTTGGTACAGTTCATCCGGAAAAGAACGCGAGAGGAAATAACCAGGACAAAATAAGCAAGAAATCAAAAACTCAAGCAAGCGCCTTCCAGTGAGGCCTGGGAAATGCCGGAAGGGGGGAGAGAGGGATGAGGCACGGACCTTTGCACTTGATCACCTTCCCGGCCGTCGCCATCTCTCTCTCGCCTCGAAAATTCTCTCGGGCCGGAATCGAAATCGATAACTGATCTCTCACTTCACAGGATCAAATCCGTGGGGAACCGAGAGCGTGGGGAGGCCGGGCTTTATATGGTTCCTGGCTTGGGTAAAGGAGGGAGGAGGAGGGAGGGTGCGGTTTCGCCACGTCTGGCTGCCTCCCTGTTCTTCTTGGGGAGCAAACCAGGGGCGGGCGGCGTGGCGCCGAAACCGGGGCTCCTGCTTCCACCTGGAAGCTGTAATGCGGCCGCGGTTTGTCTCGCCCTCTCCTCTCCTCGGTGGGGTGTCGGGGCCCATGGTGTGGGATCGTGGGCGTCGCGTTGGGCATTTGGTGACAGGTGTACAAGAAAACTGTTTCGGGAATTCCAGAGGCCGCGCGCATGTGGAAGAAGAGATAAAGCGAACCTTTGACACTCTCATCCGAGAAAGTTCTCTCACATTTTTTAGAACAAGGCCTCGGATCTTGTTATAAGTAGCACCTCACAAAGAAAAAAATTACAACGAAGCCCCCAGGGAGCCACACAACCAAACTCGCCGGAATGAGTCGCTGGCGCGCTGCCGTCGCCGCTCTGCATATTCAAGAGGGATCCTCCATAGCAGATGGAAAGTCAACGAGCTTAGGCCCAAAGGACAAGCAACCCGACGAACCGGCCGTCCCAGCCAAGCCTCCACCAGATCTGAACGCCCGAAACTCATGCAGCAGCACCCGCCGACGTTAACCGCCGCACCACCCCCTCCTAAACCTCCACAGCGAAGCCAGGGGCCACCATGTTGCGACGAAGAAGACGGGGGGTAAAAGATCACCAAGTAGGTCACAGCCTCCGCCGCTCCAACCATGCCCGAAGCACCAAGGCTCACCAGATCGACAAATCCGAGAGCACACACCGTCAGCCACTTGCCAGTTCCGCCCAAAGCTTTGCCGGGAAGGGGATCAAGCGTCGACACACTTATTCCAAACGGAAACTGTAATCCTAACTTGACGGTGCCACCCAGACCACTACCCTTACTATCTACACGTCGGGCCCCTAGATACGGGGTTCCCCGCTCTCCCATCGCCGGAGCAGTAGACGCAGAGAGAGGGAACCACTGGTCTGGCCTGCTGCAGTCCGGTCGTGCTGTTGGTTCCGAGCAACTTCCTCTGAATGTTCAGCGGGATATTCTTTGGGTGAACATCTATCCTCTCACAATTTATTTGATTTGCATGATTTTTAAAACGCAGTGATAGGAAAAACGGAGGATTGTAGTGGCACGTCATGTTCAATCATATAAGATTAAGATTTGTAAAGTGCATGAACTTGGAGCAATGATTGGAGTCACTGAAATAAAATTGTACAAAAAAAATTGAGTGGAATAAAAAATTTCTACAAAATAGTGAAAAAAATCCTAATGATAGTATGATACAAATCCTAAGAAAAATCCTATGAAATTTCTTTGAATCAAGAGCCCCCACCACTTTCCATATACCCCTTCTATTGGCAGCTCTGATGGGATTTTAACCATGTGGAATGGCAGCTTGTTCCTGGTAGCACTGTTGATCAGTCTCACTTGCAGTTAGGGCATTCATAATTCGCAGTATTTCGAACACACGGGAATAGAAAAATGTAGTGATTAGTAGGACTGTTTGCGCAAAACAGATGATTGAGAAAATATAAAAGATTACATAATTAGGTGTTTGATTCGCCTGAATAAAAAAGGCACATGAATCCATAACAAATATAGTCAAATTAAGCTTAAAACATATGCAAATATAAAATTAAGTTAATACTATGCTAGTTATATCCTTTATGCATAGAAATGTAAAAGATAGCTTGGAGTGGATTTTAAAATACCGTTGTTTTTCCTATGAAACTCAAACCAAAGAAAAATTCCTACGTTTTGGTTTATGGGAACTAGTACACTTTGATGACCCACAAGTATATGGGATCAATCGTAGTCCTTTCGATAAGTAAGAGTGTCGAACCCAACGAGGAGCAGAAGGAAATGACAAGCGGTTTTCAGCAAGGTATTCTCTGCAAGTACTGAAAGTAGCGGTAACAGATAGTTTTGATAGCAAGATAATTCGTAACAAGTAACAAATAGTAACGGTAACAAAAAGTGCAGCAAGGTGGCCCAATCCTTTTTGTAGCAAAGGACAAGCCGGAACGAACTCGTATAATAAGCAAAGCGTTCTCGAGGACACATGAGAATTTCATCTAGTCACTTTCATCATGTTTGTTTGATTCGCGTTCGCTACTTTGATAATTTGATATGTGGGTGGACCGGTGCTTGGTTGTTGTTCTTACTTGAACAAGCCTCCCACTTATGATTACCCCCTCTCGCAAGCATCCGCAACTAAGAAAGAAGAATTAAGATAACTCTAACCATACATGAAACATGTGGATCCAAATCAGCCCCTTACGGAATAGCGCATAAACTAGGGTTTAAGCTTCTGTCACTCTAGCAACCCATCATCTAATTACTACTCCACAATGCCTTCCCTTAGGCCCAAAGATGGTGAAGTGTCATGTAGTCGACGTTCACACGACACTCACACGACACCTGAAAGATCGTGGATGTCGCCTAGAGGGGGGGGGTGAATAGGCGCTTTAAAATAATTACGGTTTAGGCTTGAACAAATGCGGAATAAACCTAGCGGTTAATTTGTCAAGCACAAAACCTAAATCGACTAGGCTCACCTATGTGCACCAACAACTTATGCTAAGCAAGATAAGCAACTAAGTGATAGCAAGATATATAACAAGAAACAATATGGCTATCACAAAGTAAAGTGCATAAGTAAAGGGCTCGGGTAAGAGATAACCGAGGCACGCAGAGACGATGATGTATCCCGAAGTTCACACCCTTGCGGATGCTAATCTCCATTAGAGCGGTGTGGAGGCACAATGCTCCCCAACAATGCCACTAGGGCCACCGTATTCTCCTCACGCCCTCGCACAATGCAAGGTGCCGTGATTCCACTAAGGGACCCTTGAGGGCGGTCACCGAACCCGTACAAATGGCAACCCTTGAGGGCGGTCACCGAACCCGTACACTTTGGCAACCCTTGGGGGCGGTCACCGGTACCCGTCAAATTGCTCGGGGCGATCTCCACAACCTAATTGGAGACCCCGATGCTTACCCGGAGCTTTGCACCACAATGATTGAGCTCCGAGACACCACCAACCGTCTAGGGCGCCAAAGCACCCAAGAGGAACAAGCTCTAGGGTGCTCAAACACCCAAGAGTAATAAGCTTCTCAACTACTAACTTCCACGTATCACCGTGGAGAACTCAAACCGATGCAACTAATGCAATGGCAAGAACACACGAAGTGCTCAAGTCCCTCTCTCTCAAATCCCACCAAAGCAACAAAAGCTATGGAGGAAAGTGAGAGGAAGAACAAGAAGAACACCAAGAACTCCAAGATCTAGATCCACAAGGTTTCCCTCACATAGAGGAGAAAGTGATTGGTGGAAAGATGGATCTAGATCTCCTCTCTCTATTCCCTCAAGAAGGAGCAAGAATCATTGGAGGGATGGAGAGATAGCAAAGCTCTAGAAGGTCAACAATGGAGGAGAGAGAGCTGCAAGGGGATAAAAGAACCGTTGGGGGCAAGGGGGAAGAAGACCCCCTTTTATAACCCCCCACCAAATCGAACCGTTACCTGTGCTGGACGCACTCAAGCGGTACTACCGCTTAGAGCGGTACTACCAGCCGAAGCCAGTGAGTACAGCAAGCACAGGAGCGCGGTAGTGCCGCACGAAGCGGTACTACCGCACCCACAAGCGGTACTACCGCAAAGGTTCGCAGAACAGCTCAGAAACGAGGTAGTGGAGCGGTACTGGAGCGGTACTACCGCCGCAAGCGGTACTACCGCCCTACATCCGCTCTACTACCGCTAAGGAGAATAGAGCAACAGAAGCTTGCACACTCTTCGAAACACAAGCGGTAGTAGCAGCGGTAGTGGAGGACGGAAGTACCGCACTAAGCGGTACTACCGCTCTACTACCGCACTACTTCCGTTTAACAAATATCGGCAACAGAGACGTGCACAGAAGGAATTTCCCAAGCGGAACTAGCAGCGGTAGTAGAAACCGGAAGTACCGCCCAAGCAGTACTACCGTGCTACTACCGTGCCACTGCCGCACAAATAAATTAGGCAACAGAAGAAAATCCCACAAGCGGTACTCGCTGCGGTAGACCACAGCGGTACTACCGCATAAGCGGTACTACCGTGGTACCGAGCGGTACTACCGCTTGGGTGACAAGAAAACTGCCCAGAGACTGAAACTGCCATAACTTCTGCAAATGAGCTCCGAATTGAGCAAACTCAAGCTTGTTGGATAGATGACGACAAATACTATCCAACAGCGACATAATAAGAAGTGGCAGGGGAGATATGCCTAAGATATAGAGATGATAAACCTCTATGAATGAAGAACCGGCATAAACTCCAACATCGAAAACATCATAGAAGATGCATATATGAACTCCGTTTTCGATGAACTCGAGCTTGTCATGAAGATGACCATAAGCTCAAAAACTCACAAGGAGAAACACCAAACAAGAACCAAGAAAGATGATGCAAGGATGCAATGGTTTGAGCTCTCTACGAATGATACGATAAAGCTACTCACTTGAGAGCCCCCCTTGATAGAACGGCTATCGATCCTATAACCCGGTCTCCCAACTACTACCATGAGACCGGTAAAATAGAAAACCTATCAAGGGAAAACCTTTGCCTTGCGCATAGTCCACTTGAGCTAGATGATGACGATCTTGACCTCCTCAAGTTGGACCACCTTTCTTGATTGCATCGGCTCGATGAAGACTAGTAGATTGCTCCCCCATACTCCACTATGGGTGAGCCACTCTTCGGCACATCTTCACAAGTCCATTGTCACCACAATGGACGGCAAGCTTCAAGCATGTGATCTCTTCGTGATGCTCCACTTGAACTTGCACACCGCAATCTTGATGACGATCACCACTTGATGTCATCCTCCATGGGTTGAATGAGATCTTCCTCTTGATGCAAGCCCATGGAAACATACCTAACCCCACATAGAACTCTCGCATAGAACATGGGTTAGTACACAAATCACAATGGACAATGCTTACCATACCGTGAGATCACTTGATCCCACTCGGTACATCTTCTACGCTTTGTGTGTTGATCAACTTGAATCACTCCTCATATTTAGTCTTGATCAACCTTGAATCTTTCCAACTCTCTTCATTAGGATGATGTCTTGAAGGTAAACATGAATGTTCACACAATCTTCTTCTTCAAGACATGCTTGCAATAGGCTCAACACTCACATGACCAATCTTTGGATAAATCCTTGAATAGAACCTTGGTCAACACATATTCTTCTTCTAATAACCTTGAAGCCAACAAATGGTCTTCAAGCAATGCCTATGGACAAACCCTTCAAATATAACTCAAGGAAACCATTAGTCCATAGAGATTGTCATCAATTACCAAAACCAAACATGGGGGCAGCACATGTTCTTTCAACACCACTAAAGGAAGCAACAACATACATATCATCAAAATATCGAACGAATACAAAATTCACATGATTACTTATGACAAGACTTCTCCCATGTCCTCAAGAACAAAAGTAACTACTCACAAATCATATTCATGTTCAAGATCAGAGGGGTATTGAATATCATTAAGGATCTGAACATATAATCTTCCACCAAATAAACCAACTAACAACAACTACAAGATGTAATCAACACTACTAGCAACCCACATGTACCAATCTGAGGTTTTGAGACAAAGATTGAATACAAGAGATGAACTAGGGTTTGAGATGAGATGGTGCTGGTGAAGATGTTGATGAAGATTGGTCCTCCCATGATGAGAGGGTCGTTGGTGATGTCGATGGCTTCGATTTCCCCCTCCCAGAGGGAAGTATCCCTGGCGGAATCGCTCCGCCGGAGAGCAAAATAGCTCCTGCCCAGGTTCCGCCTCGAGACGGCGGCGCTTCGTCCCGAAATTCTTCTCTTTATTTTTTCTAGGGCAAATGGCTTTATATAGCAGAAGGAGGGGGCCAGACGCCAGCTGTGGGCCCCACAAGGCACCAGGGCGCGCCTAGGGGGGCCGCGCCCTGCTGCCTTGTGGGCAACTGGTGGGTCCCCTCTGGTATTTCTTTTCTCTGGTATTTTTTATATATTCAATAAAAAGTCTCCGTGAAATTTCAGGTCAATTGGAGCTCTGTAGATTAGGTATCTCTGATATGGCTATTTCAGGTCCAGAATTCCAGCTGCCGGCATTCTCCCTCTTCATGTAAATCTTGCAAATTAAGAGAGAAAAGGCATAAGAATTGTACCATAAAGTGAAATAATGATCAAAAACATAATAAATAACAGTAGGAAATCATGATGCAAATTGGACGTATCAACTCCTCCAAGCTTAGACCTCGCTTGCCCTCAAGCGAAAAGTCAAAATCGATAATCATGACCACATGATTAGAGAGAGAGACGTCGATAAAAATAAAATACGGACATGGAGCATCATGATCTTTATTATAACAGCAATATATCATTATAAAACTTCTCGTGAAAAAGTGACAATTCATCCACAAGTTAAAATATGAATCATAAACCAAATTGAAAACTAACAAACTGTGATCTCAGTCACTGAAGCAATTGCAATTCATCATATTATCAGAAAGAGTCTATGTAAGAGCTTTGATTAGCAAGTTCACATACTCAACTATCATTTAGTCTTCTATGATTGCTGACACTCACGTTATACTTATGGAGCAAAAGTTTCAGTCGAACACATAGAAAGATAGGGGCTTATAATTTTGCCTCCCAACGTATTTACTTCAAGGGTAATGTCAACAATAATAACTCATGATCACCTACATTCAACTGGATATATATGCATGGATCAATCCCCACCACATGATGTTTGCCAAAAGAGAAAATAAAAATAGAATAGAAGAGAATACTATTAACTCTTGCATGAAAGTAAATACATAAAGTAAAAGATAGGCCCTTCGCAGAGGGAAGCAGAGGTTGTCATGCGCTTTTGTTTTTGGATGTGCAAGCTCTTAATGTAAAGGAACGTCACTTTATATTGCCCCTTGTGATAGCGACCTTTATTATGCAGTCTGTCGCTTTTATTGCTCCACCATCACAAGATCGTACAAAGCTTATTTTCCCTTACAATAAAACTTCATACATATTTAGGAGCAATTTTTATTGCTTTTGCACCGATGACAACTTACTTGAAGGATCTTATTCAATCCATAGGTAGATATAGTGGACTCTCATGACATGAAACTGGGTTTAAGGGTTTTTGGATGTACAAGTAGTATCTCTACTTGGTGCGGATTTTTGGCTAGCAAAGATAGGGGGCCAACACCACATGTTAGAGGATCCAAAACAATATAACTTCTATGTGAATATAAGCAAACATAACCCATTACGTTGTCTTCCTTGTCCAACGTCAACTAATTGACATAGAATATTTGATGGGGGCTCACAATCATAAAATATGTCTAAAATAGTGTATTTATATGTGAGACCTCTCTTCCTTTATTACTTTTTCATGAATTGCTACAATGACCAATGCTATGTTTGTCAACTTCCAACAAGTTTTATCAATTATACTTCTTTTATGTGAAGTCATCACTCCCCATGGGATTAGCATATGATTTTATTCTTTCTTTATTTCTAAGATTGGATCATCAAAAGCAAAACACTCAACTCAAACTACTCTCTATTATATAGCTTTCACACACGATTACATAGATAGATAGATCACAAAGCAAGCACTCGAAACTAAACCATACTAAAATTTTATGCCTCTAAATCATGAAATAACTGAGGATCGAACTAAGATAGATAATGATGATGAAAAAGTGGTGGTGATACGATACCGGGCGCCTCCCCCAAGCTTGGCACAAGCCAAGGGGAGTGCCCATACCCATGTACTCAAGTCTCCTTCTTCGGTGATGGTGGTGATGGTGAGGTGGGCTTGTCCTTCATGACATTAATTAGGATCTCCTTTAAGCTCTGAATTTCTCGGAGCGCATGCTGTATCATCTCTGTATTCGTTTGGACTTCGGCCATAATATGTTTATTCTCTGGCCCCCAAGCATTATTTCCTGCATCACTTTCACTTGGACGAGAGATGTCCCAATTGGAGGGTATGTGCATACGAGGAGTATTTTCAACCCCATAATTGTGAACCAAATTGTGAAAGTTGTTCCGATGTGACCTGTGGAAGGGTCTCCTAGGAGGAAGCCCTGCTTGTACCTCTGGACTCCTGATACGTCTCCGTCGTATCTATAATTTTTGATTGTTTCATGCCAATATTCTACAACTTTCATATATTTTTGGCAACATTTTATATTATTTTTTGGGACTAACATATTGATCCAGTGCTCAGTGCTAGTTCCTGTTTGTTGCATGTTTTTTATTTCACAGAAAATCCATATCAAACGAAGTCCAAATGCAATAAAATTTTACGGAGAATTATTTTGGAATATATGTGATTTTTGGGAGGTGGAATCAACGCAAACGGAGGCCCACAACCTCCACAAGCCACCTTGGCGCGCCACCCTCCTGCCACGCGGTGGTGCCTCGTGGGCACCTCGTAAGTCGGTTGGTGCCCTTCTTCGGCCGCAAGAAAGCTAATATCCGGGAAAAAAATCGTGTTAAAATTTCAGCCCGATCGGAGTTACGGATCTCCGGGAATTTAAGAAACGGTGAAGGGCCAGAAAACAAGAACGCGGAACAGAAGAGAAACAGAGAGAGAGAGAGAGAGATCCAATCTCGGAGGGGCTCCTCCCCTCCGGGAGCCATGGCGGCCATGGACCATAGGGGGAACTCTCCTCCCATCTAGGGGGGAGACCAAGGAAGAAGAAGAAGGAGGGGGGCTCTCTCCCCCTCTCTCCCGGTGGCGCCGGAACGCCGCCGGGGCAATCATCGTGACGGCGATCTACACCAACAAATTCGCCGCCGTCAACACCAACTCTCGCCCCCTCTATGCAGCGGTGTAACACCTCTTTTCCTCCTGTAATTCTCTACTTGAACATGGTGCTTAATGCTACATATTATTATCCAATGATTTGTGGCCATCCTATGATGTTTGAGTAGATTCTTTTTGTCCTATGGGTTGATTGATGATCGTGATTGGTTTGAGTTGTATGTTTTATTTTGGTGCTATCCTATGGTTCCCTCCGTGTCGCGCAAGAGTGAGGGATTCCCGCTGTAGGGTTTGCAATACGTTCATAATTCTCTTATAGTGGGCGGCTAGAGTGACAGAAGCTTACACCCGAGTAAGGGGGTTGTTGAGTATGGGAGTAAAGAGGACTTGTTACTTAATGCTATGGTTGGGGTTTTACCTTAATGATCTTTGGTAGTTGCGGATGCTTGCTAGAGTTCCAATCATAAGTGCATATGATCCAAGTACAGAAAGTATGTTAGCTCATGCCTCTCCCTCATATAAAGTTGCAATAATGATTACCGGTCTAGTTATCGATTGCCTAGGGACAAATCCTTCTCTTGTGTTATAAAAGCTTTCTACTAAACAACTAGCTTTTATTATATTGCAAATTACTCATAGTTTTATTCTCGCAAAGTAGTTCTAGCAATACACCTACAAAGTACTTCTAGTTTCATACTTGTTCTAGGTAAAGCAAACGTTAAGTGTGCATAGAGTTGTATCGGTGGTCGATAGAACTTGAAGGGAATATTAATTCTACCTTTAGCTCCTCGTTGGGTTCGACACTCTTATTTATCGAAAAATCTACAATTGATCCCCTATACTTGTGAGTTATCAAGACCTTTTTCTGAAGCCGTTACCGGGGAGCAATAGCGTGGGGTTGATATTCTCGTGTGTGCTTGTTTGCTTTATCACTAAGTAGTTTTTATTTTGTGCTCTTGTTTTCTATCTTTAGTTGTGGGTAGGAAACGTACAATACCAAAAAAAATAGTTGTACCTGCTAAACCAATGGTTGAAGAACCACCCAAAATCTATCATACTGCTGAAGCTTTCTACTTGGATCATCTTCGATCCCTATGTGCTCGTGCTAAAAACCCAACTAGCTTAGTTGAGGGAAAATCATTAGATGAGCATGCTTATTTTGTGCGATACCGCTTATCTCAAAAAGGGAAACTTTTACGGCATCAAATTAATTGTTTGCAATGCTATGCTTAGAATTTATGCGAAATACATGATTTTACTTATTGTTCTGAAGACCCTAAGAAACACCTTCCCTACCAATGTGAGTTTAAGGATAATGGAATCTTATCTTCTTATGCAAAAGGTGTTTATAGTTATTATGATATTGAACAAATTGAAGAATTTGTTGCTTTTAAGGGTGCATATGAAATTGCTTCTTTGATTGAAAAGTGTGATGCTACTCTTTACAAATCTGAAAATTTTGCCATACTTAAATATTGCTATGAAAACTATGCTTCTAATGCCTGTGTTAAAGAATATATTGAGGACACCTCCACTGTCCAAGAAGAGACTAGTGTTTTGCAGGAATCTATGGAAGGAGAAATTGATGACACTATGAGCTCATTAGATGAAAAAGATGACGAGGAGAGCGAAGAACAAAAGGAGGAAGAACGGATTAGCTGCCCGTGCCCACCTTCTAATGAGAGTAACTCCTCAACTCATACATTGTTTAATTTCCCTTCGTGCTTACCGAAGGATGAATGCTATGATAATTGCTATGATCCCTTGGATTCGTTTGAAATATCCCTTTTTGATGAAATTGATGCTTGCTATGCTTGTGACCATGATGCCAATATGAATTATGCTTATGGAGATGAACTTGCTATAATTCCTTATGCTAAGAATGAAATTGTTGCTATTGCACCTACACATGATAGTCCTATTATCTTTTTGAATTCTCCCAACTACACTATATCGGAGAAGTTTGCTCTTGTTAAGGATTATATTGATGGGTTGCGTTTTACCGTTGCACATGATGATTTTGATGGATATAATATGCATGTGCTTACTGCTCCTACTTGCAATTATTATGAGAGAGGAACTACATCTCCACCTCTCTATGTTTTCAATATGATAAAATTGCAAGAAACTGCTTATGCTATGTATCGGCCTTTACTTTGTGTGCATGAATTGTTCTTTTATGACATGCCGATGCATAGGAAGAGAGTTAGACTTCGTTGTTACATGATATATATTACTTTGTGCTCACTACTAAATTACAAATCATTGTTAATTAAAATTGGCTTTGATATACCTTGGGATCCGGGTGGATCAATTACATGAGCACTTTATGTCTAGCTTAATGGCTTTAAAGAAAGTGCTGCCAGGGAGACAACCCGGAAGTTTTAGAGAGTCATTTTATTTCTATTGTGTGCTTTTAAAAAGTTTAAAAAAAAATATAGAGGGGAACTTAAAACTTTACAAAAAGAAAAGTGAAAGTGAGAAAGACAAGCACCGTGGAAGCGGGAGCATGCCTTGAACTTTGTTCATGCCCATGGAAACTTTGTGAATATTGAATTACAGAAACTTTTCAACAAAAATAATTATCCCCTTGTACAAATCCATTGTATTATAAAAATAATGTGCCAAGATTTACCTTTAGGATGTTTAAATTGCTTGTTTGGTGTGTGCGGTGCAAAAACAGAAACTTTTGCTGTAGTGCTTGAATTTACATTTTTTACTGGAACTTGCAAAAATTGTGAAATTTTTACACAGTACTGCTATGCAAATTTTTTATTTTTTCCTAATTTTTCAGAATTTTTGGAGTTACAGAAGTATATGTACCATCTGCATCTTTACAGACTATCCTGTTTTCACAGATTGCTGTTATAGTTTCGTTATTTGCGTATGTTTGAAATCTTGTTGAGCCCCGTTGACTTGGGAGCCATAGAATTGTGATAGCATACAGTGGGTAATGTTTTATTATAATTATACAATAATGTTACAGCAGGGCATGATGGGATTTGATGTTATATGTACTAACCCCGCTAATAAAAAGTCCGGTTAAGTTTTGTGTGGATGAAGTGTTCGAAGATCGAGGAGGTATCGATATGAGGAAAATAAGGAGAGGCAAGAGTTCAAGCTTGGGGATTCCCAAGGCACCCCAAGTAAATATTCAAGGAGACTCAAGCGTCTAAGCTTGGGGATGCCCCGGAAGGCATCCCATCTTTCTTCAACAAGTATCGGTATGTTTCGGTTTTTGTTTTGTTCACATGATATGCGTAAATTCTTGGAGCGTCGTGTGCTTTTTATTTTTATTTTAGTGATGCACCATGCTGGTATGAGATAGTCCTTGATTGATTTATAGAATGCTTCATGCACTTCACTTATATCTTTTGAGTATGGATTTATAGAATGCTTCATGTGCTTCACTTATATCATTTGAAGTTTGGATGCCTGTTTCTCTACATATAGGAAAAACGTTATTTGTAGAATGCTCTTTTGCTTCACTTATATTTATTAGAGTGTGGTCTTTTGTAGAAAGAATTGACCTCTCATGCTTCACTTATATCTATTTAGAGAGTCAACAGGAATTGGTCATTCACATGGTTAGTCATAAAATCCTACATGAAACTTGTAGATCGCTGAATATGATAAGTTTGATTCTTTGAAATAGTTTTGCGATATAAAGATGGTAATATGTGGGAGGTACTAGTGAATGATTGTGGTTTAGTAAGAATATTGGTATTAAGGATTGTGATTCCCTACGCATGCACATAAAGTCAATAGTTATGCAACGAAGTTATATCCTACTTATGGTGCATTATTCGGTGTTAGTTATGTTCAACGCATGTTTATGACCATTTTCGTTTTCTGGTTGGTCGCTTCTCAATCTATTTTGCTAGCCTCCATTTGCACTAAGCGGGAATGCTGCTTGTGCATCCAATTCCTTAAACCTAAAGTTGTGCCAAATGAGTCCACCATACCTACCTATATGCGGTATTTACATGCCGTTCCAAGTAAATTTACATGTGCCAACTCTAATCATTCAAAATAATTCTCCGTTTTGTGTGCCCGTACCGCTCATGAAGCGGCAGGGGGTGGCCAATATCTTTCATGCTAGGTGTGTTATTCTCACGATGAGTGTTTATTCACTTGTCATTGCACGAGAAAGTGGCAGGTAATAGGGATGCCCAGTCCCATAATGAATCAAAATAATAATAAATTCCTTGGAAAGTTGAAAGTTTGGAAGGCACCCGTGGATACGGCTAGCCATGGATTGTGAAAGAATGGTGGAAAGGAAATGAACTTTATTTTCTGTTTGGGAACCGCCTATAATGTGTCTAACATGGAAGATGTTGGAAACTCTCGGTCGTTTTCGTTGACAGGAAAAGCATGCCTCTCAAAATAATTTTATCTCTCTGTTTTAAGCTTTGAGCTCTGGCACCTCTGCAAATCTCTGCTTCCCTCTGCGAAGGGCCTATCTATTTTACCTTTATGCAATTTTTATTTTTTATTTTGAGTCTTCACCTTCTCTTATAAGCACCAACTGGGAGCACTATCGTCATACTTGTGCATTGGGTGTAGTTAATATTGAGTGTGTTTCATGAATGGATCAATGATTGAGCATGACGGGCTAGGGATAACTTTCTTTAGCGTTGATATTTTGAAAGACATGATTATTTGTTGGGATGCCTGAGTATTGATGTCTTTATATCAAATTATAGACTATTGCTTTGAATCACTCGTGTCTTAATATTCATGCCATGATTAGATTATATGATCAAGATTATGTTAGGTATCATTCCACATAAAAAAAAATTCTTTTTTATCATTTACCTACTCAAGGACGAGCAGGAATTAAGCTTGGGGATGCTGATACGTCTCCGTCATATCTATAATTTTTGATTGTTTCATGCCAATATTCTACAACTTTCATATATTTTTGGCAACATTTTATATTATTTTTTGGGACTAACATATTGATCCAGTGCCCAGTGCCAGTTCATGTTTGTTCCATGTTTTTTGTTTCACAGAAAATCCATATCAAACGAAGTCCAAATGCAATAAAATTTTACGGAGAATTATTTTGGAATATATGTGATTTTTAGGAGGTTGAATCAACGCAAACGGAGGCCCAGAGCCTCCACAAGCCACCTTGGCGCGCCACCCCCCTGCCGCGCGGTGGTGCCTCGTGGGCACCTCGTAAGTCGGTTGGTGCCCTTCTTCGGCCGCAAGAAAGCAAATATCCGGAAAAAAATCGTGTTAAAATTTCAGCCCGATCGGAGTTACTGATCTCCGGGAATTTAAGAAACGGTGAAGGGCCAGAAAACAAGAACGCGAAACAGAAGAGAAAGAGAGAGAGAGATCCAATCTCGGAGGGGCTCCTCCCCTCCGGGAGCCATGGCGGCCATGGACCAGAGGGGGAACTCTCCTCCCATCTAGGGGGGAGACCAAGGAAGAAGAAGAAGGAGGGGGGCTCTCTCCCCCTCTCTCCTGGTGGCGCCGGAACGCCACCGGGGCAATCATCGTGACGACGATCTACACCAACAACTTTGCCGCCGTCAACACCAACTCTCTCCCCCTCTATGCAGCGGTGTAACACCTCTTTTCCCACTGTAATTCTCTACTTGAACATGGTGCTTAATGCTACATATTATTATCCAATGATTTGTGGCCATCCTATGATGTTTGAGTAGATTCTTTTTGTCCTATGGGTTGATTGATGATCGTGATTGGTTTGAGTTGTATGTTTTATTTTGGTGTTGTCCTATGGTGCCCTTCGTGTCGCGCAAGCGTGAGGGATTCCCGCTGCAATACGTTCATAATTCTCTTATAGTGGGCGGCTAGAGTGACAGATGCTTACTCCCGAGTAAGGGGGTTGTTGCGTATGGGAGTAAAGAGGACTTGTTACTTAATGCTATGGTTGGGTTTTACCTTAATGATCTTTGGTAGTTGCGGATGCTTGCTAGAGTTCCAATCATAAGTGCATATGATCCAAGTACGGAAAGTATGTTAGCTCATGCCTCTCCCTCATATAAAATTGCAATAATGATTACCGGTCTAGTTATCGATTGCCTAGGGACAAATCCTTCTCTTGTGTTACAAAAGCTTTCTACTAAACAAGCTTTTATTATCTTGCAAATTACTCGTAGTTTTATTCTCGCAAAGTACTCCTAGTTTTATGCTTGCAAAGTAGTTCTAGCAATACACCTACAAAGTACTTCTAGTTTCATACTTGTTCTAGGTAAAGCAAACATTAAGTGTGCGTAGAGTTGTATCGGTGGTCGATAGAACTTGAAGGGAATATTAATTCTACCTTTAGCTCCTCGTTGGGTTCGACACTCTTATAAAATCATAGTTAAGTTCTTTAATTGCCCAATATGCTTTATGTTCTAGCTCAAGAGGTAAATGATATGCTTTTCCATGGACCATTTTATATGGAGACATACCCATAGGATTTTTATAAGAAGTTCTATAAGCCCATAGTGCATCATCAAGTTTCTTAGACCAATTCTTTCTGGATCTATTAACGGTCTTTTGCAAAATCAATTTTATTTCTCTATTAGTTAATTCAACTTGACCACTAGACCGAGGATGATAAGGGGATGCAATTCTATGGTTAACATCATATTTAGCAAGCAACTTACGGAAAGCACCATGAATAAAATGCGAACCACCATCAGTCATTAAATATCTAGGGACTCCAAACCCTGGGAAAATAACTTCTTTAAGCATTTTAATAGAAGTGTTATGATCAGCACTACTAGTTGGAATGACTTCTACCCACTTAGTAGCGTAATCAACAGCAACTAAAATATGAGTATACCCATTGGATTTAGGAAAAGGTCCCATATAATCAAAACCCCAAACATCAAATGGTTCGATAACAAGTGAATAATTCATAGGCATTTCCTGACATCTACCGACATTATCAATTCTTTGACATTCATCACAAGAAAGGACAAACTTACGTGCATCCTTGAAAAGAGTAGGCCAATAAAAACCAGATTGTAATACCTTGTGTGTAGTTCGGTCTCCCGCATGGTGCCCTCCATATGCCTCGGAGTGACACTTACGTAGAATTTGTTCCTGTTCATGCTCAGGTACACAACGTCTAATAATACCATCTACTCCTTCTTTATATAGATGTGGGTCATCCCAAAAGTAATGTCTTAAATCAAAGAAAAAACTTTTTCTTTTGTTGATATGTAAAGCTAGGTGGTATGTATTTAGCAACAATGTAATTAGCATAGTCTGCATACCAAGGAGTATTGCGAGAAGCATTTATCACAGCTAATTGTTCATCAGGAAAATCATCATTAATAGGAAGTGGGTCATCAAGAACATTTTCCATTCTAGACAAATTATCTGCTACGGGATTCTCAGCTCCCTTTCTATCAACAATATGCAAATCAAATTCTTGTAGCAGAAGAACCCACCTAATGAGTCTAGGTTTAGCATCTTTCTTTTCCATAAGATATTTAATAGCATCATGATCAGTGTGAACAGTAACCTTGGAATCAACAATGTAAGATCTAAATTTATCACATGCAAACACAACTGCTAAAAATTCTTTCTCAGTAGTAGCATAATTTCTTTGAGCACTGTCTAGAGTTTTACTAGCATAATGGATAACATTTAATTTCTTATCAACTCTTTGTCCTAGAACAGCACCAACAGCATAATCACTAGCATCACACATAATTTCAAAGGGTAGGTTCCAATCAGGTGGTTGAACAATAGGTGCAGAAATTAAGGCTTTCTTAAGTATTTCAAAGGCTTCTACACAATCGTCATAAAAAACGAATGGAACATCTTTTTGCAAAAGATTGGTAAGAGGTCTAGAAATTTTAGAGGAGTCTTTTATAAACCTTATATAGAAACCAGCATGACCAAGGAAACTTCTTATACCTTTGATATCTTTCGGACATGGCATTTTCCCTATAGCATCAACTTTAGCTTTATCAACTTCAATACCTCTTTCAGAAATTTTATGCCTAAGGACTATACCTTCATTCACCATAAAGTGACACTTCTCCCAATTCAAGACAAGATTAGTTTCTTCACATCTCTGCAAAACTCGATCATGGTTGCTCAAGCAATCATCAAAAGAAGTTCCGTAAACGGAAAAATCATCCATGAAAACCTCAACAATCTTTTCACAAAAGTCAGAGAATATAGCAGTCATACATCTTTGAAAGGTAGCAGGTGCATTACATAAACCAAAAGGCATACGACGATAAGCATAAGTTCCAAAAGGACAAGTAAAGTTGGTTTTCTTTTGATCTTTAGGTGACACAGGTATTTGAGAGAAACTAGAATAACCATCTAGGAAACAAAAGTGTGTATGCTTAGATAATCTTTCTAACATTTGATCAATAAAAGGCAAGGGGTAATGATCTTTTCTAGTAGCTTTATTTAATTTCCTGAAATCAATTACCATCCTATAACTAGATACAATTCTTTGCGGGATAAGCTCATTTTTATCATTAGGAACAACGGTAATACCTCCCTTTTTAGGAATACAATGAACAAGACTTACCCATCTACTATCAGCTATGGGATAAATTATACCTGCTTCCAGAAGCTTTAATATTTCAGTTCTTACCACATCCTTCATTTTAGGATCCAGCCTTCTTTGATGATCAACAACGGGTTTAGCATCTGACTCCATATGAATTTTATGCTGACATAAAGTGGGACTAATGCCCTTAAGATCATCGAGAGTATATCCAATAGCAGCACGGTGCTTCTTCAGAATTTTGAGTAGTCTCTTTTCTTCATGCTCTGAAAGGTTAGCATTAATAATAATAGGATATATCTTCTTTTCATCAAGATAAGCATATTTAAGGGTATCAGGTAATTGCTTCAATTCAAACACAGGGTCACCCTTGGGTGGAGGTGGACCTCCCAAGGTTTGAACATGCAAATTATGTTTCAAGATAGGTGCTTGTTTAAAGAATAATTCATCTATTTTGTTTCTTTCATTCATATTCATGTCATTCTCATGCTCGAGCAAATATTGTTCTAGAGGATCAGTAGGAGGCACAGCAATAGAAGCAAGACCAATAATTTCATCTTTACTAGGCAATTCTTTATCATGAGGTTGTCTATGAAACTTAGAGAAATTAAACTCATGAGACATCTCACCAAAATTAACACTAACAATTTCTTTAGTGCAATCGATCTTAGCATTAACAGTATTCAAGATGGGTCTACCAAATATAATGGGACAAAAATCATCTTGTGGTGATCCAAGAACAAGAAAATCAGTAGGGTATTTGATCTTACCACACAAGACTTCAACATCTCTAACAATCCCAAGTGGTGAAATAGTATCTCTATTTGCAAGCTTAATAGTAACATCAATGTCTTCAATCTCAACAGGTGCAATATCATTCATGACTTCTTGATAGAGAGTAAACGGAATAGCACTCACACTAGCACCAATATCACATAAATCATGATAGCAATGATCTCCAATTTTAACAGAACTAACAGGCATGCCAACTACAGGTTTGTTTTTATCTTTAGGGTCTGGCTTAGCAATTCTAGTTGCTCCATCACAGAAATATATGACATGTCCATCAATATTATCAACCAAAAGATCTTTAACCATTGTAACACTAGGTTCAACTTTAATTTGTTCAGAAGGTCTAGGTGCTCTAATATTACTCTTATTAACCACAGTTGAAACTTTAGCATGTTCCTTAATCCTAACAGGGAAAGTAGGTTTCTCAATATAAGCAATAGGCACAACTGGATCAACATGGTAAACAATTGTTTCTTCTTTAACACTAACAGGTTCTTCTTTCAATTCAATAGGTGGATGATATTTAAACCATTTCTCCTTAGGGAGATCAACATGAGCAGCAAAAGATTCACAAAAGGTAGCTACTATCTCGGAGTCAAGTCCATATTTAGTACTAAACTTACGAAAAGCATCAATTTCCATAAAATATTTAACACAATCAAACTCAAGATTTATACCTGACTCATTACCTTTGTCGATTTCCCAATCTTCATAATTGCGTTTAATTCTTTCAAGAAGATCCCATCTGGATTCAATAGTTCTCTTCATAAAGGAACCAGTAGAAGAAGTATCGAGCATGGATTGATCATTATGAGAAAGCCGAGCATAAAAGTTTTGAAGAATTATTTCTCTTGAGAGCTCATGATTGGGGCATGTGTGCAACATATACTTAAGCCTCCCCCAAGCTTGAGCGATACTTTCTCCTTCACGAGGCCAAAAATTATATATATAATTTCGATCACGATGAACCAAATGCATAGGATAAATTTTCTGGTGGAATTCCAGCTTCAACCGGTTCCAGTCCCATGTTTCAGTATCATCACATAGCCTATACCATGTCAATGCCTTTTCCTCCAAAGATAAAGGGAATACTTTCCTCTTGACTCCATCTTCGGATAAACCTGCAAGCTGAAACAATCCACAAATTTCATCCACATAGATCAAGTGCATATCGGGATGTACCGTTCCATCTCCTGCATTGGGATTAGCTAGCAGTTTCTCTATCATACCCGAAGGAATTTCATAATAAATATTTTCAGTAGGTTCAATAGGTCGAGGAGCAACTCTTATTGCATTCGGTCGAGGTGAAGATACCCCGAACAAGCCCCTCCAAGGATTACTTTCCATAGTGACAAGTGACAATAAATTTCAGCACGTAATATAAATGTTTCCTTACCAAATTCCACTCACCAAAGGCGCTTCACTCCCCGGCAACGGCGCCAGAAAAGAGTCTTGATGACCCACAAGTATAGGGGATCAATCGTAGTCCTTTCGATAAGTAAGAGTGTCGATTCCAACGAGGAGCAGAAGGAAATGACAAGCGGTTTTCAGCAAGGTATTCTCTGCAAGTACTGAAAGTAGCGGCAACAGATAGTTTTGATAGCAAGATAATTCGTAACAAGTAACAAATAGTAATGGTAACAAAAAGTGCAGCAAGGTGGCCCAATCCTTTTTGTAGCAAAGGACAAGCCAGAACGAACTCGTATAATAAGCAAAGCGTTCTCAAGGACACATGGGAATTTCATCTAGTCACTTTCATCATGTTTGTTTGATTCGCGTTTGCTACTTTGATAATTTGATATGTGGGTGGACCGGTGCTTGGGTGCTGGTCTTACTTGAACAAGCCTCCCACTTATGATTACCCCCTCTCGCAAGCATCCACAACTATGAAAGAAGAATTAAGATAACTCTAACCATAGCATGAAACATGTGGATCCAAATCAGCCCCTTACGGAATAGCGCATAAACTTGGGTTTAAGCTTCTGTCACTCTAGAAACCCATCATCTAATTACTACTCCACAATGCCTTCCCTTAGGCCCAAAGATGGTGAAGTGTCATGTAGTCGACGTTCACACGACACCACTAAAGGAAGCAACAACATACATATCATCAAAATATCGAACGAATACCAAATTCACATGATTACTTATGACAAGACTTCTCTCATGTCCTCAAGAACAAAAGTAACTACTCACAAATCATATTCATGTTCAAGATCAGAGGGATATTGAATATTATTAAGGATCTGAACATATAATCTTCCACCAAATAAACCAACTAGCATCAACTACAAGATGTAATCAACACTACTAGCAACCCACAGGTACCAATCTGAGGTTTTGAGACAAAGATTGAATACAAGAGATGAACTAGGGTTTGAGATGAGATGGTGCTGGTGAAGATGTTGATGAAGATTGGTCCTCCCACGATGAGTGGATCATTGGTGATGTCGATGGCTTCGATTTCCCCCTCCCGGAGGGAAGTATCCCCGGCGGAATCGCTCCGCCGGAGAGCAAAATAGCTCCTGCCCAGGTTCCGCCTCGAGACGGCGGCGCTTCGTCCCGAAAGTCTTCTCTTTATTTTTTCTAGGGCAAATGGCTTCATATAGCAGAAGGAGGGGGCCAGACGCCAGCTGTGGGCCCCACTAGGCACCAGGGCGCACCCTGGGGGGGCCGCGCCCTGCTGCCTTGTGGGCAACTGGTGGGTCCCCTCTGGTATTTATTTTCTCCAGTATTTTTTATATATTCAATAAAAAATCTTCTTGAAATTTCAGGTCAATTGGAGCTCTGTAGATTAGGTATCTCTGATATGGCTATTTCAGGTCCAGAATTCCAGCTGCCGGCATTCTCACTCTTCATGTAAATCTTGCAAATTAAGAGAGAAAAGGCATAAGAATTGTACAATAAAGTGAAATAATGATCAAAAACATAATAAATAATAGTAGGAAATCATGATGCAAATTGGACGTATCACACTCTAGTTTTAACTCAATTTTTTTTGCGGGGGAGTTTTAACTCAAATCAACCTATTTTCTCATATTATTTATAATGATTCCAATTTCCATTTGTGTTTTTGCTCTCACTTATTCAGCGAACTGAACTCAGTTATTTATCAAAGTAAAATGAAAAGGTGCACTCTGCTAATATTGTAGTGTAATTAATAGATATATCTATACTTTTTATGATGCCAAGGAGCTCACTTATTTTGGTTGTAAGCTCTTCATTTTCTCTTGAGTATTTGAATATACCTTTCGTGGAGAAGTTCTCTCTACATGCCATTAGGCATGATTTTTTTATGTCATCTAGCAACTTCTTTGCTTTTGGCACACCTCGTTCCATGAAGGTGCCACCCACAGTGTCTGGCATATTTTTTGATGAAGGTTCTAAGCATTATTAAACACATGAAGAATAATCCATTCTTCTATTTTTCCATGCAATCGCTAGTGGCTCGCGATCTTTCTGCCTAAAACTTACAATATCAACGCAAAGTTGTACGATATCATCTGGAAGGAAACAGTTAGTCATAACCAAATCACAACACCCATCCCACGTAGTGATGGTGCATTTTGGTAAAGCAAACAACGATTCTTCCGCTCTCACTTTAAACAAAATAAAAAGAAATAAACATATTTTTACCACATCACAGTTGACGTACTTCATGCACACCATATCACATATCTCAATGAAAATGTCTAAGATGCATACATGTGCCCTCTGTTGCTGAGCCACCAAAGTGGTTATGCTGAACCAATTACGAAGATTTGGTTTAATCTCATTTTGCTTAGCCCCGACATTGGGCTGGGTGATAGGTGCTCGCATGTATTCGTGATTCGGGGTAGCAAACTTCCCAAGCTTCTTTGTTGCATCTCCTAAAATATTGTGTTTCCTTTTATGAGATGTGGGGCACCACTGTGGATCTGCTAGTATATGCCCATGGTGAGAAGAAGGTGAATGTGTTGGATTTCATGTTTGAGGAGCTTCGGTCATGTGTGTTTCAGAAGAAGTCATGTGTGTATACACTTTTCATCCAGGCTTTGTTTGAGGCCAAGATTTCTAACATGAAAGGTTGCTTGCTCGCTACGCCATCAACTTGCCTAAGAGGTATACCAACTACAAGCCACCAGTTGTTGAGGATCTTTTGCACCTAGTTGGGAAGAATCCCAAGAAGCCTAAGCAGTCTGCTAGGGCTGCTGCTACCACTTAGGAGGGAGGTACTTCTGCCTCCTTGCCCCTTTGCCTTGGCACCCCGTTTTCTCCTTTGGTCTAGATTGATTCTAGATTGGATCGCTGCTAGGCTGATCTTCTCTAGTTTCTCGGTGGATCTTCGTTCTGGACGGCGGATCCCTGCTGAACCACTACTTCGGTACGTGTGGATACTGGCGAAGGGGTCACTTTGATCCTAGTTCGAGGGAGAAATTCTCGCGGTTTGGAGGTAGTGAATCCTAGCTGCGGGAATCTGCACCAACGATCTTCACCAACTCTTCTTCCGCTGCACTCTTGTTGGTAAAGATCGGATCCAATCTATTTGGATCTTCATAGTGATCTTGGGAGTATGATTCATATGTCATTTTTTTGTTTTCTACTATGTTTCCCAACAGTAGCCCTAGGGGACCTGGTATCTTATATAAGTCAGGGCCGATCTAGCCGATAAACACCTTACATTACCCTAAATTACATCGAGATCAATCCCTTTGATTGTACCTTGTACTATGTACACACTATCACAATATAACACGAGCATGAGTAGAGAATTACCTCTGTCGTGACGGCCCAAACCTAGGTACGTCCGGTCTCATGTTTCCCTCCGATCTATTCGCCAAGCCGGGATACCCTATCAAGGGATCTGTCGGATTCTACTTTGACAGTAATTGTCTGCGAACATGGGTGACCCCTATTTAAAAAGGAGAAAAACCAAAGGTTTTCGACTCGGAAGTTTTTCGGTTTAGTGAATTGTAGGGTAGCCGCACTATAAAGAGGGGTCGCGGTGTTGAGAGTGTTGGGGAAATTCATCCCAACCATATACATAGTATTCCCCATTTGTCATCGCCGAAAAAGGGGTAAAACGAAGGTCAAGTGTGCGTGTGCCAGAAGGTCCGGGTGCCTGGAGTCACCCGAGAAGAAGAGGTATGCCTTTGGATGGGCCGGGTGCTTGGAGTCCTAGACCCCCGGGTGCCCGGAGTATGGTTTACCCCTCTGCATACCCCGGGTGCCCGGAGTTCTAGACACTCCAGGTGCCCGGTCTTCTCTGGTTGCTTCACCTCTGTGTAGTACAAGTTCCTGGGCCATTAACCCCGGGTGCTCGGAGTCCCCATCGGGGCAACATCACTTTTGACCTTGGGGGTATAAACCCCCATTCTTCCTCCTCTCAACCTAACCACTATACGAGCTACTCCACCTTGTCCTAAACCCCGAGTGCTCGGAGTCCTAGACCCCTGGACGGGTGCCCAGAGTAGGGTTTACCCCTCTGCGTACCCCGGGTGCCCGGTCTTCTCTGGTTGCTTCACCTCTGTGTAGTAAGAGTGCCTGGGCCATTAACCCCGGGTGCCCGGAGTCCCCATCGGGGCAACATCTCTTTTGACCTTGGCGGTATAAACGGCCATTCTTCCTCCTCTCAACCTAACCACTATACGAGCTACTCCACCATGTCCTAAACCCCTAAAAGTTTGACTACTTCCTCTCCCTCCACCCAAACACTCTGTTTCTTTAGGGATTGGAAGAGGTTCACCCGATCTACACTTCCACCAAATTGATTTGTGTTTCCCTAGCTCGTTCTTCACCAACACTGCTTACTCTTGGAGCTTGGATCCTAGGCGGTAGTGTTTCCTCCGGAAGCTTCCGTGCTTGTGGTGTGCTCCGGAGAAGTTTGTAAAGGTGTGGTGGTCGCCTTCAAGACCAACCCTGAGTGAATCGAGGCTCATCCATTGGGGGTGACTCGAAGGGAGAATATGGTAAGCCACTTGGTGCCGTTCCAGAGCTTTGGCTTTGGCACCGCTCCAACGGAGATTAGCACTCCCCAAAGAGTGTGAACTTCATGATAAAATCTGCGTCACCGACTCATTTGTGGTTAATGCTTTCCCGTACCTTTGCTTGCTTTTTATGCTTGTTGACCTGCTAACTAGATTGTTGCCTAGCATACCTTGCTTTTAGCTTGCTTGTCATCAGCGGTGGATCCAGAACAAAAATGTCCCGGTGTCCACGTGCACATCAAATATACAAGGACGGACACCAAGAAATAATATATATATGAAATAACACAGGTAACAACACAAATTATATTATATGGCAGTGAGATTTCTTACCAAAATAAACTGTTTCACTTCCACTTGAAATACTAGTTGATTATGTAAATTTGAACAATTAAGCATAAGAACTCTGAACAACGAAAACAAATATGACCAGATCATGACATACGCCAATAGATCCTGAATGCCTACAAAAGAAAAAGAAAACTTAGTACATATTAGAGAGTTAAACTTACTCGACATTGTGCGGTGCCTTGCTATTGTCGCAGAAATAATCCTGCCCTAATTAGATGTGAATCGCAGCGAATTGTTCCCAGCTGTAATAATTTTAAATTTTAAAACCCTAGCCATGTAATTAGAAAAACAGAATTTTTTTATTTTGGGATTCCTACACACAGTTGAGATTTGAAAGAGATCGGCAATTACCAAGTGCGTAGTTGAGATGTACCTCAAATTTCCAACAAATTCTGAGTGGGCGAGGGTAGAGGCGGCCGGCTAGCAATGCTTGAACGGCGACTGGGCAGACCGGCGGCGGAAAAGGGCCGAGGGCGGGCGACGCTGTGTAGATGAGGGCATGAGGCGGAGAAGCCGAGCGGACGAGCAACCGAACCGGCGCACATACATGATCGATTAATTAGATCGCTAGCTTTTTTTTCAACAGGCGCACGTACAAGGATCAGGGATCGATTAATCGATCGATCGATAGGTGCTACCGTGCTAGCCAGCCCTCGGCTAGTGGGCTGTACTGCTTGGCTTGTATTGTATTTGTGTATTGGTGGGCTGGCCGGTGTCCAGGTCCAAAAGCTACCGGTGTCCAGCCCAAAAATCACGACTACGTATAAGGTAAACACCACTTTTACCCGGTGCCAGTGACACCGGATAGCATAACGTGCGTCCGCCCCTGCTTGTCATAAAGGTTGTGTTCACCTAGTTTCATATCTAGAGAACCTAATTTATCTGCTTTGACCTAAAATTTGGGAGTTAAGCTTAAAATTTGTGGTCTTCCATTCACGCCCCTTCTAGTTTACATCTTGATCCTTTCATAAGTTATTACCTCGATTCGAGGGCCTAGACTTGGGTAAATCTCTCCTCGTGTGCACCATCCAGATCACCAACGCGTGCGCTGCCCCAAATGAGTATTGTTGGGAAAATACCACGACAATGAAGCAAGTGATGCCAATTCTACCAAGTCCAGTACTCACTTAACAATGGTTACTTTGACCAAGAATTTGACTAACATGTATATAACTCATATTTTCCATTGATGCGACAATGAGAGCCTTCTTTTGGACTGTAGAAGAAATTTGCACGGATGCACAATATCTTATTGCATGGAAAAACATTTGCAAACCAAAACTTTTTTTGGCGGTCCATGCATAAAAAGAACTTGTCACTGCAAAACACCCGCTTGCTCACACCATTTGTTTTTAAACTTCTTCAGATGCCCGACCTCCCTTGGGTGCAGGGATACCATGTCGCAACTCCGTTGCCACTGCTACAAAAATCTCCAACCCCACTTTCCTTTGGAGAACTATTAATACCCACCTCCCTACACTTCAAACTCTCTCCTTTGTTCTCAACAACAATGATCTTTCCATCTTCTTTTGGACAAACACTTAGATCCTTTGTCAAACTCTAGCCAATGCATTCCCACACGTTTACTCTCACTCCCTTTCTACAATTGTCTTAGTCTCACAAATCTTGCATGATGGTTTGCTGTCAAACCTTTGGAACCGCCTTACTGTTGTTGCCTCAAGAGAATTGGATGACGTGTTGTCTTTGTTGCCTGATTTTGTCCCCAATTATGCCATTGATGAAAGGTTTCTCACCCACAAGGTCGTCTTCTCATCAAAAAATGAATACAACTTACTCACACATGAGGACGAGGAGGACTCCAATGCCGCACTCATCTGGAACTCAAAGGTTCCCATCATGATCCAGATCTTCGGTTGGCTTCTTTTCAAAGATAGCACTAACTCCAAGGCCGCGACGCCCCCGACTCGACCATGCACTAATCATACACGCAAATGTGCATGATCAAGTTCAGGGACTCACGGGAAGATATCACAACACAACTCTAGACACAAAATAAAATAATACAAGCTTTATATTACAAGCCAGAGGCCTCAAGGGATCGAATACATAAGCTCGGGTTACACAAGAGTCAGCGGAAGCATCAGTATCTGAGTACACACATAAATAAACAAGTTTGCCTTAAGAAGGCTGAGCAAATCAACGACAACTAGATCGAAAAGGCGTAGGCCTCCTGCCTGGGAGGCTCCTAAACTACTCCTAGTCGTCGGTCTCCACATAGTAGTAGGCTCCGTCGGGGTAGTAGTAGTCATCAGCGGGATCAGCTGGCTCTGGGGCTCCGTCATCTGATCGCAGCAATCTGGTAGGGGGAAAAAGGTAGCAAAGCAACCGTGAGTACTCATCCAAAGTACTCGCAAGACTTACATCAGAACTATGCTAATCATGCATCGGTATCAAATGAAGGGGCTGTATTTGTGGACTGGACAGCAGAATTGCCAGAATAGAGAGAAGGCCTAGCCTATCGAAGACTAGCATCTTGCAGCGTCTTGCAGCATTAGAAGAGTGCAGATTAGTAGCATAACATAAAGTAATAAGTAATAGTAGCAATGCCCAGAGATCCTTTCTCGACTCCCTACGAGAAAGCGATCCCGGAGCTAACATATTAATTAAGTATCACAAGTATCCAGTTCTAGTTGTAGTAGATCGGGATACAACACTGAGCGTCCTGTTACCGTGGACACGGCTATTCGAATAGATAACTTCTCTGCAGGGGTGCACCAACTTACCCAACATGCTCGATTAACTCTGGCCGGACACACTATTCTGGGTCATGCCCGGCCTCGGTTGATCGACACGCCGTAGTCCTACCTAGGCTCTGCAGAGAGGTCCCCGCCGGTCTACATCCTAAGTGCTCAGGGGTCTTGGGCCCATCGCCCTTTGCACTCCGGGTCGTTGTGCGCAGGGTGGATACCAGTGCCACCTTTCTCCTGGATGGCGTGATCCGACCCGGCCACAATGCTGAACTGGACGTCTGATAGAGCTTTCGGAAGAATCATACGACGCCGAGTGCTAACCCGCGTGGTGGTTAGTGCGAAAAGGCCAAAGGCCTACTCAGAACACATATCCAAACCCATTAGTGTGTTGGGAGCTCGCGGTGACGATCAGTGCTCCTATCGCCCCGTCTCGTGGACTTACGGCAAGGGCCAGGCCCATCCCTCTCCTGGGGCGGTCTACCTGCCCGGTCGTGCCACGTAATTATCTCGCGGGTACCTTCACGGTCAACCCGACTTCACATCTCTCGCGGGTACCCCTCGGGGTCGACCCGACTTCAACAGGGGACTAAGGTAAATTCAGGGTATCCGTGTGTCCATAACATCAAGGGGGAATCCGAGGAATCACCCTCGTTGGATTCCTACTTGATGTAACCGTCAAGGTGAACTTGGAGGAATCACCCTCGATGAGTTCACACTTGAGGGGCTGCACGACAGAGGCATCATCAGAGGTGGTGAAAGAGGAATATTTTAGACGAAGAAGAAAAATATCCGGGAATATTTTCCCAGCTCCAGGTGCTTATCGGTATATTGATCCGGAGGGGAAGGTTCCATGTTCGATAGGTTAGAGGGGTGTGGCAGGTATGTGGATGGCATAATCGAATTCGTCTTATTTTTCTGATCACTTTTCATATAGAAAACATTTTCATCCGAGCTACGGTTTAATTTCTATGATTTTTCAAAGTTTTAAACAATTTCTAGAATTTCTGGAATTAATTTTAATTCGAAAATACTAAGTTAAAATCGTAGGTGCACCCGGTGCAGTGTACACAGAGGCGCACCCAGAGGTTGACAGTGGGCCAGGCTAGCTGAGTCAGCGGGTCAGCAGTTGATCAGTTGACTGGTCAACTGGGTCCCACTGGTCAGTGACTGGGGCTGCCCAGTCAGCACGGTTGACCAGTCAACGGGGTCAACTGGGCCCGTGGGACCCAGCTGCCAGTGACCCAGAGGGGCCCAGTGGCAGGGCCACGTCGGCGACGGCGCGGGAGCACAGCTCCGGTGGCCCTTTTCACGGCGGTGAGCTCCGGCCGGCGTCGGGTTTTCGCCACAGAGGGCCAAAACAAGCGCCGCGACTCGCGTTCGAATGAGGATGGCACTCCACGTCCGATGGAGCAAACGGGAGGCCAAGGGGGTGACCGGAGATGGCCGGACGGTGAAGCTACGCGGCGGCCGAAGCACGGCGTTCGAGGAATCGTGGCGGCGTAGCACGAACGTGCGAGCTAGCTAGCTAGGTGGCAGCAGCAGCTCACCAGGAGCATGCTAGGGCTACTGGTCCGGGCGGAGCGGCTCTGAGAGCGCGGGGCTCACTGCCACAGCGAAGACAAAGCGCGGCAATGGCGACGGCGACGCGGACGGCTAGCTAGGAGGGAAGTCAGGGCTCGGGAAGAGAAGCGGAGGGGGTGGCGCTCACCTAGTGGACACACGGTGGTCCGGTGGGTGCTTAGTAGCGCAGAAACGAAGCGGATCGACGGCGGCGATGTCGGTGACAGGAGGTTGAACACGGAGCTGAAGCCGACGCTGCAGTACTCCCCGAGCTCGAGGTGGTGGTGCAGGCGACGAGGTGGAGCACGGTGAACCTCCCAGACAAGGTTTCGGCGCTCGGGATCGCCGGTGGCCGCGGGACCGCAACGGGCACGCCGGCGGCAGCGCTCGGGGGAGGTTGAGAGAGAGCGAGCACGCGATAGAGAGGGGAGGAGGAGTGACGGAGGCGTCCAGAGGGAGGGGTTGGGTTGCCCTTATCCACCCAGCGGCGCCCAGCAGCGGCAGCTGTCGAGCAGCGGCCGGAGCCAGCGCGCGCTGGCCACAGGCGCGCTACCACGGCGGCGGGAGCAGGTAGGAGGAGAGGTAAGTGGGCTGGGCCGGCTGGGCCTTATGCCAGGTAAGTCAGGTAAGCCTTTTTGACTTTCTCTTTTTCCGTTTTTCCATTTATTAAATAAAACAGAGACAGTTTTGGAATATTTGATTTGCCAAAACGTTTTTGTAAAATGTGGAACTAGGCCACATAATTACTTGGTATTATTTGGCACTGCCACAAATTTTTTGAGAAGCAACTGACCCCAATTGGATTTTTCACAAAATAAAATAGCATTTTAAAATGTTGAAATTGCACTGTTTTAATTGCTAAAGTCCATCTTAGGTTAGAGGTGATGTTGTTTTCCTTAACAATCATTTGTTATGGATTTTTTGCTAAATGATGAACTATTTTGCATCAACTTTTGTGCAACTTCAAATTTCACTTGCAAATTGAATTTGAATTCAGTGAAGGAGTTTGAAATGAGATATGATTTCACTATGATCAATCCTTGCAAACCAAAGTAGTTTGACATAATCATGAGGATCACTGTAGCTCATTACATAGGGGTGTTACAATTCTCCTCCTCTAAAAGAAATTCTCGTCCCGAGAATTCAGGAGGTAGAAGGAAAAAGATCGGGATATTCTTCGCGAAGGTGATCCTCGCGTTCCCAAGTGGCTTCATCTTCAGTGTGATTTGACCACTGCACTTTAAGGAACTTGGTTGTCTTCTGATGGGTCCGATGTTTAGCTTGATCCAGGATCCGGATCGGATGCTCCTTATAAGAGAGATCATCTTGCAATTCGAGCATCTCATGATCCACTGCACGGTGCGGATCCTTGAAGCAACGATGTAGTTGCAACACATGGAAGACATCGTGGATGTGAGAAAACTACGGTGGCAATTCCAATTTATAAGCCACATATCCACGTCTGGCGAGAATGCGGAAGGGTCCAATGTAGTGAGGAGCTAACTTGCCCTTGATTCCAAAAGGATGAGTGCCCTTCATAGGAGTGACACGCAGATAAGCTTGTTCACCAGGTTGATAGATCGATCCCCAATGTTTACGATTATAGTTGCTCTTCTGGCGGGACTGGGCCGCCTTGAGATTTTCCAGGACGATGCGGACTTGCTCTTCAGCTTGTTGGATAATATCCGGACCGATGAGCGGTCGTTCCCCAGTTTCTGACCAATTCAGAGGGGTTCGGCACTTACGTCCATATAATACCTCGAAGGGTGCCATCTTCAAGCTAGCTTGATAGCTGTTGTTGTACGAGAATTCAGCATACGGGAAAGATTCTTCCCATTTCTTGCCAAATGAGATGACACAAGCACGTAGCGTATCTTCAAGCAATTGGTTAACTCGTTCAACTTGGCCTTGGGACTGGGGGTGATAAGCTGTACTCCAGGTTATATGAGTTCCCATAGCTTTTTGGAAACTTTCCCAGAACTTTGAGGTGAAGAGGCTGCCATGGTCTGAACTGATCTCCTTCGGAATACCGTGGAGTGTTACAATTCTGGAGATATACAAATCTGCTAACTGACTAGCAGTGATCGTCTCCTTGACTGGCAGAAAGTGTGCAACTTTGGAGAATTGGTCGACAACGATAAGAATAGCATCGTGACCCTTCTGCGACTTGGGAAGGCCAGTAATGAGATCCATCTGAACCTTGTCCCATTTCCATAAAGGGATAGGAAGCGGCTGCTGGAGTCCAGCAGGCTTTTGATGTTCGGCTTTGACGCGACGGCAAACATCACATTCAGCAACATAGCGAGCGATGTATTGCTTCATGTTAGACCACCAGTACCTCTGACGAAGGTCTTGATACATCTTGGTACTACCTAGATGAATAGACAGTGGTGTATCATGTGCCTCCTTCATAACTTTGTCTGTCATAAGTTCGAACCGGGGTACCACAAGGCGATCTCTGAAATACAAGGTTCCATCTTCAGCAAGCGAGAAATCCCTGACCTTTTCAAAGGCAAGATCCCTTTTCATCTGATCAACTTCAGTGTCTTTTGCTTGCGCCGACTTAATAGTTTTCTCAAGGGTTGGTTCCAGGACAAGGGTATTAAGAGAACCCTGTGGAACGATATGAAGATTCAACTTGCGAAGTTCCTCATAAAGAAGAGGTTGAGCTTGCTGAGCCATGAGGTTGTTGCAATAAGACTTGCGGCTCAAAGCATCGGCCATGACATTAGCTTTACTAGGGGTATATGTAATACCATAGTCATAGTCTGTAATTGTCTCCATCCATCTCTGCTGATGGAGATTCAAGTCTGGCTGAGTAAATAGATATTTCAGACTTTGAGGATCCGTGTAGATCTCGCAACGATTACCGAAGAGGTAATGTCACCACAACTTCAATGCATAAATAACTGCATCAAGTTCGAGATCATGAACAAGGTAGTTCTCTTCATGAGGACGCAGTTGTCTCGAGGCGTAAGCAATCACTTTGCGCTCTTGCATTAGGACACAGCCTAACCCTTGACGGGATGCGTCGCAACAAATCACTAAGTCCTTGCGGGAATCTGGAGGAGCAAGCACTGGTGCAGATGTCAGCTTGTCCTTGAGTGTTTCGAAACTTTCTTGACATTTTTCTGTCCACTCAAACTTAACACCTTTGTGAAGCAGATCAGTCAGAGGCTTGGCAATCTTGGAAAATTTCTCGACAAATCGGCGGCAATAGCTTGCGAGTCCGAGAAAACTTCTGACTTGCTTGACATTCTTTGGAGGAGTCCAGTCAAGAATAGCTTGAACTCATTCTGGATTAACAGCAATACCATCCTTGGAAATCACATGACCATGGTAGGTCACTTCGGATAACCAGAATTCACACTTGGAATATTTGGCATATAGCTGATGCTCTTGGAGCTTTTCCAGTACAAGACGAAGATGTTCATCATGTTCTTCTTTATTCTTGGAATACACCAGGATATCATCCAGATAAACTACGACGAACTTGTCGAGGTAATCCATGAAGATATAGTTCATCAAGCGGGAGAACATTGCTGGAGCATTGGTTAAACCAAAGGACATGACGGTGTACTCGTATGAACCGTAGCGAGTAACGAAAGCGGTCTTCGGAATATCCTCTTTGCGGACTCGGATCTGGTGGTATCCCAATCTCAAATCAAGTTTAGAGAATACTGAGGAACCAGCAAGTTGATCATATAGATCGTTGATTCTGGTAAGCGGATACTTGTTCTGAATGGTTGCCTGGTTGATAGGTCGATAATCTTGAACCAACCGATTCATTCCATCCTTCTTCTTAACAAAGAGAGAAGGTGCTCCCCAAGCAGAAGAACTGGGGCGAATGAAACCCTTACGAAGTGACTTGTCAATGTCCTCCTTAAGTTCAAGGAGTTCATGCGGCGACATGTTGTACGGGCGCTTGGCAATAGGAGTGGTGCCAGGTTTCAAGTCTATGACAAATTCGACTGCTCTAGCAGGGGGTACTCCTGGAAGTTCTTCTGGGAAGACGTCTTGAAAATCGTGAACAACTGGAATGTTCTTGATTCCTTCAAGAGGTGAAGCATTCAATGCATTCAGAGCATATATCTGGCTCTCGGCATTCTGAGCTGTTCGGGCTGAGTATTGGATTGTTTGGCCAGAAGGATGTGTAAGTTGGACTTTCTTAGCGGCACAGTCGATGAAAGCATTATGTGCTTTCAGCCAATCCATACCGAGAATGTCATCTATGGTAGAGACCTTGAGGTCCATGAGTGAAGCGGTGAACACTAATCCTCCAATTGCAATGTGGTTGTTGTGGGCTATCATCGAGGTATCCCACCTGGATCCTGGAGAGCTAACCACCAGCGGAGGGTACACGTTTTCGAATGATAAGTCTTTCTTGCGCGCAAACGCCTCAGATATGAAGGAATGCGACGCTCCTGAATCAAAAAGAACAGAAGCTGGTACTGAGTTAACAGGGAGGGTTCCCAGCATGATAGTCGGTTCCTTCTGAGCCTTTTCATCATCGACATGATTGTCATGGCCAAGTACAACAACAGTCGGTCTGGTATTACAGTTTCTAAAACAACGGTTTCGACAACCCTTTTTACGACCAACAGGAGGTCGTGGTGTATCCTGAGACTGATCCTGGCGACAGTTGAGAGCAAGGTGTCCTGGTTGTCCACACTTATGGCATAAGTCGTCATTGGGTAAAGGAGCCATAACAGTTGGTTTGTCATATTGAATTCTGAGTTGTCTCGGTGGCGCAGGCTGACGCGGTGCAACATAAGACGGCCTTGGTGTTGGAGCAGGTCGGTGATAAACATTGTGCGTGATCCAGACTTGACGTTTCTGAGCAGGCTGACTCGAGGATGGGCCAACATCTCGAGTACGTTTGAGCGACTCCTGGTACTCAGTCAGACCAGTTTCAGCCCGGAAAGCTTGGCTGACAAGCGTCGCAAAGTCTGCGCAATCATGGACGACAAGTGCAAACTTTATATCAGGATGCATTCCTTCACAGAATTTCTCCTGCTTGCGAGCATCAGTGCAGACGTCATCCTCAACATAACGGGATAAGTCGAGAAATTTCCTCTGATATTCATCCACAGTCATTTTGCCCTGAGTGAGTTTGCGGAATTCCTTCTTCTTCTGGTCCATCAGACCTTGAGGAATGTGCCATGCATGGAAGGCTGATTGAAATTCCTGCCAAGTGTATACAGTTCCAGCAGGCAGCATATGCCTGTGGCTTTCCCACCATTGAGTAGCTGGACCCTTCAGGTGAAATGCCGCAAAGGTGACGTAACTGGCAGGGGCAACATTAGCTGACTCCATCTCAAATAGGATGTCACGAAGCCAATCATCAGCATCCATAGGGTTGGTGGAGTTGCGGAAAATGGACGGGTTGAGGCGCATGAATTCTTGCAGTGTTATTGGGGCAGACTGTTTATGAGCATTCTGGGTTGGAAATTGGTTCATTAGCCCGGACATAAACTGACGGTTCAGCTCAAACTGCTGCATCATTGCGGCAATATAGGGTGGAGGTGGAGGATCATCAGCCATCCTGCTAAAAACAACCGGGCCAGTTTAGCAAGAACAACTGCAAATGCACTGGGGTCATTCTTGATGTAACATGAGCAATGAGCAAGAAGTGCATTAGATACATATTAGTAGTCATTAAAGACATACAGATCCATGCACGGAGTTGGCTACAGACGGGCAGCATGAGTTCGGAAACACACGCAGCTAGACAAACTAGGCGGCACGCAGGCACGCGGTGGAGGGATACAACAACGGGACATAGCAAAGTCTACATCAATGTCGAAGAAAACCACTGAAGCAAGGAATCTGCAGGTGACGACGCAGGGTGCTCTCGATAAAAGGATCCTGCGACCCATTAACACTGTGAAGCAGAACCTGGCCCTCAACTCGAAGAAGGGTTAATTCAAATCTCCGGGTGGATGTGATCACGAGAACCTAGAATTAGAGTTAGTAAAATCTTTAACCCGAAAAGAAGAGAGATCAGAATCCCAAAGTAAGCAAGAGGAATAAAAGATTCTAAACCCATTCATTGGCGATGTGGGCCCGTAAGCCACACAACAAGGTTAGTAAAACAGTTTTCAAAGACTAGACTCAACTTCGGCCAAGGAGTTGGAAAGGGGCTTCCTACAGGCAGTCGGCTCTGATACCAACTTGTGACGCCCCCGACTCGACCGTGCACTAATCATACACGCAAATGCGCACGATCAAGCCCAGGGACTCACGGGAAGATATCACAACACAACTCTAGACACAAAATAAAATAATACAAGCTTTATATTACAAGCCAGGGGCCTCAAGGGCTCGAATACATAAGCTCGGGTTACACAAGAGTCAGCGGAAGCATCAGTATCTGAGTACAGACATAAATAAACAAGTTTGCCTTAAGAAGGCTGAGCAAATCAACGACAACTAGATCGAAAAGGCGCAGGCCTCCTGCCTGGGAGCCTCCTAAACTACTCCTGGTCATCGGTCTCCACGTAGTAGTAGGCTCCGCCGGGGTAGTAGTAGTCATCGGCAGGATCAGCTGGCTCTGGGGCTCCGTCATCTGATCGCAGCAATCGGGTAGGGGGAAAAAGGTAGCAAAGCAACCATGAGTACTCATCCAAAGTACTCGCAAGACTTACATCAGAACTATGCTAATCATGCATCGGTATCAAATGAAGGGGCTGTATCTGTGGACTGGACTGCAGAATTGCCAGAGTAGAGAGAAGGCCTAGCCTATCGAAGACTAGCATCTTGCAGCGTCTTGCAACATTAGAAGAGTGCAGATTAGTAGCATAACATAAAGTAATAAGTAATAGTAGCAATGCTTAGAGATCCTTTCTCGACTCCCTATGAGAAAGCGATCCCGGAGCTAACATATTAATTAAGTATCACAAGTATCCAGTTCTAGTTGTAGTAGATCGGGATACAACACTGAGCGTCCTGTTAGCGTGGACACGGCTATTCGAATAGATAACTTCCCTGCAGGGGTGCACCAACTTACCCAACACGCTCGATTAACTCTGGCCGAACAAACTATTCTGGGTCATGCCCGGCCTCGGTTGATCCGACCTGGCCACAATGCTGAATTGGACATCTGACAGAGCTTTCGGAAGAATCATACGACGCCGAGTGCTAACCCGCGTAGTGGTTAGTGCGAAAAGGCCAAAGGCCTACTCAGAACACATATCCAAACCCATTAGAGTGTTGGGAGCTCGCGGTGACGATCAGTGCTCCTGTCGCCCCATCTCGTGGACTTATGGCAAGGGCCAGGCCCATCCCTCTCCTGGGGCGGTCTGCCTGCCCGGCCGTGCCACGTAATTATCTCGCGGGTACCCTCACGGTCAATCCGACTTCACATCTCTCGCGGGTACCCCTCGGGGTCGACCCGACTTCAACAGGGGACTGAGGTAAATTCAGGGTATCCGTGTGTCCATAACATCAAGGGGGAATCCGAGGAATCACCCTCGTTGGATTCCTACTTGATGTAACCGTCAAGGTGAACTTGGAGGAATCACCCTCGATGAGTTCACACTTGAGGGGCTGCACGACATAGGCATCATCGGAGGTGGTGAAAGAGGAATCACCCTCGGTAACCCACAACCGACTAGCTACGCTACAGAGATATCATCAGGAGTGAGGTAGGCGATATCACCCTCGACACTCGATAGTAGCTCTACAGGGTCATACAACTAAGGGGGTGTGCGGTGCTGTGTCGGTCTCTGCACATCGATCACGTTGATCGGGACATCCGGAAGCAAAGCATGGAAACACGGACAAGGGTGCGGGGCCACTGATGGATCACTAACCAATCTATACTAATTATATAGGATAGTAGGTAAGGTATCAACAATAAGTTACAAAATCAGGCTATGCATCAGAATAGGAGCACTCGAATACAGTAGCAAAATCTAATGCAAGCATGGGAGAGAAAGAATGGGCGATATAGGAATGATCAAGGGGGTTTTGCTTGCCTGGAAGCTCTGCTGAGAAGGAAGAAGGGTTGTCGGTGACGTAGTCGATCACAGGGGCATCGGCAGCAGTTGCGGGGTCTACCGGAGAAGAAAGAGGAGGGAGAAACAAATAAATAACGGGCAAACAAATGCACACAAATGTATGTCAGGTCAGTAGGGGTTGATTATGTGCTCTAATGCTTCACTAATTATTTTAGACGGAGAGGCAAAATCTCCGAGAATATTTTCCCAGCTCCAAGTGCTTATCGGTATATTGATCCGGAGGGGAAGGTTCCATGTTCGATAGGTTAGAGGGGTGTGGCAGGTATGAGGATGGCATAATCGGATTCGTCTTATATTTCTGATCACTTTTCATATAGAAAACATTTTCATCCGAGCTACGGTTTAATTTCTATGATTTTTCAAAGTTTTAAACAATTTCTGGAATTTCTGGAATTAATTTTAATTCGAAAATACTAAGTTAAAATGCTAGGTGCACCCGGTGCAGTGTACACAGAGGCGCACCCAGAGGCTGACAGTGGGGCAGGCCTGCTGAGTCAGCAGGTTAGCAGTTGACCAGTTGACTGATCAACTGGGTCCCACTGGTCAGTGACTGGGGCTGCCCAGTCAGCATGGTTGACCAGTCAACGGGGTCAACTGGGCCCGTGGGACCTAGCTTCCAGTGACCCAGAGGGGCCCAGTGGCAGGGCCACGTCGGCGACGGCGCCGGAGCACAACTCCGGCGGCCGTTTTCACGGTGGTGAGCTCCGTCCGGCGTCGGGTTTTCGCCACAGAGGGCCAAAACGAGCGCCGCGACTCGCGTTCGAACGAGGACGGCACGCCGTGTCCGATGGCGCAAACGGGAGGCCAAGGGGTGTAGGAGATATGCCCTAGAGGCAATTATAAATGTTATTGTTTATCTCCATGTTCATAATTATGTTTATATTCCGTGCTATAACTGATATGGTTCTCGAGTCTGCAATAACCACGAGGCTCGAAGGAAGACTCATATGCATGTGTGGAATAATAAACGGTAAAATGTATTCCTAGTCTGGCCTCTAAGACTAGCTCAAGTGTCGCATGATGGTTCTGTTTTCCTGATCATGGGCATGACTATGCCGGCAATTTTGAGGGCACAATGTTAGGAGAACACTTCTGTTGAATCGACCCGAATTGATGTTATGCTATGAGATACATTCGTCACAAGTTAATGGTTAATAACACGGAGAAAGTTAATGTTTGCATAATTCCTTAGACCATGAGAGTATCGAGTTCCTTCATGCTTGATTCATGAACTTTGGGGTTTGTTAAACGTCATCCGTAACTGGGTGGCTATTACGGCGGCTTACGGGTTCATGGGAAAGTATGACAAGGGACTTGATAGCTCAAGATTGGGATTTGCTCCTCCGACGATGGAGAGATATCTCTGGGCCCTCTCGGTGTTACGGTATCCACCATCGTCTGGCCAGACACAATGTGATTTGATCACAGGGATGCCGGAAGACGGGAACGAGAAAAGAGAACAAAACCGGTAACGAGGTAACTGGCATTGTGGACAAGTGTTGATCCACGGGGATGTCGATGATTCTCATCTCGGGTATTTGTAACATATCACGAAGCAACAGGAATAGCACACGGCAACTGGAGGTTCACTCGAATATTTATTCGTGTGGGTATAGGGGTCAATATGGGTGTCCACGACTCCGATGTTGATCATTGATTGGAAAGAGTTCCAGTCATGTCTATGCTTCACCGAACCTATAGGGTCACACGCTTAAGGTTCATCTATCTGCTGAATACTAGACAGGGAGTCTGAGAGAAAGTCACCGGAAAAGTTTCGGAGACAGCGGAAAAGTTCCGGAGAGAGAACACCGAAATAGTTTCGGTAAAACTGAAAAGTTGTTTCAGGGTATACCATTGAGTCAAATTGGTTTCGGCACACATCTGGAAATTCTTGGAGGGTGCCAGAATTATTCTGGAAACTTCTGGAATTTTTCCGGGATAAAAACCGGAAATGTTCCGGAGCTGCCGGAACCGGTTTGGTTGCTTTTCGCAGATGAAAATCACTAATCTGGAATTGTTTCAGAACGCTTCCAAAATCATTTTAGTGGGTATTGGAATTATTCTAAGACCCACAGAAATATTTTTGGATTTAACGGTCGCGGAAAAATGTTTCCATGAATAGTGAAAGTGCTTTTTGGGTAGCTTCTTGGAGAAGCCACCTTGAGGGCCTTTTAGTATTTTTCCCCTTGGCTTCTTGGAGAAGCCACCCTTGGGCTTGGCCTATAAATAGGGGTGGAGGGGGCTGCCTAAAGACTCGCTCCTTTCTCACATACAAGTGCCATGCATGATCTGGCTTCTTCTCTCCCTCCCCGCAAAATAGTTTTGAAGAGCCGAAAGGCTGTCTGGGTTCCGGTGGGAACTAGTTCTGGACGGCGAAGCCCTGCCGGATAGATGACACCGTATGTGTGCAACCCCGTAGACAGGTCGTAGGTTCGATCCTTTTGCCTGAGGGGCTGTTCGAGAGTGCCTCCCGAAGGGCTGTCCGAGTGACCGTCCGAGTTTTGAGGGTCCTCCCGAAGGGCTGTCCGTGACACCGTCCGAGGGACTGTCCGAACGCCTCCCGGAGGGCTGTCCAACGGGAAGACAAGGGAGAACATCCTCGCTGTTGGGAGGTTGTAACTCCTAGCTGCGGGGATCTGCACCGACGATCTACATCGACTCTACTTCCGCTGCGCTGCGAGTCGGTAACGATCGGATCGAAACCTTGTATGCAGTCTTCATAGTGGTCCTGGGCTGGTGCGTAGGTCAGAAATTTTTTGTTTTCTGCTGCGTTACCCTACAATGGCATCATGAGCCGTGCTAGGCGTAGATGCAGGTTACGATCTAGAATACATAGAGATGTATGGGTGTTGCACAATATAATTTGTAGTAGATGAGTTCTACTGCTGATAATTATTTGTGTGGGTAGCAGATGAAATCTGTTACCCGATGTTCTTGTTGCTTCCCTGGAATTTGCATATTTCTGATCTTGATAACAACATGGTGGAGTTTCAAAGTTCTGGCAATCCGCGATCCTGATTGATCAACGAAGTGCTAACAGTTCGTTGAATTCCACCATAGTTAGAGAGAAAGATGAAATTTCGCAGACAAAAGGGCAATGCAGATATGATCTGCACGGGGGTCATGCGTATGATGAAGTTCAGTATGGGGCTCGAGATTTTATTATCTCGTGTTTCATACACCCCGCAATGTTAATCTAGCGACTTGGATAATCATGCTTGATGATGAACGTTGGTAGCTTCAAGTTGTTTCGAAACCTTAGAAGCCACGAAAATAAATTTTTGCATGAACCGATTAGAGGCGTCTAACTTGGTTTTGCAGGATGGTTTGCATGTGCATGTGATGTGGTATAGCAGTGCTCATATTAATTTGATTATGTATGAGATGACTATATGATGTAAATTAATTAACATGACCTGTGTGTCATGATTCGGCATGATGGCTGGAGCCATATGATTGTCACTTTAATGACCTACGTGTCAACCTTAAGTAATGCATCGAGAAGGTGGTGGAAAACTTCGCGAAGGTGAACTGAAAGCACATTTGCTCCCTTGGTGGTTTTGGTAACTCATAACAACATATATCTCATTGAACTAATGTCCATTCAAGTTAAAGATTTCAGGATGTTCAATGTTTGGCATGGCATGGACTAGAGATGTGGACCCCTCAAAATGCTAACGACAAGGATTGGCTAAAGATCAAGACTCTACATTTTTGGTTTAGTGATCCAAGATCACATTGAGTCCATAGGAAAGCCAATACTATTAAAAGGGGATGAGGTGTTGCTTAATGATCTTTTTGCTCAAGTGCTTAGTGACAGTACTCCAAAACCCTAAACCACTCTCTCTGCTCCAAATATGTCCTAAACCTACATTCCAACTCGGCCCCACCGAAATTCTCTATCCGGCCCCACCGAGTTCATCTGGACTTAGCCACTGCCAAAACCCTAACAAATCGGATCCACCGAAATGGATCTCGGTCCCACCGAGATGGCCTTGCCAAATCTCTGTAATCGTTTGCACTCACTTCGGTCTCACCGAGTTTTGCAAATCGGTCTCACCGAGATGGCTTGCCAACTCTCTGTTACCTTATTGCTTCACTTCGGTCCTACCGAGTTGATGCAATCGGTGCCACCGAGATGAGGTTTGCCCTAGCCATTGCACTTCGGTCCATCCGAGTTGTTCATATCGGTCCCACCGAGATTCCTAAAGTTCATATCTTTTACACAGTTCGGTGCTACCGAGATTATTGTTTCGGGGCCACCGAGTTGAGTCAAAAGTGTGTAACGGTTGGATTTTGTGTGGAGGCTATATATACCCCTTCACCACATCCTTCTCAGTAAGGAGAGCCATCAGAACGTGCCTACACTTCCACCATACATTTTCTGAGAGAGAACCACCGACTCATGTGTTGAGATCAAGCTATTCCATTCCTACCATTTGATCCTTCATCTCTAGCCTTTCCCAAGTTGCTTTCCACTCAAATCTTTCTTCCACCATAGCCAAATCTGTGAGGAGTTGTTTGAGTGCTGGGAAGACTATCATTTGAAGCACAAGAGCAAGGATTTCATCAACAACACACCGTCTATTACCTTTTGGAGAGTGGTGTCTCCTAGATTGGTTAGGTGTCACTTGGGAGCCTCCGACATGATGTGGAGTTGAACCAAGAGTTTGTAAGGGCAAGGAGATCGCCTACTTCATGAAGATCTACCCCGAGTGAGGCTAGTCCTTCGTGGACGTAAGCCATGGTGGAATAGACAAGGTTGCTTCTTCGTGGACCCTTCGTGGGTGGAGCCCTTCGTGGACTCGCGCAGCCGTTACGCTTGGTGGGTTGAAGTCTCCATCAACGTGGACGTACGATAGCACCACCTATCGGAACCACGCCAAAAACCACCGTGTCTTCATTGCGTTTGAAATCTCCGAGCCCCTCCTTTACTTACATATGCAATTGCTTACATTCCGCTGCTATACTCTTAGAATTGCATGTGTAGGGTGATGTTTGACTTGTAATGTTGCTAAAATCTGCCTACAACTAAAATTGGGAAAAGGTTAGGTTTTAATTGGTCAAGTAGTCTAATCACCCCCCCTCTAGACATACTTTCGATCCTACAAGTGGTATCAGAGCCTTGGTCTCCGTAAGCCTTGATTTCCATTGCTTTGGTGATCACAGCCTTGGTTTCACAACCTAGGAGAGTATGGCGTCTAGTGAGGGTAATTATCACCGTAGAGGTCCATATTTTGATGGTACAAACTTTGCTAGTTGGAAACATAAGATGAAAATGCATATTCTTGGTCATAACCCTGCCGTTTGGGCTGTTGTTCGTGTTGGCTTGCAAGGTGACTTCTTTGAGGATGGCAAGGAACCGGATCGTGAAGCAACCCCGGAAGAATTGAAGATGTTGCAATACAATGTTCAAGCTTGTGACATTCTATTCAACGGTTTATGTCCCGAGGAATTCAACAAAATCAGTCGCCTCGAGAATGCAAAGGAAATTTAGGATACTTTGGTTGATATGCATGAGGGTACCGAGTCCGTCATGGAATCTAAGTTGGATGTGCTTCAATGTCAACTTGACAAGTTCAAGATGAAGGATGGAGAAGGAGTCGCTGAGATGTACTCTAGGCTTGCTCTCATCACAAATGAGATTTCCGGCTTAGGTAGTGAAGAGATGACCGACAAATTCATCATCAAGAAGATACTTAGAGCTTTGGATGGAAAATATGATACCGTCTGCACATTGATCCAAATGATGCCAAATTACAAAGATCTCAAGCCCACGGAAGTCATTGGAAGGATTGTTGCTCATGAAATGTCACTCAAGGACAAAGAGGAGCTACACAACAAATCAAGTGGTGCTTACAAAGCCTCAACCGATGCTCCAACAACTCCAAGTAACAAGCTAGTATCCAATGAAGAGATAAGCCTAATGGTGAAAAGGTTCAACAAGTTCTACAAGAACAAAGGGAAAGAGAGAAGCTCTAGCTCAAGACACTATGAGAGAAGATCATCAAGTCGTGACCGAAATTGCTACAATTGTGGAAAGCCCGAACACTATTCAAATGAGTGTACGGCTCCCTACAAGAAAAGAGACGAATCACCAAGAGGAAGACATAGAAGAGATGAATCACCTCATAAGGAGAGAAGGAGTAGAGATGATCGTTATGAACGAAGACACTCTCGAAGAAGCAAGGATTCAGAGAGGAAGGACAAGTCATCAAGGAGCTACACAAGAAGAAGACATCAAGCTCACGTTGGTGAATGGGTTTCCAGCTCCGACTCCGACAACCACTCCGAGAGAAGTTATCACTCCAACTCCGACTATAGTCAAGATGAAGGTGTTGCCGGACTTGCTCTTGTGTCATCCAACTCCTATGATCTATTTGACTCACCAAATGAAGGAATTGGAAGATGCTGCATGGCAAAAGGCCCCAAGGTATCACACCCTGAGTATCTTGATTTCAATTGTGATGAAGATGATTTGCTTGGTGATGATGATTTGCTTGGTGATGATGATTTACTTGTTGATAGGGCAAGTGATGTGAGTTATAATGAAAATGCTAGTAATCATGATAGTCAAGAGGAAACGAGTGACAATGCTATGAAGGAGATTGAGCGTTTAACTAAAGAACTAAATGCTCTTAAGTTAGCTCATGAAACAACTCAAGAGGATCATAGAGAACTTCTAAGAACTCATGAGAAGCTATGCTTCGAGAAGCTAAATTTAGAGCAAGAGCATGAGTTTCTTAAAGCTATCAATGACGATCTTCGAAAGAAGAGTTCTTCATATCTTGCCAAGCGTTTACTCTTGTCTACCTTTATGCCACAAGTTAAATCTAAACAAACTAGCAACAAGGGTAAAAATGGTTCTACCTCTAGTAGTAACAATAACAATGCTAAATCCAATGTTGTTGCTTCTAGTAGTTCTATTGATTCCACTAATGATTCTCTTAGCCAAGTTACACTTGAGCAAGAAAATATGCTATTGAAAGGAATTATAGAGAAAGGTGTCTACAAGAGTCTTGCCGGGAGTAAGCAATTTGAGGAAATTGTATGCAAGCAAGGAAGGCACCGGAAGAACCAAGGTGTTGGTTTTGAACGAAAGTTCAATGCCAATGGAGTTGAGTGGGAAGAAGATCAATACCCCAAGACGAAGTTTGTTCCTCAACAAGAGAAGTATGATCCTACTTCCTTCAAGGGAACACAAGCTCAAGAGGATCTTCCACCACAAGACCACAAGCTAAAAGGCAAGGACAAGCTTCAAGAAGAGATTGATTCATTTGAAGAAGCTCCTCAAGACATGGTCAAGTGGGTTCCCAAGACTTCATCAAGTTCTACTTCATCAAGTGCTACTACAACTCCAAGGATTCCCATCAAGTTGATGTGGGTCCAAAAGAAGAAGAACTAGAGAGTTCTCTAGGGTGACTCCGCCAACAAACTTCACTCATATTCCTTATGGCAAGGACTTGTGCAACCAACTTTCACATTTTGCACTAGTTCATGGAGTCACAAACCCTCTTGTTGGTAAGGCAAGGGACAAGGTAATCAATGCATTCATGGACATTATCATATGTGTATTTCACTCTATGTCTATGAATATCCTTGTATGTTCCTTGTGTGGGACTAACCCATGTAGGTATTGAAAGCACAAAACTCCAGAGGATTGCTCCCAACTCTTGATGGTCTACATCAACATTGAGCATCCACATCTTTAACATCTACATGAAGTCATCATCGACAAAACCCAAGGTTAGTTCGTCCCTCTTAGGGGGGATATCACATCTAGGGGGAGCTTTGCTCTAAACAATTGAGCTAAAGCAACTCTAATGGTGTGAACACATCAATGCTTTATGTAAAAGTGGTAACCCCACTTGGGCTTAAACGATGAGTATGACCTATGATCAAATGTTCTCATTTGGCTCCTAAGTCAATATACTCATATATAGATGATCTAGTCATCGCCATTGCTTGATAGATGCTAGAATTGGTTGTGCATGTTTGACACATATTTCATTTGCTATCTTATTGTGTGAGCATGTTGGTTTGCATGTTTTTATCATTCGAGGACATCCATTTGTTGTTTTGATTGTCTTGGTTTTTCTGGCCAAGTGGATGTACAAGAATGCCTTCTCTAGCTATCTATGCTTTCTTGTCTCAAATTCTATTCTTGCTGCATCACAAAAATTTAACAAGTCATTTTCGGACCCTCCGGGTGAGGAGCACTCAGAGCCACCGATCTGAAAGGGCTGAACCTCCAAAACCTTGTAAATGATTTCGGCCGAACCAACTATCTCAAACTCGGTCCAACCGAAATCACTTAGACTGATCTAGGTTTTTCATCTCGGTGCTACCGGGTTTAACCATTTCGGAGCCACCGATGTGCTATACTGCATGCAGTTACACATATCGGTGCCACCGAGTTGTTCAACTCGGCGCCACTGACAGCGTACGGGTATATATATCGCACGGACCGAACGGTTGAAATTTCTCGACCCCACTCGTTCCCGCACCCCGTTGCCCCCGTCGCCCTTCGTCTTCGGACTTCGCCGTCGTCTCCAGCGTGCTCTCGCCGCCGGATTCCACCGCCGTCAACGGCAATCTGCCCCGTTGTTGCCGCCGTAGAGAATCTCCACCGAGTTAGGGTGAGATTCGATCCCTCTCGTGCTCCATTTCCGATTCAATGCACGATTGGACTGCCTGAATTCATGCCACGGATTGAGAATTCCTATTACACTGCAAATTCCGTAGATTAGATGTGAGTAAAATATTTAGGATTAATTTTCCGCCGAATGCATCTCGGACAGACCGATTCGAAGTTTTCGGTTCCACCGATTTGGCCTCTGGCCATAGCACTAGTACGTCTTGGTGCCACCGAGTAGTACACATCGATGAGACCGAAAGTAAAGTCTCAGTGAAACCCTAGCATCTCGGAGCCACAGAAACCCATCTCGGTCTGACCGAAATGGCGTGTAAGGTTTCTGTAGTATGCTTCGGTGTCACCGAGATGATCAACTCGGTCCATCCGAAATGCATCCTGTGAAAACTTGAAACTAAAAGTTGGACTCAAATTTTATGAAAACTTCTGCTTTTTGTGATGACTCATCTACTCTGCCCATACCCATCTATTCACAGGGTCAGTTCAGCAAGATGTCAAGTGGCAGTGACAGTCAGAACAGGTCTGAACAGCATGCAGAACTTAGTGAAGGGTCAAGCCCTGATGAGAGTTTCTATGAGGGAGAGAGGAGCTCTCCAGATCTTCCAAAGGCAGCCACCAGAACAAGGAAGAAGAAAACCTCTGACAGTGAGGATGAAGATTTTGTTGCTAATGAGTCAGCAACAAAGAAGAAAAGAGTTGTGCTTGCTAAGGAGTACAACACCAAACCATCATCTGCCAAAGATAAGACTGCTGTGAGGAAAGTTCCAAAGCAGACTATGCAATTCACTCTTGAAGAGCCTAGTGACACAGAGGCAGCTGCAGGAGCTAAGAAGAAGAGAGTAAGGAAAACTTATGCCCGAGTGATTGGCAGACCCTCCATGATGATTGATGAGGAGGAAGAGGAGGAGGAGCTAGCAGCCACTGCACCCCCTGCAAAAGCTCAGAAACTTATGTCTGATGCAATCAGAACTGCTGCACCCACAAAGTCCAAACCAAAAGCTCCAGCACCAAAGAGATCTACCAGGAACATATCAGCTACTGAAAAGAACAAGGCCCCAGTGCCTGAAGCAAATGTTGATGAAGAGCCACTAGTGCTCAGAAAGTTGAAGCCTAAGATTCCAGACCATGACAATGCACACCCAGTTGTGGAGAACATGATGCTGAGAAAGGATAAAGGACTGCGTCAGTGGATACAGTCAGATCCTTATGCTATAAGGAGGAAGACAGCGTGTGATTATCGCTTTCACACTCGTGAACAACAAGATTTCTATGAAACAGTATTGCTTGACAAGAAGCCCATTGTTAGCGACATGAAATGGGTGGATTGGGAATACATTGATGAGAATGAAGATTATTTTCCCCACGTCCATGAGAGCTTCAGGATTGCAGGAGTTGATGACTTTGTCGGAAAGAAATTGACCAAGTGGAATGATGAAATGGTCATGCAGTTTTACTCTACTGCTCACTTCTATCCAGATGGCAGAATAGTGTGGATGACAGAGGGTATCAGGTACCAGTCAACCATCTCTGAGTGGGCGAGTCTTCTTGGTGCTCCCAAGGAAGAGGATGATGACATAGATATCTATGCCAAGCTCAAGATGGATCACAACACCATGAAGAACATGTACACTGCAATTCCCGAGAAGGATATTGAGACTCATAAACTTGGATCAGTGAAGCATCTGCTACCAGGACTGGCCACCACGAACACTATCTTGCAGTACACCTTGTTACCCAAGTCAGGAGATGACAAAATGATTCGTGGCCACTCCATCAATTTGCTACATTTGTTTGATACACCTCAGAAATTCAAGGTGATGAGCCTGATAGTAGAAACTATCAAGAGGACTGCAGCTGATCAGAAGAGATCGTGCGGATATGCTCCACACATTCAACTATTGATAAATTCCAAGGTTGGAACCAGCACATACCTTCTTGATCGAGAGCACTTGCCTTTGCGTCCAGAATTTGAGGACAATGTGATTGTGATGGAACCTTCGCATCCCACTTCTGCACAAGCTCAAGAGAAGATCCGTAAAGCCAAAGAAGCAAAAGCAACCCAGGAGGCAACAGCTCCAAATGCTCCAATTGCTTGATAGATGCTAGAATTGGTTGTGCATGTTTGACACATATTTCATTTGCTATCTTATTGTGTGAGCATGTTGGTTTGCATGTTTTTATCATTCGAGGACATCCATTTGGTCACATTGGAGAAACCCGCATGGAGAAATTCCATAATGATGGATTTTGAAGTCGTTTGATTATGAATCATCTGACACTTGCAACTTTCCTCCGAAAAGGAAAGTGACTGAAATACCGTTCACAGGCCATAAGGAACGAGCAACGAACTTATTGGTGATCATACATTTTGATGTATGTAGTCCGATAAATGTTGTTGCTAGCAGTGGATTTATCTATCTTCAGAAATGACTCAAGTAGATATATGGATATTTACTTGATGAGACATAAGTCTGGATCTTTTGAAATCATTCATAAGGTTTTCAATATGAATCAGAAATTATTGTAACAAGAAAATTATGTTTCTGCAATTTGATTGCGGAAAGGAATATTTGAGTTACAAGTTTAGCGAATGTCTGATGAGCTGTGAAAAGAGTTTCATAACTTACACCTCACGGAGCACCACTGTGAGTGGAATATCCGTGAAGATGTAATCAAACCATTTATGACATGGTAAGATCAAAGATGACATAAATCAATTTGCCATTATCCCTTTTAAAAGTAATGCTTTAGAGACTGCGGCTTTTACTCTGAAAAGAGCACCATCAGATCTGTTGAAATGACTCCATGGTATGGTACACCCAACCATGTTATGTCTTTTCTTAACATTTGGAATATGGGGCTTGTGTAAAATATTTACAAACCTATTCCAAATCAGACAAGTGCTACTTTGTAGGTTATCCCAAGTTATTGGGTATTCCCCCACCACTGTACTGAGGCAAAAGGTTTTGCCACAAAGAACGGTATGCTTTTGAAGAAAATGGTTCTTGCAAAAAGGTGAGTGGGAGGACAGTGCGACTCGACGAGATAACAGTATCTTCATCATCAGATCAAAGGAAAGAAACCTTGGAAGTAATTCCAGAGTTTCCTACTGCGACTGATATGGAAGCCTCTACATGAGATGTATGGACTTCGGTCGAACTTGCAACTGAACCACGTAGGCAAAACTCGTGCAAACCTCTCAGGTGCGCAAGCGAGATATTGTTGTTAGACAACAGTATACCTACAATACACAAGGAAGCGTTGATGGGCCCTGACTCCGGAATTGTCTAAATGCCAATATAATCCGAGATAGTTTCCATAAATGATTCAAGATTATATCTTGATAAACCCTTCGAAAGACTTAGAGTCTAACGATTAATGGAACTATAAACTGATGTGGATAAAATGTTTTATCCATAAAGCTCGACTTGTTGAATAACAAATTCAAGGAGTTGACTACGATGAGATTGTCTCACCGTAGCGATGCTTAAAGTCAGATCGGGTTAAACTAGCAATTAATACATATTTCAATCTTGAGATATGATACATGGATGCCAAAAGGATTTCCATGTGATGGAAATGCAACCTAGGACTTGCATGTGATACAGTCCGAAGTATTTTGTCAATTCAGAGGATGCTAGTAAGTATGCAAACTCCAGAGGATGCTAGTAAGAGAGCAAAATGGAGTTGGAATCTTCGTTTTGATGAAATAGTCAAAAGAGTTTGATTTCATCAATGGATAACGAAGATGCTTGTGGTTACAAGAAAGTAAGTGGGAGCATAATAATATTTCTAAAAACTTTGTGTGCTTGACACATTGTTAATTGGAAATAATATAACTTTCTTGACACGAATTAGGACTTCATTGAAAATAGTTTTTCGATGAAGTGCTTGGGCTAAATAGCCTTGATATTAGGCATATTTATCTACGAGATAGAATTGCCTAATAGGCTAAGCCAAAAATACATATTGACAAGATGCTAAAACAGTTTAGCATAAGAACGCCAAGGAGTGATTCTTGCCGAAGTCACATGGAAAGAGTTTTGCAAGACTCGGTGTCCCAAAACACTGATGAGTAGAATACATGATGGAGATCCCACACACTCTTGTGTTTGGATTAATCATATATTCCATGGTATCTAAAACAACCAGATATGTCCGATACTCCCAAGCTATTGCGAGTATAGATACCAAAGTGATCAAAGTATTGATCATATGACAACAGTGGAAAATGTCATTAAGTACTAAAGTAGCACTGATGACATGTTTTCTCGCAAGCGGAGATCATGAAGAGTTCGTTGTAAAAGGTTACATCGATACAGTCTTCATCAATGCTCCATGCGATTTTCGATTTAAGTTAAGGGTTTTGTGTAATACACGATATGGTGGCACGGTGTTTGGAAATCGTTCCAAACAGGTTACTGTGGCGAATTCTGTAACAAATGGCTAAGTATGTTGACGCTTTGGAAGCAACAAAGAAGATGTTGAATCATATAGTTCATTCATGAACTTAGTATGGTTCCAGGATGGCTTTGGTCAATGGGACACTATTGCAGATAGTTGCTCCATAGCTCAGTCTGAGGAATCAAGGTTTGACCTGTGATTCACATATATACAAAGCCAAGTCCACACAAAATATGAATTTTGTGAAAGCATGAAAATGCGAGGAGATGCAAAGATACACACGGAACTGAAGTTGTCAGATCCGTTGAACATCAGAATATACCACAAGCGAAGCATTTTTACACCGGTATGCCATAGGTGTAAAGTGCATTAACATTGACTAGATAATTGACTCTAGTGCAAGTGGGATTCTGTAGGAGATATGCCCTAGAGGCAATAATAAATGTTATTGTTTATCTCCATGTTCATAATTATGTTTATATTCCGTGCTATAACTGCTATGGTTCTCGAGTCTGCAATAACCACGAGGCTCGAAGGAAGACTCATATGCACGTGTGGAATAATAAACGGTAAAATGTATTCCTAGTCTGGCCTCTAAGACCAGCTCAAGTGTTGCATGATGGTTCTGTTTTCCTGATCATGGGCTTGACTATGCTGGCAATTTTGAGGGCACAATGTTAAGAGAACACTTGTGTTGAATCGACCCGAATTGATGTTATGCTATGAGATACATTCGTCACAAGTTAATGGTTAATAACACAGAGAAAGTTAATGTTTGCATAATTCCTTAGACCATGAGAGTATCGAGTTCCTTCATGCTTGATTCATGAACTTTGGGGTTTGTTAAACGTCATCTGTAACTGGGTGGCTATTACGGCGGCTTACGGGTTCATGGGAAAGTATGACAAGGGACTTGATAGCTCAAGATTGGGATTTGCTCCTCCGACGATGGAGAGATATCTCTGGGCCCTCTCGGTGTCACGGTATCCACCATCGTCTGGCCAGACACAATGTGATTTGATCACAGGGATGCCGGAACACAGGAACGAGAAAAGAGAACAAAACCGGTAACGAGGTAACTGGCATTTTGGACAAGTGTTGATCCACGGGGATGACGATGATTCTCACCTCGGGTATTTGTAACATATTGCGAAGCAACAGGAATAGCACACGGCAACTGGAGGTTCACTCGAATATTTATTCGTGTGGGTATAGGGGTCAATATGGGTGTCCACGGCTCCGATGTTGATCATTGATCGGAAAGAGTTCCGGTCATGTCTATGCTTCACCGAACCTATAGGGTCACACGCTTAAGGGTCATCTATCTACTGAATACTAGACAGGGAGTCTGAGAGAAAGTCACCGGAAAAGTTTCGGAGACAGCGGAAAAGTTCCGGAGAGAGAACACCGGAATAGTTTTGGTAAAACTGAAAAGTTGTTTCAGGGTATACCATTGAGTCAAATTGGTTTCGGCACACGTCTGGAAATTCTTGGAGGGTGCCAGAATTGTTCTGGAAACTTCTGGGATTTTTCCGGGATAAAAACCGGAAATGTTCCGGAGCTGCCGGAACCGGTTTGGTTGCTTTTCGCAGATGAAAATCACTAATCCGGAATTGTTTCGGAATGCGTCCAAAATCATTTTAGTGGTTACTAGAATTATTCTAAGACCCACAGAAATATTTTTGGATTTAACGGTTGCGGAAAAATGTTTCCGTAAATAGTGAAAGTGCTTTTTGGGTGGCTTCTTGGAGAAGCCACCTTGAGGGCCTCTTAGTATTTCCCCTTGGCTTCTTGGAGAAGCCACCCTTGGGCTTGGCCCATAAATAGGGGTGGAGGGGCTGCCTAAAGACTCACTCCTTTCTCACATACAAGTGCCATGCATGATCTGGCTTCTTCTCTCCCTCCCCGCAAAATAGGTTGGTAGAGCCGAAAGGCTATCTAGGTTCCGGTGGGAACTAGTTCTGGATGGTGAAGCCCTGCCGGATAGATGACACCGTATGTGTGCAACCCCGTAGACAGGTCGTAGGTTCGATCCTTTTGCCCGAGGGGCTGTTCGAGAGTGCCTCCCGAAGGGCTGTCCGAGTGGCCGTCCGAGTTTTGAGGGTCCTCCCGAAGGGCTGTCCGTGACACCATCCGAGGGACTGTCCGACCGCCTCCCGGAGGGCTGTCCGACGGGCAGACAAGGGAGAACATCCTCGCGGTTGGGAGGTTGTAAATCCTAGCTGCGGGGATCTGCACCGACGATCTACATCGACTCTACTTCCGTTGCGCTACAAGTCGGTAACGATCGGATCAAAACCTGGTATGCAGTCTTCATAGTGGTCCTGGGCTGGTGCGTAGGTCGGATTTTTTTTGTTTTCTGCTGCGTTACCCTACAAGGGGGTGACCGGAGATGGCCGGACGGTGAATCTACGCGGCGGCTGCTACTTGTACCTTGCGTTGGTTTTTTCCCCAAAGAGGAAGGGATGATGCAGCACAGTAGAGATAAGTATTTCCCTCAGTTATGAAACCAAGGTTATCGAACCTGTAGGAGAATCACGCAACACCTCGTTAGCAGTACCTGCACACAAACAACAAATCCTTGCACCCTACGCAAACGAGGGGTTGTCAATCCCTCGGCGGTTAATTGCAAGATTAAATTGTATGTGATAGATAGATAGATTGAAACAAAAATACAAAATAAAATAAATAAAGAAAAAGTGCAGCAATATTTTTAGGGTTTTAGTAATATGATTTACATAGACCCGGGGGCCAGAGTATTCACTAGAGGCTTCTCTCGAGAAAATAGCATATGGTGGGTAGACAAATTACTGTTGGGCAATTGATCGAAAAGCAAATAATCATGACGATATCCAAGGCAATGATCATGTATATAGGCATCACGTCCGAGACAAGTAGACCGATTCCTTCCTGCATCTACTACTATTACTCCACACATCGACCGCTATCCAGCATGCATCTAGTGTATTAAGTCCATAAAGAACGGAGTAACGCCTTAAGAACGATGACATGATGTAGACAAGATAAACTCACGTATGAATAAACCCCATCTTTTTACCCTTAATAGCAACGATACATACGTGTCATGTCCCTTTCTGTCACTGGGATTGAGCACCGCAAGATCGAACCCATTACAAAGCACCTCTTCCCATGGCAAAATAAATCAATCTAGTTGGCCAAACCAAATCAATAGATCAGAGAAGAAATACGAAGCTATAATAATCATGCATAAAAGAGATCAGAGAAGACTCAAATAATATTCATGGATAATCTGATCATAAACTCACAATTCATCGGATCCCAACAAACACACCGCAAAAAGTGATTACATCGGATAGAACTCCAAGAACATCGAGGAGAACATTGTATTGAAGATCAAAAAGAGAGAAGAAGCCATCTAGCTACTAACTATGGACCCGAAGGTCTGTGGTAAACTACTCACGCATCATCGGAAGGGCAGCAAGGTTGATGTAGAGCCCCTCCGTGATCGATTCCCCCTCCGGCGGAGTACCGAAGAAGGCCTCCAGATGGGATCTCTCGAGAACAGAAACTTGCGGTGGCAGAAAAAGTATGTCGTGGACTCCCCTAAGGGTTTTTGATTTTTTGGGAATTTATAGTGGTGGAATTAGGTCAAACGGAGCTCTGTGGGCCCCACGAGGTACCAGGGCGCGCCTGCCCCCCCAGGCGCGCCTGCCCCCCCCCCAGGCGTGCCCTGGTGCCCCGTGGGTACCCCCTGGGGCTTCTGGCCTCCTCCCGAAGCTTCTAGTGTTTATCTTGTCCAGAAAAAAATCTCCAAAAAGTTTCATGGCATTTGGACTTCGTTTGATATTGATTTTCTGTAAAACAAAAATAGGGCAGAAAACAGCAACTGGCACTGGGCACTAAGTTAATAGGTTAGTCTCCAAAAATGATATATAATTGCTGTAAATGCATATAAAAACATCCAAGATTGATAATATAACAGCATGGAACAATAAAAAATTATAGATACGTGGGAGACGTATCAGCGTCCCCAAGCTTAATTCCTGCTCGTCCTCGAGTATGTAAATGAAAAAAACAGAATTTTTGATGTGGAATGCTGCCTATCATATTCATCACATATTCTTTTCTTTTATAGCATGGACATTGGACTTGAATGATTCAAAGCAATAGTCTATAATTTGACATGAAGATATAAATACTCAAGCATGCTAACAAGCAACCATGTCTTTCAAAATATCAACGCTAAAGAAAGTTATCCCTAGCCCATTATGCTCAATCATTGATCCATTCATGAAACACACTCAAATATTAGCTACATCCAATGCACAAGTATGACAATAGTGCTCTCTAGTTGGTGCTTTATAAGAGAAGATGGAGACTCAAGTAAAAATAAAAATTGCATAAAAGTAAATAGATAGGCCCTTCGCAGAGGGAAGCAGAGATTTGTCAAATGTGCCAGAGCTCAAGGCTGAAATTAAAGAGATAAAATATTTTGAGAGGCATGCTTTTCCTGTCAACGAAAACGACCGAGAATTCCCATTATATTCCATGCTAGATTCATCATAGGCGGTTCCCAAACAGAAAGTAAAGTTTGTTTCCTTTCCACCATTCTTTCACAATCCATGGCTAGCCGTATCCACGGGTGCCCTCCATACCAACACTTTCCAAGGAATTTTGTTGTTATTAATTTTTGATTCATTGTGGGACTGGGCATCCCTATTACCAACCATCCTCTGGTGCAATGACAAGTGAATAAACACTCATCGTGAGAATAACACACCTTGCATGGAAAATAATGGCCACCCCCTGCCGCTTCATGAGTGGTACGGGCACAAAAAACGGAATTTTTTTTTTGAAAATTAGAGTTGGCACACGCAAATATACTTGGAACGGCATTGAAATACCGCATATAGGTAGATATAGTGGACTCATTTGGCACAACTTGGGTTTAAGGATTTTGGATGCACAAGTAGTATTTCCGCTTAGTACAAATGAAGGCTAGCAAATAGATTGAGAAGCAACCAACCAAAAAACGAAAACGGTCATAAACATGCATTGAACATAACTAACACCGAATAATGCACCATACGTAGGATATAATTTCTTTGCATAACTATTGACTTGATGTGCATGCATAGGGAATCACAAACCTTAACACTAATATTCTTACTAAATCACAATTACTCACTAACATGACTCACATATTACCATTTGCATATCGCAAAACTATTGCAAGGAATCACACTTATCATATCCAATGATCTATATGAAAGTTTTTATTACATCCCTCTTGAATATTCATCACTTTGGGATCAAATTCATATCTTGTGCAAATTACCGTTACTATTGTCAACTCTCAAAAAGATTTAAGTGAAGCATGAGAGTGCAAATATTTCTTCAAAATTTCAATCTTATCAATTCTCAAAATAATATAAGTGAAGCATGAGAATTCATTTCTTCAAAATTTTAATCTTGTCAACTCTCAAAATAGTATAAGTGAAGCATGAGAGTTTATTTCTTCAAAATATAGCCACCACCGTGATCAAAAAGATTTAAGTGACGCACTAGAGCAACTGCCTAGCTCAAAAAATTTAAGTGAAACACATAGAGTATTCTAACAAATGATGATAAACGTGTGGCTCTCTCAAGATAGGTGTGTTCAGCAAAGATGATGGTGACAAAATAAAAAGCAAACAAAGCAAAGACTCATATAATACAAGACGCTCCAAGCAAAACACATATCATGTGACGAATAAAAATACAGCTCCAAGTAAAATTACCGATGGTTGGTAGAAGAAAGAGGGGATGCCTTCCGGGGCATCCCCAAGCTTAGATGCTTGAGTCTTCCTTGAATATTACCTTGGGGTGCCTCGGGCATCCCCAAGCTTAGGCTCTTACTACTCCTTATTCCTTCATCCATCGTGATCTCACCCAAAACTTGAAAACTTCAATCACACAAAACTCAACAAAACCTTCGTGAGATCCGTTAGTGTAACAAAATAAATCACTACTCTAAGTACTGTTGCAAACCCATTCATATTTTATTTTTGCATTATACCTACTGTACTCTAACTTCACCATGGCTTATACCCCCCGATACAATCCATAGATTCATCAAAATAAGCAAGTAATGCATCAAAAATAGAATCTGTCAAAAACAAAACAGTCTGTAGAAATCTATTTAAAATCCATACTTCTGTAACTACAAAAATTCTGAAAAAATAGGAAAACGTGGGAAATTCATATACCAATTATGTGTAAAAATTTCAGATTTTTCTGACGCACCAGTACAGAACCAAAATTTCAGCACTGGACGCAAAACTTTCTATTTTCCAAACAGCATCAATCATACTATCTTCCAAATCATCCCAAAGGCTTTACTTGGCACAAACACTAATTAAAAACACAAAAACTCAAGCATAACAGTAGCATAAATATAAAAACACACCATAACAGAAACAACAGGTAAAAATTTATTTTATTCATTGGGTTGCCTCCCAACAAGCGCTATTGTTTTATGCCCCTAGCTAGGCATAATGCATAGTTTCAAGTATTGTCATCTTTGTTCTTCTTATCCAAAGATGCACTTTCATCCAAGGGTTTTTCAAAGGTAATATGAAACACATCATCCATAGAAATTTTAGCATTAGCAAGTTATCCATCTGTAAATCCTTCTTGATTACCGGATACAATCCAAGAGTATTGTCTATTAACACTATTGAAAACTTGTTGGATTATATTCAAAGGAGGAACTTCCTTTTTAATATTTTCATTAAAGATGAGGTCATTGCGGAACAAATATCATTATTATAAAGGATATCATCTATTATCGGTTTTTCACGGTTCATACCATAAAAATCAAAGATCTCCCTAGCTTCTCGCACTATGTGATCAAATTCATTCATGAGGACAAGAGTGGCTATCTTCTTAGCTCTAGGATCATTTATAACCAGTAACTCATAAAATAATCTTTGCAAAGTAGGATGGGTGCAAATAAATCTTCTTTCAAGTTTGAGGATAAGTGCGGAAATAGCATCGGCATAATTCTTAGTTTCTTTAAGTATAGGGGCATCATCAAAAGCCAAGGTCCCAATGCAATCAAAGAATTCTGGGATGACACTTTTTCCTATAACATTACCATGTCCCAACACAAAAGTTTTAGCATCAAGATTGGTAGAATTTCCCATTTTGGGAGTTTTACCATCATCAGTTTCCGCCATGCCAAAATCACTCATGATAACAATCTTCAAGCAAGCGAACGAGCAAACAAGAAAAATGCAAACGGAAAATATTTTTGTATTTTTGTAAATACGTTTTAGAAGTGGGGGAGATGAAAACGAGAGGCAAGTGGCAAATAAAATAAATGCAAGGAGATGAGAGTTTATGCAAAGGTACTTGATAGATGTTGATGATGTCTCCCCGGCAACGGCGCCAGAAATTCTTCCTGCTACTTGTAGCTTGCGTTGGTATTTTCCCCGAAGAGGAAGGGATGATGCAGCACAATAGAGATAAGTATTTCCCTCAGTTATGAAACCAAGGTTATCGAACCAGTAGGAGAATCACGCAACACCTCATTAGCAGTACCTACACACAAACAACAAATCCTTGCACCCAACGCAAACGAGGGGTTGTCAATCCCTCGGCAGTTAATTGCAAGATTAAATTGTATGTGATAGATAGATAGATTGAAAAAAAATACAAAATAAAATAAATAAAGAAAAAGTGCAGCAATATTTTTAGGGTTTTAGTAATATGATTTAGATAGACCCGGGGGCCATAGTTTTCACTAGAGGCTTCTCTTGAGAAAATAGCATGCGGTGGGTAGACAAATTACTCTTGGGCAATTGATAGAAAAGCAAATAATCATGACGATATCCAAGGCAATGATCATGTATATAGGCATCACGTCCGAGACAAGTAGACCGACTCCTGCCTGCATCTACTACTATTACTCCACACATCGACCGCTATCCAGCATGCATCTAGTGTATTAAGTCCATAAAGAACAGAGTAACGCCTTAAGAACGATGACATGATGTAGACAAGATAAACTCACGTATGAATAAACCCCATCTTTTTATCCTTAATAGCAAGGATACATATGTGTCATGTCCCTTTCTGTCACTGGGATTGAGCACCGCAAGATCGAACCCATTACAAAGCACCTCTTCCCATGGCAAGATAAATCAATCTAGTTGGCCAAACCAAATCAATAAATCGGAGAAGAAATACGAAGCTATAATAATCATGCATAAAAGAGATCAGAGAAGACTCAAATAATATTGATGGATAATTTGATCATAAACTCACAATTCATCGGATCCCAACAAACACACCGCAAAAAGTGATTACATCGGATAGAACTCCAAGAACATCGAGGAGAACATTGTATTGAAGATCAAAAAGAGAGAAGAAGCCATCTAGCTACTAACTATGGACCCAAAGGTCTGTGGTAAACTACTCACGCATCATCGGAAGGGCAGCAAGGTTGATGTAGAGCCCCTCCGTGATCGATTCCCCCTCCGGCGGAGTACCGAAGAAGGCCTCCAGATGGGATCTCTCGAGAACAGAAACTTGCGGTGGTGGAAAAAGTATTTCGTGGACTCCCCTGAGGGTTTCTGATTTTTTGGGAATTTATAGTGGTGGAATTAGGTCAAACGGAGCTCTGTGGGCCCCACGTGGTATGAGGGAGCGCCTGCCTCCCCAGGCTCGCCCTGGTGCCTCAAGGGCACCCCCTGGGGCTTCTGGCCTCCTACCGAAGCTTCTAGTGTTTATGTTGTCCAGAAAAAAATCTCCAAAAAGTTTCGTGGCATTTGGACTTCGTTTGGTATTGATTTTCTGTAAAACAAAAATAGGGCAGAAAACAACAACTGGCACTGGGCACTAAGTTAATAGGTTAGTCTCCAAAAATGATATATAATTGCTGTAAATGCATATAAAAACATCCAAGATTGATAATATAACAACATGGAACAATAAAAAATTATAGATACGTTGGAGATGTATCAGCGGCCGAAGCACGGCGTTCGCGGAATCGTCGCGGCGTAGCACGAACGCGCGAGCTAGCTAGCTAGGCGGCAACAACAGCTCACCAGGAGCATGCTAGGGCTAATGGTCCGGGCGAAGCGGCTCTGAGAGCGCGGGGCGCACTGCCACAGCGGAGACAGAGCGCGGCAATGGTGACGGTGACGCGCACGGCTAGCTAGGAGGGAAGGCAGGGCTTGGGGAGAGAAGCGGAGGGGGTGGCGCTCACCTAGTGGACACACGGTGGTCCGGTGGGTGCTTAGTAGCGCAGAAACAAAGCGGATCGACGGCGGCGATCTCGGTGACAGGAGGTTGAAGACGGAGCTGAAGCCGGCGCTGCAGTACTCCCCGAGCTCGAGGCGGTGGTGCAGGCGACGAGGCGGAGCACGGCGAACCTCCCAGACAAGGTTTCGGCGCTAGGGATCGCCGGTGGCCGCGGGACCGCAACAGGCACGGCGGCAACAGCGCTCGGGGGAGGTTGAGAGAGAGCGAGCGCGTGATGGAGAGGGGAGGAGGAGTGACGGAGGCGTCCAGAGGGAGGGGTTGGGTTGCCCTTATCCACCCAGCGGCGACAGCTGTCGAGCAGCGGCCGGAGCCAGCGCGCGCTGGCCACGGGCGCACTGCCACGGCAGCGGGAGCAGGTAGGAGGAGAGGTATGTGGGCTGGGCCGGCTGGGCCTTAGGCCAGGTAAGTCAGGTAAGCCTTTTTGACTTTCTGTTTTTCTGTTTTTCCATTTATTAAATAAAACAGAGACAATTTTGGAATATTTGAGCTGCCAAAACTTTTTTGTAAAATGTGGAACTAGGCCACATAATTACTTGGTATTATTTGGCACTGCCACAAAATTTTTGAGAGGCAACTGAGCCCAATTGGATTTTTCACAAAATAAAATAGCATTTTAAAATGCTGAAATTGCACTGTTTTAATTGCTAAAGTCCTTCTTAGGTTAGAGGTGATGTTGTTTTCCTTAACAATCATTTGTTATGGAATTTTTGCTAAATGATGAACTATTTTGCATCAACTTTTGTGCAACTTCAAATTTCACTTGCAAATTGAATTTGAATTCAGTGAAGGAGTTAGAAATGAGATATGATTTCACTGTGATCAATCCTTACAAACCAAAGTAGTTTAGCATAATCATGAGGATCACTGTAGCTCATTACATAGGGGTGTTACAAAGGCCAACCTCTTCCAGAAGAAAATAGCTCCAAACAACTGCTTCCCCATGTGTCAAGATCCTTGGGAAGACGTGCTACATATATTCATCTTCCGCCTGAACGCAGCTCAAATTTGGTAGGACCTTGGACTCCTTGAACCCCTCTCCATCGACCAAGGTATGTCCAAACACCGCCCGAGCTCGACGCCAATGGTTGGGCATCTGTGGCGCTCTTCATTCTATGGAGAATTGGGGACTCTCGCAACTCCCCATTCTTTCACAATGTACTACACTCTCCGGTTGTAACTATTAGAAACATCATCTTTGACTTAACTCTTTGGTGTTTTAAATTTAAGGATGATATTTAAAAGGTGGTTGGGATGTCTTGACAACATTACCTTGCCTCGCTCTCTAGCACTCTATTGCAACACTTGCCACCTAGTGGCTTAGTGCATTTGGGTGGGGAACCTCTCCCCCTGGTGATTGTTCAAAAAAGTTAACTTATACTGTATTTTGTTAGATAAATCATGATTAGAGTTAAAACTTAAAATCAAGGTAGTCTTACATATTTGGAAGGAGTGAGTCAGACTCCGTGGAAAGTTGTGCCAAAAGCCAGGGGTGCACACTGTTGAGGCCGTTGTCGTCTTGCGCATCGAGGCCAGGAGATGGCCAGTCTTCGCCGACAGCTGTCATGGGGTCCGCGGCCTCGGTTACGCTCCAAAGGTGGCATGGGGATACCGCTGGGCCGGAGCTGGCCAATGAGAACTCCCTTCTATCCATCCGCGTGGGGTATGTCCAAGTCAGGCCGGATGGGGGATCATGTGAAGTGGGGGCCCTCTCTCGCCCCCAGGGTGATACTTTCCCAACAGCTGGGGCACAGACCATGCATCCAACGGGCGGTCTACAGCAGGAACCAATGCATGAGGAGGAGGCGGCGGTGTGCATGCAGACTGAAACCCCTCAACTAGCATCAACTACAAGATGTAATCAACACTACTAGCAACCCACAGGTACCAATCTGAGGTTTCGAGACAAAGATTGAATACAAGAGATGAACTAGGGTTTGAGATGAGATGGTGCTGTTGAAGATGTTGATGAAGATTGGTCCTCCCACGATGAGAGGATCGTTAGTGATATCGATGGCTTCAATTTCCCCCTCCCGGAGGGAAGTATCCCCGGCGGAATCACTTCGCCGGAGAGCAAAATATCTCCTGCCCAGGTTCCGCCTCGAGACGGCGGCGCTTCGTCCCAAAAGCCTTCTCTTGATTTTTTTTCTAGGGCAAATGGCTTCATATAGCAGAAGGAGGGGGCGAGACGCCAGCTGTGGGCCCCACAAGGCACCAGGGCGCGCCCAGGGGGGCCGCGCCCTACTGCCTTGTGGGCAACTGGTGGGTCCCCTCTGGTATTTCTTTTCTCCAGTATTTTTTATATATTCAATAAAAAATCTCCGTGAAATTTTAGGTCAATTGGAGCTCTGTAGATTAGGTATCTCTGATATGGCTATTTCAGGTCCAGAATTCCAGCTGCCGGCATTCTCCCTCTTCATGTAAATCTTGCAAATTAAGAGAGAAAAGGCATAAGAATTGTACCATAAAGTGAAATAATGATCAAAAACATAATAAATAACAGTAGGAAATCATGATGCAAATTGGACGTATCAACTCCCCCAAGCTTAAGACCTCGCTTGCCCTCAAGCGAAAAGTCAAAATCGATAATCATGACCACATGTTTAGAGAGAGAGACGTTGATAAAAATAAAATACGGACATGGAGCATCATGATCTTTATTATAACAGCAATATATCATCATAAAACTTCTCGTGAAAAGTGACAATTCATCCACAAGTTAAAGTATGAACCATAAACCAAATTGAAAACTAACAAACTATGATCTCAATCACTGAAGCAATTGCAATTCATCATATTATCAGAAAGAGTCTATGTAAGAGCTTTGATTAGAAATTCACATACTCAACTATCATTTAGTCTTCTATGATTGCTAACACTCACGTTATACTTATGGAGCAAAAGTTTCAGTCGAACACATAGAAAGATAGGGGCTTATAATTTTGCCTCCCAACGTATTTACCTCAAGGGTAATGTCAACAATAATAACTCATAATCACCTACATTCTACTGGATATATATGCATGGATCAATCCCCACCCCATGATGTTTGCCAAAAGAGAAAATAAAAACGGAATAGTAGAGAATACTATTGACTCTTGCATGAAAGTAAATACATAAAGTAAAAGACATGCCCTTCGCAGAGGGAAGCAGAGGTTGTCATGTGCTTTTGTTTTTGGATGTGCAAGCTCTTAATGTAAAGGAATGCCACTTTATATTGCCCCTTGTGATAGCGACCTTTATTATGCAGTCTGTCGCTTTTATTGCTCCACCATCACAAGATCGTACAAAGCTTATTTTCCCTTACAATAAAAGTTTATACATATTTAGGAGCAATTTTTATTGCTTTTGCACCGATGACAACTTACTTGAAGGATCTTATTCAATCCATAGGTAGATATGGTGGACTCTCATGACATGAAACTGGGTTTAAGGGTTTTTGGATGCACAAGTAGTATCTCTACTTGGTGCAGATTTTTGGCTAGCAAAGATAGGGGGCAAACACCACATGTTAGAGGATCCAAAACAATATAACTTCTTTGTGAATATAAGCAAACATAACCCATTACGTTGTCTTCCTTGTCCAACGTCAACTAATTGGCATAGAATATTTGATGGGGGCTCACAATCATAAAAGATGTCCAAGATAGTGTATTTATATGTGAGACCTCTCTTCCTTTATTACTTTTTCATGAATTGCTGCAATGACCAATGCTATGTTTGTCAGCTTCCAACAAGTTTTATCAATTATACTTCTTTTATGTGAAGTCATCACTCCCCATGAGATTAGCATATGATTTTATTCTTTCTTTATTTCTAAGATTAGATCATCAAAAGCAAAACACTCAACTCAAACTACTCTTTTTTATATAACTTTCACACATGATTACATAGATAGATAGATCACTAAGCAAGCACTCGAAACTAAATCATACTAAAACTTTTATTCCTCTAAATCAGGAAATAACTAAGGATCGAACTAAGATAGATAGTGATGATAAAAAGTGACGGTGATACGATACCGGGGCGCCTCCCCCAAGCATGGCACAAGCCAAGGGGAGTGCCCATACCCATGTACTCAAGTCTCCTTCTTCGGTGATGGTGGTGATGGTGAGGTGGTGGGCTTGTCCTTCAGCTTCAGCAAGTACTCCAGATTACGATTGATCCTTCGAAGGGCATGATTTTGCTCTTCTAACACAATAACTTCATGAGTGAGCGAAGTATTCTGAGCACAAATTGCTTCCAAAACTTTTAGTGTATCTATTTCAGATGGGGGAAATTTATCATAAAGAGTTTGCCATGAATCTTCCTTCTCTGTAGGTTCCTTCTTGTGCATGGCTTGATCTTCCTCTCCTTGAATCCGGTCCTCCGCAATCTTTCCGGGTTCCTCCTCCATAGCCGTGTCCTCCTCTCCGGACGACCACTCATAATATACTTCGCTGAAAGGACGTTTGCCGGGTGAAGGTTGAACAATCTGGTGCTTGGTGCGAAGTCTTCGGGGAGCCATGGCGATCTAGATCTGTCAGAAAAATAGCCCGAAACAAGGACAGATGAGAAACTTGCGATACGGTGGTCAAAACATACGGGAGTATATATAAAGAATTTTTATCTTGCAAAACAAGTATACGGGAAGAAAACGGAGTCGGGAAGTCACACGTGGGGCTCACAAGGCACCACGGCGCGCCCCAGGGGGGGGGGGGGTCGCGCCCTGCTGCCTTATGGGCGACACGTGGGTCCCCTCGGCTGTTTCTTATTTTTGTATTTTTTCTAATATTCCAAAACTGACAGAAATAGTTTTTATGGAATTTTTGGAGTCGGTTTACTTACCGTATCACATACCTATCCCTTTTCATGGTTCTGGAGCGTTCCAGAAGGACTCTTTGATATGCTCTTCTGGTGTAATTGTTTCAATATTATTAGTTTCAACATTAATGGGAGTACCTGAAATATAATGCTTAATTTTTTGCCCATTCACCACTCTCAGATTATTGCCTTCGGAGTTGTTTATTTTGATGGCTCCGGAGCGATAAACTTCTTCGATGATATACGGTCCTTCCCATTTAGAGAGAAGCTTTCCTGCTAAGAATCTCAAATGAGAATTGTATAATAGAACATGATCACCTATTTTGAATTCCCGTTTTTGAATTCTTTTGTCATGCCACCTTTCAACCTTTTCTTTAAACAATTTAGCATTTTCGTAGGTTTGGGTTCTCCAGTGATCTAAGGAGCTAATGTCAAATAACCTCTTCACACCGGCAAGTTTAAAATCATAGTTAAGTTCTTTAATTGCCCAATATGCTTTATGTTCTAGCTCAAGAGGTAAATGACATGCTTTTCCATAGACCATTTTATATGGAGACATACCCATAGGATTTTTATAAGCAGTTCTATAAGCCCATCGTGCATCATCAAGTTTCTTAGACCAATTCTTTCTGGATCTATTAACGGTCTTTTGCAAAATCAATTTTATTTCTCTATTAGTTAATTCAACTTGACCACTAGACTGAGGATGATAAGGGGATGCAATTATATGGTTAACATCATATTTAGCAAGCGACTTACAGAAAGCACCATGAATAAAATGCGAACCACCATCAGTCATTAAATATCTAGGGACTCCGAACCTTGGGAAAATAACTTCTTTAAGCATTTTAATAAAAGTGTTATGATCAGCACTACTAGTTGGAATGACTTCTACCCACTTAGTAACTTAATCAGCAGCAACTAAAATATGAGTATACCCATTGGATTTAGGAAAAGGTCCCATATAATCAAAACCCCAAACATCAAATGGTTCGATAACAAGTGAATAATTCATAGGCATTTCCTAACATCTACCAACATTATCAATTCTTTGACATTCATCACAAGAAAGGACAAACTTACGTGCATCCTTGAAAAGAGTAGGCCAATAAAAACCAGATTGTAATACCTTGTGTGCCGTTCGGTCTCCCGCATGGTGCCCTCCATATGCCTCAGAGTGACACTTACGTAAAATTTGTTCCTGTTCATGCTCAGGTACACAACGTCTAATAATACCATCTACTCCTTCTTTATATAGATGTGGGTCATCCCAAAAGTAATGTTTAAATCAAAGAAAAACTTTTTCTTTTGTCGATATGTAAAGCTAGGTGGTATGTATTTAGCAACAATGTAATTAGCATAGTCTGCATACCAAGGAGTATTGCGAGAAGCATTTATCACAGCTAATTGTTCATCAGGAAAATCATCATTAATAGGAAGTGGGTCATCAAGAACATTTTCCATTCTAGAGAAATTATCTGCTATGGGATTCTCAGCTCCTTTTCTATCAACAATATGCAAATCAAATTCTTGTAGCAGAAGAACCCACCTAATAAGTCTAGGTTTAGCATCTTTATTTTCCATAAGATATTTAATAGCATCATGATTAGTGTGAACAGTAACCTTGGAATCAACAATGTATGATCAAAATTTATCACATGCAAACACAACTGCTAAAAATTCTTTCTCAGTAGTAGCATAATTTCTTTGAGCACTGTCTAGAGTTTTACTAGCATAATGGATAACATTTAATTTCTTATCAACTCTTTGTCCTAGAACAGCACCAACAGCATAATCACTAGCATCACACATAATTTCAAAGGGTAGGTTCCAATCAGGTGGTTGAACAATAGGTGCAGAAATTAAGGATTTCTTAAGTATTTCAAAGGCTTCTACACAATCGTCATAAAAAACGAATGGAACATCTTTTTGCAAAAGATTGGTAAGAGGTCTAGAAATTTTAGAGGAGTCTTTTATAAACCTTCTATAGAAACCAGCATGACCAAGGAAACTTCTTATACCTTTGATATCTTTCGGACATGGCATTTTCTCAATAGCATCAACTTTAGCTTTATCAACTTCAATACCTCTTTCAGAAATTTTATGCCCAAGGACTATACCTTCATTCACCATAAAGTGACACTTCTCCCAATTCAAGAGAAGATTAGTTTCTTCACATCTCTGCAAAACTCGATCATGGTTGCTCAAGCAATCATCAAAAGAAGTTTCGTAAACAGAAAAATCATCCATGAAAACCTCAACAATCTTTTCACAAAAGTCAGAGAATATAGCAGTCATACATCTTTGAAAGGTAGCAGGTGCATTACATAAATCAAAAGGCATACGACGATAAGCATAAGTTCCAAAAGGACAAGTAAAGTTGGTTTTCTTTTGATCTTTAGGTGACACAGGTATTTGAGAGAAACTAGAATAACCATCTAGGAAACAAAAGTGTGTATGCTTAGATAATCTTTCTAACATTTGATCAATAAAAGGCAAGGGGTAATGATCTTTTCTAGTAGCTTTATTTAATTTCCTGAAATCAATTACCATCCTATAACTAGATACAATTCTTTGCGGGATAAGCTCGTTTTTATCATTAGGAACAACGGTAATAGCTCCCTTTTTAGGAATACAATGAAAAAGACTTACCCATCTACTATCAGCTATGGGATAAATTATACCTGCTTCCAGAAGCTTTAATATTTCAGTTCTTACCACATCCTTCATTTTAGGATTCAGTCTTCTTTGATGATCAACAACGGGTTTAGCATCTGACTCCATATGAATTTTATGCTGACATAAAGTGGGACTAATGCCCTTAAGATCATCGAGAGTATATCCAATAGCAGCACGGTGCTTCTTCAGAATTTTGAGTAATCTCTTTTCTTCATGCTCTGAAATGTTAGCATTAATAATAACAGGATATATCTTGTTTTCATCAAGATAAGCATATTTAAGGGTATCAGGTAATTGCTTCAATTCAAACACAGGGTCACCCTTGGGTGGAGGTGGACCTCCCAAGGTTTGAACAGGCAAATTATGTTTCAGGATAGGTGCTTGTTTAAAGAATAATTCATCTATTTTGTTTCTTTCATTCATATTCATGTCATTCTCATGCTCGAGCAAATATTGTTCTAGAGGATCAGTAGGAGGCACAGCAATAGAAGCAAGACCAATAATTTCATCTTTACTAGGCAATTCTTTATCATGAGGTTGTCTATGAAACTTAGAGAAATTAAACTCATGAGACATCTCACCAAAATTAACACTAACAATTTCTTTAGTGCAATCGATCTTAGCATTAACAGTATTCAAGAAGGGTCTACCAAATATAATGGGACAAAAATCATCTTGTGGTGATCCAAGAACAAGAAAATCAATAGGGTATTTGATCTTACCACACAAGACTTCAACATCTCTAACAATCCCAAGTGGTGAAATAGTATCTCTATTTGCAAGCTTAATAGTAACATCAATGTCTTCAATCTCAACAAGTGCAATATCATTCATGACTTCTTGATAGAGAGTAAACAGAATAGCACTCACACTAGCACCAATATTGTCGTGGTGCAAGCCTGATAGTAGTGTGTAGGGGTACGGATGAGAGGGCAGAGCCTAGCTACGGCGCGGTTGTTACACTCGGATTTACGAGTTCAGGCCCCTCAGCGGTGGAGGTAACAGCCCTACGCCTCGGTGCTCTGTAGCTAGATTGCTTGAGTGTATGATTACAAAGGTTGCGAACCCTTGGAATGGAGCCGGGGGGTGGCTTATATAGTCTCCGCCAAGTTTCCCCATGAATGCCGCCATTACTAGGGGTTAAAGAGGGGGTCTAAGGGCGCCAGGTAATGGGCGCATTGATTACAATTAATACGGGTGAGCGCACGTCCCGACCGTTGCGTTCCTGGAGCCTCCTGGTCTTCTTTGGTCGAGCGACTGTCAGGTAGTCCGAGTGAAATAGCCGGTCGAGTGAACTCCTGCTTCCCGAGTGGTCCATTGAACTCCGAGTGGATGTCAGTTTGCAGAATTCTTGGTTGCTGATCTAGCCCTGGGGCCCAGTATAAGGCGTGTGGAGTCTTAGGGTAGGGTCTGTAGGTCAGGACTGTTACCCTATCCCTATTATATGTCCTCGTCATTAGCCCCCGAATCGGTCGAGGTTGAGCGGGTCGAGCCAAGGCGAATTCCTAGGTGAGTTGAGCGCTACGGGGGCGCTCAAGAACTCTTACTGGTCTTTAGACGGCCTTGTCTCCGTGTAGCACCTTGACGGATTCCGGACCATATGACGCCCGAGTGAAAGTCTCCATCCGAATGAAATGAGAAGTCTTCATCCGAGTGAAACGAGTAATCTCCATCTGAGTGACGGAACAGACCCGAGCATTTATGGAATGTCTTCAAAGGCGAGCAATCGGATCGCTGGGATCCGGATCTTGCAGGATTTCAAATCGGATAAGAGCGCGCGCGCGAACGGTCGCGGCGCGGTGAGTGGGGAACGTGGGGGCGTGACGCCTCGATTTTCGCCCCACTTTTCGCCATGTACAGCTGCAACTCTGCCAGCGAGATCTGAGGAGATCCGCGGGCCCGTGAATCAGAGGCGTGGATTGGGGAGCGGAGTAGGCGGCGATATAAGGAGCCACCGCGTCGGAGAGGGAGAGAAGACCAGATCCCCTCCTCCTCGTCTCTTCCAGCACCCAATCTACGCTCCCGAACCGCACTTTGCGCGAACCCATTCCGGCGCCGTAGCACTCCGCGGCGATGGTGAAGAACAAGACGGCGAAGCTGGAGCGGGCCAAGAAGGTGGCAAAGGGGAAGAAGGCGTCGAGCTCCCAACCGCGCCCCCGCGTGGGTGGATCCAAGGCGACTGGCTTCCGCTGACCACCACAGTCGACGACATCAGCGGGCTCGTCGTGGACGGGCTGATCCGCGACGGGACGTGGAGGCTGCCGGAGGAAGGGGAGATCGAGCCCGCGCTGCGCCCCGGAGAGCGAGTGCTCCTCACCACGCATGTGGAGCGAGGTTTCTCCATGCCACCCCACCCCTTTTTTCGCGGTTTTTTGAACTTTTTCGGTGCCCAGCTTCACCACCTGCCTCTGAATGCCATAGTGTACCTTGCCGCATTCGTTTCCTTGTGTGAGAACTTCCTGGGTTGTCCGTCGCACTGGGGATTATTCAAGCACATCTTCACGTGTCGTTCTCAGTCGGTCAAAAAGGCCAACCCCGTGGGGGAGAGAACCCATGTGACCCAGCTGTGCGGCGGCTTGGGTATTCAGATGCGGGGTAGGAGCGCTTTTCCCGCGATGACCTTTCCCGACTCGGTTAGGGGCTGGCAGTCGACTTGGTTTTACTGTAACGACGTCCCTTGTGTTGGCTCGTCGACTGGTCTCCCCCCTTATACATCCAAGAGGGTGAATGTGCCTCCATCGCTGACGGTGGACAAGGAGGAGAAGACCGACATGGGGATCCTGGTAACTACGGTAGTCAGCCTGGCCCAGGGCGGGTTGACGGGTCTGAATTTGTTGGAGGTCTTCCTGTTGGTGCAATATTTGCCCCCTTGTGTTTTGGAGATTGTTGACAGAAACAGGCATGGACTGATTTGTTTGCTAGTGCACACAAAGAGAAATAGTCCATGCAGTGCCGAAGAAAATGATGTCTCCGGTGTCAAGTTCGAAAGACTTCACCGAAGAATATCTGCACAGCAGAGAAGAATGAGCTACATCCTTTGAAGTCTTGTAGACGAGAAAAATGATGAGAAGGAGTTGACCCCTCGAAAATTTATTGCTGACGCGAAGCAATTGGTTCGGTGATTCTGTCCGAAGAAATTGACTGCAGCGATGGAAGACGAAGACGAAGTGAAGTCGTAGCATTCTTTTCGTTGTTCTTCTTCCATTCATTTGAGTCATAGGACCTCTGTACTATTAAGAGGGGTACAGATTCTCGAAGATTAGATCCACTGTGATGCTTAGCCTAAACCTATGAAAAATTGAGAGAAATCTCTTTGTGTTCCGAATGATTACCTGTCAGCAGAAGACGTTGTTCTTCGGAGCTACAGGAGATATCTTTCAGACCGAGGAGTTAGCATTACTTGTTCCTCAAGTAATGTTACCGTTGTGCTCAAAATCCGACCGTTGGAAACGTGTTGGTTGGCCATTGGCTGGACCGCGTGTCCAAAATGGTCATTTCCCATCAGGGAAGGCTGCGGCTATAAATAGCCAGCCCGCTCCAACGTTGCCCGTTGGCTACTCCGCTTAAGATTTCTGAGAAGATTGATTGAGCACCCCCTCTCCGAGTGATTTGAGTTTAAGATCCACCGAGAGAAAAATCAAGAGCCTAAACTTAGACAGTGGTTGAGCATCACAGTAGTTCTGAGTTAGAGTTCTTGTACCTATTACTCTTGAGAGCTGTGCACTCTCTAGACGAATAGGTGTCGGCTCGAGTGTCGAAGAGTAATTGTCTTCACCGAGCAAGATCTTCAGCAACCAAGAGTCATTGTGGTTTGCGAAGAAGTCTGTCGAAGGTTTGGAGATCGCCGACAAGTATCTACCACGAGTGAAATCAACTGGAGTCTGATCAGCTCCGAGTTGAAGGAGAATAGGGCGAAGAGAGTTTATCTTCTGTGTTAAATCACAACCCCTCCAACCAGACGTAGTCCTTTGGCAGAAGGGCAAACTGGTCTACCAAATTCATCTGTCGCCATCGAGCACCACTGGTTCATTCTATTTTACTGCATTTCCTTCAGCAGTTTACTTTCGTGCTCTGTGTCGATAGTTTATCTGATCATTGCTCGTTACTTAGCTTTTGCATTCTCATCATCCATTTCTTTCGTCTCGGGTTAATTTATTTTCTTCGTACTACTGTATGTGTGCCTGATTTCACTCAGTACCAAATCCATTCACCTTGCTAGCACTTCCCTATCATTTCCATCGCAGTTCATATAGTGTTTACCCTCGTGCTACTGCATCTGTTCGTATAGTGCATTACCTTCGTACCTGTCAAACCTATGTTCGAACCATTACTGCCTCCTGCATCCATAGATATGTTCCTCTATAGCGAGCTTAATTAAGTGCTTCTCTACCGAAGTTTATTTCCGCTGCTGTTTTTGGGATCAGTTCAAAACATTCGGAAGAATTTTTGAATCTCCCATTCACCCCCTCTGGTCGATATACTCTCGGTCCTAACAATTGGTATCAGAGCAGGTACTCCCTATCTCTGTTTATTAAAGGTCTAACAACCTTGGAGTTTTGAATATGTCGTTTGCAGTTAGATCCTCGCACTCTGAAAGGTTTCCTATCTTCGATGGACGACTATGTCTACTGGAAAGAGCGAATGAAAATCAGACTTCAAGCCGTAAACATTGAACTTTGGCAGATTGTTGAAAATGGATATACTGTTCTGCATCCTGATGCTCCTACTTCTGATGTCAAAGCTAGAATGCGATTGAATGCTCAAGCAAAAGATATTATCTGTGACAGTATCTCAAAAGACATTTTCATTCGGTTCCGAAAGCTTGACTCTACCAAGCAACTTTGGGATGCCATCAAGGATGTCCATGAAGAATTCATTGCCAGAATAGATCAACACACAGGTATGCTTCGTGCCATGTTTGCTGGTTTCAGGAGTCTTCGTAGGGAAAGTGCTATGGAACTCACCGATCGGTTGACAAATATTGTTGAAAGACTTCATCAACGAGGAGTAACAGAGATCACCGATAGAGATGTAGTCAATAAGCTACTGAGTGCTCTTGATGCAACCTTCGATTCAATCGTGGCTGAAATCAAGCAAAGACCAGACTTTGCAGAACTTCACTATGTCGAGATCATGACGCTGCTGTCTATTCACGAAGAAAAGATGGAACTTGAAAATGGGCATCAAGAATCTTCTTCAGAAAGCGAAGGGGAAATTCTTTCACACTACGGCAGTTCACAAGAAGAAGATGTCAAGAATCAACACTCTATCACAAGGGAACTCGAAATGCTCACACAAGGACTAAGTGATCTCAGAAGACAAAATCTGTGTCTCACAAATGATGACGAAGTTGACTTGCCTGAATCTTCAAGAAGATTACCTCCAAAAGAAATAAAGTGCTTCAAGTGCAAACAACTCGGTCACTACATCGCGCACTGTCCCTGCTGGGAGAAAAATGAAAAACCAAGCAACCGATGGATTTATCTTCACTGCTCTGGATTCACTCGAGTGGATCGTCACACTAAGCTCTCGAAGAAAAATGACCCTGCCGCATCTTCTTCGACGAGACCAGTCACTGACATGCAAACTAGAGCGACCATTGAATCTAATATGAAGAAAATATCGCAGCTGACTAGAGTGTGTGCTGAAATGAATATGGAATCTGAAGATGAAACATCCAAATCCGAATCAGAAGACGAAGAGCTTTACAGAAGCCGAGGAAGAGGCAATGCATTCGTCGCTTATGAATCATCCGAGAAGTCCCTCAAATCAGACACTGATGATAATGCTTCAAGTGAGGATGAACCAATCGCACTCTGTTTCATGGCAAAAACCTCAAAGGATCAGGTATTAGCAAAACACCGAAAATCAATGACTGAATATTCCTCTGAATACATTGCCTATGCTAAACTTGTTAAGATTGCAAAATCTCAACAAGATGAGCTTGAAAAACTTGAGATGAATCTCAGGAAAGCCGAAGGATTACTGGTTGAAGAGATGGAGAAGAATCAAGAGTTGACTGAAAAGCATGATGCTTTTTCTTCAACGATTGATGATCTTTCCAAACGATATGATTCTCTTGCAGTCGACTACGAGAGTTTATCAGATGAACTCCTTAGCAGGAATCAAGAACTCGAGTCACTGAAAGAGTCTTATAACGTGGTTGCGAAAGAAAAAGCTTCTCTCTTCACCGAGCAATCTAACAACCTTCCTGATGATTTTTTGCCTCCTTGCTCAAAATTCCTAGAACGTAGCAATGCTGATTTATATGCTGAAACGTCCAATGTTGTCATCGAGAATATTGCAACCACTACGAATGATATTTCTAACCCCTCCTCCGAGGAACTTGTTGCTATCTCTGATGAAAATTGCAGGCTAAAGAACTTGCTTGAGACAGGAATGCTAAAGAGCCTCAAAGGGCATCAAACACTCTGTGATGTGCTCAAGAAGTCAATACTGCACAAAAATCCCCGAAAGGAAGGATTGGGTTTCGAAAGGAAACTCAACGTTGATGGAACCTACTGGACTCCCGAGAAATATCCTCGAACAAGTAGGGTTCTTGCTAAAAGCAAAACTCTCGAACCTGCACTCCTGTCTGGATATGACACTCCCATTCCTGTTGTTTTTGACGAGTCTGATGACTCAAACTACAAACTTTTCAAACAACAGAATGGTAAGGTTTTCGCTCGGTATGTTGGGACTAACTGCAGGTCTGGCTCATCCAAGAAGCAAATATGGGTGAAGAAATGCACCATTGAAAATTTATCCGTCACTGCTAACCTGAATATGCAGAGCAATTCTCTTCGAGGAAATTATAATTCCTCGCTGTATGGCACAGAAACTTCTTCGAATGGATATCGATTAAACACTCGACAAAAGGAGTACATGCGTATCTCGTCGAATCATTATGCTCATGTCTCTGGGAACAATTTCAATGCTTACTCATATGATTACTCTCAAAATGCACAGGTGAACCACAGAAATCAACGAAGGAACGTACCTGCTCAGTCAAGACAAATGAGGTCTATGCCAGCTACACAAGTGTGGGTTGCGAGAAAGAACTAACTCTTCTTGCAGGAACTCTCTCTCAGGGATTCCATTTGTTTATCTTAAGCCCTGAGATCTATCTTGTTGGTGCTGGTTCTTTGTGTTTATTAATTCCCGTTTTGTTGTTGGTTTTCAAGTTGCAGTGTTTGTGTTTCGTCCGATGAACAACTCACTCATAGCTCCTCGTTTGATGTTTCTGTTCTGGCTGAGTGTTTTGTTTCGGACCCTTTTTATCCCTCCATTCTATCTCATCTAAATCTATGCTGTCCGTCATGAGCATGTAATTTGACCTGAAGAAGATCTCTCTCCGACGTCCTTGGTCGCGAAAGAAATCAACTTCGAACTCTTATCCATTTTTTGGCGTTAAGCCCTTCATCAAACCTTTCGGTCTCCCGCTCTCTTCCCGAATTTCTCACAGAAAACGGTTGCCACGTGCCCACGATCTCCACGATCGTGATCGTGTCCGTCGAATGCGGATCGTCCCGCAACTGCGGGCCGTAGATTTCGGAGAGGAGGTTCAGCTCTCCAGCTATAAATATCCCTCATCGCGTCGCACCTTCTTCCTCAGTTCCTCAAACCCTCGTCCACCTCCACCCGAGCCCGAGCTCGAAGCAACTCCGGCGAGAAGCTCCGCCGTGCAACTCCGGTGAAGTCTCGTCGCAGCTGGTCACACCGGTGCGGTAATCTTTCCTCCTGCATTGCCGTAGTTGATCCCAGTTGCCAAGATAGGGCGCTTGGATCCGGAACTACTCCTCTCCATCTCTCTGTTCTTAGGGCAGTTCTTACCGATGCTATTTTCATCAATTTATTCCACTGCGGTAGATCTTTAGGAATCACTAGAATTTGACTGGTACGGTTTGTAGATCTTCCTCATACTGGTTTTCCCCATCTAGGGTTCATGTGTAATCATCCGAAAGATTAGATAGTTATCAACCTGCCTAGAATTTATCTGTGGCTAGTTGGTAAAATCTATCGATGATATCTTTCTGTTTTACCATGAGTTTCTTGTTGGACTCCTTCAAAATCATTTTCGTTCAAAATCCTTCTGTTTATGCTTATGACCCTACCTCTGTTTTTCCCTCGCTTCTACTCTATTTCACAGGTTGGTCATGGCACAGAGTTCGGAAGAGCATTCAGATTCTGAAGGATATTTGCCCCAGTTTCCACCAAGGTCTGAACGTATGAGAATGACTGGAGGAGGAAAATCCTCGAAGCCACCTAAGGCTCCGAAGAAGAAACACGAGTCTGAACCCGAAGATGATTATGACGAAATTCCCTCTGCTCACAGTCAGCCCGAGGATGAACTGGTCACAGACGCCCTAACCATCTTCTCTGATGGAAATCCTAAAAAGGGAGGTCACGGCAGAGAAAAGAATACCACTGCCGAGATGTCTGATCCTGACAGCTACAGAACACCACCTGAGGGAGAATCAACGACAGATCGCAACAACAGGCTACAAAGGATTCGCCGCCACTGGGCTGGAAAATGGTACAAATATGAAAATGTTCGCGAGAAGTACCAGATCTTGTTTGCCTTCACATCACCATGGAATGACCGTATTGCGGAAAACTGCATTGGCCCCGATGACGAAAAAGTCAGACCACCACAGCCTCAAAATGCTCACCCCGACTCCCTCAAAACCATCGCTGATTTTCCCGATGAAGTGGCTAAGAGGGCGAAGGCCAAAGCCAAGCGTGAAGCTAGAGACGCAAAGAAAAACCAAGTTGAAGCCAAAAACGTCGCGTTGACCCAGCTAGACGTACAGAAGAAGAAGGAACGTGCATCAGCTTCGAAGGAAAGCAAATCTAGGAAATCAGTTTCCCCTCGTGCACCACGAAAGAAAACTCTCGCCAAGAGAATCAAGAAGGCAGCTCCTGACTCGTCTGGTGAGTCATCCAGAGAAGATAGCCCTGATGAAATTCCATTGTATGATCGTCCCGCCATTCTCAACAAGCCATCCAAGAGCCCCTCTCCAGTGAAAGCTTTACCCTCTCCGAGGAAATCACCCAGGCATGCACCCATTCCGTCCACTGACAAACCGTCGGGTTCTGTAGCTCCGAGAACCTTGACTAGCACTGCAGCAAAGAGAAAGCTGTAGTCTGAGGAAAATGCTGATGTGGCTGCTAAGAAGACCCGAGTCACTGTTCCTGGACAGAGGAACAGAAGTATGATTTCAAGTTCATGATCGATGTGATTGATAGTGCTACATATGATGCAAAAGCTGATGATGTAAGCGATCTGGGACTGCCTGATGATGTTACCGAAATGGTAACGAAGCATTTCATCGAGCTGAGGAAAATCTCCAAGAAGCTGAACAAAGCTGTCAAAGACAAGCAAGCTGTCGAGAAACTGAGAAATGAGGCCAAGACTGAATCCGAAAGAAAAAAGATGAACAAAGAAATTGTTGAACTCACCAAGGCCCTCAGTGTCTTGCGCAATGAGAAAATTGAGTGGCACTCACGCTTGCACATGGAAGTATCTCAACTATGTGATAGGAGAAACGAGGAAATTGACCGCAAGGCAGAACTTGCTCGAAGGAGAATTCAAGAGGAAAAACGTCAGAAGGCTATGGCAAGAGTGAGCAAACCAAAAGCAAACAAAGACCGCCGCCTTCAGACTGTCGCTGCTGAACCTATTCCACTGCACTCCCATGTACCCTTGCAGCAGGTTCCACCTTCTCCACCTCCTGAAGATGAACCTATGCAGCAGGCTGGCGCTGTGGAGGTTATTATTCCAGCTCCAGTAGCCCAAGAGCAACATGAAGTTGTTGATATATTCCTGGAAAAGACTGATGAGGAAAATGCACCTCCTAAGCAGCAATCCCCAGTTGATGAGGTTGATGAAGAGATTGAAGTTGAGAAGGCAGATCCATCACCTTCGAGAACATTGCAAGCAAAGCCCTCCGAACCAAATAAGGAGGAGAATGACAAGACCGAGGTGGAGCTAAAAGCTTCCCGAGTGAAAACACCCCCGGTCGCATCATCTGGTGCCCCTGACCGGATGGATGTTGACCCTGCTCCTCTTATCACTGCACCACAGTTGGTAGAGGAAGAAAAGAAATCTGATGAGCCGATGGCTCGAGAAGAAACTGTCCCACCAGCTGTGTCTCAAGCAACCGAGAAAGAGGTTGTCGTGCCTCCCGCCGAAGAAAGTGCAATGAAAGAAAAGACCCTAGCACCCGAAAGTCAGAAAGATGCTGAAGGAGTTCCAGCGAGCAAGAACGACAGTCAGTCAAGTTCTTCGAAGCCATCTGCACGAGAAAAATCGAGGAAGCCTCATGCTCCTCTCAAGCCTATTGAGGAAGGGGTACCTGCACCTGATGATGTTCGGACCCAAGATATGGGCGATGAAGAACCACTGAGAAATCCTTTGGAAACTTCCCCATTGTTTCCTGTTGATGATGGCCCGAATGGTCCAGCCTTCAACGAGCAGTTTCATCATTCAAAACTTGCATTCTTTGGGACCAGCCCATATGAAGGAGAAAGAACTTCTTTGTCACCAAGATTCTGGACAAAGGAACAGGACGTGTATTATGCTCGCATTCTGTATGGCAAGAATCGCATCTTCAAGCATAAGATTCTGGATTTCGCTGAGCTCGAAAGTTTACCTTGCTTCCATCACACTATCGAGCAGATTGAGCAGGTCTTCCTGAAGAGTTTTCTTCGTTTCAATCATGGCTGGAATCGTGAAGTTATCCTTCAGTCCTACGCTACTCTTTATATCTCAGGAGATCTTGCAAACAACAGTACTTGGATCCTCGAATGGATGACCGAGGAAGAAAAGATCAAATGTTCGGCTGACCAATTCTTAGCACTGTTGAATCTTCCTCTGTGTGAATTTGATGCCTCTCGGGAACATAGACTGCACTATTGGGATGTATCCGAAGCTGAACTCCATATGCTGATGGGCCCCAAGCTTGTTGGCGATGAATGTACCAAAGAAAATCCTAAGAATCCAGCCTATGAGAACAAGGTGCTGTTCTATATCCTCTGCAACTCTCTTACGCCAACGAACAGACCGGAAACCATTCATGGCATCGTGGCAAATGCTCTTCAAGCAATAGCTCATGGCATTCGGTTTGACATTCCGGATCTTTTCATTCGCAACTTGGCCTATGCAGCTGATAGCCCTCAAGTCTTGAAGCCTTATGCACCATGGGTCATGTTTGCTATTGAGCAGCTTACTGAAAAAAACTTCTTCTGCCCACATGTTCCGAAAGTTTTCATTCCACTAGTCCGAGACACTCTCCGGATCGTGAAGGACATCGGCAAAGGGAAGACACCTATTGATGCTACTGCCTCTGCCTCTGCTAAAACTCCGAAGGTCAAGAAGGCAACCATCGAAATCCCTCGTGAAGAAAATCCCTCACTATATGAGATTTGTCTTCGCACTTAGCAGGCTCTGGAAAGTCACATCAAGCTCGATCGCAAAGAGAAGTTGGAAATGATGACTGAGATCAATCTGCTTCACAATTATGCTCGCCAGGCTCTTCTGTATGAGAAGGAACATAAAAAGCGCTTGTGGACCCTTCTGCGCAAGAATTATTGTCGCACTCAACTGTCTGCCAAGGGTATTGAGAAAGATTATGATCATCTGGAAGTGTTTGAAGTTCCTCACATCCGAAGGCAAACTCCAGTGCTTCCTCAGTGTTCCGCCTCCACCGATCTGCTGTTTGTTGAACCCGATGATGAACTTGAAGACACAGCAGGCACACTGATATTCAAGCCAGGTGCACCTCGCACTGCTACACCCGAAGCTGATCCCGAAGCACGTGTTGCTTCTCCAACTCCTGCTTCGGCCTCGACCATCGCTCGCTCTGCTTCGCCAAACAATTCGAGTTCTGGGGATTCTTCGGACGAGTAGTTCCTCGCATGCATTCTCTTTCCTTTTTGACACTTGTTGACAAAAAGTGGGAGAAGAACATCGAGAGATAGACAAGCGGGTTATTTGCAGGGTGTTTCCATTCGCCATTTGATTCTCTTTCGAACAATTTGTTTTTGTTCGTTAAACTCGTTGAACTTTTGGTCGTGGAACTTGATCCCACCGTCTGTGGTGATGGTTACTGCGTCGTCATGTACCGTTAATAACCCCTGCATTGCTATATTTGCTTCCAGTTATCTGTCTGCAGGTGCTATCGAATGCTTACTTCCTTGCAATGATTATCCTCGATACTTATCTATCGTGCAAGCTTAAATTGAAACCGCTTATATCTTACTCCTATGATTGTCTTTCGCTATCTAACGATGCAGGACAAGAAAGGTTGTTTCTGAGCAGATTGCTCTGATTCACATGTTGTTTTTCCTCCCATATTCCCATCGTATCATCCTTGTTGCAGGAAAACCTCGACTGAAGCATATCTACTCCGAGCTATATACTTGTGACTCCCTGGCACCGATTTTCTTCAAATATCTAACTTACAGGGAACTCATATCTCGTGTGGATTCAAACTATGTTCTGAGAAAATCTTCATGGCTTATCCATTGCCACAACTCTCTTAAATATATCCTCGCTATCTAACAAATCTACTTCAATGGTTGTGTGTGGCAGGAAATACCTCAGACACCGTCGAGTGCATTGAATGAAACTACGATTTTGATCTTATGTCAATGTCACTCACACGAAGATTCACCTCACTTCCCTACATTTTGTCTCCTATGCTTGCTCTGAGTCAGGATGATGCATATCTTCAGGGGGAGCGTGTTTTATCTTCGTAATTTTCTCTTGTCCTTCATTATCCTTCGCATTCCATTTCATTTTCTTTCTCTCGATGTGTTCTGTTTTGTCAACAATCGTCCAAAAAGGGGGAGATTGTTGGTGCAATATTTGCCCCCTTGTGTTTTGGAGATTGTTGACAGAAACAGGCATGGACTGATTTGTTTGCTAGTGCACACAGAGAGAAATAGTCCATGCAGTGCCGAAGAAAATGTTGTCTCCGGTGTCAAGTTCGAAAGACTTCACCGAAGAATATCTGCACAGCAAAGAAGAATGAGCCACATCCTTTGAAGTCTTGTAGACGAGAAAAATGACGAGAAGGAGTTGACCCCTCAAAAATTTATTGCTGACGCGAAGCAATTGGTTCGGTGATTCTGTCCGAAGCAATTGACTGCAGCGATGGAAGACGAAGACGAAGTGAAGTCATAGCATTCTTTTCGTTGTTCTTCTTCAATTCATTTGAGTCATAGGACCTCCGTACTATTAAGAGGGGTATAGATTCTCGAAGCTTAGATCCACTGTGATGCTTAGCCCAAACCTATGAAAGATTGAGAGAAATCTCTTTGTGTTCCGAATGATTACCTGTCAGCAGAAGACGTTGTTCTTCGGAGCTGCAGGAGATATCTTTCGGACCGAGGAGTTAGCATTACTTGTTCCTCAAGTAATGTTACCGTTGTGCTCAAAATCCGACCGTTGGAAATGTGTCGGTTGGCCATTGGCTGGACCGCATGTCCAAAATGGTCATTTTCCATCATAGAAGGCTGCGGCTATAAATAGCCAGCCCGCTCCAACGTTGCCCGTTGGCTACTCCGGTTAAGATTTCTGAGAAGATTGATTGGGCATCCCCTCTCCGAGTGATTTGAGTTTAAGATCCACCGAGAGAAAAATCAAGAGCCTAAACTTAGACAGTGGTTGAGCATCACAGTAGTTCTGAGTTAGAGTTCTTGTACCTATTACTCTTGAGAGTTGCGCACTCTCTAGACGGATAGGTGTCGGCTCGAGTGTCGAAGAGTAATTGTCTTCACCAAGCAAGATCTTCAGCAACCAAGAGTCATTGTAGTTCGCGAAGAAGTCTGTCGAAGGTTTGGAGATCGCCGACAAGTATCTACCACGAGTGAAATCAATTTGAGTCTGATCAGCTCCGAGTTGAAGGAGAATAGGGCGAAGAGAGTTTATCTTCTATGTTAAATCACAACCCCTCCAACCAGACGTAGTCCTTTGCCAGAAGGGCAAACTGGTCTACCAAATTCATCTGTCATCATCGAGCACCACTGGTTCATTCTATTTTACTGCATTTCCTTCAGCAATTTACTTTCGTGCTCTGTGTCGATAGTTTATCTGATCATAGCTCGTTTGTCGTGGTGTTCTCGCGGGGGATGCCATGGGATGGCTTAAAGAGGTGAGAGCAAGGCTGCAGTGGTGATCCGAGATGGGTTTGGGCAACTGTACACGGTGGTTTACCCAGGTTCGGGGCCCTCCGTGGGAGGTAACACCCCTACTCCTGCATGTCTGATGTATATGCGGTGTATATGGTTGTACATGGTTGCTCCTAGAGCTGTTTAGAGGAGGAAGAAGGGAGCTCTGTGCTCTCCTCCTTGCATCATGCGTGTGTGTGTGTGTGGAGAACGAGAGGGAGTGTGAACCTGTGTGTGTGGCGTGTGTGGCCTGCCCCTGAGAGAGCTCCCTAGGTCACCTTATAAAGGGGTGCCCAGGGAACAAACATGGCCTAGCTACATTGTTGGGGGGACAGGGACACAAGACGTGTGAACAGTGCCGGCTGTCCGTATACAGTGCCAGCTGCTCATCTACAGTGCTCTACTGTAGAGCGTGGCCATCTCGTCTGCGCAGGTCTGACGGGACGTCTGAGCTTGACTTTGCCGGATTCCAGCCGGACGGGCTCCAGCCGGACGGCTCCACCCGGACGGGCTCCAGCCGGACATCTCTACCCGGATGGCTCCACCCGGACGGGCTCCACCCGGACGGCTCCATCCGGACGGCTCTACCCGGACGGCTGAACCCGGATGGCTGAACCCGGACAGGCTGAACCCGGATGGCCGAACCCGGACAGGCTGAACCCGGATGGCTGAGCCCGAACAGGCTGAACCTGGATGGCCGAACCCGGACAGGCTGAACCCGGATGGCTGAGCCCGGATAGCCAGATGCCATGAGATGGCTGAAAGTGGGGGGCTGCGTGAGGACGCCGGTGGGTTCCGGAAGCGAGGTTGGCACGCGCGTGCGGGAGACACAAGGCGTACCATGGTTCAGGGCCCTCCGGGGAGGTAACACCCCTAGTCCTGCCGAAATGGGTTGATAGGCTCAGAGGCCGCAATGGTTACAATGGTGCTCCTAGAGCTGTTTGAGTGGAGGAGGAAGAAGGAGCTAGTTCTCCATTCGGCCTCTCCTGTGTGTGGGTGTGTGTGTGTGTTGCTATCGGGTGCCGACCCCCTGCATGGAGGCCTCCTAGGGGGTCTTATAGACCGACCCCCCAGGGTTACATGGGTAAACTACGCGCGCCGGGACCTGGGCATCGGCGTCTGGAGCCGGCTGTGGGCCCGCCGGCTGCTGGGCCCCGCCGGCTGCGGGGCCCGCCGGCGGCTCGACACTCTGGCCCGTCGCTTCGAGCATCACGGAGTGGACGTCGCGTGCGCGCTCCGCAGAGGCGTGCAGGCGCTGACGCCGGCCGTCACGGTCAACAGGGTTGGCAGCTTTGCCGGCGCGCCCTCCCGAGACGGATTACACTGTAGCCATGTTCTCCCCTCGTGGCGGGCTGTCTTGTCGTCGGACACGATGGGATGGCCGTCGACCCATTGCTATATTTGCTTCCAGTTATCTGTCTGCAGGTGCTATCGAATGCTTACTTCCTTGCAATGATTATCCTCGATACTTATCTATCGTGCAAGCTTAAATTGAAACCGCTTATATCTTACTCCTATGATTGTCTTTCGCTATCTAACGATGCAGGACAAGAAAGGTTGTTTCTGAGCAGATTGCTCTGATTCACATGTTGTTTTTCCTCCCATATTCCCATCGTATCATCCTTGTTGCAGGAAAACCTCGACTGAAGCATATCTACTCCGAGCTATATACTTGTGACTCCCTGGCACCGATTTCTTCAAATATCTAACTTACAGGGAACTCATATCTCGTGTGGATTCAAACTGTGTTCTGAGAAAATCTTCATGGCTTATCCATTGCCACAACTCTCTTAAATATATCCTCGCTATCTAACAAATCTACTTCAATGGTTGTGTGTGGCAGGAAATACCTCAGACACCGTCGAGTGCATTGAATGAAACTACGATTGTGATCTTATGTCAATGTCACTCATACGAAGATTCACCTCGCTTCCCTACATTTTGTCTCCTATGCTTGCTCTGAGTCAGGATGATGCATATCTTCAGGGGGAGCGTGTTTTATCTTCGTAATTTTCTCTTGTCCTTCAATATCCTTCGCATTCCATTTCATTTTCTTTCTCTCGATGTGTTCTGTTTTGTAAACAATCGTCCAAAAAGGGGGAGATTGTTGGTGCAATATTTGCCCCCTTCTGTTTTGGAGATTGTTGACAGAAACAGGCATGGACTGATTTGTTTACTAGTGGACACAGAGAGAAATAGTCCATGCAGTGCCGAAGAAAATGTTGTCTCCGGTGTCAAGTTCGAAAGACTTCACCGAAGAATATCTGCACAGCAGAGAAGAATGAGCTACATCCTTTGAAGTCTTGTAGACGAGAAAAATGACGAGAAGGAGTTGACCCCTCAAAAATTTATTGCTGACGCGAAGCAATTGGTTCGGTGATTCTGTCTGAAGCAATTGACTGCAGCGATGGAAGATGAAGACGAAGTGAAGTCATAGCATTCTTTTCGTTGTTCTTCTTCCATTCATTTGAGTCATAGGACCTCCGTACTATTAAGAGGGGTATAGATTCTCGAAGCTTAGATCCACTATGATGCTTAGCCCAAACCTATGAAAGATTGAGAGAAATCTCTTTGTGTTCCGAATGATTACCTGTCAGCAGAAGACGTTGTTCTTCGGAGCTGCAGGAGATATCTTTCGGACCGAGGAGTTAGCATTACTTGTTCCTCAAGTAATGTTACCGTTGTGCTCAAAATCCGACCGTTGGAAATGTGTCGGTTGGCCATTGGCTGGACCGCATGTCCAAAATGGTCATTTTCCATCATAGAAGGCTGCGGCTATAAATAGCCAGCCCGCTCCAACGTTGCCCGTTGGCTACTCCGGTTAAGATTTCTGAGAAGATTGATTGAGCATCCCCTCTCCGAGTGATTTGAGTTTAAGATCCACCGAGAAAAAATCAAGAGCCTAAACTTAGACAGTGGTTGAGCATCACAGTAGTTCTGAGTTAGAGTTCTTGTACCTATTACTCTTGAGAGCTGCGCACTCTCTAGACGGATAGGTGTCGGCTCGAGTCACTACTAGGAAAATGCTTATAGGTAGGACATCAGTAGTAGCGCTGGAAATAAGCAAGCGCTGCTGCTAATTAGCAGTAGCGCTGGCCCTGGGCAGCGCTATAAGTAATCATTTATCAGTAGCGCTGGATTCAGAAAGAGCGCTACTACTAAGAGGGACCCAACACTCCCACCGACGCTAGCTGTAGCAGCAGCGCTGTCCAGAAAACAGCGCTACTAATAAGAATTTAGCAGTAGCGCTTTATTTTACAACATCGCTACTGCTAATGGGTCCCACTTAATAGTAGCGCTTTTCCTTGAAAGCACTACTACTAAGTACAATAGCAGCAGCGCTTTCTTAGAAATAGTGCTACTACTAGTTGCGGCTGGTGCCACCTTTCCACCCACCCCCTCCCCTCCTCCCCCTTTGCCCTCTCTCCCCCTACTTTCCCCTCTCCCCTCTCTAAGTTAGTTCTCCACCATTGTTGCCCTTCTTCTCTCTTCCTCCTACCTCTCTTCTCTCCCCATTAATGCCCCCTCCACCATAACTCTCCTCCATAAATGGCCTTCTCATCTCTAGCTAGCTCCATAAATGCGCCCCTACCTCATTTATTTGGCTCTCCCTCCATTCCATTAGATATAGATCTAGCTAGCTCATCTCTCTGCCTCTCCATTAGTTACCTAGCTAGCTAGAGTCATCTCTCCTCCCCAACAACTAGCTAGATCTAGCTAGCTATTTAGCCATCCACATTTTCGATCCCTATAGGTAGCGAAAGGCCTCATCCGGTCGATCGGTCTCTCTCGGGAGATAGGTGAGTAAAAAGTTGTTCATTTCAAGAATGGGAATATGTGTGTGAATGGGAATATGTGTGTTTGGGATAATGGAGAGATTTGTGCGAGTGACATGCCCCCGAGTTGCTTATGTTTTGCCGAAATGTCAATTTATTTCCGTTTCGGTGAATTTCGAGCAAACTCGATATGTCCTATTTTTAGGCAAGGTCATGCCAAATTTTTATATGACTTTGCATGCATGCATGCATTTTGTTTATAACCCTTTTCCTTGTTATACCGTGCAGTCGGTCATGAAGGTGAGTGGATGGAAGGTGGAGCGATACATGCAATCCGCGGTGATGGACATGTATGCAAATAATCGGACTAGGATTAGATGTCCGTGTACAAGATGCAAAGAAGGAGTCCTTTTGGACCCTTTTGATGGTGGCAGTTTGAAGGCGCACCTGCTGATGTATGGTTTCATGGATGGCTATACTCGGTGGATAAGTGAAGATGATGATGAGGAGGACGTCCACATGGCAGGGAATAACGACATGGGGCTAGACGAAGAGATGACCGATCGACACGAAGACGATGGCGCCAGACATGGCGGCGGGGAAGAGTCCGAAAATGACGGCGGCGGAGAAGATTTCGGACACGGCGAAGAAGAGTCCGGACATGGCGGAGAAGAGGCGGCGGTCACGCCGAAGTCTTCGACGCTACTAAGTGCAGTCGTGCAGGACCCTCATGTTCGAGACCTCCTTCGCAAGAGTACGACTAGCGAGAGAGCTGCTTCTAGAGAGGAGGCCAAGCTGGCGCAACTTGAAGTAGACTCGAAGACTCCATTGTATGACGGTTGCGATCCCGAGGTCACCCGCTTGAGTTTCACGCTCGAACTTCTAAAGACGAAGGCCAAAAACAAATGGACAGACAAAAGCCTCGATGAGCATTTGAAGTTTCTACATAATAAAGTTCTTCCCGCGGGGAACCTGTGTCCTACTAGTGTCGAGGAGGCCAAGAAAATCGTTTGCCCTTTTGATTTGCCGCACTTTAGGTACCACACATGCATCAACGATTGCATCATTTATCGGGGGACGGAGCACGCGGAAAAAACCAGCTGTCCAGTGTGCAGTGCTTCTCGATACAAGAAGGAAGGAAAGAAAGCTCCTCAGAAAGTTGTATGGTACTTTCCGATCACTCCCCGTCTGCAGCGGTATTTCGTAGATCCTAAGGAAGCAAAGCTCATGCGCTGGCACGCGGAGAGGACGAAGCCCGACGATGGAGATGATCCGAAGCTGAGACACCTCGTAGATGGTAGCTAGTGGAGAGCATTCAACGCCGTATATGGATTTGCTGTAGAAGATCCAAGGAACATCGTGCTTGGTGCGAGTACCGATGGCATGAATCCGTTTGGAAACCAAAACACCAACCACAGCACATGGCCCGTCTTTGTATGGATGTACAACCTCCCCCCATGGAAGTGCATGAAGACAAAGTACATACACATGAGCATGCTGATTCAAGGGCCGAAACAACCGGGAAATAATATTAACCTGTATATGGGTCTTCTGAAAGAGGAGCTAGACACGTTATGGAAAACACCGACATGGACATGGGACGCCAGCAAAGGAGAGTATTTTTATGAGAGCCGCGCTGATGACGACGGTGCACGACTATCTCGGTTACGGGTATGTCTCAGGCCAGGTGTGCCACGGATACTGCGGATGCACGAGGTGCATGGATGATACAACGTCTCAGCAGCTTACGTCAACGAAAGAAGGCAGGTCCGGGAAAATCGTGTACATGGGGCATCGTAGATGGCTCGAGAAGGATGACCCGTGGAGAAAGCGTGGAGATCTATTCAATGGTAAGGCTGAGCATCGAGGTCCTCCATGTAAGAGGAAAGGCGCCGAAATCAACGAGCTGTTGAAAAACTGGGAACAGTGCCCCGCGCCGGGAAAGATGAAAAAGGCGCCGGAGCCGCTACTGAAGGTATGGAAAACGAGGTCTGTTTTCTGGGACTTGGAGTACTGGCCCAATCACGATGCGCCTCATTGCCTTGATCAAATGCATATCACGAAGAATGTCCTCGAGAGCTTGCTTGGCACACTGATGAACATGCTGGAGAAGACCAAGGACGGGCCGAAGGCAAGGAAAGACTTGGAAGATTTGGAGATCAGGGAAGATCTCCACATGCCGCCCCGTAAAAAGTCGACGGAGGATACGGAGACGGAGACGGAGGCGGGGGAAAGGGGCAGAAAAGTCAACAAGAAGGAGGAGAATTATTGCCCCCCTTCTTGCTTCACCTTAAGTGCGAAGGAGATCGATCAATTCATCAAGTGCCTTATGGGAATCAAAGTCAGTTCCGGTTACTGTGGGAAGATAAGCAGATTTCTAGACCCCAAGAAGAAAAGGTTCAGCGGGATGAAGTCTCATGACTGTCACATGATGATGACACAGATACTCCCGGTTGCCATTAGAGGGATAATGGACAAGCACGTCCGTGACACGCTTACTGGTCTCTGCAACTTCTTCGACGTTATCTCTCGAAAGTCCATAAGTGTGAAGCAGCTCCGAAGGCTACAGGAAGAGATCGTTGTCATACTATGTGAGCTTGAGATGTACTTCCCGCCCGCGTTCTTTGACATCATGGTGCATCCGTGTGTCCACATCGTGGACGACATCATCGACCTCGGGCCGACATTCTTTCACAGCATGATGCCGTTCGAGAGGATGAATGGGGTCATCAAAGGATTCGTTCGTAACATGTCCCGTCCCGATGGGAGCATCGTCCAGGGGTATCTGACGCATGAGTGCATCTCCTTTTGCGAGAATTATATAGGCGTCGGAGACCCTGTTGTTGGTTTGCCCGTCAAGAAGCACGATGGGAGGCTCGGAGGAGAAGGTCACAACAACGGCCGGAGGGAATTGCACGTGGACTACTCGAATCGACGGAACGACTTTGACAGGGCTAACTTAGTAGTGCTACAACACCTAGATGTGGTAGATGATTATGTGGCACAGCACAAAGAAACCATCGCAAATAAGTACCGTGATAAGGGGATGCTCAAGACGGACGACGAAGTTACTATAGAGCACAACGCCACTTTCTTGCGTTGGTTCAAAAAGCAAGTTCTTGAAAATCCCCCGGAAGAGGGCAGTTCGGACGGATTGCTCATACACGCCTTAGCACATGGCCCTGCGCCCAAACTCGTGACCTATCAGTCATACGATATCAACGGGTACACGTTCTACACGGAGGCCAAAGACATGGACAGTGATTACCAGAACTCCGGGGTGACGATTGAATGCGTGACCGACGACGCCGGCACAACTGAAAGATTCTACGGAAGGGTCGAAGAGATCTGGGAGCTTGACTATGCTGGAATGCACAGTGCGACGATGTTCCGTGTCAGATGGGCTAAGGACGTTGTAAGAGAAAACAAGTATTTCACTACCATGTCTATACCCGACGCGAAGAGCGCAACCGTGAACGTTAACGTCATCGCCAAAACTGAGCCATGGGTACATGCTAAGCACGTGACACAATGCTTCTTCATAACCGACCCGACCAATCTCAGCCGTGTTGTCGTGAGGAGAGGCAAAAGGAGCATCGTCGGAATGGATGGAGTCGCCAACGAGGAAGACTACGACCAATACGGCAACCCGATGAGGGAAGATGACGATGATGATGAAGCATACATGAAAAGAAGAATCAATACTACATTACGTAAGAAAGATCGTACTCCATGGTTCTGGAAAAGTCACAAGGAGGGGCTCAATTATTCGGCAACGAACAAGAAAGGGAAGAAGCTCAATGTGAAACGTCGTCGACGCAGCTGAGAAACCATCATTTATATATATGTATCTATTTTGTGTACGCACTTAAGTAACCGTTATCGGTCAACTGATATGTTACCACCACATGCATGGTTCCAGTGATATTCGCGCAGTGTGGGAGGGAGACGCCGTCGTCGGGAGAAAAACAAAAAAAACAAATACAAAAGGGAGAAAGCAATACAAAAGAAAATTAAAAGTAAACAGAAAAGAAAAGGAAAATAATAAAAAGAAAAAGAAAAGTAAACATAAAAGAAAAGAAAACAGAAAACAAAAGGAAAATAATAAAAAGAAAAGAAAACTTGTCAGTAGCGCTGAATTATTAACCAGCGCTATAGCTAACGTAGTTATAGCGCTGTATCCCAATACAGCGCTACTACTATGTGTAATTTAGAATTAAAAAAACTAAAAACTGAAACAGTTAGCAGTAGCGCTGGATCCTAACCAGCACTATAGCTAATATAGCTATAGCGCTGGATACTAACCAGCGCTACTACTATGTTGAGCTAACCGCCACCGCGCGGGCTCAAATTTTGCCAAGTCCCAACTTCCCCCCCACTCTCCCACCTCTCCCCCTCCTCTCTGCTGTCGCGCGCCGCCGTCGCCCCTGCCCGCCGTCGTCGCCCCTCGACGCCGGCCGGCCCGAGCCCTTGACCGCGCTCGGCCTCGACGCCGGCCCGAGCCCCTGCACGCCCTCGACCTCACCGCCGCCGCCGCCATCGCCGCCGACCGCCCGAGACAGCACAGGCTCGCATTCTGTATGGGAAGAATCGCATCTTCAAGCATAAGATTCTGGATTTCGCTGAGCTCGAAAGTTTACCTTGCTTCCATCACACTATCGAGCAGATTGAGCAGGTCTTCCTGAAGAGTTTTCTTCGTTTCAATCATGGCTGGAATCGTGAAGTTATCCTTCAGTTCTACGCTACTCTTTATATCTCAGGAGATCTTGCAAACATCAGTACTTGGATCCTCGAATGGATGACCGAGGAAGAAAAGATCAAATGTTCGGCTGACCAGTTCATAGCACTGTTGAATCTTCCTCTGTGTGAATTTGATGCCTCTCGGGAACATAGACTGCACTATTGGGATGTATCCGAAGCTGAACTCCATATGCTGATGGACCCCAAGCTTGTTGCCGATGAATGTACCGAAGCAAATCCTAAGAATCTAGCCTATGAGAACAAGGTGTTGTTCTATATCCTCTGCAACTCTCTTACGCCAACGAACAGACCGGAAACCATTCATGGCATCGTGGCAAATGCTCTTCAAGCAATAGCTCATGGCATTCGGTTTGACATTCCGGATCTTTTCATTCGCAACTTGGCCTATGCAGCTGATAGCCCTCAAGTCTTGAAGCCTTATGCACCATGGGTCATGTTTGCTATTGAGCAGCTTACTGAAAAAAACTTCTTCTGCCCACATGTTCCGAAAGTTTTCATTCCACTAGTCCGAGACACTCTCCGGATCGTGAAGGACATCGGCAAAGGGAAGACACCTATTGATGCTACTGCCTCTGCCTCTGCTAAAACTCCGAAGGTCAAGAAGGCAACCATCGAAATCCCTCGTGAAGAAAATCCCTCACTATATGAGATTTGTCTTCGCACTTAGCAGGCTCTGGAAAGTTTATGGACCCTTCTGTATGAGATCAATCTGCTTCACAATTATGCTCGCCAGGCTCTTCTGTATGAGAAGGAACATAAAAAGCGCTTGTGGACCCTTCTGTGCAAGAATTATTGTCGCACTCAACTGTCTGCCAAGGGTATTGAGAAAGATTATGATCATCTGGAAGTGTTTGAAGTTCCTCGCATCCGAAGGCAAACTCCAGTGCTTCCTCAGCGTTCCGCCTCCACCGATCTGTTGTTTGTTGAACCCGATGATGAACTTGAAGACACAGCAGACACACTGATATTCAAGCCAGGTGCACCTCACACTGCTACACCCGAAGCTGATCCTGAATCCCGTGTTGCGTCTCCAACTCCTGCTTCGGCCTCGACCATCGCTCGCTCTGCTTCGCCAAACAATTCGAGTTCTGGGGATTCTTCGGACGAGTAGTTCCTCGCATGCATTCTCTTTCCTTTTTGACACTTGTTGACAAAAAGGGGGAGAAGAACATCGAGAGATAGACAAGCGGGTTATTTGCAGGGTGTTTCCATTCGCCATTTGATTCTCCTTCGAACAATTTGTTTTTGGTCGTTAAACTCGTTGAACTTTTGGTCGTGGAACTTGATCTCACCGTCTGTGGTGATGGTTACTGCGTCGTCATGTACCGTTAATAACCCCTGCATTGCTATATTTGCTTCCAGTTATCTGTCTGCAGGTGCTATCGAATGCTTACTTCCTTGCAATGATTATCCTCGATACTTATCTATCGTGCAAGCTTAACTTGAAACCGCTTATATCTTACTCCTATGATTGTCTTTCGCTATCTAACGATGCAGGACAAGAAAGGTTGTTTCTGAGCAGATTGCTCTGATTCACATGTTGTTTTTCCTCGCATATTCCCATCGTATCATCCTTGTTGCAGGAAAACCTCGACTGAAGCATATCTACTCCGAGCTATATACTTGTGACTCCCTGGCACCGATTTTCTTCAAATATCTAACTTACAGGGAACTCATATCTCGTGTGGATTCAAACTGTGTTCTGAGAAAATCTTCATGGCTTATCCATTGCCACAACTCTCTTAAATATATCCTCGCTATCTAACAAATCTACTTCAATGGTTGTGTGTGGCAGGAAATACCTCAGACACCGTCGAGTGCATTGAATGAAACTACGATTTTGATCTTATGTCAATGTCACTCACACGAAGATTCACCTCACTTCCCTACATTTTGTCTCCTATGCTTGCTCTGAGTCAGGATGATGCATATCTTCAGGGGGAGCGTGTTTTATCTTCGTAATTTTCTCTTGTCCTTCATTATCCTTCGCATTCCATTTCATTTTCTTTCTCTCGATGTGTTCTGTTTTGTCAACAATCGTCCAAAAAGGGGGAGATTGTTGGTGCAATATTTGCCCCCTTGTGTTTTGGAGATTGTTGACAGAAACAGGCATGGACTGATTTGTTTGCTAGTGCACACAGAGAGAAATAGTCCATGCAGTGCCGAAGAAAATGTTGTCTCCGGTGTCAAGTTCGAAAGACTTCACCGAAGAATATCTGCACAGCAAAGAAGAATGAGCCACATCCTTTGAAGTCTTGTAGACGAGAAAAATGACGAGAAGGAGTTGACCCCTCAAAAATTTATTGCTGACGCGAAGCAATTGGTTTGGTGATTCTGTCCGAAGCAATTGACTGCAGCGATGGAAGACGAAGACGAAGTGAAGTCATAGCATTCTTTTCGTTGTTCTTCTTCAATTCATTTGAGTCATAGGACCTCCGTACTATTAAGAGGGGTATAGATTCTCGAAGCTTAGATCCACTGTGATGCTTAGCCCAAACCTATGAAAGATTGAGAGAAATCTCTTTGTGTTCCGAATGATTACCTGTCAGCAGAAGACGTTGTTCTTCGGAGCTGCAGGAGATATCTTTCGGACCGAGGAGTTAGCATTACTTGTTCCTCAAGTAATGTTACCGTTGTGCTCAAAATCCGACCGTTGGAAATGTGTCGGTTGGCCATTGGCTGGACCGCATGTCCAAAATGGTCATTTTCCATCATAGAAGGTTGCGGCTATAAATAGCCAGCCCGCTCCAACGTTGCCCGTTGGCTACTCCGGTTAAGATTTCTGAGAAGATTGATTGGGCATCCCCTCTCCGAGTGATTTGAGTTTAAGATCCACCGAGAGAAAAATCAAGAGCCTAAACTTAGACAATGGTTGAGCATCACAGTAGTTCTGAGTTAGAGTTCTTGTACCTATTACTCTTGAGAGTTGCGCACTCTCTAGACGGATAGGTGTCGGCTCGAGTGTCGAAGAGTAATTGTCTTCACCAAGCAAGATCTTCAGCAACCAAGAGTCATTGTAGTTCGCGAAGAAGTCTGTCGAAGGTTTGGAGATCGCCGACAAGTATCTACCACGAGTGAAATCAATTTGAGTCTGATCAGCTCCGAGTTGAAGGAGAATAGGGCGAAGAGAGTTTATCTTCTATGTTAAATCACAACCCCTCCAACCAGACGTAGTCCTTTGGCAGAAGGGCGAACTGGTCTACCAAATTCATCTGTCATCATCGAGCACCACTGGTTCATTCTATTTTACTGCATTTCCTTCAGCAGTTTACTTTCGTGCTCTGTGTCGATAGTTTATCTGATCATAGCTCGTTTGTCGTGGTGTTCTCGCGGGGGATGCCATGGGATGGCTTAAAGAGGTGAGAGCAAGGCTGCAGTGGTGATCCGAGACGGGTTTGGGCAACTGTACACGGTGGTTTACCCAGGTTCGGGGCCCTCCGTGGGAGGTAACACCCCTACTCCTGCATGTCTGATGTATATGCGGTGTATATGGTTGTACATGGTTGCTCCTAGAGCTGTTTAGAGGAGGAAGAAGGGAGCTCTGTGCTCTCCTCCTTGCATCATGCGTGTGTGTGTGTGTGGAGAACGAGAGGGAGTGTGAACCTGTGTGTGTGGCGTGTGTGGCCTGCCCCTGAGAGAGCTCCCTAGGTCACCTTATAAAGGGGTGCCCAGGGAACAAACATGGCCTAGCTACACTGTTGGGGGGACAGGGACACAAGACGTGTGAACAGTGCCGGCTGTCCGTATACAGTGCTAGCTGCTCATCTACAGTGCTCTACTGTAGAGCGTGGCCGTCTCGTCTGCGCAGGTCTGACGGGACGTCTGAGCTTGACTTTGCCGGATTCCAGCCGGACGGGCTCCAGCCGGACGGCTCCACCCGGACGGGCTCCAGCCGGACATCTCTACCCGGATGGCTCCACCCGGACGGGCTCCACCCGGACGGCTCCACCCGGACGGCTCTACCCGGACGGCTGAACCCGGATGGCCGAACCCGGACAGGCTGAACCCGGATGGCCGAAACCGGACAGGCTGAACCCGGATGGCTGAGCCCGAACAGGCTGGACCTGGATGGCCGAACCCGGACAGGCTGAACCCGGATGGCTGAGCCCGGACAGCCAGATGCCATGAGATGGCTGAAAGTGGGGGGCTGCGTGAGGACGCCGGTGGGTTCCGGAAGCGAGGTTGGCACGCGCGTGCGGGAGACACAAGGCATACCCAGGTTCAGGGCCCTCCGGGGAGGTAACACCCCTAGTCCTGCCGAAATGGGTTGATAGGCTCAGAGGCCGCAATGGTTACAATGGTGCTCCTAGAGCTGTTTGAGTGGAGGAGGAAGAAGGAGCTAGTTCTCCATTCGGCCTCTCCTGTGTGTGGGTGTGTGTGTGTGTTGCTATCGGGTGCCGACCCCCTGCGTGGAGGCCTCCTGGGGGGTCTTATAGACCGACCCCCCAGGGTTACATGGGTAAACTACGCGCGCCAGGACCTGGGCGTCGGCGTCTGGAGCCGGCCGTGGGCCCGCCGGCTGCTGGGCCCCGCCGGCTGTGGGGCCCGCCCGCGGCTCGACACTGTGGCCCGTCGCTTCGAGCATCACGGAGTGGACGTCGCGTGCGCGCTCCGCAGAGGCGTGCAGGCGCTGACGCCGGCCGTCACGGTCAACAGGGTTGGCAGCTTTGCCGGCGCGCCCTCCCGAGACGGATTACACTGTAGCCATGTTCTCCCCTCGTGGGGGGCTGTCTTGTCGTCGGACACGATGGGATGGCCGTCGACCCATCGCCAGCCGGCTAGCGAACAGCCGGACCCGGCCCGGGGCCGGGCCTAGCCGGCTAGTGCTGGGAAACCGGCCGGTTGGCCAGCCGGCGGGGAGGGGCACGGGCTGCCCTGATGTTTTTGAAAAGTGGCTCCGGGTTCGCTTGCCTACCCGGGGGTCATTCCCCCGACATCGTTACTTACCTTTTGCATTCTCATCATCCATTTCTTTCGTCTCAGGTTAATTTATTTTCTTCGTACTACTATATGTCTGCCTGATTTCACTCAGTACCAAATCCATTCACCTTGCTACCACTTCCCTATCATTTCCATTGCAGTTCATATAGTGTTTACCCTCGTGCTACTGCATCTGTTCGTATAGTGCATTACCTTCGTACCTGTCAAACCTGTGTTCGAACCATTACTGCCTCCTGCATCGATAGATATGTTCCTCCATAGCGAGCTTAATTAAGTGCTTCTCTACCGAAGTTTATTTCCGCTGCTGTGTTTGGGATCAGTTCAAAACATTTGGAAGAATTTTTGAATCTCCCATTCACCCCCCTCTGGTCGATATACTCTCAGTCCTAGCACTTCCTCAGTCGGCGAATCCAGCCGCTACAGGAGCGAGCTCACCCGATGTGGCTGTATACTGGCGCTGACAACAACACTCGAATGCACCCGGAGGACATCGATGAGAAGACCGTGAAAGAGTGGCTCAAGTGTATCACCGACGCGCGCGACAATCCGCGAGGGTCGAGATGGATCCCGCCCTACAACGCCAACAACCAACCATTAGAGGTATGACACGCATTTCCAAGTGAATTACTCATGCGCAAATTGTCCGAGTGAACTGAATGATCCGAGTGAACTGACTGAACTGTCTGTCTCTGATCTTCATGTCTTGCAGGAGTTCCAGAAGATGCTCTCGCTTGTGCCGAATGGAGAACAACTTGTCGGAGACGTGGGAAGCTAACATGGTAGCGTCGAGGGCAGCTACGTGGAGGACAGTGAGGAGGAAAGCGACGACTCGGAAGAGAGCGACGAGGTCGAGTCTTCCCAGTCTCCGGAGCTGCGCTCCGAGCGCCGCTCCAAGCTAACTCATGATCCGAGTGCTGGCCCGGAGAAGGAAGTGGTTCCGAGTGCTAAGGCTCCGAAACGCACTCGGACGTTGTCGCCCGAACCGACTGTGAAGACCGCCAAGCAGCCCAAGGTCGCTTCCCCAAGCCTCGGAAGGCTCTGCCCAGGATCAAGGTCACTGTGCCTATCGCCTCAACGTGAGTGTCTTTGTCAGCTTTTCTTTTCTGTCTTTGCCAACTTTTGGACTCTTCTGACCGAGTGAATCTTCTGAACCAGAGCCGCCACCTCGACCATGTCTCCCATGCAGATCGACGGAGACCAAATCGAGGCCGAGTCGGCAGACGTGGCCACTTCTCAGAAAGGTAACAATGATTTCATTTTTTTCTTTGATCTATGATCCGATTGAATTGTCCTCATCTGATTGAATTGCGTACTGAGGCTGATCGTGTCGAGTGAATGCAGCACTTGTAGAGATTATCCATGTCGACGACGATGAGGGACCATCGCGGAAGGACGCCGAGAAGGGGACCGCAGCCCCGACTGCTTCCCAGACCACCACACCGAAGGCACCTCCAAGCCAAGCACCTCCAGTTCCTCCTGCGCAGCCCGTGATCGTGCCCCTGGCACAAGGGTCCTCTCAGGCCGGTGCTGGCCCGGTCACAGCGCCGTCGACTGCTTTGACCTCGGCTCCAACTCCTCCCGTCAACATCTTCAGTCTGTACAAGGTGCCAGAGGGCCAGACTGGAGCCAGCAAGGAAGTAATGATCCAAGCGGAACTGATGACCCAACGACTCAAGGAGATGTGCGCAGCTAGCAAGCTGGCATACGATGCCAGTGCTGCCCTCCAGGAGAACGTTCGAGTAAGTACCCTTGTAAGTTGATCTCCAAGTCATTTTTCTTTTGTAGGAATTTCAGTCAGAAAATATCCGGTACACCCTCCGGTACACCCACTGGGTGTTTATTTCTTTTTTGTGTTCGGCTGTCACTCGGATCGGGCGGACCGCTCCGAGTGGATACCATTCCAGTGGGGGCACGCTGAGTGCACCCACTGGGTGTAGTCCCCGAGATTGCCGTCGACTGCGAGCAGTCGGCGGGAGTCTTAGAGCTCTTCCTTCTTTTTTTTTGTTCGGCCGTCACTCGGATCGGGCGAACCGTTTCGAGTGGATACCGTTCCAGTGGGGGCACGCTGAGTGCACCCACTGGGTGTAGTCCCCGAGACTGCCGTTGACTGCGGGCAGTCGGCGGGAGTCTTAGAGCTCTTTCTTCTTGTTGTTTGTTTTTTTGTGGTTGGCCGTCACTAGGATCGGGCGGACCGTTCCGAGTGGATACCGTTCCAGTGGGGGCACGCTGAGTGCACCCACTGGGTGTAGTCCCCGAGACTGCCATTGACAGCGGGCAGTCGGCGGGAGTCTTAGAACTTAGAATCTGATACTGGTCAAGTTTGTTCCTCCCTGACAAAGGGTACTTCAGGATCTGATACTGGTCAAGCTTGTTCCTTCCTGGAGCGTCGGTCCCTGGGCACTCAAAATATTCTTTAACATTAACTGATCTGTTCTCACTTGTATTTCAGAAAACTTGCGAGCTTGGGACTCAGTACGTGTCACTGGAGAAAGAGACGGCCCAGCTCCGACTGGATTTGGAGGTGGAGAGGAGGAACACAGCGCGCGTTGAAGCAGAGCTCAAGACCATGGGAGGTAAGCTTCAATTACTGAGCATTCTGCTTTCGTCTTTTTCCGTTCTTTGAACCGAGTGACTTCACTCGAACAGATGTGCGTAGTGAAAACCATCGACTCCAAGTGCGGCTCAGAACCTCTGTCTCTTTAGAAACTATGAAGCAGGCACTCAAGAACAAGGACAACGAGCTAGCAGGAGCGCAGAAAGTAGCGAAGGAAAAGACCAAAGCCGCCGAAGAGAAGCTGGCCTCACTCGAGAATCTTGAAGGAGAGAACAAGACGCTGAAGGCCGCCATCACAGAGGCGAAGAAGGAAGTGGTTGAGCTCAAGAAGCAAAAGGCCGAGTGGGACGGCAAGCTCCGGGCCCAAGCAAATGCTCATGAGCAGGAGAAGAAGACTCTGAACGAGAAGATCAACCAGCTCATCGAGAAGAAGAATGCTCTGGAGAAGTATATAGAGGAGTTCACGGAGGAGATGTACACCAAGCTTGCAGGTAACTTATAACATCCGAGTGCATTTCAACTTATCTCCGAGTGAACTTCATGCATGCTGATGTTTGTCTCTCCTTTTTTCTCGTTTACAGAGTACTGCCGGGACTTCGAGCTTGAGACTGACAGAATCGAGAGGGATCTGGATCCTTCCAGGTCACTCATCGGTGACAAGGCTGCCCTGGGCGTCTTGCGGCTTGAATCTCGCATTGAAGATGTTCAGGGGTACATCATCCGCTTGCGGGGTGCACTCGGAAGGATCGACAAGGAGCTGTGGCCTGAAGACACCCTCGACACCGACCTGGAAGCCATGATGACTCGTCTCAATGACATTCCCAGTTGAGTTCAAGCGTGGAAGAAGTTGGCTGCCCACTGCGGTGCAGACGTGGCCCTCTCCCTGGTCCGAGTGCATTGCAAGGACGCGGAGGAGGAGAAACTGAAGACTCACCAAGTTGCCAACACGAAGAAACTCAAGTTTGAGGACTTCATGGAGACATTCATCGAAGCAGCCACTCGGATCGCAGACGGTATCGACTTGGATTCCTTTGTTGAGCCGGCCAACCCCACAGGGGCATGAGAAAACTTTAAGTCCTACCCATTAGCCTCGGTATGCCGAGTGGAACTGTATTCCTTAAACTCTTTCGGGTTTCGGGCCCGCATACTCGTATTTTCTTTTGAACTTCTGGAGTTATTCGAATGCTTTCCTTCGAGTCTTTGAAAGGGGTTTTAACTTAGGCAAAAGCTGGTTCGCAGCTAAGCCTCCGAGTGAGAGGGAAGCTCTTCACTCGGAGCGGCGTTTTAACTTGGGCGAAAGCTGGTTCGCAGCCAAGCCCCTGAGTGAGAGGGAAGCTCTTCACTCGGAGCAGCGTTTTAACTTGGGCGAAAGCTGGTTCGCAGCCAAGCCCCCGAGTGAGAGGGATGCTCTTCACTCGGAGTAGCTTTTTAATTTGGGCGAAGGCTGGTTTGCCGCCAAGCCCCCGAGTGTGAGGGACGCTCTTCACTCGGAGTATGTTTTTAACTTGGGCGAAAGCTGGTTCGCAGCCAAGCCCCCGAGTGAGAGGGATGCTCTTCACTCGGAGTAGTGTTTTAACTTGGGCGAAAGCTGGTTCGCAGCCAAGCCCCCGAGTGAGAGGGACGCTCTTCACTTGGAGTAGTGTTTTAACTTGGGCGAAAGCTGGTTCGCAGCCAAGCCCCCGAGTGAGAGGGACGCTCTTCACTCGGAGTAGTGTTTTAACTTGGGCGAAAGCTGGTTCGCAACCAAGCCCCCGAGTGAGAGGGATGCTCTTCACTCGGAGTAGTGTTTTAACTTGGGCGAAAGCTGGTTCGCAGCCAAGCCCCCGAGTGAGAGGGACGCTCTTCACTCGGAGTAGGTTTTTAACTTGGGCGAAAGCCGGTTCGCAGCCAAGCCCCCGAGTGAGAGGGACGTTCTTTACTCGGAGTAGGTTTTTAACTTGGGCGAAAGCTGGTTCGCAGCCAAGCCCCCGAGTGTGAGGGATGCTCTTCACTCGGAGTAGGTTTTTAACTTGGGCGAAAGCCGGTTCGCAGCGAAGCCCCCGAGTGAGAGGGACGTTCTTCACTCGGAGTACGTTTTTAACTTGGGTGAAAGCCGGTTCGCAGCCAAACCCCCGAGTGAGAGGGATGCTCTTCACTCGGAGTAGGTTTTTTATTTGGGCGAAAGCTGGTTCGCAGCCAAGCCCCCGAGTGAGAGGGGTGCTCTTCACTCGGAGTAGGTTTTTAACTTAGGCAAAAACTGGTTTGCAGCTAAGTTGAAGGGCGTACACCCACTGGGGGTTGGAAGCCAGAGAATGCGTACGAGTGAACTCAATGCGGAACTGGAAAAGTCATGCTTTTAATCATCAAATATCACACGAGTACTTTTATTACATCTCCTCATCAAGTATAGAAACGTCGAAGCAAGTCTGCATTCCAAGCGCGGGGCTCGTCTGCTTGCTTCAGAAGGTTGTACAGGTGATATGCTCCATTGTGCATAACCTTTAAAATGACGAAAGGACCTTCCCACGCAGGAGCAAGCTTGTGAGGTCGCTGCTGATCCACTCGGAGCACAAGATCTCCTTCCTGAAAGGTCCGACTTCTGACGTGCCTGCTATGAAAACGTCGTAGATCTTGCTGATAAATGGTCGAGCGGATAAGAGCCATCTCTCTCTCCTCTTCCAAGAGATCAACTGCGTCTTGCCGCGCCTGCTCTGCTTCAGATTCGGAGTATAGTTCCACTTGGGGCGAATTGTGGAGCAGGTCACTCGGCAAGACGGCTTCAGCTCCGTACACCATGAAGAAGGGAGTACGATTGGTGGACCGATTGGGGGTCGTCCTCAAGCCCCAAAGAACTGACGGCAACTCGGTGACCCAGGCTCCAGCTGCATGCTCCAAATCACGCATGAGTCGTGGCTTTAATCCCTGAAGTATCAGCCCGTTTGCTCTCTCAGCTTGTCCATTCGACTGCGGGTGCACCACAGATGCATAGTCGACTCGGGTGCCTTGGGTGGCACAGAATGCCCTGAACTCTTCCGAGTCGAAGTTTGAGCCGTTGTCAGTGATAATGCTGTGGGGCACGCCATATCTAAAGACTATCTCCTTCATAAACTTGATCGTCGTACGAGAGTCCAGCTTCTTGATGGGTTTGGCTTCGATCCACTTAGTGAACTTGTCGACCGCAACTAGGAAGTGGGTGAATCCACTCGCCCCTGTCCGGAGGGGTCCCACCATGTCGAGTCCCCAGACTGCAAACGGCCAGACGAGTGGAATCGTCTTTAGAGCAGATGCAGGCTTGTGCGATAAGTTTGCATAGAACTGGCACCCGGCGCAATGTTGAACTATCTCCTGCGCAGCTTCATTGGCACGTGGCCAGAAGAAGCCGGCTCGGTAAGCTTTAGCCACGATTGTCCGAGAGGACGCGTGGTGACCACAAGTTCCCGAGTGAATCTCCTCCAGGATCAATCGACCTTCCTCCGAAGAGATGCAGCGCTGAGTCACACCGGTGACGCTCTTTCTGTATAACTGATCGCACATCACTGTAAAGGCCTTGGACCTGCGAACAATCTGGCGGGCCTCGGCTTCATCTTCTGGAAGTTCCTGTCTGAGCAGGTATGCAATATAAGGCACTGTCCACTCGGGCGTGATTGCTAGGATCTCCATGACCAAATCAATGACTGCCGGGACCTCGACTTCAGTCGGATCGGACAGACCGACCACTTGCGGGGGCTCTTCCGTGAAGGGATCTTCTTTCACCGTCGGAGAACGTAAATCCACGAGGAAGACATTGCTGGGTATGGGTTTCCGAGTGGACCCGATCTTTGCCAGGTCGTCTGCCTCCTGATTCTTAGCTCGGGGGACGTGATGCAGCTCCAGACCCTCAAATTTCTTCTCCAACTTTCTCACCGCGTTGCAATATCCTGTCATAGCAGGGCTTCTGATATCCCACTCCTTCATCACTTGGTTCACAACTAGATCCGAGTCTCCGTAGACCATCAGGCGCCGGACGCCGAGTGAAATGGCCATACGTAGACCATAAAGGAGCGCTTCGTACTCGGCCTCATTGTTGGAGGAATCGAAGTGAATCTGCAGAACATATCTGAGATGATCGCCCTTCGGAGACACTAACACAACTCCAGCTCCTGAACCATTCAGCATCTTGGAACCATCAAAGAACATGGTCCAGTGTTCCGGGTGACTCTGAGTCGGTTGCTGCTGTTCTGTCCACTCGACTAGGAAATCAGCCAATGCTTGGGACTTGATTGCCTTTTTTGCCTCAAACTTGATGTCCAGGGGCAGGAGCTCGATAGCCCACTTCACCAATCGACCAGTCGCATCCTGATTGTTCATGATCTCAGACAGCGGGGCGTTGCTGACGACCGATATGACGTGCTCTTGGAAGTAATGGGCTACTTTCTTCGCGGTCAGATTGATGCCATAGACGAGCTTCTGATAATGTGGATATCTCTGCTTGGACGGAGTTAGGACTTCGGAAATGTAAAAAACTAGGCGCTGAACTTTGTAAGTTTTGCCCTGTTCTTCTCGCTCGACTGTCAGGACAGTGCTGACAACTTGACCAGTGGCCGCAATGTACAACAGCAACAGCTCGTTGCTGTTCGGAGCGGCAAGCACCGGCTGGGTGGAAAGCAGGGCTTTGAGCTCAACAAACGCTGCTTGTGCTTCAGCAGTCCACTCGAACGAATCAGATTTCTTCATCAATCGGTACAGGGGCAGTGCCTTCTCACCGAGATAGGAGATGAATCGGCTAAGAGTTGCGAGGCAACCCGTGAGCTTCTGTACATCATGAAGACGTTCGGGACGTTTCATTCGTACAATCGCCCCAATCTTCTCAGGATTGGCATCTATCCCTCATTCGGAAACGAGGAAACCGAGTAACTTGCCCCTAGGAACCCCGAAAGTGCACTTTGCTGGATTCAGCTTGATATCATACTTCCGCAGATTTACGAAAGTTCCAGCTAGGTCAGCCAGCAGGTCGGAACCTTTTCTGGACTTGACCACTATGTCATCCATGTATGCCTCAATGTTCCGACTGATCTGTTTTTGCAAACACTTCTGCACCATGCGCATGAAAGTGGCACCAGCATTTTTAAGACCGAATGGCATGGTGATATAGCAGAAACACCTGAATGGGGTGATAAAAGCTGTTTTTATTTCATCTGGCCCATATAGTAGGATCTGGTGCTACTCGGAGTACGCATCCAGAAAAGACAGTCACTCACAACCCGCAATGGAATCTACGATTTGATCTATGCGGGGGATCGGGAAATGATCCTTGGGGCAGACCCGATTGATGTGCTTGAAATCAATGCACATTCGGAGAGACTTATCCTTCTTAGGGACCATGATGACGTTGGCGAGCCACTCGGAGTGGTACACCTCACGGATGAACTCGGCTGCCAGGAGCCGAGTAACTTCTTCGCCAATGGCCTTCCTCTTCTGTGTGGCAGAGCGACGAAGATGCTCCTTCACAGGTTTTGCCTTTGGGTCGACTCGCAAACGGTGCTCAGCCAGCTCCCTGGGTACACCCGGCATGTCGGATGGTTTCCGTGCGAAGATGTCCCAGTTCTCATGGAGGAACTGGATGAGCGCTTCTTCATATTTGCTGTCGAGTGTCATTGAGATCTTGGTGGGAGCAGCATTGGGATCTTCCGGGTGGATGTGTACAGGCTTCGTGTCACCAGCCGACTGAAATGCAGATTCTGCCGCTGGCCTCTTGGAGCGCAGCAGATCACTCAGATCGGCATTCTTCTTGTACTCCTCCAACTAAACCATGGCCATCTGTTCATCAGCTATCTTGGACCCTTGATGCAAACACTCCTCCACACGCTGCCGACTGACAGTGACTGTGATCACACCTTTGGGGCCGGGCATCTTCAGCTTGAGGTACACATAACATGGGCGGGCCATGAAACGTGCGTAAGCCGGCCGACCAAGGATGGCATGGTAGCCGCTGCGGAAGTCGACCACTTCGAAGGTCAGCCTTTCCTTCCTGTAGTTCTTGTCATCTCCAAAGACCACATCCAGGGCGATTTGCCCGAGTGACTTCGCTTTCTTGCCGGGGATCACCCCGTGGAACAGCATACTGCTTTCACTAAGACGGGACATCGGGATGCCCATCGCCTTCAGAGTGTCAGCATAGAGTATGTTCAGTCCGCTTCCACCGTCCATGAGGACCTTTCGCAACCGGACGCCTCCCACAACCGGATCGACCACTAGCGCCTGCCGCCCAGGGGTAGCAATGTAGGCTGGGTGATCCGACTGATCAAAGGTGATCGGAGTCTTCGACTAGTTCAGAAACTTTGTCGTCGCCGACATGGCCATGTTCACTTCTCGGTTGATGACGTTCAACCGGCTCCTGCTCTCTACATCTGCAAAGATCATCAGGGTTGCGTTGACACTGGGAAAAGGTTCATCCTTGTCTTCACCATCAGCATCATCCGGGCTCTTCTCACTCGACGGACGTCTCGAAACTGCTGTATCAGCAACCTACACTATCGAGTGGTATGCTTGGGCAATATCAGATTGCCCTCCTCATCTTTTCTGGTGTGGACGTGACACGGCAAATCGAGGACATCTTGGCCCGATTGATCTCTCTTTTTCTTCGGGATCCACTTTTCCTTAGCCTTCCCCTTGTTCTTGGCTTGACCGGCCAGTGCGGCAGCCTCGGCCTGAGCCGAACCGTCAGCCTTGCGCTTCGGCTTCCGACTGGGATTACTGTTTTCGGGGTTGGGCTCACTGGTTTTCCCTTTGCCGTTACGGAGACGGTCTTCCTCTTCTCCGTTTGCGTACCGAGTGGCGATCTCCATCATTCTGCTCATGGTCAAAGATCCTGACCGGCCAAATTTCAGGATGAGCTCCCTGTATCTGACTCCTGCCTTGAAGGCGCAGACTGCTTGGTGTTCTGTGACGTTCTCAACCACATGGCAAGGTCGTCCACCGCTGAATGTACTCCCTCAAGGTTTCATTCGGTTTCTGCACACAATGCTGCAACTCTGTCAATCCAGCAGGGCGTTTGCACGTGCCCTCGAATGTTTTGATGAACACTCGGGCCAAATCTTCCCAGCAGTATATGCTGGCCGGAGTGAGCTGGTTGAGCCAGGCGCGGGCGGACCCTTCCAGCATCAAAGGCAAATGCTTCATAGCCACATAGTCATTTCCTCCTCCAATCTGCACTGCCACTCGGTAATGCTCTAACCAAGTTTCTGTCTTGGACTCACCGGTGAATTTGCTTAATCCAGCCGCCAATCTGAAGTTAGGCGGAATCTCGGTGGCCCTGATTGCTCTGCTGAAACACTCGGGCCTGGAGATGAATGCTCCACTTCCACTTGGACGATCTCTGTCCAAGTTTTCTCTCAGAGCTCTGCCTCTCTCGACCGGGTTCTGAGCGAGAACGGATCTCACATTGAACTACGGGTCTCGATAGTCAACTGGTTCTCTCTGGCGATAACCGTCACCATGGTGGGGAGGGCTAGCCCTCCAATCATTGCCGTAAGGACGCCTGGCGTCGTACGGCCGGGGCGCGTACGAACCATCCCGCGGAAGGGGCGACTGCATACGGCGTCGATCATCTTGACGCCGCGGAGGTGTATTCAGACTGCGATCCTGTCCCGAGTACTGGTCTTGGTGGAGGTCTCGGTCATTTCACCGCGGAGGCGAGTGTCTGTTTCTCCTTGGGGACACCGGGCTGTGGGCCGACTGAACAGTGTCAGCCCTAATGGATCTGCTATGAATCCTGTTGCGCGACTGGGACACTGCTGAATTTTTCTCTTCAGCCACCTTGAGCAGGGCCCGGATCTGCCGAAGACCCTCTCCCACCTCGGATCGGGACGGCTCGATGGAATCTACTATCCGAGTGGCCGCCGCCAAATTCTGAACGGGAGTGCGGAACACCTGGAAATTCTGTTGCTGGTCATTCAAGAACAACTGCCGCTGCCGCCGACTGGAACTGGGCTAATGTTGCCACTGGGTGTGATCGTCGAGTGATTTCTGGAGTGCCTCCAGATGACTGCGCTCAGCCAAGTTGGCCTGGCACGCGGCCTCCAAAGCCTGAGCCTCGGGGGTCGTCCCAACGATGGGCGTCTGGAGGGTCTGCTCGGTTCTGCGCTGCAGCTCCTCCCTCTGCTGCCGAGTGAGAGGTCGGGGGTAGTACTCGTCATGACGGTCTCCGCCACCGCCAAGATCAACGCGCGATGGGTCACCTGTCTCAGCGCCACCGCGGCCGTACCCAGGCGGACTGGGCGGGGAATCGGCCATCAGCACCTCTGCAGCGGGATCGCTGCTCTCGCACTCGGACAAGCTTTCCGAGTGCTCATGCACGGAGGTGAACAGATCGAAGACAGGCTCATCGGGCTCGATTGCCGCGATCTGTGGGGCCGCGACCTGAAGGGCCACCGCGTGCTTGACCCACCGTTGAAGCCGTGAGCGTCCGGAACGCTTGCGACGACGGCTGGTGGAGAGCGAAGACGCCGACTGGTACGGAGTCGATGGTTGTCGAAGGAGAACACCGAAGGAACTCACGCGGAAGTGCGCTGCGCCGTGGATGGGCAATGCCTTGACATCCAGCGGGGCTTCTTGGAGCCACGCCGAATTGTCGGCGATGAAGCTGAGGACGCCGAAACAGATCTCGCCGCCCAGGGTCAGTCCGCCGCCGGAAACCATGGTGAAGATGGGAAAAATTGCAACTACGCCGGAAGTCGCTAGACGCCTGCCCCACGGTGGGCACCAACTATCGTGGGTGCAAGCCTGGCAGTAGTGTGTAGGGATATGGATGAGAGGGTAGAGCCTAGCTACGGCGCGGTTGTTACACTCAGATTTACGAGTTCAGGCCCCTCAGCGGTGGAGGTAACAGCCCTACGTCTCGGTGCTCTGGAGCTAGATTGCTTGAGTGTATGATTACAAAGGTTGTGAACCCTTGGAATGGAGCCGGGGGGGTGGCTTATATAGTCTCCGCCAAGTTTCCCCATGAATGCCGCCATTACCAGGGGTTAAAGAGGGGGTTTAAGGGCGCCAGGTAACGGGCGCATTGATTACAATTAATACGGGTGAGCGCACGTCCCGACCGTTGCGTTCCTGGAGCCTCCTGGTCTTCTCTGGTCGAGTGACTGTCAGGTAGTCCGAGTGAAATAGCCGGTCGAGTGAACTCCTGCTTTCCGAGTGGTTCATTGAACTCCGAGTGGATGTCAATTTGTAGAATTCTTGGTTGCTGATCTGGCCCTGGGGCCCAGTATAAGGCGTGTGGAGTCTTAGGGTAGGGTCTGTAGGTCAGGCCTGTTACACTATCCCTAGTATATGTCCTCGTCAAATATCACATGAACCATGATAGCAATGATCTCCAATTTTAACAGAAATAACAGGCATGCCAACTACAGGTTTGTTTTTATCTTTAGGGTCTGGCTTAGCAATTCTAGTTGCTCCATCACAGAAATATATGACATGTCCATCAATATTATCAACCAAAAGATCTTTAACCATTACAACACTAGGTTCAACTTTACTTTGTTCAGAAGGTCTAGGTGCTCTAATATTACTCTTATTAGCCACAGTTGAAACTTTAGCATGTTCCTTAATCCTAACAGGGAAAGGAGGTTTCTCAATATAAGCAGTAGGCACAACTGGATCAACATGGTAAACAATTGTTTCTTCTTTAACACTAACAGGTTCTTCTTTTAATTCAATAGGTGGATGATATTTAAACCATTTCTCCTTAGGGAGATCAACATGAGCAGCAAAAGATTCACAAAAGGTACCTACTATCTTGGAGTCAAGTCCATATTTAGTACTAAACTTACGAAAAGCATCAGTTTCCATAAAAGATTTAACACAATCAAACTCAAGATTTATACCTGACTCATTACCTTTGTCGATTTCCCAATCTTCATAATTGCGTTTAATTCTTTCAAGAGGATCCCATCTGGATTCAATAGTTCTTTTCATAAAGGAACCAGTAGAAGAAGTATCGAGCATGGATTGATCATTATGAGAAAGCCGAGCATAAAAGTTTTGAAGAATTATTTCTCTTGAGAGCTCATGATTGGGGCATGTGTGCAACATATACTTAAGCCTCCCCCAAGCTTGAGCGATACTTTCTCCTTCACGAGGCCAAAAATTATATATATAATTCCGATCACGATGAACCAAATGCATAGGATAAAATTTCTGGTGGAATTCCAGCTTCAACCGGTTCCAGTCCCATGTTTCAGTATCATCACATAGCCTATACCATGTCAATGCCTTTCCCTCCAAAGATAAAGGGAATACTTTCCTCTTGACTCCATCTCCGGATAAACCTGCAAGCTTAAACAATCCACAAATTTCATCCACATAGATCAAGTGCATATCGGGATGTACCGTTCCATCTCCTGCATAGGGATTAGCTAGCAGTTTCTCTATCATACCCGAAGGAATTTCATAATAAATATTTTCAGTAGGTTCAATAGGTCGAGGAGAAACTCTTATTACTTCTGGTCGAGGTGAAGATACCCCGAACAAGCCCCTCAAAGGATTACTTTAAATAGTGACAAGTGACAATAAATTTCAGCACGTAATATAAATGTTTCCTTACCAAATTCCACTCACCAAAGACGCTTCACTCCCCGGCAATGGCGTCAGAAAAGAGTCTTGATGACCCACAAGTATAGGGGATCAATCGTAGACCTTTCGATAAGTAAGAGTGTCGAACCCAACGAGGAGCAGAAGGAAATGACAAGCGGTTTTCAGCAAGGTATTCTCTGCAAGTACTGAAAGTAGCGGTAACAGATAGTTTTGATAGCAAGATAATTCGTAACAAGTAACAAATAGTAATAGTAACAAAAAGTGCAGCAAGGTGGCCTAATCCTTTTTGTAGCAAAGGACAAGCCGGAACGAACTCGTATAATAAGCAAAGCGTTCTCGAGGACACATGGGAATTTCATCTAGTCACTTTCATCATGTTTGTTTGATTCGCGTTTGCTACTTTGATAATTTGATATGTGGGTGGACCGGTGCTTGGGTGCTATTCTTACTTGAACAAGCCTCCCACTTATGATTACCCCCTCTCGCATGCATCCGCAACTACGAAAGAAGAATTAAGATAACTCTAACCATAGCATGAAACATGTGGATCCAAATCAGCCCCTTACGGAATAGCGCATAAACTAGGGTTTAAGCTTCTGTCACTCTAGCAACCCATCATCTAATTACTAGTCAACAATCCCTTCCCTTAGGCCCAAAGATGGTGAAGTGTCATGTAGTCGACGTTCACACGACACCACTAAAGGAAGCAACAACATACATATCATCAAAATATCGAACGAATACCAAATTCACATGATTACTTATGACAAGACTTCTCCCATGTCCTCAAGAACAAAAGTAACTACTCACAAATCATATTCATGTTCAAGATCAGAGGGGTATTGAATAGCATTAAGGATCTGAACATATAATCTTCCACTAAATAAACCAACTAGCATCAACTACAAGATGTGATCAACACTACTAGCAACCCACAGGTACCAATCTGAGGTTTTGAGACAAAGATTGAATACAAAAGATGAACTAGGGTTTGAGATGAGATGGTGTTGTTGAAGATGTTGATGAAGATTGGTCCTCCCACGATAAGAGGATCGTTGGTGATGTCGATGGCTTCGATTTCCCCCTCCTGGAGGGAAGTATCCCCGGCGGAATAGCTCCACCGGAGAGCAAAATAGCTCCTGCCCAGGTTCCTCCTCAAGACGGCGGCTCTTCGTCCCAAAATCCTTCTCTTGATTTTTTCTAAGGCAAATGGCTTCATATAGCAGAAGGAGGGGGCCAGACGCCAGCTGTGGGCCCCACAAGGCACCAGGGCGCGCCCAGGGGGGCCGCGCCCTGCTGCCTTGTGGGCAACTGGTGGGTCCCCTCTGGTATTTCTTTTCTCCAGTATTTTTTATATATTCATTAAAAAATCTCCGTGAAATTTCAGGTCAATTGGAGCTCTGTAGATTAGGTATCTCTGATATGGCTATTTCAGGTCCAGAATTCTAGCTGCCGGCATTCTCCCTCTTCATGTAAATCTTGCAAATTAAGAGAGAAAAGGCATAAGAATTGTACCATAAAGTGAAATAATGATCAAAAACATAATAAATAACAGTAGGAAATCATGATGCAAATTGGACGTATCACAGTTTTATCCGAGGATGGAGTTAAGAGGAAGGTATTCCCTTTATGTTTGGAGGGAAAGGCATTGACATGGTATAGGCTATTGGATGATACTGGAACATGGGATTGGAACCGGTTGAAGCTGGAATTTCAGCAGAAATTTTATCCTATGCATTTGGTTCATCGTGTTCAGAATTATATATATAATTTTTGGCCTCGTGAAGGAGAAAGTATCACTCAAGCTTGGAGGAGGCTTAAGTATATGTTGCACACATGCCCCAATCATGAGCTCTCAAGAGAAATAATTATACAAAACTTTTATGCTCGGCTTTCTCGTAATGATCAATCCATGCTCGATACTTCTTCTACTGGTTCCTTTATGAAGAGAACTATTGAAATCAAATGGGATTTTCTGGTAAGAATTAAACGCAACTCCGAAGATTGGGAAATTGACAAAGGTAAAGAGCCAGGTATAAATCTTGGGCTTGATTGTGTTAAATCTTTTATGGAAACTGATGCTTTTCATAAGTTTAGTACTAAATATGGACTTGACTCTGAGATAGTAACTACTTTTTGTGAATCATTTGCTGCTCATGTTGATCTCCCTAAGGAGAAATGGTTTAAGTTTCATCCACCTATTGAATTAAAGGAAGAACCCATCATAGCTAAAGAGGAAATACTTATTTATAATGTTGATCCAGTTGTGCCTACTGCTTATATCGAGAAACCTCCTTTCCCTGTTAGGATTAAGGAACATGCTAAGGCCTCAACTATGGTTAATAAGAGTAATACTAAACCAATTAAATCCTCTGAACAAATTAAATTTGAACATAATATTGCAATGGTTAAAGATCTTTTGGTTGATAACATTGATGGACATGTCATATATTTCTGTGATGAAGCAACTAGAAATTGCTAAGCCAGACCCTAAAGATAAAAACAAACCTGTAATTGGCATGCCTATTATTTCTGTTAAAATTGGAGATCATTGTTGTCATGGTCTATGTGATATTGGTGCTAGCGTGAGTGCTATTCCATTTACTCTTTACCAAGAAGTCATGAATGATATTGCACCTGTTGAGATTGAAGTTATTGATGTTACTATTAAGCTTGCAAACAGAGATACTATTACACCACTTGGGATTGTTAGAGATGTTGAAGTCTTGTGTGGTAAGATCAAATACTCTACTGATTTTCTTGTTCTTGGATCACCACAAGATGATTTTTGTCCCATTATATTTGGTAGACCTTTCTTGAATACTGTTAATGCTAAGATTGATTGCAATAAAGAAATAGCCAGTGTTAATTTTGGTGATGTATCCCATGATTTCAATTTCTCTAAGTTTAGTAGACAACCTCATGATAAAGAATTACCTAATAAAGATGAAATTATTGGTCTTGCTTCTATTGATGTGCCTCCTACTGATCCTTTGGAACAATACTTGTTAGACCATGAAAATGATATGCATATGAATGAAAGAAATGAAATAGATGAAATATTCTTTAAACAAGCACCTATCCTTAAACATAATTTGCCTGTTGAAACTCTGGGAGATCCTCTTCCACCTAAGAGTGATCCTGTATTTGAATTAAAGAAATTACCTGATATACTTAAATATGCTTATCTCGATGAAAAGAAGATATATCCTGTTATTATTAGTGCTAACCTTTCAGAGCATGAAGAAAAGAGATTACTTAAAACTCTATGGAAGCATTGTGCAGCTATTGGGTATACTCTTGATGATCTTAAGGGCATTAGTCCCACTCTATGTCAGCACAAAATTCATATGGAGCCAGATGCTAAACCAGTTGTTGATCATCAAAGAAGATTAAATCCTAAAATGAAGGATGTGGTAAGAACTGAAATATTAAAGCTTCTGGAGGCAGGTATAATTTATCCTATAGCTGATAGTAGATGGGTAAGTCATGTTCATTATGTTCCTAAGAAAGGAGGTATTGCCGTTGTCCCTAATGATAAAAATGAACTTATCCGACAAAGAATTATAACTGGTTATAGGATGGTAATTCATTTCAGGAAATTAAATAAAGCTACTAGGAAAGATCATTACCCCTTGCCTTTTATTGATCAAATGTTAGAAAGACTATCTAAACATAGACACTTTTGCTTCCTAGATGGATATTCTGGTTTCTCTCAAATACCTGTATCAAAAGAAGATCAAGAGAAAACCATTTTTACTTGTCCTTTTGGAACTTATGATTATCGTCGTATGCCTTTTGGTTTATGTAATGCACCTGCTACCTTTCAAAGATGTATGACTGCTATATTCTCTGACTTTTGTGAAAACATTGTTGAGGTATTCATGGATGATTTTTCCGTTTACGGAACTTCTTTTGATGATTGCTTAAGCAACCTTGATCGAGTTTTGCAGAGATGTGAAGAAACTAATCGTGTTTTGAATTGGGAGAAGTGCCACTTTATGGTGAATGAAGGTATAGTCCTTGGGCATAAAATTTCTGAAAGAGGTATTGAAGTAGACAAAGCCAAAGTTGATGCAACTGAGAAAATGCCATGTCCTAAAGATATCAAAGGAATAAGAAGTTTCCTAGGTCATGCTGGTTTCTATAGAAGATTTATGAAAGACTTCTCTAAAATTTCTAGGCCTCTTACTAATCTCTTGCAAAAAGATATTCCATTTGTTTTTGATGATGATTGCGTAGAAGCCTTTGAAATACTTAAGAAAGCCTTAATATCTGCACCTATTATTCAACCACCTGATTGGAACCTACCCTTTGAGATTATGTGTGATGCTAATGATTTTGCTGTTGGTGTTGTTCTAGGACAAAGAGTTGATAAGAAATTAAATGTTATCCATTATGCCAGTAAAACTCTAGACAGTGCTCAAAGAAATTATGCTACTACTGAGAAAGAATTTTTAGCAGTTGTGTTTGCATGTGATAAGTTCAGATCTTATATTGTTGATTCTAAAGTAACTGTTCACACTGATCATGCTGCTATTAAATACCTTATGGAAAAGAAAGATGCTAAACCTAGACTTATTAGGTGGGTTCTTTTGTTACAAGAATTTGATTTGCATATTGTTGATAGAAAAGGAGCTGAAAATCCAGCAGCGGATAATTTGTCTAGGATGGAAAATGTTCTTCATGATCCACTGCCTATTAATGATAATTTTCCTGATGAGCAATTAGCTGTGGTAAATGCTGCTCGTGCTAGCCCTTGTTATGCAGACTATGCTAATTATATTGTTGCTAAATATATTCCACCTAGTTTTACCTACCAACAAAAGAAAAAGTTCTTCTTTGATTTAAGACATTACTTTTGGGATGACCCAAATGTATATAAAGAAGGAGTAGATGGTATTATTAGACATTGTGTACCTGAGCATGAACAGGAACAAATCCTACGGAAGTGTCACTCCGAGGCATACGGAGGACACCATGCTGGAGACAGAACTGCACATAAGGTATTACAGTCCGGTTTTTATTGGCCTACTCTTTTCGAAGATGCACGTAAGTTTGTCCTTTCTTGTGATGAATGTCAAAGAATTGGTAATGTTGGTAGATGTCAAGAAATGCCTATGAATTATTCACTTGTTATTGAACCATTTGATGTTTGGGGTTTTGATTATATGGGACCTTTTCCTAAATCCAATGGGTATACACATATTCTTGTTGCTGTTGATTATGTTACTAAGTCGGTAGAAGCTATTCAAACTAGTAGTGCTGATCACAACACCTCTATTAAAATGCTTAAAGAAGTTATATTCCCTAGGTTTGGTGTCCCTAGATACTTGATGACTGATGGTGGTTCACATTTTATTCATGGTGCTTTCCGTAAACTTCTTGCTAAATATGATGTTAACCATAGAATTGCATCCCCTTACCATCCTCAGTCTAGTGGTCAAGTTGAATTGAGTAATAGAGAAATAAAGTTAATTTTGCAAAAGACTGTTAATAGATCCAGGAAGAATTGGTCTAAGAAACTTAATGATGCATTGTGGGCTTATAGAACTGCTTATAAAAATCCTATGGGTGTGTCTCCATATAAAATGGTCTATGGAAAAGCATGTCATTTACCTCTTGAACTAGAACATAAGGCATATTGGGAAGCTAAAAAAATTAATTACGATTTTAAAATTGCCAGTGAGAAGAGGTTGTTTGACATTAGCTCTCTAGATGAATGGAGAACTCAAGCCTATGAAAATGCCAAGTTATTTAAAGAAAAAGTTAAAAGATGGCATGATAAAAGAATCCAAAAACAGGAATTTAAAGTGGGTGAACATGTTCTATTGTACAACTCTCGTTTCAGATTCTTTGCAGGAAAACTTCTCTCTAAATGGGAAGGGCCATATATCAAAGAAGTTTATCGCTCCGGAGCTATCAAAATCAACAACTCCGAGGGCACTAATCCGAGAGTGGTTAATGGTCAAAGAATTAAACATTATATCTCAGGTACGCCCATTAATGTTAAAACTAATATTATTCAAACAATGACACAGGAAAAACACATCAAAGAGTCCTTCCGGAACGCTCCAGAACCTTGAAAAGGGTTAGGTATGTGATACGCTAAGTAAACCGACTCCAAAAATTCCATAAAAATTATTTCTGTCCATTTTGGAATATTAGAAAAAAATACAAAAATAAGAAACAGCCGAGGGGACCCACGAGGAGGTCACAAGGCAACAGGGCACGACCCCCCTGGGCGCGCCGTGTTGCCTTGTGGGCCCCTCGTGTGCCCTCCCGACTCCATTTTCCTGTCGTATGCTTGTTTTGCAAGATAAAAATTCTTTATATATACTCTCGTATGTTTTGACCACCGCATCGCAAGTTTCTCCTCTGTTCTTGTTTCATGCTGTTTTTCTGACAGATCTAGATCGCTATGGCGCTCCCAAGTTCGTCCAAGGACAAGTTCTTCGAGAAGGTCATCAACCCTTACCTACCAGAGGTGATGAAGCACCCTCAAACCATTGAGATGCGTGAGGGGGTGCTCCACATCCGGGATGTTCAAGGACCTAAGAAGACCGGAAGCGAGAAGGCCAGGCTTGAAGCAGTGGAACAAGAGACCTTCAAGTGTCAGGGGATGGTGGAGCGTGGACTCAATACCAACCACTCCATGATTACAGAATTCATCCGTGAACACAAAGTGGACAGCAAGGATATTGGGGACGTCATCTTCAAGCTCAATGACAGGATTGATCACCTTCAGTCCCAAATTTATGACTTACAAACCTAGAATTTTGAGTATGAAGCCAAATTTAAAGGTATGAGTTTAGTTGCAAGTTTCAGGACTCCGGAAACATGATCATCTTTTTCATGATGGAGAGCCTATGCCGTGGAAGATGGAGGACAAGCCCATCACTTCATCACCACCATCACCGAAGAAAGACACTTGAGCACACGGGTATGGGCACCACCCTTGGCTTGCTCCAAGCTTGGGGGAGGTGCCTCGGTATCGTATCACCATCACCTTTTTATCATCATTATCTATCTTAGTTCGATCCATAGTTATTTCATGATTTAGAAGAATAAAATTTTAGTATGATCTAGTTTCGAGTGCTTGTTTCGTGATCTATCTATCTATGTAATCGTGTGTGAGAGTTATATAATAAAGAGTAGTTTGAGTTTTGCTTCTTTACTTTTATGTTTCAATCTAAGCAATAAAAGAATGAAAAGATCATATGCTAATTCCTTGGAGAGTAATGACTTTACATGAAGAAAAGTATAGTTGATAAAATTTATTGGAAGTTAACAAACATAGCATTGGTCATTGTTGCAATTCATGAAAAAGTTAATAAAGGAAGAGAGGATTCATATATAAATATACTATCTTGGACATCTTTTATGATTGTGAGCCCCCATTAAATATTCCATGCCAAATAGCTGACGTTGGACAAGGAAGACAATGTAATGAGTTATGATTGCTTATATTCACATAGAAGTTATATTGTCATAGATCCTCTAACATGTGGTGCTTGCTCACTATCTTTTGCTAGCCAAAAATCCGCACTAAGTAGAGATACTACTTGTGCATCCAAAACCCTTGAACCCAGTTTCATGTCTGGAGAGTCCACTATATCTACCTGTGGATTGAATAAGATCCTTCAAGTAAGTTATCATTGGTGCATAAAGCAATAAAAATTGCCTCTAAATATGTATGAACCTTTATTGTAAGGGAAAATAAGCTTTGTACGATCTTGTGATGGTGAAGAAATAAAAGTGACAGACTGCATAATAAAGGTTGCTATCACAAGGGGCAATATAAAGTGACATTCCTTTACATTAAGAGTTTGCACATCCAAAAATAAAAAGCGCATGACAACCTCTGCTTCCCTCTGTGAAGGGCATATCTTTTACTTTTCTGTATTTACTTTTATGCAAGAGTCAATAGTGTTCCTCTCTATTCCGTTTTTATTTTTTCTCTTTGCAAGCACCATGTGTTGGGGAAAGATCTAGGCATATATATCCAGTTGGATGTAGGTGATCATGAGTTATTATTGTTGACATTACCTTTGAGGTAAAATTGTTGGGAGGTGAAACTATAAACCCTCATCTTTCTATGTGTCTGATTGAAGCTTTTGCTCTATAAAAATATGTCGTGAGTGTCAGCAATCATAGAAGACTAAATGATAGTTGAGTATGTGGACTTGCTAAAACAAAAAGCTCTTACATAGACTCCTCCTGAAAATATGATGAATTGTAATTGTTTGATTGACCGAGAACATAGTTTGTTAGTTTTCAAGAAAGTTTATGCTTTATACTTCGATGTTGGGATGAATTATTACTTGTTCATGGGAAGCTTTATGATAATATATTGCTGTTATGAAATTAATCATGATGCTTTCATCTCCGTATTTTATTTTATCGACACCTCTCTCTCTAAACATGTGGTCATGATTATCGATTTCGGCTTTCACTTGAGGACAAGCGAGGTCTAAGCTTGGGGGAGTTGATACGTCCAATTTGCATCATGATTTCCTACTGTTATTTATAATTTATTTGGTCATTATTTCACTTTATGATGCAATTATTATGCCTTTTGTCTCTTAATTTGCAAGATTTATATGAAGAGGGAGAATTCCGACAGCTGGAATTCTGGACCTGAAATAGCTACAGCAGGGATACCTATTCTACAGAGCTCCAAATGACCTGAAATTTTACGGATATTTTTTATTGAATATATAAAAAATACTAGAGAAAATAAATACCATAGGGGACCCACCAGTTGCCCACAAGGCAATAGGGCGCGGCCCCCTTGGGGCGCGCCCTGATGCCTTGTGGGACCCACAGCTGGCCTCCGGCCCCCTCCTTCTGCTATATAAGCTCATTTGCCCTAAAACAATTACAGAGAACACTTTCGGGACGAAGCGCCGCCGTCTCGAGGTGGAACCTGGGGAGGAGCACTTTTGCTCTCCGACGGAGCGATTCCGCCGGGGATACTTCCCTCCGGGAGGGGGAAATCGAAGCCATCGACATCACCAACAATCCTCTCATCGTGGGAGGACCAATCTTCATCAACATCTTCACCAGCACCATCTCATCCCAAACCCTAGTTCATCTCTTGTATTCAATCTTTGTCTCAAAACCTCAGATTGGTACCTGTGGGTTGCTAGTAGTGTTGATTACATCTTGTAGTTGTTGCTAGTTGGTTTATTTGGTGGAAGATTATATGTTCAGATCCTTAATGATATTCAATACCCCTATGATCTTGAACATGAATATGATTTGTGAGTTGTTACTTTTGTTCTTGAGGACATGGGAGAAGTCTTGTCATAAGTAATCATGTGAATTTGGTATTCGTTCGATATTTTGATGATATGTATGTTGTTGCTTCCTTTAGTGGTGTCATGTGAATGTCGACTACATGACACTTCACCATACTTGGGCCTGAGGGAAGGCATTGTGGAGTAATAAGTAGATGATGGGTTGCTAGAGTGACAGAAGCTTAAACCCTAGTTTATGCGTTATTCCGTAAGGGGCTAATTTGGATCCATATGTTTCATGCTATGGTTAGATTTATCTTAATTCTTCTTTTGTAGTTGCGGATGCTTGCGAGAGGGGGTAATCATAAGTGGGAGGCTTGTTGAAGTAAGAACAGCACCCAAGCACAGGCGCACCCACATATCAAATTATCAAAGTAGCGAACGCAAATCAAGTGAACATGATGAAAGTGACTAGATGATAATTCCCATGTGTCCTCGAGAACACTTTGCTTTATATAAGAGACCGTTCCGGCTTGTCCTTTGCTATAAAAAGGATTGGGCCACCTTGCTGCACTTTTATTACACTTGTTACTTGCTACTTGTTACGAATTATCTTGCTACAAAACTATCGGTTACCGCTACTTTCAGTACTTGCAGAAAATACCTTGCTGAAAAGCGCTTATCATTTCCTTCTACTCCTCGTTGGGTTCGACACTCTTACTTATCGAAAGGACTACGATTGATCCCCTATACTTGTGGGTCATCAAACCCCTTAAGATGCTCGTGTGGAATGTCCGTGGACTAAACAACCCCACCCGTTGCAAGACCATTTATCAGTCTGTGGTAGCGGCAGACCCTAACATAGTATGCTTACAGGAAACGAAAGTCGAGGTTGTAACTGGTGACATGGTTATGACCCACAAGTATAGGGGATCAATCGTATTCCGATAAGTAAGAGTGTCAAACCCAACGAGGAGCAGAAGGAAATAATAATTGGTTTTTAGCAAGGTGTTTTCTGCAAGCACTGAAAGTAGTGATAACTAATAGTTTTGTAGCAAGATAATTCGCAACGATTAGCAAGTAACAAGTGTAACAAAAGTGCAGCAAGGTGGCCCAATCCTTTTTATAGCAAAGGACAAGCCGAAACGGTCTCTTATTTAAAGCAAAGCATTCTCGAGGACACATGGGAATTCTCATCTAGTTACTTTCATCATGTTTATTTGATTCAAGTTCGCTACTTTGATAATTTGATATGTGGGTGGACCGGTGCTTGGGTGCTATTCTTACTTGAACAAGCCTCCCACTTCTGATTACCCCCTCTCGCAAGCATCCGCAACTACGAAAGAAGAATTAAGAGAAATCTAACCATAGCATGAAACATATGGATCCAAATCGGCCCCTTACGGAATAACACATAAACTAGGGTTTAAGCTTCTGTCACTCTAGCAACCCATCATCTACTTATTACTCCATAATGCCTTCCCTTAGGCCCAAATATGGTGAAGTGTCATGTAGTCAACGTTCACATGACACCACTAAAGGAAGCAACAACATACATATCATCAAAATATCGAGCGAATACCAAATTCACATGATTACTTATAACAAGACTTCTCCAATGTCCTCAAGAACAAAAGTAACTACTCACAAATCATATTCATGTTCAAGATCACATGGGTATTGAATAGCATTAAGGATCTGAACATATAATCTTCCACCAAATAAACCAACTAGCATCAACTACAAGATGTAATCAACACTACTAGCAACCCACAGGTACCAATCTGTGGTTTTGGGACAAAGATTGAATACAAGAGATGAACTAGGGTTTCAGATGAGATGGTGCTGGTGAAGATGTTGATGAAGATTGGTCCTCCCACGATGAGAGAATCGTTGGTGATGTCGATGGCTTCGATTTCCCCCTCCCGGAGGGAAGTATCCCCGGCGGAATCGCTCTGCCGGAGAGCAAAAGTGCTCCTGCCCAGGCTCCGCCTCGAGACGGTGGTGTAGGGGAACGCAGCAGAAAACAAAAAATTTCCGACCTACATACCAGCCCAGGATCACTATGGAGACTGCATACAAGGTTTGATCTGTTTCGTTACCGACTCATAGCGCAGCGGAAGTAGAGTCGATGACGATCGGCGGTGCAGATCCCCACAGCTAGGATTTACAACCTCCCAACCGCGAGGATGTACTCCCACATCTGCCCCTCGGACAGCCCTCCGGGAGGCGGTCGGACAGTCCCTCAGACGGTGTCGCAGACAGCCCTTCGGGAGGACCTTGGAAACTCGAACGGACGATCACTTGGACAGCCCTTCGGGAGGCACTCTCGAACTAAGACCGAAACTACGATCTCTCTACAGAGTTACACACATACGGTGTCATCTATCCGGCAGGGCTTCGCCATCCAGAACTAGTTCCCACCGGAACCCAGACAGCCTTTCGGCTCTACGAAACTATTTCGCTGGGAGGGAGAGAGAAGCCAGACAAGTCTATGGCATGTGTATGAGAGCAAGCATGATCTGATTTTGGAGAGATCTCTCCACCTCTATTTATAGGAGGAGCAAGGGGTAGAGGAAAGACCAAAAGGACCTTCCTAGGATCTTTCCACCACATGCCACATAAGGGTGTGTAGAAGATATCCACGATGAGGTGGAAGGACACCTCAAGGAGGCCCCCCCATGCCATGGCCGAAATTTGCAGCCCCCTTGGGGAGCTCCACCTCCCTTTCACACACCAAAAGTGGTTTTCTTCTAGAAGAAAAACCCCATTTGCAAATCAGCCCAAAAAGTGCTTTTCACTATTCACGAACACATTTTTCTGCGTCCGTTAAAACCCAAATTATTTCTGTGTGCCTAGAATAATTCTAGCACCCACCAAAACAATTTCGGAACAATGTTTCTTCAGCGAAAAGCAACCAAAGTGGTTCCGGCTGCTCCAGAACATTTCCGGTTTTTGTCCCGGAAAATTCCTAGAAGTTTCCAGAACACTTCTGGAATCCTCCAAGAATTTCCAGGCGTGTGCCAGAACCAATTTGACTTAATGGAATACCCTGAAACAACTTTTCAGTTTCACCGGAACTATTCCGGTGTTCTCTCCGGAACGTTTCCGTTTCGTCCGAAACTTTTTCGGTGATTTCCTCTCAGACTCCCCGTCTAGTATTCAGCAGATAGATGACCCTTAAGCGTGTGACCCTATAGGTTCGGTGAAGCATAGACATGACCCGGAACCCCTTCCGATCAATGATCAACATCGGAGCCGTGGACACCCATATTGACCCCTATACCCACACGAATGAATATTCGAGTGAACCTCCAGTTGTCGTGTGCTATTCCTGTTGCTTCGCGATATGTTACAAATACCCGAGGTGAGACATGTTGGCATCCCCGTGGATCAACAACTTGTCCACTATGCCAGTTACCTCGTTACCGGTATTGTTCTCTTTTCTCGTTCCCGTGTTCCGGCATCCCCGTGATCAAATCACAAAATGTCTGGCCAGACGATGATGGATACCGTAACACCGAGAGGGCCCAGAGATATCTCTCCATCGTCGGAGGAGCAAATCCCAATCTTGAGCTATCAAGTTACTTGACATACTTTTCCATGAACCCGTAAGCCGCCGTAATAGCCACCCATTTACGGATGACGTTTAACAAACCCCAAAGTTCATGAAGCAAGCATGAAGAAACTCGATACTCTCATGGTCTAAGGAATCATGCAAACGTTAACCATCTTTGTGTTATTAACCATTAACTTAGTGACGATTGTATCTCATAGCATAACATCAATACGGGTCGATTCAACACAAATGTTCTTCCAACATTGTGCCCTCAAAATTGCCGGCATAGTCATGCCCATGATCAGGAAAACAGGATCATCATGCAATACTTGAGCCAGTCATAGAGGCTTGACTAGGAATACATTTTACCGTTTATTATTCCACACGTGCATATGAGTCTTCCTTCGAGCCTCGTGGTTATTGTAGACTCGAGAACCATAGCAGTTATAGCATGGAACATAAACCTAATTATGAACAGGGAGATAATCAATAACATTTATTATTGCCTCTAGGGCATATCTCCTACAGACTCCCACTTGCACTAGAGTCAATAATCTAGTCAATGCTAATGCACTTTACACCTATGGCATACTGGTGTAAAATATGCTTTGCTTGTGGTATAGCCTGATGTCCAACGGACCTGACGACTTCAGCTCCGTGTGTAACTTTGCATATCCTTGCGTTTTCACGCTTTCACAAAATTCATATTTTGTGTGGACTTGGCTTTGCATATGTGTGAATCATTGGTCGAAACCTGATTCCTCAGACTGAGCTATGGAGCAACTATCTGCAATAGTGTCCCATAGACCAAAGCCATCTTGGAACCATACTAAGTTCATGAATGAACTATATGATTCAACAACTTCTTTGTCGCTTCTTAAGCGTCAACATACTTAGCCTTTGTTATAGAATTCGCCACAGTATCTTGTTTGGAACAATTTCCAACTATCGTGCCACCATATTGTGTATTACACAAAAACCCTTAACTTAAATCGAAAATCGCATGGAGCATTGATGAAGACTGTATCGATGTAATTACTTACAACGAGCACTTCATAATCTCTGCTTGCGAGAAAACATGTCATCAGTACTACTCTAGTACCTAATGACATCTTTCACTGTTGTCCCATGATCAGTACTTTTGATCACTTTGGTATCCATACTCGCAACAACTTTGGAGTATTGGACATATCTGGTTGTTATACATACCATGGAATACATGATTAATCCAAACACAAGAGTGTGTGGAATCTCCATCATGTATTTCACTCATCAGTGTTTTGGGACACTGAGTCTTGCAAAAACTCTTTCCATGTGACTTCGGCAAGAATCACTCCTTGGCGTTTTAAATGCTAAAAGGTTTTAGCATCTTGTCAATATGTATTCATTGCTTAGCCCCATTAGGTAAATCTATCTCCATAGATCATCATGCCTAATATTGAGGCTATTGAGCCTAAGTACTTCATCGAAAAGCTATTTTCAAATGAAGTAATAATTCGTGTCAAGAAATTTATTTCCAATCAACAATGTGTCAAGTACACACGGTTTTTACAAATATTATTATGCTCCCACTTACTTTCTTGAATCACAAGCATCTTCGATACCCATTTGATAAAGTCAAACCCTTTTGACCATTCCATCAAAAACGAAGATTCCAACTCCACTTTGCTCTCTTCTGTCCATCGCTGGAACTCTGAAGTTTGCATACTTACTAGCATCCTCTGGATCGACAAATTACTTTGGACTGTATCACATACAAGTCCTAGGTTTCATTTCCATCAGATGGAAATCCTTTTGTCATCCATGTTTCATATCTCATGATTGAAATATGTATTAATTGCTAGTTCAACCCGAACCGACTTCAAGCATCACTACGGTGAGACAATCTCATCGTAGTCAACTCCTTGAACTTGTTAATGCAACAAGTCGAGCTTTATGGATAAAACATTTTATCCGTATCAGTTTTTAGTTCCATAAATATTCGTTAGACTCTAAGTCTTCCGAAAGGTGTATCAAGATTTTAATCTCGAATCACATATATGGAAACTATCTCGGATTGTATTGGCATTTAGCCAATTCCGGAGTCGGGGCCCATCAACGCTTCCTTGTGTATTGTAGGTATACTGTTGTCTAACAAAAATATCTCGTTTGCACACCTGATAGGTTTGCACGAGCTTTGCCTACGTGGTTCAGCTGCAAGTTCGACCGAAGTCCATACATTTTATTGTAGAGACTTCCGTATCAGTCGCAGTAGGAAACTCCGGAATCACTTCCAAGGTTTCTTTCCTTTGATCTGAGGACGAAGATACTGGTTATCTCGTCGAGTTGCACTGTCCTCCCACTCACCTTTTGAAAGAACTATTCTCTTTAAAAGCATACCGTTTTGCGGCAAAACCCTTTGCCTCGGTATAGTGGTGCGGGAATACCCAATGACTTGGGATAACCTTACAAAGTAGCACTTGTCTGATTTGGAATAGGTTTGTAACCTTTTACACAAGCCCCATATTCCAAATGTTAAGAAAAGATATAACATGGTTGGGCGTACCACACCATGGCGTCATTTCAACAGACCTGATGGAGCTCTTTTCAGTGTAAAAGCCGCAGTCTCTATAGCATCACTCTATAAAAGGGATAATGGCAAATTTATTTATGTCATCTTTGATCTTACCATGTCATAAATGGTTCGATTACATCTTCACGGACTTTTCACTTGTAGTGGTGTTCCGGGAGGTGCAAGTTATGAAACCCCTTTCATAACTCATCAGACATTCGCTAAACTTGTAACTCAAATATTCCTTTCTGCAATCGAATTGTAGAAATATAATTTTCTTGTTACAATAATTCCTACTTCATGTTGAAAACCTTTCGAATGATTTCAAAAGATCCAGACTTACGTCTCATCAAGTAAATATCCATATATCTAGTTGAGTCATTTCTGAAGATAGACAAATCCACTGTTTTCAACAACATTTATCGGACTACACACATCAAAATGTATGATTACCAATAAGTTTGTTGCTCGTTCCTTATGGCTTATGAACGGTATTTCAGTCACTTCACTTTTCGGAGGAAAGTTAAAAGTGTCAGATGATTCAAAATCAAATGACTTCAAAATCCATCATAATGGAATTTTTTTATGCGGGTTTGTCCAATGTGACCAAATGCAGTGCCACACTTGTGTGGTATTCTTTTAGTCTTGCGACATTTAGCGTCAGTGTTATGGATGTATCATATTTCCATCAATATTCATAACATACATCCCATCTAGGGTGGAAGCATGGCCCTTCATGTTATTCATAATACTGAACAACAATTGTTGTTTTATGAACAACTCTTTTGCAACAAACATTGTGCAATGGGCTAGAGTGTATGAAACTCTAAAATGAATTATGAAAGTAAATACATAGGGAATACACCGATGGAAGGCATAGTAACATTTACTATGTTCCCTGCGTGTATCTAAACCTCATTCCTGGCTAGTCTTTCAGGCCATAGTAGTTCTTACATCGAGTTGCAACAGAATGCAATCGAGCGGGTATCTTTGTGATTAACTCACAATACCCAAGAATTAGTGATTAACATGTTTAACCATAATTCCCAAGAACTATATCTCTGACCAGCCTTCTATACATCAAAAACTTGTATGACATTCATACATGAGCTGGATATTCCAGTCTTCTTTCCTTTTGCCTTTATACTTCTAACAGTTTAACTTTTAGTATTTCTCCTACTCTCAGAAGAAGCATCCAACTTAAGAGTGGCATTAGCCCCGGACTTCCTAGGCGTGAAAATCTTACTAACACCCTTCGGACACTTCCTTTCTCTTTAAGTTGTTGTTTTATTCACCTTCATATCCCATATGACAGGCGTTCTCCTGGATCCCTCTCTTATCAGTCAAATGCATAGTAAACTCTTTTACTAATAGTTTGCAAACAAACATTGCTTTGGATATCTCATATCTTTTAGCCTTTGTCTGTCTCTGAAAATGATTTTCAGATTCCATGAATATCACATAACTATCCAAACTTTCGAAGTTCGGGTCTCATGGAAGCAAACATATTGCACTTGACTGAAAAGGAATTCTAGCTTTTGGATCGAAGGACGAGAGTCACATGATCCATAGCATTAGCGGGAGAATACCGAAAGCATGCGTTAGGACAAAGTCCTTCTCGGCACTCTTGAGGACAATCCTTATATTACGTTACCAACCGTAAAGTTTTCAAAAGATATTTAACAGTTTATTCAATTTTAATTGGGAAGGTGGAAACGCGAGCCATTATTCTACAACTATTATGCAAATAACACTTACACAGTGTTCATAATTAATTGCACTGAGAATTTAAACAAGTTCATTCTACAGTGCGCTCCCACTCAAATCAATATCTCTCATAATTGATTGTGAGTGATACAAGACCCGCATTTAAATTCAACGCCACGGTTCGAGATGAACTCAAATGGCGCGAACTTCAATCGGTAGTCGAACTTGCCGATCACATCTCTATGTGATTCTTGTTCATCTTTCGATGCGTGTGTTCCGAGCTCAGGACTGTCCTGCCTGAACGTCAAGACAACCAAGTGATCTCGCTGTGAGGTCTCAACTCACCCGCCTCACACTTCTCTAATCGTTCGCACCCATGGAGATCATGTGATGCCCCGAAGAGATAGGTGCCGTGACGGTGCTACACTTGGGAGAACACTAACTACTTGATATTTTTGTGAGAGATCACCCTAATAAAAAGCGACTACCGCGCAATCAAGAAGGGTGCATCATAAGGGATAAACATCTCAGGCAATTCATAATAGCATGATATGGTATAGCCCTTTCTGACGGAGAAGTCTTGTATTTCTTCGTCTTCGGCATTCGCGTCGGTGTTCACCTTCGCGAAGATTGCCACCACCTTGTCGATGCACCAGATAATATTGCTATCTCTATAGCTAATAAAATAAGTGCATTACTTAAGGTTGACACGCAGGTCATTTAAAGTGCAATCATATGGCTCCAGCCATCATGCCGAATCATGACACGCAGGTCATGTTAATCAAATTACATCATATAGTCATCTCATACATAATCAAATTATTATGAGCACTGCTATACCGCATCATATGCACATGCAAACCATCCTGCAAAACCAAGTTAGACGCCTCTAATCAGTTCATGCAAAAATTTATTTTACGCGGCTTCTAAGGTTTCGAAACAAACCGAAGCTACCAACGTCCATCATCAAGCATGATAATCCAAGTTGCTAGATTAACTTTCCAGGGTGTATGAAACACGAGATAATAAAATCTCAAGCCCCATACTAAACTTCGTCATACGCGTGACCCCCGTGCAGATCACATCTGCATTGCCCTTTCGTCTGCGAAACATCCATCTTTCTCAACTATGGTGGAACCCAAAGAACTGTTAGCACTTCGTTGATCTGTCAATCAGCATACTCAGGAGCAGCATGAAAGGATCGCGGATTGCCAGAACTTTGTGAGATTCCACCATGCCGTCAAGATCAGGACTACGCAAATTCAGGGGAAGCAACAGGAACATTGGGTAACAGATTTCATCTGCTACCCGCACAAATAATTTTCAGTAATAGAACTCATCTACTACCTAATTATATTGTGCAATACCCATACATCTCTATGTATTCTAGATCGCAACCTGCATCTACGCATAGCACGGCTCTTGATGCCACTGTAGGGGAACGCAGCAGAAAACAAAAAATTTCCGACCTACGTACCAGCCCAGGATCACTATGGAGACTGCATACAAGGTTTGATCTGTTTCGTTACCGACTCGTAGCGCAGTGGAAGTAGAGTCGATGACGATCGGCGGTGCAGATCCCCGCAGCTAGGATTTACAACCTCCCAACCGCGAGGATGTACTCCCACATCTGCCCCTCGGACAGCCCTCCGGGAGGCGGTCGGACAGTCCCTCGGACGGTGTCGCAGACAGCCCTTCGGGAGGACCTTCGAAACTCGAACGGTCACTCGGACAGCCCTTCGGGAGGACCCTCGAAACTAAGACGATCACTTGGACAGCCCTTCGGGAGGCACTCTCGAACTAAGACCGAAACTACGATCTCTCTACAGAGTTGCACACATACGGTGTCATCTATCCGGCAGGGCTTCGCCGTCCAGAACTAGTTCCCACCGGAACCCAGACAGCCTTTCGGCTCTACGAAACTATTTCGCTGGGAGGGAGAGAGAAGCCAGACAAGTCTATGGCATGTGTATGAGAGCAAGCATGATCTGATTTTGGAGAGCTCTCTCCACCTCTATTTATAGGAGGAGCAAGGGGTAGAGGAAAGACCAAAAGGACCTTCCTAGGATCTTTCCACCACATGCCACATAAGGGTGTGTAGAAGATATCCACCATGAGGTGGAAGGACACCTCAAGGAGGGGCCCCCCATGCCATGGCCGAAATTTGCAGCCCCCTTGGGGAGCTCCACATCCCTTTCACACACCAAAAGTGGTTTTCTTCTAGAAGAAAAACCCCATTTGCAAATCAGCCCAAAAAGTGCTTTTCACTATTCACGAACACATTTTTCTGCGTCCGTTAAAACCCAAATTATTTATGTGTGCCTAGAATAATTCTAGCACCCACCAAAACAATTTTGAATGCATTCCGAAACAATTTCGGAACAATGTTTCTTCAGCGAAAAGCAACCAAAGTGGTTCCGGCTGCTCCGGAACATTTCCGGTTTTTGTCCCGGAAAATTCCTAGAAGTTTCCAGAACACTTCTGGCATCCTCCAAGAATTTCCAGGCGTGTGCCAGAACCAATTTGACTTAATGGAATACCCTGAAACAACTTTTCAGTTTCACCGGAACTATTCCGGTGTTCTCTCCGGAACGTTTCCGTTTCGTCCGAAACTTTTTCGGTGATTTTCTCTCAGACTCCCCGTCTAGTATTCAGCAGATAGATGACCCTTAAGCATGTGACCCTATAGGTTCGGTGAAGCATAGACATGACCCAGAACCCCTTCCGATCAATGATCAACATCGGAGCCGTGGACACCCATATTGACCCCTATACCCACACGAATGAATATTCGAGTGAACCTCCAGTTGTCGTGTGCTATTCCTGTTGCTTCGCGATATGTTACAAATACCCGAGGTGAGACATGTTGGCATCCCCGTGGATCAACAACTTGTCCACTATGCCAGTTACCTCGTTACCGGTATTGTTCTCTTTTCTCGTTCCCGTGTTCCGGCATCCCCGTGATCAAATCACAAAATGTCTGGCCAGACGATGATGGATACCGTAACACCAAGAGGGCCCAGAGATATCTCTCCATCGTCGGAGGAGCAAATCCCAATCTTGAGCTATCAAGTTACTTGACATACTTTTCCATGAACCCGTAAGCCGCCGTAATAGCCACCCATTTACGGATGACGTTTAACAAACCCCAAAGTTCATGAAGCAAGCATGAAGAAACTCGATACTCTCATGGTCTAAGGAATCATGCAAACGTTAACCATCTCTGTGTTATTAACCATTAACTTAGTGACGATTGTATCTCATAGCATAACATCAATACGGGTCGATTCAACACAAATGTTCTTCCAACATTGTGCCCTCAAAATTGCCGGCATAGTCATGCCCATGATCAGGAAAACAGGATCATCATGCAATACTTGAGCCAGTCATAGAGGCTTGACTAGGAATACATTTTACCGTTTATTATTCCACACGTGCATATGAGTCTTCCTTCGAGCCTCGTGGTTATTGTAGACTCGAGAACCATAGCAGTTATAGCATGGAACATAAACCTAATTATGAACAGGGAGATAATCAATAACATTTATTATTGCCTCTAGGGCATATCTCCTACAGACTCCCACTTGCACTAGAGTCAATAATCTAGTCAATGCTAATGCACTTTACACCTATGGCATACTGGTGTAAAATATGCTTCGCTTGTGGTATAGCCTGATGTCCAACGGACCTGACGACTTCAGCTCCGTGTGTAACTTTGCATATCCTTGCGTTTTCACGCTTTCACAAAATTCATATTTTGTGTGGACTTGGCTTTGCATATGTGTGAATCATTGGTCGAAACCTGATTCCTCAGACTGAGCTATGGAGCAACTATCTGCAATAGTGTCCCATAGACCAAAGCCATCTTGGAACCATACTAAGTTCATGAATGAACTATATGATTCAACAACTTCTTTGTCGCTTCTTAAGCGTCAACATACTTAGCCTTTGTTATAGAATTCGCCACAGTATCTTGTTTGGAACAATTTCCAACTATCGTGCCACCATATTGTGTATTACACAAAAACCCTTAACTTAAATCGAAAATCGCATGGAGCATTGATGAAGACTGTATCGATGTAATTACTTACAACGAGCACTTCATAATCTCTGCTTGCGAGAAAACATGTCATCAGTACTACTCTAGTACCTAATGACATCTTTCACTGTTGTCCCATGATCAGTACTTTTGATCACTTTGGTATCCATACTCGCAACAACTTTGGAGTATTGGACATATCTGGTTGTTATACATACCATGGAATACATGATTAATCCAAACACAAGAGTGTGTGGAATCTCCATCATGTATTTCACTCATCAGTGTTTTGGGACACTGAGTCTTGCAAAAACTCTTTCCATGTGACTTCGGCAAGAATCACTCCTTGGCGTTTTAAATGCTAAAAGGTTTTAGCATCTTGTCAATATGTATTCATTGCTTAGCCCCATTAGGTAAATCTATCTCCATAGATCATCATGCCTAATATTGAGGCTATTGAGCCTAAGTACTTCATCGAAAAGCTATTTTCAAATGAAGTAATAATTCGTGTCAAGAAATTTATTTCCAATCAACAATGTGTCAAGTACACACGGTTTTTACAAATATTATTATGCTCCCACTTACTTTCTTGAATCACAAGCATCTTCGATACCCATTTGATAAAGTCAAACCCTTTTGACCATTCCATCAAAAACGAAGATTCCAACTCCACTTTGCTCTCTTCTGTCCATCGCTGGAACTCTGAAGTTTGCATACTTACTAGCATCCTCTGGATCGACAAATTACTTTGGACTGTATCACATACAAGTCCTAGGTTTCATTTCCATCAGATGGAAATCCTTTTGTCATCCATGTTTCATATCTCATGATTGAAATATGTATTAATTGCTAGTTCAACCCGAACCGACTTCAAGCATCACTACGGTGAGACAATCTCATCGTAGTCAACTCCTTGAACTTGTTAATGCAACAAGTCGAGCTTTATGGATAAAACATTTTATCCGTATCAGTTTTTAGTTCCATAAATATTCGTTAGACTCTAAGTCTTCCGAAAGGTGTATCAAGATTTTAATCTCGAATCACATATATGGAAACTATCTCGGATTGTATTGGCATTTAGCCAATTCCGGAGTCAGGGCCCATCAACGCTTCCTTGTGTATTGTAGGTATACTGTTGTCTAACAACAATATCTCGTTTGCACACCTGATAGGTTTGCACGAGCTTTGCCTACGTGGTTCAGCTGCAAGTTCGACCGAAGTCCATACATTTTATTGTAGAGACTTCCGTATCAGTCGCAGTAGGAAACTCCGGAATCACTTCCAAGGTTTCTTTCCTTTGATCTGAGGACGAAGATACTGGTTATCTCGTCGAGTTGCACTGTCCTCCCACTCACCTTTTGAAAGAACTATTCTCTTTAAAAGCATACCGTTTTGCGGCAAAACCCTTTGCCTCGGTATAGTGGTGCGGGAATACCCAATGACTTGGGATAACCTTACAAAGTAGCACTTGTCTGATTTGGAATAGGTTTGTAACCTTTTACACAAGCCCCATATTCCAAATGTTAAGAAAAGATATAACATGGTTGGGCGTACCACACCATGGCGTCATTTCAACAGACCTGATGGAGCTCTTTTCAGTGTAAAAGCCGCAGTCTCTATAGCATCACTCTATAAAAGGGATAATGGCAAATTTATTTATGTCATCTTTGATCTTACCATGTCATAAATGGTTCGATTACATCTTCACGGACTTTTCACTTGCAGTGGTGTTCCGGGAGGTGCAAGTTATGAAACCCCTTTCATAACTCATCAGACATTCGCTAAACTTGTAACTCAAATATTCCTTTCTGCAATCGAATTGTAGAAATATAATTTTCTTGTTACAATAATTCCTACTTCATGTTGAAAACCTTTCGAATGATTTCAAAAGATCCAGACTTAAGTCTCATCAAGTAAATATCCATATATCTACTTGAGTCATTTCTGAAGATAGACAAATCCACTGTTTTCAACAACATTTATCGGACTACACACATCAAAATGTATGATTACCAATAAGTTTGTTGCTCGTTCCTTATGGCTTATGAACGGTATTTCAGTCACTTCACTTTTCGGAGGAAAGTTAAAAGTGTCAGATGATTCAAAATCAAATGACTTCAAAATCCATCATAATGGAATTTTTTTATGCGGGTTTCTCCAATGTGACCAAATGCAGTGCCACACTTGTGTGGTATTCTTTTAGTCTTGCGACATTTAGCGTCAGTGTTATGGATGTATCATATTTCCATCAATATTCATAACATACATCCCATCTAGGGTGGAAGCATGGCCCTTCATGTTATTCATAATACCGAACAACAATTGTTGTTTTATGAACAACTCTTTTGCAACAAACATTGTGCAATGGGCTAGAGTGTATGAAACTCTAAAATGAATTATGAAAGTAAATACATAGGGAATACACCGATGGAAAGCATAGTAACATTTACTATGTTCCCTGCGTGTATCTAAACCTCATTCCTGGCTAGTCTTTCAGGCCATAGTAGTTCTTACATCGAGTTGCAACAGAATGCAATCGAGCGGGTATCTTTGTGATTAACTCACAATACCCAAGAATTAGTGATTAACATGTTTAACCATAATTCCCAAGAACTATATCTCTGACCAGCCTTCTATACATCAAAAACTTGTATGACATTCATACATGAGCTGGATATTCCAGTCTTCTTTCCTTTTGCCTTTATACTTCTAACAGTTTAACTTTTAGTATTTCTCCTACTCTCAGAAGAAGCATCCAACTTAAGAGTGGCATTAGCCCCAGACTTCCTAGGCGTGAAAATCTTACTAACACCCTTCGGACACTTCCTTTCTCTTTAAGTTGTTGTTTTATTCACCTTCATATCCCATATGACAGGCGTTCTCCTGGATCCCTCTCTTATCAGTCAAATGCATAGTAAACTCTTTTACTAATAGTTTGCAAACAAACATTGCTTTGGATATCTCATATCTTTTAGCCTTTGTCTATCTCTGAAAATGATTTTCAGATTCCATGAATATCACATAACTATCCAAACTTTCGAAGTTCGGGTCTCATGGAAGCAAACATATTGCACTTGACTGAAAAGGAATTCTAGCTTTTGGATCGAAGGACGAGAGTCACATGATCCATAGCATTAGCGGGAGAATACCGAAAGCATGCGATAGGACAAAGTCCTTCTCGGCACTCTTGAGGACAATCCTTATATTACGTTACCAACCGTAAAGTTTTAACCAGATATTTAACAGTTTATTCAATTTTAATTGAGAAGGTGGAAACGCGAGCCATTATTCTACAACTATTATGCAAATAACACTTACACAGTGTTCATAATTAATTGCACTGAGAATTTAAACAAGTTAATTCTACAGTGCACTCCCACTCAAATCAATATCTCTCATAATTGATTGTGAGTGATACAAGACCCGCATTTAAATTCAACGCCATGGTTCGAGATGAACTCAAATGGCGCGAACTTCAATCGGTAGGCGAACTTGCCGATCACATCTCTATGTGATTCTTGTTCATCTTTTGATGCGTGTGTTCCGAGCTCAGGACTGTCCTGCCTGAACGTCAAGACAACCAAGTGATCTCGCTGTGAGGTCTCAACTCACCCGCCTCACACTTCTCTAATCGTTCGCACCCATGGAGATCATGTGATGCCCCGAAGAGATAGGTGTCGTGACGGTGCTACACTTGGGAGAACACTAACTACTTGATATTTTTGTGAGAGATCACCCTAATAAAAAGCGACTACCGCGCAATCAAGAAGGGTGCATCATAAGGGATAAACATCTCAGGCAATTCATAATAGCATGATATGGTATAGCCCTTTCTGACGGAGAAGTCTTGTATTTCTTCGTCTTCGGCATTCGCGTCGGTGTTCACCTTCGCGAAGATTGCCACCACCTTGTCGATGCACCAGATAATATTGCTATCTCTATAGCTAATAAAATAAGTGCATTACTTAAGGTTGACACGCAGGTCATTTAAAGTGCAATCATATGGCTCCAGCCATCATGCCGAATCATGACACGCAGGTCATGTTAATCAAATTACATCATATAGTCATCTCATACATAATCAAATTATTATGAGCACTGCTATACCGCATCATATGCACATGCAAACCATCCTGCAAAACCAAGTTAGACGCCTCTAATCGGTTCATGCAAAAATTTATTTTACGCGGCTTCTAAGGTTTCGAAACAAACCGAAGCTACCAACGTCCATCATCAAGCATGATAATCCAAGTTGCTAGATTAACTTTCCAGGGTGTATGAAACACGAGATAATAAAATCTCAAGCCCCATACTAAACTTCGTCATACGCGTGACCCCCGTGCAGATCACATCTGCATTGCCCTTTCGTCTGCGAAACATCCATCTTTCTCAACTATGGTGGAACCCAAAGAACTGTTAGCACTTCGTTGATCTGTCAATCAGCATACTCAGGAGCAGCATGAAAGGATCGCGGATTGCCAGAACTTTGTGAGATTCCACCATGCCGTCAAGATCAGGACTACGCAAATTCAGGGGAAGCAACAGGAACATTGGGTAACAGATTTCATCTGCTACCCGCACAAATAATTTTCAGTAATAGAACTCATCTACTACCTAATTATATTGTGCAATACCCATACATCTCTATGTATTCTAGATCGCAACCTGCATCTACGCATAGCACGGCTCTTGATGCCACTGTAGGGGAACGCAGCAGAAAACAAAAAATTTCCGACCTACGTACCAGCCCAGGATCACTATGGAGACTGCATACAAGGTTTGATCTGTTTCGTTACCGACTCGTAGCGCAGTGGAAGTAGAGTCGATGACGATCGGCGGTGCAGATCCCCGCAGCTAGGATTTACAACCTCCCAACCGCGAGGATGTACTCCCACATCTGCCCCTCGGACAGCCCTCCGGGAGGCGGTCGGACAGTCCCTCGGACGGTGTCGCAGACAGCCCTTCGGGAGGACCTTCGAAACTCGAACGGTCACTCGGACAGCCCTTCGGGAGGACCCTCGAAACTAAGACGATCACTTGGACAGCCCTTCGGGAGGCACTCTCGAACTAAGACCGAAACTACGATCTCTCTACAGAGTTGCACACATACGGTGTCATCTATCCGGCAGGGCTTCGCCGTCCAGAACTAGTTCCCACCGGAACCCAGACAGCCTTTCGGCTCTACGAAACTATTTCGCTGGGAGGGAGAGAGAAGCCAGACAAGTCTATGGCATGTGTATGAGAGCAAGCATGATCTGATTTTGGAGAGCTCTCTCCACCTCTATTTATAGGAGGAGCAAGGGGTAGAGGAAAGACCAAAAGGACCTTCCTAGGATCTTTCCACCACATGTCACATAAGGGTGTGTAGAAGATATCCACCATGAGGTGGAAGGACACCTCAAGGAGGGGCCCCCCATGCCATGGCCGAAATTTGCAGCCCCCTTGGGGAGCTCCACCTCCCTTTCACACACCAAAAGTGGTTTTCTTCTAGAAGAAAAACCCCATTTGCAAATCAGCCCAAAAAGTGCTTTTCACTATTCACGAACACATTTTTCTGCGTCCGTTAAAACCCAAATTATTTATGTGTGCCTAGAATAATTCTAGCACCCACCAAAACAATTTTGAATGCATTCCGAAACAATTTCGGAACAATGTTTCTTCAGCGAAAAGCAACCAAAGTGGTTCCGGCTGCTCCGGAACATTTCCGGTTTTTGTCCCGGAAAATTCCTAGAAGTTTCCAGAACACTTCTGGCATCCTCCAAGAATTTCCAGGCATGTGCCAGAACCAATTTGACTTAATGGAATACCCTGAAACAACTTTTCAGTTTCACCGGAACTATTCCGGTGTTCTCTCCGGAACGTTTCCGTTTCGTCCGAAACTTTTTCGGTGATTTTCTCTCAGACTCCCCGTCTAGTATTCAGCAGATAGATGACCCTTAAGCATGTGACCCTATAGGTTCGGTGAAGCATAGACATGACCCGGAACCCCTTCCGATCAATGATCAACATCGGAGCCGTGGACACCCATATTGACCCCTATACCCACACGAATGAATATTCGAGTGAACCTCCAGTTGTCGTGTGCTATTCCTGTTGCTTCGCGATATGTTACAAATACCCGAGGTGAGACATGTTGGCATCCCCGTGGATCAACAACTTGTCCACTATGCCAGTTACCTCATTACCGGTATTGTTCTCTTTTCTCGTTCCCGTGTTCCGGCATCCCCGTGATCAAATCACAAAATGTCTGGCCAGACGATGATGGATACCGTAACACCGAGAGGGCCCAGAGATATCTCTCCATCGTCGGAGGAGCAAATCCCAATCTTGAGCTATCATGTTACTTGACATACTTTTCCATGAACCCGTAAGCCGCCGTAATAGCCACCCATTTACGGATGACGTTTAACAAACCCCAAAGTTCATGAAGCAAGCATGAAGAAACTCGATACTCTCATGGTCTAAGGAATCATGCAAACGTTAACCATCTCTGTGTTATTAACCATTAACTTAGTGACGATTGTATCTCATAGCATAACATCAATACGGGTCGATTCAACACAAATGTTCTTCCAACATTGTGCCCTCAAAATTGCCGGCATAGTCATGCCCATGATCAGGAAAACGGGATCATCATGCAATACTTGAGCCAGTCATAGAGGCTTGACTAGGAATACATTTTACCGTTTATTATTCCACACGTGCATATGAGTCTTCCTTCGAGCCTCGTGGTTATTGTAGACTCGAGAACCATAGCAGTTATAGCATGGAACATAAACCTAATTATGAACAGGGAGATAATCAATAACATTTATTATTGCCTCTAGGGCATATCTCCTTATTTTTTATATGGAAAGTCTTCTCTCTATTTTTCTATGGAAAATGGCCTTATATAGCAGAAGGAGGGAGCCGGAGGCCTGCCAAGGGCCCCACAAGCTCGGGGGGCGCGCCCAGGGGGGTAGGGCGCGCCCCCCAGGCTTGTGGCTTCGTGGTGGGTCCCCTCCTGGTATTTCTTCCGCCAATATTTTTTATATATTCCAAAATAATTCTCCGTAAATTTTCAGGTCATTTAGAGTTGCGCAGAATAGCTATCTCTGATGTAGCCCTTTCCGGTCCAGAATTCCAGCTGCCGGCAATCTCCCTCTTCATGTGAAACTTGCAAAATAAGAGAGAAAAGGCATAAGAATTGTATCATAAAGTGAAATAATGACCCAAAACATAATAAATAACAGTAGGAAAACATGATGCAAAATGGACGTATCACATGGTTAGGCAATGCCTGGGAAATATATGTAGCAGTTTCTTTTATTGGCCAGCCTCTGGCACCCGTGGTGAAATTTTGTTGGCCTGGGACCCCCTGTCCGTCATCTTATCGAATCCCACCTGACTGATAACACAATACGGCGTTGGTTAACCCCTTGGGTGCCGATCCTTGGTGGTTGTCGAGTGTTTACGACCCTAGTGTGGACGCGGGCAAATTGGAATTCCTACAGGAGTTGGTGGACATTCGTGATTTGCATGCAGGCCCATGGATGATTGTGGGGGATTTTAACCTCCTTGTAAACCCAGAAGACATGAACAATTACCAAATCAATCGGAGGATGATATCTAGATTCCACGCCAAGCTGAATGCTTTGGAGCTCAAGGAAGTTCACCTCAACGGCCGTCGATACACATGGTCAAAAGAGCGAGCTCGCGCAACCCTTGGGAAGATTGACCACGTCTTCGTTACAAACTCATGGGAGGACCTTTACCTGTCATGCTTTCTCAATGCCCTCGGCTCCTCCATTTCTGATCACTGCCCATATTCATGGACCTTCATGCGGACTTCAGTTTCGGCAAGAGATTCAAATTCGAGGCTTTTTGGCTGAAGGCCCCCGGTTTCCCGGAGACGGTTAGGGAGGCATGGGATTCGTGCCCAGCGTCTAAAAACCCTTATTTGGCCCTAACTAACAAACTGAGGGCCACAACAAAAAGCTTGCAAAGATGGAGCGCAAGGTGGATCGGGAACATTCGTATGCAGATCGACATTGCCCTAGAGCTAATCTTTAGGCTGGATGGGGCCATGGACCGCCGAGAGCTAAGCATGGCACGGGTGGAGCTACGCAGAACACTAAAGAGGAAACTACTGGGCCTCTCGTCTCTCGAGAGGACTATTGCTACGCAAAAATCTAGGCTGTTGCACCTCAAGGATGGGCATGCCAACACACGCTTCTTCCACCAACACGCTCGGCATAGGCAACACAAGAATGTGATGATGTCTTTGAGGCACAACGACGGAATAATATCGGGCCTAGAGAGGTTGGGGTCGGTTGTGGATGAGTACTATGGCTCCCTCTTTGGATCGGTGACACAAAGGGAGCATGGGTTAAATCTTGCCATGCTGGGCTTGAACACGCTCGATCTACAACACGTTGAGGTACCATTCATAGAAGAGGAGGTCCTAAAAGCAATCAAATTGATGCCTCTTGACAAGGCCCCTGGCCCGAAAGGATTCAGGGGTCGCTTCTTTACCTTGTGCTGGGGGATCATAAAAGAGGACCTTATGAAGCATTCCACCTTTTTCACCGTAGAGATATGCGTGGCCTGATATGTCCCAAACGTATCTACTTTTCCAAACACTTTTGCTCTAGTTTGGACTCCAATTTGCATGATTTGAATGGAACTAACCCGGACTGACGCTGTTTTCAGCAGAATTGCCATGGTGTTATTTTTGTGCAGGAATAAAAGTTCTCGGATGGACCTGAAAATTTACGGAGAATTATTTCAGAATATATAAAAAATACTGGCACAAAGATCTACCAGAGGGGGGGGGCACCAGGCGCCACAAGCCTGGGGGGCGCGCCCACCCCCCCAGGGCGCGCCTGGCAGGCTTGTGGGCCCCTGGCAGCTCCGTTTGCCCTAACTCCAACGCTATAAGTACCTTTTCGTGGAGAAAAAAATCAGAGAGAAAGAATCATCATGTTTTACGATACGGAGCCGCCGCCACCTCCTGTTCTTCATCGGGAGGGCTGATCTGGAGTCCGTTCGGGGCTCCGGAGAGGGGGATTCGACGTTGTCGTCATCATCAACCATCCTCCATCACCAATTTCATGATGCTCACCGTCGTGTGTGAGTAATTTCTTTGTAGGCTTGCTGGACGGTGATGGGTTGGATGAGATTTACCATGTAATTGAGTCAATTTGTTAGGGCTTTGATGCCTAGTATCCACTATGTTCTGAGATTGATGTTGCTATAACTTTGCTATGCTTAATGCTTGTCACTAGGGCCCGAGTGCCATGATTTCAGATCTGAACCCTCTATGTTTTCATGAATATATTTGAGTTCTTGATCCTATCTTGCAAGTTATATGCACCTATTACGTGTCATGATCCGCATACCCCAAGGTGACAATAATTGGGATTCTTTCCGGTGATTGCCGTAGTTTGAGGAGTTCATGTATTCACTATGTGCTAATGCTTTGTTCTGGTTCTCTATTAAAAGGAGGCCTTAATATCCCTTAGTTTCCTCAAGGACCCCGCTGCCACGGGTGGGTAGGACAAAAGATGTCATGCAAGTTCGTACTATAAGCACGTATGACTATATACGGAATACATGCCTACATTACATTGATGAATTGGAGCTATTGTGTATCGCCCTAGGTTGTGACTGTTACATGATGAATGTCATCCAACATAATTATCCACCACTAATCCAATGCCTACGCTTTTCGCGTATTGATCTTTGCTAAGTTACTTTCGTTGCTGCTGCTGTTACAATCACTACAAAACTGCTTCTGTTACTATTGTTACTGTTACTACTGCTATTGAAACTATCATACTACTGTGCTACTAAAAACTTTGCTGCAGATATTTAGTTCTCCAGGTCTGGTTGAATTGACAACTCAACTGCTAATACTCACAAATATTCTTTGGCTCCCCTTGTGTCGAATCAATAAATCTGGATGAAATACTACCCGCGAAAACTGTTGCGATCCCCTATACTTGTGGGTTATCAAGACCTTTTTCTAGCGCCGTTGCTGGGGATCATAGCTCTATTTGTTGAGTCACTTGGGATTTATATCTGTTGATCGCTATGAAGAATCTTAAAGACGCTAAGACCAAGATCATCCCCTCTATGACTAGAGGAGGTAAGGAACTGCCATCACATTCGGCAAGAGATTCAAATTCAAGGCTTTTTGGCTGAAGGCCCCCGGTTTCCCGGAGATGGTTAGGGAGGCATGGGATTCGTGCCCGGTGTCTGAAAACCCTTATTTGGCCCTAACTAATAAACCGAGGGCCACAGCAAAAAGCTTGCAAAGATGGAGCGCAAGGTGGATCGGGAACATTCGTATGCAGATCGACATTGCCCTAGAGCTAATCTTTAGGCTGGATGGGGCCATGGACCGCCGAGAGCTAAGCATGGCACAGGTGGAGCTACGCAGAAGACTAAATCGGAAACTACTGGGCCTCTCGTCTCTCGAGAGGACTATTGCTACGCAAAAATCTAGGCTGTTGCACCTCAAGGATGGGGATGCCAACACGCGCTTCTTCCACCAACACGCTCGGCATAGGCAACACAAGAATGCGATGATGTCTTTGAGGCACAACGACGGAATAATATCGGGCCTAGAGAGGTTAGGGTCAGTTGTGGATGAGTACTACGGCTCCCTCTTTGGATCGGTGACACAAAGGGAGCATGGGTTAAATCTTGCCATGCTGGGCTTGAACACGCTCGATCTGCAACATGTTGAGGTACCATTCACAGAAGAGGAGGTCCTAAAAGCAATCAAATCGATGCCTCTTGACAAGGCCCCTGGCCCGAATGGATTCACGGGTCGCTTCTTTACCTTGTGCTGGGGGATCATAAAAGAGAACCTTATGAAGCATTCCACCTTTTTCACCGTAAACATATGCGTTGCCTGATATGTCCCAAACGTATCTACTTTTCCAAACACTTTTGCTCTAGTTTGGACTCCAATTTGCATGATTTGAATGGAACTAACCCGGACTGACGCTGTTTTCAGCAGAATTGCCATGGTGTTATTTTTGTGCAGAAATAAAAGTTCTCGGATGGACCTGAAAATTTACGGAGAATTATTTCAGAATATATAAAAAATACTGGCACAAAGATCTACCAGAGGGGGGGGGCACCAGGCGCCACAAGCCTGGGGGGCGCGCCCACCCCTCCAGGGCATGCCTGGCAGGCTTGTGGGCCCCTGGCAGCTCCGTTTGCCCTAACTCCAACGCTATAATTACCTTTTCATGGAGAAAAAAATCATAGAGAAATAATCATCACGTTTTACGATACGGAGCCGCCGCCACCTCATGTTCTTCATCGGGAGGGCTGATCTGGAGTCCGTTCGGGGCTCCGGAGAGGGGCATTCGACGTTGTCGTCATCATCAACCATCCTCCATCACCAATTTCATGATGCTCACCGTCGTGTGTGAGTAATTTCTTTGTAGGCTTGCTGGACGGTGATGGGTTGGATGAGATTTACCATGTAATTGAGTCAATTTGTTAGGGCTTTGATGCCTAGTATCCACTATGTTCTGAGATTGATGTTGCTATAACTTTGCTATGCTTAATGCTTGTCACTAGGGCCCGAGTGCCATGATTTCAGATCTGAACCCTCTATGTTTTCATGAATATATTTGAGTTCTTGATCCTATCTTGCTAGTTATATGCACCTGTTATGTGTCAAGATCCGCATACCCCAAGGTGACAATAATTGGGATTCTTTCCGGTGATTGCCGTAGTTTGAGGAGTTCATGTATTCACTATGTGCTAATGCTTTGTTCTGGTTCTCTATTAAAAGGAGGCCTTAATATCCCTTAGTTTCCTCAAGGACCCCGCTGCCACGGGTGGGTAGGACAAAAGATGTCATGCAAGTTCGTACTATAAGCACGTATGACTATATACGGAATACATGCCTACATTACATTGATGAATTGGAGCTATTGTGTATCGCCCTAGGTTGTGACTGTTACATGATGAATGTCATCCAACATAATTATCCACCACTAATCCAATGTCTATGCTTTTCGCGTATTGATCTTTGCTAAGTTACTTTCGTTGTTGCTGCTGGTACATTCACTACAAAACTGCTTCTGTTACTATTGTTACTGTTACTACTGCTATTGAACCTATCATACTAATGTGCTACTAAACACTTTGCTGCAGATATTTAGTTCTCCAGGTGTGGTTGAATTGACAACTCAACTGCTAATACTCACAAATATTCTTTGGCTCCCCTTGTGTCGAATCAATAAATCTGGATGAAATACTACCCACGAAAACTGTTCCGATCCCCTATACTTGTGGGTTATCAAGACCTTTTTCTGGCGCCGTTGCTGGGGAGCATAGCTCTATTTGTTGAGTCACTTGGGATTTATATCTGTTGCTCGCTATGAAGAATCTTAAAGACGCTAAGACCAAGATCATCCCCTCTATGACTAGAGGAGGTAAGGAACTGCCATCACATTCGGCAAGAGATTCAAATTCAAGGCTTTTTGGCTGAAGGCCCCCGGTTTCCCGGAGACGGTTAGGGAGGCATGGGATTCGTGCCCGGTGTCTGAAAACCCTTATTTGGCCCTAACTAATAAACTGAGGGCCACAGCAAAAAGCTTGCAAAGATGGAGTGCAAGGTGGATCGGGAACATTCGTATGCAGATCGACATTGCCCTAGAGCTAATCTTTAGGCTGGATGGGGCCATGGACCGCCGAGAGCTAAGCATGGCACAGGTGGAGCTACGCAGAAGACTAAAGAGGAAACTACTGGGCCTCTCGTCTCTCGAGAGGACTATTGCTACGCAAAAATCTGGGCTGTTGCACCTCAAGGATGGGGATGCCAACACGCGCTTCTTCCACCAACACGCTCGGCATAGGCAACACAAGAATGCGATGATGTCTTTGAGGCACAACGACGGAATAATATCGGGCCTAGAGAGGTTGGGGTCGGTTGTGGATGAGTACTACGGCTCCCTCTTTGGATCGGTGACACAAAGGGAGCATGGGTTAAATCTTGCCATGCTGGGCTTGAACACGCTCGATCTGCAACACGTTGAGGTACCATTCACAGAAGAGGAGGTCCTAAAAGCAATCAAATCGATGCCTCTTGACAAGGCCCCTGGCCCGAATGGATTCACGGGTCGCTTCTTTACCTTGTGCTGGGGGATCATAAAAGAGGACCTTATGAAGCATTCCACCTTTTTCACCGTAGACATATGCGTGGCCTGATATGTCCCAAACGTATCTACTTTTCCAAACACTTTTGCTCTAGTTTGGACTCCAATTTGCATGATTTGAATGGAACTAACCCGGACTGACGTTGTTTTCAGCAGAATTGCCATGGTGTTATTTTTGTGCAGAAATAAAAGTTCTCGGATGGACCTGAAAATTTACGGAGAATTATTTCAGAATATATAAAAAATACTGGCACAAAGATCTACCAGAGGGGGGGGCACCAGGCGCCACAAGCCTGGGGGGCGCGCCCACCCCCCAGGGCGCGCCTGGCAGGCTTGTGGGCCCCTGGCAGCTCCGTTTGCCCTAACTCCAATGCTATAAGTACCTTTTCGTGGAGAAAAAATCAGAGAGAAAGAATCATCACGTTTTACGATACGGAGCCGCCGCCACCTCCTGTTCTTCATCGGGAGGGCTGATCTAGAGTCCGTTCGGGCTCCGGAGAGGGGGATTCGACGTTGTCGTCATCATCAACCATCCTCCATCACCAATTTCATGATGCTCACCGTCATGTGTGAGTAATTTCTTTGTAGGCTTGCTGGACGTTGATGGGTTGGATGAGATTTACCACGTAATTGAGTCAATTTGTTAGGGCTTTGATGCCTAGTATCCACTATGTTCTGAGATTGATGTTGCTATAACTTTGCTATGCTTAATGCTTGTCACTAGGGCCCGAGTGCCATGATTTCAGATCTGAACCCTCTATGTTTTCATGAATATATTTGAGTTCTTGATCCTATCTTGCAAGTTATATGCACCTGTTACGTGTCATGATCCGCATACCCCAAGGTGACAATAATTGGGATTCTTTCCGGTGATTGCCGTAGTTTGAGGAGTTCATGTATTCACTATGTGCTAATGCTTTGTTCTGGTTCTCTATTAAAAGGAGGCCTTAATATCCCTTAGTTTCCTCAAGGACCCCGCTGCCACGGGTGGGTAGGACAAAAGATGTCATGCAAGTTCGTACTATAAGCACGTATGACTATATACGGAATACATGCCTACATTACATTGATGAATTGGAGCTATTGTGTATCGCCCTAGGTTGTGACTGTTACATGATGAATGTCATCCAACATAATTATCCTCCACTAATCCAATGCCTACGCTTTTCGCGTATTGATCTTTGCTAAGTTACTTCCGTTGCTGCTGCTGTTACAATCACTACAAAACTGCTTCTGTTACTATTGTTACTGTTACTACTGCTATTGAAACTATCATACTACTGTGCTACTAAACACTTTGCTGCAGATATTTAGTTCTCCAGGTGTGGTTGAATTGACAACTCAACTGCTAATACTCACAAATATTCTTTGGCTCCCCTTGTATCGAATCAATAAATCTGGATGAAATACTACTCGCGAAAACTGTTGCGATCCCCTATACTTGTGGGTTATCAAGACCTTTTTCTGGCGTCGTTGCTGGGGAGCATAGCTCTATTTGTTGAGTCACTTGGGATTTATATCTGTTGATCGCTATGAAGAATCTGAAAGACGCTAAGACCAAGATCATCCCCTCTATGACTAGAGGAGGTAAGGAACTGCCATCACACTCTGCACTTGATTCACCTTCTGTTTTGAGTAGGCTTGCGACACCACCACCTGTTATTCATTCTGATATGTCACAAGTTATTGATGATACTACTTCTGCTATGAATGAAATTGTTGATGATGCTAGTACTATGCTTGATAATACTGTGCCACTTGGTGAATTTCTTGATGAACAAATTGCTAAAGCTAAAGAAACTGAAAATGTTGAAACTCTTGAAAATTATGATTCACCTATTATGCCTAGCTCTCCTACTAGAGTTGAAATGCCTAAAACATCTGATGGTTATGTTTTTGATAGAGAGACAGCTAGGGCAATTCTTGCTTGTAATGATAGAGATGAGGTTAGAAAATTGCTTGTAGAGTTGAAAGAAAAATCTATGAGGGAGAGAATGAAATATGATCCTAAGTTTACTACTTTTCCCATATTTGTTAATGATAAGGACTATGAATTCTATGTCGATCCTGAGTTAATTACTTTGGTTGAATCTGATCCTTTTCATGGTTATGAAACTGAAACTGTTGTGGCACACTGAAATCACATTTGCTCCCTTGGTGGTTTTGGTAATTCATGCCAACATACATGTTGTTGGACTAATGCTTTTATCTAGTGAATTTCAGACAAGTTCAACAATGGCGTGGCAGGGACAAGAGGATGTGGAACCCCTTCAAAATGCTAAGGACAAGGATTGGCAAAGGATCAAGACTCTACAATTTTGGTTTAGTGATCCAAGATCACATTGAGTCCATAGGAAAGCCAATACTATTAAAAGGGGATGAGGTGTTGCTTAATGGCCTTTTTTCTCAAGTGCTTAGTGACAGTACTCCTAAACCCTCAACCACTCTCTCTAACCAAATATGTCCAAAACCTACACTCCAACTCGGCCCCACCGATATTTCCTATCCGGCCCCACCGAGTTCATCCAAGACTTAGCCACTGCCAAAACCCTAACAAATCGGATCCACCAAAATGGATCTCGGTCCCACCGAGATGGCCTTGCCAACTCTCTGTAATCATTTGCACTTACTTCGGTCTCACCGAGTTTTGCAAATCGGTCTCACCGAGATGGCTTGCCAACTCTCTGTTGCCTTATTGCTTCACTTCGGTCCTACTGAGTTGATGCAATCGGTGCCACCGAGATGAGCTTTGCCCTAGCCATTGCACTTCAGTCCATCCGAGTTATCCGTATCGGTCCCACCGAGATTCCTAAAGTTCATATCTTTTACACAGTTCGGTGCTACCGAGATTATCGTTTCGGTGCCACCGAGTTGGGTCAAAAGTGTGTAACGGTTGGATTTTGTGTGGAGGCTATATATACCCCTCCACCACATCCTTCTCAGTAAGGAGAGCCATCAGAACGTGCCTACACTTCCACCATACGTATTCTGAGAGAGAACCACCTACTCATGTGTTGAGATCAAGCTATTCCATTCCTACCATTTGAACCTTGATCTCTAGCCTTTCCCAAGTTGCTTTCCACTCAAATCCTTCTTCCACCATAGCCAAATATGTGAGGAGTTGTTTGAGTGCTGGGAAGACTATCATTTGAAGCACAAGAGCAAGGAGTTCATCAACAACACACCGTCTATTACCTTTTGGAGAGTGGTGTCTCCTAGATTGGTTAGGTGTCACTTGGGAGCCTCCAACCAGATGTGGAGTTGAACCAAGCAGTTTGTAAGGGCAAGGAGATCGCCTACTTCGTGAAGATCTACCCCGAGTGAGGCTAGTCCTCCGTGGACGTAAGCCATGGTGGAATAGACAAGGTTGCTTCTTCGTGGACCCTTCGTGGGTGGAGCCCTCCGTGGACTCGCGCAGCCGTTACCCTTCGTGGGTTGAAGTCTCCATCAACGTGGACGTACGATAGCACCACCTATCGGAACCACGCCAAAAACCACCGTGTCTTCATTGCGTTTGATCTTCCATACTCTATCCCTTTACTTTCCGTACTCTTGCATGCTTTACTATTTCCTCTGCTCAATCTCTAGATATGCATGTGTAGAAAGTATTGGAGTGATCTTAACTTGTGCCAAAATCTGCCTAAGTTCAAAGAGAAATTAAAAACTGCACCTTTGGCTGGTTAGGAGTCTATCACCCCCCCTCTAGACCTATCTCCTCGATCCCACACACACCTTACTAAGTTGAATGATATTGCCACCCTATTTGCTCATGAGGAAAAGATTCGCTATTACTATATTCTTAAGTTGTTTCCTTTCTCATTAAAGGGTGATGCTAAGAAATGGTTTAATACTCTTGCTCCTGGTTGTGTGCGTAGTCCCCAGGATATGATATATTACTTCTCTGAAAAATATTTTCCTGCCCATAAGAAACAAGCTGCCTTACAGGAAATATTTAACTTTGTGCAAATTGAAGAAGAGAATCTCCCTCAAGCTTGGGGGAGGCTTCTCCAACTACCTAATGCTTTGTCTGATCATCCTCTTAAGAAGAATAAAATACTTGATATCTTTTATAATGGACTAACCGATGCTTCTAGGGACTACCTAGATAGTTGTGCTGGTTGTGTTTTCAGGGAACGAACTGTTGGATAGGCTGAAGTACTATTGAATAATATATTGAGAAATGCCGATGATTGGACACTTCCTAAACCACCACCTAAGCCAACTCCAAAGAAGAGAGGTATTCTATTCCTCAGTCCAGAAGATATGCAAGAAGCTAAGAAATCTATGAAGGAAAAAGGTATAAAAGCTGAAGATGTTAAGAATTTACCACCTATTGAAGAAATACATGGGCTCGACATCCCGACACAGATAGTGGAGGTAAATTCTCTCACTAGATTTGATGAAGGTGATATTCTGTATAATAAATCTGCTAGCCAATGCCTGTATGAGTTTGATAATTACATCATTAAACAGGAGCACTTTAATATGTATGTTAGCAATCAATTAAAACGGAATGCCATCATGATTGAACGCTTGAGTGATTTGATGTTTAGAACTGCTAATGATGTTAAATGCTTGAGTAAACATGCTTCTATGGTCCAGACTCAGTTAGAACAAATTGCTAAGTCACAAAATGATTTACTTGATGAGATGAATAATAAAAAAGAATGACCATGCTGTTAGAGTTGTTACCAGAGGAGGTAGCATGACTCGGGATCCTCTATATCCTGAAGGTCATCCTAAAAGAATTGAACAAGATTCTCAAAGAAATAATATTGATGCACCTAGTCCATCTAAGAAGAAAAAGAAAAAGAAAAATGATAAAACTTTGCCTGCTTCTAGTGAACCTGAGATAGAAAAACCTCCTGAGAATCATAATGATGCTTCTATTTCCGATGTTGAGACACAATCTGGTAATGAACATACACCCAGTGATAATGATAATGATAATGATAATGATGATGTTCATGTAGATGCTCAACCACATAATGATGTAGAAATAGAACCTGTTGTTGATCTTGATAACCCACCTCCTAGGAATAAAAGATATGATAAAAAATACTTTGTTGCTAGAAAACATGGAAAGGAGAGAGAACCATGGGTTCAAAAACCTATGCCTTTCCCTACTAAACCATCTAAAAATAAGGACGATGAACATTTTGAGCGCTTTGTTGAAATGCTCAGACCTGTCTTTTTGCGCACTCGCTTGATTGATATGTTGAAAATGTCTCCCTGTGCTAAATACATGAAAGAAATTGTCACAAATAAAAGAAAAATATCTGAAGCTGAAATTTCCACCATGCTATACCATGCTCCATTAAAAGAAGTTATGTTAAAACTGGAATACCTACTATACCATGCTCCATTAAGCTGAAGCTGAAATTATTCTTTTAAGGGTGGAATACCTAAGAAATTAGGAGATCCTGGAATACCTACTATACCATGCTCCATTAAAAGAAGTTATGTTAAAACTGCTTTATGTGATTTGGGAGCCGGTGTTAGTGTTATGCCTTTCTCTTTATATAGAAGACTTGATTTGAATAAGCTCACACCTACTGAAATATCTTTGCAAATGGCTGATAAATCAACTGCTATACCTATTGGAATTTGCGAGGATGTTCCTATCGTAGTTGCAAACATTACTATCTTGACAGACTTTGTTATACTTGATATGACCGAGGACGACAACATGTCGATTATCCTTGGTAGACCCTTTTTGAATACTGCAGGGGCTGTTATTGATTGCAACAAAAGCAAGGTTACTTTTCATGTCAATGGTAATGAGCATACGGTTTATTTCCCGAAGAAACAAACTTCAGTGAATGGTATCAATTGTATTGAAAAGGTTTCGACAATCACTATTGGGGGATTCAAATTTCCTCTTCCTACTGTCAAAAAGAAATATGAAATTCTTATTGTTGGGGAGATGCATATCCCCATTGAGGTAACTTAGTGTTATACGAAAATTCTTCGGTTTCATGTCACTCGGAAATAGTTTGTTAATAAGACTTGATCAACCTTATTAATGGATTCTTTTTGAAGGGCATGTGGTCGATGAATTTAGTAAGCACAACTTTCTGTAACCACCTTTTGCTCTCTGTTTTTTTAGTAGAATAAAATGAAATGTCATGATTATCCTATTTTCTGAATTATCCGAGCAATAAAAAAATGGCCCAAAAAAAAGCTCTCAGAATGCCATGAAAATTTAGTATGATTTTTTCCAGAATATTTAAGAATTTTTGGCACTGAACACACCCCAGGGGGGTGCACCTATGAGCCACAAGCCCACAAGGCGCGCCCACCCCCTGGGCGCGCCCAGCAGGTTTGTGGGTCCCACAGGGACCCATTCACTTATGCCAGCCACCCATCTCCTTCTTCTTCCTCCGGAAAAAATCAAACTTGCTCCCAAGCCCGTGTTCTTGCTCATTTTGTTGTGATTTTCGATCCTTGCTCAGAACTCCATTTCCAAAACTGTTTTGAGGAATTACTCCTTGGTATGTGACTCCTCCAATGCTCCAATTAGTTTTTGTTCTAGTGCTTTATACTTTGCAAATTTTTGTTGTTGTGCTGACCATGTTTATGAGCTTGCATGTTGAATTTGTATGATCCAAAGTAGTTTTGATGCATGATATAGCTTCTAGATACATGTGGGAGTAGTTGGTATCAATTTTGTTGAGTTTCGTTCACTTTTATTTTGAGTCACTAAAAATTTCAGAAATTTTCAGAAAAAGAAAATGCTCAAGTGGAGGTTGAGGGGTTCTTCGAGCAGGAACCCCAAGGAGGCTCCTAAGCCCAAGTATAACCCTCCTCGTGCGGCCGAGGTGCGGCCGTGCGAATGGCCATGCAACACGTTCTTGAGGGATGCGGGGATTTATGATGATTTCTATCATTTGGCGAACAATGCCGGCATTATCCCATTCCTCGAAGATAAGTGTGACCATTATCTTCTCCTCACTAATACTTTCGTGCAAAGCTTTCATTTTCATGCTAGGAGAGATACACCCACAGTGACATTTAATTTATATGATGTTCCCCAAGAGATGACACTTGGGGATTTTTGCGAGGTATGCAAACTTCCCAACGAGGGCAGCCCATTAGAGCCACATCCTAGGGATGTCTCGGAGTTCATCCCTGAGGTTACCGTGGGGGAGTCGAGGGGAGTTTCTGAGGCTAGGGTTGCTAGTTTACATTTCCCTGTTTTGCGCTATTATTCATTATTTGCTGGGAGGTGTTTGACTGGTCGATGGGAGAGTGGCATGCTCAGTTCGCCTGACCTTGCTATTTTACGCCACGCTCTTTATGCTGATAGGACCTTCAGTTTGGGTGCTATGGTTGCCGGCGGTTGCACACCAACCGTTCGAGGGGCGCTATTTATGGTGGTATTTATGCTTCCTGTCTCGCGCAACACTTTGAGTTCCCTATTAGGCATGACGAGAGGCAAGAGAGGCTCTTACCCGTTATGCATCTTGACTACGAAAGTATGGTTGGGCATGACTTTATTAACAGGGGCCGTAAACGATTTTAGTATAACTTGGTATTCAGTCAGGGTACATGTGAGATTATTACTTTGCCTGCGCCTACTCTATTTGATATTCACAGGGGCAGATACATCATTATGCCTGAGAACATTTATGCTTATTGGGGCTTGGATCAGCCCCAAGCACCTGAGCCAGCACCTGAGCCAGAGCCGTACCAGGAGCCCGTCTATCAGTGGGAGCCTCAGGAGGCCATTTACTAGTGGGATCCTCAGCAGCCTCAACACTATCCAGGAGGTGCTGATTTCGACCCGTGGCCGTAGACCAACTTAGGCCAAAAGCCTAAGCTTGGAGGAGTACTTATTTCTCACCGACATTACGTTCATGTTCACACACTCATTCCAGTTGTCGGTGTTCATCCTTTTTCACTGTATATCCATGTTAGTTTTATTTTCGCTTTCTTCCTGTGTGTTTGAAAAGCTTTCGAAAATCCAAAAAAATTAGTTGTAGTTTCTTTCTTGTCTAGTTAATTTGTAGTAGTAAAAGAAAACCCAAAAAGGTTTCTCGTTTCTTCTTTTACTTGTTGGGAGCTTTCCCGTGTAAATAGTTTTCTCATTTTTTTTCGTTTTCCTTCGTTAATTTGCTTCCTTCAGAAAAACCAAAAACTCCAAAAATATTTCAGTGTGTTTCTCTGAATTCCTTTTCTTTTTGTTGAGTCGTCACAAGGAGAAGACCACGATGAAAATGTTGAGTGGCTCCCATATGCTTTATTGTTGATCTAACAACGAACCACTATTACTTTATCTTCTCCTCTGAATAAATGTTTGCAGATTCCAGCTTAGTCCACGGCACACTTGCACCATTATTATTATTATCATATCATTTGGTCGTGCAAGTGTAAGGCAATATTGACGATATTTGATGAAGTGATTGCGGTGAAGAAAAGCTGGTATGAACTTTTCTTGTTTTTGTCTTTGTAAATATGTTTAGCTCAGTATTCATGATTCAGCATTATTATGAGTAAACATATTTGTGATGACAATTAGAGATTACTAGTAGAATGCCCGTGCGTTGCTACGGGCTACAATGCATATAAATAAATCAAGCAAATAATTAAAGTCGTCTCCAAGGTCCAATCTTATTTCTTATGGGCGCCCAACAGGGTCCCAAAATTCAACCGTCTAGACAGTACGGGCTCCCCCAAATCTAGAACAAATGTGAGGGAGAAATGTGGTTGTCCGGACTATACGCATTGTTATCTCCGACACATGGGCCCTACATAAAGAACCCGCCCCATGAAGCAACCTTCTCTTTTTCTACCGAACCCTCCCCTTCCCGCTCGGTTTCCTGGCGTAGCAGAACATTTCTCGTTGTAGCCCTTTCCTTTAAAACCTGATAATGCCCATGTCACCTTCACCATGACACCCTCTCTTCTTCACACCATACTTCCCCACGGACCGCCAACGAGGAGTCCCCCCACCAATCACCCCGCTATCCTCCCTGACCCCTCCCCCCTATGTTCGTGTCGATCCACCACCGCTATCAAGGGGCAGGAGGCGTGCGCCGCACGTGACACCCCTTGAGCCAAGAAGGTAGATTCGATGTCTCCTGAGCCATTGCCACGTTGTAACATAAAATTGAATGTTGTTCATTACCACGAAACAAAAATGTGATGTATGTTGTTGGGCATGCAACTGAGACGCCACCATGTCCGTTGTTAACTCTCGAAGCAACCAACCAATGCATTTACCATTCTATCCTAACCAAAAAAATTGTACAAGAATGTCATGCATTAACACAAAACAAAAATATGACGTTCGATGTTATGCATGCAATTGATAGGCTACAGTGTCTGTTATTAACTCTTGAAGCAACCAACCAATGCATTTACCCTTCTATCCTAACCAACAAGTTGTATGACTTGATAAACAAAATATGAACCAGCTCACGAAATTTGTTGTAAAGTCATCTCTAATGAAATGCAATTTGCCATATTTTCTAAAGTAGAGAAATTATTCTGCCCAGACAGCCATAACTGAACGGACCAACCCCAACCCCCATCCACATCCACATCCACCCCATAATATAAGTGGGACGCCCACATGTGTCCACATAATTTTGATGGGACAACTGGACATCCCACATCCCATATAATCTCACGTCAATGATAGAGTCAGCTAAACTGTTGTAGCGAAACAAAAATTTGCTGCTGGACACTTCAAGTAACCTACTACTGATGTATCATAGTTCTTACCGAGCAATTGGATATAACTTTGAAACATTAACCTCACTTTTACAACTTGTTGTTTCGTCTAAAATCAATTCATCTCCATGCACACATGAAGTACAGTCCAGTGTTTGATTCCTAGTTCTTTCATGTTTATGCCCGATCACACTTTATACACAGATCCACCGTGAACTGTAAGAAGGCAATTAGTAAGTTAGCAAATTGACCAAAAGTGAATTTATTCACATATTCAAATAATAGAAAATCAGGAATTGTGATTGGATTGATGACATTGATACAATCAGATAGGGAAGTCAATTATGATGCCATCTCTTAATAGCATAAAAAATCAAGATTTCACCTTGTTATATTAGGGACATCTATTATAACAAGTTGAAGCTTGCTTCTTCAGGAGTACAATACATGTTATATACACAACCTTATACCTGGGCTCCTTTGGTCATTTTCGTCAACATTGTTAGCTATATTTGTCCCCTCACTCTGGCCTGTTCCACATTAGAGATATACAATGTCATAGGAGCACATGCAATGTAGGTCAATATTAGAGATATTTGCAAACGTGTAACGAAGTGTGAGCGTCTACTATTTTATGTTCTTTTGAAAATAGAATGTATATTCATATTCAACTGCCCCAGCTTCTCCATCACTGCAACATATTTGTTCATTTCCTTCAATACCTTGGTCATAGATCTGATATTAGACTCAGTGTTCTTCAGGTTCGGCATGCAAGGTTCCAGCAATAGATTGCGCTTCACTTGGAACTTCTGCAATATCCATACAGGTGTCAGCCTTGGTGAACTACCAAAGTTGTGTAAATTCTCACTTGGAACATCCCCTTGTACATGCCTTGACAGTTGATGTTCAAATTTACCATGATCGGAAGTACCAGGCTGAGTTGTAGTTAAATCTACCAATGAATGATGCTCATTCTCGCAGCGACAATGGTCTTTGGGTGGTCCATGGACCTCGATGTGATTTTTATTATATTTGAGGTGCTTTGTGCTTCCGATGAATCTTATAATAGATCTAATCTTTTTCGAAAAAACCCTACTGTAATTTCCTTGTTTTCTGGGATGTAATATAAATCTAGAGCCTTGTTAGCAAAAAACAAAAATGTGCATAACCTTTGTAATTCACAAAACGTATGTCGCACATGGATTGTAACTGCTTTGCTATTAATATCATTTTTTACAGTTAAAAAAATCAAGGTGGCTCATACTCAGGAATCTGAGATGAACACATGTACCGTCACAATTCAATCTAAAAAAGGTTTACCCGATGCTTTTGACCAAATCATATTCATTGTTTCTCATGTACCAGCACCGCTATGAACTCTTGCCCGTATAAAGCAAAATCGGTCACTTTGCTCAAAGCTAATTTTTCAAGAAATACTTTTCGTGACAGTCTCTTTTAGTATGAGAAAGTAATGTATGAATACAAGGCTTCTATGATGAAAACAAACCATTCAAATAAAATCAATGTTGCATTTCCAAAGGAAAATCGATCGCTTTGCTCAAAATTTATCTTTGGTGATTTACTTTGCAAAACTATTACTCGTAGTATGAGAAATTCCTCCGAAAGTAAGGTATGTTAAAAATATAAGCTTGTATGTTGAAAACAAATCAACACTATCAACAAGCATTTGTTGTTGTATTACATCCAGTCTTGCGGTAGAGATTGTACAAATAAGCCTCTCAAGCATTTTCGTTCTACTTAACATTCGTAACTTCTAATTTTGAAATACCATCAACTTTAGATAAATCCAAACTTGTCTATCATGCTACTTCTTAAAGAAGTTCCCAGAAGCAGTAAGAACTATAGCCAACATCGCAACATTAATTACTTCAAACTGAAAGGTACAAAACTATTAAAAAGTGCAGGAAATAGAGTTTAAGAAAGACTACAACATTCAATCCAATACTTCGTATTACAAGTCGAGGAGCAATTTCTTCACAACTCATATACAAAAACTCAACTCAAAATGTATCGAAAGCCTAGAAACTGATTCTGGTTTATCATATCCTGTCGAACCAATTGACCATGAATAGAGCCAGAGCAGATAACAAATATTCATACAAGTTTAACACCAGCCAAACATTAGCAGAACAAGCATTTTCTCCCTAAATGAACTTTACGAGTGGACAAAACTTAAGCATTGATCTGATTAAGGTAGTGTTCCTTTATGCATAGTTCTGACCTGGGATAGTGGGAAGCAAAGAAATAAAGTGTGTGTTTTATATTTTTGCAAGGAATTATTTCAATGTAATCTAGACTGGATACAAAACTGAACTATGCAAGCCAAATCTTACATCCTAGGGACATAGTTAGGCACCGGGGAGCAAGATGGAACAAAATTCAGTGTATATATGCTACCGTGGAGGTGACTCAGATTATCAAGGGCCCGGATTAGCATGCAAGCAGACAAATTAACAAAGGGAGGTAGAAGATAAGAAAATTGCTCACCTGTGTATAATTTGAACTCTGGAGGCATGAACAGTTTAGCCTCATGGTTGGTATACCTTCTTCGAGTCCAGCTAGTCATTTGCACCCCTTATAAGCTAGCACAGGCACTGCATCGCCATCCGGCCAAACACTTCATCATGCTCCTCTATTCCTTACCATTCATCATGCTCTATCATTAGAATGTGCTTGTGGGTGTGCCTTCTCCAGCTGGAACATCATTAGAGTCATTCTTTCGAAATAAGTCCAAATGCTCAAAAAGAATCATCGTCAGTTCGTCACCTGGCTTATGTTTGTGATTTTGCATTCTCCTGGCCGGGACATCATTAGAATTATAAAGCCTTCAAATGTAGATACAAATATAAATTATTTGTCTTACGCTACTGCTACATAATCCTACTATTTGGTGTAAGTTTAGCCTAATATAATCCTTGGCAAATGTCGTTGGAACACCAATTGTTAACGCATCACACACATATGTTTTCAGTGTAACATAGATGTAGGTGATATACATATAATTCAAAAGATGTGAAATATATTTCCCTTCCACGTAGTTCTTCAGGAAGTTGATTAGTTGGATGCTAGTGGCACACTGCCATATTAAAAAGTAGGTAGCTGGCTAAGGAGCAAAATGTAGAACCGGCAAACATGGTTATGCACATGTTTACATTTGCTTGTCAACTGACTGTTGGTTATTGCACACCCGGTACTACTGCAAAAGCTACTTTATCAGTTTTGAATTCTGGAGGAACTGTAAATTCGTACTTCACCTTGTACAGAGTATAGCTGGTAGCCATATTTAGTACACATGGCATAATGCTTGCTATCTTGCATTGATGTCCCTTCTGCAAGATATCTGAGATAGAAAATCATCAATATGTCTGCACCTGATGGCGTCAGCATTTTGCCTACAAAGGAAACACATTATTTCCATTTCATTATCCTATCTTGAAACAAATGATGTGGCAAACACCAGGAAACATGAACAAAATTACAATAGCGCATCTGAAATCTTGAGCTATATGTGTTCCCGATTCATAGGGGCGGCTACAAAATAGAAGCAGCAGTACGTTTTATATGGCAAGATTCGGATAAAATAAGCTCATCTTTCACACTGCAATTACTTTCGGCTGCTTTGCTCTAGAAGGCTGGTTATAAATTTAAACAATAAATAGGGGATAGTAGATCATAATGAATGTGCCGAGAGGCGCTAAGGCATATACCAATGAGAGCAGAAAATAATACAGTATGTACCTTCAGACTTCAGCAGGTGATCCGAGATGATTTTTCAAAAAAAATTGAGTTGGTGTATCTGGGCCTCACCCAAACACAGCTCTGTTCTCTCTCTCTTGCAAGAAATATATATATATATCCAATAATCTGCAATGGAGAATGGTGTTAATAAATGGCCAACTTAATCTAATGGACCAATAACCTTCAAGATAGGTCGAAGTCTTTATTTCTTTTATGAAAACCCGAACAACGTTATTTATTTGCTTCTCCAGTTCGAACTCAAGTGAAATTAACAAAATCTTTAAGGAGAAGAACACATAAAAAACAATGTATCAAAAAGCACATACCAAGTGTTGCATGTTGGAAATGGTGATCGTTCACACTTTAAGGTCAACCTGTGAACCAAAGCCTACAGAATGGTCCAATTCGGTAGAAGTAAAATGAACATTTAGAGGCATGTTAACTAAAATCTCAGGGAGCAGCTTGGAGCAGAGGAAATATTCATGATAACTCGATTAACATGGTTCTTGAAAATTCTACCTTTTTCAAGGTTGACCTCCTATACGGAGTATTTTATACAACATAGCATGCTAATATAAGGAAATAACAACTGGAAGTCTAGTAGAACAATAAATATAGTTACTACTCAGGCTGACCAACCAAAAACTAACTGAAATAGGAGATGATGCATGGGTGGAGATGTAGCAAGTAGTAAATTTTAGGTTGCTTCGGTTTTTCTTTGTACTTTGAGGGCGTTGTAGCCATTCATCGGCATTGTATCGGGCGTCACAACATTTACACTAAGCTAACAAGCTCTAAGCTATCATCTAGCATTGTTATAGTCCATGTTTTTCTTACCATGCCGAATGATGCTACTGCGGTGTCACATAGGTGGTGCAGCCGAATCCGGTGGCGTTGCAGATTGTGGCGGCCGGGTCCAGCGGAATTGAGGCCAGGGAGTATGCATCCACCATGATACCGTGGCATAGAGGAGCACGAGTCTGACTTGAGGTCGAGGCTGATGTTGAACCCGTTGTAACATACCGTGCGAGCTCAAAAGCTGTCCACAATAGAGAATTGATCAAGGTCAATTTGTACAAAACACTGGTGCAGTTTCTGATGGTCAATGAGCATTGTAATATGAATGCAAAATAAGACCTTGATCTGGAGCCGCAGTGAACTTTTTTTTCCAGGATCATGTTGATGTCCACCTGAGAGCAATCAAGAGCTAAATTAATTAGAATGAGTGTCAAACAAGGGGAAGGGTAGTCCGTACATGAAAAAATGCTGGTGAGGGAAGGACATACATACTGAAAAGAACCGGAACTGGGCAGCCCGTCATGGTTCCATTGATGGCAATGAGGGGGTGCATAGAAAAGCAGGGGTTCTGCCCCACAATTGCTTGTCTCCGCTCTCCGGGCCGGAAAGAGGGACTTTGGACAGGGAAGGCGCTCAAGTTTGCACATTGGCGGCACCACGGCATGCACGACGACCATAGCACCATGTCGTGTGCCGGCACATGAGACACGGGGTGGCCGGAGGCGTGGTGTGATCTAGCGGGAGGCTGCGCTCTACTCATTTCTTCTCTCTAGGGATGTCCATCTGCAGTTAATCGATCGGATCAGAGGGGATTGCGACCCGATTTATTTCCTTGGTCAAGACGTGCTTCACTTGGAAGGGGGATTGCCTATTGATTTTTTTCCCTTGGGAGAGACTCAAGGGAGGAGAGAGCGACGCACCAAAAAACGAGAGGAAATCCGTATCGATCGGTGGAGCCTGGTAACTAACGACCACGACGTACACATTAAGTTGAGATTTGGTAAGTGTGGGAAGGCCACAACGTACCCATATGGAGGAGTTGAACGATGAATCATCATTCACCAATTTCCCTTTAGTAGAATAGATTTGGTTGTTAGGAAAGGCAAGGATCGATGCGTTAGGAAAGTTAGGATTTTATCATTGATTGTCACAAAACTGGATTTCATTGTTTGGTAACGTGTTGTCGGTTCCTACCCATCTGTAACGTGGCTGGTTAGGAAAGTTTTTATTGGAGGATGAAAAAACCAATGTGAAGGGGTGGTGGTGGGAGGTGAGACGAAAAAAAACCGAATGAAAAAAACCAGACGAAAATAAACCGTAGAGGCGAGGCTACCAAGTGAGACATTAGGAGTAGAGATAGTTGCTCATGCCATGCTTAAATAGCTAGGAGTGGATAATGATTTATCTTGAGTGTCAACATGCATTAAAATGGTTGTGATGTAGTATGTTAGCGTGGTATCCTCCTCTGAGTAATTCGAGTGGCTTGACTTGGCACATGTTCGTACATGTAGTTGAATCAAAATCAACATAGCCTCCATGATATTTATGTTTGGGGTGTTGATATCCTACTCATGCTCGTGTTCAATGTTAATTATTCGCAATGCATGTCTATGACCGTTTTCGCTCTCTAGCTGGTCGCTTCTCAATCTATTTGCTAGCCTTCGCCTGTACTAAGCGAGAATACTGCTTGTGCATCCAAATCCTTAAACCAAAGTTATGCCAGATGAGTCCACTATATCTACCTATATGCGGTATTACTCTGCCGTTCCAAGTAAATTTGCAAGTGCCACCTCTAAATATTCAAACGAACATCTGTTTTGTGTGCCCGTACCGCTCATGGAGTGACAGGGGGCGGTCTGTATCTTCCATGCTAAGCGGGTTACACTCAGATGAGTGTTTATTCACTTGTCATTGCACGAGAGAGGATGGTAATTGGGATGCCCAGTCCTATGCTCAAATCGAAATCATATAATGCAAACAAACTCCCCCGAAAAGTTGTTGGTATGGAGGGCACCCGTGAATTCGGCTAGCCAGGGCTTGTGTTGGTATGGGGGAGGGGGACTAAACTTTACCTTTCCGCTTGGGAACCGCCTATAATGCGTTTAGCATGGAAGATATTGAAAGCTCTCGGTCATGACGTTGACAGGAAAAGCATGCCTCCCAAAATTATTTTCATCTCCAATTTAAGCTTCGAGCTCTGGCACCGCTGCAAATCCATGCTTCCATCTGCGAAGGGCCTATCCATTTACTTTTATGTTATTTTATTTTTATTGTTGAGTCATCACCCTCTCATTTAATCACCAGTTGGAGAGCACTATTGTCATCTTTATGCATTGAGTATAGTTAATGTTGGGTGTGACCATGACTGGATATCCTCTACCCTGAGTTACAACGTTTAGTCGTTGCTTGAATCTCAGAGCTGCTTTGCATTTATGTTTTGCAGTCTCAGAAAGGGCTAGCGAGATACCATGTTATCATATTATATCATGATTGTTTTGACAAAGTGTTGGCATCCGAGATATCTTATTATTGCTCGCTAGTTGGTTATGTCATTGCCATGAGTAAATGTGAGACCTAAGTGTTATCATCAATATGGTTAGTTCATAATCTTTGCTGAAAACTTGGATGCTAGTATCCACTAGTATCCACTATGTTCTGAGATTGATGTTGCTATGACTTTGCTATGCTTAATGCTTGTCACTAGGGCCCGAGTGCCATGATTTCAGATCTGAACCCTCTATGTTTTCATGAATATATTTGAGTTCTTGATCCTATCTTGCAAGTTATATGCACCTGTTACATGTCATGATCCGCATACCCCAAGGTGACAATAATTGGGATTCTTTCCGGTGATTGCCGTAGTTTGAGGAGTTCATGTATTCACTATGTGCTAATGCTTTGTTCCGATTCTCTATTAAAAGGAGGCCTTAATATCCCTTAGTTTCCTCAAGGACCCCGCTGCCACGGGAGGGTAAGACAAAAGATGTCATGCAAGTTCTTGCTATAAGCACGATGACTATATACGGAATACATGCCTACATTACATTGATGAATTGGAGCTATTGTGTATCGCCCTAGGTTATGACTGTTACATGATGAATGTCATCCAACATAATTATTCATCACTGATCCAATGCCTACGCTTTTCGCATATTGATCTTTGCTAAGTTACTTTCGTTGCTGTTGTTGTTACAATCACTACAAAACTGCTACTGTTACTGCTTTTGTTACTATTGCTATTGTTACTACTGCTATTGAAACTATCATACTACTGTGCTACTAAACACTTTGCTGCAGATATTTAGTTCTCCAGGTGTGGTTGAATTGACAACTCAACTGCTAATACTCACAAATATTCTTTGGCTCCCCTTGTGTCGAATCAATAAATCTGGGTGAAATACTACCCGCGAAAACTATTGCGATCCCCTATACTTGTGGGTTATCATGGCCTACCTGCAATTAACAAGGCGTTGATCACACTCCTACCTAGGAGAGAGGGCGCGGATGAGCTACGGGACTACCGGCCAGTGTTTGGTGCATGGGGCCATTAAGATTTTTGACAAGGTTTTGGCGTGCCGGCTCGTGGATGACCTGCCCCGGTTGATTGGACTGCACCAGAGCGCATTTGTGAAGGATAGATCATTGCACGACAATTTTATGATGGTTCAGAGCATGGTGAGACGTCTCCATGCGCTCAAGCATCCCGCAATCATGCTAAAGTTGGACATCTCGAAGGCCTTTGATATGGTGCAGTGGCCTTTTCTAGATGAGGTGCTTCAGGCTATGGGGTTTGGCACGAGGTGGATTTCCTGGATCGCTGGGCAGCTTGCCACTTCCTCCACCAGGATCATGGTGAACGGTGTGCCGGACGCATCGATATTCAATTGCAAAGGGCTTCGATGGGGCGACCCGTGTCCCCAATGCTATTCATCATCACCATGGAACCACTCCAACGCTTGTTCAACATGGCTGCCGACATGGGCTGTCTGACCCCACTGTCTCGCAATGGTTTGCGGCATCGAGTATCAATCTTCGCGGACGATATTATCGTCTTCCTTAAGCCCACCGCGATTGAGATGAGGGCTACTGCTAGCATCTTGGCAATGTTTGGGGCTGCTTCCGGTCTAAGAGTGAATCTGCAAAAAACTTCAGCCACGCCTATTCGCTGCTCCGATGAGGAAAGGGAGTTGATTGCAGATGCTCTGGGCTGCCAACTCGGGGCATTCCCATGTAAGTATCTAGGTCTTCCTCTCTGCCTCAAGAAGCCGTCGGCAGCTCAACTTCAGGACCTAGTGGAACGCCTGGCACGTTGTCTACCAGCTTGGAAAGCGGCTTCCTTGCCGAAGAGTGGTCGGCTTATCCTTATCACCTCGGTCCTCTGCTCGGTTCCAATCCATGCTATGCTAGCTCTCGACCTTCCCATGAAGACCATCAAAGCCATGAACAAAATCATCCGAGCGTTTTTATGGTGTGGCAAAGCAAATGCAAATGGAGGCCATTGCTCTGTTGCGTGGGAGACGGTTTGCATGCCTAAATGGGCTGGCGGATTGGGAATTCCAAACCTGGCTTGGCTAAACACCGCGATGCAAGCACGTTGGCCATGGCTACAAAGAGTGGATGAGGAAAGACCATGGAAGGAATTTAAGATCGGTGTGCCGAAGGTATCCAGGGCACTGTTTCGTGCGGCTACTCGAGCTACGGTCGGTGACAAATCTATCATCATTTTTTGGGAGGACCGTTGGATGAATGGTTGGCGAGTGGAAGATGTAGCGCCACTTATATATGCTGGAGTACCACGACGCGCTAGGGAAGGCAGGAGGCTACAGGATGCGCTGTTGACACGATCTTGGGTGAATGATGTGCGCCCTAACCTAACCTTTGAGGCTCTACAGCAATACTTGAACCTGTGGCAACAGCTGCAAACTATCCAGCTAAGGGATGGAACGCCGGACGTGCTGTCCTGGGCGTGGGAACGGGATGGCAAATACTCAGTCCGATCGGCATATGCCTCCAAGTTCGCATGGAGATAGGTGCTGCAAACCGCGGACTTCACGTGGAAGTCGACAGCACCCCTGCGATGCCGGTTCTTTCTGTGGATTGCCATGAAAAACCGTTGTTGGACTTCGGATCGTCTTGCATGTAGGGGCCTCCCCCATCACAAGACCTGCCTGTTTTGCGCACAGGAGGAAGAAACCATCGAGCACATATTGTTGACATGTGTCTTCGCTAGGACAATTTGGCGGACTCTATGCACGACCATTGCTAAACCAGAGTGGACGCCGACAAGAAATGACAGACTAGCTGATTGGTGTGCAAGCAAGCCAAAGGAGGTTCGGGCCTTCGCCACCCTAACGCTCTGGGAATTATGGAAGCATAGGAATTCCATCGTCTTTGAGGGTGTCTCCCCCTCGCTTGAGGCTGTCATTAAGAGGATTGTATACGAAGGATCAGCTTGGCACCGAGCAGGACGGAAGACGCCAACATTAACACTGAAATTGCACGCTAGTATTATTGTTGTGCCACGATTAATGATAGTATAGTAATTTACATGCTAACTGAAAGCTGCCGACAGACACACTGAAACTAAAGACCAAACTTGAACACTAAACAAAGAGCATAGAGATGAGCACATGTCTCACGACTACCACACATGATTATTACCCTAGGGAAGTTTTCCAACTGTTTTTTTGCCTTGTGCCTCTCAAGAACCAAATCTTAAAACAGCGAGACACACGATGAATATGAGGCGATCTACTCGTCCATCCTCATGACGCAGCGCAGGCCCTCCCCCTTGAGCATGAGGTCGAACGCCGTGTTGATCTGCGAGAAGGGCACGCTGTGTGTGATGAACTTCTCAACGTCCAGCTCCTTCCTCATGTACATCTCGACGACTTCCGGGAGGTCGGTCCGCGGCTTGTAGTTGCCGAAGAAGGTGCCCTTCAGGGTCCTCTCATTGAGGAAGTTCATCGGGTAGGTCTTGAACACCGCCTCCTTGTGCGGGACGCCCACCAGCACCGCCACGCCCCACCCCTGCATCCAGCAGATTTCAACATTCAGTCTCAACTCCAAAAAGAGCTTACAATCAATTATCATTGGAGTACAGATTATATATAGGTATATTGAGAGCTACGTACATCATGGACACATTCGAAGGCGGCGATCATGGCGTCGATGTGGCCAGTGCACTCAACCGCACGGTCGACTCCGCCATTGGTCATCTCGACAAGCACCTGGAGAGCAACATTGCACAGTGAGTTTTATACTTCAATGGCACAGGCTTGTACATGTCATGAAGAAAGAACAAATGGGAAAGTGTGTGCTGAGGGACATGAACAGACCTCTTGCACGGGCTTGGTGTGGTCCTTTGGGTTCACAAAGTCAGTGCATCCAAATTTCTTAGCTGAAAAATAATGCACAAGATGTTCAGTGTTGCATCCAAAAATATTTTCTGAGATATCCTTGTATTCCCTGAGGCAGGTCGTACCTTGTTCGTATTTTGCAGGGTTCAAATCCACACCAATGATCCTTGATGCCCCAGCCATCTTGGCCCCTTCCATGGCCTGATCATGTGAGAAGCACACAGTAATTAGTCATGGTTGTAGCACATAATTCTCTTGAGCCTGCAAAAATATGCCGTGGAACAAAAACATCTTGGAACGTCACTCACAGCAAGGCCTACAGCTCCAAGACCGAAAATGGCCACCGTCGAACCCTTCTTCGGTTTCGCTACATTGAGGGTAGCACCAAGTCCTGCAGAAAAATGACGATTCAGCAACTAATGGAGGCACCATGAACATTGTGTTTCATTTGGAAACAATGGCATGAACAGCCATCTCTTACCAGTTGAGATACCACAGCTGAGAACACAAACTTTGTCAAGAGGCGCCTCTGGGTTGATCTTGGCGAGGCACCCAACATGGATCACGGTGTACTCACTGAAGGTGGAGGTCCCGACGAAGTGGAAGATCGGTTTCCCATTGATGGTGAAGCGAGACTGCCCATCACCGATCATCACACCACGATCCACGTTGATCCTGAGGAGGTCACACAGGTTGCTCTCCTCTGACTTGCAGTGGGCACAGTCCTTGCACTCCCCTGTGAACACCGGGAGGACATGGTCGCCCGGCACGAGCTCGGTCACACCCTCTCCAACGCTCTCAACAATGCTGTGATAAAGAAGCAATTTGTCAAAAGAGATAGCAGAAAAGATGACTATGAAGAGCAAACATATACTATTCATTAGAATGCAGAAAATATTCCACTTCAATAAAATCGACAACTGCCAAGGAAATTAGTCACTCAAAAAACGTCACAAAATTTTCTTTTCGAAAATTAGAAAATTACAAATGTAGTAAAGATATAATGAGGAGAGCAGGAGCATACACGACATGGGAAAATTAACTAGTCCAAAACCATATTGTACAAAGCACTTTGTGATGTGAGCTAATGTCATGGATGACGTTGTCCCACTATTCTTCATATGTTTTATCCCATGGCAATAAAATACAGGCACTTGCTGTATATAGTTATCAATCTAGTACCACTGACAGATCAGGATTCAAGATGACTATAATTAGTCATACTGATTTATGCCATGGCAATAAAATATTGACACTTGCCGTATATAGTTATCAATCTAGTAGCACTGACAGATCAGGATTCAGTATGACTAAAACTAGGAGCCACTATGAATAAACTGGAGTATGATTTAGGATTCAAGATTCGTCCAAGCAACAAAACTGAAACAGAATAAGACAAGAGACAGAGAGGATGCATACCCTCCAGCTTCATGGCCCAAGATCCTAGGGAAAACCGGAGTTTGCCCCTGCACAAATCCAAGCAGAACATCGTAAGTTAATTATTTATCCATTGATCCATGTCTCTTCGTCACCATATACCCGACTATAGATACAATTGTGTATTTGTCTAGATACCTTGGCTTCCCAGAAGTAGACATCAGTGTGGCAGAGGGCGGTGTAGAGGATCTTGACTCGCACCTCCATGGCCTGCGGCGGCGCCACCTCCACCTCCTCGATCGACAGCGGCTTCCCGGCCTCCCATGCCACGGCCGCTGCAACCAACCATAGAAATTCAGATCTCCATCCTCAAACATCAATCAAAATCAGACGAAACTAACTACTACTATTTCAGGAACAGACCTTTGCACTTGATCACCTTCCCGGCGGTCGCCATCCCTGTCTTTTCGCTAGCTCCAAGAACTCGAAGAGAAGGATGGATCTTTGTCGCTGTTTCTGCCTTGCAGCTCGTTGGTTGTAGATTTTGGTGAGGAACGAAGGCGAGGCGAGCCCTGTATATATACTCCTGGCGTTGGAGGAATCCGCGAGTAATTAAGGAGGGTAGCTTGGAGTGCAAGTGGGGAAAGAAGTTGTATTGTATTTCTTGGGCAGGGCGGCCGAAACAGGGGTATCCGGCCTCCGCTCGCCTGTCTGCGGCGCTGCGCGGGTCTCCGCTGGTTTCAAACCTCGGCCCCGTGTGGTATATGGAAACCGCAGTGACGTGACCAAGGGGCTACGGGTCAACGGCGGCCAGAAAAGAGTAAAAAACTGGCGATGAGTCCAAGAGATGGCTGACTTCTTGAAGATGAAAGCCGGGGCAGGACCTGGCGACCGGGAAAACCAACTGCGAAAACAACAGCGCATCCCACTCTCGTCGTCGTTTTGCAAGTCCACGATCCAAATGGGCAGCTGAAAAGCTGTCGGTGGTTCTCGGCATCTGCACGGTGGATTGCTCGCTGTCGGTTTTCAGTTTGATAGCTCGAGAAGGATTCAGAAGTCTAGATACATAGGATTGCTGTCTGTCCGTTTTCAAGTTTATTGTTCTCTCGATGAGATTCAGAAGTCTACGGTATATAGAGTGTAAATATTTTCTGGTCCTGCCGGATGTATCGGATCCTACCATGGTTTTATCTACAAAGTCGGGCTCTAGCCTTTTCTCTAAAAATATTTTCTGGTCTAGAGAAGGATGCTCGTTTCATAGTTGTTGTCTTTCCTTGCGGAAAAGACCCAAGGCTATATATTAAATTAAACCAGCCTCTGTAAAAACTTCCGTACAAGAATAACAAATTATACAGTCTTAAAAAAAATCAGCGTTATCTTTCTTTTGCATCCACCGACGTCGTGTGAGCAGAGTTACTTGTCGTCTAGGCACCTCCATCTTAACGAATTTGTGAGCCATCCTTAATTTAGAATGTTTCAAACCTCAAAAATAAGTTTACAGATTTCGAAACTGATTAAAGGTGGAGATTAGAAGGCAAACCTTCAATAATCTTTTGTATCCAAATCAATCTACTAAATATGCTTTGATCCGCCGGCTAATATGACGATAGCCTTTTTAAGTAACTTTAAGAGTCGTGCAAACTTTTAAGAGGGTGTGCCGAATCAAAACTCAAAAAACTAAGTTTGACTGTCTTAAGGCCCTCCTAAGAGTTCCATTCTACCCAGGAGAGAGTTTTGGATCCAAAATACTTATTACGGATGAGGTCTCAACACATTCCATCCTCATTGAGTAACTTTTAACGTCTTCTCAAAAAAAAAAAAGAGTAACTTTTAACGATAATGTTATCTGGCGAACGTCAGCTGGGAAGGGGTGACAAGCGAATACATTTTACTGGCAGTTTTAGTTGCGACGCGAGATCAAGTGGTGACAGTTTTAGAAGAAAAATGCCCTTCTCTGAAAGAACTGTCATATTGTTCTGAAGAAGCTGCCACCCCTCGTTCAACTAAAACTGCCATCTAAACGTTCGCAAATGCCAACCCCTACCAGCGAATGGGTCCTTTAAAGCCATGTGCAAGAGGTTAGCATTTTTTTAACAACTAGATTCTGAATGCCAAGTTCCTCTTGGTCTTTGGCTAGATGGCTTGATGATTTTTTTTGTTGCACTTTCCTTGCGTGTCCTGTTCTGTGTTTTGTGTTTTCCGTTGTGTTTTGGACCTTTGTGGTGACTTTGGCGGTTTGCTTTATTTATAAAGTGTGACGAAAGCCTTTTTGGGTAGAAGTTGGACTTGAAATAATTCAGTCTTTGCACCATCAATGAGTAAAATAAAAAACAAACTTTCTGCAAACAAAAGATGAAGATAAAACATCAAAAGGTGATTTCCAATTAAAAAGGAAGATGTCGATATGGACACAGAAACTGCAAACTATTATTACTGTGGAAAATGTTCATGTACGCGCACAAGAGATTGCTGGCAACCGATGAGTGGTCGCGTCGCGACACACTGAAAATAAAGACCAAACCGTACGTGAAGACAAAACACATACTACATGTTCTTTCTTTTGTTACAGAAAAGAGCTCAACACATGCTCGTCTCACAACTGTACATTATTACCCGAGGTAAGATCTTATAAACTTTATCTTTTCTTGTGTTTCTCGAGCACCAAATCTGAAAGCAGCGAGGGATGTGACGAAGAAGCTCGATCTACTCGTCCATCCTCATGACGCAGCGGAGGCCCTCTCCCTTGAGCATGAGGTCGAACGCCGTGTTGATATGCGAGAAGGGCACGCTGTGCGTGATGAACTTCTCAACGTCCAGCTCCTTCCTCATGTACATCTCGACGACTTCCGGGAGGTCGGTGCGCGGCTTGTAGTTGCCGAAGAAGGTGCCCTTCAGGGTCCTCTCGTTGAGGAAGTTCATCGGGTGGGTCTTGAACACCGCCTCCTTATGGGGGACACCCACCAGCACGGCCACGCCCCACCCCTACATTCAAATTTCAGTCTGAAGCAGAAAGACACATCAATGCTCACAATGATCAAATTACAGTTGTGTCGAGAACATACATCGTGAACGCATTCGAAGGCGGATATCATGGCGTCGACGTGTCCCGTGCACTCCACGGCTCTGTCGACTCCGCCGTTTGTCATCTCGACAAGCACCTGGAGCACAATTCAACTGTGAGCATTTGGCACAATATTTTGCATCACATGAACAAATTGAGGGAGTGATGCATGCTCAGGCAGAGAACTTAACAGACCTCTTGCACTGGCTTGGTGTGGTCCTTTGGGTTTACAAAGTCGGTGCAGCCAAACTTCTTAGCTGAAAATTGACATGTTGCTAAAGTTCAGTGTATTGTACTGTTGTCCATAAACCAACGTTCACCAAAGTGGATTTATTTTTCTTTCTGAAGATAGCAGCAGACCGTACCTTGTTCGTACTTTGCAGGGTTCAAGTCCACACCGATGATCCTTGATGCCCCAGCCATCTTGGCCCCTTCCATGGCCTGATCGAGTGAAGACATACATCAATCAGTCATGGTTATAGAGAATAATTCTCATGAACCTGCAGTAGTACATTGTGGAAGATAAATATCCTTCGTCACTTACAGCAAGGCCAACAGCTCCAAGACCGAAAATTGCCACTGTCGAACCCTTTTTCGGTTTTGCAACATTGAGAGTCGCACCAAGGCCTGAAGAAAAATGACTTTTCAGTAACTTATCATCGAGGCATTATGATTATGGTGTTTCATTGGGAAATATCAATCAGAACAATCTCTTACCAGTTGAGATACCACAGCTGAGAACACAAACTTTGTCGAGGGGTGCCTCGGGGTTGATCTTCGCTAGGCACCCAACATGGATCACTGTGTACTCGCTGAAGGTAGAGGTCCCAACAAAGTGGAATATCGGTTTCCCGCCGATGGTGAAGCGGGACTGCCCATCGCCAATCATCACGCCCCGGTCGACGTTGATCCTGAGGAGGTCACAAAGGTTGCTCTCCTCTGACTTGCAGTGAGCACAATCCTTGCACTCGCCAGTGAACACTGGCAGAACATGGTCACCTGGCACGAGCTCAGTCACGCCCTCTCCGACGCTCTCAACAATACTGTAAGGAAAAGGTATTTTTTTGAAAAAACATACTTTAATTGTTAACAGTAAGACAATATTAGTTAAAATGCCAACTAAAGAGTGAATTGACAGCAGCCAATAAAATTAGTCACTCTAAATAAACTACAAAATATGTAGTATGTGCTTGTGGTTTTACTAATGTGCTGAATATGATGAAAAATGAGATCACAAACATAGAACAGAACATGAAAAAAAGAAAAGAAAAAATATATTCTACAAAGCAAAGCACTTTGAGGGAGCGTGTGACAAAGCTGTCCCATGATTCTTAAGATGTTGTTTTTATACCATGGCAATAAAATATGGATACTTGCTGTATATAGTTAGCTACCGCTAACAAATAAGGATTCAGCATGACTATAATTAGAAAGCTAACATGAATAAACTCCCTCTGTAAACTAATATAAGACGTTTTAGATCACTACTTTGATCTAAAACGTCTTATATTAGTTTAAAGAGGGAGTATAATATAAGATCAAGATTCCATCAACTTAACAGCAAAACTGTAACAGAATAAGATAGAGACAGAGAAGATGCGTACCCTCCAGCCTCATGGCCTAAGATCCTTGGGAAAACCGGGGTTTGCCCCTACACAAGAGAACCACGCCAAGTTAGCCACTGGTCCATGTCTCCATCACGGTTACGCACTTGAGAAACCTGAAACTATGGTCTGAATGTCTGATGCGCGGGCATACCTTGGCCTCCCAGAAGTAGACGTCGGTGTGGCAGAGGGCGGTGTAGAGGATCTTGACTCGCACTTCCATGGCCTGCGGCGGCGCCACCTCCACTTCCTCGATGGACAGCGGCTTCCCTGCCTCCCATGCCACCGCCGCTGCAGTCACCCAAGAACCAAACCAATTAGCACTGATGAAATTGCAGAGTTTCTTCACTGATCAAGAAATTTTCGTGGGATGTTTCAAGGACGAACCTTTGCACTTGATCACCTTCCCGGCCGTCGCCATTATCTCACTTGATCGCTCCGGGAACTCAAAGAGAAAGATCGATCTTTGTTGCTGCTTCTGCTTTGCAGTTGGTTGCTTTTGATTTTGGTGAGGAACGAAGGCGTGGCGAGCGCTGTATATATACTGGCGCCGTGGCGCGGGAGGAATCAGCGAGTAATTGAGGTTTACCTTGGAGTGCAAGTGGGGAAAGAAGAAGGATTGTTTTTTCTTTGGAGAAGGTAGCCGAAACAGGGGTGGCCGTGGCTCCGCCGCTGCTGTCCGCGCTCCGCCGGTTTCAGACTTTTTGCCCCGGGTGGTTTTCCAGTTTGCTGTGGGCGGATGAGACGGCACCGCGGGATGATCGTAGCCGTCTATTAACAAGGCATTATTTCTAGTCGTTTAGTCTACAGTCTTTGTAATCAAGCTGATTGATTGATTGATGGTTTCGGAGGTGGTGTTTATGCTTGCCTTGCGAAAGCAGATTGGTTGATTCGATATCTTATCAAGTTGCGAACCAACCTGTGGTTGGATGGTTAGAGGGACTGTGGAGCCCACCAGAGTTCAAATTCTGGTGCTCGCATTTATTCCTGGAATTATTTCAGGATTTCTGGCGATGCGCATTCAGTGAGAGAAGACGTTCCCGTCGACGACGAGGTGTCTACGGTGACTTCGTAAATTTCAAGATGATATGCCGGCTCAGTCTCTCGGAGGTGCTCATAGGGGTAGGGTGTGCGTGTGTGCGTTCATAGAGGTGAGTGTATGCGCGTGTATATGAGCGCTTGCGTCTGTACTGTGCTCAAAAAAAAAAGATATCTTATCAAGTTTTAGTACCCTATAGCACATATGCCCTTGCGTTGCAACGGGAGAGATAATTGTCGTGTCCACTGAAATATTCATCAGCACGGCGCAACAACATCCTAATTATGCCTGGCCACGGCAGAGAGGCGCACACTAAGGTCTAGCAGAAATTCATATCAGTAGTACGTTAAGAAGCATGGTACACATAAATACTTTTGGTACGGTTTTTGTACGACGATTAAGATCTCAATAAAAGGATTCTATTAAATGTGTTTTATTAGGCCATCTTTGCATACGCTTGAAAATTAATAAAAAAAAATTATCTACGTCTGAGCGAAACGACCCTAGTTTGTTGCATACAACTCGACGTTCTTATTTCTGATGCACATAACAGCTGCACACTGCGCGACAACACATATATGCATGCCCCTCCCACGTCCCTCGGTATTAATTACTTTCTATTATTGCATTGCGTGCATGCCACGCCCTTGGTATTAATACCAATTCCTTTGTGTTATTCTTTTCTTCATATTTTTTTGACTCTCCCGTTCTTTTTTTATCCCTAATGATCACACCCTTTATTCTCTCATTTCTTTATTACTCCTATATGCCCATTAAAATCGATCATTCATACTCCCTCCGATCCATATAGGCCCTCGTAACATATTTCATATATATAAAGATGATATAAAAGTTATACTGTGTGTTAGCATTTTTCAAAATACATCATAGCAATTAATTAGGTTAATTAATTTTATGCCTTCAACAGAATTTTAAAGTGGTTAACAAGAACAAATAATAGCACGGTTGGAAACTACGTATTTTTCTAATCAAATTACATATACAAATTATTTTAATCCGAGTTACGGTTGCAAAGTTATAGCATGATTTTTAACATATTCTGTGTAAATAATAAAAGTCAGTGACCTAACGGGTTGAAAACAGAGCGAACAGAGCCTACTACAGCTGAACACGTAATACTAACCGGTGCTCAGGCGCGCGAGATAGCGGCTGCCGCAGTTGGGCCGAAGCCCAACAGAGAAAGGGCATTTAATGTTGGACCACGGGTTACTTAAAGAAAAAATCAGGGACTTTTTTTACTACGAACGGCCAGAAATGCTTCGTACTTTATTAGTAGGTATATAGACTAGGTAATCCTCTTTTTTGCTTTTTCTTTATTTATCCAAAAAGAATCTTTTTTTTTATTTGAGACCGTGATATCCACCTGACGCTCGGTCTGGAAACCTGCCGGACCAAACGAAAGGTTCGCCGGGGGAGGAGCTATCGATCGATCGAACAAAATCGTTCGATCTGATCTGCTTCTAGCACGAACGCTGACATGAGCGAACCTAGCGCGACTGCTAACAAGCCCGTGGCTATACGCGCCGGCCTGGAGTTCCCTACTAGACGATTTTAGCTCCGTTGTGTGGCCCAACGACAAGCATGCAGATAAAAAAAAGCTTAACCCTGGGTAGAAGTTACCATCCTTTTGATGATAAATTTGCCATGATACATTAAATTGCCATGATGCTAAAAAAACACATCAAGACGACATACTAATTTTGCCATGATGTTAAAAAACACTTCATGGAAAAAAATGTGAATAAAATTGCCATGATGCACACACTACTTTCATGATGCAAAAAACAGTCTAAATTGTCGTGATGCACATACATTACTTGCCATGATGCAACAAAAAAGACAGGTTAAGGCGAATTGTGTGTAAAATTGCCATGGTGGAAAAAATGTATGCAAAATTGCCATGATGCTAAAAAAAACACTTCATGGCAAAAATGTGAATGAATTGCCATGATGCACACACATTACTTGCCATGATGCAAAAAAAAACAGATTTAGGTGAATTCAGTTTAAAAAATTGTCATGATGCTCAAACAAACACTTCATGTCAAAAATGTGAATAAAATGTCATGACGCACACACACATGATACAAAACAACATACATGCAAAGTTAAAAAAATTGCCATGGTAAGACACTATTGTAAGATAAAGATTTGTCAGGCTGGCTGTAGCGAACACGTCAAACATCTTTTTTGCCATGGTCTAATTACTAAACTTGCCATGGTCTAATTATAAAATTTGCCATGTTTGGAAAATTGCCATGGTGATAGAATTGCCATGGTCTAAACTAAATTTGCCATGGTTAATTAAGAAAAAAAACTATCGTAAAAGATTTACATGGGAGTGTTGCAAAAAAAGACCTAAATTTGCCATGTTTGGAATACAAGTTGTGAATTTGCCGAGTGAATTTAGAAAAATTCTAAGTTTTCCAAGGGTAGAAAAAACTTGATATGTGAACAGTAAAAAAGTTTAAAATTGCCATTTGACAAATTTTAAATATTTTTCATGTGAACATTTTCAATGTATTTTGCGGCGAGTCTCGGCGGCAGACTCATGATGATGGACGAGCGCAGGCGGGTGGCGCTGTCTGGCGTCATGGTGGCATCCACGGCAGGCCTGAAAAGGCCAATTCATTGATTCCTGCCCCGAAGATGGGTTCGCGGAAGACGGCGGTGGCGACTTCTGGAGCGCACATGCGGTGTGCGTCAAGGGTGTGCTAGACCGGTGCTTCGGTCTTAGATGATGTGTGTATGGGTGAGGTCAGGGCAAGCGGCCCTAATCATGACCACCATTATCATCAAGCTTGTACGTGGAGTGACTTTTACCACCTAGAAGGTGGATTCGGGAAGGATCGATGTTTTATCTTGTAAGGCATTGTTGAATAGAATACTAAAAAGGGTCTGTCTAGGTCTCAGTCGACTTAGACTTCGCGAAGTCTCGGCTGATGTCATCTGTTTATTTTTTTATTTTTCTAGAACACGTTATCCCTTTGTTGTTTATTGTCCAGCCCATATCCTTGTTGCTTGTTGCTTTTTGCTTTTTGAGCTGGCCAAGTCTTTGTGCGTATTAGCGTTGGGCCAGCGAGTTTGTGCAACAGTTTTCTCCGGCTGCTACTCATCGACTGTGTGGTGCACCAGTCGGGTATATTAGTTGTTGTAGATACCCCTAAAAAAACTGTTGTACGTACAATTTTCTTAACGCCTGGTTTCTATCTGTTTTGTCTGGTTTTTCTTTTCAATTTTTTTGTTTCCATTTTCTACTTACATTTTTTATTTATGATTCTATAAAATGTAAAAATTGATGTCAATTTAGAAAAATGTGTTCGTGTATTTTTATAAATATCCATCATGTATTTGAAAATAATAATATCACGCAACCAGAAAATTTTCAATATTATTTAAAAATATTTCTCGTGCAATTAGAAAATGTTGGATTTTAGATAATATTTTCTTCCTTGGGTTGGGTTAGGCCGAGCATTGTTTTACTCATCTATTTGTATTTTCACTATCATCCAAAAATTGACAATGGTTGTGGTGAATCGGCTGAGGTAAGATTAGCTCTTCGTGCAGCTTGTGCTTGTTGGTGTTGTGTTCTCTTTTTTTTAAGTCTTATTTTCTTTTTCCTTTTATTTCTCCCGTTCCTTAAAAATAGAAATGATGGGCATGTCACTGCGCATGGTCGACGAACATGTGACAGACACGTGTATAATCATTGGCATTATTTTTTTTTTTTTAAAAAACTCTTAAGTTGCACATTGGCGGTGGACGTGCAATTGCGCATGGCCGAAGAACATGCAACTATGTACGGCCGACGTGTGCGCAAATCAAGTGGCATTATTTTTTTCAAAAATTCCAAGACATCACTATTTAGAAAATGAAAAAAACACAAATCCAAAACTCAAAAATAAAAAATAGAAAGAAAAAACAAAAAGTAGAAAAACAAAAAAAAATTCAAAAATAAACCCACATACCGGGCCGCCCAAGCACCTAGCTCCGTGCGCACCCTAGTTACGCCCGGCTGGTGTCGCTTGGAATTGCATGTGGACTACAACATATGCGGTTGCACATGGGGCTACGTGCAACTGGGTGGCACATTTGAAAATAAAAACATCACTATTTTGGAAAAGATAAAAACCAACAAACATAAAAATAAAAAAACCACTATGTTCGATCGGGTGCGGCACTTGCAGTTGCGGGGCTGTTGTCGGGCTTGCAACTGGCCCGCGCCCTCTCCCGGCGCCCCCTCCGACAGAACAAAAAGTCCAGCTGCGGTCGGGTTAGAAGACATGCAGTTGCGATCGGGTGTGGCACTTGCAGTTGCGGGGCTATTGTCGGGCTTGCAACTAGCCCGCCCCCTCTCCCGGCGCCACCTCCGACAAAACAAAAGTCGAGTTGCAACCATGTTGGGGGACATGCAGTTGCGGTCGGGTGCGGCACTTGCAGTTGCGGGGCTGTTGTCGGGCTTGCAACTGGCCCGCCCCCTCTCCCGACGGCCCTTCCGACAAAACAAAAGTCGAGTTGCAACCATGTTGGGGGACATACAGTTGTGGTCGGGTGCGGCACTTGCAGTTGCGGGGCTGTTGTCGGGCTTGCAACTGGCACGCCCTCTCTCCCGGCGTCCCCTCCGACAAAACAAAAGTCGAGTTGCAACCATGTTGGGGGACATGAAGTTGCGTGGCTGTTGTCGGGCTTGCAACTGGCCCGCCACTTCTCCCGGAGCCCCCTCCGACAAAACAAAAAAGTCTAGTTGCGGTCGGGTTAGAAGACATGCAGTTGTGGTCGGGTGCAGCACTTGCAGTTGCGGGGCTGTTGTCGGGCTTGCAACTGGCCCACGCCCTATCCCGGCGCCCCCTCCGACAGAACAAAAAAGTCCAGTTGCGGTCGGGTTAGAAGACATGCAGTTGCGGTCAGGTGCGGCACTTGCAGTTGTGGGGCTGTTGTCGGCCTTGCAACTGGCCCGCCCCCTCTCCCGGAGCCACCTCCGACAAAACAAAAGTCGAGTTGCAACCATGTTGGGGGACATGCAGTTGCGGTCGGGTGCGGCACTTGCAGTTGCGGGGCTGTTGTCGGGCTTGCAACTGGCCCGCCTCCTCTCCCGGCGGCCCTTCCGACAAAACAAAAGTCGAGTTGCAACCATGTTGGGGGACATGCAGTTGCGGTCGGGTGCGGCACTTGCAGTTGCGGGGCTGTTGTCGGGCTTGCAACTGGCCCGCCCCCTCTCCCGGCGCCACCTCCGACAAAACAAAAGTCGAGTTGCAACCATGTTGGGGGACATGCAGTTGCGGTCGGGTGCGGCACTTGGAGTTGCGGGGCTGTTGTCGGGCTTGCAACTGGCCCGCCCCCTCTCCCGACGCCCCCTCCGACAAAACAAAAGTCGAGTTGCAACCATGTTTGGGGACATGAAGTTGCGTGGCTGTTGTCGGGCTTGCAACTGGCCCGCCACTTCTCCCGGCGCCCCCTCCGACAAAACAAAAATGTCCAGTTGCGGTCGGGTTAGAAGACATGCAGTTGCGGTCGGGTGTGGCACTTGAAGTTGCGGGGCTGTTATCGGGCTTGCAACTGGCCCGCGCCCTATTCCGGCGCCCCCCTCCAACAAAACAAAAAAGTCCAGTTGCGGTTGGGTTAGAAGACATGCAGTTGCGGTCGGGTGCGACACTTGCAGTTGCGGGGCTATTGTCGGGCTTGCAACTGGCCCGCGCCCTCTCCCGGCGCTCCCTCCGACAGAACAAAAAAGTCCAGTTGCAACCATGTTGGGGGATTTGCAGTTGCGGTCGGGTGCGGCACTTGCAGTTGCGGGGCTGTTGTCGGGCTTGCAACTGGCCCATGCCCTCTCCCGGCGCCCCCTTCGACAATACAAAAGTCTAGTTGCAACCATGTGTGGGGATTTGCAGTTGCAGTCGGGTGCGGCACTTGCAGTTGCGGGGCTGTTGTCGGGCTTGCAACTGGCCCGCCCCCTCTCCCGGAGCCACCTCCGACAAAACAAAAGTCGAGTTGCAACCATGTTGGGGGACATGCAGTTGCGGTCGGGTGCGGCACTTGCAGTTGCGGGGCTGTTGTCGGGCTTGCAACTGGCCCGCCCCCTCTCCTGGCGCCCCCTCCGACAAAACAAAAGTCGAGTTGCAACCATCTTGGGGGACATGAAGTTGCGTGGCTGTTGTCGGGCTTGCAACTGGCCCGCCACTTCTCCCGGCGCCCCCTCCGACAAAACAAAAAAGTCCAGTTGCGGTCGGGTTAGAAGACATGCAGTTGCGGTCGGGTGCGGCACTTGCAGTTGCGGGGCTGTTGTCGGGCTTGCAACTGGCCCGCGTCCTCTCCCGGCGCCCCCTCCGACAGAACAAAAAAGTCCAGTTGCAACCATGTTGGGGGATTTGCAGTTGCGGTCGGGTGCGGCACTTGCAGTTGCGGGGCTGTTGTCGGGCTTGCAACTGGCCCGCGCCCTCTCCCGGCGCCCCCTCCGACAAAACAAATGTCGAGTTGCAACCATGTGTGGGGATTTGCAGTTGCGGTCGGGTGCGGCACTTGCAGTTGAGTGGCTGTTGTCGGGCTTGCAACTAGAATAAGAAAGGAAAAAAGTTTGAAAACAACGATAAAAAAGGAAAAGAAAAAAAGAAAAAGCAAGAGAAAAGGTGGAAATACAAAATGTAAAAAGAAATTCAAACATGACAAGGAACATAGACGAAAGAATCATTTAAAACACTTACAAGTAAATAAAAAATTAAAAAAGATACAAAAATAGCTGCCCTCGATAGTTCTCAACCGCTTCCGCACCCCTCTTTGGGCGGTTTGTTTGAAAAATTAAGCCCAAAACTAGACAAAAAAGAAACCTCTCAAGCCCAGCCCGTAGCGCATATTTGGCCGACATGAGAGAAAATAAACAACAAAAGAAAAGGAAATTGGCCCATCGCGCACCTAAGCAATCGATTTCAATATAAGATAGACATAGCTGCATAGATCTTGAAGCAACAACGATCTGACGGCCAGGGAGTCGACTGAGTTTTAACAGTCCTGTATGAACCTAAACAGAGAAAAATAAAATGAAAAATAAATAAAAAATAAAAATAATGGTAGAAAAAAAAAGTCGAGGCCTATGAACTAAAGTGCTTGGTACTGCTACTAACTGAGAACAAAAAAACACACACAAGTCACTTCACTCTATCTGTTCGTTCCCTTCCTGTAGGGAAAAATAAAAAATAAAAAAGAAACGGACCTAAACCTTGTAAAACAACTGGCAAAATAAAGCCCAACACACAAAGAAAAGGACCACCGCCCAGCCCACCACCTGAAGCCTGCCCCGACGGAAAAAACAAAGACAAAAAAACAGGCCCACCCAGTTCGTTCCTTATGTGGGCTGATTTACAGGAAACAACAGGGCTGCACGGATCCTAAAGCAACACAAAGATCTAAGGGTCAACAAATCGACTGAGACTTCACTAAACATCAGTCGACTGATTTTTAGCAGAGCCGTACTAAAAATGGTTGTGTTCATCATTCGATGCAAAGGTCGGGGGTTCAACCTCCTTTTCGAAGAAAAAAAATACTAATATTTAACGACTTTATTCTTTCAGTAGTAAGCTACGTGTCCGTCGACAATGTGACATATGTGGTGACTTCATCAATCTCAAGACCTGTCAGTTCAGTCCCTCAAAGTTGCTCATAGCACTTGCGTGTGGTTATATGGTGAATGTATGTACGTGTGTTTGTATGTTTCTGTATTGTGTTACAAAAAAGGCATGTAAATATTTTCTTTCCTTATTGAAACAAAATACCTTGGCATTTGAACACCCTATAAATAACAATTTTTTCTTCACATAGAATCGATAGTGCTCAGACGAAGTAACAATCTCAAAATAGTTTCAATGAGGTACACAATACTAGAGAAGAATTTAGGCCTTATAATAAATACAATTTCTTTCTCACATGGTTATGTCCTAACAATCATAATCATGTACGCCAATGCACATCTTGGAAACAAATTATGCCTCATACACAACTAATACATGATCCTCACAACCGTCGCCCAGGAAAAAAAACACATCTAGCATACGCCACACAAATGTATTAGGCACCGCCTCCTACCTCCCCGTCCTCCCGTCCCCTCGCCACTTCTAGAGACTAGTGGCCAGGCCAAGCTCTGACACTGGTCGATGATGGTGGTGGCAGCGAGGTATCCGCTCCAGTAGCCTTTGTCGGTGAGATGCGATCTACGTGCGGCATCTTGAAGCAGAGGGTATGGTTGTGCGGCAGTGGTGGTCGCATTTTGGTGATTCTCTTTGTGATCCGGTAGGATAGCAGAAATGTTCTCTGGCTCTTTCCCTAGAGAGTGGCCCTGAGTTATCGAACCCATGGAGGATGTGCACTACGACATGGGTTTCTAGCAAGCATTTGCGAGAGAATTAAATTCCAGTTTTTGGTGACCTGATTGTTAACACCTACGAGTGTAAACACGAGAGTTAAAACATGCATGGGTATGAGGACTTGATTCTTATAACCATATATTTGATCGGGATCATCATGATCTTAATTTGTGCTCTGAAAGACACCCGTTAAGATGTGCTTGCAGCGAGACGAAGTGGGGGATGTGTCCAAATTACATCTTGACCGGTGCGCGACCTACATCAAGAGTTAGTTGTCCAACCGCAGGTCCTTACCATCGCGTGGGGTTACCTCGGTTATTAAGAATAACTAGATGATACCCCACACGTTGTTGTGGGAACTATCAATAAGTAATTTGATGTTTAAAAACATGAGAAAGTTTATGAAACATAGTATAAGTTGATGATAAAGAATTTTCTTTGAAATAAATATTGTTTATAGTGAGCATCTAAAGAATATTTGACAAGAAATTTGAAAGTGAGCGTGATTTTTGTTCTGTTAATTTATTACCTTGACAATATATCAACGAGTCAATATGAGACAAAATCAACGTTGAGTATAGATAGTGAAGACTTCTCTTGGCTAAACCCAAAAAAAATAGCATACTACAGTTGTGCATTCATAGAAAAATGCTTGCATAGATAAATAAAACACGAGTTTACTCATAATTTGATTTTCTATATAAAAAAAGATGGTCGCTTATAAATGATGAGACCCACTATTGAGTAAATCATGCTTCTCATCAGATCAATCATGTGTAGTGTACTACAGCCATTCACCACAATATGGCATGGTAGATCTAATTATTATTATTTTATCTTGGCTGGTGCGCAATCTTGCATGCTTACCCATTAAGTGAAGCTTAGTTCCGTCATAAAAAAGCCTGATTTGCTAACTGGGTATATGCAATGGAACCAAATTGGGATTAAAAGGTTCCATGGGAATAATGGAATTTTAAAAAAGAAAAAGCTCACTACCTCTATGTACGCAATGGAATCAAAAATGTTGCTTGGAACACTAGAGGTTTGAGGAAATGAAGGCATGCAAAAGAGACATGGGCTGATTGAGAGTTTATGAAAAAATAGTTAATGGTTATTTATGATAGGCTACATGTGCATGAAGAGTTAGTGGGAAATGTTTTTTACCTAATGGGCCTACTTGATGATGTGGATAGGCTGCATGTGAAGATAAATAAGATAGTGGGGATGAATCTCTTAGCTATATAGGATTCATACAAAAGCATTGGACGTTTAATGGCTACATCTCATTTATGCCTAAGGATTGGCTTTCCGCTACCGTACTAAACATTTTTGTCACTTGTGTTCAGAAATTGCGTTCTGCGTCCTCCTTGCTCCTAATCTCCTTCTTGATCGAACTTCATGATCCTGTGTACCTACAGGGTCGAAGAATGAGAAAGAGACAAGAGAAAACTACGATGCAATTTTATTTCACACATACATGACGTTGATTCAAAGTCATTCCATCAATCCCTCATACAAATACATCGGGTTGCAAGGCTATGCCTCAACCAATTGCCATACCAAATTACTCACACATGATGATGGATCGCATGAAAAAATCATTGGAGGAGACATAAAGATGAATGCTTTATTCATAATATGTCTTACAATGGTTGCCGGATGTGAAACACGATTACAAGTATGGCTAACTTGGAGGTGGATTTCGGTGATGGTGATGGTAGTGGCTATGGAGATGAGATGTGAAATGGTGATGGCTAGGGTTGGTGAATGGTTTCTGTTGCGGAGATAGAGGTTTTCAACAATGCTCCTTCGCGATTCTAGAGATGACCCCTTTATAAAAGTGGTGTGGTTGGACACCACGGAGCCGCTGGCGTGTGGTACGAGCGCTGGTACGAGTGCGTGCGCTCGTACCAGACGTCGTCTTCTCCCCTGGATCCAATTTTGCGCCTCCCATTTAATTCTTTCTTTCTCCATTTTTGTTCCTTTCCTTGTAAATGATTGATTTTCTCCATAAATGCCTCTTTTTCTGTGGAAACAAAAATAAAGAGAGGATTTCGCGATATGACGCATTCATTAGTCATTAGTGCCAATATCGAAGGGAATTTCTCAGATTTTCTAATATAAACCGGTTTAAACAACGGTGTGATGAACATAAAAATTACACTCATCAACCTCCCTAAGATTAAACCTTGATCGTCCTCGGGCAACAAAGAGAGAAACTCAAATTTTAAGGAACTCAATTGTTTAAACCGAAATAATGAGAAAGTTTTGGTTCACTTCCTCATGTACATCCCGACGAATTCTGGAAGGTAGGTGCGCGGCTTGTAGTTGCTGAACAAGGTGCCATTCAGGGTCCTTTCATTGAGGAAGTTCATCGGGTGAGTCTTGAACACTGCCTTCTTGTGCGGGACGCCCACCAGCATGGCCATGCCCTACCACTACATTCAAATTTCAGAATTTCAGTTTAAAGCAGAAAGGCACATCATTGCTCACAATGATCAAATTACAATTGTGTCGAGAACATACATCGTGAACGCATTCGAAGGCGGGTATCATGGTCGATGTGTCCCGTGCACTCCATGGCTCTGTCGACTCCGTCGTTTGGAGCACAATTCAATTGTGAGCATTTGATACAATATTTTGCATCCCATGAACAAATTGAGGCATCAATGCATGCTCAGGTAGAGAACTTTCGAATGGCTGGATCACAATTCAAATGTGAACAATTTTTCAAGGACAAATAGCATGAACAGTAACTTGTATATAGCATTCGATTTGTTTTTTCTTTTCACACCGAATACCACGAAAGTCATTCCTAGGCGAAATTTTTATACGAGTGCAATAATTGATCATCTTTATTTCCTAAAAGGATTCGGAATTTTTGAATTTTTTGCAATTACTAAATTATTTTGTACATATAGGGTGCGCTGACATTCTGTGCATATAGGGTGCCAGCGCACCCAAGAGCCATAAGTTCCCGTGTTCTTTGAACGTGGGGGTGGTTGGTTGGTGTAAGTAGATAATTACTCATGCGTTGCACCTAAGTATAAATATTCTAGTAAGTTAGCCCGTCAGTTACCTACACATATTAATGTGATTGTGTAAATAAATGCTTACTAAATCTGTCCGTGATTTACCCATCTAAATAAATTTTAGGATTTTATTTGGTAATCTCCTATTTGCTTACCAAGGAAAATATAATTTTATTTGGTAAGTTAGTAAAATACGGGACAGTAACACGGTTTTGAGGAACATCGGGTGAAAAAAAATAGAGATATAACAAAATGTTAGAACAGAGATAGGGAGGGAGAACATAGGTAGGCGTGAAAATGGAGCGGAAACTTTCTGCTTTTTCGGCGGAAAAATGGAAATGGAGAGAAAATATGAATATGGAAGTGGAAATTTGCAAAACGAAAATGGAAATGAAAATTTTTACGCCGAAACGGAAGCAAAAATGGAACGTGTTTTCCGGTGAAACATAAATAAATAAATGGAACTTTCCGTTTCCGTGAATATGGAATTTTCCGTTTTTACTATGGGCATATGCCTGTTTTGTAGCCCAACCACTACACATCACACAATTACACAATAAGCAAAAAGGCCCATGTGTGGCCCAACTTCTACTACCATGCAAGGAAGCTAGCCATGATTCTAACCACAATGGTGGTAGGGCCTAAAATTCCCCTTCACATATTATTTGGTGATGTTGTGTTCTACTTGTAAGAGGGCGATATGATACACTGTGTTTGCTTATATAGGGAGCTTGTCCTTCTGAGAACCACAAATATGTTTGTGTTGCAAAAGTTAAAAAAATATGCACAAATGCATATATTATAATATAACAATCATAATATTTTGTAGTCATGTCAACAATTGATTAAATTTGTTAGTTTGCTTGTGTTTTTCTCTATGGTTCAAGGGCTTTTAAGTTTCGGTGAACACCCGCTTCCGTTGTTGTCTCCGCACTGTATTCTCTCTGTGTTCGTTTTCGATAGTATCTATTTCCGTATTCATTTTTGGGATTTCTATATTTGTTTTTGCTTCCGCAAAATAATATGAAAACAATATGGTAGCACCCAGTTCCGTCCGTTTTCGCTCCGTTTTCATCTCTAAACATAGGTAAGGTGAAACGAAAGACAAGATGGACGACAAAACCTTAGCTAGAAAAGAAGAATAAGTTATTCAATTCTTATGCTTTTTGAACCCCGCGAATCAAAGTCGTGGAACCTTTCATGTCTACGACCCAGGTGCTAGTGGGCCCCAAAGTAGCTCTCTAGCATCCACAAGGGTTGTTTGGTTATCATCATGGATTTTAGCATCTCTGCATATGTGGCTGAGTAGAGCCTGATTGAGATAATACGGCAAAATGTTCTGCATTTAGTTTAGTTGCATGTATCCCTCCTCGCTAAAAAGAAACACACGCACAACTGTTTGGTTACAAGCATGTGCTCCCTAGATGCAACGTGTTGTTGTTTGATTACATGTGCATGGATGGTTAATCTCATCTCTTGTCTATGTGGTGAACTTACTTCACACCACCACACTCGAAGAACTTTGTCTATGAGCATCAAAATAAAATCTTACAATATGGGAATTTTGTGGAACAAAGAGATGATGCTAGTGGTCAAAGAAAATTTTAAATGAACAACTGTGTGCGATGAATTTGGTGAGATTCGTTCAAAATAACACGCACACATGAACACTTATGTACGGTCCAATAGGTAGATGTAGATCTACTCCTGTACGACTGTGGAAATAAAAAACATACAACACAAAAGTCGTGTCAAACAACAAGATGAAACTTACACCTTGCCGTGGAGCCTTTTTGCGCCCGCTTGGGCCTGGCTGGCTGAAAACGCCGATTAGGCCGTTCCTCAAAAGCCAGGCTAAGAGGCGTTTTGAATAGCGTGTCATAGTGGGACGAGGATTTGGAGCTCTCGGGTGCTCCGCACCCCTATACGAACAATTCGTTCAAAAAAATACCGAGAAATTTGAAAAAAAAATCTGGAATTTTGGGATATCAAACGTGGGTTCCCGATCTACTCCCGTCTGAAATTTCGTGAAAAAATACCAGGAAACGTATTCGTGGCAAAAAAGACAAAATTTCCTATGTATAGAAAAACACTGTTTGGGTAGATTTTTGTTCGGACAGTATTTCCTTCGCCACGGATACATTTGTTGTTTATTTTTCCACGAAATTTCACACGGAAGTAGATTGGGAACCCAGGTTTGATATCCCCAAATTTCAGATTTTTTGGATTTTTTGGGTATTTTTACGATTATTTTTCGTATAGGAGTATGGAGCACCCAAGAGCTCCTGTGTATTTTCCGTCATAGTGTTCATTTGCAACCAAGTGGGCCAAAGTCGTATCGGAACTGCTGCGCGGACGACAACTGTATACACGAGTGCTGAACGATGGGCAATCAAACCGTCCGCTGGGACTTTGCTACATGCATGGACGAACAGATATCTGCTGTCGTGCACGAGTCGTCCGCACAATATCGTGTGCGTAGCACTGCTCAAGTCGTATCCTCGATTGGGCTGGGTGCAACCTATCAAACATGTTTCAGATGAATTGTCTCGATACCCTGAAAAAAGGTTAATTGTCTCGATACCCTGAAAAAGGTTAATTGTCTCGATGCTTTCTAGCAATGATTCAGTAGACTACAAACAGTATACTCAGGATCAGAAAGTGTTAGTGGGTGGGCTTATTTGGCAGCCTGGCTAGCTGGTGAAGCTGCAATTTGCATCAGTGAACCAATCAAAACCAACAAATAATGGGAGGGAAGAACCCTCGGGGTTCTAGACTTTTCGCTACGGCAGATGCATGCATCAAATTGACTAATCGATCAATCCCATCGAATTGTGATGTGAGTGCTGTGAAATGCACGCATGTGCTGAGGATACCTTTTGTCCACTGCAATTATTTTTGCTGCGTCGACATCTGTATTTCTGGACCTGAGCATTGTTAGGTCGCATCGATCGTGAATTGAACAGATTCCCTTCTTGACGTCTGGCATGCGGACATTTTCCTGCGGCGGTGTTCTACTCTTTTCTCAAAGGACTTGTGTTATCTAGAACTCCTTTGAAACTTCCGAAGCTTACCTCGGGAAATCATGAAGTTGCTTGCTTTTGCTCAAAAAAATAAAATGAAGTTGCTTGCTTCAAAGTAGGTAGCACAGATCACGAACGAGAAGAAGATTTTTATTTTATTTTAAAATGAACACACAAAATTTTGCTTCATCGTTAATTAAGCAGATGAGAATTCCCCGGTTAATTAGCGAGAAATAGGTCACCGTTACAGTTTGTTCAACATAGCGAACAAGCAACAACCCTACACAGCATGTTTCTGAAAATCCCCAACACCTGGGTCTCAACATCACAGAGGAACCCCTGTCGGCTCGCTGCAACTTGAGAAAAACACATCAACAAAAATAACATGCACAACCAAATCCACATAGACCATCCAGAAAGCCGAGAACCAGCCACCATGAAACCACATGTGCACCTTAAATGCTTTTGCTCCTGTGTGATTCCTTCTGCATGATGTCGGATTGGAGGTTAGCGCCATCCTTTTTGCTTTTATCCTTAATTAATTTATCCTTCAGGAGCAACCAATTGTCTTGCTGAATCCAGAGTTAGCAGCAGCCAAGTTGGCGAGGAAATCACAAACCTTCAAGATGAAGTGGGCCCTAGGAAGGCCGCAACCACCAGTCACTACACCATCAACCACAAAAACCATTCGCCTGATGGACTCTGAGGAATGAGAGCCAGCAGCGTCAGAACAACCACTCTCCACAAAAGCGGAAGCCCGGTTAGACAACCGAGGCCAGAAAATGAGTCCACCTTTGGATTTCTATTGTTCGAGAGGAATAGACAACGAAATTGAGGAACGAGGCCTTATAAATTGTTTGTGGGATTAATCATGTACTGCTTTGTCCAAATCATGAAACAATATTATGTAGCTCACATGATGGAGGTCACGCCCACAAACTTCGTGACGGAGATAGGGGTTGCCACCCTGCTTCGAGCTTATGTTGTGATTGGCCCGAAATTTCCGAAGACGGCCTAAGCGGTGCCAGGTTCTTCTATGTTCCCAGAGGCTGGTGGAATATCCGGGTTTGAGGTCTAAAGGTTCTACCATTGTTGTTGTAGCCTTCTTGAGCTTGTCACTTTTCCTTTATAGAAGTAGATACCAAGGCACTGGCTTCAGAAATAAGAACGCAGAACCTAGGTGTTCATCATTCTTGACTGGATTATTAGGCAAAGGCACGTAAATGAGAAGATTTACCTTTCGATGCAATGCTTGGCAATGGGTGGGCCAATACGGATGTCACTTACACTTCTGTCCATGGAGTTCTTTGTGCTGTTCCCCTTTCTTGAGAAGGAGATCTTGACTCTCTTTTTGTGGAACTCTTTCTTATTAAAGAAAAAGCTGACTTCTTTGGTTATTGGATCCAAGAATTACGAGTCGAGGAGTCGACGAGTCGAGCCGAGGTTGAGACTCATAGACTAATCGTGACTAGTCTAGACTACTACTGGACTAGTCGACATGGTACTGTAGTACTCAACTTACAGTAATCAACTACTAATACCTAGTATGTAATGTAGTACATACTATATATTACACAATAAAAATTGAGTTGATCCAGAGGAGGATCACATCAGCATAGGAGAGCAGCAAGGGGAGGGGCTCAACAACAGAGGGGTGGATCCAGGGGAGGAGCAGAACCAACAACGAAGGGAGAGCATTGTAATGCTCCTGGCCGCCGCCGCCGTCGGCGGTGGCGGGTAGCAGCGGCAGTGGCAGGCAATGGGCAAGGGTGGCGGCCTAGTCCCAGGTGAGGCGGCTCGTTGTGGAGCTAGCCTGGAAAGCTAGGGTTGCAATTTTTTCCCACCCGCGGGCTGAGCTCTGCTCACTTATCCCTCCCAAATTGAGTCGATGGACTCAAACAACCAGACTAGTCGATGACTAGTCGCTCCACCGCTCGATTCAACGAGCTAGTCTACACGAAGAAGCTAGTCGACAATCAGATTGAGACTACTAGACTAGTCGCATGACTAGTCAAGACTAGTCGTTAGACTCATAATCATTGATTGGATCACTGCTTTGATACTTCTTGCCCTTTTTACCTTTCATACCGTAACTCCAAGATTGACATCAAACGGAGGGTGCAACACATCTCATAATCCCATTCCTACTGATGATTCACATTTTAACTTTTGAATTTTAATGATCCACAGTTTGCTCCTGTTCCTAGAGCCTGGTGTGTGCAAGGCATTATCTGGATGCTAAAACTACCAAAGAATCTGCAAAATAAATAAAGTCACTAGCTTGAAATTTTGATTTATTACCATAGGGCAAATATTGTTCAGATTAAGAAATAGTGGTGTAATGCATGAGTGATGAATAAAAAGCAACCCGTAAACTACTGTGCCATTGCACCACAATCAATCACTTTGGTACCTATAATAAGTTGGTCCATCGCAGGATGATTCCATTACGCCACCTCATTCCTCCACTAGAATTCTGCATACGAGGAATGAGTTGGGGATGGACCAACCTATCCCCATGTACAAAACAAGTGGTTTAGGTTCAGAAGATGGATCCTATGGCCGTTCACCGTCCAATTTATCAAACTAAACACACCCAAATGAATCACTACAGATTTGTATGATGTTTAAATACTCCAGTTAATTTCAACCAACTTACACTTCACTGAATTGTGAGATTGTAGTAATTAAACTGCAACCAAGTACAATGTATGGGTGATAGTCAATCTGGTGCACAAGCCACTCTATTTTGAGACTAGTGCATGATCATTCTTGGCACAGAAGGAAGGCAACGAGCATGGGATAGAGAAGGGTATAAGATATTATTTGGTCCAAGGGACTTGTTTGGCCCAAACTTTGGAAGTTTGAGGAAGCAGAACCTTCTGAAAATTGTGATACCAAAGTGAGCCTCCAAGGGAAGATAGAGGACTGACTTGACTATTTACCCAAATAAAATTGGCCATGAAACTTCTGAATTAGTTACTGCCAATATGCCTACAATCTAGGAATTTCAAACGTATGTTAGTCGCGATTTGGAAGTGCAGTTATCTACTAAATTATGCATATCGTCAGTGCCCTTTAGCTGATCAATGGTTAATGCTTCCTTAAATCACCATGAAACATATCTACTACACAGGACCAAATATCTTTTCTTCTTTTTTCTCCCCACTAATAAGCTTCAGGATACTCTTATGTTCTGAGTAACAAGACAAGTTTCAGAAAAAGAAGAAAAAGACCGAGGAGACAGAGTATATGAAATATAGGTGTTTCCACATGGAAGAATCAACTGAAAAATTCCAAACCGAATTAATTTGTACTATCAAAGATTTTTTTTCCAAACTCCATTGCAAGATAATTGATGCATTACACATAGGAGAGGATACCTTTTAGCTGTCTTGATTAAGTAATGTTTTGAATAACAAGGTGCCATTGGATGACAAGGAAAAAACAACAAGACGAGAGCCAACCTGTGGTTGGATGGTTAGGAGGGTGGTTGTACCCCAGCCCACCAGGGATCAAACCCCAGGTTTGACATTTGTGTGTCTCATAAAGACGGAATATTCTTTCAGTGGGAGGCAACGTTCCCCTCGATAGCGAGGCGCCTGTGGTGACTTCGTCAATCTCAAGACCCGCCAGCTCAGTTTTTCGGAGATGCTCATAGGGGTAGGGTGTGCGTGGTGCGTTCATAGGGGTGAGTGTATGTCCATGCATGTGAGCGTTTGCGTTTGTACTGTGTTTCTAAAAAAAACTACAATGCAAAGTATATGTAAAGCCTAGACATGTAGCACCAATAAATCCTATAAGAAATGAAAAAATAAGGAAAATAATTGTAATTGTCAATGTATGCTTAACCGTCGGATTGGCCTCAAGATTAACTTTCAGTTGTCTGTCTACAACTCATTTGTGTTTCTGTTTTGACCGTTCAATAAAGAATCAAGAACTCACGGGAACCCAAAAATATGTGCTAGGGTGATCGAACAAGTAGTCAGTGCAAAAATAAAAGCAATTTGACAAATAGCCGGCAGGGTACATACCTTTTCTTTGATGTGAGCGAGCTTCAACTTGTCCTCCTTTGATTCACACCACTGCTTTAATTCAGGACAAAAAACTGTTTGTAGTTCTTTGAGGTTGGTGAGTTGTTGTATGATCTCTGGAAAAGCTCCAATGCCCTTAAATCCCCAGATCTCAAGTTTCTTGAGAAAGGTGAGTTCTCCTAACCACAGTGGGAGTGACGTCATACTTCTCCAAGAGGAGATATGCAGTGATTTGAGGGAGGAGAGAGCTCGAATGATGTTTGAAGAGCTAGTCAGATCATTGCAATCGCTGATAGTTAATTTACAGAGCACAGGGAGGTGGTAAAGCAACCTCCACTGATGCAGAGGCAGCTCGCAAGATCCAACATCCAATGTAGTTACTGGAGAAGAGGAAGCGCCAGTGCACGTCACACTCTCTCCCTGTGACAATAGTACATTATCACTGTTCCATATCACCCAGTAGGCAGCTTTAGGTAGACAAGGTTTCAACCTCAACTTAGGGCAGTCAGGTATCCTCAATTTCTCAAGGTTGGGGAACATGAGCTTGTTCGCACCATCCTCGCCACTGGAGTATATTGTGGTCCATTCTTCTAGGCCTTCCATACCAGTAAGTTCAAATCTCTCCAGTCGAGGAAATGCTCTCGCCCCACCAGTAAAGCCCTCGTCAATTTTCATAATGTTGTGCATTCTTTCAAGTACCAATGATTGTAGGTTTGGTAATTGGCCAAGTGGTGGTAGGTTATTACATTTGGGCATATGCACCATCATAATGCTGACAAGATTTGGGAGGTAATGACTAATATCCAATACCCAAGCTGGAAAGTCGACACAATTATAACCTTGTATCTCAAACTTCTTTAAAATGCTCGGTGGCACTAACTCTCCCAACACTTCCAAGTCATCCACAAACTTCTCAGCATATGCAGTCCATTCTAATTTCAATTCTACTATTCTTTGTTTCTCCACCAGTTTTATACTCTGCACCTCTTCTGTAGATTTCACATTTTCAATTCTACTTATCTGCAGTTCATCAGGATTTGCATGCTGAAGCAGGACAAAGTTGCTGCTAGATTCACCATCACCGGTATGCACCACAAAGTGTGGCAACAAGGCGAAAAGGTTGAAGCGAAAGAGAACGGAATTATCTAGTTCATGGCAGCCCTTTACATTTAGAATCTTCAGACTATCCATTTCAATCATTGTCTGGAAGCCTTGCTAATTCATCACACCCTGAAAGGTCCAGTGTGTGTAGCTTCCTAAGGCTGCCGACACATTCAGGTACACTAACAAGATATATATTCTCAGACAAGTTCAGATGTTCTAGATTGAAAAGGGTACAGATATGGTCCATGAAACTGTCAGTTTGATCTGTTGATGAATTCTCAGAGATGGAACACTGGCCAGGGGAACTGTTAATTTTATCAGTTGATGGGGCACCAAAGATAGCACGCATGCACCGTGATAGATTTAAATACCGGAGTTCAGTGAGATTGCCAATGACTTCTGGTAGCCCTCTGAGATGATGCCTGTCTGCTTGGATCCAATAACGCAGTGACAAATTCAAATATTGGAGTTTGGTAAAGACTCGCAAAGCTTCCGGAATACCATCAACCTAGATGTACCAATGATTTGAGCTTTACAAATGATTTCGGGAGTTTTTCTATTCTCCAACAACCTGATAAATCGAGATGCATCAGATCTTCGATATTGCCAATTGATTCAGGCAGTGCTAAAAGTTTAGAAGATCCACGAAAGTTGAGGTAGTTTAATTTTGAGAGCTTTGTGATACACTTGGGGATCATTTGATCTTGCATGCGTGGAGCATTAAGATATCTCAAATGCGTCAGTTGGCCAATAGAACCTGGCAACTTCTGTATGGAGCATTCACTTAAGTCTAAGACCCGCAGGTACTTAGCTGACGAAAATGCAGCCCCACAAACAACAATTTTTCCACAGTCCAGGAAACGTAGAGTCCTTATCTTCGCAGGAGAGATCACAGATAAATTCAATGGTTTGCTGCAATCTGTGAGCAATGCGTACAGGCAACTGCTTCCCCCAATACTTTCATTTTTGCTAGCATCCAGAACTTCATTAGCCATGATTGATCTTGCAAGGTCATGCACCAGGTCATGCATGGTGAACAAAGTAACATCTTTGTCGTGCAATCATCCAGTCTGCAGAAAAAGCACTTGAGGGTGTAAGCTGTAGTCCAATCATTTTACATTAGTGTACTAATTATAAAATACACTTTTGTATCATGAAATTTTCATTATACCAACTAGAAAAATTAGTGGTTAGAGGTGCACAAGTGAAATAGTATAGATGTTTGAAACTATGAGTAAAGTAAAAGGGAGGGAGTTGAATCTATTTATACTTCAAATAAAATTAAGAATCTAAAACGACAAAAGACAACTTTCAGTAAGATAATATGCCAGGTTAGGTTTCAATATTAAGAAGGTAAAAAGTCATGGTAGGGTAGTGCTATGCAAATTGCAATTCTGTTAATAGGCTATAGATTGCTCTCAGAGAGAAATTATTGCAGTTTCATTCAAGAATCCCAACATATACACCCTACTTTTGTTGCGAACTTTCACCGTCCCGACACATGTGGGAGCTGCATTTGACAAATGAGAAACATGAGAGTTCTATCCGAGCAATTCTCCCTACAATTTATCACCACAAAAAGGTAAACCAACGTCTCTCTTTTCTCTCCACTGGTGATACTTATGGTCAGAATTTTTAGCACTCATGGCGAAGGAAGTGCTTGCGCACCACTGCACCACCTTCTGCTCCAGCTCCAAAAGTACTTGCGGCCATAACTGTTTGGCTGCAGATTCTCCCCAGAAGCTGGGAGCTGGAGCTCGGCTAAATAGGAATAGGGAGCTGGCCTTTAACCCAGAATTTTTTTTTGAATTCTGGAGTTAGTAGGTGAAGTGCCTTCACTGGTGATGTTGAGAGTGGAGCTGAAAACAGATTGACTGGAACTCCCCCAGACAGGGCCTTGATATATCCTACATTCAGAGCTAAGCTTGGAATGGAAACAATTTCTAGCGCTTTACTTGTTTGCAGGAAAATTTTCAACATGCTTTATCGAAGATGATACTATTCCAGGTAATAATTTTGCCAAACTTGGCATGAGGTTCTTGCCTGGGTGCAATCTTTCTGCCCAGCTCCCTCAGCCAGACAATGTCTCTTCAGAGAAGGCAGGGCATCTACCAACCACTCCATTCCCAGATTCTCTTGCAAGGGCACCTAGTCGATCATTCAGTTGACTGCGTGGTGGCTTTGGAAGCACCTTAACATGCAAATCTTCAATGGAGATCGACCAGATGTACAATGTGCAACGCCTTTTAGGCTTGGGGAAATTCTGTCGGCTGCTCATATCCTTGTTTAGTATGAATGTCAGCTTAATTCTTAGGCTTCTAACACAAAATTTCTTCTATTAATGAGAGTTGCACCATGTATGGCCCTTGGTTATAATGGAGAAGAGAAGCGCAGATCGAGTGGGGGATGGAGAGCAGTGGAAGGCAAGGAGAAAGACTTGACTCTTTCACTGTTTGGCTTGTCTTTCAAGAGATACATACTGCTCTAATTATAGAGCTTGACTAGAAAATATCTAGCTTTGTAACTTGCTAGATAAGGTAACTCTTAACTAAAAGGTTATTCCTTCTTCACTTCTTCCTTAACTTGATGCCTATGTATTTCGTAGAAATGACAAGGCCCCAGGAAAAATAAAATTGTCCAGTTGTAGAGATATGCACTAACTCACCAAATCTGACTTCGAATGTTGAAGAAAGGACATGCCCAATAGATGACTAACATAATTCTCACCAAGCTGCCTCGCAGAGAATATGTTCACTGGCTTGATAAAACCAAGAGAACTCCACTGATGAATCAGATCATCTTTAACTATATTGTGACCTTTAGGAAAGGTTGCACAATAAGCAAAGCATAGCTTTAAGAGTGGAGGCATACTGCTATAGCTTAACTTTAATGATGCAGGCACGTGATGAGGTGAAGATGCATCTTCAGCAGCAAGTATGTTCCAGATTTCACTGTTTTTCACCAATCTCCATTCATCATATGTCATAGACTGTAACATGTACCCAATGGATTGAGCTGCTAATGCCACGCCTCCGCACTTCTTTGCGATCTCCCTCCCTATCAGTTCCAACCTTTCTTTATCAGCTCTAGCTTCGAAGGCACATTTTTGTTTGACTATTGTCCAGCAAAGATCATTGGTTAAGGGCTCCATTTTGAATGGTTCAACTGTACACATTTTCATTGCAATCTCTTCATCGCGTGTGGTTACTACAACCACTTTGCGTCCCCCGCCAACCTTTAGCATACCCTGTAAATCTTCTAGCTGAGATGGATCCTTCTCCCACAGGTCATCCAAATTCCAAAATAATCAGAATCTTCTTACCAGCAAGCAGCTTTCCGAGGCGATTGTGTATCATCTGCCTTTCAGTCATCTGGATCTGCTCCTCTGATATTTGTGAAATTATGGAGTTGCCAATTTTATTCAAGTCAAACTTCTGGGACACATAAATCCAGACCTTGCAATAGTCTTCGAAGTGGCTAGAATTGAAAACCCATTGTGCTAAGGTTGTCTTGCCAATGCCCCCAATGCCATATATTGGTAGGATGATCTCTTGTGTGATGCTCTTAGATAAGGAAGATATAATTTTATGTTTTTCTTCAATTCTTCCTACTATGAGTGCTTCTTCCACACTTGAAGATGTTTCCCGTACATCAACAAAGCGCTGCACGTTAGATCTACTGTCTGCTGTGAAACTAAAACTCTGGTGTTGACTTGTGATGGTCTCTTGTTCCTCTGTCATCTTCTTCATCTTATTAGCCATAGTAATCTTGGAAACAACTGTATGACAGGAAACCATAATTGCAAACTGCAAGAGATTTACTATGATTCTTCAGTAACTTGGAAAAGCTGAACAATTTCATGATGCAAAACTCATACGTCTCTAGCCCACGAACAGAAATAAGACTTCTCAAATGGAGATATCAGAAGGTAACTAAGCTATTTTTAAAGCAAACTAATTCAAATCCAATTTAATGGAACAACTGGGCTTAGCAAAGCGCATACTGCATATCATACCTTTCGAGCAGCTGATTTGGTGTTGGCTTCAAACTCATCAATCACATTGGAGATGTCATACATGGCATTCTTGAGGCGCTCGAGCCACAGACGCACTGCCGCGTCCTTGATTGACCGCCTCTCGGCGTCCTTGAGCACCGCTTCTACCGACTCCAGCAGCGTCCTTAACTTTTCAAGGTCATCATTGAAGTTCCTCTGCAGCCTGACTTGGCCTCCAATGGCTGACCCAATCTGCTGGGTCACCACCTTGAGGACGGCAGAGGCAAGCATGCCCCCAATTTCTGTCATGGTTGCTCTGCTATTTGCTTTCCAAGTTGGCCTCAGCTTGCTGTTGTGCGGAAAATCAATGTGATATATGCTTGGAGGAGGTGGTATACGCAAAAGTATTATTGGGGTACCAAGCAACAACAGTTCATGAATGCCAGAATTATTATTGGGGTACCAAGCAACAGCAGTTCACAAATGCTAATCAATAAGGAGAAGAATCTTACAACCGCGTCTAGGCTAATTAGTTAACAAATTCATGTATCTACTTTAGCATAACTAAAAAATTCAGGGTCAAGTCGTTTCTCCACTTTAACACGCAACTGAACAATACCCAAGGAGGTACAAGGTGCACACAAAGAAAATTACTACTGGGATGTCTTATGAGGAAACAAATGACAGCTATATGTCAGGTACTGAGCATATCAACCTGATCAAGTTACATACAGACAACTTGCACAAGTCAAAAGACTTCTAGAGTAATACTATTCCCCATTGAGTGGGAAACTTTGGTATGACCCGGCTAATTGAAAGTAGACAGCCAATTTGACTTGATGCCTACTCATATTGTATTCATATATAATGTGGCCATGGCAGAAAAAGTCCGCATAAGTACCTCCTTAAATTAAGTCTGGACAAGGACATGCTACCTTTTGTCCTCCACCAAAAATCTCCTAAACAGATCTGATGGAGCTGTTTTTTTTTTTTTTTGGCCCAGCTCCCTCTATACCATTTTTTGTATAGGGGAAAGGGGAAGTTGGAGATGCTCTTAGTATTCAACTTTTAAGTGAAATAAATGGTAATTTTCACATCGAAATTGAAGCTTGAAGCTAAACAAAAATTCAAGCAAATAGGACCAAAATCCACATTTCAAGTTTTACTGTCAGCTCGGGTGTTCAGAAGCTCTTAATTGGGGGGTGCACACCTTCAATCCCGCAGGCAGGGCTGGAGAAGGTAGCAACGTCCAGCAGGGTAGCACGCGCCGCAGCCGACGGCGGAGGACGCCGTAGCGAGGTCCATCGCTGCCCTCGAGGAAGCGAGCGCGGCAAGCTATCCAGCGATGGGATTGTAGTTATGATTTTGCAGCGTCCAGTGCTGCGGGAGGATGGGAAGTGGTGGGGTTACTGGAGCGGCGCCAGCGGCGGCGACGACGGAGGAATGGGTGCGACGGCCACGAGCGTTTCATACTTTCGTCCAAGTAGGGACGCATCGCTGTAGTGTGACTATCCAGCGGACGTCCGCCATCTACCGAATCTGCTTTTCTTTGGTTTTCAGAGTCGCTTTTAATAACGCAAAAAAAAAAAAAGTAGAGTAACGTGTGTGAATGTTTCTTTATGGGTCTATCCAGCGGACGTCCGCCATCTACCGAATCTGCTTTTCTTTGGTTTTCACAGAGTCGCTTTTAATAACGCAAACAAAAAAAAAGTAGAGTAACGTGTGTGAATGTTTCTTTATGGGTCTTAGGGCATCTCCAACTCCAACGCCGACCCAAAACCTCCCGCAAGCGTTCGGATCGAGCTGTCCGATCGCGGCAAGCTATCCAGCGATGTCTCGTATTTGTCCACGGACCAGTCTAGGTGTCCGTTTCTCGCAAACCAGAAGCAAATCAAGGGGGCTTTGTGGGAGTCCAGACACCAGCCACGTAGGACTCCAACACCTCCAGCCCACCCAAAATTGAGGCGGAGCCTGCGCATTTGGAGTTGGCTGCCTGTTTTCGCAGCAACCACCTCCCCCCTCTCAACCCTGTCCACTACCATCCCGCCGCTCTCCACCCCAATTCCCACCATTTTTCGCCGCAACCGCATAGATCCATACGAAAAGTTGCCAGAGACGGCGGCGATGGCGGATCCGGCGAAGGCGGCCGCCCAAAAGATCAACTCGGCGACACGGCAAGCCCGCCGCCTCAAACAAAAGGCAAAGGAGGCGACACCGCTCAAAAAGAAGGGTGGCAGGCGTGGCGGCGGGCGTGCAGAGGGTGGGCGAAGCCTAGGACAAGGGGCGTCACCGCCGTCGCCGTCCATGCACACGTTGTCTTGGCCGGAACAATACAAGCCTCCCTACTTCTACGCCGCCCAGCAGCTCGGCAGGCAGTCCCCGGTATTCGTAGCCGAGCACGTGCCTTATTCTGCTGACGTCAACGCGGTGCCGCTCCTTTTCTCCGAGTCTACATTGCCGCAACTTGTCCGGTCGCGGACGCCGGGCCTGGAGCAGCTCGGTGCCCGCTCTCTGTTCGCCGGTATGTCTCAACCGGGCGAGTCGGCGTACGACGACGCGAACAGGGAGATGATGGAGATGATCCGGGACAGAGGGGGAGGCGAAGGCTACTTCGAGGACGGGTATGTGGATGACTCAGCCGGAGGTGCACACCCAGCAACCGGGCACGTACCCCGGTCATCCGGATTCATACACTGTCCAGCAGGAGCAGGACGACGACGACGACCTTAATCCGGAAGAATTTGCGGCCGATACAAAGAAGAGGGGTAGAGGAGAAAGTTTCAACATGCGGGAGGATGAGTTGTTGTGTGATGCGTGGTTGGCCACTAGAATTGATCCGATCCATGGCACATAGCAAAAAGGCGCAACATTTTGGGCCAAAATTCATACTTGGTTTCATGAGCACAAGCATGTCAAGGCTTACCGCGATGAACTCATTCACAACCGTGGGACGAAATCGCTCAACCATCAATTATACATCATTCAAGAGGCCGTTTGCAAGTATTGCAGCCATGGCTGCGAACCCCACGCATACGATATGTTGGTCCTTAGCGGAGCATCCATGGATAAGTTGGTGCAATTCCGCAAACCCACTGAGGTTCCACAAAGACCCAGTCCCATCTCTTATGACACTTCACATGAACCGCGCCACAATACATTTAGATACATTAAAACTGCGCACTTTTCCAACCCTCACAGGCCATCAGTGTTTCCGGCCGTCCGATCACCACTTTTAGGCAGTTCGGGCCGTTAGATTAGCTCTTAATCCCACCTACAGTCGCTTCGATCGATACAAACGAGCGCTACCATGTTGGGCCGCTGCTCTGGTGACAATTTTGGGTGTTGGGTACTAAATTGGGCTAGCCCCTCTGCTCAGCCCATGTAGCTGACTGGATGCGCACTAGCCCTTAACCACACCTGACACCTCACACCTTCCGACCTCCCTTCTCTCGCACCTCTTCCTCTCCTACGCGGATCGCACCTTTGACGGCGGCGCACGAAGTCCCCATAGCTGCCTCTTCCTCTCCCACGTGGATGGCAACAACGACGGCGATACATCAGTTTCCCCACGCTCGTCGTGGCCCTCCCGCGCGCAGGCTCCAGGGGCGCGCGCAGCGCCTGCGCCAGTGGCGGGAACGCCGGATCCCCGTGGAACTACAACGGGCAGCGTAGTCCCGTCGCCACCGTCTAAGGAGCGCATCGGCGACGAATCCAATCCAGATCCTTTGGTGCAATAAATTTCGAGATCCAGGTTGTTCGTTAGATTGACATGTTGATTTGGAGTTTAACATTCATCTAGGTCGAGTCTTGGCAGGTGACCATGAACTTGGAGAATGATGCTTTGTACAAGACCGTGGTGATGACCTCTAGCTTGGTAGTTCTGGTACGTGTGGTAACTCCATACAAAGAGGAAAGGCTGCATTCAGCTGATAGATCGTGCGTGAATTATAATCGTTTCCTATAGGTACATATTTTTGGCATGATGATTTGAGTGTTGATCTGTACCTTGTAAAAGGCTAATAGGTTAGTAATTACTTCTGGTAGTAGCATTAGTCGTTCTGTTGATATAGTCTATATGTGGGCAGAAACATGTTTTGTGTTGGGCCGGCATTTTGGTATTGCACCCCAAAGGCCTGAACTCAAATAATGTGTCCTGTTATCTCAGTAATGAGATCCGGGTTGATTCCAATTGAAAGCAATGCACAGAGTATAATTAGAAACTTGGTATGTCGTATGCATATTTTAAAAACTGCTATTTCATTGTTGGTGATAGATACTGATATGTCGCGGAAAACATTTTTTACACTTCGTATAATTAGAAATAAGATTCAGTCAACACACAGGATGACCCATTTTGAAATATGTCTTTTTAAGCCAAACTAGAAATATAAACTATTTGTGCCTCTCGCTGCTAATTTAGGTCTTCAGGTTGGATATTCTATCTGTAAGAACTGATCACCTATGTGCTATAGGTATATGAATTTGTTTAGTACTGCCTTTTCCATTTTGACATGCGAATGTTTCCTTTCTTCTATTACAGATTCAGAAATAAGAAGTTGCCCTTGGTAGATTTTTCAACCATTGTATCATTGCATCATGATGCTTTGCAAGATGATGCAACTACGATCAATATTCAGATGATTTCTTTCAGCTTAACATGTTCGATTTTGAACAGTGCTATTTTAATATGAGCTGGCCCTGATCCTCTTAAACTATCTTATCATACACTGATGCTCTTTTTAGTTTTGTAATTTGCTGCTAATATTTCTACTTGTGAGGCTGTTTTTTTAGGTTTGAAGTTTATTGGTCCTTTTTTTTAGGCCGACGTTTATTGGTCCTGAATGAAGGTCTATTGGGATCCTTTTTTTCAACCCTGAAACCGTAGAACAATTGTTCTACGGTAATTTTCATTTATAGTAAAAAAAAATTATGTACAAACAGGTAAAGAGAAAAAATACAGGTCAACTATCCAACTCCCGTTTTCTCTAACACGGGAAATATGTTATCTTATGAGAACTATGAAAAGAGGGAATTCATCCATTGCTCTAGGCAGGCAATGTTCTTTCTTTTAGTTCTATGTTTGACCAGGGACAGATCGTGGTGTAATCCATGCTTCCAGGCTTCCAGACTTGGGAGAGTATTGTGGAAAATCTTTCCATTCCTTTGCATCCATATATTCCAGCATCCCAAAATAACAATGTCCATGGCAATCTGTGGTGGGAAGGCTTGTTTGAGGAAGATAATGTTATCAAAAGCAGATACACCTCTGTGTCTATTTGGGGCGATGATGTCCCAGCATGATAGTGCAAATAGGCAATCCCAGAGTAAGTGTAGAGTTGTTTCCTCAATATGTTCCTGGCATAGTGCACAGTCATAGCTCTGTAGCAAGAAATTTTTCCTTTTGAGAAGACTTCTAGAGCTGATTCTGTCATATAGTAACAGCCAGAAGAAAATTTTGTGCCTGATTCTGCTTGCTGCCTTCACAAGTGTGGTAGGTTGTCCATCTCATCTCCAATTTTGAAAGCATAAAAGTATTATTTCTTAATCAAAGAAAATGAGCGCATACATGTGGTGTTTCTTGGACTTGATTTTCTATCTTGAGTTGGACAATAAGATGTTTTTTTAACTGCACTTGGACAATAAGATGTTGATTGTAAGTCCCGCCTGTTAATTCATAATGAGGTCTCTGAATTTCTGTTTTGTCACTTGATAGGTGATGTACAATGCTTTCTGGTATGAGATTGCATGTCGGCATGTAAGCAGAAAGTATGCAACAATTTCTTTACATCAGTCTCATTCAATGATGTTCGGTTTTTTTTTTGCGAGATTCGTTTTTTTATAATTATGTAGATTTTGTCTTTATTTTCTCCATTCTTTCGTCGCTGAACCAAATAGTCTAAACATATTGTTGAACATGCTTTGGCTGAAGCATCAAACAAGGCTATTCATTACAAAGTTGTAGATGAACTCGATTGATATGGAGGATCAGATTATGAGTGTATAGTTTTTGCATTAGCTTTTTTGTCCCTTCGTTTTGCTAATACCCCGCTACTTAGGATTTGAAGAGCATGATGATTTGCATGCATCTTCCCTTTAGGTGTCGCAAGGTATTAGTGAGGTCCCACATCAAAGGTGCAGAGGATATTGTTATATCATTGCCCACCGATATCTCATAAGATACATTACTTATTTTGTATTTGCCTTGCAATTTTGCAAATCTACCACAATGATATGATCTCCTCATATAAAAATATTGGTAGTAAGAACAAAAATCAGGTTACAGCGGCAATGATTCTCACAACCGTTTTTCAATTGTGCATTTCCATATTTTTCTCACAGTTTTGCTACTCAAGGTTTGATGAGCATGATGACTTCCAGGATTTTCCTTTTAGGTGTTGGAAGGTATTGATGATGTTTCACTTCCATCGTTGCAGAACATATGGCTCCTTTGAGATCGATCTTTCATGGTAATTTAAAAAACTATGTGTTGGTTGGCAGCTTATCTTTATGGGTTATGCCTTTAGAAACACTTATTCACTTTATGAACCGGTGATCAGTTATCACTTTGTTTCTAAATAATACTTTGTATCTTTCATCATATACATGATGTTACTTGCTATATTAGTTATGTTGTCCTGACTGTGAGATTTTATTTTTGGACCTTATTTATTTTGCAACTAATTATAATCCTTGTCAGCATTCGTCCCATGAATGTCATGCACTCCACAAGAAATGGGCAGATGCACTAGGCTCATGTATTTCTTCTTTGTTTCTGAATGTGGTGGCCCTTTCTTAGATGCTTGTGAAGGTTTCATTATTCCACCACCTATACAATCTAATGCTTATCATATGTCTTGGCAGTACTAATTAGTTGTATTTACTATGTATGTTGTTGTACCAAGCTAATTTGTATACTTTTATGGTTTTATCGACTATATATGAGATTTCTTTTTATTACTCACTAATGTATTGTTATGTTTATGGAAATTTAAAATGTATCATGTGATTATACATTTATGAAAATTCCGATCATTTCATTTGTACAAACTGACGGGCGCAGCAACGCGCGCCATCAATGATCTAGTCTAAATTCATATCTTTACAGGTTGGGGCAGCGAAGGAGAAAGGGGCACATGGTGGACAAGGGAGATGAAGTAAAAAAAAACGTCCAAGGTCATATCTATATATATGGTAAAAAACCAACTATATGTCGCCCTCAATGCATTTGACATAGAATAACTGGTGTACGCATTATCTTGCTTCTTTTTCTTGGCAGCGCACATGTATTTAGCTAGTGCTATCAGTTTTGGAAATGAATGACCGGTTACATACTTCGCGTCGTCCCTGCCTCGGGGGATAAAGGAGATGTCCGAAAGAGGAAAGCCGTTAGATTTCAGTCCAACCACTGGAAAATTGATCGACACCATTTTTCCAAGACAATTTGCGTATATCCTACCCTATTATAGTGGAGATGCTCTTCGATAAGGAAATCATAATTTTATGTTTTTCAAACAACTTTTGCTACTAATATATTTTCATCTCTAGTTATTGCACATCTAAGTGACTCAAGCAAGCATAAAAAAAGGAAAAAGAAAATAGAAAATACCCACACGAATCTCCACGTAAGACCAATGAGATAGGACTTAGATGTGCAATACTTATGGCACATCTAGATGTGCTTTAACAAAACTGTTGATAATATGTAGTATTCCAACTCTTTTTCACAAAAAAAAAGGGTCTGACTATGTCACATCTAGATTGCGAGGGTCTAACATGACGTCATCCTACATTGTGGATCCTCCCGTTGACAACTACAATCTGTTCCTTCCTCCGTTTTCAACTTAGTTCCTCTCAGGCATGTTTGTTTGTCCCAGTTGTTTGTTTGTTTGTCGCCGTCCAACCCACCCTCTCTGTGTGTCGCACTAACTAGAGAAGCAATCGCTTGCGTTGCTCAGTCGTGGGCTGGCCCTTCTCCACGTTTTGGAATGAAGCACGGAATGGACGAAGCTTAGACGTGTGCTATCAGTGCATGCATTCACGATTTGCTGATAGCTAGCTAGCTTTCATGTATCTCACGGTTCAGCAGAAATTTTTGAAACCTTCTAAGTACCGATGTGACAAATGGATGGATGATAGTGTTTGGACAACCGTACATGATAAACATGAATTATATAAAAGGAAATAAAAAATTACGAATAACAGTTAAGTACATCATGCAGGTTCAGTAGGACAATCGTACCAAAGTTCAGTACATCATGCAGGTTCAGTAAGACATCACAGCTCCGCGGGAAAACATTTATATGCAGTAGGTTCAGCAGAAAAAAAATATGGCTAATTCTGGTAGCTAGCTTATATACACGGCAAAAACACTTGTACCGCAAAAAAAATATGAAAACTTCTCTAAAACATAGAAGTGAGTACATTACTGCTGTACTTGAAAAATGAAAAGAACCGACACAACATCAAACAAGGCCTCCAACTTGTTGTATCCATCCCAGGAAAATGAAGGCAGACATCTCAATGAAAAGACTGTCTGAATTTTATAAAACCCTCGAACTGAGTACACCAGTGCTGAACTTTGGCACAGTGAAGATTGTCTGATTCACATTCTGAATTTGGTTTCCAACACTGTCTGAAGTAACACACTGTCTGAATTTACAGTCTGAATCAAAATACATTACGCATTTGCACAAAGAAAAACAGTCTCAAATTTAGAGAAAAAATGAATAACAGATTGAAACCATACTGTGTTCAACCCCAAACACAGGTCATAGACAAAAAACAGTTTAAACTTGCTTCAACATTGTATAGAGTCGCTCGTTCGTGCCTGCGGAACCACAACGAGCTCCATGGTTGTTGCTCGTTCGTCGTTGGTGCCTATGGCCAGCCAGAATCAACCCCATCCCCCCCAACCCATCCCACAACCTTCCCCCGAGCCAACAAAAAAGAAGCCCTCAGTTGCGAGTCGAGGGTTGACTTGCAACTAGGGCCTCGGGTTGCAAGCCGATGGTTGACTTGCAACTAGGGTCAACTACAACCACGAAAAAAAAGCCCCTAGTTGCGAGTCAAGGGTTGCCTTGCAACTATGGCCTTGACTTGCAAGTGAGGGTCCGACTTGCAACTGGGTCAACTACAACTATGAAAAACAAGCCCCCAGTTGCGAGTCGAGGGTTGACTTGCAACTGGGGCCTCGGGTTGCAAGTTAGGTGCCGGATTGCAATTGGGGGCAACCTACAACTACAAAAAAGAAGCTCCCAGTTGCAAGTTGAGGGTTGACTTGCAACTGGGGCCTCGGCTTGCAAGTCGATGCTTGACTTGCAACTAGGGTCACCTACAACCACGAAAAACAAGCCACCAGTTGCAAGTTGAATGGTTGACTTGCAACTATGGCCTCGAGTTGCGAGTCAGGGGTCGACTTGCAACTAAGGCAACCCGCAACTACAAAAAAGTAAGCCCCCAGTTGTGAATCGAGAGTCGACTTGCAACTAGGGAGCCTCGAGTTGCGAGTTAAGGGCCGGCTTGCAATTGGGGCAACCTACAAGTACAAAAACGAGCCCCCAGTTGCGAGTCGAGGGTTGACTTGCAACTGGGGCCTCGGGTTGCAAGTCGAGGGTTGACTTGCAATTGGGGGTCAACTGCAACCAAGGAAAAAACAAGCCCACAGTTGCGAGTCAATGGTTGACTTGCAACTAGAGGCCTCAAGTTACGAGTTAGGGTCCGATTTGCAACTGACTCAAATACAACTACAAAAACCAAACCCCCAGTTGCCAGTCGAGGGTTGACTTGTAACTAGGGGCCCCAAGTTGTGAGTTAGGGCTCGACTTGCAACTGGGCAACCTACAACTAAAAAAAACCTCAGTTGCGAGTCAGGGGTTGACTTGCAACTAGGGCCTCGAGTTGCGAGTTAGGACCGCCTTGCAACAGGGCAAACCTACAAGTTCAAAAGAAGCCCCCACTTATGAGTTGAGGGTTGACTTGCAACTGGGGCCTTGGGTTGCAAGTCGAGGCTTGACTTGCAACTAGGTCAAGTACAAACTACGAAAAAACAAGGCCCTGCTACTTGTAGTCTGCGTTGGTATTTCCCCGAAGAGGAGAGGATGATGCAGTACACTAGAGATAAGTATTTCCCTCAGTTAAGAACCAAAGTTATCAATCCAGTAGGAGAACCAAGCAAAATTCCGTTAAGCGCACCTGCACACACAAGAGCAAACACTTGCACCCAACGCAAATAAGAGGGTTGTCAATCCTCTTAGCGGTTATTTGTAAGGATTAAATCTTATCGAGGTAAATAGATAAGCTAAACTACTAATTAAAATAAAGGTAAATAAATTGCAGCAAGGTATTTTCGGGTTTTTTATATAATAAAGATAGACCCGGGGACCATAGTTTTCACTAGAGGCTTCTCTCTTGAGCGCATAAACATACAGTGGGTAAACAAATTACTGTTGGGCAATTGATAGAAAAGCAAATAATTATGACGGATTCATGGCAATGATCATGTATATAGGCATCACGTCCGAGACAATTAGACCAACTCCTGCCTGCATCTACTACTATTACTCCACCCATCGACCGCTATCCAGCATGCATCTAGGGTATTAAGTATGAAACAGAGTAACGCCTTAAGCAAGATGACATGATGTAGAGAAGCAAATTCAAGCAATATGAATAAACCCCATCTTTTTATCCTTAATGGCAACAATACAAATACGTATCATGTCCCTTTCTGTCACTGGGTTTGAGCACCGCAAGATTGAACCCATCACAAAGCACCTCTCCCATTGCAAGATAAATCAATCTAGTAGGCCAAACTAAACCGATAGATCAGAGAGAAATACAAAGCTATAACAATCATGCATAAAAGAGTTCAGAGAAGACTCAAATATTTCTCATGAATAATCTGATCATAAACTCACAATTCATCGGATCCCAACAAACACACCGCAAAAGAAGATTACATCGGATTGCATCGGATAGAACTCCAAGAACATCGAGGAGAACATTGTATTGAAGATCAAAGAGAGAGAAGAAGCCATCTAGCTACTAGCTATGGACCCGTAGGTCTGTGGTAAACTACTCACACATCATCGGAAGGGCAGCAAGGTTGATGTAGAAGCCCTCCGTGATCGATTCCCCCTCCGGCAGAGTACCGGAAAAGGCCTCCAGATGGGATCGCGGAAGAACAGAGGCTTGCGACGGCGGAAAGATTTTCTCTTCTGGCTCTCTGGGGGTTTCCTAATATTTGTGAATTTATAGAAGTGGAATTAGGTCAAATGGAGTCACGTGGGCCCCACAAGGTAGCACGGCGCCCCCCCTGGGGCGCGCCCTAGTGCCTTGTGAAGCCTCCGTGAGGCTTCTGGCCTCCTCCCGAAGCTTCCCAGGTTTCTTTTGTCCAGAAAAAAATCTTCAAAAAGTTTCATTGTAGGGGAACGCAGCAGAAAACAAAAAATTTCCGACCTACGCACCAGCCCAGGACCACTATGGAGACTGCATGCAAGGTTTGATCTTTTCGTTACCGACTCATAGCACAGCGGAAGAAGAGTCGATGACGATCGTTGGTGCAGATCTCCGCAGCTAGGATTTACAACCTCCCAACCGCGAGGATGTTCTCCCTTGCCTGCTTGTCGGACAGCCCTCCGGGAGGCGGTCGAACAGTCCCTCGGACGGTCACTCGGACAGCCCTTCGGGAGGCACTCTCGAACAGCCCCTCGGGCAAAAAGATCGAACCTATGACCTCTCTACGGGGTTGCACACATACGGTGTCATCTATTCGGCAGGGCTTCGCCGTCCAGAACTAGTTCCCACCGGAACCCAGACAGCCTTTCGGCTCTACGAAACTCTTTTCGTGGGAGGGAGAGAAGAAGCCAGATCATGCATGGCACTTGTATGTGAGAAAGGAGTGAGTGTGGAGAGCACCTCTCCACCTCTATTTATAGGAAAACCAAGGGGTAGGATTGGCACACAAAAAAACCCAAAATGCCCATGCAAATGTCACACATGAAGGGCATAATGGGGAGGCAAAGGAGCTCCATGGAGGAGCATCCTTGGCCGGCCACCCCCTTGTGGGACCCTCCCAAAAGGGGTTCCTTAGTCCCTAAGTCTTTCCTTCTAGAAGCTTGACAAAAGCCCTAAAAGGTGGCTTTCCAAAAAGTAACCCAAAAAGCACTTTCACTATTCATGAAAACATTTTTCCGCGACCATTAAATTCGAAAATATTTCTGTGGGTCTTAGAACAATTCTAGTACCCACTAAAATGATTTTGGACGCGTTCCGAAACAATTCCGGATTAGTGATTTTCATCTGCGAAAAGCAAACAAAGCGGTTCCGGCAGCTCCGGAACATTTCCGGGTTTTTTCTCAGAAAAATCCCAGAAGTTCCTAGAACAATTCTGGCACCCTCCAAGAATTTCCAGGCGTGTGCCGAAACCAATTTGACTTAATGGTATACCCTGAAACAACTTTTCAGTTTTACCGAAACTATTCCGGTGTTCTCTCTCCGGAACTTTTCCACTGTCTCCGAAACTTTTCCGGTGACTTTCTCTCAGACTCCCTGTCTAGTATTCAGCAGATAGATGACCCTTAAGCGTGTGACCCTATAGGTTCGGTGAAGTATAGACATGACCGGAACTCTTTCCGATCAATGATCAACATCGGAGCCGTGGACACCCATATTGATCCCTATACCCACACGAATAAATATTCGAGTGAACCTCCAGTTGCCGTGTGTTATTCCTGTTGCTTCGCGATATGTTACAAATACCCAAGGTGAGAATCATCGGCATCCCCGTGGATCAACATTTGTCCGCAATGCCAGTTACCTCGTTACCGGTTTTGTTCTCTTTTCTCGTTCCCGTGTTCTGGCATCCCTGTGATCAAATCACATTGTGTCTGGCCAGACGATGGTGGATACCGTAACACCGAGAGGGCCCAGAGATATCTCTCCATCGTCGGAGGAGCAAATCCCAATCTTGAGCTATCAAGTCCCTTGACACACTTTTCCATGAACCCGTAAGCCGCCGTAATAGCCACCCATTTACGGATGACGTTTAACAAACCCCAAAGTTCATGAAGCAAGCATGAAGAAACTCGACACTCTCATGGTCTAAGGAATTATGCAAACATTAAATTTTTCTGTGTTATTAACCATTAACTTGTGACGAATGTATCTCATAGCATAACATCAATCGGGTCGATTCAACACAAGTGTTCTTCTAACATTGTGCTCTCAAAGTTGCCGGCATAGTCATGCCCATGATCAGGAAAACAGAACCATCATGCAACACTTGAGCTAGTCTTAGAGGCCAGACTAGGAATACATTTTACCATTTATTATTCCACACGTGCATATGAGTCTTCCTCCGAGCCTCGTAGTTATTGTAGACTCGAGAACCATAGCAGTTATAGCATGGAACATAAACATAATTATGAACATGGAGATAAACAATAACATTTATTATTGCCTTTAGGGCATATCTCCTACAGACTCCCACTTGCACTAGAGTCAATAATCTAGTCAATGCTGATGCACTTTACACCTATGGCATACCGGTGTAAAACATGCTTCGCTTGTGGTATAGTCTGATGTCCAACGGATCTGACAACTTCAGTTCCGTGTGTATCTTTGCATATCCTCGCATTTTCACGCTTTCACAAAATTCATATTTTGTGTGGACTTGGCTTCGTATATATGTGAATCACTGGTCAAACCTTGATTCCTCGGACTGAGCTATGGAGCAACTATCTTCAATAGTGTTCCATTGACCAAAGCCATCTTGGAACCATACTAAGTTCATGAATGAACTGTACGATTCAACATCTTCTATGTCGCTTTGAAAGCGGCAACATACTTAGCCTTTGTTATAGAATTCGCCACAGTAACCTGTTTAGAACGATTTCCAAACACCGTGCCACCATATCGTGTATTACACAAAACCCTTAACTTAAATCAAAAATCGCATGGAGCATTGATGAAGACTGTATCGATGCAATTACATACAACGAGCACTTCATAATCTCTGCTTGTGAGAAAACATGTCATTAGTGCTGCTTTAGTACTTAATGACATTTTCCACTGTTGTCCCATGATCAGTACTTCGATCACTTTGGTATCTATACTCGCAACAGCTTGGGAGTATCGGACATATCTGGTTGTTTTACATACCATGGAATATATGATTAATCCAAACACAAGAGTGTGTGGGATCTCCATCATGGATTTTGCTCATCAGTGTTTTGGGACACCGAGTCTTGCAAAACTCTTTCCATGTGACTTCGGCAAGAATCACTCCTTGGCGTTCTTGTGCTAAACTGTTTTAGCATCTTGTCAATATGTATTTTTGGCTTTAGCTCTATCATGCAATTTTATCTCGTAGATAATTATGCCTAATATCGAGGCTACCTAGCCTAAGCACTTCATCGAAAACTATTTTCAATGAAGTCCTAATTCGTGTCAAGAAATTTATATTATTTCCAATCAACAATGTTTCAAGCACACAAGGTTTTTAGAAATATTATTATGCTCCCACTTACTTTCTTGTAACCACAGGCATCTTCGTTATCCATTGATGAAATCAAACTCTTTTGACTATTTCATCAAAACGAAGATTCCAACTCCTTTTTGCTCTCTTCTGTCCATTGCTGGAACTCTGAAGTTTGCATACTTACTAGCATTCTCTGGATTGACAAAATACTTTGGACTGTATCACATGCAAGTCCTAGATTGCATTTCCATCACATGGAAATCCTTTTGGCATCCATGTTACATATCTCATGATTGAAATATGTATTAATTGCTAGTTTAACCCGATTTGACTTTAAGCATCGCTACGGTGAGACAATCTCATCTTAGTCAACTCCTTGAACTTGTTATTGCAACAAGTCGAGCTTTATGGATAAAACATTTTATCCACATCAGTTTTATAGTTCCATTAATGTTCGTTAGACTCTAAGTCTTCCGAAGGGTTTATCAAGATATAATCTTGAATCATTTATATGGAAACTATATCAGATTATATTGGCATTTAGCCAATTCCGGAGTCAGGGCCCATCAACGCTTCCTTGTGTATCGTAGGTATACTGTTGTCTAACAACAATATCTTGCTTGCGCACCTGAGAGGTTTGCATGAGTTTTGCCTACGTGGTTCAGTTGCAAGTTCGACCGAAGTCCATACATCTCATGTAGAGGCTTCCGTATCAGTCACAGTAGGAAACTCTGGAATTACTTCCAAGGTTTCTTTCCTTTGATCTGATGACGAAGATACTGTTATCTCGTCGAGTCGCACTGTCCTCCCACTCACCTTTTTGCAAGAACCATTTTCTTCAAAAGCATACCGTTCTTTGTGGCAAAACTTTTTGCCTCGGTACAGTGGTGGGGGAATACCCAATAACTTGGGATAACCTACAAAGTAGCACTTGTCTGATTTGGAATAGGTTTGTAAATATTTTACACAAGCCCCATATTCCAAATGTTAAGAAAAGACATAACATGGTTGGGCGTACCATACCATGGAGTCATTTCAACAGATCTGATGGTGCTCTTTTCAGTGTAAAAGCCGCAGTCTCTAAAGCATTACTTTTAAAGGGTATAATGGCAAATTGATTTATGTCATCTTTGATCTTACCATGTCATAAATGGTTTGATTACATCTTCAAGGATATTCCACTCACAGTGGTGCTCCGTGAGATGTAAGTTATGAAACTCTTTTCACAACTCATCAGACATTCGCTAAACTTATAACTCAAATATTCCTTTCCGCAATCAAATTGCAGAAACATAATTTTCTTGTTACAATAATTTCTACTTCATATTGAAAACCTTATGAATGATTTCAAAAGATCCAGACTTACGTCTCATCAAGTAAATATCCAATTATTTACTTGAGTCATTTCTGAAGATAGATAAATCCACTGCTAGCAACAACATTTATCGGACTACATACATCAAAATGTATGATCACCAATAAGTTCGTTGCTCGTTCCTTATGGCCTGTGAACGGTATTTCAGTCACTTCACTTTTCAGAGGAAAGTTGCAAGTGTCAGATGATTCATAATCAAATGACTTCAAAATCCATCATTATGGAATTTCTCCATGCGGGTTTCTCCAATGTGACCAAATGCAGTGCCACACATGTGTGGTATTCTCTTACTCTTGCGACATTTAGCGTCAGTGTTATGGATGTATCATATTACCATCAATATTCATAACATACATCCCATCCATGATGGAAGCATGGCCCTTATGTTATTCATGACACTGAACAACAATTGTTATTTTATGAACAACCCTTTTGCAACAAACATTATGCAATGGGCTAGAGTGTGTAAAACTCTAAAATGAATTGTGAAAGTAAATACAGAGGTAATGTATTATTATCAATATTCATAACATACATCTCATTCATAATGAAAGTATGGCCCTTAAGTTATTCATAACATCGAACATCAAAAGTTCTCTTATGAACAACCTTCTTGCAAGATACCTTATGCAATGGGCTAGAGTGTGTAAAACTCTAAAATGAATTATGAAAATAAATACATAGGTAATACACCGATGGAATGTATAGTAACATTTACTATGTTCCCAGCGCGTATCTGAACCTCACTCCGGCCAGTCTTTTAGGCCGTAGTAGTTCTTGCATCGAATTGCAACGGAAAGCAATCGAGCGGGTATCTCTGTGATCAACTCACAATACCCAAGAATTAGTGATTAACATGTTTAATCATAATTCCCAAGAACTATTTCTTAGACCAGCCTTCTATACATCAATAGCTTGTATGACTTTCATACATGAGCTGGATATTCCAGTCTTCTCTCTTTTTGCCTTTATACTTCTAACAGTTTTACTTCCAATAATTCTCCTACTCTCGGAAGAAGCACCAACTTGAAGAGTGGCGTCAGCCCCGGACTTCCTAGGTGTGTAAGTCATACTAACACCCTTCAGACATTTCCTTTCTCTTAAGTTGTTTTATTCACCATTATCATATGACATGCGCTCTACTGGATCCCTCTGTTATTAGTCAAATGCATAGTAAACACTTTTACTAATAGTTTGCAAAACAAACATTGCTTTGGATATCACATATCTTTTAGCTTTTGTTTGTGTCTGAAAATGATTTTCAGTTCCATGTATATCACATAGCTATCCCAAACTTTTGAAGTTCGGGTCTCATGGAAGCAAACATATTGCACTTGACCGTAACGGAATTCTAGCTTTTGGATCGAAGGACGAGAGTCACATCATCCATAGCATTAGCGGGAGGATACTGAAAGCATGCGATAGGACAAAATCCTTCTCGGCACTTTTGAGGACAATCCTCACATTACGTTACCAACCGTAAAGTTTTAACCAGATATTTAACAGCTTATTCAATTTTAATAGGGAAGGTGGAAACGTGAGCCATTATTCTACAACTATTATGCAAATTTCACTTTAGACAAAGCCCATAATTAATTGCACTGAGAATTAAACAAGTTAATTCTACAATGCGCTCCCACTCAAATCAATATCTCTCATAATTGATTTTGAGTGATTCAAGATCCACATTTCAATTCAACGCCATTGATGGGAACATCACTGATGACGGGAACTTCAATCGGTAGGCCAACTTGCCGATCACATCTCTATGTGACTCTTGTTCATCTTTTGATGCGCGTGTTCCGAGCTCATGACTTTCATGCCAGAACGTCAAGACAACCAAGTGATCTCGCTGCGAGGTCTCAACTCACCCGCCTCACACTTCTCTAATCGTTTGTATTCATGGAAACATGACGCACTCCGAGAAGATAGGTGCCGTGACGGTGCTACACTTGGGAGAACACTAACTACTTGATATTTTTGTGAGAGATCACCCTAATAAAAAGGGACTACCGCGCAATCAAGAAGGGTGCATCATAAGGGATAAGCATCTCAGGCAATTCACAATAGCATGATATGGTATAGCCCTTTCTGACGGAGAAGTCTTTATTTCTTCGTCTTCGGCATTAGCGTCGGTGTTCACCTTCGCGAAGAATGCCACCACCTTGTCGATGCACCAGATAATATTGCTATCTCTATAGCTAATAAAATAAGTGCATTACTTAAGGTTGACACGCAGGTCATTAAAGTGACAATCATATAGCTCCAGCCATCATGCCGAATCATGACACGCAGGTCACGTTAATTTTACATCATATAGTCATCTCATACATAATCAAATTATTATGAGCACTGCTATACCACATCACATGCACATCCTGCAAAACCAAGTTAGACGCCTCTAATCGGTTCATACAAAATTTCATTTTACGTGGCTTCTAAGGTTTTGAAGCAAACCGAAGCTACCAACGTCCATCATCAAGTATGATTATTCAAGTCGCTAGATTAACTTTGCGGGGTGTATGAAACACGAGATAATAAAATCTCGAGCCCCATACTGAACTTCGTCATACGCATGACCCCCGTGCAGATCATATTTGCATTGCCCTTTCGTCTGTGAAATTTCATCTTTCTTTAACTATGGTGGAATTCAATGAACTGTTAGCACTTCGTTGATCAATCAGGATCGCGGATTGCCAGAACTTTGAAACTCCACCATACCGTTATCAAGATCAGAAATATGCAAATTCCAGGGAAGCAACAAGAACATCGGGTAACTGATTTCATCTGCTACCCGCACAAATAATTATCAGCAGTAGAACTCATCTACTACAAATTATATTGTGCAACACCCATACATCTCTATGTATTCTAGATCGTAACCTGCATCTACGCATAGCACGGCTCTTGATGCCACTGTAGGGGAACGCAGCAAAAAACAAAAAAATTCCGACCTACGCACCAGCCCATGACCACTATGGAGACTGCATACAAGGTTTGATCTTTTCGTTACCGACTCGTAGCGCAACGGAAGAAGAGTCGATGACGATCGTTGGTGCAGATCCCCATAGCTAGGATTTACAACCTCCCAACCGCAAGGATGTTCTCCCTTGCCTGCTCGTCGGACAGCCCTCCGGGAGGCGGTCGGACAGTCCCTCGGACGGTGTCACGGACAGCCCTTCGGGAGGACCCTCAAAACTCGGACGGTCACTCGGACAGCCCTTCGGGAGGCACTCTCGAACAGCCCCTTGGGCAAAAAGATCAAACCTACGACCTCTCTACGGGGTTGCACACATACGGTGTCATCTATCCGGCAGGGCTTCGCCGTCCAGAACTAGTTCCCACCGGAACCCAGACAGCCTTTCGGCTCTATGAAACTCTTTTCGTGGGAGGGAGAAAAGAAGCCAGATCATGCATGGCACTTGATGTGAGAAAGGAGTGAGTGTGGAGAGAACCTCTCCACCTCTATTTATAGGAAAACCAAGGGGTAGGATTGGCACACAAAAAAACCCAAAATGCCCATGCAAATGTCACACATGAAGGGCATAATGGGGAGGCAAAGGAGCTCCATGGAGGACCATCCTTGGCCGGCCACCCCCTTGTGGGACCCTCTCAAAAGGGGTTCCTTAGTCCCTAAGTCTTTCCTTCTAGAAACTTGACAAAAGCCCTAAAAGGTGGCTTTCCAAAAAGTAACCCAAAAATCACTTTCACTATTCACGAAAACATTTTTCCGCGACCGTTAAATCCGAAAATATTTTTGTGGGTCTTAGAACAATTCCAGTACCCACTAAAATGATTTTGGACGCGTTCCGAAACAATTCCGGATTAGTGATTTTCATCTGCGAAAAGCAAACAAAGCGGTTCCGACAGCTCCGGAACATTTCCGGGTTTTTTCTTCGAAAAATCCCAGAAGTTCCTAGAACAATTCTGGCACCCTCCAAGAATTTCCAGGCGTGTGCCGAAACCAATTTTACTTAATGGTATACCCTGAAACAACTTTTCAGTTTTACCAAAACTATTCCGGTGTTCTCTCTCCGGAACTTTTCCGCTGTCTCCAAAACTTTTCCGGTGACTTTCTCTCAGACTCCCTGTCTAGTATTCAGCAGATAGATGACCCTTAAGCGTGTGACCCTATAGGTTCAGTAAAGTATAGACATGACCGGAACTCTTTCCGATCAATGATCAACATCGGAGCCGTGGACACCCATATTGATCCCTATACCCACACGAATAAATATTCGAGTGAACCTCCAGTTGCCGTGTGCTATTCCTATTGCTTCGCGATATGTTACAAATACCCGAGGTGAGAATCATCGGCATCCCCGTGGATCAACATTTGTCCACAATGCCAGTTACCTCGTTACCGGTTTTGTTCTTTTTTCTCGTTCCTGTGTTCCGGCATCCCTGTGATCAAATCACATTGTGTCTGGCCAGATGATGGTGGATACCGTAACACCGAGAGGGCCCAGAGATATCTCTCCATCGTCAGAGGAGCAAATCCCAATCTTGAGCTATCAAGTCCCTTGACACACTTTTCCATGACCCCGTAAGCCACCGTAATAGCCACCCATTTACGGATGACGTTTAATAAACCCCAAAGTTCATGAAGCAAGCATCAAGAAACTCGACATTCTCATGGTCTAAGGAATTATGCAAACATTAACTTTCTCTATGTTATTAACCATTAACTTGTGACGAATGTATCTCATAGCATAACATCAATCGGGTCGATTCAACACAAGTGTTCTTCTAACATTGTGCCCTCAAAGTTGTCGGCATAGTCATGCCCATGATCAGGAAAACAGAACCATCATGCAACACTTGAGCTAGTCTTAGAGGCTAGAATAGGAATACATTTTACCGTTTATTATTCCACACGTGCATATGAGTCTTCCTCCGAGCCTCGTGGTTATTGTAGACTCGAGAACCATAGAAGTTATAGCATGGAACATAAACATAATTATGAACATGGAGATAAACAATAACATTTATTATTGCCTCTAGGGCATATCTCCTACATTCATGACATTTGGACTTCATTTGGTACTGTTTCTCTGAAAAGCCAAAAACAAGCAGAATACATCAACTGTCACTAGGCACTGGGTTAATAGGTTAGTCCCAAAAAATGATATATAAATGCATATAATTGCATATAAAAACATCCAAGATTGATACTATAATAGCATGGAACAATCAAAAATTATAGATACGTTGGAGACGTATCAAGCATCCCCAAGCTTAATTCCTGCTCGTCCTCGAGTAGGTAAATGATAAAAACAGAATTTTTGATGTGGAATGCTACCTATCATGTTTCATCATGTAATCTCTCGCTTACGGTATGATTAATAAGATCCAAATGATTCAAAGCAATAGTCTATAGTTTGATATAAAGACATCAATACTCAGGCATACTAATAAACAATCATGTCTTTCAAAATAAAAATGCTAAAGAACGTTATCCCTACAAAATCATATAACCCTGTCATGCTCCATCTTCTTCACACAAAGTATTTATCATGCACTACCCCGATGACAAGCCGAGCAATTGGTTCATACTTTTTAACACGCTTCAACTTTTTCAACTCCCACTCAATACATGAGCGCAAGCCATGGATATAGCACTATGGGTGGAATAGAGTATGATGGTAGAGGTAAATAAGAGAAGTCAAAAATGGAGAAAGTCTCACATCAACGAGGCTAATCAACGGCCTATGGAGATGCCCATCAATTGATGTCAATGCAAGGAGTAGGGATTGCCATGCAACGGATGCACTAAGAGCTATAAGTGTATGAAAGCTCAACATGAAAACTAAGTGGGTGTGCATCCAACTTGCTTTCTCATGAAGACCTCGGGCATTTGAGGAAGCCCATCATCGGAATATACAAGCCAAGTTCTATAATGAAAAATTCCCACTAGTATATGAAAGTGACAAAATAGGAGACTCTCTATATGAAAAACATGGTGCTACTCTGAAGCACAAGTGTGGAAAAGGATAGTAACATTGCGCCTTCTCTCTTTTTCTCTCATTTATTTCTTTTTCTTTTTCATGGCTCTTTTTCGCCTCTCTTTTTTTCTCTCTTTTTTCTTCTTTTTTTCATTTTTTTAAAAAATTTCGTCCGGAGTCTCATCCCGACTTGTGGGGGAATCACAGTCACCATCATCCTTTCCTCACTGGGACAATGCTCTAATAATGATGTGTTGGGGAACGTTGCATGGGAAACAAAAATTTTCCTACGCACACGCAAGATCTATCCATGGTGATGAGCATCTACGGGAGGGAGAGTGAATCTACATACCCTTGTAGATCGCTAAGCGGAAGCGTTAATAAACGCGGTTGATGTAGTCGAACGTCTTCGCGATCCAAATCGCCGAGCGTCCCGCGATCCAATCACGATCCTTCCGATCTAGTGCCGAACGGACGGCACCTCCGCGTTCAACACACGTACGGCTTGATGACGCCTTCACCTCCTCGATCCAGCGAGCGATGGTGAAGTAGAGGTTGAGTTCCAGCAGCACGACGGCGTGGTGATGGTGGTGAGGAACAATCTCTGCAGGGCTTCGCCAAGCACTACGGAGATTATGACGGAGGAACTAGAGGGTTAGGGTTGCCGCACACGGCTTGGGGAAATCTTGATGTGTCCCGTGTGCTAGCCCTGCCCCTCTATTTATATGTTGAGCCTTGGGGTCTAAACTTGGAGTAAAAGTCTCTTCCAAGTCGGTTTTGTCCGCACAAGGTCGGTTTGGCCCGCAGGAAAAGAGTCCAACTCGGATCCCTGCCGAACCGTGCACAGCCGCGCACAAGCGGTAGTACCGCTTGGGCGGTAGTACCGCTTCACACAAGCGGTAGTACCGCTCGGGCGGTAGTACCGCTTCACACAAACGGTAGTACCGCTTACGCGGCAGCAAAACTACTTTTGCACTTTCCAATACCTCGTGGGCTTTATCCCTTTGGCCCATATAAAGTGTTGCTGCACCCGAACACTTCGGTAAACATCCGGAACCCCTTCCGGTGAACTCCGGAACTCTTCCGGAGATCAAAACACTATTATCACATATATCAATCTTTACCTCCGGACTCTTCCGGAGATCCTCGTCATGTCCGGGATCTTATCCGAGACTCCGAACAACTTCCGGTCACCAACATAATAACTCAACTATACTAATCGTCACCAAACGTTAAGTGTGTAGACCCTGCGGGTTCGAGAACTATGTAGACATGACCGAGACACCTCTACGGCCAATAACCAATAGCGGGACCTGGATGCCCATATTGGCTCCTACATATTCTACGAAGATCTTTTATCGGTCGAACCTCTATGTCAAGGATTCAGTTAATCCCGTATGCTGTTCCCTTTGTTCTTCGGTATGTTACTTGCCCGAGATTCGATCGTCGGTATCACTATACCTAGTTCAATCTCGTTACCGGCAAGTCTCTTTACTCGTTCCGTAATACAAGATCCTGTGGCTAACTCTTTAGTCACTTTGCTTGCAAGGCTCATTGTGATGTTGTATTACCGAGTGGGCCCTGAGATACCTCTCCGTCACACGGAGTAACAAATCCCAGTCTTGATCCATGCCAACCCAACAGACTCCCTCGGAGATACCTGTAGAGCACCTTTATAGTCGCCCAGTTACGTTGCGACGTTTGATACACACAAGGTATTCCTCCGGTGTCAGTGAGTTGCATGATCTCATGGTCAAAGGAACAGATACTTGACATGCAGAAAACAATAGCAATAAACTGACACGATCATATGCTACGTTCGTAGTTTGGGTCTTGTCCATCACATCATTCTCCTAATGATGTGATCCCGTTATCAAATGACATCTTATGTCCATGGCTAGGAAACCTTAACCATCTTTGATCAACAAGCTAGTCAACTAGAGGCTTACTAGGGACACAGTGTTGTCTATGTACCCACACATGTATTTGAGTTTCCAATCAATACAATTATAGCATGGATAATAAACGATTATCATCAACAAGGAAATATAATAATAACCAATTTATTATTGCCTCTAGGGCATATTTCCAACATGATGATCATCACGCCTCTATTTAGTTACAACTCAACATTACAACTCGATACTAGAACAAAAATATGACTCTATATGAATGCCTCTGGCAGTGTATCAGGATGTGCAATAGTGCTAGCGTAACATGTATATCAATGATGAACGGTGGCTGAGCCACAAATGCTATGTCAGCTATATGATCATGCAAAGTAATATGACAATGATGATGTATGTTATAAAAACGGAACGGTGGAAGTTGCATGGCAATATATCTCGGAATGGCTATGGAAATGCCATGATAGGTAGGTATGGTGGCTGTTTGAAGAAAATATAAGGAGGCTTATGTGTGATAGAGCGTATCATATCACGGGGTTTGGATGCACCGGCGAAGTTTGCACCAACTCTCGGTGTGAGAAAGGGCAATGCACGGTACCGAAGAGGCTAGCAAATTGCGGAAGGATGAGAGTGCGTATAATCCATGGACTCACATTAGTCATAAAGAACTCACATACTTATTGCGAAAGTTTATTAGCCCTTGAAGCAAAGTACTACTACACATGCCCCGAGAGGGATAGATTGGTAGGACAAGGTCCATTGCTCGTCCCCGACCGCCACTCATAAGGTAGACAATCAATAATAAATCATGCTCCAACTTCTTAGCATAACGACAGATCATACGTGCATGCTTCTGGAATCACAAACCTTAACACAATTATTCTTACTAAACCACAATTATCTACTAATACCTCCCCCATATATTACCATCTTAATATCGCAAAACTATGGTAAGGAATCACATTTATCATATTCAGTGATCTACATGAAAGTTTTTATTATATCCCGTGCATATTACCGTTGCTATCATGAGACTCTCAAAAAGATATAAGTGAAGCATGAGAGTGCAACTATTTCTTTAAAATATAACCACCGCCGTGCTCTAACAGATATAAGTGAAGCACTAGAGCAACTGCCTAGCTCAAAAGATATAAGTGAAGCACATTGAGTATTCTAACAAATCATGAATAATGTGTGTCCCTCTCAAAAAGGTGTGTTCAGCCAAGATGATTGTGGCAAACTAAAAAGCAAACAAAAGCAAGCAAACTAATTCACAAGACGCTCCAAGTAAAACACATATCATGTGATGAATAAAAATATAGCTCCAAGTGAGTTACCGATAGATTGTAAACGAAAGAGGGGATGCCTTCCGGGGCATCCCCAAGCTTAGACGCTTGAGTCTTCCTTGAATATTACCTTGGGGTGCCTTGGGCATCCCCAAGCTTAGGCTCTTGCCGCTCCTTATTCCTTTATCCATCGTACTCTCACCCAAAACTTGAAAACTTCACCACACAAAACTCAACAGAAACCTCGTGAGATCCGTTAGTATGACAAATAAATCTTTAACTCTAGGTACTGTTGTAAATTTATTCATATTTAATATTGGCATAATGCTACTGTACTCCAACTTTTCCATGACCCATACCCCCCGATACGATCCATAGATTCATCAAAATAAGCAAACTATGCAACAAAAACAGAATCTGTCTAAAACAGAACAGTCTGTAAAGACCTATTTAAAGCCATACTTATGTCACTCCAAAAATTCTGAAAAATTAGGACAACGTAAAAAATACATATACCAATACTGTGTAAAAATTTCAGATTTTTCTGACACTACAGTACAGAATTAAAAATCCAACACTGGACGCAAAACTTTCTGTTTTCCAAACAGCATGAATTATACTATCATCAACATCATCCCAAAGGCATTACTTGGCACAAACACTAATTAAAACATAAAAATACAATCATAACAGAAGCTATAATTTTGCAAACACTCAAAAACAGAATAAAAATTTATTGGTTGTCTCCCAACAAGCTCTTTCTTTATAGCCATTAAGATAGGCTTGAGATTTCAATGATGCTCACATGGAAGATAGTAATTTAAACACGAAGAGAGCATCATGAAACATGTGAAAATCACATTTAAGTCTAACATACTTCCTATGCATAGGCATTTTATAAGCAAACAAATTATCAAGACAAGCAATATCTAGCATATGCCAATAGAAAGAATGGAGCATTAATAATTTCAACATAACGAGAGGTAATTTAGTAACATGAAGATTTCTACAACCATATTTTTCCTCTCTCATAATAATTACATGTAGGATCATAATCAAACTCAACAATATAGCTATCATAAACAGTAATCTCTCTATGATCCACATGCATAAAAAAATTATAATCTTCCAAGATAGTGGGATTAACATCAACTAAAGTCATGACCTCTCCAAACCCAGTTTTGTCAAGAATTTCATAAGATTGATAATTCTCCAAAGTAGTGGGATCATTATTACCTAAAGTTGACGCTCTTCCAAACCCACTTTTAATAGTATTGCAAACATTATTATCAATAACATATTCATCATGAGGCTTAAATAAATTTTCAAGATCATAAGAAATATTATCACCCCAATCATGATCATTGCAATAAGTAGTGGACATAACAAAATTATCATCCCCAAGCTTGTAGTTTTGCATATTATTAGCACAATTCACATTAATAGAATTTATAGTAACATCATTGCAATCATGCTTTTCAATCAAGGAGCTATCATTAATCACTTTATAAATTTCTTCATTTAACACTTCATCACAATTTTCAGATTCATGATTTTCAAGCAAAACTTCATAGAGAAAATCAAGAGCACTCAAATCACTAGCAATTGGTTAATTATAATTAGATCTTTTGAAAAGATTAGCAAGTGGATGAGGATCCATAGTGATCTTAAATGGTAAATTCAAGCAATATGAATAAACCCCATCTTTTTATCCTTAATGGCAACAATACAAATACGTGTCATGTCCCCTTCTGTCACTGGGATTGAGCACCGCAAGATTGAACCCATCACAAAGCACCTCTCTCATTGCAAGATAAATCAATCTAGTATGCCAAACTAAACTGATAGATCGGAGAGAAATACAAAGCTATAACAATCATGCATAAAAGAGTTCAGAGAAGACTCAAATATTTCTCATGAATAATTTGATCATAAACTCACAATTCATCGGATCCCAACAAACACACCGCAAAAGAAGATTACATCAGATTGCATCGGATAGAACTCCAAGAACATCGAGGAGAACATTGTATTGAAGATTAAAGAGAGAGAAGAAGCCATCTAGCTACTAGCTATGGACCCGTAGGTCTGTGATAAACTACTCACACATCATCGGAAGGGCAGCAAGGTTGATGTAGAAGCCCTCCGTGATCGATTCCCCCTCCGGCAGAGTACCGGAAAAGGCCTCCAGATGGGATCGCGGAAGAACAGAGGCTTGCGACGGCGGAAAGGTTGTTTCTTCTGGCTCTCTGGGGGTTCCCCAATATTTGTGAATTTATAGAAGTGGAATTAGGTTAAACGGAGTCACGTGGGCCCCACAAGGCAGCACGGCGCCCCCCTAGGGTGCGTCCTAGTGCCTTGTGAAGCCTTTGTGAGGCTTCTAGCCTCCTCCCGAAGCTTCCAAGGTTTCTTTTGTCCAGAGAAAAATCTCCAAAAAGTTTCGTGGCATTTGGACTTCATTTGGTACTATTTCTCTGAAAAGCCAAAAACATGCAGAAAACAGTAACTGGCACTGGGCACTAGGTTAATAGGTTAGTCCCAAAAATGATATATAAATGCATATAATTGCATATAAAAACATCCAAGATTGATACTATAATAGCATGGAGCAATAAAAAATTATAGATACGTTGGAGACGTATCAGGCCCTAGTTTAGAGTCGAGGGTTGACTTGCAACTGTTGCCTCGGGTTGCAAGTCGAGGCTTGACTTGCAACTGGGGCAACTACAAACTACAAAAACAAGCCCCCAGTTGCGAGTCTATGGTTGACTTGCAACTGGGGCAACCTACAACCATAAAAAAGTAAGCCCAGTTGCGAGTCGAGGGTTGACTTGCAACTAGGGGGCATCGAGTTGCGAATCAGAGGCCGGGTTGCAACTGGGGCAACCTACAAGTACGAAAAGAAGCTCCCAATTATGAGTCGACGGTTGACTTGCAACAGGGGGTCAACTACAACGAAGGAAAAACAAGCCCCCAGTTGCGAGTCAATGGTTGACTTGCAATTGAGGGCCTCGAGTGCGAGTCAGGGTCCGACTTGGAACTGGGTCAATTACAATTACGAAAAACAAGCCCACGGTTGCGAGTCGAGGATTGACTTGCAACTAGGAGTCCCAAGTTGCGAGTTAGGGGTCGACTTGCAACTGGACGACCTACAACTACAAAAAAAGAAGCCCTCAGTTGCGAGTCAGGGGTTGACTTGCAACTAGGGCCTCGAGTTACGAGTTAGGGTCGACTTGCAACTGGGGTGAACCTACAAGTACAAAACAAAGCCCCCGAGTTGCAAGTCGAGGGTTGACTTGCAACTGGGGCCTCGGGTTGCAAGTCGAGGATTGACTTGCAAGTGGGTCGACTACAAACTACGAAAACAAGTCCCCAGTTGTGAGTCGAGGGTTGACTTGCAACCGTTGCCTTGGTTTGCAAAGTCGAGGCTTGACTTGCAACTAGGGCAACTACAAAAACTACGAAAACAAGCCCCCCCCAGTTATGAGTCAAGGATTGACTTGCAACTAGGGTGCCCCAAGTTGTGACTTAGGGGTCGACTTGCAACTGGAGCAACCTACAACTACAAAAAAAAGGCCCCAGTTGCGAGTTGAGGGTTCACTTGCAACTGTGGCCTCGAGTTGTGAGTCGGGGGTCGACTTGCAACTAGGGGTAAACTACTTTGAAAAAAAAAAAGAGAAGAAGATTAATACATGGATCTGATAAAAACTTATTTACAAAAAAAATAACTCAAAGAAAGAGTTCATGCAAACAAGTGTTGCCTGATTACCAGTGAAGAGCGAAACTCGTCCCATACGTGGACATTCAAGTCATCAAATTCTGCATCCTGGCAAAACTTTCCACACAACCCACACGACACCTGCTTACACCAAAAACTAAAAAAAGCGATGAAAATAAATGACTTAACTGTTGATTATATACAATAACTTGAAATAAGAAAATGAGAATGAAATAAAAACATGTGTGCTACCCAGAATTGTTTGGTAAAAAAAATAAGAAAGCTAAACAACAAAAAGGAAAAAGAGTTGCTAATTAGTTCAAATCAAAAAATAAACTAATTATATGATACTGGAAATTCAGATCCCCTGATGATTCTAAAAAAAGAAAAGGGTGGAGGTTGACCATTTGTGCTTCTTGAGTAATAATGCACCGATCGTGTTCAATGCACGATAAAATCAGTGCAAAAACTTGACAAAAAAAACTTGTTCATGTGTTCAACGCACAAAAAGTTAGTCAGTGCATGAAACTTGCCAAAAAAAAGTGCATTCATATTGTACAACCATAACATGTGCACCGCTAAAAACCTTGGTATGGCTAATTACATCAGTGCTGGAAAAAAGCTACATCCAGACAAACTTGTTTTCTTCTTAGTAAAAAAACATCCATCAATCTCGGGATGAGGGCACTTTTAAAAAAAGTTTAGCGAAGCTTTTCACCACAACACACAAAACTTCAGCTTGATCACATATCAGAACCAATTCTGGTTAGAACAGGCCAGCAATCAGCGGGTCTAATTGTGATCCAAAGCTGGTACATAATGGGTACTAGTACAATTCTCCCAAGATAACACCAAAAAAACTTTATACTACACATGCTACTAATAGCTAGGAAATAAATGGATTATGCATAAGAAAAGTATAATAACTTCGATTTGCAAAAACTGATGAACATGATCAGGCGCTTAAAAATGCCTACTGCACGCAAAACTGGCACCAAAAAACATAAACAGGCTGCAGAATTTTAGCATCAAAACTCAACCTACTAGTTGACAGAACAATGAGTACCAAAATCTGATGACAAAAACGAAGAATATCACAGTACACTGCCAACAAACTAACACTGCCAACAAAACAACTACCTAAAAAAAAGAGAATAAGAAAGAAGTACACTATTAAAACACTCAACCACTGTGGCAAAAACAAATCTGCTACAACTATCCACAACGCACAGGGATAAAATATCCCCAAAACTAGCTTGGATTGAAAACAATACCAAATCTGAAACTGAAAAGGCCTACATGTGAAAAATGGAAAAATGAATTTGGGAACCATATCTCCTAACACACAGAAAAAAGATGAAAACATCTAGAAACCCCTGGAAAAGCTAATGAGCCTGCTCACTGCACAAAACACAACAAAAAAAACCTGAAGACACCCCCTGGGGGACACCTGAAACTGTGTACTGGAAAAAATCTAAGAAAACTACACCAAACTTACGAAGCATTTGTGTATGCTAACATCCCCTAGTAGATTAGCACAATGAAACTAATTTATATACTGGATACATCCTATAAGAATTACAACATGCTTTTGTACAGATTACTACATTGAAAAATTGCATAACAAAAGAATTACAGCAACAAAGAATTGCTACACTGAAAATTTACATGAACAATTATACTATCAGCAAAAAAAGCCTGCTAGAACTACATCAAACAACTACACTGAAAAAGTTCATCAACTACAACAACACACTACACTGAACCATTGTTTTTAACATAGCAATTCAGAGTAGAACCATGGTGCTAATCTCCTAGATAACTAGTACCTACATAGCCCGGACATCACACACAGCCTTTCTTCATTACAAAACGTGACGAACCCAAGTAACTGATATTCACACTTGCAACTAGTAACTATATAGTCTGGACATCACACACTGACAAAACAAACTTAGTTTCAGAGATACAACTGACATAAAAACATGATGGATCTTCTGTCTGTTAAAACTTAAAACACTCTCACACAAATCACAAAAAAAAAACATGGGGGAATGCGAATGATTTGCATGACAACTTATGTTGGCGGAGGATTGCAAGTTTAGTTGGCAAACATGGCAAATTCGCTTAATTCATTTCTTTGCCAGAATTCGACGTGCTTCTAGAAAGAATTTGCCATCCTCGCGACAATTAAAATTGCCATAAAAATGTTCGCTGTGCCATGCCTTTCCAGGAACAATATCATTCCCCCAAAAGTAGTTACAACGTTGGCTAATTAAGCTCATACATCGAGCTATTAGCAGTAAGCACACGCATATTGGAATGCTAACGAAAATGTTTTATTGGACCATGGTTCAGCCGAACTTACGCTCGACACCATTGATTTCTGGACACTGTTCATGTGGATTGGTGCATGTTTGATTAAAAAATGCATGGCAGGAGATGTTTTGCATGTTAAATAATGCATGGCATGAAGTGTTGGATGAAATTGACATGCATGGCACGAATCCACATGTAGAAGGATGTTGAATCGTACGGCGTGGAGCATAGGTTCGGCTGAACCATGGTTCTAAATCACGCCTCTCGAATGCTAATGGCCAGCCTCGCCAACAAGGGCAATTATCTGAATATTCGTCATGAGCCGGCGCCTCGTTTCGGCCTCCGACTATTCCATCAAGGAGCACGTCCTTGGTGTGTCCAACATTGACCTTCTCCATGGTGCCTTCCCGGTGTCACTGGTCTGCATATACCCGAAACCTCCAGCCGGCGGCTTCCACGCCGTCGTTGCCGCCTTCGAGTCCGGGTTGCCGTCGTTGCTCAACCACTATTTTGCCCATGCTGGACGCATCGTGGTGAATCCCCGCACTGGCCTCCCCGAGATCCATTGCAGTAACCAAGGTGCGGAGCTCATCGTCGGCGTGGCCGACCTCGCTCTGACGGACATGGATTTTAGCAGCATGGACTCGTCCGTAAGTAAGATCCCGCTGCCGTACGGCGGCGACGTCCCTCTGTCGGTGCAGGTGGTGTCGTTCGCGTGCGGCTGTTTCTCTGTGGCGTGGGGCCACAACCACCTGCTCGGTGACGGCCACGCGCTGCTCGGGCTCGTCGGCGGGTTTTCTGAGCTCGCGCGGACGGGCAGGCTCGCCCCGGGAGTCCGGCCAGTCCACGATCGCTCCCTGTTTCGCCCGAGCTCCACGCCGTCGAGATGCAGGAGCTCCTCGCTCGCTGCGTTCATGCCGTTGACCTCCGATCGCATGGTCAACGTCCTGACGAGCGAAGCGAGCTGCGTCCAGCGCTTGTACAACCTCGAGGCGCAGGCCATCTCCCGGCTCAGAGAGATGGCGAGCCAAGACGGAGACGGCCGCGCGACGCGGGTCCAGGCGGTGTCCGCGTACTTGTGGACGATTCTAGCCGCCGTAGTTGGGGCGGCTGACACGCGCTGCCGCATGGGCCGGTGGGTGGATGGGTGGCGTCGACTCACGGCGCCAGAGCACCGCGCCCTCGCGACGAGCAGCTATGTGGGCAACGTGTCCATCTTCGTCCTGGGAGAGGACAGCGTGGAGGAGATCCAGCGGAAGCCTCTGCCGGAGGTGGCGTCCATGGTGCGCGAATTGATCAATGCGCGCGCGTACGACGACCGCTTCCAGGAGGTGGTTGGCTGGGTGGAGCGGCACAAGTCCGGCGCCACCTACATGGACGCGTCCAACATCGGGCTAGGCTGCCCGACGGTGGCTGTGACGGCCTTCACCTCGTTCCCGATGGACACGGACTTGGGCTTCGGCCACGCGGCAATGACGATGACGACAATGCGCGGCAGGGGGCTATGCTCGGGGTTCGTACAGATGGTCGCTGCGCCTGGAGGCGACGGGGCCTGGATCGTCAGCGCAAGCGTGTGGCCGAAGCTCGCCGCTGCGCTGGAGTCCGACGAGCTGCGTATTTTCACGCCAGTCACAGCCGAGCACCTTGGTCTCAAGCTCAACAAAGCAATTGTTAATGACAACGACAGCCCGCGTAGCCGGTTCTGATGGGCGCGGCTGTCAATTTTCAGCTCTCTTTGTTAAGGACAGTTGTTAAGGAGTCACGCATGATGCTACCCAAACTATCGGAGCACCTATGCGGCAGTTAACTGGAATTTCTTCAGTTTCAGTTTCAGTCGATTGCATCCGAGCCGTTGGATCGAAAACGAACGCCCGGATATGTGTCTTCTCCCTCCAACCGTTTTCTGGATCAGAAGTTCAGAACAAACAGGCGCAGTTTCAGTCGATCCCCTCCCTCAGGTGACTCGCCTGCGGTGAGGCACTGGCCAAGCGCTCGTCGGCGATGCCACGGTAGGCCACCACGTCCCCCTCTCTGTACCTGGCTCCGTCCATTCCGACCGGCGGACAATACGAAAAGGCCCCCACCCACCACCCCTCCAGCAGTCGCGTCATCCTCGGCACCAGCGCGGTCCTTGCGAGACCTCACCGGGACGCCCCGGTCACCAAAGAAATAAAAAAGAGCAATCAAAGAATTAAAGAAATATCTACAAAAAAAATTAACTCTGTAAACGAGAGACTAGATTTTCTATCAATGGAGTTAAATATGAGGATTTCCCAGCCGCCTGCTGCCGGCGCCGCCTCCCGTGGCCTTAGACCATGGAGGCGTGGTGGATCTTTGCCCTTGCCGCTGATAGGGCTTTGATACGTTTTCAACGTATTTATAATTTTTTATTATTCCATGCTATTATATTATCAATTTTTGATGTTTTATATGCAATTATATACCATTATATATCATTTTTTGGGACTAACTTATAAACCCAGTGCCCAGTGCCAGTTGTTGTTTTCTGTTTGTTTTTGTCTTTTCAGAAAATCATTATCAAAAAAATGTCCAAACGAGAAAAAAACTTTGGATTAATTTTTTTCTGAACCAGATGAGACACAGAAAGCTTCGGGAGAAGACTAGAAGAGCCACGAGGAGGTGGCAAGCCTGGAGGGCGCGCCCAGGGGGTTAGGCGCGCCCCCAGGCTTGTGAGCCCCTCATGGCACCTCTTGACCTAATTTCAACGCTATAAATTCACAAATATTCCAAAATCAACAGAGAGCAAGAAGAGAAAACATTTCCGCCGCCGCAAGCCTCTATTCTTCCGCGATCCCATCTGGAGGCCTTTTTCGGTACTCAGCCGGAGGGGGAATCGATCACAGAGGGCTTATTCATCAACCTTGCTGCCCTTCCGATAATGTGTGATTAGTTTACCACAGACCTACGGGTCCATAACTAGTAGCTAGATGGCTTCTTCTCTCTCTTTGATCTTCAATACCATGTTCTCCTCGATGTTCTTGGAGTTCTATCCGATGTAATCTTCTTTTGCGGTGTGTTTGTTGGGATCCGATGAATTGTGAGTTTATGATTAGATTATTCATGAGAAATATTTGAGTCTTCTCTGAACTCTTTTATGCATGATTATTATAACTTTGTATTTATCTCCAATCTATCGATTTGGTTTGGCCTACTAGATTGATTTATATTGCAATGGAAGAGGTGCTTTGTGATGGGTTCAATCTTGCGGTGCTCAATCCTAGTGACAAAAGGGGACATGACACGTATTTGTATTGTTGCCATTAAGAATAAGAAAATGATGTTTAATCATATTGCTTGAGTTTACTTTGTCTACATCATGTCATCTTGCTTAAGGCGTTACTCTGTTTCATACTTGATACCCTAGATGCATGCTGGATAGCGGTCGATGGGTAAAGTAATAGTAGTAGATGCAGGCAGGAGTCGGTCTACTTGTTTCGGACGTGATGCCTATATACATGATCATTGCCATGAATCCATCATAATTATTTGCTTTTCTATCAATTGGCCAACAGTAATTTGTTTACCCACCGTATGCTATGTGTTCGAGAGAGAAGCCTCTAGTGAAAACTATGGCCCCCGGTCTACTTTATCATATATTAAAAACTTAAAAATACCTTGCTGCAATTTATTTACCTTTATTTTAATTAGTATTTTAGTTTATATATTTATCTCTATAAGATTTAATCCTTGCAAATAACCGTTAAGAGGATTGACAACCCTCTTATTTGCGTTGGGTGCAAGTATTTGCTCTTTTGTGTGCAGGTGTGCTTAACGGAATTTTGCTTGGTTCTCCTACTGGATTGATAACCTTGGTTCTTAACTGAGGGAAATACTTATCTCTACTGTACTGCATCATACTCTCCTTTTCGGGGAAATACCAACGCAGACTACAAGTAGCAGGAAGAATTTCTGGCGCCGTTGCCGGGGTGACATCATCAAAATTATCAAGTACCTTCGCACAAACTATCATTCACTTGCATTTACTTTATTTGTCTTTTATTTGCATTGTCTCTCGTTTTCATCTCCCCCACTTCTAAATTTTTGTACAAAAACACAAATTTTTTTTCATTTGCTTGTTTGCTAGTTCACCTGTTCTGTCACTATGTCGCTTGAGGAATTTCGCGATAGTTTCTATAACAGAAGATTGTCTGAAATTGAAAATGTCACTAAGAGTTTTATGACTTCGCAATTTGAGCAAAATAAATTATTTTCCGAAGAGCTTAAGGAACATTCTAGCTTGTTGGATGCTATTAATAAACAACTTGAAGATGTTAATCTAGAAGTATCCAACCTTCAGGCTCAACTTGCTAATACTGAAAATTTACTAGGAAAAATTTCGGATAAACAAACAACTCTAGTGAATAGGTTGGCCGCCAAACCAGAGTCACTATCTAGTAATGATGAAGATATTAAAATGATTGGTGTCACTCCTATTGAATCATTATTTAATAACATAAAACTTGATGAAAAAGGGACTGAAGAAGAGTCAACTTTAGATAGAAGGAGTCCCACTTGCTTGGAGGGTGACAATCTTGATGATAAAAATGAAAAAAGCGGGTTTGGAGAGGTCAAAACTTTAAATAGTAATGCACCCACTACTTTGGATTACAAGGACTTTAATTATGATAGTTGTTATTTAATTGAGTGTATTTCCTTGTTGCAATTCATGATTAATTCACCAAATGCATATGAACAAAATAAAGCTTTCACTAAACATATCGTAGAAGCCATGATGAAATCACATGAAGAAAAACTTGAGTTGGAAGTATCAATTCCTAGAAAATTAAAAGATGAATGGGAACCTACTATTAAAGTCAAAATTAAAGATTATGAATGTAATGCTCTTTGTGATCTTGGTTCTAGCGTTTCCACTATACCATAGTCTTTGTGTGATGTGCTAGGTCTCACCGACATGGATCCTTGTTCCCTTAATTTGCATCTTGCGGATTCCACTATTAAAAAATCATTGGGTAGAATAAATGATGTGCTTATTCTTGCAAATAGAAATTATGTGCCCGTGGACTTTATTGTTCTTGATATTGAATGCAATCCTTCTTGCCCCATAATACTTGGTAGGTCTTTTCTACGAACAATTGGTGTTATTATTGATATGAAAGAAGGTAATACAACATTTTAATTTCCATTAAAGAAAAGGATGGAACACTTCCCTAGAAAAAAATTAAAGCACCTTATGAATCTATTATGAGGGCCACCTATGGAATTAACATGAAGAATGACAACACTTGAAACTATGCATTATGCCTAGCTAGGGGCATAAAACAATAGCGCTTGTTGGGAGGCAAACCAATGAATAAAATAAAATTTTGCTTTTACATTATGTTCTTGAGTGTTTACACAATTGTAGCTTATGTTATGATTGTATTTTTATGTTTTAATTAGTGTTTGTGCCAAGTAATACCTTTGGGATGATTTGAAAGATAGTATAATTGATGCTGTTTGAAAAAAAAACTTTTACGTCCAGTGCTGGAATTTTGTTTTTTCGCTGGAGCGTCAGAACCTTCTGAATTTTTTACACAATATTTATATATGAATTTCCCATGCTTTCCTAATTTTTTAGAATTTTTAGAGTTACAGAAGTATGACGTTAATTCAGATCTTTACAGACTGTTCTGTTTTAGACAGATTCTGTTTTTGTTGCATAGTTTGCTTATTTTGAAGAATCTATGGATCTTATCGGGGGTATGAGTCATGGAGAAGTTGGAGTACAGTAGAATTATGCCAATATTAAATATGAATCAATTTAAAACAGTAACTAAAGTTTAAGATTTGTTTGTTATACTAACGGATCTCACGAGGTTTCTGTTGAGTTTTGTGTGCTGAAGTTTTCAAGTTTTGGGTGAGACTATGATGGATGAAGGAATAGGGAGCGGCAAGAGACTAAGCTTGGGGATTCCCAAGGCACCACAAGGTAATATTCAAGGAAGACTCAATCGTCTAAGCTTGGGGATGCCCCGGAAGGCATCCCCTCTTTCGTCTACAATCTATCGGCAACTCACTTGGAGCTATATTTTTATTCATCACATGATATGTGTTTTACTTGGAGCATCTTGTGATATAGTTTGCTTGCTTTTGTTTGCTTTTTAGTTTGTCACAATCATCTTTGCTGAACACACATTTTTGAGAGGGACACACATTATTCGTGATTTGTTAGAATACTCAATGTGCTTCACTTATATCTTTTGAGCTAGGCAGTTGCTCTAGTGCTTCACTTATATCTGTTAGAGCACGGCGGTGGTTATATTTTAAAGAAATAGTTGCACTCTCATGCTTCACTTATATCTTTTTGAGAGTCTCATGATAGCAACGGTAATATGCACGGGTTATGAATTTGGTCCTGATATGATAGGTATTCAAGAGGGATATAATAAAAACTTTCATGTAGATCACTGAATATGATAAATTTGATTCCTTGCAATAGTTTTGCGATATTAAGATGGTAATATGGGGGAGGTATTATTAGATAATTGTGGTTTAGTAAGAATAATTGTGTTAAGGTTTGTGATTCCTGAAGCATGCACGTATGATCTGTCGTTATGCAAAGAAGTTGGAGCATGATTTATTATTGATTGTCTACCTTATGAGTGGCGGTCGGGGACGAGCGATGGACCTTGTCCTACCAATCTATCCCTCTCGAGGCATGTGTAGTAGTACTTTGCTTCGAGGGCTAATAAACTTTCGCAATAAGTATGTGAGTTCTTTATGACTAATGTGAGTCCATGGATTATACGCACTCTCATCCTTCCGCAATTTGCTAGCCTCTTCGGTACCGTGCATTGCCCTTTCTCACACCGAGAGTTGGTGCAAACTTCGCCAGTGCATCCAAACCCCGTGATATGATACGCTCTATCACACATAAGCCTCCTTATATCTTCTTCAAAACAGCCACCATATCTACCTATCATGGCATTTCCATAGCCATTCCGAGATATATTGCCATGCAACTTCCACCGTTCCGTTTTTATGACATACATCATCATTGTCATATTGCTTTGCATAATCATATAGCTGACATAGCATTTGTGGCTCAACCACCGTTCATCATTGATATACATGTTACGCTAGCATCATTGCACATCCTGATACACTGCCAGAGGCATTCATATAGAGTTATATTTTTGTTCTAGTATCGAGTTGTAATGTTGAGTTGTAACTAAATAGAGGTGTGATGATCATCATTATTAGAGCATTGTCCCAGTGAGGAAAGGATGATGGTGACTATGATTCCCCCACAAGTCGGGATGAGACTCCGGACGAAATTTAAAAAAAAAGAAAAAAAAAGAAAAAAAAGAATAAAAAAGAGAGGCGAAAAAGAGCCATGAAAAAGAAAAAGAAATAAATGAGAGAAAAAGAGAGAAGGCGCAATGTTACTATCCTTTTCCACACTTGTGCTTCAGAGTAGCACCATGTTTTTCATATAGAGAGTCTCCTATTTTGTCACTTTCATATACTAGTGGGAATTTTTCATTATAGAACTTGGCTTGTATATTCCGATGATGGGCTTCCTCAAATGCCCGAGGTCTTCATGAGCAAGCAACTTGGATGCACACCTACTTAGTTTTCATGTTGAGCTTTTATACACTTATAGCTCTTAGTGCATCCGTTGCATGGCAATCCCTACTCCTCGCATTGACATCAATTGATGGGCATCTCCATAGCCCGTTGATTAGCCTCGTCGATGTGAGACTATCTTCTTATTTTTGACTTCTCTTATTTATCTCTACCACCATACTCTATTCCACCATAGTGCTATATCCATGGCTTGCGCTCATGTATTGCGTGGGAGTTGAAAAAGCTGAAACGCGTTAAAAACTATGAACCAATTTCTCGGCTTGTCATCGGGGTAGTTCATGATAAATACTTTGTGTTAAGAAGATGGAGCATGATAGGATTGTATGATTTTATAGGGATAACGTTCTTTAGCATTTTTATTTTGAAAGACATGATTGTTTATTAGTATGCCTGAGTATTGATGTCTTTATATCAAATTATAGACTATTGCTTTGAATCATTCGGATCTTATTATTCATACCGTAAGAGAGATTACATGATAAAACATGATAGGTAGCATTGCACATCAAAAATACTGTTTTTATCATTTACCTACTCGAGGACGAGCAGGAATTAAGCTTGGGGATGCTTGATACGTCTCTAATGTATCTATAATTTTTTATTGTTCCATGCTATTATAGTATCAATCTTGAATGTTTTATATGCAATTATATGCCATTATATATCATTTTTTGGGACTAACCTATTAACCCAGTGCCCAGTGTCAGTTGCTGTTTTCTGCTTGTTTTTGCCTTTTCAGAAAATCATTATCAAAAAGTGTCCAAACGAGAGAAAACTTTGGATTAATTTTTTCTGGACCAGAAGAGACCCAGGAAGCTTCGGGAGAAGATCAGAAGAGCCACGAGGAGGCGGCAAGCCTGGAGGGCGCGCCCAGGGGGGTAGGCGCGCCCCCCCAGGCTTGTGGGCCCCTTGTGGCACCTCTTGACCTAATTCCAACGCTATAAATTCACAAATATTGCAAAACCAACAGAGAGCAAGAAGAGAAAACCTTTCCGCTGCCGCAAGCCTCTGTTCTTCCGCGATCCCATCTGGAGGCTTTTTCCGGTACTCTGCCGGAGGAGGAATCGATCACGGAGGGCTTCTTCATCAACCTTTCTGCCCTTCCGATGATGTGTGAGTAGTTTACCACAGACCTACGGGTCCATAACTAGTAGCTAGATGGCTTCTTCTCTCTCTTTGATCTTCAATACCATGTTCTCCTCGATGTTCTTGGAGTTCTATCCGATGTAATCTTCTTTTGCGGTGTGTTTGTTGGGATCCGATGAATTGTGAGTTTATGATCAGATTATTCATGAGAAGTATTTGAATATTCTCTGAACTCTTTTTTGCATGATTATTATAGCTTTGTATTTCTCTCCGATCTATCGATTTGGTTTGGCCTACTAGATTGATTTATCTTGCAATGGGAGAGGTGCTTTGTGATGGGTTCAATCTTGTGGTGCTCAATCCCAGTGACAGAAGGGAATGCTACTTGTAGTCTGCGTTGGTATTTCCCCGAAGAGGAGATGATGATGCAGTACAGTAGAGATAAGTATTTCCCTCAGTTAAGAACCAAGGTTATCAATCCAGTAGGAGAACCAAGCAAGATCCAGTGAACAGCACCTACACACAGAAAAGCAAACACTTGCACCCAACGCGAATAAGAGGGTTGTCAATCCTCTTAGCGGTTATTTGTAAGGATTAAGTCTCATAGAGATAAATAGATAAACTAAAATACTAATAAAAATAAAAGTAAATAAATTACAGCAAGGTATTTTTAGGTTTTTTTATATGATAAAGATAGACCCGGGGGCCATAGTTTTCACTAGAGGCTTTTTCTTGAGCGCAGAAACATACGGTGGGTAAACAAATTACTGTTGGGCAATTGATAGAAAAACAAATAATTATGACGGATTCATGGCAATGATCATGTATATAGGCATCACGTCCGAGACAAGTAGACCGACTCCTGCCTGCATCTACTACTATTACTCCACTCATCGACCGCTATCCAGCATGCATCTAGAGTATTAAGTTAATAAAAACAGAGTAACGCCTTAAGCAAGATGACATGATGTAGAGAAGTAAATTCATGGAATATGAATAAACCCCATCTTTTTATCCTTAATGGCAATAATACAAATACGTGTCATGTCCCCTTCTGTCATTAGGATTGAGCACCGCAAGATTGAACCCATCACAGAGCACCTCTCCCATTGCAAGATAAATCAATCTAGTAGACCAAACCAAATCGATAGATCGGAGAGAAATACAAAGCTATATTTAATCATGCATAAAAGAGTTCAGAGAATACTCAAATATTTCTCATGAATAATCTGATCATAAACTCACAATTCATCGGATCCCAACAAACACACCGCAAAAGAAGATTACATCGGATAGAACTCCAAGAACATCAAGGAGAACATGGTATTAAAGATCAAAGAGAGAGAAGAAGCCTTCTAGCTACTAGCTATGGACCTGTAGGTCTGTGGTAAACTACTCACCCATTGGCGTGCTCGGGCTCCTTCCTGCACCTCTGAAACACTTGACGTCCACAACGTGGGCTAGTAGACCCAACCTAACATTTGTTGATTCACATTTCTATCAAAATATAGAGCAAATTATGTACATTGTGAAAGTAGTCAAGAGGGGAGTAGGGTTAAAGCGAAAGGAGAATGTCAGTGGAGATGGAGATGGAAAAGAAATCACCCAAATGTGGAAAATGAGGATCGGCGATTTTCCTGCCCCACGGCACATCCCTCTAATGAAGTTCCTCGTGGTGATGGCGGCCAGATCGCATGTCCCTCTCTGTTATCCTCACTTTTCTCCTCGTCCATGTTACTGCATCCAGCTGTTGTGGTGGTGGCAACCCGTTACTGGAGAGGTGATTTTTTGGCGAAGTCTGGGGCTTTGGGAACGTCGTTGTCGATGGTGAGCACCCTAAGCCCTCTTCTCGTCGGCGTGCATGACCCCGTTGGAGCCCAAGGCCTCATCTCTTGACAGTGACGACTAGCCAGCCCGGGCATCATGTCGGTTTTGCGTGGCGGTGCGGCGCTGGTACTGCCGTTTGCAATCTACAAGGCCGACATGGCAATCGTGGCGGTGCTAGGCTTCACCGCAGGGGCCCGCTGCCTTTTCGGCTAGTACCTTTTCGACTTGGCATGGAGTATTGGTTGGTGCAAGTATCGGAAGATCCAGAAGCAAGATGGTGATTTGAGCATCGCTTCATGTTCGAAGTAAAAAAGTCTAGTCCCGACCTTTATTGGTCGGGTTCAGAAGTGACGAACTTAGGTCGTTATCTCGTTGAAGGCATTTTTATCCTTGCTACTGTGGTGGACTCCATTGTTTGGTCCCGACAATTAAGATGAAAATCCTTATTCATGCCATTCCGGTCAGACGAGGTAGTGACGACACAATGGCGTTTATTCCTTCTTGGAAGCGTTGTTGCGATAGAAACCAACCTAATCGTAGGTGTTAGTTTCACTTGCAATGGTTCATCCATGGTTGCCTATGTTATGCACTCTATTTGTTATGTTTTTGGTTTCATTGCTATGCACCAACTACAATAAAATATGGTTGTGTGCAACATAATGACGCACGGGGCGAGGTTTAAAAAAAATCGAAGAGAAAAATCATAGTAATGACAACTTACACTTATGGTTTAAGTATCCAATGCACATATTCTTTTCTTTTTTGAGTGGACAATGCACATATTCTTGAAAGGAATTATTCATGGAATTTTTGTAAGCTTTTTGTTTCGGGGAGGTCGAGAAAGCACAAATCATTTTTATGGGGGAAGAAACCAAACAAAACAAGAGGGACATACAAGGTTCGTTGAGAGAAATGACCAGACAATTGCAGAAACCGTTCATAATTTTCAACTACGTTGGAAAACCATGTAACTGACTCCCGTCTAATCCGTCTGGTGGACAAATTAGATTTCAACTAGGTTTGCCGCAACACACTGAAAGGCAAATATAAGTCATTAATTAAACAGCTTAAGAAACAAAAGATTAAATAACTGAGATAATAAAAATCAAAAAGAAGAGAAATGAAATGAGAAAAACAAATTGAAACAAGAAATAAAAATCAAACGCAAGAAAAAAGAACAAATAAAATTCAGGATCAAACGGTAAATCACTGGGGTGCCCCATTGTCGTAACAGGCTTAGTTGGGGCGGACACCCCCACTCGCATTGAAATTTGCGAGCTGATACCACTCATCATTTCGCTTTGCTGCCTGAAGGATCATGATTTGCCACAGTGCGCCCACCTCCCATTTTATAGCTCTCGGAAGCTCGCCGTCCGCTGCGGCTACCGGTGTGGGACTAAACAGCATCACTGGCTAGTGTCAAGCAACGAAGTTCAAAGGCCGGTTCTCACAGCCCACACGCTCCGCCCCAAAAACAACAACAACAAAAGTTGAACATGCGTGTGTGGGCTGAAAGTCACAGTGAGTGGTACACATCGGCTGCGTCAAAAAAGAAAAGAAAGAAAAGAAACGCCCTCAGGCCCATGGACTTGTGGCCGACGACCTTATTTATCGGTGGATCAGTGGACCATCTTGAATGCTTCCTTTCTTCACATGTGCATTCCTTTTCTTTCCACTGAAAAAATGGACCCCTCAAGAAATTCAAAAAGTAACAATGACGCGTTCCTTTTCTTTTCTTTTCTTTGCGGGAAGTGTGCATTCATTTTAAAATGATACTAGACGATACATCGTGTGTTGCCGTGGAATTAGACATTTGATTTCTAAATATTACACAATATAAATTCAACTTTAAGAATTAAACATGTGAGGATTTCTGTAGACACAAAAAACAACAACTACAAAAGTTGAACATGTCATAAATTAAATGCGGTGGCGAACCAACCTGTGGTTGGATGGTTAGGAGAACAGTGGTATCCCGAGCCCATCAGAGTTCAAGTTCTAGACTTGACATTGGTGCCCACATTTTTCTGAATTTATTTTAGCCCATCCGGCGATGTGCATTGAGTGGGAGGAGACGTTCCCGTCGACTATGAAGGCGTCTATGGCGACTTCGTTAATCTCAAGATGATGTGCCGGCTCAGTCTCTCACTACTGGAATCAGGGAATTTGCCGTCTGCCTGTTCTTTGCCGTCTGCTAGCGGACGACAACGAGGGTCTTTGCCGTCCGGTTTCAAAAAGCAGACGAACAAGAACCGGCTGATGGCAAATATACAGTTTGCCATCTGCCATTTCTTTGCCGTCCGCCAGCGGATGACAAAGGTCCAGAAGGCAGACGGCAAAGAGCCCAGCCGGGCCCCACTGGACCCTGCGGCTGGGTAGGTCAGACGGACGGGCTGGATGCCGTCCGCCAGATCTTTGCCGTCTGCCTTTGGGACCTTTGTCGTCCGCTAGCAGACGGCAAAGAAAATGACCTAGCTAACGGCCGTTCCCCCCGGCCCCACCCCACTAGCTAGGACCTTTGCCGTCTGCTAGCAGACGGCAAAGAAAATGACCTAACTAACTAAAACGGTCAGCCCCGCCCCATCCCCTCTCTCTCTCCCTCTTTCACTCCCCTTACCTCACCCGCGCGCCGCCCCCGTAGCCCGAGCCGCCGCCGGCCCGCGCCACCCCCGGAGCCCGAGCCGCCGCCGGCCAGCCCCGCCCCCCGGAGCCCTCCCCGCTGCCGGCCGGCCCGCCCGCCCCGTCCAGCGGACCCAGGCCGCAGCGACGGCGGCCGCCCTGCCCCGCCCCATCGCCGGAGCCGCGCCCCCTCCCCCTCCCCAGCCTCCCCGGCCCGCGGCAGGGCACTGCCGCAGCCGCCGGCAGGCCGCCCCGCCGCCCCCCGAGGAGCGCCGCCCCGTCGCCGGCCCTGCAACCCACGGTGAGCCCCCTGCCCCCACTGCCACCCCCTTTTTTCTTTTTTTTTCTTTTCTTCTTTAGATATTAGATATAGATTTAGATATTTGATAGTTTACATATTAGATAGTTTAGATATTAGATATTTTTAGATATTAGATATTTAGATATCAGATAGTTTTAGATAATAGTTTTAGATATTAGATAGTTTAGATAAAAAAAAATCTTTTTTTTCTGTCTAATTATATCTAATAGTTTAGATATTAGATAGATAGATAGATAGATATATAGATAGATAGATAGGATGGATAGATAGATATTAGGTTTTTTTAATCGACGCCGAGGTCCCGGCGCCGACGCCCAGGCCGATAAGTATGCATCGCTATTTGGTATGTAGTGTGTTGACTTTCATTCTGATGGTGCTTCCTTTTGAAAGAGATGAGAGTGAGAGATGAGATGCTCTTGAAGGAAGGATACCGGCTGTTCGTAGGTGGTCGGTCTTTCTCGTCCTCCCCCTCTGTGACCTTGGTAAAGCAGGGGGAGGACGAAAAGACCGGCCGTCACCGACGGTCGAAATAACATTGAGAGATGAGATATGTTATAAGAGGAAAGACACCGACTGTTGTCGTAGGTGGTCGTTGCTCCTCATCTCTTGTTGTGAGACCTTGGTAACGCAACAAGGGATGGGAGTAACGACCGTCACCGACGGTCGAAATAAACAGGCAAGGAGTGCCCCACCATACATATATACCACCACTTGAGAGGTGAGAGTTGTTGAAGGGAGCATCGACGGAATGAAAGTCAACCCGACACCCCGACACCCTGACCCGACACCCCGTCATATATTTGTGAATTATGAGTTAGGTCATATATTTTCTGATTTAAATGTGCAGTTGTTTCATCGCTGCGAGGGTCTGGTGTTCGACGACCTCCCCGTGCGTTCGACGAGCTCCGCCCCTGCGTTCGTGGGTGAGCACAAATGACATCTCCTCCTCCCCCCTTCATTTGCTCTGTTCCGGTCTTCGTGCCGATGAAACATGCTAGCTGTAGGTAGATTGAATCATCAGTATGCGTGACCACTATGCGTCTCCCGTTCGAAAGGGTTACATCTATAAATATGCATGCATTTGCATATTTATAACCGTGATTCTTTCGAATTGTCCAACGTTATCCATGGACAGCCCGAGTATGTGTAGATTGGGTTCGTTTTCCCATATGCTCTGCTCCGGATCCGATGCAGAATTTCGTCAGTGCCTCCCTGTTGTTCTCCGGGTACACATCCTCTCTGCTTATTGCCGAGACGTGTATCAGGAGAACAGCGGGGAGGTGCTGCCGAAATTTTGCGTCGGATCCGGAGCAGAGCATGGGAAAACGAACCCAATCTACACATACTCGGGTGGGATTAGGACCTATCTTTACCTATTAGCGTCTAGGTTGCATGGACGTAATAAAACTGACAAACTCCATTAACTGATGAATATGATTTGCTGAATTATGTATATATATTTCTTGTGTGTCCAGTAGCTAGGCAAGATGAGTGATCGTGCGTGGATGTACACCGGTCACACTAGTCAGAAAGACATGACCGATGAATGGAAGACAAAAACCAAGGGGTTTGTGAGAGCCGCATTTGCAAATGGCCAGAGAAAAACCTGGTGCCCCTGTGTCCGGTGCGACAACTATCATAAGAAGACAGAGCTTGAAATGAGTAAACACCTGCAGAAGTGGGGTTTTACGCCTGCTTATACGGTCTGGACATTTCATGGTGAGTCTGCCCAACGTGCCAGAGCTGAGGTGGGCCGTCGTCGCACTGACGAGCATGGTACCGGGATCGAAGACATGGTGGAAGACTTTGATGATGCTCGGGATTCAGACGATGAGATGGAGGAATCTGCAAAGGCCTTCAATGATATGTTGGAGTCTTCAAAACGTCCTCTCCACGAGCACACTGAGCTTTGTCAGCTGGATGCCATCGCACAAGTAATAGCTCTGAAGGCTGAATTCAACTTGGGCAGAGAATGCTACGACGCGATGATGACACTATTTGGACGCTTTCTACCCAAAGGCCATGTAATGCCTGCAAACCTGTACCAGTCGGACAAAATCCTCCGTGTACTTAAGATGCCCTATGAGAAGATTGTTGGGGAACGGAGCATGAATTTCAAAAAAATTCCTACGCTCACGCAAGATCTATCCATGGAGATGCATCGCTACGAGAGGGGAGAGTGTGTCTACGTACCCTCGTAGACCGTTTAGCGGAAGCGTCTCACAACGCGGTTGATGTAGTCGAACAATCCTTCGAGCTCCACCGATCGAGTACCGAACGTACGGCACCTCCGAGTTTTACACACGTGTAGCTCGGTGACGTTCCTCGCCTTCTTGATCCAGCAAGACGTCGAGGTAGTAGATGAGTTCCGTCAGCACGACGGCGTGGCGACGGTGACGGTGAAGTGATTCCGGCAGGGCTTCGCCTAAGCTCTCCGAAAATATGGCCGAGGTGGAAAACGGAGATCGGGGCACCGCACACGGCTATGAGACAATTGTGTGTCTCCAAGGGGTGCCCCTCCTCCGTATATAAAGGAGGGAGGGAGGAGGCCGGCCCCCTAGGGGTGCGCCAAGTGTGGGGAGTCCTACTAGGACTCCTTAGTCCTAGTAGGATTCCACCTCCCATACGGAGTAGGAAAGGGGGAAGGGAGAGGGAAAGGAAAGAGGGGGCTGCGCCCCCTCCCCTAGTCCAATTCGGTTTGGGCAAGGGGGGGCGCGCGCCTCCTCATGTGGCCTGCCTCTCCTTTTCCCGTATGGCCCAATAAGGCCCATTACTTCTCCCGGTGAATTCCCGTAACTCCCCGGTACTCCGAAAAATACCCGAATCACTCAGAACCTTTCCGACGTCCGAATATAGCCTTCCAATATATGAATCTTTACCTCTCAACCATTTCGAGACTCCTCGTCATGTCCGTGATCTCATCCGGGACTCCGAACAAACTTCGGTCACCAATCACATAACTCATATAATACTATATCGTCATCGAACCTTAAGTGTGCGGACCCTACGGGTTCGGGAATGATGTAGACATGACCGAGACGACTCTCCGGTCAATAACCAACAGCGGAACCTGGATGCTCATATTGGTTCCTACATATTCCACGAAGATCTTTATCGGTGAACCTCATATGTCAACATACGTTGTTCCCTTTGTCCGGCGGTATGTTACTTGCCCGAGATTCGATCGTCGGTATCCAATACCTAGTTCAATCTCGTTACCGGCAAGTCTCTTTACTCGTTCCGTAATACATCATCTTGCAACTAACTCTTTAGTCACGGTGCTTGCAAGGCTTCTGTGATGCTGTATTACCGAGAGGGCCCAGAGATACCTCTCCGATAGTCGGAGTGACAAATCCCAATCTCGATCCATGCCAACTCAACAAACACTTTCGAAGATACGTGTAGTGCACCTTTATAATCACCCAGTAACGTTGTGACGTTTGATACACCCAAAGTATTCCTACGGTATCCGGGAGTTGCATGATCTCATGGTCAGAGGAACGTGTATTTGACATAGTGAAAGCAATAGCAATAAACTGAACGATCATTTGCTATGCTAACGGTTGGGTCATGTCCATCACATCATTCTCCTAATGATGTGATCCCGTTATCAAATGACAACTCATGTCCATGGTCAGGAAACCTTGACCATCTTTTGATCAATGAGCTAGTCTAGTAGAGGCATACCAGGGACATAGTATTTGTCTATTATCCACACATGTATTTAGTTTCCGGTCAATACAATTCTAGCATGAATAATAAACTATTATCATGAACGGGGAAATATGATAATAACTAATTTATTATTGCCTCTAGGGCATATTTCCAACAAAGATAGATGCCTGTGAGAATGGATGTGCCTTATTTAGGCTTGAGTATGCGGACTTGAACTATTGTCCCATTTGCAAGTCTTCCAGGTAAGTTGTGGTAGACAACGGTATGGGTGAGAAGAGTCAGACAAAAATCCCAGTTAATGTTCTTCGGTATATGCCAATCATACCAAGACTTCAACGTCTTTTCATGGTCGAAGAGACGGCCAGACAGATGACATGACACAAATTGGGCAAAAGAACCGAACTAGATGCAGATGGGAATCATATGTTGGTACACACATCGGACGCTTTTGCGTGGAAGCACTTCGATGCAATACATCATGATAAAGCGGCAGATCCAAGGCATCCTCGAGTCTGCATCGACACGGATGGGTTCAATCCGTTTGGTATGACGGCAACCCAATACAGTTGTTGGCCTGTATTTGTCATTCCACTCAATCTCCCCCCCGGACAGATTATGGAAAGAAAGAACATTTACTGACGTTGATAATTCCAGGGCCCAACTATCCGTGGAAGAGTATGAATGTGTACATGCAGCCGCTTAAGGATGAATTGCAAGAAGCTTGGGATAATGGGATCAAGACATACGACGCCGCTACAAAAAAAAACTTCATAATGCGTGTCTGGTACATGTACTCGATGCATGACTTGCCGGCGTATGCGCTATTCGTTGGCTGGTGTGTGCATGGAAGGTTCCCGTGCCCCACATGCAAGGCAGCTCTTCAGTTTCGTTGGCTGGATGCGGGTCGCAAGTATTCTTGCTTCGACTTGCATAGACAGTTCCTGGATCCTCGCCATAAGTTCAGAAAAGACAAGAAGAACTTCATCAAAGGTAGAGTTGTGAAAAACTCAGCACCACCTGCGTTGACAGGCCAACAGATCCTGGATCAGTTAAACGCTCTCGAGCCTGATGCAGAGCGTCCAGGGTATTTCAAGGGGTATAATTCGGAACACGCCTGGACTCAAAAGACATGCTTGTGGGATCTGCCTTACTTCAAAGACCTCCTTTGCCCACACAACATCGACGTGATGCACACTGAAAAGAATATCGCCGAGGCCCTTTTTGGTACATTGTTCGGCATAGAGGGGAAGTCAAAGGATAATCCTAAGGCTAGAGTCGATCAGGAGGCTCTATGTGATAGACCGTTACAGAACATGCGACAACCGAAAGGAAAGCAGAACTGGACGAAGCCAAAGGCATGGTTCAATCTTGGAAGGCCAGCTATGAGGGAAATTATCTTGTGGGTGAAAATGCAGTTGATGTTCCCCGATGGGTATGCAGCGAATCTAAAGAGGGGAGCGAGTCTTGAAAAATTGAAAATATTTGGTCTCAAGAGTCATGATTAGCACATATGGCTTGAGCGGGTAATGCCGGTGATGTTGCGTGGCTTTATCCCTGAGGATGAATGGCTAGTACTGGCAGAGCTGAGCTGTTTCTTCCATGTTCTTTGTGCGAAAGAACTATCGCCTGCGGTGATAGATGAAATGGAAGAGTTGGTGCCGGAGTTGATCTGCGAGTTAGAGAAGATCTTACTACCGGGCTTCTTTAATCCAATGCAGCATTTGATTTTGCATCTCCCGACCGAGGCAAGATTGGGGGGGCCCGTGCGAAATCGTTGGTGCTACGCAACTGAGAGGATGCAGAAGACGCTTTGAGCAAAATGTAAAAATAAACGTAGAATTGAAGCATCGATGGCCGAGGCATTCATTACTTAGGAGGCGGCAAACTTCGTGACAGCACACTACGAAGCCAAAAATCATCATTTGCATAATCCGAAGCCTCGGTACAATGCTGGCGACCCTAAAAAAGGTGGATCCAACCTCAGCCTATTCAAAGGGAAGCTCGCACCAGCCGGTGCTTCGAAATCAGTAGGGTTGGATGTCGAAGAATGGCGGACCATTTCGTTTTATATCTTCAACAACCTAACAGAAGTGCGGCCGTACATCGAGTAAGTTCTCGGTACATTGTTTCGCAACTTCTAATTCCTTTGAACTGCTCTTATTCCCCGATATTTGATACAGTCGATACGTCGCCAAATTCTCGGATGGAGCGGTGATCCAAAAGGATTCCGTCGAAGAGTATGAGCTTCTGGCAAAGCATGGAGGCGGCTATCCCGGTTTCATCTCTTGGTTCAAACAAACGGTAATTTCCATTAGACCATTTCATTTCTTTGTCTAATTTGCCGCTAATGCAACAATCCTTCCGTATTAAACTTGTAGGCTAATTCAGAGTCAATGGACGCCGAATTGAGACAAGTCGCTAATGGTTTTGACTATAAGGTCCGTTCATTTGACAAATACGACATCAACGGGTATCGCTTTCGTACCTTTGGCAAAGAGCTATCTATGGCCGACCGAAAGTCTACAAATTGTTGTGTCTCTGCTATCGGCGAAGGAGATACCGAGTATTATGGAAGAGTTGAAGCAATTTATGAACTTCTATTCTATGGTGAAAACCCACCGAACGTTGTAGTCTTCAAATGTTATTGGTTCCAGCCGAAGGAGACTAGAAGGACTCATGAACATTTAGGGCTAGTCGAAATCAAACAAAGCACCCATTTAGATGTTCCTGATGTCTATATTACGGCTCAACAGGCGACCCAAGTTTTCTATCTACCGTGGGCCTGCCAAACTGATCCAAATCTGAATGGTTGGGATGTCGTTTATGAAGTGCCGCCACGTGTTAGACCACCTCCCCCCAATGAAGAGGATTATGAACCTCACATTAACCCAGACACATATGAAGGAGAATTCTTCCAAGAAACACGTCTTTCCAAAAAACGTTTCAAGAACCGCTCTACTTCACCCCAGAACATTGAAGTAGACAGCGACAGTGAATCCGACTTCACCCCTGAGCCGGAACAAGAAGAGCCGGAACAAGAAGAGGTTACTGCTGCGGATGACCTGTCAATGCTTGACCGATTACGTAAAGGAGGCCTTCCACATGTTGATGCATTTATTGATGATGATGATGAGCACGTCATTACTGATAGTGATGATGATGATGCATTTATTGACCCCGAAGCATATATAGACGATGAAGATTAATATTAGTTCATGTCAGGTATTCAATTATTATTAGGTAAAAAATGGCATAATAACCTTGGTTTTGCTCCAAAATGACCTATTTACCTAGGTTAGCTCTAAAATGACCTACACTTAGCATTTTTTCCTACAAAATGACTTAATATGCTTAGTTAGCTCAAAAATGGCATAATTACCTAGGTTAGCTCAATAATGACCTATACTTAGCTTATTTAGTTCATTTATGACATACTTAGCATACTTAGGTCAAAAATGGCATAATAACCTTGGTTACCTCCAAAATGTCATATACTTAGCTTATTTTCCTCGAAAATGACATAATAACCTTACTTAGCTTCAAAATGACCTATTTACCTAGGTTAGCTCTAAAATGACACAAGTAAGCAATAAGAAGAAGAAAAAGAAGAGGAGAAAAAGAAAGAGAAGAAAAAATTCTTCTTCTTCTTTTTCTCCTCCTTCTTCTTCTTCTAGTCTTCTTCTTCTCCTTCTTCTTCTTCTTCTTCTAGTCTTCTTCTTCTTCTAACTTTCTTCTTTCCCATTTTGCAGATTTGCTTCAGATCACGGAAGCTTGCGTTGATGGAGTCTACTCTTCTCCTTATTCTTCCTTTTTGTTTTGATTTTGTAGGATGAACAATGTGAAACTTGCTACCTATATATGTATGTATGGATGAAACCATTGTATATAGACTTTTTGCTTAATTGTTGGATATGTTGGCTATATATATGTTGGATATGGACTTTTGATTTGGTATATATATGTGCTGGATGATCATATCCATATGGCAGGGATATGTATGCTTGTTGAAAGTATTTTCAAATGAATATATATATATATATATATATATATCTGTGAAATTGATTGAATTTAAGAAAAAACAGAATTAACAGGGGCAATACAGGCACTTTGTCGTTTGCCAGCAGACGGCAAAGAGCTTTGCCGTCGGCCAGCAGACGGCAAATCTGCCACGTGGCAGCTACCTGTGCAACCTAGGGCACCTGGGCTGGCCTATTTGGACACTTTGCCGTCTGCCAGCAGACGGCAAAGGCTGGTGTGCTTTGCCGTCCGCTGGCAGACGGCAAAGGACATGCATTGGCCCCAGCTAACGCCTGACGTCAGCTGGCAGACGGCAAAGAACTTTGCGCCATTGCCGTCGGCTGGCAGACGGCAAAGTACGCCGTTAGCCACCTAACGGGCCTAACCGTATCCCTCTGCCGTCCAAGGCCTTTGCCGTCTGCTTGCTTAGTATGGCTGACGGCAAACTTCTTTGCCGTCCGCTTTATTTAAGCAGACGGCAAAGCAGCCCTCTGCCGTAGCTCATTCAGCCGGACGTGGGGCCGTCTGCTGGCTGACGGCAAAGGACTTTGCCGTCCGCCAGACGCTCCTTTGCCGTGTGCCATGGCAGACGGCAAACTGCCTGATTCCTGTAGTGTCTCGGAGGTGCTCATAAGGGTAGGGTGTGCGTGCGTGCGTTCATGGGGGTAAATGTATGTGCGTATGTATGAGCGTCTCCGTTTGTACTGTGTTCAAAAATAAATAAATGTCGTGGCATCTAAGATCCACTATGAATGTTTCAAGGTAGAGAAATCCAAGCTAGCAAATCCAATGGTTCATTTTGTATGATGTGGAAGGAACCATGCGCACGAAAATAATAATTAACGACTTATAGTAGAGTTTCTTTATATAAGGTATATAGATTTCAAGGTTCACAAAATGATAGTATGTTTTGCATTAACATGATGTAAAAAAATGTTTTCGCGTACATCAATGTGGCAAATGTATAATTTATTACACGGTATGCATTCATAGATGTCATGGCATTCATTTTGAAATGCTCAAATCGGTGTGCTTTGGTTGAGCATAATTTACGATTGCACACGGGCATCCGCTGTCATTTTCTTCCTCAAGCCCCCATTGCCCTTTTGCAACATTTGGTGCTTATTTTTCCTTCAATTTTTTAACCGGCAAGGCCTTTTTTTTTTACCATATTAGGGCATCTACAGCCGTGGACAACAAATCTGACCCCTCAAACGCCCACGGCGGACAGTGACTGGTCACGCCTCAAATTTGCTCCTCTGCATCGGATACCTCATACTACAAACCTTAGATCCATACAAAAGCATGCAAAGGATAAAATCCACGTACTACGTAGATCAACTACCCTAATCCTCGTCGGAGATGTCCACTATCTCTGTGCCCGGCTCCGGATACATGGGCGGCACTCGCAGCTCCGGCTCCTCCGGCTGCTCCGCGTCGGTCTCCGCTTCCACCTCGTCGAAGAGCGCGTCGGTCGCCGTCAGTTCTTGCAGGATGAACTACAGGTTGGCCTCCACATAGGCCTCATCCTGGATGGACTCTAGGATGGCCTGCTGCTCCGCCATCTCGGCCGTTTGGGCGACCGCGAACTTCGCCTCCGCGTCTCCATGTTGAAGCCCGGAGCCGGCACCAGCTCCTCCTCCGGCTGCTCCGCCTCGTCCTCCTCTGGATCCGCCACCTCCATCGGAGCCGGCTGCTGCTGCTCCTCCTCCTCCTCCTCCTCCTCCTCGTCCGCCCGCTCCTCCTCCTCCTCCTCCTCCTCTGGCTCCGGCGAGTCCGGAGGCAGGCCAACAGCGATATGGGCGGCGCGCCTCGCCCGGATCTCCTGCTCAATCTAGAACCGGCGCTCCGGGGTGAGCATAGCATACGTGGTTATCTTTTGTCGAACCATGGCGAAGCCGGAGGGCGTGGGAAGAGCGGCGGAGCGGGAGAGAGGTGGATGGGCTCGGGCTGGCGGCGCGGAGAGGGAGGAGGTGGATGTGGCTAGGGTTGGGGGACGCCGGCCGGCTTAAATAGCCGAATTTGACCTCGGGCGGCGAGCCGGAGCGGCGCCACACGGTGTTCACACCCCCCATCGGAGGAGACGTCCGTCAGACCGTCGGGTTTCCAAGCGATTCCATGTGGGACCCCCATCGTCAGTCCGACGTGGCGGACGCGCCCGGGCGCCCCCATATCCGCCCCATATTTGGGCTGAATATGAGGGGTGCCGGTCAGCCCAGTCGTTTGAGGCCCATTTGAGGCGCCTGGGTCGAATTTTTGTGACCAGTCAGTGATCGGGCTATCTACCCGGGTGGTCTAGTTCCACCATAAAGAACCAAAGCATCTAAGCTATACTTAGTTCGCGCTATGTCTGTTGTTAATGACCTCCCATTTGGCGATAGATGGCGACTCGTGAAGCGTGTCACCATTCCCATGGTCTTCATGGTGGTATCATTACGAAATGACACATTGGTGCAAGAGGGGTATGTTATCACCACAGTGTAACCAGCAATGAATTTTGGTTAAGCACAAGAAACAAAACACAAGAATTTTGGAGGTTTAAAGAAAGAGGGCAAAGGGATATGTACACAATTAGAGTGCATTGAACCTCTCAAAGGAGAAATCAGATATGAGCTCATGTTAAAGATTCCTATGGACTGGAGCCATATGAGTAGGTTCCTTTAGTAGTCCCAATCCTATGTTTCAAAGGACTTTCATAGAACAATTTTTAGGATTCAAATCCTCCATTATTCATATGAAAAATCTACAATCCAAAGAGGCCCTTAAGTTTGACACTCAACCTCACACCTATTTTCCGTAGGTTGATTAGGCCATAGTGATAAAAAACATAGTAGTGATGAGCTTTCGCTTATCTACTATACCTAAGTAGTTGATCCCCACTACTTTGATTTATCTCAACATGCACACACTCCACATCATCACACATGCCACATCAGCAAATCAGTTTTTCCCCAAACCACCAGACCCGCTTTGTTAATTACTTTTACAAGCTAACAGCCTCGATTGACTACCGATTAATATTGCGGTGCAGCAAATCGTCTCAGGTCTCCTCGCCTCCCTGTTACCCCACCATGAACGTCTGCTCACATCCTGCGCTCTAATAGGCACCGCATCTTCTATCTCTTCCTCTTCCAAGCCGATTTGTCCACCCATGAACATCTTTGGTGTTTCGCTGGTCTGGTACTTGCAGTTAGTTGTAGTTGGAGGTATCATCGGCAATCACAGACCACGTGGAAGGAGGTCCTCCGGAATGGTGCTCCGGCAGAAATAGCCAGGCCGGTCCTTGGGAAACTGTGTTGGTGGGCACAGGTAGGACTAGGAGCCACAATACTTTTGCGGTTCTGCTTCTCCATGTTGAAACATATGTTTTTCTTCTCACCGATTGATCCCATGTTCAAAATTAGGAAGTGAAAGATTGCACTTGCCTGGGACATAGATTTCGTTTATTTCTTTCTTTCCTTTTTCCGTTTGATCTGATACTAGGTAAAAGGAATCATTGGGGATATGCCATGAAGATTACTTGCATCATTACATAATGCGATTTCTTCATGCTTTGGCAGGTAATCAATCACGAACAACTCATCATTTTTTCTTATCATAAGCCTTAGAATTCTTTGGTTAATCTGTGCAGCAATATTCAGCCTGTTTTGGTATTTTATTTTCTACTAACTGATTTTTTGTGTGTGGGATGCGACTAACTAAACGTCAATCTGTGCAACAACATTTCAGAGTTTTGAGAGAACTTTTTTTCATTCAGCCGTTTCTGCTATTTTATATTCGCTCCTTTTTTTTTGTGGGATGCTACTAACAAAACCTCTATCTCTGATCATTTCGCACATCAACATGTCAGAGTTTTGAGGGAACATTATTTCTGTCTCAGTTGCCTGAATAATACAGGTGAGAACTATTTATGTAACATGATTATTTGCGTGTATATTCATAGGTTTCACCTAAACATGTCATATATTAATTTCGCAGCAACGCGCGGAGTTTTATCTAGTTTTTTAAGAACGAGGAGACCCCCAAAGGAACAGAAGTTAGCATTAATATAACAAAACTATTATAACATAGCAAATAGAAGAACGCTAGAGGAAGTGAAAAATACACACAAGTAATTTCAGTTTGCATAAAGGGCCCTAGGAATCATCGAAGACAGTGGACGAGCCACCATCGCCGACCACAACCTTGACACCACACGGCAAGGCGAAAGGGTCTTCCAAACATGGATGTTGAATATGGAGGCACATGGAATCGAGTCAAGTCTGACTGAAAAAGTTGGTGATCTACTCTTGCCATCCAAGCCACACACCGGAGCCTTCTTGTCTTCGGATCCACAACTCTAGCTGTCGCGGTCCTTGTCGTGCACATGATAGAATGAAAATCATCGAAGCCGCCGTTTTTACCCGTCAGTGCACTAGATATAGAGGAGCCAAAGCCAAATCTGCCTCCGTCTTTCCTTCCACCTCCACAAGGACGAAAAGAGAAGGGAGTGAGTGCCATCGCATCAACCCTTTCTAGCCCACTGCCAAGTTTATTGAAGGACCTCCCACCAAATCCACCTCCAACAGCTGGCTTCCACCGATGAATACAACTAGTAGAAGATATGGGCGACCATCGAATGCCGCCTGCATTCTCCCATGAGAAACTCCACGACCGCACCAAGGCAGGTAACTACTAGCCTAAGGGCATCTCTAGCGGATCTCCTAAAAATAGAGGAGCAAACGGCCGAGTAAATCTTAGTTGGATATTTTTAATCCACTAGGTTTTGGTCGGTTCTAGCCGATCCCCTAAATTTAGCGGAGTAAATTTTTGTTTTTGCCAAAGTATTCCAATTCTAGTTTACTTAATACATTGGAATTACATATTATTACACATATAAAAACTAAGCATAATATGATGTGACCCCAAATGTCGTCGCTAAAAATATTGTTAGTAAGGTGAACCAGAGAAATACTGAAAAGTATATAGTTCCTGCCAGACGCAATGAGAAAAAGAAACAAGCTACTGTTATACGTTGCAGCAATCAAGGAGTTGAATTGAGAGAGCTACATTACGGCAAGACGGCAGCACATATTTCTATCGGACGTATTCCTGTTCAGCTTGTTGCACCGGAGGACGTCGAGCCACGATTCAGAACTCCATGCAGGCAAACACATCTACGTGAGCATATAAGGGAGCAGTACTAGTTTGTCTTAGCCTTTTGTGATCAGCGTGCCGTATTTTTAAATTATTAAATAATGATTAGTTTGTTAAGATAGGAGAGAGAGTTTTCTTTCTAGTCCAAACCGGGTTGTTTCAGTTAGTACTAGTACGATACGTGCTGTCTAGCTAGCTTTTGAGTCCAATTAGTCTTCAAGTCGTATGAGTCCAGGTTTGGTGCAACTTTGTGCCTGCGTGCACTATTTATAAGGCCATCCGGCCGTGTATCGAGGGACAGTTTTTTTTTTACGTTGAGTTAAACTATTAAATCGCCAGCTTCGGCGGCAGCCATGACTGCGCGGGAGACAAGTTGAGGAATCAATCTGGTTCCCTTTTCTTTGGCTAGAAGATTGGAGGCGAGGCCTCTAGCTTGCTGCTGATTCCTTCCGAATCGTCCACGTACTTCCGGCGAGGGTGTGTGTGTTGTTTAATTAGGTTTGCATCTAGTAAACCTAGTTTATCAGATCTCGGCCCTCCCGTGTCGCCCCCGCGAGGCGACCGGGAGGCGACTCCAACCCCACCGCCGCCGGTCCGCCCTTCCTCCGCCCCCTCCCTCGCCGCCGCCACAGGGCACGACCGGGCGAAGCCCGGACGGTGCCGGCGGCGGCGGGGCCTTCTTCGCCTCCTCGTGCGGCCTCCCGACGCGGGCGGCCTGGGCCGCATCTGGACGAGCTGCTCCCGTGGGGCATCTCGGCGTGGCGGCGCCCCGGCGAGACTACCCGTCGGCTCTTCGGCGCGGAGCTCCTTCGACGGTTCGCGCGGCGCGGCGGGCTGCGGGGCGGGGTCCTCTGTGGCGGCGGCGGCGGATCTGGCCTTGCCGGGTCTGGCTACGCCGGTTGCGGTGGACGGCGACGACCCCTTCCCCTCCCTCCGCACGGATCCGGCTGACGGCGACCTGGACCCTGTACGGGGCCTTCGTCACCATGCGGCCGGTGGTTGCCCGGAGGTGTGTAGGGAGATGGTCGCGGTGGTCTGCGCCTTGGAGGGGCGGCGGCTTCGGCCCCGATCTCTAGGCGGCAAGGAGGTGGATGGCATCGGATCTCCTGGCTGTGCGTGCACCTTGGGGGATCTGGGGCCCGGTCTTGGGGGCTGGCGGCGGTGGATCTGGGGCCCCCGGCCCTGATCCGATCTCCTCCGGCGGCGGTCCTAGGGTTCCAACTCGCGCCGAGATTTTGATCGACCGGATGCATGTCCCCATCGATCTGGCTGCAGTGTCGTGTTCCGGAAGGCTCCGCCGGGAACTCCCTTGGGCGATTCATGCCTGGAGATTGCTGGATCGGGTGGGATTCGGTCGTGCGCACCCGTGTTTTTCTCTGACCGTTTGGTTTCAGAGGGAGCGCTGCGAAGCTCTGCTGGCTGTTACCATCATGGGGTATGCTTTCTCGTTCCATGGTGAAGTCAGCTGGCGGAGAATGTCATGGAAGTTGAGATCTGAGGACTAGCAATGGTGTTTCGAGTCTCTGTGGCGATGAGGAATTGGCTTGGTGATTCGTGACTTGGAGCAGCGGCATGCTAGTGGGGGCGACTGCACAGGAGAAGTCCAAAGTCTTTCTTTCAGGATGAAAATCCAAGGTCTGGCCTTAATTGGTTGTGCCTGGCAATGGCCTTGTTGAAGGCATTGTTTTTGAGAGCGAGGACTTTCTTCAGGGTGAAAACCTAAGATCGATGATCGGGCGACGACGGTGTTTGTGCACTGTTCCCTTATTGGAGGCGTCGCTTTTGGAGAAGCTGGACTTCTGGTGCTGTCTTGGTGGTGTTAGTGCTGCTGTTTCAGAGAATAGATCATTGCAGCGGGACTTTTCTTTTTCGTAATTCTTCTTTCTTTTTTTGGCTGTGTGCATCCGTAATGTCGCTAGGGCATTGCGTTGTTGCAGAGGCTGGGTGTAATTGGTATCTCCGCGATATTAATATATGCTCTTTGTCAAAAAAAAAAAAGTAAACCTAGTTTATGAACTGTTCATTGTTGTTTTGCTGCTTGATTGTTTGGGAAGTTAGACAAGGAAGGATTGCATCTGAGATCAGTGTACTGTGAAAGATTGGGGAAAGCATTCGCGCCATCGATCTTCTGTCGACGGTCGCATAAAGTGGTATTCAGAGCAAGGTTGATCACAGTACAATTTTTTTTCCTGCTATTTGATTCAATTTTTGAAAGATGGTGAACTCTCAGCATGAGAAATCTGATCATGAGAAGGACGATGAACTTCCGGTGGATCTGGAGATAAGTGATGATTTGCGTATCCATCTGATGTCGATCAAGGGAGCCAACAAGAAGCTTGGGACAAGGGTTGAGGAGTTGTCTGCAAATATTGTAGGCATCGGGACAGGTTGAACGAGCGTTTGACTGCCAGCGACCGACAGCGCATTGATAGTCTACATGTGGTGACTGAGAGTCTTAATCGACTCACTGCAGCAGTTCAACGCCTTCAGGCGAGAGATGTGGCACCCCGACAGTCCCGCTCACCACGACGACGTCGTGACCACGACAACGACGATGATGGTGATTTTTTTGAGGACTTCGATGCCCGTGGAGGCTTACCTCACCGGCCACGGCATGAGGCTGGGGCTCACCGCCATGCTGGGCGGTGCCGTGACCATGGCGGCAATGGTGCCTAGGAGGATGATGGTTTGGGTCGAATCAAGATAACCATACCTGAATTCTCGGGACGTTGTGCTGACCCGGAGAAATATTTGGAGTGGGGGATGCGCGTAAATCAGATTTTTGATGGTCACAACTACTCCGATGAGAAAAAGGTTCGTGTTGCATCAATGGAATTTACAGAGTATGCTCTTGTATGGTGGGATAATAAGAACCGTACTCACGAGCGACCAGCGACATGGGCCGAGATGAAGCGAATCATGAGGGAACGTTTTGTGTCTGCTTACTACACTCGCCAGCTTCATAGTAGACTGTGTCGTCTAGTGCAAGGTATAAAATCAGTTGATGAGTACTACAAAGAGATGCAAGTTTTGATGATCCGTACAACTGTACGTGAGTCTGCGGAGGCGACCATGGCAAGTTTCTTTGAGGGGCTAAAAGAAAAAATTCGTGACCGTGTTGATTTAATGCAATATAATGATATTCATTAGTTACTTCATCAAGCGGAGCGTGCTGAACGTTGGGTATTGGAGAAGCAAGCTTCAGAGACTCGTCCAACTTACAACAGTGGGTGGCGTGGTTCTTCTCCTAATGAGGGTGGGTTTAGTGCTAAACCGGCTACTTCTTATAAGTCGGGAAGCATTGAACAAACCAAAGTGGCTGCTGCGCCAAAGGAGGTTTCTCAAGTTTCATAAACGTCATCTCATCACCGTAATGTTATTTGCCACAAGTGTGGAGGACGTGGACACATGAAGCATGAATGTTCCAATCAAAGAAGGGTTCTACTTGTTGATGCAGAATATATTTCAGAATCTGAAGATGAGACACCTAAGTTAGAGGATGAGACCGAAAAAGGTGCTGGTAATACCGTGCTATGTTATCCTCAAAGTGATATGGAGAGTTTGCTAGCACATAAGGTCCAGCGAGATGACAAGGTCATTTTTGAACCAGGACAGCGACGGAGTATTTTTCAAACTGCATGTACCATCAAGGGAGAAGTGTGCAAACTGATAATTGATGGCGGCAGTGCTAGCAACATGATTAGTAAGGATGTGGTGGAGTCCCTTTCTTTGCCAACATGGGAGCACCCAAAACCATACTATATGAAGTGGATCAATGATGTGGGCAAAGTGAAGGTTACTCATAGGGTGAAGGTCCCTTTTTCTGTTGATGGCTATGTTGACAAAGTGGAATGCGACATTATGCCACTACATGTCTGTCATCTTATTTTGGGGCGTCCTTGGCAGCATGATGTTAACGCTCTTCATCATGGACGAACAAACAAGTACACTTTTATGCATAAGGGTGAGTTCTATGCTATTCTTTCCAAGGATGCGAAGAATATAAAGTGTACCGTTGAGGTGTTCAAGAAAAAATCTGCAAGGTATAGGTTGAAACCGAGGACGGTTTCCTTTCAAGGGAAGGAGGATGATGTGACCCCAAATGTCGTCGCTAAAAATATTGTTAGTAAGGTGAACCAGAGAAATGCTGAAAAGTATATAGTTCCTGCCAGACGCAATGAGAAAAAGAAACAAGCTACTGTTGTACGTTGCAGCAATCAAGGAGTTGAATTGAGAGAGCTACATTACGGCAAGACGGCAACAAATATTTCTATCGGACGTATTCCTGTTCAGCTTGTTGCACCGGAGGACGTCGAGCCACGATTCAGAACTCCATGCAGGCAAACACATCTACGTGAGCATATAAGGGAGCAGTACAACTATTAAATCGCCAGCTTCGGCGGCGGCCATGACTGCGCGTGAGACAAGTTGAGGAATCAATCTGGTTCCCTTTTCTTTGGCTAGAAGATTGGAGGCGAGGCCTCTAGTTTGCTGCTGATTCCTTCCGAATCGTCCACATACTTCCTGCGAGGGTGTGCGTGTTGTTTAATTAGGTTTGCATCTAATAAACCTAGTTTATGAACTGTTCATTGTTGTTTTGCTGCTTGATTGTTTGGGAAGTTAGACAAGGAAGGATTGCATCTGAGATCAGTGTACTGTGAAAGATTGGGGAAAGCATTCGCGCCATCGATCTTCTGTCGACGGTCACATAATAATAAATAAGTTCCACACAATTCACGAATATTACAAATTCATAGTTTACAAACCAAATTATTCAAATTCAAACACACCGCATGGTTCAAATGAAGTAAATAGCATGATAAAAGCACAACTACGAAGTGTTATGGAGATGCCACTGATGCTCAACAAGATCATCTTGGAGCTGGGCATGAACTTCTCGATTCTCGATCCTATGATGCGCTTCGAGGAATGCCTGGACCCTATTAGGATTGTGATCTGGCTCTACAGGATTCCCATTGGTGATGTATCGAAAGTTCTCAGGCATGTCTCTCTCATCTTCAATGATCATGTTATGCAAGATGACGCAACAAGTCATGATTTGCCATAGAACCTTGGAGTTCCAATACTCGGCAGGGCCACGAACGATTGCAAGGCGCTTCTGAAGCACACCGAAAGCTCTCTTCACATCCTTCCTAGTCGACTCTTGATGTGTTGCAAAGTGAGATCTTTTGTTACCTTTTGGACGCGGAATTGTTTTGACAAATGTGGCCCATGGAGGATGGATGCCATCCGCAAGGTAGTAACCCATCGTGTACTCACGATCGTTGACCATATAGTTGCAAGGAGGAGCATCTCGATAGCACATTCAGGTCATTGTGAGAGCCAGACAATCCAAAGAATGAATGCCATATCCATAGATCCTTCGATGCAACAGCCTCAAGAATGATCGTTGGATCGTTGCAGTGGCCTTTGTACCGACCTTTCCATCCCACAGGACAATTCTTCCAGGTCCAGTGCATGCAGTCAACTGATCCTAGCATCCTACGGATCCTCTTTCTTCACTTGCTGCCATAAGCCTCTAGGTGTCTTCCTCGTTGGGTGCCTTCAAGTACTCGGGCCCAAAGACATCAATCATTGCTTTTGTGAACCTTTGAACGGCCTCCAACATTGTATCTTTGCCAATGCAGACATAGTCGTCAATTGCATCGGCCGAACACCCATATGCCAGAACTCAAACAGCCGCAATGCACTTCATCAAAGGGCTCACACTTATCTCTCTGAATGCATTCCTTCTAAGCTTGAACCAATCATCATACTTCTCCATCTTTTGCAACGATGAGAAAGAGACGTGTGTGCATCTGAAAGCGGCGGCGAAAATACTTCCCCGGATAGGTCGGATTAGGGTCAAAATAATCTCACATAATCTTGGCATGGTCCTCTACTCTATCACGGTTGAGTTGTATGTGGCCAAATTGCGGTCCTCTCCTTGGTCGCCGAATATCATCGTTGAAAATCATGCCAACGAAAATTTCGAAGTCATCGTTATCTTCTTCCTCCTCGGATGACGATGAGTCCTCGAAGATCATCTCTCTCAGCCTTTTTATCTTCAATTGAAATGACTCGGTTCAATTCAATTGGACAAAAAAAAAAGACAAGAAAACCAAAAAAACTCACCTAGGCAAAATGTCGAACACTTGCAAGGCGGTGGAGGTCTACCGGCCGGCCAGTGACGTTGAGCCGAAACTTGCGGACGGCGAGGCATGGGGATGACCGGCAAAGGTGCGTAAGCACGGTGAGATGCCGGCTAGCCAACGCGGAAGAAGATCCGAGGCGGTTTCCGTCGAATTGGTCGATGCGGCGGCGATGACGTTTCAACTCATCTCCGGCGACGGCGATGGCGACGGTCGGCGAACAGCTCGGACTCCGGTAGAAAGGCAGCCAGGGCCAAGAGAGCCGGCGAGGTAGCGGTGGAGGCGGTTGTCGGGCCATTGGGAACCAGGGTACCCCGGCCCGTCTGCCTGCGGCCCAGGAAACGACTCCAGGCAAAGGCTCAAGACGCGGCCCATCTAAGGGCGCCGCGAAGCGAAGACACCTCGCGAGGCACCAGCCTCCCGAGGACCCCTCCTCAAGGCACGAGCCACCAACACTTAGCCGTAGGAGCGGCGGAAGCCTCGCGAGGCTCTCTCGCGAGGCTGTCTCCCGAGGCGGGCGCCCTAGGCCATCCGGCCTGACGTCAGCTGCGCGGTCCTGTGCCCATCACGTGGGTGACACACGTGGCGACGAACGACGGCAGAGGCTGCGCCAGTGGGCGCAGATAGAGAGGCTTTCCTCTTTGGTGCTAATGGGGCAGCCCCAGCTGCCTATCTCCAAAGCAAGTCCCAAAGACTGCCCGTTCGGTGAAAGGAGACCAAGACAGCAAGGCGCGCAGGGCGGAGGTCATCACCGAGCCCACCGGCGCGTCATGGATCACGCTTTTGCAGGCGAAGACCGACTTTAGTCAGGATAGCCTGGGCGCTTGTCCCCTTTCAAAACCCGAAGTGTGGCAACTCTTCCCGCCTAGATTTTCAGGGGAAGAGGACTAGGGCGGCTATAAAAGGGGACAGTGCTGCCATTGTAAGGGGATCGATTCCTTCAGCTCCTACCTTGTACGCGAGAACATCTTCTTGCCCACAACAATCCCAACCACAAGCAGGAGTAGGGTTTTACACCGCAAGGTGGCCCGAACCTGGGTAACCGTCGTGTCCCCTGTCGTGCCTTGCGCTAGCGCTCTCGCTGTAGCCTCGCCATGGTCACCCTTGGTTGGAGGAACTAGCTCGCCCCCAGTGTTCGAACCTTTAGTCCCCCAGAGCCACGGTTCCGACATTTGGCGCGCCAGGTAGGGGGCGGCTTCAGTTCTTCCCGCCTCTCTGCCGCCATGGCCGGCGCTCGCCATGAGCGCTACGCGTGCAGGGCTGCTAGGGTGGCCCAGACGGAGCCGGTCGCCCGCGACGACCGTCGACGCCGTGCCGCCGGTGCCGCCACCGACCCCGCTGCGAGGGAGCAGCAGGCTTCCTCCCTCCACCCGTCCGTGCAGGCGGACGGCCACACCGCCACGGCCTCCTCGCTCGCCCGTCGCGACGCGCCGGCCCCGCAGGCCGCGCTGCTCATGGTGCGCGAACTCCTGCGCTACCGCCCCACAGACGTCGGCTATGACGCCTGGCTCGGCCGCATCACCGAGCTCGTCAACGCCGCCGGGGACGCCCCGGTGCCCTCTCACTCGCTCCACCCTCCGCCATCTCGTGCCGGGGACGTGGCGCACGACGCGCCTCCTCCGCCTCCTCTGCCTAGCGAGGGTGCCCGGCGCCACCGCGACGCGCGGGCGCGCGAGCCCTCTCGCGGCGCATCTTCACCGGACCATGGCGAGCCCAGCTGCTAGATCGTCCGGCGCGCGCCACCCGACGCGCGCGTCCTCCTCGAGCGGCAGCGCCAGCAGCAAGACAGGACCATCCAGGAGGTCACGGCCGCCGGCCGCCAGAACCGTGCCGCCCTCGCTGGTGGCGTCCCTTCCAGCTGTGGGGGCTGCCGCGCCTTCACCCGCGAGCTGCGCCGCGTGGTGTGGCCTACCAAGTTCAAGCGGGACCTGCCTCCGCGCTACGACGGCACCCCCAACCCCGCAGAGTTCCTGCAGCTCTATGCCCTGAGCATCGAGGCAGCGAACGGTGACGACAAGGTCATGGCGAACTGGTTTCCCATGGCCCTCAAGGACGGCCCACGCTCATGGCTCATGAACCTCCCCGAGGCGTCCATCTCTTCGTGGGCCGAGCTTTGCCGGCAATTTGTTGCCAACTTCAAGGGCACCCATGAGCGCTCCCTCATGCTCAACGACTTGCGCGCTGTGCGCCAGCACCCTGACGAGACCCTCCGCAAGTACATCCAGCGCTTCAGCCAAGTGCGCAACAAGATCCCACGCGCCTCCGAGGCCGCCATCGTCTCCGCGTTCTCCAATGGCGTCACGGACGTCCGGATGCGCGAGAAGCTCCCCATCAACGACGAGCTCGACTCCATGCTCGAGCTGTTCGACCTCGTCGACAGGTGTGCCAAGGCCGAAGAGGGGCGCCTTTTTGCCCACAACGACCCCAATGCGGCGCCAGACGCCGCCAAGGCCAAGAGCAAGGACGCCAAGCGCAAGGGCCCGGCTGTGCTCGTGGCGGAGCCCGAGCAGAAGCGCGGCCGCAAGCGTGATGAGCCCAGGAGGGACAGCCACCCTCTCTGCGCCTACCACAACTCACACTCCCACGCCACTGAGGACTGCCACGAGCTCAAGCTGCTTCGCGATGAGTGCCTGGGCCGCCGGGGCGACCGCAACGACCGTGGCGCCGGCCGCGGAGGTGGCCGCAGTGGCAACGCTGGGGAGACCGCAACAGCAATGACAACTTCTGGCAGGGCTGGCGCGACCAGCCTCGTGAGGCCGCCTCACGTGACCAGCCTCGTGAAGCGAACCCTCAGGCCAACGCCGCTCTTCTACCATTGCCACCGCCGCCATGAAGGAATGACGGCAACCAGCCTGACGAGGGCGCTGGGGGCTACCAGGAGCCTCGTGGAGTGGCCTGCATCCTTGGCGGAGTGATACGTCTCCAACGTATCTATAATTTTTTATTGTTCCATGCTATTATAGTATCAATCTTGGATGTTTTATATGCAATTATATGCCATTATATATCATTTTTTGGGACTAACCTATTAACCCAGTGCCCAATGCCAGTTGCTGTTTTCTGCTTGTTTTTGCCTTTTCAAAAAATCATTATCAAAAAGTGTCCAAACGAGAAAAAAAAATTGGATTAATTTTTTCTGGACCAGAAGAGACCCATGAAGCTTCGGGAGAAAACCAGAAGAGCCACGAGTAGGCGACAAGCCTGGAGGGCGCGCCCCCTAGGCTTGTGGGCCCCTCGTAGCCCCTCTTGACCTAATTCCAGCGCTATAAATTCCCAAATATTCCCAATATACCAGAGAGACAGAAGAGAAAACCTTTCCGCCACCGCAAGCCTCTGTTCTTCCGCGATCCCATATGGAGGACTTTTCCGGTACTCTGCCGGAGGAGGAATCGATCACGGAGGGCTTCTTCATCAACCTTGCCGCCCTTCCGATGATGTGTGAGTAGTTTACCACAGACCTATGGGTCCATAGCTAGTAGCTAGATGGCTTCTTCTCTCTCTTTGATCTTCAATACCATGTTCTCCTCGATGTTCTTGGAGTTCTATCCGATGTAATCTTCTTTTGCGGTGTGTTTGTTGGGATCCGATGAATTGTGAGTTTATGATCAGATTATTCATGAGAAATATTTGAGTCTTCTCTGAACTCTTTTATGCATGATTATTATAGCTGTGTACTTCTCTCCGATCTATCGATTTGGTTTGGCCTACTAGATTGATTTATCTTGCAATGGGAGAGGTGCTTTGTGATGGGTTCAATCTTGCGGTGCTCAATCCCAGTGACAGAAGGGGACATGACACGTATTTGTATTGTTTCCATTAAGGATAAAAAGATGGGGTTTAATCATATTGCTTTAGTTTACTTTGTCTACATCATGTCATCTTGCTTAAGGCATTACTCTGTTTCATACTTAATACCCTAGATGCATGCTGGATAGCGGTCGATGGGTGGAGTAATAGTAGTAGATGCAGGCAGGAGTCGGTTTACTTGTCTCGGATGTGATGCCTATATACATGATCATTGCCATGAATCCGTCATAATTATTTGCTTTTCTATCAATTGCCCAACAGTAATTTGTTTACCCACCGTATGCTATGTGTTCGAGAGAGAAGCCTCTAGTAAAAACTATGGCCCCCAGGTCTACTTTATCATATATAAAAAACCTAAAAATACCTTGCTGCAATTTATTTACTTTTATTTTATTTAGTATTTTAGTTTATCTATCTATCACTATCAGAATTAATCCTTGCAAATAACCGCTAAGAGGATTGACAACCCTCTTATTTGCGTTGGGTACAAGTGTTTGCTTTTATGTGTGCAGATGCGCTTAACGGAATTTTGCTTGGTTCTCCTACTGGATTGATAACCTTGGTTCTTAACTGAGGGAAATACTTATCTCTACTATACTGCATCATCCTCTCCTCTTCGGGGAAATACCAACGCAGTCTACAAGTAGCAGGAAGAATTTCTGGCGCCGTTGCCGGGGAGACATCATCAAAATTACCATGTACCTTCGCACAAACTATCATCCACTTGCATTTATTTTATTTGCCTTTTTATTTGCCTTTGCCTCTAGTTTTCATCTCCCCCACTTCTAATTTTTTTTTACAAAAACACAAAAAAAAAATTATTTGCTTGCTTGCTCGAAATTATCATCATGACTAAGTTTGGAAAAATCGGTAATTCTCCCACCACTAGAGTGGAGTCTTTAGACAATCCTTCTGTACTTATGAAGCTTATAAATGAAAAGAAAGGTTTGCCTAAAGTTGCCAAAGAAAAATTAGATAATCTTGCCAATGATGACCCTGACAAAGAACAACCCACTATCATGCATACTAAAAAACACCGTATAGGTAGTGGTAATATTATTGGAAAAGGTGTTACTCAGGATTTCTTTACTTGTGTTGGCACGTTACCTATGCTAGGAGGGTCAATTCTTAATAAAACTTCTAGCTTTGCGGATGCCATAGCTTTGCTTATAGTTGAATTCAAGAGACAATTTGTGCATATGCATCCCGCTATACAGAGAATACTCCTAGAGTTTTCAAACATTCGTAATCCTTCCGTTAAACGTGTAGTCACTTTATTCCTAGCTTATGAATTTGGCCACATCATGAAAGAGGCCCGTGAAATATTTGCTCATTACAATATAAACATTGGATGCCCTCCTATAGAAGAGATCCTTTACAACCAGGAGGCAATCAGGAGATTACAATCTCCAGATTATGCTGCTTACAATGAGAATCTTAGAAAAAAGGTTCCCCCATCCACTTTACTTGATAAAATTTCTGAACTTAATGATAATTTTTCTATACAAAACAATGGTTTGGGGTTAGTGCTTGAGAAAAAAAATTAAAGGAGCATATTCAAAGGAACATGTATAACGAGGAAATAGTCATCACTTACAAAGGGCCAATGGAGGGATCCCCTCCTCCTAAATTTGATCTTACGGATCTTGACCCTATTAAATTTAGCCCTTTTGAGTATTTTTGCTTCCCACTTAGAAAACTTGCTGCTGAAAGAAGAGAGTATGAGATGAGCATGGATGATCTTCCTTACAAGGATGACAACACTTGAAGCTATGCATTATGCCTAGCTAGGGGCATAAAACAATAGCGCTTGTTGGGAGGCAACCCAATGAATAAAATATTTTTTTGTTTTTACATTCTGTTCTTGTGTGTTTACACAATTATAGCCTCTATTATGATTGTGTTTTTATCTTTTAATTAGTGTTTGTGCCAAGTAATACCTTTGGGATGATGTTGATGATAGTATAATTGATGTTGTTTGTAAAACAGAAAGTTTTGCGTCCAGTGCTGGAATTTTAATTCTGTACTGGAGTGTCAGAAAAATCTGAAATTTTTACACAGTATTGGTATATGAATTTTTTACGCTGTCCGAATTTTTCAGAATTTTGGGAGTTACAGAAGTATAGCTTCTAAATACATCTTTACAGACTGTTCTTTTTTTAGACATATTCTGTTTTTGTTGCATAATTTGCTTATTTTGATGAATCTATGGATCGTATCGGGGGGTATGAGTCATGGAGAAGTTGGAGTACAGTAGCATTATGCCAATATTAAATATGAATCAAATTACAACAATATCTAAAGTTTAAGATTTGTTTGTTATACTAATGGATCTCACGAGGTTTCTGTTGAGTTTTGTGTGCTGAAGTTTTCAAATTTTGGGCGAGACTACGATGGATAAAGGCATAAGGGGCGGCAAGAGCCTAAGCTTTGGGATGCCCAAGGCACCCCAAGGTAATATTCAAGGAAGACTCAAGCGTCTAATCTTGGGGATTCCCCGGAAGGCATCCCCTCTTTCGTCTATAATCTATCGGTAACTCACTTGTAGCTATATTTTTATTCATCACATGATATGTGTTTTACTTGGAGCGTCTTGTGATATAGTTTGTTTGATTTTGTTTGCTTGTTAGTTTGTCACAATCATCTTTGCTGAACACACCTTTTTGAGTGGAACACACATTATTCGTGATTTGTTAGAATACTCAATGTGCTTCACTTATATCTTTTGAGCTAGGCAGTTGCTCTAGTGCTTCACTTATATCTTTTAGAGCACGGCGGTGGTTATATTTTAAAGAAATAGTTGCACTCTCATGATTTACTTATATCTTTTTGAGAGTCTAATGAATAGCAATGGTAATATGCACGGGTTATAAAATTGGTCCTGATATGATAGGTATTCAAGAGGGATATAATAAAAACTTTCATGAAGATCACTGAATATGATAAGTTTGATTCCTTTCAATAGTTTTGCGATACTAAGATGGTAATATGTGGGAGGTGCTAGTAGATAATTGTGGTTTAGTAAGAATATTGGTGTTAAGATTTGTGATTCCCGAAGCATGCACGTATGATCTATTGTTATGCTAAGAAGTTGGAGCATGATTTATTCTGGATTGTCTATCTTATGAGTGGTGGTCGGGGACGAGCAATGGAATTGTCCTACCAATCTATCCCCCTAGGGGCATGCGTAGTAGTACTTTGCTTCGAGGGCTAATAAACTTTCGCAATAAGTATATGAGTTCTTTATGACTAATGTGAGTCCATGGATTATACGCACTCTCACCTTTCCGCAATTTTCTAGCCTCTTCGGTACCGTGCATTGCCCTTTCTCACATCGAGAGTTGGTGCAAACTTCACCGTGCATCCAAACCCCATGATATGATACGCTCTATCACACATAAGCCTCCTTATATCTTCCTCAAAACAGCCACCATACCTACCTATCATGGCATTTCCATAGCCATTCCGAGATATATTGCCATGCAACTTCCACCGTTCCGTTTTGTGACACACATCGTCATTGTCCTATTGCTTTGCATGATCATATAGCTGACATAGTATTTGTGTCTCAGCCACCGTTCATCATCTTTATACATGTTACGCTAGTATCATTGCATATCCAGGTACACCGCCATAGGCATTCATATAGAGTCATATTTTTGTTCTAGTATCGAGTTGTAATATTGAGTTGTAAGTAAATAAAAGTGTGATGATCATCATTATTAGAGCATTGTCCCAGTGAGGAAAGGATGATGGAGACCATGATTCCCCCACAAGTCGGGGTGAGACTTCGGACGAAAAAAAAGGAGGCCGAAAAGAGCCCACACAAAAAAAATTGAGAGAAAAAGAGAGAAGGGGCAATGTTACTATCCTTTTTCCACACTTGTGCTTCAGAGTAGCACCATGTTTTTCATATAGAGAGTCTCCTATTTTGTCACTTTCATATACTAGTGGGAATTTTTCATTATAGAACTTGGCTTGTATATTCCGATGATGGGCTTCCTCAAATGCACGAGGTCTTCATGAGCAAGCAAGTTGGATGCACACCCACTTAGTTTTCATGTTGAGCTTTCATACACTTATAGCTCTTAGTGCATCCGTTGCATGGCAATCCCTACTCATCGCATTGACATCAATTGATGGGCATCTTCATAGCCCGTTGATTAGCCTCGTCGATGTGAGACTATCTTCTTATTTTTGACTTCTCCTTATTGATCTCTACCCCCACACTCTATTCCACCCATAGTGCTATATCCATGGCTTGCACTCATGTATTGCGTGGGAGTTGAAAAAGCTGAAGCACGTTAAAAAGTATGAACCAATTGCTCGGCTTGTCATCAGGGTAGTGCATGATAAATATTTTGTGTTAAGAAGATGGAGCATGACAGGATTATATGATTTTGTAGGGATAACGTTCTTTAGCATTTTTATTTTGAAAGACATGATTGTTTATTAGTATGCCTAAGTATTGATGTCTTTATATCAAACTATAGACTATTGCTTTGAATCATTCGGATCTTATTATTCATACCGTAAGAGAAAGATTACATGATGAAACATGATAGGTAGCATTCCACAACAAAAATTCTGTTTTTATCATTTTCCTACTCGAGGACGAGCAGGAATTAAGCTTGGGGATGCTTGGTACGTCTTCAACATATCTATAATTTTTGATTGTTCCATGCTATTATAGTATCAATCTTGGATGTTTTATATGCAATTATATGCCATTATATATCATTTTTTGGGACTAACCTATTAACCCAGTGTCGGGGGGATGACCCCCGGGTAGGCAAGCGAACCCGGAGCCCCCTTTTCAAAAAATATCGGGGCAGCCCGTGCCCCGCTCCGCCGGCTGGCCATCCGGCCGGCTTCTCAGCACGAGCCGTCTATCCGATAACCGGCTGACGATGGGTCGGCAGGCATCCCATCGCTCCCCGTGACAAGACGGCCCCCCACGACGGGAGAACATGGCTACAGTACGAACCGTCTCGGGAAGGCGCGCCGGCAAAGCTGCCAACCCTGTTGACCGGGACGGCCGGTGTCAGCACCAGCGCGCCACTGCAGCCCCCCACGACACCGTCTCCTCCGTGACGCTCGAGGCGACAGGCCACTGTGCCGAGCCGCCGGCGGGACCCGCAGCCGGCGGGGCCCAGCAGCCGGCGGGCCCACAGCCGGCTCCAAACGCCGACGTCCGGGTCCCGGCGTGTGTAATTTTACCCACGTAACCCTGGGGGGTCGGGCTATAAGACCCCCCAGGAGGCCTCCATGTAGGGGGGTTGGCACCCATTCGAACCCAGTAGCAACACACGCACACACACTCACAGGAGAGGCCGAGGGAGAGCTAGCTCCTTCTTCCTCCTCCTCCCAAACAGCTCCAGGAGCACCATTGTAACCATTACGGCCTCTGAGCCTATCAACCCATTCGACAGGACTAGGGGTGTTACTGTCGTGGGTGCAAGTCTGACAGTAGTGTGTAGGGGTACGGATGAGAGGGCAGAGCCTAGCTACGGTGCAGGTGTTGCACTCGGATTTACGAGTTCAGGCCCTTCAGCGGTGGAGGTAACAGCCCTACGTCTCGGTGCTCTGGAGCTTGATTACTTGAGTGTATGTGTTACAATATATTGCGAACCCTTGGAATGGAGCTGGGGGCGGCTTATATAGCGAATGCTAGCCCTCCCATGAACGCTGCTATAACTAGGGGTTAAGAGGGGGTTTAAGGGCGCCAGGTAACGGGCGCATTGATTACAATTAATACAGGCGAACGTGCGTCCCGACCGTTGCGCTCCTGGAGTCTCCTGGTCTTCTCTGGTCGAGTGACTTTCGGGTACTCCGAGTGAAACAAGCTGGTCGAGTGAACTATTGCCTCCCGAGTGGTTCGTCGAACTCCGAGTGAATGTCTGTCTGCAGAACTCTTGGTTGCTGATCTGGCCCTGGGGCCCAGTGTAAGGCGTGAGGAGTCCTAGGGTAAGGTCCGTAGGTCAGGCCTGTTACCCTATGTCTAGTACATGCCCTCGTCATTAGCCCCCGAATCGGTTGAGGTTAGGTGGGTCGAGTCAAGGCGAATCCCCAGGCGAGTTGAGCGCAACGGAGGCGCTCAAGAACGCCCGCTGGTCTTTAGACGGCCTTGTCTTCGCGTGGCACCTTGATGGATTCTGGACCGTGTGTCGTCCGAGTGGAATGAGTAGTCTCCGTCCGAATGAAATGAGTAGCCTCCATCCGAGTGAAGTGAGTAGTCCCCATCCGAATGAAATGAGTAGTTTCCATCCGAGTGAAATGAGTAGTCACATGCCGTGTGCCGGAGCGGATCCGAGCATACATGGCACGTCTTCAGAGTGAGAGCAATCGGGTTGCTGGACTCCGGATTTTGCGGGATTTGAAACCATGTTTGAGCGCGTGTGAATGGTTGCTGCGCAACGAGTGGGGAAAGTGGGGCGTGACGCCTCGATTTTCGCCCCGCTTTCCGCGACGTACCGCTGGATCTTCGGTGGCGCGATTTGAGGAGATCTGCGGGCCCACGATTCAGCGGCGCGGATTGGGGAGCAGAACGAGCGGCGATATAAGGGGCCGCCGCATCGGAGAGGGAGAAAGAGACAGATCACCTTTTCCCTAACTTCTCCAGTCCACTCGATCCCTTCTCCCGTAACCCACTCCGCGCGAATCCTCTTCGGCCGCTGGAGGGCTCGGCGGCGATGGCGAAAGACAAGACGGTGAAGCTTGAGAGAGCGAAGAAGGTGGCGAAGGGGAGGAAGGCGCCGAGCTCTCGAGCTGCGCTCCCGCCCGGGTGGATCCAGGGCGACTGGATTCCGCCGACCACCACGGTCGACGACGTCGTCGGGCTCGTCGAGGACGGGCTGATCCGCGACGGGACGTGGAGGCTGCCAGAAGAAGGGGAGACCGAGCCCGTGCCGCGCCCCGGAGAGCGAGTGCTCCTCACCACACACATGGAGCGAGGTTTCTCCATGCCACCCCACCCCTTTTTCGGCGGATTTCTGAATTTCTTCGGTGCTCAACTCCACCACCTGCCTCCGAATGCCATAATGTACCTTGCCACATTTGTTTCTTTGTGTGAAAATTTTCTGGGATGTCCGTCGCACTGGGGTTTATTCAAACACATTTTCACGTGTCGATCTCAATCGGTTAAGAAGGTTGACCCGGATGGAGAGAGGACGCACGTGATTCAGATATGCGGTGGCTTAGGTATCCAGATGAGGGGTAAGAGTGCATTCCCATCTATGTCTTTTCCCGATTCGGTGAGGGGTTGGCAGTCGACCTGGTTCTACTGCAACGACCTGCCGTGCTCTGGCTCGTCGACTGGCCTTCCTTCTTACACGACTGAGAGAGTTCAGACTCCTCCCTCGCTGACGGTTGATAAAGGGGAGAAGACGGATGTAGGGATCTTTGTGACCGCCATGGTTAGTCTGATTCAGGGTGGATTGACTAGCCTGGACCTTCTGGAGGTCTTCCTCAGTCGGAGGATCCAGCCGCTGTAGGAGCGGGCTCACCCCATGTGGCTCTATACTGGAGCTGGTGATCCGACCCGAGTGCATCCGGAAGACGTCGAGGAGAAAACGGTGGAACAGTGGATCAGGTGCATCACTGGCGCGCGTGACAATCCGCGAGGGTCAAGACGGATCCCGCCCTACGACGCTAACAACCAACCGTTGGAGTTGAGGCACGAACTTCCGAGTGGATTATCGATGCGCAAATTATCCAAGTGAACTGACTGAACTATCTGTCTTTACCCTTCATGTCTTGCAGGAGTTCCAGAAGATGTTATCGCCTGTGCCGAATGGAGAACAACTTGCTAGAGGCGTGGGGAGCGAACATGGCAGCGCCGGGGGCAGCTACGCGGAGGATAGCGAGGAGGAAAGCGAGGACTCGGAAGGGAGCGACGAGGTCGAGTCTTCCCTGTCTCTAGAGCTGCGCTCCGGGCACCGCTCCAAACGAGCCCATGATCCGAGTGCTGGCTCGGAGAAGGAGGCGGTTCCGAGTGCTAAGGCTCCGAAACACACTCGGACATCGTCGCCTGCGCCAACTGAGAAGGCCGCCAAGTAGCCCAAGGTCGCTTCCCCGAAGCCTCGGAAGGCTCTGCCCCGGATCAAGGTCACTGTGCCTGTCGCCTCAACGTGAGTATCCTTCTCAGTTTTTCTTTTCTGTTTTTGTCAACTTTCGTGATTCTTCTGACCGAGTGCATCTTATGAACTAGTGCTGCAACCTCGACGACGTCTCCCATGCAGACTAATGGGGACCGCGCCGAGGCTGAGTCGGCAGACGCGGCCACTTCTCGAAAAGGTAACAACGACTTCATTTTTGCTTCGACCAGTCATTCGACTGAAATGCTTTCATCCGATTGAATTGTGTAATGCGACTGATTGCGTCGAGTGATCATAGCACTTGCAGAGGTCATCCACGTCGGAGATGATGATGAAGAGCCGCCGCGGAGGGACACTGAGAAGGAGACCCCAGTTCCGACTGCTCCTCAGGCCACCATACGGAAGACGCCACGGAACGAAGTGCCTCGAGCTCCACCTGCACCCGCCTTGACCGTGCCGCTGGGGCAGGGTTCTTCTCAGGCTAGGGCTGGTCCTGCCGCGGCTCCGTCGACTGCTCTGGCTCCGGTTCCGACTCCTCCCGTCAACATCTTCAATCTGTACAAGGTGCCGGAGGACCAAACTGGGGCCAACAAGGAGGCGATGATCCAGGCGGAACTGATGACCCAACGGCTCAGGAAGATGTGCGCGGCTGGGAAGCTGGCATATGATGCCAGTGCTGCTCTCCAGGAGAATGTTCGAGTAAGTGCCCTTGTAAGTTGATCTCCAATTCTTTTTTCTTCAGTAGGAATTCTAGTTGGAAAATATCCGGTACACCCACTGGGTGTTTTTTGTGTTTGGCCATCACTCGGATCGGGCGGACCGTTCCGAGTGGATACCGTTCCAGTGGGGGCACGCTGAGTGCACCCACTGGGTGTAGTCCCCGAGACTGCCGTCGACTGCAGGCAGTCGGCGGGAGTCTTAGAGCTTAGAACCTGTTCTGTTGTTGTTGTTGTTGTTTTTTTTTGTGTGTTTGGCCATCACTCGGATCGGGCGGGCCGGTTCGAGTGGATACCATTCCAGTGGGGGCACGCTGAGTGCACCCACTGGGTGTAGTCCCCGAGACTGCCGTCGGCCGCGGGCGGTCGGCGGGAGTCTTAGAACTTTTTGTCTCTCCTTTTTTTTTGGTGTTTGGCTATCACTCGGATCGGACGGACCGGTTCGAGTGGATACCATTCCAGTGGGGGCACGCTGAGTGCACCCACTGGGTGTAGTCCCCAAGACCGCCGTCGACTGCGGGCAGTCGACGGAAGTCTTAGAACTTAGAATCTGATACTGGTCAAGCTTGCTCCTCCCTGTCAAAGGGTACTTCAGGATCTGATACTGGTCAAGCTTGTTTCTTCCGGGAGCACCAGTCTTTGGGCACTCGGAATATTTCTTAATGTTAACTGATCTGCTCTTTCTTGTATTCCAGAAAACTTGCGAGCTTGGGACTCAGTACGTGGCACTGGAGAAGGAAACGGCCCAGCTTTGAGTGAATTTGGAGGTGGAGAGAAGGAACACTGCGCGCTCTCAAGCAGAACTCAAGACCATGGGAGGTAAATTTCAATTACTGAGCACACTGCTTTCGCCTTTTTCCATTCTTTGAACCGAGTGACTTCACTCGAACAGATGTGCGTAGTGAAAACCACCGACTCCAAGTGCGGCTCAGAACCTCTGTCTCTTTAGAAACTATGAAGCAGGCACTCGAGAATAAGGACCAGGAACTGGCGGGGGCTCAGCAGGTGGCGAAGGAAAAGACCAAGGCCGCTGAAGAAAAGCTGGCCTCATTCGGGAAGCTTGAAGCAGAGAACGCGTCGCTGAAGAAGGAGGTGCTCGAGCTCAAGAAGCAGCAGACCTAGTGGGAGAGCAAGCTCAAGGCCCAGGCGGAAGTCTATGAGCAAGAGAAGAAGACTCTGAACGAGAAGATCGCCCAGCTGATCGAGAAGAAGAATGCTCTGGAGAGGTACATTGAAGAGTTCACGGAGGAGATGTACACCAAGCTTGCAGGTAATCTTATAGCATCCGAGTAAATTTCAACTTAACTCCGAGTGAACTTCATGCATGCTGATGCTCGGCACTCTTCTTCTTCTTTGTTTACAGAGTACTACCGGGATTTTGAGCTTCAGACTGACAGGATTGAGAGGGATCTGGATCCTTCCAGGTCACTCGTCGGTGACAAGGCTGCTCTAGGTGTCCCGCGGGTGGAATCTCGCATCGAGGACGTCCAAGGTTACATCATTCGTCTGCGGGGGGCACTCGGCAGAATCGACAAGGAACTATGGCCCGAAGACACCTTCGACAGCGACCTGGAAGCCATGATGACTCGTCTCAACGACATTCCCAGTCGAGTGCAAGCGTGGAAGAAGTCGGCTGCTCGCTACGGGGCTAATGTGGCGCTCTCTCTCGTCCGAGTGCACTGCAAGGACGCCAAGGAGGAGAAGCTGAAGTCTCTCCAAGTCGCCAACACGAAGAAACTCCAGTTTGAGGACTTCATGGAGACGTTCATCGAAGCGGCCACTCGGATCGCAGACGGCATCGACCTGGATTCCTTCGTTGAGCCGGCCAGCCCCACAGGAGCGTGAGAAAAACTTTAAGTCTAAACCATTATCCTCGGTATACCGAGTGGAACTGTAACCGTTAAACTCTTTCGGGCTTCGGGCCCGCATACTCGTATTTGCCTTTGAACTCCAGGAGTTATTTGAATGCTTTCCTTCGAGTCTTTCTTTGAAACGTGTTTCAACTTAGGCGAAAGTTGGTTCGCAGCTAAGCCTCCGAGTGAGAGGGAAGCTCTTCACTCGGAGCGACATTTTGACTTGGGCGAAAGCTGGTTCGCAGCCAAGCCCCCGTGTGAGAGGATCGCTCTTCACTCGGAGTGGCGTTTTAACTTGGGCGAAAGCTGGTTCGCAGCCAAGCCCCCGAGTGAGAGGATCGCTCTTCACTCGGAGTAGCATTTTAACTTGGGCGAAAGCTGGTTCGCGGCCAAGCCCCCGAGTGAGAGGGACACTCTTCACTCGGAGTAGCGTTTTTAACTTGGGCGAAAGCTGGTTCGCAGCTAAGCCCCCGAGTGAGAGGGACGCTCTTCACTCGGAGTAGCGATTTTAACTTGGGCAAAAACTGGCTCGCAGCCAAGTCCCCGAGTGAGAGGATCGCTCTTCACTCGGAGTAGCGATTTTAACTTGGGCGAAAGCTGGTTCGCAGCCAAGCCCCCGAGTGAGAGGATCGCTCTTCACTCGGAGTAGTGATTTTAACTTGGGCGAAAGCTGGTTCGCAGCCAAGCCCCCGAGCGAGAGGGACGCTCTTCACTCGGAGTAGCGATTTTAACTTGGGCGAAAGCTGGTTCGCAGCCAAGCCCCCGAGTGAGAGGATCGCTCTTCATTCGGAGTAGTGATTTTAACTTGGGCGAAAGCTGGTTCGCAGCCAAGCCCCCGAGTGAGAGGATCGCTCTTCACTCGGAGTAGCGATTTTAACTTGGGCGAAAGCTGGTTTGCAGCCAAGCCCCCGAGTGAGAGGATCGCTCTTCACTCGGAGTAGTGATTTTAACTTGGGCGAAAGCTGGTTCGCAGCCAAGCCCCCGAGTGAGAGGATCGCTCTTCACTCGGAGTAGCGTTTTAACTTGGGCGAAAGCTGGTTCGCAGCCAAGCCCCCGAGTGAGAGGGATCACTCTTCACTCGGAGTAGCGTTTTTAACTTGGGCGAAAGCTGGTTCGCAGCCAAGCCTCCGAGTGAGAGGGACGCTCTTCACTCGGAGTAGCGTTTTTAACTTGGGCGAAAGCTGGTTCACAGCCAAGCCTCCGAGTGAGAGGGACGCTCTTCACTCGGAGTAGCGTTTTTAACTTGGGCGAAAGCTGGTTCACAGCCAAGCCTCTGAGTGAGAGGGACGCTCTTCACTCGGAGTAGCGTTTTTAACTTGGGTGAAAGCTGGTTCGCAGCCAAGCCTCCGAGTGAGAGGGACGCTCTTCACTCGGAGTAGCTTTTGACTTAGGCAAAAACTGGTTTGCAGCTAAGTTGAACGGCGTACACCCACTGGGGTTGTAAGCCAGAGAATGCGTACAAATGAACTTCAATGTGGAACTGGAAAAGTCATACTTTTATTCACCGAATAACACTCGAGTACTTTTATTACATCTCATCATCGAGTATAAAATCGTCGCAGCAAATCCGCATTCCAAGCACGGGGCTCGCCTGCTTGCTTCTGAAGGTTGTACAGGTGGTACGCTCCGTTGTGCAGAACTTTTGAAATGACGAAAGGACCTTCCCACGCAGGAGCGAGCTTGTGAGGTCGCTGCTGATCCACTCGGAGCACAAGATCTCCTTCCCGAAAGGTCCGACTTCTGACGTGTCTGCTGTGAAAACGTCGTAGATCTTGCTGATAAATGGTCGAACGAATAAGAGCCATCTCTCTCTCCTCTTCCAGGAGATCAACCGCGTCTTGCCGCGCCTCCTCTGCTTCAGCTTCAGAGTATAGTTCCACTCGGGGCGAATTGTGGAGCAAGTCACTCGGCAAGACAGCTTCAGCTCCGTACACCATGAAGAAGGGAGTGCGATTGGTGGACCGATTGGGGGTCGTCCTCAAGCCCCAAAGAACCGATGGCAACTCGGTGACCCAGGCTCCAGCTGCATGATCCAAATCGCGCATGAGTCGCGGCTTTAACCCCTGAAGTATCAGTCCATTTGCTCTCTCAGCTTGCCCATTCGACTGCGGGTGCGCCACAGATACATAGTCGACTCGGGTACCTTGGGCGGCATAGAACGCCCTGAACTCTTCTAAGTCGAAGTTTGAACCATTGTCAGTGATGATGCTGTGGGGCACGCCGTATCTGAAGACTATATCCTTCATGAACTTGATCGCTGTACGAGAATCTAGCTTCTTGATGGGTTTGGCCTCAATCCATTTGGTGAATTTATCGACTGCGACCAGCAAGTGGGTGAATCCACTCGCCCCTGTCTGGAGGGGTCCCACCATGTCAAGTCCCCAGACTGCAAACGGCCAGACGGGTGGAATTGTCTTCAGAGCAGACACTGGTTTGTGGGATAAGTTTGCATAGAACTGGCACCCGGCACAGTGTTGGACTATCTCCTGCGCAGCTTCATTGGCACGTGGCCAGAAGAAACCGGCTCGGTAAGCTTTAGCCACGATTGTCCGAGAGGATGCGTGGTGTCCACAAGTTCCCGAGTGAATCTCCTCCAGGATCAATCGACCTTCTTCCGGCGAAATGCAGCGCTGAGTCACACCGGTGACGCTGTTCCTGTACAACTGATCGCCCATCACTGTAAAGGCCTTGGACCAGCGAATAATCTGGCGGGCTTCAGCTTCATCTTCTGGAAGTTCTTGCCTGAGCAGGTATGCAATGTAAGGCACTGTCCACTCGGGTGTGATTGCTAGGACCTCCATGACCAAATCAATGACTGCCGGGACCTCGACTTCAGTCGGATCAGAAGGACTGACCGTTTGTGGGGGCTCTTCCGTGAAGGGATCTTCTTTTACCGTCGGAGAACGTAAATGCTCGAGGCACACATTGCTGGGTATGGATTTCCGGGTGGACCCGATCTTTGCCAGATCGTCTGCCTCCTGATTCTTGGCTCGGGGAACGTGATGCAGCTCCAGACCTTCAAATTTCTTCTCCAACTTTCTCACTGCGTTGCAGTATCCTGTCATAGCGGGGCTTCTGATATCCCACTCCTTCATCACTTGGTTCACAACTAGATCCGAGTCTCCGTAGACCATCAGGCGCCGGAGGCCGAGTGAGATGGCCATACGTAGACCATAAAGGAGCGCTTCGTACTCGGCTTCGTTGTTGGAGGAATCAAAGTGAATCTGCAGAACATATCTGAGACGATCGCCCTTCGGAGATACTAACACAACTCCAGCTCCTGAACCATTCAGCATCTTGGAACCGTCAAAGAACATGGTCCAGTGTTCCGGGTGACTTTGAGTCGGTTGCTGCTGTTCAGTCCACTCGGCTAGGAAATCGGCTAATGCTTGGGACTTGATCGCCTTTTTCGCCTCGAACTTGATGTCCAGGGGCAGGAGCTCGATAACCCACTTCGCCACTCGACCAGTCGCATCCCGATTGTTCATGATCTCAGACAGCGGGGCGTCGCTGACGACTGACACAGTGTGCTCTTGGAAGTAATGGGCTACTTTCTTCGCAGTCAGGTAAATGCTGTACACGAGCTTCTGGTAATGAGGATACCTCTGCTTGGACGGAGTCAGAACTTCAGAAATATAATAGACTGGGCGCTGAACTTTGTAAGCCTTGCCCTGTTCTTCTCGCTCGACTGTGAGGACAGTACTGACAACTTGACCAGTGGCCGCAATGTACAAGAGCAACGGCTCGTTGCTATTCGGAGCGGCAAGCACCGGCTGGGTGGAAAGCAGAGCTTTGAGCTCAACAAACGCTGCTTGTGCTTCAGCAGTCCACTCGAACGAATTAGATTTCTTCATCAATCGGTACAGGGGCAGTGCCTTCTCACCGAGACGGGAGATGAATCAGCTCAGAGCTGCGAGGCAACCCGTGAACTTCTGCACATCATGAAGACGTTCAGGACGTTTCATTCGTACAATCGCCCCGATCTTCTCAGGATTGGCATCTATCCCTCGTTCGGAAACGAGGAAACCGAGTAACTTGCCTCCAGGAACCCCGAAAGTGCACTTCACCGGATTCAGCTTGATATCATACTTCCGCAGATTTGCGAAAGTTTCGGCTAGGTCAGCCAGCAGGTCGGAACCTTTTCTGGACTTAACCACTATGTCATCCATGTATGCCTCGATGTTCCGACTGATATGTTTATGCAAACACTTCTGCACCATGCGCATGAAAGTGGCACCAGCATTTTTAAGACCGAATGGCATGGTGATATAGCAGAAAAACCCGAATGGGGGTGATAAAGGCTGTTTTTATTTCATCTGGCCCATACAGTCGGATCTGGTGGTACCCGGAGTACGCATCCAGAAAAGACAGTCGCTCGCAGCCCGCGGTGGAATCCACGATTTGATCTATACGGGGGAGCGGGAAATGATCCTTGGGGCAGACCCGATTGATGTGCTTGAAATCAATGCACATTCGGAGAGACTTGTCCTTCTTAGGGACCATGACGACGTTGGCGAGCCACTCGGAGTGGTACACCCCACGGATGAACTCGGCTGCCAGGAGCCGAGCAACTTCTTCGCCAATGACCTTCCTCTTCTGTGTAGCAGAGCGACGGAGATGCTCCTTCACAGGTTTCGCCTTTGGGTCGACTCGCAAACGGTGCTCAGCCAGCTCCCTGGGTACACCCGGCATGTCGGATGGTTTCCATGCGAAGATGTTCCAGTTCTCACGGAGGAACTGGATGAGCGCTTCTTCCTATTTGCTGTCGAGTGTTGTTGATATGTTGGTGGGAGCAGCATTGGGATCTTCCGGGTGGACGTGCACAGGCTTCGTGTCACCGGCCGACTGAAATGCAGAATCTGCAGCTGGCTTCTTGGAGCGCAGCAGATCACTCGGATCGGCGTTCTTCTTGTACTCCTCCAGTTCCACCATGGCCATCTGCTCATCAGCTATCTTGGACCCTTGCTGCAAACACTCTTCCGCGCGCTGTCGACTGCCAGTGACTGTGATCATACCTTTGGGGCCAGGCATCTTCAACTTGAGATACACATAACATGGATGGGCCATGAAACGTGCTTATGCCGGCCGACCAAGGATGGCATGGTAGGCGCTGCGAAAGTCGACCACTTCGAAGGTCAACCTTTCCTTCCGGAAGTTCTTGTTGTCTCCAAAGACCACATCCAGGGCGATCTGCCCGAGTGACTTTGCTTTCTTGCCGGGGATCACTCCGTGGAACTGCATGCTGCTCTCGCTGAGTCGGGACATCGGAATGCCCATCGCTTGCAGAGTATCAGCGTACAGTATGTTCAGTCCGCTTCCTCCGTCCATGAGGACCTTGTGCAATCGGACTCCTCCCACGACTGGATCGACCACCAGCGCCTGCCGCCCAGGGGTGGCAATATAGGCTGGGTGGTCCGACTGGTCAAAGGTGATCGGAGTCTTCGACCAGTTCAGAAACTTTGTCGTCGCCGGCGCTGCCATGTTCACTTCTCGGTTGATAACTTTCAACCGGCTCCTGCTCTCTACATCTGCGAAGATCATCAGGGTTGCGTTGACACTGGGAAAAGGTTCATCTTTGTCTCCATCATCAGCGTCTTCTGGCTGAATCAACAGTCTGCACTATCGAGTGGTATGCTTGGGCAATATCAGATTGCCCTCTTCGTCTTTCCTGGTGTGGATGTGACACGGCAAATCGAGGACATCTTGGCCTGACTGATCTCTCTTTTTCTTCGGGGTCCATTTTTCCTTGGCCTTCCCCTTGTTCTTGGCTTGACCGGCCAGAGCGGCAGCCTCGGCCTGAGCCGGACCATCAGCCTTGCGCTTCGGCTTCCGACTAGGATTACTGTTTCCGGGGTTGGGCTCGCTGGTTTTCCCTTTGCCGTTACGGAGACGGTCTTCCTCTTCCCCGTTTGCGTACCGAGTGGCTATCTCCATCATTCGGCTCATGGTCAAAGATCCTGACCGACCAAATTTCAGGATGAGCTCCCAATATCTGACTCCTGCCTTGAAGGCGCAGACGGCTTGATGCTCTGTGACGTTCTCCACCACGTGATGCAAGGTTGTCCACCGCTGGATGTACTCCCTCAATGTTTCATTCGGTTTCTGCACACAATGATGTAGCTCAGACAATCCAGCCGGGCGTTTGCACGTGCCCTCGAATGTTTTGATGAACACTCGGGTCAAATCTTCCCAGCAGTATATGTTGGCCGGAGCGAGTTGATTGAGCCAGGCGCAGGCGGACCCTTCAAGCATCAATGGCAAATGCTTCATAGCCACATAGTCATTTCGTCCTCCAATCTGCATAGCCACTCGGTAATCCTCTAACCAAGTTTCTAGCTTGGACTCACCGGTGAACTTGCTTACTCCAGCCGCCAATCTGAAGTTTGGCGGAATCTCGGCGGCCCTGTTGGCTCTGCTAAAACACTCGGGTCCGGAGACGAATGCTCCACTTCCACTCGGACGATCTCTGTCCAAGTTTTCTCTCTGAGCTCTGCCTCTGTCGACCAGGTTCTGAGCGAGAACGGATCTTGCGTTGAACTGTGGGTCACGGTAGTCGACTGGCTCTCTCTGGCGATAACCGTCACCATGACGGGGAGGGCTGGCCCTCCGATCGTTGCCGTAAGGACGCCTGGCATCGTACGGCCGGGGTGCGTACGAGCCATCCCACGGAGGGGGCGACTGCATGTGGCGACGATCGTCCTGACACCGCGGAGGCATATTCCGACTGCGACCCTGCCCCGAGTAGTGGTCCCGGTGGTGGTCTTGGTCGTTACGCCACGGAGGCGAGCGCTTGTTTCTCCTTGGAGACACTGGGCTGTGGGCCGACTGAACTGTGTCAGCCCTAACGGATCTGCTGTGAATCCGGTTGCGCGACTGGGATACTGCCGAATTTTGCTCCTCAGCCGCCTTGAGCAGGGCCCGGATCTACCGAAGACCCTCCCCCGCCTCGGATCGGGACGGCTCAATGGAATCTGCTATCCGAGTGGCCGCCGCCAGATTCTGGACGGGAGTGCGGAATACCTGGAAACTCTGTTGCTGGTCATTCGAGAATAACTGCCGCTGTCGCCGACTGGAACTGGGCTGATGCTGTCTGCGGGCGCGATCGTCGAGTGCCTTCTGGAGCGCTTCCAGACGATTGCGCTCAGCCAAGTTGGCCTGGCGCATGGCCTCTGTCGGTTCTAAATCCGGCATATCTCGTAGTAGGGGTCCTAAGCTAGGCGTCTTGGCATGATAGTAACAGGATGAACGAGGGACACAGAGCTTTTACCCAGGTTCGGGCCCTCTCGAAGAGGTAATACCCTACGTCCTGCTTTTGATTGTATTGATATGGGGTATAGTACAGAGTACATGTGGCTACCACGAGATTGTTCTAATGACTATCAGTCGTTCTATTGACTAGCCTGGCCTCGGTTTATATATGCACCGGAGGCCTAGGGTTTAGGAGAGTCCTCGTCTAGGGCGCCAAGTCTTGTGGAATCTTCCTTGTATTCATCATGGGCTGCCCGAAGTGGCCCATTAGTGAACCGCTATGGGGGTTCTCGGCCCGACCCACTGGTCGGGAGACGACGTGGTGAGTACCCCCTAGTCCAGGACACCGTTAGTAGCCCCCTGAACCGGTCTTCAAGTTGGGGACGCTCCTCGGTTCTTCTGAACTGTTCTTCGTCTTCGGTCGTCGGTCTTGAAAACTGGTTCAACAAATCTTCCCATCTCCGATCTTGAGGATCGCCGAGGTGTATCCGAAGAGTTCATACGTCGAGTATCTGAGGAGCCCCTTTAGGTTCTTGGCCTTTATCAATGCCTTGTTATTTTTTACGCCACACCTCGGGTTCGAAGTGTTTCCAGTGCGGCAGTGTCCTCTTTGCATCCAGGCTCCAACGCCTTACTGCATCCGAGGTGTCTTTTGCAGCCGAGCTCCAACGCCGGTCTATATCCGAGCTCCAGCGTCGGACTGGATCCGAGGAGGCATAGAGTACCTCGTCTTTGAAAAAGTTTGAAGGAGGTTATCCGAGCTTAACGCCGAAAAAGTTCTCTATGGAGCCAGCCACTCACAGCCGAGCTTTATGACGAACTGCTTCCGAGGTGGTGTTTTATAGAATTGTTTCCGATTGGTGCAATTTATTCTCTGCCGAGATGTATAACCAGTAGCCCTCAAGGTGTGTGCCGACATAAAATCCGGGATGCACCTGAAGGATAAAATAAAACCGCTGATCCCAGTAGCCCCTGAGACTCAGGTCAATTTGCGAAATCGGCCTGAGGATCAATTCCTTGCTCGGCAGCATACTTAAAAACAGAAACGCGGTGTGCATAGTTCTCGAGACTCAGGCTGGGTGCGGCCGACCAACCTGAGGATTGTAATCTCCTCGGAAACTATTCGGCACTTTGAATTTTCTGCATTGAATTATCAATGTAGTAGCCCCCGAGCCACTGGTCGGGTGGCAACACCAGATCAGGGGATCGATGTAACCCGATAATGGCTTTTAAGTGAGAAGCGCGAAGCCCAGTAGCCCCTGAGCCTTAATTTGGGCAAGGGTGGCCGAATTAAGGATCGATATCCGGGGTAAATTGATCTTAATCACAATTTATGTGTAATGATTGTACGTATCCAAGTACTTTACATCATTAATGCTCGGATCCTCATTGTACAAAACTTTGTTGACCGACCATCGGCTTCAACCTCCTCGGCCAGTAGCCGAGGAGTGTTTGTCCTACTTTATAAAGCCTTTATAAGGGCAAAGATTTACGGCAAACAAGGCAATCCGGCCATATGGTTTTATAAACAAAGGTACGCGGAGAGATATGTTATATTACTTTTTAACATAAGAAACATCTTCCAAAAAAAATAGTCCCACTATCGGTTCCTTTCTTTGGGTTGTCATGCTAAGCAGGATGATGTAACTTCACCTCCGATCTAAGTGGGAGAAAAATAGTGAAGATCAATTCGGGAGAAATTTCCGAAGTATGCGGCTTAAAAAAACCGAGATTTTCACTTCCGTCGTTGCCGACCAATTATATTCTTGAGATCGCTAGCTTTCGGCTTCACCCAGTCTGAGGTACTAACCCGGATAACCCGGTAGTATCAATCACAGAGGTGCTCCCTTTACCCCCTAGCCAAACAATCGGGAACGTAGGGGGTAAGCACAGGAGCTAGGCAACCCAGCTTGGCCAGATCTCAAGTCAAATTGATGCATATTGTGGCTTTATAACGATTTATGGGAAGGCAGCGTTCGTATATTAAATACAAATGCTATATGTTATTTTGACTCCATTGCGACTGTTTATAATTTGAAAGTGGCCCATCGTCGGCTTCCCCCACCCCCCTTTGTAGATACTACGCAGGGTGTTTCCACAATAACAAGACAACCCTTAGCCGACGTCTCGGTGCCCGGAGGCGGTTGTGTTAGCAGAAACGAGGCAATCAGATATGCAGGATTTATAACTTTCACTTAGTCATAGGAGCTTAACGTTGGGAGGCCAGTTACTAGCCCCCGGTAGTGTTCGGTGTCAGCCGAGGACAAACCGTCAGCACTTCGGCCAACTGCATGAAAGGCACATCGTTTAACACGGGGTGACCTCTATCGATCTATAGGTTGACCAGTCATCGGATCGCTGACCAGTTTATGCTTATTGTGACAGTCAGTTTTCGGCTTTCTCCACTGAGGCGCTTGACCAGCTAAACCGGAAGCACAATCGTAGTGGTTCTCCCTTTACCCTTAGCTGAACAATCGGAAACGTAAGGGTAAGCACAGGAGCCGGGCAACCCAATTATTGACCAAAGACACAATTCGAAACCGATGCATATAAAGCAATATCCGAGAACGTTTTACCGAGGACTCCATGGAGTACCTTGGCGTTTGGTGGGTTAGGCTCTAGTCGCAGCCCCCCGGTGTTTGGAGTGTTTGGGCGTGCCGAGGTGCAGCTCGGCAGGGAAGTTGCCGAACTACGGGTCGAAAAAGATTTCCTGAGCCGAATTATTATGCATGGCACCTCGGTCAAGAGGATGTCCTGCCTCCTGAAAGAAAAACATACAAATAGCTTAAAAGTGCCATAAGCTCGAAAAGAAAAAAAACTTATGTAAAAACTTGGCGTCCGAACTAAATCAAGTTTTTTGGTGCCAATCCGAAAATTGGTCATAAAATTAGTTTGTTCTTCCGTCGTGCTTTAACATGACACATCCGATCTCAAGAGTTCAAGCGGGTCAGCCATCGGCTTCAACCTCCTATTCCCGAAGGCGGAGTGCTTCTCAGGCCAGTTTAGCGAACCAAACTCGAGCGGCTGTAGAGAGAAACCAGGCTATCCGGCTATTGACCACACACTCGTGTCGAGAAAGGAGTGGTAGAAAAAGACTTTGCAACGACCAAGAAGAAAACACATTTATTATAAAACGGCTCATACAAATTTAAGAGCCCCCAGTTAACATGGGTAAAAGGAGTGTTTTTAACAAACAGAGTTTTTGTCTAACACAAATATAATGCTTGGTCGAACCGAATAAAAACTAAACATTTAAAAAAAATTGAGCATGAAAGCGACTTAGCTGGTTAATGTGCTCGGTGTTGATGACGCGGTCTGAGCTTGCAACGGGTCGAGATCCCAGCCCCCAAGCCGGTCCTGGGGTGGCCGAGCGAAGAGCTCGGCTGATGAAGTGGCAGCACAAAACTGCCGATGTGCCGAGGCGAAGCCCCTGGTCTAGCCGAGGAGACAGAGTAGGTCGGCAGGGTGACGCCGGAGTAGGTCAATGAAGCGATGGTGAAGTCCCCGGTCCGGCCGAGGTGTCCGAGCGAAAAGCTCGGCTTGATGAAGTGGTAGTACAACACTGCCAATATGTTGAGGCGAAGCCCCCGGTCCGTCCGAGCTGACGAAGCTGGTTGGCTGGTGACGCCGAAGTCCCCGGAGTAGGTTGATGAAGAGATGGCGAAGCCCCCGGTCTGGCCGAGATGTTGGAGCAGGTCGGTAAGGTGACGTTGCAGCCCCCATGCCAGCCGAGGTGTCAAAGCAGGTCGGCGTGGTGGACATCGGCTTGAATAAGCAACGGCGCGGCGATGCCGACGCAGGTCAAAACTTGTGACGCGGACAATGCCGGCTTGAGAAGTGACCGCGCGGCGATGCTGGCGCGCCCGACCCGTGCAATCCGTGGGGCGACGATCTTGTCTTGCTGATTATTTGTCCTCCGCGATGCCGAACTCTTGGTCAGCTTGCCAAGGTGAAGATCCGAGGTGGTTGCCGTCGGCTCGATGAAGTGACGGCGCAGTCGATGCTGGCGCAGGTCGGCAGCCGTGGAGCAACATGGTCGGGCCGGTTTGATATCGGCGCGACGGTGAAGATTACCTCGGAAAAGATTCAAAATTTGTGGCACATGTTTGAAAACAACACACAATACCCTAAGAAAAATTCCTCCAAAAAGGATGTCCAATACCCCGTTCATCAAGAAAGATGAACTCGGGTCGGATTCGTTTTCGCGCAGAAAACAGATCCGAAAATTGATGCACTCATCGGACGTTTCCCGGAGTTTGAACGGTCGGATCGAGCTGAAATTTTTAGGGGAGATTGAAATAGGAATTCCGCAGCCGATGAATGGTGGGATCTTCCAAAGGACGTCCGAGCTGACTGCTGGACTCCTCGCCCTAAACTCGTCCAGATTCCCGTCCAGATTCGACAGGGCTCCGGTATATCGGAGATCGCCGGAGATTCCTCCATCGGAACGCGACGAAATTTTGCAGGGTTGTTCGAGACTCAATTCCGCACAATTCCAACAAAGAAATCGTCAAAGCGACGCTCGAGGAGACGGGGACGGCGAACACGAATCCGATGTCCAGAAAAAACTACATGATCGCGCGAGGGCAATGTTGACGTTGAGCCCCCGAGCACCATGGACGCTTTTTCCATGATCCCGGATGAGATCAGAGTTGATGATGACGAAGACATCCATCCGAACTTGACGATCCGAAGAGAAGCATAGTCTTCGGTCCAGCCAAGGTGACCAGTCGGGTCAGCGACGAAGATGCCGACGCTGACGATGTAGCTCGGTTCCGACGCGTAGATCGCGGTGGAGCCGATCTGAATCCTCATCGCACTGCGGCGCCTACCCAGCAGGCTCTCAATGAAAGCACCAATGTCGGTTCTAAATCCAGCATATCTCGTAGTAGGGGTCCTAAGCTAGGCGTCTTGGCACGATAGTAACAGGATAAACGAGGGACACAAAGCTTTTACCCAGGTTCGGGCCCTCTCGAAGAGGTAATACCCTACGTCCTGCTTTTGATTGTATTGATATGGGGTATAGTACAGAGTACATGTGGCTACCACGAGATTGTTCTAATGACTATCAGTCGTTCTATTGACTAGCCTGGCCTCGGTTTATATATGCACCGGAGGCCTAGGGTTTAGGAGAGTCCTCGTCTTGGGCGCCAAGTCTTGTGGAATCTTCCTTGTATTCATCATGGGCTGCCCGAAGTGGCCCATTAGTGAACCGCTATGGGGGTTCTCGGCCCGACCCATTGGTCGGGAGACGACGTGGTGAGTACCCCCTAGTCCAGGACACCGTCAGCCTCCAAAGCCTGAGCCTCGGGGGTCGTCCCAACGATGGGCGTCTGGAGGGCCTGCTCGGTCATGCGCTGCTGTTCCTCCCTCTGCTGCCGAGTGAGAGGTCGGGGGATGTACTCGTCGTACTCGTCGTCACGCCGGTCCCTGCCGCCGCCAAGATCAGCGTGCGACGGGTCGCCGTTCTCCGCGCTGCCGCGGCCGTATCCAGGCGGACTGGGCGGGGAATCAGCCATCAGCACCTCCGCGGCGGGATCGCTGCTCTCGCACTCGGATAAGCTTTCCGAGTGCTCATATACGGAGGCCAACAGATCGAAGACAGGTTCATCGGGCTCGATTGCCGCGATTTGCGGGGCTGCAGCCTGAAGGGCCGCCGCGTGCCTAATCCACCGCTGAAGCCGCGAGCGTCCGGAGCGCTTGCGACGACGGCTGGTAGAGAGCGAAGAAGTCGACTGATAAGGAGTCGACGGTTGCCGGACAAGGACGCCGAAGGAACTCGCGTGGAAGTGCACCGCGCCGCGGACGGGCAACGCCTCGACATCCAGCGGGGCTTCCTGGAGCCACGCCGAATCGTCAGCGATGAAGCTGAGGACGCCGAAACGGATCTCGCCATCCAGAGTCAGTCCGCTGCCGGAAACCATGGTGATGGTGGAAAAAATGCAACTACGCCGGAAGTCGCTAGACGCCTGCCCCACGGTGGGCGCCAACTGTCGTGGGTGCAAGTCTGACAGTAGTGTGTAGGGGTACGGATGAGAGGGCAGAGCCTAGCTACGGCGTAGGTGTTACACTCGGATTTACGAGTTCAGGCCCCTCAGCGGTGGAGGTAACAGCCCTACGTCTCGGTGCTCTGGAGCTTGATTACTTGAGTGTATGTGTTACAATAGATTGCGAACCCTTGTAATGGAGCTGGGGGCGGCTTATATAGCGAATGCTAGCCCTCCCATGAACGCTGCCATTACTAGGGGTTAAGAGGGGGTTTAAGGGCGCCAGGTAACGGGCGCATTGATTACAATTAATACAGGCGAACGTGCGTCCCGACCGTTGCGCTCCTGGAGTCTCCTGGTCTTCTCTGGTCGAGTGACTTTCGGGTGCTCCGAGTGAAATAAGCTGGTCGAGTGAACTCTTGCCTCCCAAGTGGTTCGTCGAACTCCGAGTGAATGTCAGTCTGCAGAACTCTTGGTCGCTGATCTGGCCCTGGGGCCCAGTGTAAGGCGTGAGGAGTCCTAGGGTAAGGTCCGTAGGTCAGGCCTGTTACCCTATCTCTAGTACATGCCCTCGTCAGTTACCTCCCCGGAGGGCCCTGAACCTGGGTACGCCTTGTGTCTCCCGCTCGCGCATGCCGACCTCGCTTCCGGAACCCACCGGCGTCCTCACGCAGCCCCCCACTTTTAGCCATCTCATGGCATCTGCCGCGATTTCACCATGACAGTTGGCGCCCACCGTGGGGCTGCTCGCGGCGTCGGCCGGAGTCAAGTTCTGGACGAGGCCCTTCACCAGCTCCGGCGAGCGCATCACGCACGGCTTGGTCCGCGCGCCCCGCGCGGCCAACCCGGCCGGCTGCAACGCATCACCTGGCGCAGACGCCGTCTGTCCCGCAGGCTGCCTCGTCGTCCCTTTCGGCACGCTGCGCGTCTTCGTTGCGCTCGTCCCTGACGAGTACCCCAGTGAGGTACGCAGCTTCACCGACTCGCCCGTCCCCGTTAGCTGTGCCGCCTCCGACGACGGCGCGAACCTCTGTGCCCGCGCGGAGGTGCTGACCATCCGCGCTAGCTCCGGCTCCTCACGTGACAAGGAGAAGGCCGCCGCGGCTGCCGCCACCGCGGCTGCGGCCCTGCCCCGCTGGGTCGACCCGCTCCGCGAGACGATCCGGAGCCTGCAAGCCCCCATCACGCCCGACGCCGAAACGGCGGCAGCAGCGGCTCAGCTCAACGAGGACCGTGAGCACCTGCTGGTCGAGGCCACGACGCTCGCGGCAACACGGCTTCGGCTGGAGTCCGCCCAGCAAGAGTATGACAGCATCCACGGCTTCACGCCGGTCGCTGCCGAGCCCAGCCGGGTCGCGGAAGTGCGGGTCCATGGAGGCGCGATCGGCCGTGCGCTAGGCGCAGGCCGGCCTGTCTACGACACCCCCGTCAAGAACATGCGCTCGGCGCAGGCGGCCATGGCGGATCTCGAGTTCCTGGAGGGCGAGGAGCAGCTGCAGCAGCAGCAGCGCATCCGCGACCTCATCACCGCGGTGACCGAGCAGCAGAGGCGTTTCGACCCGGCCCAGCCATCCGCCTCCGCTTCGGGAAACACCGCGAACCCGGAAAGGGCCCTTCGGGACACGCAGCAGGCGTCTTCCCCTGCTGGCTCGACGAGTCGCGGCTGTGGCCGGCGCCGGGCAAGCCGGAGCTGGCACAACCGCATCGCGGCCACTGGCGACGGCGTTGCCAACGAGACTGCCGGTGACGGCCTGGTCCAGCAGCCGGAACTTCCTCTCCCGCCGCCTCGACAACCCCGGCCGACTTCCGCCGGTGCGGTGCCACGTGGCCCCGTCACAAGCCGGCAGGGACCCCGCGAGCCCTATGACGAAACCGACGCCTGCCACCTCATCGACCGACTGGCGCGGTCCACGCTCCTCGAGGAGGAGAGCTCCGTTAGCCCCGCGTGTTTCGGACCCCGCATCCGCGAGGAGACCTTCCCCAAAGGATTCACGCTGGCTCGCGACACCCCCAAGTACAGCGGCATCACTAAGCCGGAAGACTGGCTAACTGACTACACCACGGCCGTCGGCATCGCCGGCGGCAACCGGCGCGTGGCGGTCCGCTACGTCCCCCTCATGCTGCTCGGCTCGGCTTGGACATGGCTTAACAGCCTGAGGGCCGGCAACGTCAATTCCTGGCTGGACTTCGAGGATGCATTCGTGCGCAACTTCACCAGCACGTACAAGCGTCCGGGTCGGCCTCGCCAGCTCTCCATGTGCGTCCAGGGTCCGAGCGAGCCTCTCCGCGACTTCCTCACGCGGTGGACTGAGCTGTGCAACTCCTGCGAAGGGGTTCACGAAGTGCAAGCCGTTCAGTACTTTGTCGACGGGTGCCGAGACGGCTCCCTGCTCAAGCACCGCCTGATGTGCGACGAGCCGGACACCCTGGCGGAGGTCATGGCGGTGGCGGAGAAGTACGCCACGGCCGACTCCGCGATGCACGTAAAGATCATGGTCGACGCAGACGGCAAGCCGGTCCCGGTCCAGCCGGCCGCCCCGAAGCCGGCTGGCAAAACCAACCAGCGCCGGCAAGACAACAACAACAAGCGGAAGGCCGAGCAGTCGGCTCCTCGTTACAACAATCAGCAAGTGGCCGTCGTGGCGGAGGAGCAGCCGGCCGAGCAAGGCGGCGTCAAGAAAAAGCGCACCGGCAAGACGGCCTGGCAGCCCAAGTTCTCCTTCGAGCAGATGCTGGACGCCCCATGCAAGCACCACAGCGGAGCGAAGCCTTCCACGCACACTCTCCGGAACTGCAGCATCACCCAGCGCCTGATGCACGGCGACTTCCCACCACCACCGCCCGGTCCCGACCCGCAGCTCCCGCCGCCTCCCCCACCACCTCCGGCAGCCGACGCCCTCGCCAACAACCCCTACCCTCAGCAGGACGCTGCCTACGTCATCTTCACCAGCGAGGGCGACGACAAGCATAGCAAGCGCAAGTACCAGCACGAGGTAAACGCCGTTGTCCCCCCGGTCCCCCAGTACATGCACTGGTCCGACCGTCCTGTCAATTGGACCCGGGAGGACCACCCGGCCGTGATGCCCACGCCGGGTGGCTACGCGCTCGTCCTCGACCCCACCTTCGTCGCTGAGAAGCGCACCTGCCACTTTTCGCGGGTGCTGATCGATGGAGGCAGCAGTATCAACATCCTCTACCGTGACACCATGGTCAAGCTCGGCATCGAGGAGGGCCAACTACAGCCCACCCAGACGGTGTTCCACGACATCGTGCCAGGTGCCTCGTGCTCCCCCATCGGACGGGTGCGGCTGGACGTGATGTTCGGCACCAGCACCCATTTCCGCCAAGAGCCAATCTGGTTCGAAGTGGTCAACCTCGCCAGCCCCTACCACGCGCTTTTGGGTCGGCCCGCCATGGCCAAGTTCATGGCGGTTCCGCACTATGCATACATCAAGATGAAGCTGCCGGGTCCCAAGGGCATCATCACCATCACCGGCGACTACAAGAAGTCCCTGGAGTGCGCCAAAGCCGGCTCCAAGCTGGCCGAGTCGCTGGTCATCGCCGAGGAGAGGCGCCAGCTCGACCGTCTTGTCGCGCTGGCTGGCGAGCAGCCGGTCATGCCGGCTCAGCTCAAGCAGCCGGCCGATGAGGGGTCCTTCAAGCCGGCCAAGGGCACAAGGAAAGTTTTGCTCGACCCGTCCAACCCCAACTCCAGCGAGTACGTCGTCATGGCCTCCGGCCTCGACAGCAAATAGGAAGGCGAGCTCGTCGACTTCCTCCGTGAGAATCGGGATATCTTCGCATGGTCCCCTAAAGACATGCCGGGTGTTCCGAGGAAGTACGCCGAGCACAAACTCCACGTCCTGCCGGATGCCAAGCCGGTCCGGCAGCCACTACGCCGCTTCTCCGAGGAGAAGCGAAGAACCATTGGCGAAGAGATCTCCCGGCTGCTCAAAGCCGAGTTAATCATGGAAGTATTCCTCCCCGAGTGGCTGGCCAACCCGGTCCTCGTCCTGAAGAAGAACGGCACTTGGCGCATGTGTATCGACTACACCAGCCTGAACAAGGCCTGCCCCCAAGGACCTGTTTTCCCTACCCCGGATTGACCAAGTCATCGACTCCACAGCCGGCTGCGAGCTCCTGTCCTTCCTGGACGCTTACTCCGGCTACCACCAGATCAAGCTGGACCCGGCGGATGCCCTCAAGACGTCCTTCATCACCCCCTTCGGGGCATATTGCTACATCACCATGTCATTCGGCTTGAAGAACGCCAGCGCCACCTTCCAGCGCTGCATGCAAAAATGCCTCCTGCCTCAAATCGGCCGGAACGTGCACGTCTACGTCAACGACATCGTGGTGAAGACCAAGCAGCACCTCACCCTCCTCGAGGATCTTAGGGAGACGTTTGCAAACCTGCACCAGTACCAGATCAAGCTCAACCCGGAGAAATGCGTCTTCGGCGTGCCGGCTGGCCAACTCCTTGGTTTCCTTGTCTCGGAACGCGGCATTGAGGCCAATCCGGAGAAGATCAAGGCGATCGACCGCATGCGCAAGCCGGCTCGGCTGCGCGATGTCCAGAAGTTCACCGGCTGCTTGGCCTCTCTCAGCCGGTTTGTCAGCCGGCTGGGGGAGAGGGCCCTGCCCCTATATCAGCTGATGAAGAAGACGACGCCATTCGAGTGGTCCGACCAAGCGGACGAAGCTTTCCGCGACCTCAAGCGCATGCTCTCCACCACACCCGTCTTGGCCGCGCCGGCTGAGAAGGAGCCGCTCCTGATGTACATCGCGGCAACCACCCGCGTGGTCAGCGTGGTCCTGGTGGTCGAGCGCCTCGAGGAAGGCAAGGCACAGCCGGTCCAGCGCCCTGTGTACTACCTCAGCGAGGTCCTCTCCACCTCCAAGCAAAACTAACCCCACTACCAGAAGATGTGCTACGGCGTGTACTTGGCCGCCAAGAAGCTCAGGCAGTACTTCCAACAGCACGCCATCATCGTGGTGAGCACGGCCCCCATCGACGAGATCATGGGCTGCCGGGATGCCTCTGGACGGATCGCAAAGTGGGCCATCGAGCTAGCCGGCCACACCATCCTCTACGAGCCTCGCACCGCCATCAAATCGCATGCGTTGGCCGACTTCCTCGTCGATTGGGCGGAGACCCAGTACTTGCCGCCGGCTCCCGACGTAACGCACTGGTGCATGCACTTTGATGGCTCGAAGATGGCCTCCGGCTTGGGAGCCGGCATCGTGCTCTCCTCCCCCAAAGGCGACCGGCTGCGCTACGCGCTTCAAATCCACTTCGCCGCCTCCAACAACGTCGCCGAGTATGAAGCCATCGTCCACGGCCTCCGGCTGGCCAAAGAAATCGGCATTCGACGCATCCTCTGCTTCGGCGACTCCGACCTGGTGGTCCAGCAAGCCTCTGGCGAGTGGGACGCCAGGGACTCCAACATGGCCAGCTACCGCAACCTGGTCCAGCAGATGACCGGCAGCTTCGACGGCTGTGAGTTCCTCCACGTCCCCCGAAACGAGAACGAGGCGGCCGATACTCTAGCCAAGCTTGGCTCCAGCCGGCAAGCAATCCCAACCGGTGTCTCCCTCGAGCACCTGCGCAAGCCATCCATCAAGCCGTCTCCGGATTCGGAATCCATCTTCGTCCCGGCCGACCCAACAGCCCTTCCCTCCGTCCCGGGGGCTGCCGGCTCCGGCTCGGGGACTGCGAGCGCCACCCCGGGGGCTGCCATCCTGATCCCGGGCGTCGTCGCCCCTCACCCAGCCCCGGGGGCTGCCTGCTCCGGCTCAGGGGCTGCTGGCTCCAGCTCGCCGCCTCCCGACCCGGCCGAACCCGCACAAGTGGCCGTCCTCACGGTACTGGAGGCGCCGTCTTGGGCCCAACTGATCCTCGCTTACCTGGCAAACGGCGAGCTCCCGGCGAACGAGGTCGAGGCTCGGCAGGTGCAGCGTCGGGCTTCCGCCTACAGCATCATCAACCGCGAGCTCGTCAAGCGCAGCACAACCGGCGTCTACCAGCGATGCGTCGAGACGGCCAGGGGCCTCGAGATCTTGCTCGATATCCACCAGGGCGAGTGCGGGCACCACGCCGCCTCCCGGTCCCTGGTGGCCAAAGCATTCCGCCACGGTTTCTACTGGCCAACTGCGCTGAAGGACGCCGAGGAGCTGGTTCTCAAGTGCAAGGGCTGCCAGCACTTCAAGGCCCAGAGCCACCAGCCGGCTGCGGCACTCCAAACCATCCCCATTGTGTGGCCCTTTGCCGTCTGGGGCCTCGACATGGTGGGACCCTTCAAAACCGCTCGGGGCGGCATGACACACCTTCTGGTGGCCGTCGATAAATTCACCAAGTGGATCGAGGCAAGACCGATCAAGAAACTCGACGGCCCCACGGCCGTCAAGTTCATCAAAGACATCGCTGTCCACTACGGCGTCCCCAACAGCATCATCACCGACAACGGCACCAACTTCGCCAAAGGCGCGCTAGCGCGCTACTGCTCCGTCTCCGGCATCCGGCTTGACCTGGCCTCCGTCGCACACCCTCAGTCCAACTGTCAGGCGGAGCGGGCAAACGGCCTCATCTTGGCCGACATCAAGCCGCGACTCGTCGAGCCGCTCGTACGTTCACCCGGCAGCTGGATCGACGAGCTGCCAGCCGTCCTATGGAGTCTCCGGACCACCCCCAACCGCTCAACCGGCTTCACTCCATTCTTCCTCGTCTACGGGGCCGAGGCGATCATCCCCACGGATCTCGAGTTCGACTCGCCTCGGGTCACCCTGTACATGGAGGTAGAGGCCGCAGCAGCACACGAAGACGGCGTAAACCTACTAAAGGAGGCGCGCCTGCTGGCCCTCAGCCGGTCAGCCATCTACCAGCAGAACCTACGCCACTACCACAGCAAGAAGATCAAGCCCCTTGCTTTCTGCGAGGGCGACCTCATGCTCCGGCTGATCCAGCGAAAAGCCGGCCAGCACAAGCTATCCTCCCCATGGGAGGGCCCCTTCATCATCAGCAAGGCCTTGCGCAACAACGCGTACTACCTCATCGACGCGCAAAAGCAAAGCAAGCGCAAGAGAGACGCCTCCGACGAAGAGACGGAACGCCCCTGGAACGCGGAGCTCCTCCGTCCGTTTTACAGTTGAACCATGTATGTATGTATCACTACCCCTTTTGGAAATTAATGAAAGCAGCAGGTCCCCCGAATGACACTCGGGGGCTACCTTTTCATCTCTACCGAGTTCTTGCGCACTTTACCGCGTTCGCCTCCCCCCACCGGGTCGGCATGGACGGCTCGGGGGCTCGGGGGCTCGCCGGCTAGCCCGCGCCGCGTTCTCCTCAACCCGATCAGTAACGTGCGCACCGCCGAAGCCCTCTCTGCCATAAGCCACAGACCGGCTCCCGGCTGTTCAAGGCTGGCAAGAGCAAAGGCTGCAAGCATCCGCACGCGAAAAACGGCTAAGTACGAATGACCGGCTCGGCCAACCCGGCTCTTCTCACTTCACGCTCTGCCGCACAGACCGGCTGCGCTCCAGCCGGCTTCGCCGGCTGCAGCCAGCCGGCCCAGTGGGTGTTTCGCTTGCGCTAAAATCCTAAGGCCCAAGTACTAAGCGCTCTCTTCTGAGTCCGGCTCCCCGTCCCAGCTACAGACTGGATCTCGACTGTCTGGCTGGCGGGGAGAAGGACGAAAGCGGAAGCGAACAGGAAAACAGCTAAGGGAAAAGAACAAAAGCGAAACTACCAGACGACAGGCGCAAGCACACAAGAGAAAACCATGCATTCATATATACAGCAAGGCCCGCGGCCAATAGTTCATTACATTAAACTCACACCCCCCAGTGGGTGGATCTGCCGGCTAACAAAAGTTTCAAGTTTGAAAGAAAGGAAAAAAAATAAAAGCCCTAGGCCGCGGCTTCGTCGGCATCGCTCGGCACCGGGTTCTCCGTGGTGGCGGTGTCGTCCAGCTCGCTGGCGTCATCGTCCGCGTCGGCGCCCGCTCCGGCACGAACTCCCCGTACGGGGCGAACGACGCAATGTCGCTAGCCCGCACGGCGATCGACGTCGCCCGCTCCGCCAAGTCCGCCTCCGCCCCAGCCCTCCGGGCACGCAGCTGGTCCAAGCGGATGGTCGGGTACCATGACAGCACGACCCCAAGCGCCGTGTCCGCGCCGGCTCGAGCCGCGGAGGCCCTCCACGCGTTGAGTCGCGCCGCGCCGGCATCCAGCCAACGCGCCAGCCGGCTCACGCTGCTTGGCGCCACCGCACCCGGCCAGAGGGCGGCCACCATCGACAAATCGGCTTCGAAAAGCCGGTTCATCTGGCGCTCCACCGCCTCCAAGCGAGCCTTGGCGGCCACGGTGATTTCCGCCACCGACCAGGCGGCGTACTCCTCGACGGCAGCCCCCGCCGCCATCTGCTCCTGCCGGTGGGCGTTCACCGCCGCCTCGGCCGACCCTTGGGTCTCGGGGAAGAACCCTGGAAGAAAGGGGAAAGAAGATTGACCAAGACGCCAAAAGGCGGAAAACGGAAGAAAGCAAAAGACACAAGCGAAAACGCTTACGCGTGAAGAGCTCGTCGATGTAGAGCGCGTCCTGCAGCGCCTCCCGCTCCCTCGTCGCCAGCGCATTGGCGCTGCGGTCGCGGTCCGCCTTGAGCTGGGCGACCTCCTCGGCGGCCATCTTCGCCGCCGCCTCCTGCCGCGCCGCCGCTTGAAGGCGCTCCTCGGCGAGCCGGTCCAGCTCGGCCTTATGGGCGGCGGCGGCCTCGTCCCTCTCCCGGACTGCCCGGGCCGCCTCCTCCCGCAGCCGGTCGCGCTCCGCGGCCGCCTGGTCACGGAGCTGGCCGGCTTCCGCCAGCCGGCGCCAGAGCCCCTCCATCTCCGCCGGGTCAACGGCGGCGGCTGCGCATCCGGATCCGGATTCCGGTCAGGAGCCGGACGACAGAGCAAAACAAGAAGCAAAAAAGATCCGACCCGGCTGCTGCGCAACAGGCCCGGATCTCGGGGGCTACACCCAGTGGGAGCGCTGGCGCGCCCCCACTGGAAGAACGCAAGAGAGAAGCTCGATAAATACCTCTGGCCTGGCAAAGCTCCCCCTCCTTGGCCGCCAGCTGATCCCTGGCCGTGCGGTACCGGCCCAGGAGGCGGTTGTACGCCGCCACCCGCTGGTCATAGATTGACTGCAAAGAAGAAAAAGTCAGCACACAGACACTTGAGAAGGCCCGACCCGCCTGCTGCGCAGCCGGCCCGAGCCTCGGGGGCTACACCCAGTGGGTGCGCTGACGCGCCCCCACTGGAAAGCGACCAAGCCGGTCAAAAAGGGCAAAGAGGAAACGAAAAGCAAGAAAGCATGAAGGGCAGGAGAACTCTTCGCGAAAGTCTGCTCCAGCTGTCGCAGCCGGCCGCTCTCAGCCTGGGCGAAGCTCTGCCACTGGCTGTGGTGGTTGGCGATCTGCAGCCGCAGAGAGTCCACCGCCGCGTCCAGCTCGCTCCTGGGGGCACCGCTCGTCGCCTCGCTGGAGCTCGCCGCCCAGGTCCGCTGCGGCCGAACCGTGGACCCGGCGCTGGTCCCACTGCCGGTCGGCCTCTGTTCGAGGCTAAGCCCCACGGCCCGCGGCTCCGTCGTCACCAGGGCGCGCGACCTCCCCGGCGCGGTCTCTGTCCTTGGCGGCGGCGCTCCCCCTCCGCCCGGCGTGGCCTCCGGCTCGCGGTCCCTTCCGCCACCGCCTCCGGCTCCGTCCGCCGGGTCGAAAGCCGGCGGCACCTTCTGGTCGGCCGTCGGGTCGGGCTCTGGCTCATGGTCGCCGGACTCGCCGCGACCGGCTGCTTCCTCGGCGGCCGCGCGGGCATCGGCCTCTGCCCGGCGGGCCGGGTCGTGCACCGCTTTGGAGCGGTGCTCCGCAACCGGCGACAACGGTGGTGACGACGCCGTCCACTCCGGCCAAGCGGCTTCTTGCGCGACCTATCGTCGTCTCGCCATGACATCGGGCACGGCGACGCTCCACGCCTTGGCCGACGCCTCGGCCATCTCCCTCTCGGCCTCGGCCCGGGCCCTCCAGGCATCCCGCTGCGCGTCCTCCAAGGCGGAGCCGGCTTGGCGGGCCGCGAGCACCCCTTCGATGGTCTCCGCCGCCTCGCGCTCCACCGCGCCGCTCCGGCCCCACCGCCGGTCGGCCTCCTCCGCGGCTGCCGCTGCCGTGGCAGCCTCCGCCAGGTCGAGCGCGCTCCTGGACGGCGCGCGAGAGAGATGAAGAAGAAGAAAAGAAAAGAAAGAACAACAGCAACATCGGCAAGTAAGGAAACAATTCAACCGCAAGAGAATCTTACCCTATGGCCACGGGAACCGCTCGCGCCGGACCCGCCGGCGGCGCCATCCGGCGCACCTTCTTGGCGGACCTCTTCAGGGCGCCCGTCTGCGCAGCAGCGGGGCGCTTCGCAGCCGGCCGCGCCTCGACCGGCTGCTTCCCGTGCGGCCGGCTTGGGCCCACCGGCTCCCTAGTCGCCCTCCTCTGCCGCCCCCCAGGGGCGGCCCCAGCGCTCGCCTCCGCGCCCTGAGGAGCTGCATCGCCCGTTCTGTCCTCGTCATCTCCGTCATCATCCGGCCACTCGCGCAAAACGTCTGGGACCAGAGACTTACCGGCTTGAGCGGAGCCGCCGACCTTCGCGCCCGCGGGGCGCTCCTCGCCGCCTTTGGCTCCCTCGTTGCCGGCCTCCTCGTCCTCCGGGTCCGATTCGTCCTGGTCCGGCTTCAGAACCATGGGACTCGGGCCGTCATGCACCAGCTGGCTCGGGAAGCGCTGCAACCGGCCTAGGGCGTCAGGGCGCATGAGAAGGGCGGACGCGGCGAAGAACAAGGACCAGAGACTTACCGCTGGCGCCGGGGCATCCCGGCTGTACGGCTCCTTGCCGAACCGCCACTCCTTCACCTTGAGCCCGGCGGCGGAGACGTCGTTGACGCCCACGGCGATCTCCTCTGCCGTCAGCTCCTTCGTCGACAGCCGGCAGGGGTCACGCCGGCCGCTCATATCGCAGATCCGGTGCGGCCGCCTCTGCAGCGGCAGAACCCGGCGACCGATGAAGGCGGCAATGAGGTCCACGGCGGTGAGCCCCTCGCGGTCCGTCATCTCCTTGACCCGGCGGCAGATCCCCAAGATCTCGGCGGACGGGCTCTTCGGGTTGTGCCCCCAGTTCAGATTCTCGGCCGGGGGCACATCCACGAAGGGAGGGAGGTTGATGCGGTCGTTGGCCGGGTCCGCGTTCTTCACATAGAAGAAGGACTTCTGCCACTTTTTGGCGGAGTCCTCGAGCGGCAGCTTCGGGAAGGGGCCCGCTGTCCAGGTAACCGGCACGGCCGCCCCGCACTCGGACATGACGCCGGCTGCCGCTCCTTGCTGCTTGAGGTAGAACATCCGGCACCACAGCTCCACGTACGGGAGGATGCCGACGTAGCCCTCGCATAGCGTTGCCAAGCCGGCGAGCTGCAGGATGGCGTTCGGCCCCAGATGGTGCGGCTGGAGGCCGAAGTAGGTGAGGAAGCGCCTGAAGAAGACGCTCGCCGGAAGCCCGAACCCGCGGAGGAAGTGGGTGTAGAACACCACCACTTTGCCGCTCCGCGGCTCCGGCGCCATCTCCTCACCGGGCGTGCACGCCTCCACCTCCGCCACCGGCGGCAGCCGCCGCGTGCGGCGAAGATATGCAATATCGTTGTCGGACACAATCGACCCCTCCCACGAGCCTTTCGGCGGTGCCATTGGCGAAAGCAGGAGAAGCGCGGTCGGGGAAGGAAAAAGGCAGCGGCGGTGGAGCGAGGAGAGAACGGCCGTGCGAGAGTCGCAGTGTGGTGCGGCGGCGAGCCTAGCAGGCAACGGCACGCAGGCGACGGCGTACGGCAGCGGTGGGGAGCAAATGCCTCGGCCTCTCCCCCTCCCTCCCCATTTAAAGACCACGGTCGAACGTGGGGGAGTGGGATCGTTTGCGCCCACGATCCCCACTCCCCCGCAATGCACGGGCACGTTGAGTCGTGCCTTAACTGCCCCGAGAACTCCAACAGGCGCGTGCGGCCACAGTAAATCCCGCGCGCGGGCCGAGGCCGTGGCCCAATGGGACCCAGCCCACCGCGACGTCTCGTCGCGCGCGTGGCCTGGCAGGCCTCTTCAGTAGCTGGGCTGCACGTGGCAAGATTTCATCTGGAGACCGGCGCGCTCCCCCGTACCGACAGGACCAGCCGGCCGAGCTGTTCAGACTCCGGCGAAACCAAATACCTCGACCCGGCTCCCGGAAGCCGGCAAACGGCGGCCTCAAGCCGGCACTACCTCGCCACGCAACCGCGCTCCTTCGAGGGGGGGGGATAAGTTGCAAAGCCTCTCCCGCTTGGAGCCGGCGAGCCTTCACAGCTTCGGGGACTACTGTCAGGGGGATGACCCCCGGGTAGGCAAGCGAACCCGGAGCCCCCTTTTCAAAAAATATCGGGGCAGCCCGTGCCCCGCTCCGCCGGCTGGCCATCCGGCCGGCTTCTCAGCGCGAGCCGGCTATCCGATAACCGGCTGACGATGGGTCGGCGGGCGTCCCATCGCTCCCCGTGACAAGACGGCCCCCTACGACGGGAGAACATGGCTACAGTACGAACCGTCTCGGGAAGGCGCGCCGGCAAAGCTGCCAACCCTGTTGACCGGGACGGCCGGTGTCCGCACCAGCGCGCCACTGCAGCCCCCCATGACGTCGTCTCCTCCGTGACGCTCGAGGCGACAGGCCACAGTGCCGAGCCGCTGGCGGGCCCCGCAGCAGGCGGGGCCCACCAGACGGCGGGCCCACAGCCGGCTCCAGACGCCGTCGTCCGGGTCCCGACGTGTGTAATTTTACCCACGTAACCCTGGGGGGTCGGGCTATAAGACCCCCCAGGAGGCCTCCATGCAGGGGGGTTGGCACCCATTCGAACCAAGTAGCAACACACGCACACACACTCACAGGAGAGGCCGAGGGAGAGCTAGCTCCTTCTTCCTCCTCCTCCCAAACAGCTCCAGGAGCACCATTGTAACCATTACGGCCTCTGAGCCTATCAACCCATTCGGCAGGACAAGGGGTGTTACCTCCCCGGAGGGCCCTGAACCTGGGTACGCCTTGTGTCTCCCGCTCGCGCGTGCCGACCTCGCTTCCGGAACCCACCGGCGTCCTCACGCAGCCCCCCACTTTTAGCCATCTCATGGCATCTACCGTGATTTCACCACGACACCCAGTGCCCAGTGCCAGTTGCTGTTTTCTGCTTGTTTTTGCCTTTTTAGAAAATCGTTATCAAAAAGTGTCCAAACAAGAAAAAAACTTTGGATTAATTTTTTCTAGACCAGAAGAGACCCACGAAGCTTCGGAAGAAGACCAGAAGAGCCACGAGGAGGCAACAAGCTTGGAGGGCACGCCTAGGGGGTAGGGCGCGCCCCCCAGGCTTGTGGGCCCCTCGTAGCCCCTCCTGACCTAATTCTAGCGCTATAAATTCCCAAATATTCCCAATATACCAGAGAGACAGAAGAGAAAACCTTTCCGCCGCTGCAAGCCTCTGTTTTTTGGGATCCCAAATGGAGGCCTTTTCCGGTACTCTGCCGGAGGGGGAATCGATCACGGAGGGCTTCTTCATCAACCTTGCTGCCCTTTCGATGATGTGTGAGTAGTTTACCACAGACCTACGGTCCATAGCTAGTAGCTAGATGGCTTCTTCTCTCTCTTTGATCTTCAATACCATGTTCTCCTTGATGTTCTTGGAGTTCTATCCGATGTAATCTTCTTTTGCGGTGTGTTTGTTGGGATCCGATGAATTGTGAGTTTATGATCAGATTATTCATGAGAAATATTTGAGTCTTCTCCGAACTCTTTTATGCATGATTATTATAGCTTTGTATTTCTCTCTGATCTATCGATTTGGTTTGGCCTACTAGATTGATTTATCTTGTAATGGGAGAGGTGCTTTGTGATGGGTTCAATCTTGCGGTGCTCAATCCCAGTGACAGAAGGGGACATGACACGTATTTGTATTGTTGCCAGTAAGGATAAAAAGATGGGGTTTAATCATATTGCTTGAGTTTACTTTGTCTACATCATGTCATCTTGCTTAAGGCGTTACTCTGTTTCATACTTAATACCCTAGATGCATGCTGGATAGTGGTCGATGGGTGGAGTAATAGTAGTAGATGCAGGCAGGAGTCGGTATACTTGTCTCGGACGTGATGCCTATATACATGATCATTGCCATGAATCCGTCATAATTATTTGCTTTTCTATCAATTGCCCAACAGTAATTTGTTTACCCACCGTATGCTATGTGTTCGAGAGAGAAGCCTCTAGTGAAAACTATGGCCCCCGGGTCTACTTTATCATATATAAAAAAAATAAAAATGCCTTGCTGTAATTTATTTACTTTTATTTTATTTAGTATTTTAGTTTATCTATCTATCACCATCAGAATTAATCCTTGCAAATAACCGCTAAGAGGATTGACAACCCTCTTATTTGCGTTGGGTGCAAGTGTTTGCTTTTGTGTGTGCAGGTGCGCTTAACGGAATTTTTCTTGGTTCTCCTACTGGATTGATAACCTTGGTTCTTAACTGTGGGAAATACTTATCTCTACTATACTGCATCATCCTCTCCTCTTCGGGGAAATACCAACGCAGTCTACAAGTAGCACGGAGCTCAGGCTCCCGCGTCCAACCGCCATTCAAGCTGTTCTCTCGCGAGGTGAACGCTGCCCTCCCGAGGCCAGAGGCCGCTCAGCCCCTCAAGTGGTCGCAGTACGCAATCACCTTCGACTTCAACGATCACCCCAAGTCTTCAAGCGCGGTGGGCACGGTCCCCATGTTGTGCACCCCCACCATCAGCAACGTCGCCGTCACCAAGACACTCATCGACGGAGACGCCGGCCTCAACGTGATCTCCATTGAGACCTTCGAGCAGCTCCAAGTGCCCTACGACCAGCTGATGCCGACCAGGCCCTTCTCCGGAGTGAGTGATGGCTCCACCATCCGTCTGGGGCAAGTGCGCCTCCCCGTCACCTTTGGCACCCGCAAGAACTACCACACCGAGCTCATCTACTTCGACGTGGCGCACATCGGCCTACCGTATAATGCCATCCTGGGCTACCCGGCTCTCGCCAAGTTCATGGCGGTGACACACCACGCCTACAACGTCCTCAAGATGCCGGGCTGCAGCGGTATCATCACCGTCTGCTGCGATGAGAAGGACGCGGTCCGCTCCCTCGAGAGCACCTACAAGGCTGCCGCCACCGCCTATCCTGCCGACAAAGACGTCGCCAAGCCTAACGAGGCCGCACCCGCGAAGAAGAAGCAGTTGTTCTCTCAGGACCGCTGATACGTCTCCAACGTATCTATAATTTTTTATTGTTCCATGCTGTTATGTTATCAATCTTGGATGTTTTTATATGCATTTACAACAATTATATATCATTTTTGGAGACTAACCTATTAACTTAGTGCCCAGTGCCAGTTGCTGTTTTCTGCCCTGTTTTTGTTTTATAGAAAATCAATACCAAACGAACTCCAAATGCCACGAAACTTTTTGGAGATTTTTTTCTGGACAAGATAAACATTGGAAGCTTCGGGAGAAGACCAGATGCCAGAGTAGGTGGCCACGAGCCACTAGGGCGCGCCTGGGGGGGCAGGCGCCCTGGTGCCTTGTGGGCCCACCTCAGCTCCGTTTGACCTAATTCCACCACTATAAATTCAGGAAAAATCAGAAACCCTTAGGGGAGTCCACGAAATACTTTTTCCGCCGCCGCAAGTTTCTGTTCTCGAGAGATCCCATCTGGAGACCTTATCCGGTACTCCGCCGGAGGGGGAATCGATCACGGAGGGGCTCCACATCAACCTTGCCGCCCTTCCGATGATGCGTGAGTAGTTTACCACAGACCTTCGGGTCCATAGTTAGTAGCTAGATGGCATCTTCTCTCTTTTTGATCTTCAATACAATGTTCTCCTCGATGTTCTTGGAGTTCTATCTGATGTAATCACTTTTTGCGGTGTGTTTGTTGGGATCCGATGAATTGTGAGTTTATGATCAGATTATCCATGAATATTATTTGAGTCTTCTCTGATCTCTTTTATGCATGATTGTTATAGCTTCGTATTTCTTCTCCGATCTATTGATTTGGTTTGGCCAACTAGATTGATTTATCTTGCCATGGGAAGAGGTGCTTTGTAATGGGTTCGATCTTGCGGTGCTCAATCCCAGTGACAGAAAGGGACATGACATGTATGTATCATTGTTATTAAGGGTAAAAAGATGGGGTTTATTCATACGTGAGTTTATCTTGTCTACATCATGTCATCGTTCTTAAGGCGTTACTCCGTTCTTTATGGACTTAATACACTAGATGCATGCTGGATAGCGGTCGATGTGTGGAGTAATAGTAGTAGATGCAGGCAGGAGTCGGTCTACTTGTCTCGGACGTGATGCCTATATACATGGTCATTGCCTTGGATATCGTCATGATTATTTGCTTTTCTATCAATTGCCCAACAGTAATTTGTCTACCCACCGTATGCTATTTTCTCGAGAGAAGCCTCTAGTGAAAACTATGGCCCCCGGGTCTATCTAAATCATATTACTAAAACCCTAAAAATATTGCTGCTATTTTCTTTTATTTTGTATTTTTGTTTCAATCTATCTATCTATCACATACAATTTAATCTTGCAATTGACCGCCGAGGGATTGACAACCCCTCGTTTGCGTTGGGTGCAAGGATTTGTTGTTTGTGTGCAGGTGCTGCTAATGAGGTGTTGCGTGATTCTCCTACTGGTTCGATAACCTTGATTTCATAATTGAGGGAATACTTATCTCTACTGTGCTGCATCATCCCTTCCTCTTTGGGGAAAATACCAACGCAAGTTACAAGTAGCAGGAAGATTTTCTGGCGCCATTGCCGGGGAGACATCATCAACATCTATCAAGTACCTTCGCATAAACTCTCATCTCCTTGCATTTATTTTATTTGCCTCTCGTTTTCATCTCCCCCACTTCTAAAAAGTTTTTACAAAAACACAAAAAAATATTTTCCGTTTGCCTTTTTCTTGTTTGCTATCTTTGCTTGTGTTGCCATGTGCTTTCTATTTGCTTGCATCTTCGCTTGCTACAAATCTATTGATATGGATCCTCATCCACTTGCTAATCTTTTCAAAAGACCCAATTGTGATGAACCAATTGCTAGTGAGTTGAGTGCATTTGATTTTCTCTATGAAGCTTTGCTTCAAAATCATGAATCTGAAAATTGTGATGAAGTGTTAGAAGAAGAAATTTATAAAGTGATTCATGATAGCTCCTTGAATGAAAAGCATGATTGCAATGATTTTATTATAAATTCTATTAATGTCAATTATGCTAATGATATGCAAAGCTACAAGCTTGGGGATGAAATTTTTGTTATGTGCACTACTTATTGCAATGATCATGATTGGGGTGATGATGCTTCTTATGATCTTGAAAATTTATTTAAGCCTCATGATGAATATGTTATTGATAATAAAATTTGCAATACTATTAAAAGTGGGTTTGGAAGAGTGTCAACTTTTAGTAATAATGATCCCACTACTTTGGAGAGTGTTCAATCTTATGAAATTTTTGATAAAAGTGGGTTTGGAGAGGTCATGACTTTAGTTGATGTTAATCCCACTATCTCGGATAATTATAAAAAAAATATGCATGTGGATCATAGAGAGAATATTGTTTATGATAGATATATTGTTGAATTAGAGTATGATCCTACATGTAATTATTATGACAGAGGAAAATATGATTGTAGAAATTTTCATGTTACTAAATTACCTCTCGTTATGTTGAAATTATCAATGTTTTATTCTTCTCCTTTGCATATGTTAGAAATTGCTTGCCTTGATAATTTGTTTGCTTATAAAATTCCTATGCATAGGAAGTATGTTAGACTTAAATGTGTTTTTCACATGCTACATGATGCCCTCTTTGTGTTTCAACTCTTATCTTTTATGTGAGCATTATTAATATTTCAAGCCTATCTTAATGGCTATAAAGAAAGAGCTTGTTGGGAGGCAACCCAATGAATAAAATAAATTTTTATTATTTGTTTCTGTTATTGTGTGTTTTCACTTTCATGCTACTGTTATGATTGTGTTTTTATGTTTTTAATTAGTGTTTGTGCCAAGTAAAGCCTTTAGGATGATTTGGAAGATAGTATAATTGATGCTGTTTGGAAAACAGAAAGTTTTGCGTCCAGTGCCCGAATTTTGTTTCTGTACTGGAGCGTCAGAAAAATCTGAAATTTTTACACAGTATAGTTATATGAATTTCCCACGTTTTCCTATTTTTTCAGAATTTTTGGAATTACAGAAGTATGGCTTTTAAATAGATTTATACATACTGTTCTGTTTTTGACAGATTCTGTTTTTGATGCACTACTTGCTTGTTTTGATGAATCTATGGATTGTATCAGGGGGTATAAGCCATGGTGAAGTTAGAGTACAGTAGGTATAATGCAAAAATAAAATATGAATGGGTTTTCAACAGTACTTAAAGTAGTGATTTATTTTGTTATGCTAACGGATCTCATGAAGGTTTTGTTGAGTTTTGTGTGATTGAAGTTTTCAAGTTTTGGGTGAGATCACGATGGATGAAGGAATAAGGAGTAGCAAAAGCCAAAGCTTGGGGATGCCCGAGGCACCCCAAGGTAATATTCAAGGAAGACTCAAGTGTCTAAGCTTGGGGATTCCCCGGAAGGCATCCCCTCTTTCTTCTACCAACCATCGGTAATTTTACTTGGAGCTATATTTTTATTCGTCACATGATATGTGTTTTGCTTGGAGCGTCTTGTATTATATGAGTCTTTGCTTTGTTTGCTTTTTAGTTTGTCACAATCATCTTTGCTGAACACACCTATCTTGAGAGAGCCACACGTTTATCATCATTTGTTAGAATACTCTATGTGCTTCACTTAATTTTTTTGAGCTAGGCAGTTGCTCTAGTGCTTCACTTAAATCTTTTTGAGCACGGTGGTGGCTATATTTTGAAGAAATAAACTGTCATGCTTCACTTATATTATTTTGAGAGTTGATAAGATTAAAATTTTGAAGAAATAAACTCTCATGCTTCACTTATATTATTTTGAGAGTTGATTAAAAATTTGAAGAAATGAATTCTCATGCTTCACTTATATTATTTTGAGAATTGATAAGATTGAAATTTTGAAGAAATATTTGCACTCTCATGCTTCACTTAAATCTTTTTGAGAGTTGATGATAGTAACGGTAATTTGCACAAGATATGAATTTGGTCCCAAAGTGATGAATATTCAAGAGGGATATAATAAAAACTTTCATATAGATCATTGGATATGATAAGTGTGATTCCTTGCAATAGTTTTGCGATATGGAAATGATAATATGTGAGTCATGTTAGTGAGTAATTGTGATTTAGTAAGAATATTAGTGTTAAGGTTTGTGATTCCCTATGCATGCACATCAAGTCAATAGTTATGCAAAGAAATTATATCCTACTTATGGTGCATTATTCGGTGTTAGTTATGTTCAATGCATGTTTATGACCGTTTTCGTTTTTTGGTTGGTTGCTTCTCAATCTATTTGCTAGCCTTCATTTGTACTAAGCGGAAATACTGCTTGTGCATCCAAAATCCTTAAACCCAAGTTGTGCCAAATGAGTCCACTATATCTACCTATATGCGGTATTTCAATGCCGTTCCAAGTAAATTTGCGTGTGCCAACTCTAATTTTCAAAATAAATTTTCCGTTTTGTGTGCCCGTACCGCTCATGAAGCGGCAGGGGGTGGCCATTATTTTCCATGCTAGGTGTGTTATTCTCACGATGAGTGTTTATTCACTTGTCATTGCACGGGAGAATGGTTGGTAATAGGGATGCCCAGTCCCACAATGAAATCAAAATTAATAACAACAAAATTCCTTGGAAAGTGTTGGTATGGAGGGCACCCGTGGATACGGCTAGCCATGGATTGTGAAAGAATGGTGGAAAGGAAATAAACTTTACTTTCTGTTTGGGAACCGCCTATGATGTGTCTAGCATGGAAAATAATGGGAATTCTCGGTCGTTTTCGTTGACAGGAAAAGCATGCCTCTCAAAATATTTTATCTCTTTAATTTCAGCCTTGAGCTCTGGCACATTTGACAAATCTCTGCTTCCCTCTGCGAAGGGCCTATCTATTTACTTTTATGCAATTTTTATTTTTACTTGAGTCTCCATCTTCTCTTATAAAGCACCAACTAGAGAGCACTATTGTCATACTTGTGCATTGGATGTAGCTAATATTTGAGTGTGTTTCATGAATGGATCAATGATTGAGCATAATGGGCTAGGGATAACTCTCTTTACCATTGATATTTTGAAAGGCATGGTTGCTTGTTAGGATGCTTGAGTATTTATATCTTCATGTCAAATTATAGACTATTGCTTTGAATCATTCAAGTCCAATGTCCATGCTACAAAAGAAAATAATATGTGATGAATATGATAGGCAGCATTCCACATCAAAAAATCTGTTTTTCTCATTTACCTACTCGAGGACGAGCAGGAATTAAGCTTGGGGATGCTGATACGTCTCCAACGTATCTATAATTTTTGATTGTTCCATGCTGTTATATTATCAATCTTGGATGTTTTTATATGCATTTACAGCAATTATATATCATTTTTGGAGACGAACCTATTAACTTAGTGCCCAGTGCCAGTTGCTGTTTTCTGTCCTGTTTTTTTGTTTTACAGAAAATCAATACCAAACGAAGTCCAAATGCCACGAAACTTTTTGGAGATTTTTTTCTGGACAAGATAAACACTAGAAGCTTCGGGAGAAGACCAGACGCCAGAGGAGGTGGCCACGCGCCACCAGGGAGCGCCTGGGGGGGCAGGCGCCCCTGGTGCCTCATGGGCCCACCTCAGCTCCGTTTGACCTAATTCCACCACTATAAATTCAGGAAAAATCAGAAACCCTTAGGGAAGTCCACGAAATACTTTTTCCGCCACCGCAAGTTTCTGTTCTCGAGAGATCCCATCTGGAGGCATTCTCCGGTACTCCGCCGGAGGGGGAATCGATCACGGAGGGGCTCTACATCAACCTTGCCGCCCTTCCGATGATGCGTGAGTAGTTTACCATAGACCTTCGGGTCCATAGTTAATAGCTAGATGGCTTCTTCTTTCTTTTTGATCTTCAATACAATGTTCTCCTCGACGTTCTTGGAGTTCTATCCGATGTAATCACTTTTTGCGGTGTGTTTGTTGGGATCCGATGAATTGTGAGTTTATGATCAGATTATCCATGAATATTATTTGAGTCTTCTCTGATCTCTTTTATGCATGATTATTATAGCTTCGTATTTCTTCTCCGATCTATTGATTTGGTTTGGCCAACTAGATTGATTTATCTTGCCATGGGAAGAGGTGCTTTGTAATGGGTTCGATCTTGCGGTGCTCAATCCCAGTGACAAAAAGGGACATGACACGTATGTATCATTGCTATTAAGGGTAAAAATATGGGGTTTATTCATACGTGAGTTTATCTTGTCTACATCATGTCATCGTTCTTAAGGCGTTACTCCGTTCTTTATGGACTTAATACACTAGATGCATGCTGGATAGCGGTCGATGTGTGGAGTAATAGTAGTAGATGCAGGCAGTAGTCGGTCTACTTGTCTCGGACGTGATGCCTATATACATGGTCATTGCCTTGGATATCTTCATGATTATTTGCTTTTCTATCAATTGCCCAACAGTAATTTGTCTACCCACCGTATGCTATTTTCTCGAGAGAAGCCTCTAGTGAAAACTATGGCCCCCGGGTCTATCTAAATCATATTATTAAAACCCTAAAAATATTGCTGCCATTTTGTTTTATTTTGTATTTTTGTTTCAATCTATCTATCTATCACATACAATTTAATCTTGCAATTGACCGCCGAGGGATTGACAACCCCTCGTTTGCGTTGTGTGCAAGGATTTGTTGTTTGTGTGCAGGTGCTGCTAATGTGGTGTTGCGTGATTCTCCTACTGGTTCGATAACCTTGGTTTCATAACTGAGGGAAATACGTATCTCTACTGTGCTGCATCATCCCTTCCTCTTCGGGGAAAATACCAACGCAAGCTACAAGTAGCAACCACGCCAAGACAAAGAAGGTGTCGGTGGACGGCAGCGGATCGGGCCCTGCCTTCACCATCGGCACAGGCCTCTCTCCTGCATAGGAAGACGCGCTCGTCACCTTCCTTTGGGCAAATTCAGATGTGTTCACCTGGACGGCATCTGATTTGTCCGGTGTGCCGAGGGAGGTGATCGAGCACCACTTAGCGGTGTGCCCCAACGCACGCCCTGTGAAACAGAAGGCACGGCGCCAGGCGGCAGAGAAGTAAGATTTCATTGTCAAGGAAGTTCAGAAGCTCCAAGAAGCTGGAGTCACCCGTGAGGTGTGCCATCCCGAATGGCTCGCCAACCCAGTCATGGTGCCCAAGAAGTGCGGCAAGGAGCGAATGTGCGTCGACTTCACGAGCCTCAACAAGTTCTGCCCCCAGGATCCTTTTCCACTACCCCGCATCGACCAGATCGTGGACTCCACCACTGGGTGCGAGCTGCTATGCTTCCTAGACGCCTTCTCATGCTACCACCAGATCAAGATGGCAACCGAAGATGTGGAGAAGATGGCCTTCATCACCCCCTGTGGCATATTCTGCTACATCTGCATGCCCTTCGGCCTCAGGAGCGTCGGCGCCACCTTCCAGAGGCTGATGCGCATCGCCTTGGGGCCCCAGATGGGAACAAACGCTGAGGCCTACGTCGATGACATCATTGTCAAGACTCGCGAGGCCTGGTTCCTCCTCGCGGACCTCAAGGAGACATTCGACAATGTGCGCAAGGTCAACCTCAAGCTCAACCTAGACAAGTGTGTCTTCGGAGTTCCCTCCGGCAAGCTGTTTGGCTTCCTGGTTTCCCACTGTGGCATCGAGGCCAACCCCGAGAAGATCAAGGCCATCGAGAAGATGCGTCCTCCCCAGAGCCTCAAGGAGATGCAGCGCCTGGCGGGATGCATGGCCTCGCTTGGGCGATTCATCTCCAAGTTCGGCGAGCGAGCCCTGCCGTTCTTCAAGCTCATGAAGAGATCCGGGCCCTTCAAGTGGACTCCCGAGGCCGACACTGGCTTCGAAGACCTCAAGAGGTACCTCACGAGCCCGCCCATCATGGTCGTGCCGCGCTCTTGCGAGCCCTTGCTCCTATACTTGGTCGCAACTCCCCAGACGGCCAGCACGTACCTGGTGGCAGTTCGAGAAGAGCGCGTCTGCGCACAGAAGAAACTGGCCGTGCCGCCTCCCGAGGCCGCGCCGTCGTCTGCCGAGGGCCCTCCTCAGGAGGCCTCCAATGAGCCGCCTCGCGAGCCGCCTCCTGAGCCCCCCGAGCCTCATGAGCCCCTCGGCCCCCCTGAAGACCAAGCTGCCGCAACAACTACACGCCTCGTCGAGCACCCGATGTACTTCATCAGCACAATGCCGCAAGATGCGCGCGAGCGCTACCCCATGCAGCAGAAGCTTCTCCTCGCACTCCTCGTCGCCTCCAGGAAGCTACACCGCTACTTCTAGGGCCATCCCATCAAGGTGATCTTGTCTTACCCCTGGAGCAAGTTCTGCGCAGCCCCAACGCCGCTGGCCGCGTCGCCGAGTGGAACATCGAGCTGCAGGCCTTCGAGCTGGAATTCTGCACCACAAAGGTGATCAAGGGCGCCGCCCTGGCTGACTTTGTAGCGGAATGGACAGATCCACCCCAGGAGGAGCCTCGCGAGGCCGAGTCCCTTTTGCCTGGGAATGAGGCACCTGGCAGCTGGACTATGCACTTCGATGGCGCCTTCTCCGGGCAGGGCGCAGGGGCTGGCGTCATGCTCACTTTGCCGACAGGAGACAAGCTCCACTACGCCGTCCAACTCTGCTTCAGGCATGACGACAAGGTTTCCAACAACATCGCGGAGTACGAAGGCCTCATCGCTGGCCTCAAGGCTGCCTCTGCTCTGGGCATCAAACGCCTCACCATCAAGGGCGGTTCGCAGCTCCTCGTCAACTTCTCCAACAAGAGCTACAAGCCCAAGGACGAGCACATGGCCACCTATCTGGAAGAGGTACGCAAACTCGAGAAACGCTTCCTTGGCCTGGAGCTCCAGCACGTCCCCTGCGGCGGCAACAAGGAGGCTGACGACATCGCCAAGCGAGCATCTCGCCGCGAGCCTCAGAGCCCCGGCATCTTCAAGGAAAGGCTCCTCAAGCCATCAGCTACACCGCCTGCCGCGAGTGCCACACTGCTTCATGAGGAACTCCCACCCTCACCACTCATGGGCTCACCAGACTGCGGCCCAGCCTCAGGAGCCCGCCTACTGCTGGCGCTCGAACCTCAAGCGGACAGCTGGGCCGCTAAGTTCAAGGCCTACTTGCTTCACGGCATCCTCCCAGAGAAGGACTCAGAGGCAGAGCGCATGGCTCGCCAGGCCACCGCCTACTGCTTGCAAGATGGCAAGTTGTACCGCAGGCGCCCCAATGGCGTCTCACTACGGTGCATCTCTGAAGAACAAGGTCGCGAGCTGCTCGCCGACATCCATGGAGGAGACTGTGGCCACTACTCCTCATCGCGCACCCTCGCCAGCAAGGTCTTCCGCGGTGGCTTCTACTGGCCGACCGCGCTTCACGACGCCACCGAGCTGGTCCAATCCTGTGAAGCTTGTCAGTTCCACGCCAAGCAAATCCACCAGCCGGCGCAAGGCCTTCAGACGATTCCCCTCTCGTGGCCCTTCGCGGTCTGGGGGCTAGATATCTTGGGACCCTTCCCTCGCGCAGCTGGCGGCTACCGCTACCTCTACATCGCCATCGACAAGTTCACTAAGTGGGCAGAGGTCGAGCCCGTGCGCACCATCCCGGAAGGTTCCGCCGTCAAGTTCATCAAGGGCCTCGTGAGCCGCTTTGGCGTCCCCAACCGCATCATTACTGACAACGGCTCCCAGTTCACAAGCGGCCTCTTCAAGTCATACTGCGCCAGCCTCGGCACGCAGATCTGCTACGCCTCTGTGGCGCACCCACGAAGCAACGGCCAGGCCGAGCGCGCCAATGCCGAGGTCCTCAAGGGCCTCAAGATGAGGAGCTTCAAGAAAAAGCTCGAAGCCTGCGGCAAGGGCTGGCTTGATGAGCTACAGTCTGTGTTGTGGTCCATCCGCACGATGGCAACTGATGACCCACAAGTATAGGGGATCAATCGTAGTCCTTTCGATAAGTAAGAGTGTCGAACCCAATGAGGAGCAGAAGGAAATGACAAGCGGTTTTCAGCAAGGTATTTTCTGCAAGCACTAAAATTATCGGTAACGAGTAGTTTGATAGCAAGATAATTTGTAACAAGTGACAAGTAGCAATAGTAACAAAGAGTGCAGCAAGGTGGCCCAATCCTTTTTGTAGCAAAGGACAAGCCGGAACGATCTCTTATAATAAGCAAAGCGTTCGCGTTCGCTACTTTGATAATTTGATATGTGGGTGGACCGGTGCTTGGGTGTTGTTCTTACTTGAACAAGCCTCCCACTTATGATTACCCCTCTCACAAGCATACGCAACTATGAAAGAAGAATTAAGATAACTCTAACCATAGCATTAAACATATGGATCCAAATCAGCCCCTTACGGAATAGCGCATAAACTAGGGTTTAAGCTTCTGTCACTCTAGCAACCCATCATCTAATTACTACTCCACAATGCATTCCCTTAGGCCCAAAGATGGTGAAGTGTCATGTAGTCGACGTTCACATGACACCACTAAGAGAATCAACAACATACATATCATCAAAATATCGAATGAATACCAAATTCACATGATTACTTATGACAAGACTTCTCCCATGTCCTCAAGAACAAAAGTAACTACTCACAAATCATATTCATGTCCAAGATCAGAGGGGTATTAAATAGCATATTGGATCTAAACATATAATCTTCCACCAAATCAACCAACTAGCATCAACTACAAGATGTAATCAACACTACTAGCAACCCACAGGTACCAATCTGAGGTTTTGAGACAAAGATTGAATACAAGAGATGAACTAGGGTTTGAGATGAGATGGTGCTGCTGAAGATGTTGATGAAGATTGGTCCTCCCACGATGAGAGGATCGTTGGTGATGACGATGGCTTCAATTTCCCCCTCCCGGAGGGAAGTATCCCCGGCGGAATCGGTCCGCCGGAGAGCAAAAGTGCTCCTACCCAAGTTCCACCTCGAGATGGCGGTGCTCCGTCCCAAAAGTCTTCTCATTATTTTTTCTAGGGCAAATGGGCTTATATACCAGAAAATGGGCACCGGAGGCTGGCTAGGGGCCCCACGAGCCACCAGGGCGCACCTGGGGGGGGGGGGGGGGGGGTGGCGCGCCCTGGTGCCTCGTGGGCACCTGGGTGGCCCCCTCTGGTACTTCTTTCTTCCAATATTTTTTATTTATTCCAAAATAAATCTCCGTGAAATTTCAGCTCATTTGGAGATGTGCAGAATTGGTATCTCTGACATAGCTTTTTCAGGTCCAGAATTCCAGCTGCCGGCAATCTCCCTCCTTATGTAAATCTTGCATATTAAGAGAGAAAAGGCATTAGAATTGCTCCACAAAGTGTTATATTGATTAAAAACACTATAAATAACAGTAGTAAAACATGATGCAAAATGGACGTATCAACTCCCCCAAGCTTAGACCTCGCTTGTCCTCAAACGAAAGCCGATATCGGTAATCATGTCCACATGTTTAGAGATAGAGGTGTCGATAAAGACAAAATACGGACATAGTAGCATCATGATCATTATTATAACAGCAATATTCATTATCATAAAACTTCTCATGAGCATGTAAAAATTCATCACAACAACGAAGTATAAGAAATAAACTTTCTTGAAAACTAACAAACTATGTTCTCAGTCAACAATGCAATTGCAATTCATCATATTTTCAGGAAGAGTCTCATGTAGGAGCTTTTTAGCAAGTCCACATACTCAACCATCATATAGTCTTCTATGATTGCTAACACTCACAACATATATATATGGAGCAAAAAGTTTCAGCCAGACACAAAGAAAGATAGGGGCTTATAATTTCGCCTCCCAACTTATTCACCACAAGGGTGATGTCAACAATAATAACTCATGATCACTCATATCCAACTGGATATATATGCCTAGATCTTTCCCCACCACATGATGCTTGCAAAAGAGAAAAATAAAAAGGAATAGAGGAGAACACTATTGACTCTTGCATAAAAAGTAAATGCATAAAAGTAAAAGATAGGCCCTTCGCAGAGGGAAGCAGAGGTTGTCATGCGCTTTTTGTTGTTGGATGCACAAGCTCTTAATGCAAAGGAACGTCACTTTATATTGCCCCTTGTGATAGCAACCTTTATTATCCAGTCCGTCGCTTTTATTTTTTTGCCATCACAAGTTCGTACAAAGCTTATTTTCCCTTATAATAAAAGTTCATACACATTTAGAGACAATTTTTATTGCTTTTTGCACCGATGACAACTTACTTGAAGGATCTTATTCAATCCATAGGTAGATATAGTGGACTCTCATGACATGAAACTGGGTTTAAGGGTTTTTGATGCACAAGTAGTATCTCTACTTGGTGCGGATTTTTGGCTAGCAAAGATATTGAGCAAGCACCACATGTTGAAGGATCTATGACAATATAGCTTCTATGTGAATATAAGCAAATATAATTCATTACGTTGTCTTCCTTGTCCAACGTCAACAATTTGACATAAAATACTTAATGGGGGCTCACAATCATAAAAGATGTCCAAGATAGTGTATTTGCATGTGAATCTTCTCTTCCCTATTAATTTTTTCATGAATTGCATCATTGACCAATGCTATGTTTGTTAACTTCTAATAAATTTTACCACTTATACTTTTCTTTATGTAATGTCATTACTTTCCATAAGATTAGCATATGATCTTTTTTATTATTTTCATTGCTAGGATTGAAACACAAAAGTAAAGAAGCAAAAAACTCAAACTACTATTTATTATATAACTCTCAACTCAATTACATAGATAGATAGATCACGAAACTAGCACTCGAAAATAGATCATGCTAAACTTTTATTCAACTAAATCACGAAATAACTAAGGATCGAACTAAAAATAGGTAAAGATAATAAAAGTGATGGTGATACGATACCGGGGCACCTCCCCCAAGCTTGGCACAAGCCAAGGGGAGTGCCCATACCCATGTACTCAAGTTTCCTTCCTCGGTGATGGTGGTGGTGATGAAGTAGTGGGCTTGTCCTGCGGCTTCCATGGCATAGGTTCCCCATCATAAAAAGATGAACGAGTCTCCGGAGTCCTGAAACTTGCAGCTAAACTCATACCTTTGAATCTTGCCTCATACTCAAAATTTTGGTTTTGAAGATCATAGATTTGGCCTTGGAGATAGTCGATTCGTTCATTGAGCTTGAAGATGATGCCCCCCATCGATTGGCCATCCACCTTGTGATCGCGGGTGAATTCCGTGATCATGGAGTGGTTGGCACTTAGTCCACGTTCTACCATCCCTTGGAACTTGAAGATCTCCTGCTCCACCACTTCGAGCCTGGCCTCCACACTCCCGGTCTTCTTGGGTCCTTGAACATCCCGGATGTGAAGCACCCCCTCACGCATCTCGATGGCTTGAGGGTGTTTCATCACCTCCGGTAGGTAGGGATTGATGACCTTCTCGTAGAACTTGTCCTTGGAAGAGCTTGGGGGAGCCATAGCGATCTAGATCTGTCAGAAAAATAGCACGAAACAAGAACAGAGGAGATTTCTGCGATACGGTGGTCAAAACGTCCGGGAGTATATATAAAGAATTTTTATCTTGCAAAACAAGTATTCCAGAAGAAAACGGAGTCGGGAAGGCTCACGAGGGGCCCACGAGCCACCAGGGCGCGCCTGGGGGGTGGCGCGCCCTCGTGCCTCATGTGCACCTCGTGGGTCCCCTCGGCTGTTTCTTATTTTTGTATTTTTTTTAATATTCCAAAACTGACAGAAAGTATTTTTATGGAATTTTTGGAGTCGGTTTACTTACCGTATCACGCACCTCTTCCTTTTCAGGGTTCTGGAAGGTCTCTCTTATGTATTCCTCCGGTGTCATTGTTTCAATAATATTAGTTTCAACATTAATGGGAGTACCTGAAATATAATGCTTAATTCTTTGCCCATTCACCACTCTCAGATTAGTGCCTTCAGAGTTGTTTATTTTGATGGCTCCGGAGCGATAAACTTCTTCGATGATATACGGTCCTTCCCATTTAGAGAGAAGTTTTCCTGCAGAGAATCTCAAACAAGAGTTGTACAATAGAACTTGCTCACCCACTTTAAACTCCCGTTTTTGAATTCTTTTATCATGCCATCTTTTAACTTTTTCTTTAAACAATTTGGCATTTTCATAAGCTTGGGTTCTCCATTCATCTAATGAGCTAATATCAAATAACCTCTTTTCACCAGCAAGTTTAAAATCATAATTGAGTTCTTTAATTGCCCAATATGATTTATGTTCTAACTCAAGAGGTAAATGACATGCTTTTCCATAAACCATTTTATAAGGAGACATACCCATAGCATTTTTATAAGCAGTTCTATAAGCTAGCCCATAATGCATCGTCAAGTTTCTTAGACCAATTCTTTCTAGATCTATTGACAGTTTTTTGCAAAATTAATTTTATTCCTCTATTGCTCAATTCAACTTGACCACTAGATTGAGGGTGATAGGGAGGTGCAATTCTATGGTTGACATCATATTTACCAAGCAGTTTACGGAATGCACCATGAATAAAATGTGAACCACCATCAGTCATTAAATATCTAGGGACTCCGAACCTCGGGAAAATAACTTCTTTAAGCATTTTAATAGAAGTGTTATGATCAGCACTACTAGTTGGAATAGCTTCTACCCACTAAGTAACGTAATCAACAGCAACTAAAATATGAGTATACCCATTGGATTTAGGAAAAGGTCCCATATAATCAAATCCCCAAACATCAAATGGTTCAATAGCAAGTGAATAATTCATAGGCATTTCCTGACGTCTACTAATATTACCAATTCTTTGACATTCATCACAAGATAAGACAAACTTACGAGTATCCTTGAAAAGAGTAGGCCAATAAAAACCAGATTGTAATACCTTGTGTGTAGTTCTGTCTCCCGCATGGTGTCCTCCGTAAGCCTCGAAATGACACTTCCGTAGGATTTGTTCCTGTTCATGCTCAGGTATACAACGTCAAATAATACCATCTACTCCTTCTTTATAAAGATGTGGGTCATCCCAGAAGTAATGTCTTAAATCAAAGAAGAACTTTTTCTTTTGTTGGTATGTGAAACTAGGTGGTATAAATTTAGCATAGTCTGCATACCAAGGAGTATTGCGAGAAGCATTTATGATAGCTAATTGTTCATCAGGAAAATCATCATTAATAGGAAGTGGGTCATCAAGAACATTTTCCATTCTAGACAAATTATCTGCTACGGGATTCTCAGCTCCCTTTCTATCAATAATATGCAAGTCAAATTCTTGCAGCAATAGAACCCACCTAATGAGTCTAGGTTTAGCATCTTTCTTTTCCATAAGATATTTAATAGCAGCATGATTGGTGTGAACAGTTACTTTAGAATCAACTATGTAAGATCTAAATTTATCACATGCAAACACAACTGCTAGAAATTCTTTCTCAGTAGTAGCATAATTTCTTTGAGCACTGTCTAGAGTTTTACTAGCATAATGGATAACATTTAATTTCTTATCAACTCTCTGTCCTAGAACAGCACCAACAGCATAATCACTAGCATCACACATAATTTCAAAAGGCAAGTTCCAATCAGGTGGTTGAACAATAGGTGCAGTGGTTAAGGCTTTCCTAAGTGTTTCAAAGGCTTCTACACAATCATCATCAAAAACAAATGGAACATCTTTTTGCAAAAGATTATTAAGAGGCCTAGAAATTTTAGAGAAGTCTTTAATAAACCTCCTATAGAAACCAGCATGACCAAGGAAACTTCTTATACCTTTAATATCTTTAGGACAAGGCATTTTCTCAATAGCATCAACCTTAGCTTTATCAACTTCAATACCTCTTTCAGAAATTTTATGCCCCAAGACAATACCTTCATTCACCATAAAGTGGCACTTCTCCCAATTCAAGACAAGATTAGTTTCTTCACATCTCTGCAAAACTCGATCAAGGTTGCTTAAGCAATCATCAAAAGAAGTTCCGTAAACGGAAAAATCATCCATGAAAACCTCAACAATCTTTTCACAAAAGTCAGAGAATATAGCAGTCATACATCTTTGAAAGGTAGCAGGTGCATTGCATAAACCAAAAGGCATACGTCTATAAGCATAGGTTCCAAAAGGACAAGTAAATGTGGTTTTCTCTTGGTCGGCTTGTGATACAGGTATTTGAGAGAAACCAGAATATCCATCAAGAAAGCAAAAGTGTGTATGCTTGGACAATCTTTCTAACATTTGATCAATAAAAGGTAAGGGGTAATGATCTTTTCTAGTGGCTTTGTTTAATTTTCTAAAATCAATTACCATCCTATAACCAGTTACAATTCTTTGTGGAATGAGTTCATTTTTATCATTAGGAACAACGGTAATACCTCCTTTCTTAGGGACACAATGAACGGGACTTACCCATCTACTATCAGCTATGGGATAGATTATACCTGCTTCCAGAAGCTTTAATATTTCGGTTTTTACCACCTCTTTCATCTTAGGATTTAATCATCGTTGGTGGTCGACAACTGGTTTAGCATCAGGCTCCATATTAATTTTGTGCTGACATAGAGTGGGACTAATGCCCTTAAGATCGTGAAGAGTATATCCAATAGCATCTCAGTGCTTCCTCAGAGTTTTTAGTAATCTCTTTTCTTCATGCTCTGAAAGGTAAGCACTAATAATAACAGAATATATCTTCTTTTCATCTAGATAAGCATATTTCAATGTATCAGGCAATTGTTTCAATTCAAATACAGGATCACGCTTAGGTGGAGGAGGGCCTCCAAGAGTTTCAACAGGCAAATTGTGTTTAAGGATAGGTGGTTGATCAAAGAACATCTTATCTATTTCATTTCTTTCATTCATATGCATATCATTTTCATGGTCTAGCAAATATTGTTCTAATGGATCAGTAGGAGGTACGGCAATAGAAGCAAGACCAATAATTTCATCTTTACTAGGCAATTCTTTATCACGAGGTTGTCTACGAAACTTGGAGAAATTAAACTCATGAGACATACCACCAAAATTAACACTAACAGTTTCTTTAGCGCAATCAATCTTGGCATTAACAGTGTTCATGAAAGGTCTACCAAATATAATGGGACAAAAATCATCTTGTGGAGAACCGAGGACTAGAAAATCAGTAGGGTATTTTATTTTTCCACACAAGACTTCAACATCTCTAACGATCCCAAGCAGTGTAATGATATCTTTGTTTGCAAGCTTAATAGTAACATCAATGTCCTCTATTTCAATAGGTGCAATATCATTCATAATTTCTTGATATAAGGTAAACGGAATAGCACTCACACTAGCACCCAAATCACATAAGCCATGATAACAATGATCTCCTATTTTAACAGAGACAACAGGCATGCCTACTACAGGTCTGTTTTTATCTTTAGGATCTGGTTTAGCAATTCTAGCTGCTTCATCACAGAAGTAAATAACATGCCCATCTATATTATCGACCAAGAGATCTTTAACCATGGCAACATTAGGTTCAACTTTAATTTGTTCAGAGGGTCTAGGTGCTCTAATATTACTTTTGTTAATCACAGTTGAAACTTTAGCATGTTCCTTAATCCTAATAGGAAAAGGTGGTTTCTCAATATAAGCAGTAGGCATAACTGGATCAACATGGTAAACAATTGTTTCTTCTTTAACACTAACGGGTTCCTCAATCTTTTCTTTAACAGGGGGATGATATTTAAACGACTTCTCCTTAGGGAGATCAACATGAGTAGCAAATGATTCACAAAAGGAGGCTACTATCTCAGAGTCAAGTCCATATTTAGTGCTAAACTTATGAAAAGTTTCGGTAGCCATAAAAGATTTAACACAATCGAACTCAAGAATTATACCTGACTCATTACCTTTGTCGAGTTCCCAATCTTCAGAGTTGCGTTTAATTCTTTCCAGAAGATCCCATCTGAATTCAATAGTTTTCTTCATAAAGGAGCCAGTCAAAGAAGAATCGAGCATGGTTTGATCATCATGAGAAAGCCGAGCATAAAAATTATGTAAGATAATTTCTCTTGAGAGCTCATGATTGGGGCATGTGTACATCATGTACTTAAGCCTTCCCAAGCTTGAGCGATGCTTTCTCCTTCACGAGGCCAAAAATTATATATATAATTCCGATCACGATGAACCAAATGCATAGGATAAAATTTCTGGTGGAATTCCAGTTTCAATCGGTTGCAGTCCCATGTATCAGTATCATCACATAGCCTATACCATGTCAATGCCTTTACCTCCAAAGATAAAGGGAATACTTTCTTCTTAACTCCATCTCCGGATAAACCTGCAAGCTTAAACAATCCACAAATTTCGTCCACATAGATCAAGTGCATATCAGGATGTATTGTTCCATCTCCTGCATAAGGATTAGCTAGCAGTTTCTCTATCATACCCGAAGGAATCTCATAACAAATACTTTCAGTAGGTGCAGTAGGTTGAGGAGCAACTATTTGTGCTTCCGGTCGAGGTGAAGATACCCCGAACAAACCCCTCAAAGGATTACTTTCCATAGTGACAAGTAACAGTAAATTTTAGCATGTAATATAAATGTTTCCTTACCAAATTCCACTCACCAAAGGCGCTTCACTCCCCGGCAATGGTGCCAGAAAAGAGTCTTGATGACCCACAAGTATAGGGGATCAATTGTAGTCCTTTCGATAAGTAAGAGTGTCGAACCCAACGAGGAGCAGAAGGAAATGACAAGCGGTTTTCAGCAAGGTATTTTCTGCAAGCACTGAAATTATCGGTAACGAGTAGTTTGATAGCAAGATAATTTGTAACAAGTGATAAGTAGCAATAGTAACAAAGAGTGCAGCAAGGTGGCCCAATCCTTTTTGTAGCAAAGTACAAGCCGGAACGATCTCTTATAATAAGCAAAGCGTTCTCGAGGACACATGGGAATTTCATCTAGTCACTTTCATCATGTTTGTTTGATTCGCGTTCGCTACTTTGATAATTTGATATGTGGGTGGACCGGTGCTTGGGTGCTGTTCTTACTTGAACAAGCCTCCCACTTATGATTACCCCCTCTCGCAAGCATCCGCAACTACGAAAGAAGAATTAAGATAACTCTAACCATAGCATTAAACATATGGATCCAAATCAGCCCCTTACGGAATAGCGCATAAACTAGGGTTTAAGCTTCTGTCACTCTAGCAACCCATCATCTAATTACTACTCCACAATGCATTCCCTTAGGCCCAAAGATGGTGAAGTGTCATGTAATTGACGTTCACATGACACCATTAAGAGAATCAACAACATACATATCATCAAAATATCGAACGAATACCAAATTCACATGATTACTTATGACAAGACTTCTCCCATGTCCTCAAGAACAAAAGTAACTACTCACAAATCATATTCATGTCCAAGATCAGAGGGGTATTAAATAGCATATTGGATCTGAACATATAATCTTCCACCAAATAAACCAACTAGCATCAACTACAAGATGTAATCAACACTACTAGCAACCCACAGGTACCAATCTGAGGTTTTGAGACAAAGATTGAATACAAGAGATGAACTAGGGTTTGAGATGAGATGGTGCTGTTGAAGATGTTGATGAAGATTGGTGCTCCCACGATGAGAGAATCGTTGGTGATGACGATGGCTTCGATTTCCCCCTCCCGGAGGGAAGTATCCCCGGCGGAATCGCTTCGTCGGAGAGGAAAAGTGTTCCTGCCCAAGTTCCGCCTCGAGACGGCGGCGCTCCATCCCAAAAGTCTTCTCATTATTTTTTCTAGGGCAAATGGGCTTATATACCAGAAAATGGGCACCGGAGGCTGGCCAGGGACCCCACGAGCCACCAGGGCGCGCCTGGGGGGGATGGGTGGCGCGCCCTAGTGCCTCGTGGGCACCTGGGTGGCCCCCTCTGGTACTTCTTTCTTCCAATATTTTTTATTTATTCCAAAATAAATCTCCGTGAAATTTTAGCTCATTTGGAGATGTGCAGAATAGGTATCTCTGACATAGCTTTTTCAGGTCCAGAATTCCAGCTGCCGGCAATCTCCCTCCTTATGTAAATCTTGCATATTAAGAGAGAAAAGGCATTAGAATTGTTCCACAAAGTGTTATATTGATTAAAACACTATAAATAACAGTAGTAAAACATGATGCAAAATGGACGTATCAGCAACCAAGCCTACCGGCGAGACTCCCTTCTTCCTCGTCTACGGAGCCAGAGCAGTCCTTCCTTCTGAGCTCAGGCACGGCTGTGACGCCCTCTGCTTGACCGTGCACTAATCATACACGCAAACGTGCACGCTCGAGAACAGAGATGCACGGGAAGATATCACAACACAACTCTAAACTCAAATTTAAACATAAATCTTCATATTACAAAATAGGGGTCACGAGGACCCGAATACATAAGTCATACACAGAAATAATATCTGGGTACAGACATAGTTAGTCAAGTTTTGCCTTAAGAAGGCTAGCACAAACAACGACACTGATCGAAAAGGCGAAGGCCTCCTGCCTAGGGCCTCCGAACTACTCCTGGTCGGCTGGCTCAACCCAGTAGTACGTGCCTCCGGGACTCTCCTGGTAGTAGTCTCCTGTGGTGGCATCTGGCTCCTGGGCTCCATCGTCTGATTTCATCAATTGGGTATGGGGAAAAAGATAGCAAAGCAACCGTGAGTACTCATCCAAAGTACTCGCAAGACTGACATCAGAACTATGCTAGTTATGCATTATTATCAAAGGAAGGGGCTGTATCTGTGGACTATACTGCAGAAATGCCAGAACAGAGGGGGAGAGGCCTAGCCTATCGAAGACTAGCATCTTGAAGCAGATCTTGCAGCATCAGAAGAGAATAGAGCAAGATAATATATATCAATCATAGTTTAGTAAGGCCCTGAGATCCTTCCTCGACTATCCTGCGAGAAAGTGATCCCGAGAGCAGTAGTAGCAGTTTAATATTGTGAAAGTAACCATTTGTAGTTGTAGCAGATCAAGATACAACTCTGAGCGTCCTGTTACCGTGGACACGGCTATTCAAATAGATAACTTCCCTGCAGGGGTGCACTACTGTTACCCAACACGCTCGATCACATCCGGCCGGACACACTTGCTGGGTAATGCCCGGCCTCGGGAGATCGACACGACGCAGTCCTACCTAGGATCAGCAGAGAGGTCAGCACGCCGATCTAAATCCTAAGCACGAAGGGGTCTTGGGCCATCGCCCTTCGCACTCCTGCACGTTGCGTGACTGGCCGGGGCCCAAGCGCGACTGTGGAAGCACCACAGACGTAACCAGCTCACCCCAACAATCAGCCCGCATCTCTGAGCTGTGACGTCTGAAGAACTTTCGGCTGATACATACGATGTAGAGGGTCCCATAACCATTGTCCCACGTGGTGGTAGTGCGTATAGGGCCAACGACCCACTCAGATCAAATACCCAAATCCGTTAAGCATGTTTAGTAACTCGCAGAGACGTACATGGTTCCTGTCGCTCCGACTTGGTAGTACATGTCGCGCGGGTACTCTTGGAGCCGACCCGTCTTTAGTATTATTCCCTCGCGGGCACCCTTGGGGCCAGCCCGACTTTAACAGTTTAAGTATTGCAATATGTAAACATTTCCGTGATCATCACCCAGAGTGATCACGGCCCGATAACAAGCATGGCATACGGACAAGGGTGAAAGGCCATAGATGGAACCAACAGCATAGCTAACTAAGCATCATGGGACAACAGGTAGGTATAAACATCAGACGACAAAATCAGGCTATGCATCAGAATAGGAGCTATCGGAATAACAACAGAAGCAATTCTAATGCAAGCATAAGAGAGAATGAATGGGCGATATCTTATGATCAAGGGGGTTTTGCTTGCCTGGAAGCTCTGCTGAAAGGGGATGGTCGTCGGAAGGCTGCTCGTCGGGAGCGTAGTCGTAGTCAGCTGCGTCGGCGGCGGTCTCGGCGTCTATCGAAAGAGAAGGAGGGGGGGAAGAAACAATAAATTCATGGCAATAATGCAACAGGGATGTATGACATGCCTAAATGTTATGCCGAGGTGATATAATGCCTATCTAGTTGTATTAGATAATTTAGGAATTTATTTGGATTTATTTTATCAGGGTTATGCACTATTCATCTATCGAATATGGGCAAAAAGTCCCATGTTCATCTAGATAGGAGTGATGGTCAAGCATTTTGACCACATATTCGGATTCTTCATATTTTTCTGGTCATTTTTCATGTATAAATTATTTTCATCCGAGTTACGGTTTAATTTATATGATTTTTCAAAGTTTTAATCATTTTCTGGAATTTCTGAAATTATTTAATTAGAATTATCCGAAACAGTATAGGGTGACGTCATCATGACATCACAGTGACGTCAGCAGTCAACTCTGACTGGCCAGAGTCAAACCTGACCAGTGGGTCCCACTGGTCAGTGTCACATTAACTAATTAGGGGTTAACTAAACTAAGTACAGATTAATTAGGCTAACTAAGTAATTAGTTTAATTAAACAAAATTAATTAATTTAATTAATTAATAATTATTTTTTTATTTATTTTAATTCTTTTTAATTAATTAATTTATTTTTGTTTTTTTTTGTTTTTACAGGGGCGTGGGCCCCTGTGGTCAGTGGCACGGGCCACGGCTGGGCTCCCGTGCGCGTGCACGGGGGCACCCAGAGGGGCGCCGGCGGGCACGGCGCCGGCCGGGGAGGGCGTGGCCAGGCCGGGACGGGCCCGGACGGCGGCCAGCGAGCGGGGCCGCGGGCGACGGCGGTCAGGCGCAGGCGGCAGGGGACGGCGCGGCGTGCGGAGTGGCGCGGGCGAGGCGCGGGGCGAGGCAAAGAGCGGCAGCGGGCGGCGCGGGCGAGCAGCGGGCGAGGCCAGCGCGCGCGGGCGCACGCGCAGAGGCGCGGGCAGGCGCAGGGCAGGGCGCAGGGGCGCGGCCACGGGCGACGGCGAGCGCGAGCGGCTCGGGGCGGAGCAGGGGAGGGCGCGGCGAGAGGGGGGGTGTTGCTCACCCCCGTTGCAGGGGATCGGCCGGCGAGGCTCGGGGAAGCCGACGTGGAGGAGGTCGGGGAGGCGACGAGGAGGGGACGAGGACGAGGCGGCGACGGGCGGCGAGCGCGGCGTCGGGGACGAGGGGAGGGGGATTTAGGGTTAGGATTTCCAGGGGGGCTTTATAGGCCAGGGGCGAGCGGGGGTGGGCCGGTCTGGTCGGTTGCGGCCAGCTGGGCCAAGAGGCCCAGTGGGGAAGGGGGGTCCTTTTGTTTTATTTTTTTTATTTTTTTTGTTTTTAGTTTCTGTTTTGCCAAATGTTTAGCCCCAACTTGAGTTTTGTAAAACATGTGACTTAGCTCAATAAATACAGTGAAATATTTAGCACTGTTATAAAAAGGTTTGGAGTCCGTATGATTTCATTTGAGTTTTAATAAAATGAAATGGGATTAAATAATGCTGTTTGGTACTGTTTTTGGATGGTAGAGTCATTTAGTGATTTCTAGTGATGTTTTTTTCTTAACACAATTAGTTATGGATTATTTGCTATTTAATGAACATTTTAGTTTTCAAATTTGAACAACTTTTATTTTCACTTTAAATTTGAATTTCAATTTGAATTTGGATTTGAAATGAGATATGATTTAAATTTGAATTTCAATTTGAATTGGGATTTGAAATGAGATATGATTTAAATGATGATCAAGCACTGTTAAGCAGGGTGACTTGGCATTATCAAAAGGTGATCACTGTAGCTATTACATGGGGATGTTACAACGGCTCTCTGCGAGTCCTCGCCTTCGATGAGGCTCGTCAGGACGGCTCGCGAGAGGCCGACCTGCTGCTCCTCGAGGAAGCCTGTCGCCAGGCGCCCTGCGTGCCGCCAGATACCAGCAGGCTTTGCGTCGCTATCATAGCCGCAACATACGCCCACGCACCCTCGAAGTCGGCGATCTCGTCCTGAGAAGGATCCTCTCCAGGGAGGGACTCCACAAGCTCTCACCCATGTGGGAAGGCCCTTTCAGGGTTGCTCATGTCTCCAGGCCCGGCGCCGCCCGGCTGGAGACGGAAGACGGAGTTCCTGTGCCCAACACATGGAACATCCAACACCTCCGCAAGTTCTACCCGTGACCCTCACGTGTACGAACGAAGTGGAGCTGTACACGCTCCGGAGCCTCTCATTGCGTTCGCCTGATGGGCCCACGAGAGCTCCCGCCCATGTCTCAGTGGGAGCCCCATGCTCCGTGCTGGCGGAACGTTACCACGCCTAGTGGAAGCCGCATGCTCAGTGCTGGCGGAACAATCACCTGAGGGCGCCCCACGGGCTGAACCAACCTCACACTGATCCATGCTGGACACGGCAGCCTCTTCTCTTTTGGATGTGAAACTGAGGGCGCCCCACGGGCTGCACCAACCACAAGCTGACCCGTGCCGGACACGGCAGCCGCATCTCTTTTGGTTGTGTAATGAACTTATTATTATGCTGCGGTAAAGCTTTATTTCCTAAGATATTTTATGCGTTGCTAAGTTCCTTGCCTCAGGAGCTGTGAACGCTTGCGACCTTCCTCCTGCGCATCTCGTGAGCGGGGGCTGGACACGGTGCCTGTGCTCGGGTCAGTCCCAGCAGCGCTACAAAACCCAAGTGATCAAGCTCTGGCTCGCGGGCCTGCTCCCGTGCATGCCACCTCACCAAGGTCCTTGGTGTCTTGTCTCCTCGCGTGACGCCCACGAGCAAGCTAGCAAGCGTGCACCGCTCCCCCCTCTTTTGTGAAATCAATATGAAGTTGTCACAGGAAGAAGGCACCCGAAGGCCTCGCGAGCGCTGCCTCGCGAGGTGACCCACGACAAGACCCCTCCGTAGGCCCTCAGGGAGCCTCGCGAGCGCTGCCTCACGAGCCAACCTGCGGTGACCGCCTTCACCAAGTGCTAGCGGGAGGCCTAACGAGCAAGAGCCTTGCGAGGCGCACTCCACAGCCACGATATGGCAAGCAATACTCGCGAAAGAGCTAAGTACAAAACACCTCACGAGCCGCTCTCGGCGCCTCTCAAGTTTCCTCTCCCCGCAACCTCGCTGAGCGCTGACGTCCTCTCCTCCGTGCAAGCCGCTTGCACGTCAAAGGGGGACTTCCTGAGCATCGCGCCTCAGGAGTCCTTACCGCCTCTCAGTGCCCTACACCTCCTGGCCTTGTCCAGGCAACGTGACCTGACATACCAGCCACGGCTGTAGCCCGCTCGAGGGCTGGGTCCTGACGACGTAGAGCACCAAGGCAAGCAAATAAAGGGAAATAGGCCTCACAAGAGAGCCTCACGAGGAAACACACATTGTAGCAGATCATAAAGTACTAAGCAAAAGACATTGTTTTTTCACGCCCCCACGGGGCTACATCGACCTATTACAGGAACAAGAGAGAGGGGCAGGGGGGAGCATGGCTCATCTTCAAGAACCGACTCGGGTGCTGCCTACGCCTAGTCAGAATCCTCCTCTTCGCTCTTGATGCGCGGAGAGCCGTCATCGCTTCCGCCCCCACTGCTGGAGTCGGTGCTGCCGTCGCTGTTGCTCACGCCGGAGGAGTCGGAGCCGCTGCCACTCTCGCTCTCCGCGCAGCACTCCATGCGGCTGCTGGAGGCCCCGAAGAACTTCACGAAGAGGGTGGCGGCTCCGTCGTACTTGAATTGAAGAAGATGCCCCCGCTTTAGGCCGCGGGTGAGGGCAAAGGACTTCCACCCCCGCTTCAGGAACATGAAGCCAGCGGGGGAGAACTCTGTCGCCACCCAGGAAGGGCCATTGCAGCAGCCGTCTGCTTGCAGCCACAGCCCAGGGGCCCGCTGCCCTCCATCGCTCTCGCAAAGGAGTCAGGGAGCCGGAGCCAGCTGCAGGGCCGACGATGCAGCCCCACGATGAACTCGTGCGCCGCCTCCGCTGTATAGAATCCTGCCTGGGGAGGACGGGCGGTTGCGCCGCCGCGCCCGCCTCAGCCGTAGGCGCTGCGCCCTCCACGGCCACGGGCGCTGGGGCCTGCTTCGGCGGCCGCCGAGGAGCGCCCCCAGCCCCGGGGAGGAACCCTCGCGGCAGCAGCGGATGCACGGGCTCGCCCTCTGCCCCTCGCCATCGCTGCACGGCCTTGGAAAGAGCAAGGAAAACTGGAGGATCGGAGAAGGGGGGAGGCAAAAGTAGAGGATGGTGGGGGAGGCCTCTACCTTCCTTCCGCCCCCTTTTATTACACCCTATGAGGACCGCCTCCTTGCCGCTCCGCCTTCTCTGACACCGGGAATCGAGGAAGCAGAAGGGAAGCAATGATGGCATGCGCCCCGCGTGGGCATGCTTTATGGCAGGCGCAGGCAGTTACCGAGGCGTAGTGGGGAAGTGGGGGCGTCCCACGTCCCGTCGTGCGCCACGCGTCGAACCTGGGGCCCGCAGTCTGTCAGGGTCTGCGCCGTTTCGCTCCCAACGGGCGGGAACGTGCGTGCCACGGGCCCGGGGCCTACTGTCGAGCCATTGGGAACCAGGGTACCCCGGCCCGTCTGCCTGCGGCCCAGAAAACGACGCCAGGCGAAGGCTCAAGACGCGGCCCATCTAAGGGAGCCGCGAAGCGAAGACATCTCGCGAGGCACCAGCCTCCCGAGGACCCCTCCTCAAGGCACGAGCCACCAGCACTTAGCCGCAGGAGCGGGCGGCCCCCCGAGGCTGGCGCTCGAGGCCATCTGGCCTGACGTCAGCTGCGCGGTCCTGTGCCCATCACGTGGGTGACGCGCGTGGCGACGAACGGCGGCAGAGGCTGCGCCAGCGGGCACAGATAGAGAGGCTTTCCTCTTTGGTGCTAAAGGGGCAGCCCCAGCTGCCTCTCTCCAAAGCAAGTCCCAAAGACTGCCCGTTCGGTGAAAGGAGACCAAGACAGCAAGGCGCGCAGGGCGGAGGTCATCACCGAGCCCACCGGCGCGTCATGGATCACGCTTTTGCAGGCGAAGACCGACTTTAGTCAGGATAGCATGGGCGCCTGTCCCCTTTCAAAACCCGCCAAGTGTGGCAACCCTTCCCGCCTAGATTTTCAGGGGAAGAGGACCAGGGCGGCTATAAAAGGGGACAGTGCTGCCATTGTAAGGGGATCGATTCCTTCAGCTCCTACCTTGTACGCGAGAACATCTTCTTGCCCACAGCAATCCCAACCACAAGCAGGAGTAGGGTTTTACACCGCAAGGTGGCTCGAACCTGGGTAACCGTCGTGTCCCCTGTCGTGCCTCGCGCTAGCGCTCTCGCCGTAGCCTCGCCATGGTCACCCTTGTTTGGAGGAACTAGCTCGCCCCCAGTGTTCGAACCTTTAGTCCCCCGGAGCCACGGTTCCGACAGCGGTGGATAGTCGTCGGCAGGTGCGTCGGCGCCGATGCAATGGGGGTGGAGGTGGGAAATGTGGACGCAAAGTTTTACTTGGCCACGTCGAGGCCGAGTGTTTTTAGGCGCCCGCGGGGCCAAGGAGTAAAATATTTACTCCACTATTCGGTTTACGACTTCGGCTAGGTGCCGGTTAAAGGAGTAAACTGAAATCCTCTAACCGGATTTAGGGGATCGGCTAGAGATGCCCTAAACCTACAGTGATGTCAGAGGAGACAGTGTCAGGAGCCAGAAAAAAAAACCATGTCTAGTACCGTTTGGGCTTGTTCCTAGTATTATATATGACTAGTAAATATGCCCGTGCGTTGCCACGGGGCAAAGGTGATGAATGCCTCTAAATATTTCGTGGCAAGCACTAAAGTTCCTCTCCCTTTCCCACCTCTCCGTTTTATTCACCGCCTCTCTGTTTACCAGTATGTTATTCATTGTTCTGCCGGCTCCACCAGATACGTGGGCAGGCCGAAGTTTTGAATCTGAAATGGGAAGGATCATATTTGATATTGAAGATGAAATGTGTGACAAAAGTGTATGGGCAGGGCCGGCCCTGGGCCATGGCGGCGAGTGCGACGGCCTAGGGCCCAGCTTGATCAGGGGCCCATACCTAGTGCTTGCATGCTGCATATGTATTGCTAGAAAAAAAATAGTACTATTACGCAAGGAAACAGGCCCAGCCCATGAAGGGAGGCAAGTCACGCACGGACGCATTGCTTCCTTCGTTCTCTCCCAGAAACACGCCGCCAATCCAGTCTCTCCATCTTCTTCCCCAATTGATTGTGCCCAGTTTCTAAGAGGCGACCCCAATTCCCCAGGCTAATCAATGATTTTGTATTACCTTCCGATGGATTCTTGGGTATCTTTTATCCTATATAAACTACCCCAAAGCCGTCATGTGAGCGGACGCGAGACGCCAACAAGAATGGCAACCCGCCGTGTGACCATCCATCATCTAGGCCATGGCTAGGCTCCGAGTGCAGGCGATGTAGAGATGGAGTCCGGGCCATGTTCAAGCCAAGCTCTCAGGTCATCGTCCATCCATGTAAAAAAAATCGTCTCTATTCTTTGGGCCTAGTCTATTTATTTCTGTTCTGCTATGATTACTTGATTTTCGACTGGCTTGATTATCTCTTTTACGACATTACAGGTTCTGCTGTTTATGACACTGCTTGCATTTGGATTATTGGATAGCTAGAGCGTGGGCTTTCTTCTAATTTACTCCAAGGACAGGATTCAAGAATTCAGGTGTTCTCTCCTGTATTGAACAATGTTGCCTGAAGAAACAACATTTTTCTGGTTGTGTGAAAATAAAAAAGAGGAAAGTTGTAGATCAATTATCTGAATTCAAAATGGTGCTATGCATAGATTCGTTTTGTGAAATGTCACTGCCGTGGAGGTGTTGGATGTTCATAGTATGAAAGAATAATGACCTCATGAAAACTTAGTTGTGAAAAATTATGTCATTGTGAATTCTAAAAATTTGCTAGAGAAATTTACACTTGCCTTTATAGTGACTTCTAGTAGTAGATGATGCATATGAGTGGAAGCAATTTTTGGGTGTATTGTAGTGTATAGGCCTATTATATGCAGTTCGCACAAAGGCCTCTAAGATGCCAGGGCCGGCCCTGTGTATGGGTCGACGCTCGTGATACTCACCAGCGGTGGACCAGGTCGAGATCCTCCTAGTGGCACGAGGACAGAAGCGTTTGGATTGGCGCTGGTCGTCCTACACGAAGTTCCGATCATTTGGCAGACGCTAGCACAATGTCTATGCTTACCATCGGTTGCCGCTTTTGTGTATGTACTGTTGGTGATTTTGTAGAGTTGTGCTGGAGAAAATTACCGACGTTTGCAAGTATATGTCATTTGAGCTCTTCCTACCCAAGGATTGTAATTTTGAAACACTTGGATTATTCAAAAATTTCAATACAACATTATCTCGCTATTTATTATGCTGCCTTGCATAGTATCTCCCAGTTTTTTCTTAATCCACAGATAGGTCTAACCACAATATGAGTAGCATTTTTTTTTTTGCACAAGAAAAAAATTGTCTGGTGCGCCATGGGGATGCGACAGTCTTTTCTCTGCCACACTCTTATCTTTTCCTCTCACTACAGTGATGCTTCTTCTCGACTCTTTTTTTTTTGCTATTGCATTTTTTCTGCTCCGGTGGTTGCTTCACCTAGCATGATTTCTTCTAGCATTTCAACCTCCTCCCTCTGCTAGTGCTCCCTCTAGAAGCACAGGAATCATGGCGTCAATAAACGTTTAAGAAATTCCATGGTACTGCAAGGTACCGAAGGTATTTATACAATTATACCTGCACCAAATAAATTCTACAAGCACAACTGCAGTTGAGCTCATCATAGTGGATTGCAGAACCAAAAGGAAATTAAGTGAATCATCCCACAGATACGGACCGAGCCACAGTTGGGAACAAACAAATAAACCCACCAAATCTGCTTCATATAGATGACGTTCATCCCTACTTCTCTGAGTTTCTTCAGCAAAGACTCTCTATGAAGTTCTTTTAAAACAGATACAAATAGAATGAACAAATCAAAAGAGTCAACTGAAGTGAGAACAAAAAGGAGAAAACTCAGTGAAACAAATTCAGTTAGTTACAACATAAATCAGCCAGTCTCACAGGCTCTCCTCTCAACATCTAGCAGACATCAATAACATATAGCAGTACTCAACAAGTAGCAGCATCATGCCAAAGCAGCAATATTTCTCTCTGAATGAATCTATGTTACTTGGTCTCTTAAGCCATGGCCTGCACTGCAGCAACAGCTGATGCGATCGCAAAGCAGTTCGCAACATGACAGTTTCCTCCTCTCTATGTCTCTCTTCTCCAACCGAGAGCAGCAGCAACCTTCCACGCCTTGCATGATGCCCACTCATCTGCATCGCCTGCACCCTCCTACATCAGGGTCGGCAGTCGACACCCCTCCCCGCTGCCAGCGAGCTACTCCCTCCTTGAGCCCTCCCCCTGGCGACCTCACATCTCCGTGCGGCCCTGCGTCCCCCGCCAATCCTGCCTCCCGTGCACGACCTCGCATGCTCGCGCGGCACATCCTCCCCTAGCAACCTCGCCTGCTCGTCCACATCTCCGCCCGCCAAGCTTTTCATCGAGCACCTGGCATGCACTGTCGCGTGCCATCCATGGCCGACCGCACCCGCTTCCGCTCCGTCTGCCAGCAGTGACGCAGGGCCGCAGCGTACGGGTCGGAGGCGGCTTGAGGAGATGAGGGTGGATTCGGGGGCTGAGGGGTCAACGGACGATGGAGCGGCTGCCGAGCGTTGCTCTTCTGGTGTGGCTCCACCGCCCTTGTCCACGTCGTCGGTCACGCACTTGTTCCGCCCGCGCCGCGATGCCGTCACGGCCGCCGCTACCAGCAGGGCCAGCATCACCGCCCCCGCCACCGTTGACCCGGCGAACGCCTCGCCCCAAGAGAGCACGCCAGCCGCCTTATCGTCCTCCACCGCGACGCATCGGCCCGCCAAGGCCAGCACCGAGGCTGACAAGGCGCGCAGGAAGGCCGCCGTCGCCGAGGGCGCTGAGCTCCCTTCACGCGCCGCCCGTGCCCTGCCGACCTGGTGCCCGGCGGCTGCCTCCTTCACATGGGCGGACGTCGAGGAGGACGTGCGAGATGGGTGGACGACGCCCGCGGCAGGCGGCGGAGCGTGCCCGGCGGTGGACGACGGCGGACGCCCGGGGCAAGCGGCAGCGCGTGCCCGGCGGTGGACGACGGCAATGGATAAGCGGCGGCGGAGGACGGCAATGGACGCAGGGGGCTTTTTGCAAAATCCAACCGTTTTCTCAGGAACACATTAAAATAGGACTGCGGGTTGATTTCTCAGAAATAGAGGGGCTTTTCTGCAAAATCTCCGACGACGTACGACCAGAAGCACTCGTGCTTTATTATTACTATTACTACTAGGACAAATGCCCGTGCGTTGCAACGGGAGGAAAGAACTTATAAACACCATATCACAATAAGCATTGTTCAAGAACAACCCTCCCTCTCCAATTCCCCCTAGTCAGCGTCCTTTATTTCGACATGACACCCTCACATGTCGCTGCTTATCTTCCTTCCCATAGTCTTCAACGGTAGCTGTGTTGCAAAAAATAATGCTTCGCTACGGAGAAATGTGACTTGCACCGCTAGTATTAAGACAAAAAGAATAGTAGACGGTCATTTTCATACATGTCTATATGAATATTCAGTTCGTCAACAAAATGACAACAAATTTAAGAAGGTGAGAAATATACCAATTCGCTGTCCACATGAGAAAACACGAGAAACCATGCTTACCTACATCAGGGACACCGATTACACGCCGTCTCGGTGCATGTTGGAGAAGGCCGGGTTCCCACGTCGAACCCTCCCTACTCTTCCTCTGTCTCTCCACTCTTCATTTAGTATTAGTGCACTTATAATATTGAATAGAGAGAAAATTCAGGCCTAGGAGCTTGATCACACAAAGTTTCACAACCTTTTACACTCACCGGTCTATTTATCATCCATGGTGGATCCACCACATGCTTGGTTTCATGTTGAGATGGTTCCTCCTTGCACAGATCATATCCAACCTCGTGTTGGTAAAAAATCGACAAGAGATTGCGCTGGCAGAAGACGCGTTGAAGACGAATAGCTGGGCCCATTGTACCAGGCAAATCGGGACAACCTTTTTGTCGGTGTGTCATGCTACAAACAGACTTTATCTTCACTACTCAACATGCCCGTGCGTTGCAATGGGAGAAACAAAATCATTATTAACAACCTTAAGCTAATAAGCATGGCTTGCAACGGCAGTGAAAAAACAACTTTTGGCTTAAAAATGCGCGGGTTCAGAAATTTTACCCCAAAAAATCGATCATCCCGCATAGAAACCTTTTACTTTTTTACCAAGACTAACATCAAGTTGACATTGCAGCAAAAATGTCTCGACGAATTAGAAATACTATATGTTAATATATACTCATATAATATCTTTCTATCTGTTAGAGGTAGATGTACTAACTTCTTTTAACTTCTTCTGTTGCGATGTATAATGGGTTCACCATCGCAATTGATTCTTTACATGGCGTGTTGCGCCTAAACTCACGGTTAGCTATAATTTGTTTTAATCTAGCTTTCTTTTTTTCTGGTTGCATATTTGCATATTTCTCCCTTTTCTGTGCGCATTGTTTTGTCCTTTGTTCTGGCTCTAGATCTGCATATTTCTTCGTCTTTCTAATTGTTTTGTTTTGCTGATAGCTTCGCGCCGTCTTTTTAGTTTTTCCTGCTTTTCTTCAACGGTCATCTCAGCATACCGCTCTCTATCTCTTTTTCTTCTTTGTTCCTTGGCATTCATGACTTGAGTCTGCGACCCCGGGTCATTTTCCTGCATGAGAATTTGCATACAGTAAGTATCAATCACAATAATGTAAACGATGAGTTCATATTTCCTCTAACGGAAGAAAAACCGCCTCATAACAATAAGTGACACAAACAATTATTAAACCACTTAGCCAAAATCTCCACTCATCTGGACGAAACCACCATTGGAACAATAAATATCCAAACCTCCAAACACATGCAACCATGCCATCTCACTCTATTTTGTACTTTGTTACGGATTGGTTTTTATTAAATATTTTTAGAAACCCAGTGGTGTACTAAAGAAAAGGTATATCATGTGAAGGTCATCTGAGCCGCGGCCGCATCACTGCACACGGCGCACGGCGGCCGGTGGTCGTACCTGCTTCTTCTGCATGTTCTGCATGGGGACGTTCAAATCCTCAAGCACAGGTTCTCTAGCCGATTGGTCCTCTCCTAGTTGTTCCGCATCGCAACCACCTGTAGTTAATTAGCCCATCATCAACAATGATAAGAATAGCATGTACGAATGGGACCATCGCTGGAGCTTTAATTAACGCGGCCACACATCCTGGTCGATCTGCATGGCATGAACCAACAATGTGGATTCATGGATTCAGAAGCCTTAGGCGATGTCCACGCGCACTCTGTACTCATCCATCTTCACCTGGAGCAACAGTACGTCTTGGCCAACAGCCGCACCCATGACATCACCGACCTCTGCAAGCACGTACACACACATCAATCTTAATTACCTTGGTCCATGTCTTGTGGAGGGCCTGCTCGTCGAAGCTCCTGACCACCTCGGCTGTCACGGGCTGCGGGCTGGAGAGGTAATTAATCGATCTTCTCTCTTGATCTCTCCCACGATCTGGTCGAAAATAAATCGGGACGGACGACAAGAGGGAGACGCGGTGGTTTTGGGAGATCGTAGGGGTGTCGGCTCAGAGGCAGGAGTCACTATAATAAAACCGCCAATTTGTATACCGGTCCAAGACAAACTGATTCGATTGTGTATCTCAAACGGATTCTAACGTGAGGACGATACGGAAAATAGCGACGAAATAAAAGAAATTTGAGTGTGAGAGAGAGCCCAACAGCCCCAGCGTTCTACCCGGCGGCCCACCCAACCTAGCCCACCAACACCACACCGGCTGCACCTCCTCTCAAACCCTAGACATCCTACCGGTTTCCCTAGTCATTTTGCAGCTACACCCCCGCCGCTTCTATCTCTCTCCCTCAAGTCCCTTTCCTCCTCCTTGCTCTTTCTCACAGACGCGAGTACGTCTCCACCACGCAGCGCTGCTACTGCTCCTTTGCCCGGCCTTGCTCAAGCGGCGGCCAGCCAAGTAGCTCGTCGTCCCGGCTCTCTACTTCCTTGACCTCACCATCTCGGGGCCCCTGCTCCTTTCCTCGTGGGCGTCCTCGACTTGCCAAGCCACGGCAAGCAAGCCTCTACCTCGGCCTCCTCCATGAACCACGCCAGCGGCAGGCCCTACTCCGCCTCCCTCCGCGACTCTGGCGAAGTTTGCACCGCCGCCGTGGAGGAGGCCGATCCCCACAACACCGCGCGCTTGGCCACCCCGGGGCAGCCATAGAACTACTCCATGGGGACCCGGGCCAAGACCTTGCACCCGTCGTCCCATTCAGCATAGAGAAACGCCGGGTCGCCTCCCCCGGCCTTCACGCTTCGCATCAGTCGTCACAATCAGTGTGGAGAAAGGCCGGGTTGCCTCCCCCAGCCGCCACACTTTGCATCTGTCGTCACAGTCAGCGCAGAGAAACGTCGGTTCGCCTTCCCTGGCCGCCACGTTTGGTACAGCCGGAGCGCCGCGCATCCCGCGCAGAGCGGTGCCTGAACGTGTTTCCCCTCGAGTTGCTGGCAAATCGTGGGCTCGAGGGGAATGTGCAGCCTGGGGACGAAGGTTTTTTTTAATTCGGTGGATAACGGTCTGGTGGCAGGAGTACGTTATATGTGAATTTGTGGAAGGGCAAAACGGTCCAAAAAAGTGTTGGACGGACGAAAACGGACGAAGAGAGAAACGTTCCGTGCTTTATTATTAGGGAGAGATATATACTAGCACAAATGCCCGTGCGTTGCGACGGGGCATACATATTTTATTGCACAATACCAATTTTGGGTGAATATATCTTTAGGATACATATTCTATTGTTCAATATCAATTGTGTGTATCACATATCTTTTTGAATATCACGTACATCAGGCGATAATGTTGACCTTTTTTACTATTGAATTACTCTATCCTCCACCCTACATATATGTCTCTTTGTGTTCTGCGTCATCTTAGAACGACTCTCTTTCTCTACCGCGCGATCTTCCGATGACTCTCTAAAGAGGTTCATGTTAGTTGGGGTTGCTCGTCTTGATTGGATATTGAACGATAAACGTTGCCTCATGTTGTAAGAAATGTTTAAATTTGCATTATTCCAGTTTTCTTTTTGTCTGAGGGTGGTTGGTAAATGTGTCTACCGGGTAGCAATCTCGAAAAACCGTGTATTGTAGGAGTACCAAGGCACATCTACAATAGCTTTATGAGATAGCTTAAGCCACTATTGAATACAAAATAAATTTTGACAATCATTTTAATGGGAATATTTACAACAATGCACTGACCCTTTAGAAATGCAAATATTCCCTCATACCTGGTGTAGAGTATGCAAAGTTCATACATTAAAAAAATGGGTTTCTACGTAAATTCTCAAATATATAACTTAAACATTCATGTAATGACGTGCATGAAAAAAACATACAATAGAGCGGGCAAAAAAAACTAAGGGAAAATTAGATGGCAAAGAGATAGATTCCCAAACTATGATTTTAGCATGGAATTTATTATTGTTCATTAGATAAAAGAACATTTCATATGATAATAGAAAATCACAATAATTAGCCAAATCTGCAAGTATTCTGATGTTGTACAGATTTTTAATAATTAATAGTCATATTCAGCAGTAAGCTTGTGTGTCCATAATTCCATGCTTGTTCATTTTATAAGTTTAAGGATAGAACCACATCGGTGTACTTTTCCAATTTTCTTAATTAACTTTGCACAGATCCTCACCGCCATAGTATTGAGCAGCGACTGCCCCGGCCGGCGGCAGTGCAGCGCCGCCCTGTTCGACGGAGCGCCGATTGTCACTCGCAGCAGCCCACTGCAGCTCCACCGCACCGGTGAGCGTTGGCGATCAATTCGGCTGCAGCGCCGACTTGTAGCTGACATCTGACCTTGCAACACCTGCACCTGCGTTGCAGGCGAGCAGCCTCGTAGCACCAGCGCTCCCGCCGGTGACTGGCTAGGGAGCACCTGACGGCCCTCCCTTGGAGCATCGTGGTGGCCATGCACCTGAGCTCTTTTTGCCTGTGTGTATGTGTGCACGCCACAACGTCTTCCTTGTCCTTGCAGATAAATTCGAATCCACATCTGATCCTCTGATTGATGCTTACTGATTCTGGTACAACTCATTGTGTATATAAATTGGTAAAGTTTGATGTAAAAGAGCGATGTGGGACTAATTAATTTAGAAACGCATATGTTTTTCTAACACAATTGTAAGCCAGTTCAGTTAGCTTTGTCCTTCCCGCTAGAGTAACTATTTTTTGTTGCAAACCAGGCCCAGCATTGGCCCATGTGCGGGATAGAGCGTCCATAAGTTTGTTTGTACATATATTAAGCAGCTAACTCTTATTTTTTGCACAGTCGAGAGCTAGCTCAACTGGCAATGGTCGTTGTAATAGGACGGGAGGTCTGGAGTTCGACTCCCACCGCCACATTTTTTTTGTCTCACAAAATAAATGATGTTCATACGCTCTACGCCCAAACAACGGACGAAAATCTGATGCAGATGACGGACGAAAAAAATAGCCGACCTACAAAAGGAGATGACGAAAAAAAGTGGAGAAACAATCCTCCCTTTAATATTTAAAAAATATTAGGGTATAGATTCCGATGCAGATGGCGGACGAAAAAATAGCCGACCTACAAAAGGACCAGATGACGAAAAAAGTGGAGAAACAATCCTCCCTTTAATATTAGGGTATAGATAAGTAGCACAAATGCCCGTGCGTTGCAACGGGAATAAAAACGAGGAGTTCGTTTCGGACACACCAGAGTCCAATTCTGACTCCTCATGCTACCGTCAAGAATCACGGTTCTTTCTTTGCGGTTATCTTTCCACTCTCAGAAGCACACTATCTTGTTCCGCTTCGCCATTTACCCGGTCTCGTGGAGGTACTGGGTATATACGTGGTCTAAGCCCGTCTCTCCGGTTATGATGATTAGAGCAGCAGGCTCGAAATTGTCAAGACCATGGAAAAATAAGAAATTTAAAACTTGATTGTCGTTACATGTGCTCCGGTGTAATAACATCATAAATTACCAGACTGCCTTAGGTGTTTTTGTCTCAGGCACCACAGTTAGAATGATTGACAATATGAGCATAGTTGACAGGGAGAAGCTGCACCAGACAACTCCGGAGGACACCACATCAAGACGTAGTACAACTCCAGCAGCGAACTACTGGGAAGAACACCTTATTGTCTGAAGCACTTGCCGCACACTGTCATGTTGATTACTCGTAGTACAACTCCAGCAGCGAACTACTTGTATCACCGCGGACTCCCTTTTCTTGAAGACAAGCGTGTGTACCTACTCACGGAAGCTCCTTAGGTTGCTCAGCCGAGCACATGCCCGCAGCACCGCCACAATGGCATGGCCGAGCAGACCACCAGCGAGTCCCTTTCCTTCATGACAAATGCAGGTGAAAAGTATTGCTACTTCGTCATGGAAACCACCATCGGAGTAGGCCGACACCATGGTCGCCCATGTGATGTCGTGCTTGACGGGAATTTCGTCAAACAGCTTGCAGGCGATCACCATGTCGTAGGCAAGCAGCAGCCTGTTAGATAGCGGCAATGGGAGGCCAACGCAACACATCCGACATCGATTTGTGCGTGAACGGCGGCGACCTCGGCATTGTCGACGGAAGCCATGAGGCGGGAGCAGATGTCCTCATCGGGCTTGATACGGAGCGCATCCATCAGGCGGAGTACATCGCGGGCGCCCGAGGACGCTGTGGCCTTCACCTTGTGCCGCGCTAGCGTCGGCCGCTCCGGCCTCTGACCTCGCCCCTCACGGACGTCCTCGACATGGACCGCCTCCATCCTCCTCCGCCCTCTGCCCCGCGTGCTCCTCCACGCCTCCCTCGCCAAGCTCGGTGGTCGGTGCCCGTCGGTCTATGGTCGGCAGTGGGAGTGTCGTGCCCACGATGCAGTGGACGGAGACGTCACCACCAGTTTCAGTGGAGGACCGAGGCATCGACGATTTCTTCGCCCTCGGATTTGACGGAGGAGGAAAGGGGAACGAAGACGGGGCGGCGCAGGAGATGCGGGAAACTGTGGAGCTGGGCGGACATGGGGGTGGGGCACGCCGGGGTTATCGCGGTGGAGCTGGGTCGTGCCTCGCCAGAGGAGGAGGAGGACGGTTTGGAGCTGGGTCAGCGACCGGAGAAGCTCAGCTTCCGCACGGAGGAGCAGCCTTGACGTCAGGTGGCAGGGAATCGAGGTACCGGCCCCTCTTGCACCGAGATCGAGGTCCCAGGCACGCCGCGACCAGATCGAGGCACGCCATCCCGACCCCCAGCCAGCCCCAGCCCCAGCCCCGGCCCCGCCTGCGCCGAGATCGAGGTCCTGTGCGCCGAGTTGGTGGATTCAACTTGATAATCGATCTGGGTTCGACTTTTTCTACGATTTATGTGGGAATCGTGTGTAGAGGAGAGGGACTATATATGGGCGGATTTCGTGGACTGGAGGCAAGAAATCTGGATTCGATTTGGTAAGAATCAGATCGAGGCACGGGACGAACTCTGGATCCTGTGCGGGGTAGGAGAAAGGGTTGCGGGTTGAATACAAAAAACAGCAGGGGTTTTTACGCAAAAACGAAACGTTTTTCTAGAGTGCCACTTAAACAGGGATTGCGGGTTGATTTCAAAGAAACAGAGGGGCCTTTTTGCAAAAGTTCCACGATGGGTATACGGACTTCGTGCTTTATTATTACTAGCAAAAGGGCCCGTGCGTTGTAACGGGAAAAAAACATCACACGTCGCTAGTCTGAGATCCACGTCCTCTATTTTGAGACGGCATTACACCCGTGTCGCCGCTTAACCTTTCTCCCACCACTTTGGCAATGGTCATGTTCTTCTCGGATCACAATGTGTTTGAACGTGATCAATCATAAGGCAATGATTTCGGCTACGCACACCTGTCATTGAGCCACACTTACTAAGATAATGATTAAAACTTCAAAAAATTAAGTCCATCTATGCATCATAGCGAGAAGGAATTTGAGTGAAGTGGGATCTCACCTTGGATACTGCCTGGATTATATATTATTTGTGAAATATCCAAAACAAATTTAAAATACCACTGCAAGAATTAAAAATTCACATTGATATATAATCTGTGACATTATCTCTATTCTCTATTCCCTATAAGCAGCAGTAGCGCGCACACAAAAAAAAATTGCCTCATCATAAATCACAAAAAAACTGCCTGGAGTAGCTAGTAATTTCAGTGTGTAAGCATCACTGCAAGTAGCTATCGTCCTCAGCGCACCAGCAGCACAAATAGCAGTTCTATTTTTGTCCAGCTTCTACGCACGCACACACAGAGATCGGGGAGCCACATCGTACGCCTCCTTTCTGCTTCGGCTCTTCGTCACCACTGCGCCCAGCCCACGCACGGACTCGTCCAAGGCGCCGTCCGCCTCCTCCACCACATCACCCTTTCTATTCTTCTGCATCTTGCAATTCTTGATTAGTACTCTGTCAACGTAGTTTGCACTCGGAGATCCGCCAACGTAGCTGTTTGTATCTTTCTTTTTTAAACGAAGCTGTGTGTGTGTCTAGTTCTATAGCTATTCTCCTATTCTTGATTAGTAATCTACCAATGTAGTCTGCACTTGTAATTCTTGATTAGTAATCTACATCTATTCTTCTGTTCTTCTGCATCTTGCAGCCGAGTGTCAGTGTGTGTCCTGCTCCTGCCCATGGAATCGGTAGTCTGCACTTTGTCTGAATCTCATGTGATTAGTAATCTGTCAACGTAGAAACTGACCAACACATATATAGCTGTAGCCGGACTATCAATCGGTGATGGTGAGGCGATAGCCCGAGAATCGATAATAGAGATGGTTAGGACCACCCGCATCTCCCTCTACACCATGTCCCTCCTTTCCCCTCTAGCGCTCGCCTAAGTCGCCCTATCGGGGCGACGGCGCCCGCCCAATCTCCACACACGCGCCGCCCAAGCCCGCACCCACCAGAGGTTGGATTGCTGCTTGTTGACCCCGCACCTTCTTCTGCTATTGCATGCTGTACCTCCTCCTTCTCCTCACGTCCTGCAGTAGCGAGCTCCGGGACCGGCCGATCTGATGCTAGGGAGCCCATGTTGGCCGATTTGGGGACACGAGCATTGAAGACATTGCCGATGGCCGCCTCTGCTCACAGGGGGCGAGGCACCGGCGAGCCAGAGCACCCTGACGAGGCGTTCGTGGTCCAAGAGGCGTGCATGGACTCCAGGGCCATGCTGGGGTGGTCGTCGTTCGCGGGAGAGACGCCCGTGTCCTCCCGGGCGGCGTATTTATTGGAAGGTTTAAGCAAGATCCGACTCCAAGCAGAGAGTCCTGATTGTAAGCGAGAACATACGAAAGGATTGATTTCCTATAGTATACGTAGGGGTCTACGTTTCTTTTTTTGTTTGGTTTGCACGTACGTCGGCCTCGTTTCCTAACTTCACAAAATAGCGTCCAAACGAAACCTAACAATAGCGTACGAGTGGAAACAATAGCTGGACGAAATAAAGCGGGACGAAACCAAGAATATCAACGAATCGTCTTTTTTTACACGACGTGGTTCCCCGAATTAGTACCACCTCACGTATACGAATCGTCTTTTTTTACACGACGTGGTTCCCCGAATTAGTACCACCTCACGTATATGTTTTAAACTGAAGGCGTAAACTCACGGGAAGAAGCGTATTGTGACGGTGAACCCACGGAGTCAATCCGTGCTTTATTATTGGGGAAAGACCACCTCACGTATACGAATCGTCTTTTTTTACACGACGTGGTTCCCCGAATTAGTACCACCTCACGTATATGTTTTAAACTGAAGGCGTAAACTCACGGAAAGAAGCGTATTGTGACGGTGAACCCACGGAGTCAATCTGTGCTTTATTATTATTAGGGAAAGATTAGGTAAAGATAAGGTAGAGATTGTGTCAGAAAAACGTCTTACATTATAGAAGTACTTTTTCATAGAAGTAAAAAGGTTACTCCATAGGGCTGGGACTGTACACCGGAGGCATCGTGTGCTGGTGCAGTCTGTAACGCCAATTTATGAACATTATTTAATTTTAATTATTAAAACGCCTGAAAATTGCACATAAATCGGCGAAAACCGGGAAAACAAAGAAAAACCAATCAACAACGGAGCCGGAGGCATAGAAGCCTTGCCCGACCGCCTGCTCGTGAGGCGCTGGACTTGCCCCCACTCACACACACAAAAAAACCGAAGAAGCACTGTACACCTCAAAGCGGCGGCCTCCAAGATGCCGCCGCCTAACGCCGGCCGTCTCTCCGACCTCGTTCGGCGCTGCGCCGCCGCTAAGGCTCTAATCGCCGGAGCGAAGCTCCACGCACAGGCTCTCGTTGGTGGCCACCTACCCCAGGCCACCCTCGAGACGGACCTGGTCCTGCTCTATTGCCGCTGCGCTGCGCTCCCTAGCGCCCGCAAGGTGTTCGACGCGATGCGTTTTCCGTCCATGCACGCGTACAACATCCTCCTTGCCGCCTCCCCACCCCTCTCAGCTCTTGAACTGCTCTCTGGCCTCCTCGACGCCGGTTTCCGCCCTGACTGCTATGCTGTCCCAGCGGCGCTCCGGGCGTGCGCCGAGCTCCAGGACCCGCCCCTCGGCGCCGCACTCCATGGATTTACCGTCCAATTGGGATTTCTCTCCAATGTTGTTGTCTCCAGCGCGCTTCTTGACATGTACGCCAAGGCTGGTCTCCTGGTCAATGCGGTGAGGATGTTCGACGAGATGCCAGAAAGAGACTCTGTTGTGTGGAATTGCATGGTAACTGCTTATGCAAGGGCTGGAATGGCAGCGGAAACCCTTGAGCTCTTCAGAAGGGCTCAGGTGGAGGCTGTGAACATGGTGAGGGATCTGCGGGCTGTGCCGAGCGTGCTAAGTGTCTGCGGAAAGGAAGGGGAGATGATGAAGGGGAGAGAAATACATGGTAGGATGGTGCGAAGCCTTGCATTCGATTTGGATGTCACAATTGGGAACGCGTTGATCGACATGTATGCAAAGTGCGGGCACGTGGACGCGTCACAAGCAGTGTTTGCAGGCATGCAGGAGAGGAATGTGGTGAGCTGGTCGACACTGATATCTTGCTATGGTGTCCATGGAAAGGGAAAAGAGGCATTGCGTGTGTACAAGGAGATGTTATCTCAGAGAGTGAAGCCGAACTGTATCACCTTCACATCTGTCCTTTCAAGTTGCAGCCACTCAGGGCTCGTGACTGACGGCCGGATGATCTTTGAGTCAATGAGGAAGGTTCATGGTGTAGAGCCCACTGCTGAGCACTATGCATGTATGGTGGACCTCTTGGGGCGTGCTGGAGCCATTGAAGAAGCTATCGGGCTTATAAAGAAGATGCCTATGGAACCTTGTGCTACTGCATGGGGAGCTCTACTCTCTGCTTGCGCCATGCATAATAATGTCGATGTTGGAGAGATTGCAGCATATAGGTTGTTTGAGTTAGAAAAAGGCAATGTCAGTAACTATATCACTCTCTCTGGAATTTATGGTGCAGTTGGTCAGTCTGATGGTGTTGCAGGATTAAGATCAAGGATGAAGGAACTTGGCATGGTGAAGACGCCTGGTTGCAGCTGGGTTGATGTGAAGGGAAGAGCTCATGCCTTTTACCAAGGGAGCATCCCGAGTTATTTGAGGAGACAAATGCTTTGGATTTTAGATCAGTTGCTTAAGGATATGGGCAATTGAGAATCTGAATATGAGCATGCGGACCAGTAGTACAAGCCGACTTAGCACTGAAGTTGGTATGGTTAAGCCATGCACAGATATTGGTTTGAGGATAAAGCAGTAACCAGCCTTAATTGTTACCATGAGTTCACATGAGCAATTCTTTTAATCAACGCAAGGAGTTCTGGTAAGTGTGGACGCTCATGGCCTTGAATATTTTTGTGGCCAATATCTGAACCAAGATGCTGTGAAGATGAAGCGGTGATTGGGTGAGAATGATGCTGGTTCTTCAGTTTGAGGCTACAACTGTCTGCTCTGAAGTGACTTCCACAGTTGTACTAGTGTACCACACGTCTGATCTGATTGTATAACACATGAGTCACATGTTCTGAAGTACGCGGCAAAAGCAGTTGCACGCAAAATTTGTTACTGGCGGCAAGCTGGGATGCAAGAAAAATTGCAACTGGAAAGAATGAGCATTGTGTTCTTGAGTCATCTGCTTTGAAGCTGACAAAGCACTTCTAAACTGAAGGTAAAATTATGTTATATTTTTATTAAGTTTCAATTCTTGTTGGAATTCTATAGTCTGCACTGAATCTACTGCCACCAGCGATACAAAATTTCATGGCAGAATACGTGGACATCACAAAGAGAATCATTTGGCCCATAGACAGTAGCAAGAAAGAATTTGCTTGGGGGCAAAGCGATGAAGGCAGTGACCAACTGGCCATTTTAATCAAGCCTGTAACCTCCAGAAAGAGATTAGTACAGTCACCATGAGTTTTTGTGCCTGGTTGCATGATTATAATCAGATTTGTAAGCTAATCAGTGGTTCTTTTGCTTAGACCCTTTATCTGTAATTAAGTTCAGTCTTCTGGACAATTTCGTTTGTCTCTGACAATGGGCAAATAAATGAACTATCCACTTATTGCTTTGACCATGGTTGTAGTCACTATGTTGGCTGGCCAGATTTCAGTCGTATGAGTATTGAGGTACTGCTGTATACTTTGTAAAGTTGTGTACCCTTTGGGGTGGCTTTCTTCTTGGTATTACATAGGAATATATAGTATATCACTGGAATCTTATTGCTAGCAGGGTAGGGATTCATGGTTAATATTTTCAGTCAAGATCAGAGCATTAATAAAGATAAAAGAGAAATCCAGTTTGGCTACACACTGCTATGTATACTATAAATACTAGTATTTCTATGTTTATACTCTGTACAGCGGTCCAAAGGAAGATACAACTCTTATTGTTTCCATCCAAGTTAACATTGTTCTTGAATGGTAATACATTGTCACCCTACTATAGTGTTGTTAATGTAAATGGTGCCAAGGTGATCACCTGTCACCTCGTTGATACCGTCCAGATTCACTTCATTACAGCAATTTGGGACTGCCCAAGGACAACAAATATAGTTTTTTATATGTATATAAGAAAATATTGTTACTGTCGGCTTTTGGCCTTTGGGGAGCAAAGAGACATCCAGTCTCCAACTGGGGCAGCTTCTCCGTGTTGTTTTCCAGGTCTTAAACTAACATTGCAACGTATTCTTTGTGTCCTTCGATGCAGATTAGCTTGAATATTTTACTCTTGATGTAGTTCTACTTTCTGGACCTTGTGTCCTTGCACACTGGTCGAGCAGAATTTGTTCAGAAATAACCCTGATTAAGGCAAGGAACTGCCCCTTCCGACTGGCACAGCCGGTAGTTGAGCTCACCACAGCATGGTAGCAGATAACTTTAGTACAAGTTTTTTACATTGTCTTGAGTAAAAAAAATCATTGATAAGGTGGAGTAAGTTTGGGCTTTTTCAAGAAGATCAGCAAATCATACCAGCATTCCGTTAGCAACAAGAAAGTAAATCATGTCACTTAACTACCAACATTATCCTCTTAACGAACCTTTTTAACATTCATTTGGTGTGGACCGATGAAATGATTTAGGCAGAGTTACATTTGCAAGTGCCCACCAAATTAACTACACCGACATAATTGCTTGTACAAATTACTCTGGAATCTGTGTTCCAGATTTTGAGGGATGCAATCTGATAATCCTGATAAAGATCATACTTGCTAGCATGCATTACTTTTCCATTCTTTCTAAAGAATCAAGAACTTATTGATCAACTTATACATCCTTGAGAACTGAACTCTTGTAGCAAGACTGAAAAATCCTAAGCTATTTTTTTTTCTATATCCAGCTGCTTTTGTAGGTACACTTAGTCGTCAATGGGTGGATAGGTTGTATTTGGGAGCCTCTGTCCAAGCACAAACGATCGAAATAGGCCGAGAGCTCGGTCTGGCTGTGCAAATGGCACCATGTGAGATGCGCCCCGCACTGTTGCAAAGGTCAGCAAATTACCGTACTCTGTTGCCCAGCCTCCAACCTTGAAAATCAAAGAGCAAAACAGATGTTACATTCATGTTTTATATCATCAAATTTGGCATCTGTAATTCAACTTGTATTCATAGCATAGAAGTATACCTGGCCTTTGCGGAACCAAGTACGGTACGGAACTGTGACAGGCAACCCCATGTCATGAGCTAGCTCTCGCACAAGGGTTCGGGAGCCCAAGAGCGGCACCACAGAGTCTTGATCGCCGCTGTAACGTTAATTCACATTGTCATAACAAATTGCACACGGAACGAAACAAATTATCTGAAAAAATATACTCAGACTGGTATATGGGAGTATGAAAAAGCAAGTTATTTACCTGAATATCCAAACTGGTATCTTATGTTCCACTATTCTCTGAAGTAAAGGCAAGATGTTGATGTTACCATCCTTATCGGTGTAATTCAGCACACTGGCACATGATTTTAAATGATCCATGTGAGTTCGAGTTGCAAAGATGAGCAGTTCGTTTACTCTGACTCTCTCTACTCTCTTTACATATTTACTGAAAGGGCCAACATATGTATTTGGCAGAAGCAGCAATAGAAGCACTTACTCACTGCACATGCTCCAGCCATAAGGTAGATGTGTTCTATTAGCATGAAGAGCATGCTGCACTTCTGGAAGATTGAAGTAGAAGTACCTTTCATATGACATGCAAACATCCACTCCTAAACTGATCTTGGTCACCTAGGTTGCACAAAAACTGGTCACACAACAGCAATCAAAGGTTCTGATGTAAATATCTTGTACCATCCATGAGGAAATAAGCGTACATATTTGCGCAGTCGTAACTCCTGCATCACAATCGATGGGTAACAGACGTCAAGAATGACATCATAGTTGTTAACATATTCTCCAACTATAGCATTTGCCTCTCCAATGGCATCATTGCATGACTTGCTCTCGTTGTGGGGGTTACCGAATGTGTAATCCTCAAAATCACAATCCTTGTTTATGGCCAGAAATATTTCATCGGAGATCATACCATGAGACCAGAAGTACTCATATGTCGCGGGGACATCCCTGTCAAGCTTGAGCAACGGGTTCCCGATCTGCTCAAAGTAATCTCAGAGTTAACAAAATAGTGGTAGTAAGTAGAACAGAGTTGATTCAAGAGACGACCAAGGCTATGCTTGACTACTTACAGCTACCCCCTTGATATTGAACTTAAAACCTTTTGATTTCTCGTTATGTGTGAGAAGAACATCGGTGAGTTGCGGTATATAATGCCCTGCATTATTATTAACGCAAAGTCACGCACCATAGAAGAGAGGTAACTAGTGAAGCAGAACTTGAAATGCTTCCTAACCTGCATAGCTCTCTCCAGAAAGAAATAAGCTTCTTGACCTGTACTCAGGGAACTTCTTATACCATCCCAACAGAAATTTGTACATATCATTAGCTGCACAGTTGAAGAAACATGCGGTTAGATCGACGTGTTCAGGCTAACAACCGGTATCCTGTGATGTCACAAGATCGCATCGGTTTACCCGTCCGTGCATCTCCTGTATTGTAGTCTGACGAAGTGTTGGAGTAGGACCATCCAACTCCAGCGGGTGATTCAACAAATAGAAGATTGGACACTGCAAAATTAACAAAGAGAAAACAACTAAAGAGTTAGTAAGATCTACAATTTCTTTCACCGAAACATGTGATCAGAGAGATGGTTGCCAAAAGCTCAACCTTTATTCCACGACTTCTTGTTTAATCGAAGGCCTCTACCATCTCCTCTGGGATAAAATGGGCCGAGCTCCGTAAACGCGCCGCCTCCAACCGAAGAACAGCCAGGACCTGAAGATCAGTGAAATTTTGCAGCAACCTACAGTTAGCAATCACATTTCCATATGTAGCAAGGTAGCAAAGGTAGTACTATTACATCATAGTGTAGCATGGAGTAGAAAAGAAGCACCCTCGTGTGTGTGTGTGTGTGTGTGTGTGTGTGTGTGTGTGTGGAATGAAACTAATTGATGCCTCACTTCTTTTTAAAATCCTCAAGGACCACAACACCACACAAAGCCCAATGAGGCAAGGCTCCAGGGGAACATGGTGACCTCAAAGATACCATGTTTCTGCTCACAAAACTGATTTATTTTATCCTTGGCAGGTGTGGAGCAGATGACGACTAACGAATGGGAGGAAGTTGTTTGTGTTTCCAGTTCAGGAAACACTGCCTGTCATCATATGAATCCTGATGGGTGAACGAGCACTCAACGTGCAAGAAAGGTACAGTATAGGAGGAAAAAGTACAGGGAAATGAGTAGTATAGGATGGTGGATTAACCTCACTGCTCCAGTCATCAGGCCACTAACTAATGGAACAGTGCTATTATTAGCCAGGACAATTCCAACACCATAGTTTTTTTTGTTTTGAAAAAAAACCCAGCTACATAGGAGTAGTTTATTTGCCACTGTTTGAGGAACCCAAAATATTTTCCAGAAGCTCTCGAGATCCAGACAGGACAACAATCCGCGTAAGGAAATCCAGATGAAATGCAGATCAGGTGGAAATTCCTGCGTCGTCCTAACTCCCAACCACATAGGAGGAGCACATTTTCTATTCTATCAAACAGCAAGCAGTGCATGCCACTGTTGCCTCTCGAATCCAGCAAGAGAATTCAGATGCGAACATAATTCTAAAGAAGCAAAACAAAACATAATTCAGATGTTCAGCAAACTGGCCAAAGAAACAACAACATCAATAACCAGAGATCAGAAAGTGGCAGTCCAAGAGCAGAGTGCGCTGCAGAGAAGAAGACGAAGAAGCAGCAGGAGTAGGTACTGACCTCCGTTGAGCCAGAGCGTGAGCGGCTTGCCGGCGGCGTGGTCCTGCGCCTCCGCGAAGTAGTAGAAGAGGCTCCTCCCGGCCTTGACGTCGACGTCCACGTACCCCGCGAACTGCCTGAACCCGACTTTGGGCTGCCCAGGCAGCCGCCCCACCAAATCCTCCTCCGGGAACCCGAGCACGCAGCTGCTGGCGACCCAACAAACCATGGCCACCGCCAGCGCCGCAGCTCGCCAGGAGCCCGCCATTGCCGCGAGGACCTCGAGAGCGACCGGAATTGGGAGAGACGAGGGAGGGAGAGAGAGAGGTGGGCTGGGTTCTTGAGTCGAGAGTTCTGGGGATATATACCGGGGGCACGCAGCTTTTCCGCCCCTGACGTGGAAACAGCGCGGATTTTTAGTTCGTAGGTTGTTGCGGGTTTAGGTTTGGATTCCATTGTTTCCTTTTGTTTAAGATTCTGAGTTAAGAGATGATAAATTCGGTGGTGCTGGAAAATGCTGTAATATGATCTCTTGAATTGAATTGAACCTTATCTGTGATTTTGGAGGATGTATATGGTACATGTTGCGACAAGGTGATGAATCTAGACCATTTTTTGAGTCGAAAAGTCTCGTCGTAAATGTTGGGATGTGGCCAATTTTTCACTGTCTACGATGACAATGCATAGGTGATTTCGTTATGGCATGGAGTGATGTTTTTGTCCATGCTACAATAATTTCGATACGCCAACACTTTCCCCGTTTTTCCCAAAGCAATCGAGATGATACTATTATTACAGCTTGCAGTCAACAGCCAGCGGGGGATATTCTTCTAGCACGTGAGAACAATAGTATCCTTGCAGCCGTGGCAAGAATAGGTGACTTGTTTTTCGGCCGGTCTGGTTGCTGTTTTCCTAACCGGGTCGCCGGCCGCTGTCTCTTTCGCCGTCGACGACGGAAATATAGAGGGGCCGACGGGGGTCTTGTGGCCGACAACGTCCAGCAATCCAGCATGAACAACCACTTCCGGCCATGGGACCAGAAACGGGCGAGGTTACTTAGATGATCTAGGCCACGTCCTAGCTTATTACGGTTGACAGAGTACTACACACGTCCTTGTTGATCTTGTTCATTTTCCTATGTCGACATGGAAGAGGGTGACTAGCGCAAGGGCGGCATGGCGAATCACCTGGAATGAATAGTGTACTAGGTAGCCGTTGGGGGGAGGTCCTGCCCCGGGAGGTGATAAGAAGCCATTTACTCCCATGCAGTTGGGTCGATCGCCATTCAATCCCCGTGCGTCAGCAGTCAGCAGGCAGGCTCCGCCCATGGCATTGGCATTGGCATGGCACGGCGCCGCAGCCACGGCCGTACCCCCAGCTCAGCTCTGCTCATGAATGACGACAGATCGTCCTGGATCTCGTGAAACACATTCAGATCCAGGAACGCATGGGTGCATACTTTATTTGTATTCGAGATAGTATTGTAAGGGCATCTACAACGCCGACCCGCAAACCTCCTGCAACCGTCCGGACCGCGGAAGACATCTTCTAACGTGTGGGGCTTTGCGGGAGTCCGGACACGCGAAACGTCGCTCTCTGTCCCCCTGGCCCACCCAAAAGGAAAGCGGAGCCCGCGCCTTTGGAGCGTCCCTCATTGTTTCCGCGTTAAATCCTCCACTCTCTTCTTCCATTCCCCGCCGCTCTCCGTCCAATTCCCGCTCTTTCCTCCCACCCTCTCCTTCCTTCCGCCGCCGACGTATGGAACCGTCGGAGAACCTGTCAGAGATGGAACCGGCGGAGGTGCCGGAGGATCCAATCATCACGCTGGCCCGGAAGATCAGCTCGGCTACGCGGCAAAATCGCCGCGGCAAAGTTAGGGCCGCAAAGGAGGAGAAGCTCAAGAAGCGGTTGGCCGCCGGGGGGGGGGGGGGGGGGGGCTGATGCTGGCGTTGGGCGTGGCGGACGCCGACAGACGGGCGTGCCCATAGTACAGACGACGCAGTGGCCGAACAATTACACGCCGTACTACTACGCCGCCAAGCAGCTCGGAACCCCCGCTGGTACGGTTCCTTACATCGTCAACGTTAACGCGGCGCCACTCTTCTCCGAGTATGCTTCGCCGCAGTTCGTCCGGGTGCGGACGGCGGGTGGGGAGCAGATGGGTGCCCGCACGCTGTTCGCTGCAATGCCTAGAGCGGGGGAGCCAACGTACGACGCCGGGGACAGGGAGATGCTGGACATCATCCACGACGGAGGCGATGGAGGAGGAGGGCTATGAGGACGGGCAGGTGGAAGACTCGGGTCCCACCCAGTCCGGCAACTACCAGCAGCAGCAGACCTACACCCAGACGGCCACGCAGCAGTCCTACACCCAGACCGGCGATGGCACACCGCAACAGCAGCATTGGGCCGCCGAAGAGCAGGAGGAGGAGGAGGAGGAGGAGGAGGAGGATGGCGAGGACGATGATCCGGATGATACAGCCGGCGATCCGAAGAAGGGTAGAGGAGAAAGCTTCAACATGTGGGAGGACGAGCTATTGTGCGATGCATAGTTGGCCACTAGCCTTGATCCGATCCAAGGCACTGAACAAAAAGGGCACAACCTTTTGGAGGAACATTCACATATGGTTCCATGAACACAAGCATTTCGCGCCCTACTCTGACGCGATCATCCGCAACCGTGAATGGAAGTCCCTCAACCATCGATGGTACACCATCCAAGAGGCCCTGTCCAAGTATTGCGGGCACTTGAAGCAGCTCATCGCACGGTGGCCTAGCGGTGCTCAAATCACCGAGCAAGTAAGTTGATGACTAGCCGGACATGCATTCTTTTATTGCTCACTAGCCGGATATGCATTCTTTTGTTGCTCACTTGCCGGATATGCTTAGTTTTGTGGATCACTACCCGGAGATGCATAGTTATGTTGATCACTAGCCGGAGATGCATAGTTTTGTTGAGCACTAGCCGGACATGCATTGTTTTGTTGCTCACTAGCCGGATATGCATTCTTTCGTGCTTGTGTAGTGTACAAGAAGTTGGAGAAGAAGTCCTTCACCGTCATGCATTGTTGGTTGAAGTTGAATGGGCAACCGAAGTGGGACCTCTTCATTGCCAAGACCGCCGCCCATGCCAACCAGGAAGAAACCGGTGACCCTACCGACCCAACCCAAGAACCGCCGAAGAAGGTTAGTGAAAGCGCAGGTTATCTCCCAGAGGGGGGAGGGGTGAATGGGAGATTATTAGAAATTCGTCAAACTCTGATGAATTTGACGAAGATCAGAGTGAAGAAATAGAAACGCATGGGAAACTAAGTCATCACAGAATCAGAGTACATGCGAACAGCATACATAAGGGTGAAGAACATGCAATCATACAATCATACGCACATGAAGAATATGAACTGAGGAAATAAGCGATAGCACGATCAAATACTTCAGTTCAAATTCGTCAGAGGATAGATCACAAATTCTTCAGCAGCGGAATAAAGTAAGGGAGGGTGAGGAATTTGAAACCAGGTTGGCTCGGTGAAGACAATGGAATTTGGTAGACCAGTTCCAGTTGCTGTATCAACTGTACGTCTGGTTGAGGCGGCTGAGTCGCAACTCAGAGAACACTTAGTCCTCACCGTATTCCTCTTGAGCTAAGGTCACTTAGACCTCGCCCAATCACTCGTGGTAAGTCTTCAAGGTAGACTTCCGAAACCTTCACAGACTTGTTCACCGGCACGCCACAATTACTCTTGGGTGCTCAGAACATGACGCCTAACCGTTTGGAGGAATGACAGTCCTCAAAGGTAACAAGCGTCGGATCACACAGATCAATCTCTTCAGTGATGCTCAATCACTTAGGCTCTGGTTGGGTTTTTCCTCACTTGGGTTCACTCAAAGTCGTCAGAGGATGGGTTGCTCTCAAATGACAAGTGTCAAGTTCTCTCGGAGCAGCCAACCAACAAGTGGTTGTGGGGGGCGGCTATTTATAGCCAGGGGGGCAACCCGACATGAATTGTCATAAATGCCCTTGTCTGATTTGACCGTTGTCAGGATAAGGATCCACTCGACAGCTGGCACGTGGCACAGCAACGGTCAGAAAATTGAACTCTCAATTCGTCAAGGCACTCAATTTCCTCACGGTAGGCAGCTCGCACTGGCGAACTCCTAACTCCTCAGCCCGACCAAATTCGTCAGCGACCAGATGAACTTCGTCACTGTCGCTAGCAAATGCGTCAGCTGTACTGGAGATTTCCAAAGGCTTCACTCGAAGCGAATTTTGTGTGTATAGGTTTGAGAAGTTTTGAGCATCACTTTGGAAATGTGAAATATGTTTCACCTAGACCCCTTTTAACAGTACGGTTTTTCCTATGACTCAAATAAGAAGAAAAGAAACAACGAAAACCAAAGTCTTCAAGCTTCAAAGTCTTCACATCAATTTCTTCAAAGGCCGTACCAATTTCATCATCAAATTCTTCACTTGAAGAAATCTATTTTTAGGGGTCGTCTTCCATGTGTTAAACCAAATCTTCAGGGACTCTGTCTCCTGTGTATACTCCACTGTTCAAAAAATCTTCTGATTCAACGATTTATCGTCCGATTTATCGCTACTCGGGGGGTGACCGATAAGATTATGCCTTATCTTCACCGTTTATCGTTTGGGACGATTTATCGCTCTGACAAGCGATTTATCGGGAATCTACCGATAAATCAGCTCTATTCCTAGCACTATGTTTGGAAAAATTATGTTTATTTGTGTTTTGTGGACCCTGTTACGCAATATGCACTATTGTCCTATTTTGTCTGTCATTATACGAGGATTCAAAGGCTTGGAATCAAGGTAACACTTCTGTCTAATATTTTTTTTGGTGTTGAATATAACATATTTTAGTGTTGGGAAGCTGGGATTTGCAAAAAATGGCCGATTAATAGTCGACCGATAAAATCGATTAATCGGCCGATTTCTGATTAATCTCTAATTCCCAGCTGACCGAGACGCTAACGATAAGCGATATCCTCAACATTGGTATACTCACAAACATATTAGTTCCTCAACCTATTTGTCTTCAATACTCCAAAACCACTAAGGGACACTTGATGCACTTACAATCTCCCCCTTTTTGGTGATTGATGACAAATTGGTTAGGCTTTCAACGGGAGTAAAAATAATTGAAGTGTAAGTACAGAGTTTGAAGAAATTGATTACAAGATATTGAGGAACCCCCCCTGAAGATGTGCATATGAGGAATTTGCTTTGGATTGCAAATGCACATGGCAGGTTGAAATTGTGGAGATCTCCCCCTATATCTTGGAATCCAATCATGCATGATCATAGGATATTTGAAGAATATGAATGCATGATGAAAACTGGTGTCTGACAAAATTGTGCGTGCATGAGCAGATATATTTAAGATCAGAGCACGCATATAAAACATTGCAAAAGAGTCAGACAACCAACAGTTATTTAAAGTTACAACTCGTCAGAGAGCGAATCAAATGAAGTTCAAGAGTTCTAACTCAGCAAAAATAGCAAAATAGCCCATATAACGACCCGCTTGAAGACTAACTCATACTTCTCCCCCTTTGTCATCAGTGACCAAAAGGAGACGAAGCTGAGGACTAACGCCCCTGAAGAAAATCATCGCGGTGAAGACGAGGGAGCGCCAGCGTTGTTGGGGTCGAGTTATGCAGATGGACCAGTCGCAGTGTCTTCAACGGCTTCATTTTCATCAGTCTTGCGCGATGAAGACTCTGAACTTGGCATGAGAGGAGGAACTTTGGTGTTCTTGAACTTTTTCCTTGGCGGGTCGGCCCAGTCAAAGTTCATCTGGAAGTCCAAATCAGCAAGTTCTTCATCTGTCTTGAGGTGTGATAGGATGGCCCATGATCTGTCAAATATCTCATGAAGATAATAGCTATTTTTGCGAACTGAGTTATGCGTCACAGTCATGTTGGCTTGAATAGCTGCAAACTGACGCTTAACCCATCGGTGGTTCTTGTCAACTTTCTGGTGAAGGCTTATGAGCAACTCACGGTCCGTCATGACACGTGGTGCTTCAGGTGCAGAAGTTGGCCTTGAAGCTTTTGCAGCGGTGTCCTGGCTAGCAGATTCATCAGCATTGGAGCTGGAGATTGGTTGACAAAATTGTCCATCAAGGGGACGAATTCTTTCATCTACTGCAGCCTTGCCCTTGCCCGGAACAGAGGAGATGGTGCTCTGAAGAACTTCAACTTTAGGCAAATAGCTCAAGTGATTTTGCATGTCAGCCTTGTAGTGAATTGCAGATAGGGATCTGATGAATCTCATGATCCATGGAGCATATGGCTTCAGATCAAAAGGCGACTGTGCCACTGTGACCAAAGTCCTCAGGAAGAAATCATGAATATTAATGGGAGTACCATGAATGATGTGGAACAGCAGATTCTTCATAATTCCTACAACTTCTTCAGTATTGGAGTTGTGACCCTTAATAGGACTGAGGGTTTTGGACAGAATGCGAAAAACGGTCCTTGGCACATATAGCAAATCCTTCACTAGGAAGGTGGTCCTTGGAGCTTCTCCTTCAGCGATTGGCTTCATAAGCACTTGCATCAGGTGGTTTGGCAGTTCAGGTTCTTCATAAATTTTCTTTGCTTCCTCATGGGGTGGATCAACTGGGAGACCACGAAGAAGTTCTTCAATTGGTGCTTTATAGTTAGTGTCTTCACTCATCCATTCCAGAGCCCATGTAGCAATGTCGTCAGCGTCTCCAGAGAAATGCACTGTGGCGTAGAACTGAAGAATGAGTTCTTCATTCCAATCGTAGACGTCAGAGCAGAAGTTGAGTAATCCAGCATCGTGAAGAACAGCCAGAACTGGCCGAAAAGCACGGTAAAGACTCCATATCTATGTGAGGAATATGATGTAGAAATACTTTGTTCTTGTCGAACAACAGTGATGCATAAAAGTTCATCTGTGTCCTTGTTTAGAATCGCAGGCGCCTGATCTTGGCTGAGTCATATGGGGACTCACCAATGAAGAAGTTCTTTTCTTCGAAGAATTTGGCATTATCAAACTGGGGCCACCTGAGGGTTCTGCCAATCTTAGGCATCACATGAACTGGTTGGAGGTTGTGCATCTTCTTGCGTACATCGAACACTGGTCATGGGGACCCAGTGGAATCATTCGAATCGGTCACAGCAAGGGATTTGGCAATTTTCTCAGCAGTGGCAGTGGGAACAGTATCGGTGTCTGCTGAAGGAATTGAGTCTGCACGAGAAGGGGATGTATTGACGACATCAACCATGGGTTCATCTTGAGCAGTTTCATCAGCTGCTGCAGCTGGTATTTCTTCAGGAATGCTCTGAAGTGGTGATGGTTGTTTTTCCTCAGAGCCCGTGTGAATTTCTTCAGTGACGGCGGGTGACTGTGGCACTTGTGTCAGAGGTGTGGTGAGGGGCGAATTTGGATGGAAGGCTTCCCAAAATTCGTCAATGATAGGAGGGGTAGTAGCACCATCAATATCCACATCCTCTTCAGTTTCTTCACTACTTCCAGACGAAGCAGTGTCATTCTCTTCAGTCATCGGAACCTGTGAGGGCTTCCGGGACAGGACTTGGTGAAGCGAAGCATCGTCTTCGACTTCAATTTCTTCATCCACTTGCTCTGTGGTAGCAGCAGAGTGGATTTCAGCATCATATTCATCAGCCTGAGGGATTTCATAATCCACCCCATACGGAACAATCTGACATTCATCTGTGGCAGGAGCAGGGGGCGCTGATGATATAGGGATGATATCAATTGGAGCATCTAAAGACAATGGTGCAGTCTTCACTTTCTTCACTGTTTCAGTGATGGTAGGAGGAGCTGATGCTTTTCTCTTCTTAGCTTCCTTCTCAGCAGCCTTGGTTTTCTTCACTTCTGATGCAGAAGGAAGGGTGATAGTTTTCACAGGTGAAGTTGTTGGTGGTGGTGCTGCTGAGGAACTTGATGGTTCAATTTCTTCAGGAACGACTGATGCAGTCGCCCTGGCTGTTTCTTCAGGCACAACATCGTCAGTTGCCCTGTCTGTTTCTGGTGGAGATAAAGGCGCGGTATCACTGGCCGAAGCTGTTGATTGTGGTGCTGAAGAACGTGTGGGTGGCACTGTACCAAACTTGGCTGCCTCACGCTTGTTGTGGTCTTCAACAACCTGGTTGGTTGCGGCGATGAATCTGTCACGCACACCACAACAGTGATTTGACTGGCGTTCAAATTCTTCAGACAGCTGTTGAATTTCAGATTGCAAAGACACAAGCTGCTGAGGAGAAATTGAAAGCATGTTTTTCCGCAGCTCCTTCTCTTTCTGCAGCTGTTGTTTCCTCACCAGTTTTGCTTGAGCAATTTTATGCTTCTCATTCAAAATGAAAGCAGATAACACGTGACTTGGGCCAGGAGGCAGATTCAATTCATCAAGAGGTGTGTCTGGCTTGGTGCACCAGATGTCAATGAAGTCCAGGAGCTTCTTGGGGTCCAGTAACATAGGAACTGAAGAATTCTTAGCAATTGCAGCTTGCTCTTGCTTTCTTCTAAGGAACTCTGCGAGCTCAACTTCTTCAGCTAGCCCATGTTCGTCAGCCTGTGGCACTACGGCCTTACTCTTGGGACTTGGCCTGGTTCCACGGCCAGCAGTTACCTTTTTCTTCAGCGTGGGCAGTGAAGATGATGGTTGCCCACAAGCTGAGGCACTTGATGCAGCAATTGAGGCTGTTGGAAAGCCCTCGGTGCGCTGGCAAGATGCGAGCATGACCGGTGTTGAAGCTTTTGCTGCTGCCATTGATGAACTTGAAGCAAGAGGAGGCACTGAAGATTTTGATATCTTAGGTGCTGAGGCCTTTGAAGCTGTCGGCTGGGCCACTGAGGGCTTTGGAACAGACGGCTTTGGCTTGGTGGCAGGCTTCTTTTGCATAGCCTTCTTCGGAGCACTTGCATTACCGCTAGCACCAGCTTCAGCGGAGGCCTTTGCGGCCTTGTTGAATTCATCAACGGCCTTTTTGGCCTGTTTCTGCAACTTAGCTTGTTGCTTTGCCCATTCTTTGGGGAATTCTTCACCCCTCCTGATGCTTGTAGGATGAGCAGTTTGACCTTCATCAAGCGGTGGCCTATTGCACGAAGGCTTCACAGCAAAATCCTTCATGTACTTGGAGGTGACGAAATTGTAGTCTCTCCACTAATAGGTCCAGTATCTCTTTATCTTTTGCATGCACGTTTTGCGTTGCTCCTTGGTTTCTTTTCCATGAATTTCCTCATCTGGAGTGCAATATCCTTCATACAGATCATCAGGTATCTCGAAAGCTGTATGTTCCTCTTTCCGCTTGCCTCCCTTCTGAGGCCTTTTCCCATCAGCCATTTTCTTCAGCTGTGGTTTTTGAACTTTTAAGGACTCTGAAGATGTTTGAAGATTTTCCTCAAGCAATGCTGCAAATGAATTAATTTGATGAGAACCTAGTGATTCGTCTGCAGACATTGTACCTATGAATAGAGTATAGTTGCGAGGAAATAGGGAAGAGTCACATGCGTTCTCAGAGATTTTTCAAAATAAACCAGGTGAAGAAATTGACCCTTATCGTCTTGACGCATTTCACTAAGTGTTCTTGACAAAGGTTCCAGAGTTGTACAGATTGAAGCAATTGCACAATTGAGGAATCTAGTTGTTAAGTGTAACTTAGATGTAAATACTTAAGACTGGCCAGAAGGAAGTGCTGAAGAATTGGAAGAGTGGTAAAAACAGCACTTGAAGATTTTGTGGCAGTAAAAAGATCAAACTTGGGCGGTAAAAATAAATTTTAATTACCCCAAGGATGAACTCGACGAACTGGACGACGAGGCGAAGGAAATCGTCAGTTCAGATCTTCCGTGCCCTAACTTAGCGACGAAAGACGTCTACGGCGGCGGCGGTGGTGAAGAAATCCGCGGCCGGCGCGAGTACGACGACGAAGAAGTCGAGGCAGTGAAGCTCTTCCTCTCCGGCGACGATGAGTTCCAGCGGCGGCGCTAGGGTTTGAGAGCGGCAGGGGCGCGAGAGTGAAATGAGTGAGGGTTGACGAGGTCAAGCCTTTATATAGGCGCGGTAAAAACTGAGAGGTCCGAAGATTTTGGACGGATAAGCCCCTGGCGTTTCGCATCTGAGTGACACATGTCACACATGCATTTTCACCTTTATCCATGTGAGTGAAGCGCGGGATGAAGTTACTGTGGCAACCGCCAAAAATTGATTAGAATATTTTCAAAATGTGTTCGCAATTTCTTCAGCTGTCAAGGACACAGTGAAGACTTTGAACAGTGTCAAGTAGAATGCATATGAAGAATTTGTGAACAGAGTGGTTTGAGTTTAGCACAGAGGGGAGCGGGTCCGATCACATCCACATAGATGACGAAAAACACCGATTGAAGAATTAGCTATATGTGGATGCTGTTGAGGACATGAAAAACTCAAATATATATATATATATATATATATATATATATATATATATATATGTGTGTGTGTGTGTGCATATATAATCCACAAGCAGTGAAGAATTACCTCAAATGATGAATTTGAAAAGTTTGACGAAATAGCAAATGACGAAAAACTCAACTTTGAAGAATGTCAAAAAGAGGTGGTGGCTGTAAGAACATGTGGTGCCCCCATGTTTGGTTTTGGTAATTGATGACAATCTCTATGGACTAATGGTTGCCTTGAGTTATATTTGAAGGGTTTGTCCATAGGCTTTGCTTGTAGACCATTTGTTGGTCTCAAGGTGATTTGAAGAAGAATATGTGTTGACCAAGGGGTTATTCATGGGGTTATCCAAAGATTGGTCATGTAATAGATGAGCCTATTGCAAGCATGCCTTGAAGAAGAAGATTGTGTGGACATTCATGTTTACCTTCAAGACATCATCTTAATGAAGAGAGTTGGAAAGATACAAGGTTGATCAAGACTAAATACGAAGAGTGGTTCAAGTTGATCAACACACAAAGCGTAGAAGATGTACCGAGAGGGATCAAGTGATCCCATGGTATGGTAAGCATTGTCCATTACGCTTTGTGTACTAACCCGTGGTCTATGTGAGAGTTGTTTGTGGGGTTAGGTATGTTTCCATGGGCATGCATCAAAAGGAAGATATCATACAACCCATGAAGGATGACATCAAGTGGTGATCGTCATCAAGGTTGCGGTTTGCAAGTTCAAGTGGAGCATCACGAAGAGATCACATGCTTGAAGCTTGCCGTCCATTGTGGTGACAATGGACTTGTGAAGATGTGTCGAAGAGTGGCTCACCCATAGTGGAGTATGGGGGAGCAATCTACTAGTCTTCATCGAGCCGACGCAATCAAGAAAGGTGGTCCAACTTGAGGAGGTCAAGATCGTCATCATCTAGCTCAAGTGGACTATGCGCAAGGCAAAGGTTCGCCCTTGATAGGTTTTCCATTTTACCGGTCTCATCGTGGTAGTTGGGAGACCGGGTTATAGGATCGATAGCCGTACTATCAAGGGGGGCTCTCGGATGAGTAGCTTGATCGTATCATTCGTAGAGAGCTCAAACCATTGCATCCTTGCATCATCTTTCTTGGTTCTTCTTTGGTGTTTCTCTTTGTGAGTTTTTGAGCTTATGGTCATCTTCATGACAAGCTCGAGTTCATCGAAAACGGAGTTCATATATGCATCTTCTATGATGTTTTCGATGTTGGAGTTTATGCCGGTTCTTCATTCATATAGGTTTCTCATCTCTATATCTTAGGCATATCTCGCCTGCCACTTCTTATTATAACTAGTCGTTGTTGGATAGTATTTGTCGTCATCTATCCAACAAGCTTGAGTTTTCTCAATTCGGAGCTCATTTGCAGAAGTTATGGCAGTTTTGGTTTTATTTGTATCCTCTGTTTTCTGTGGATATTCAGTGGCATGCAAGCGGTAGTACCGCTGGTGCCCACGGTAGTACCGCTGGGTACTTCCGTGGCACTGCCGCTTGGGGTTTCCCCGAGCGTGCAACTCTCTGTTGCCGGTCTGTAATTCACGGTAGTAGCGCGGTAGTAGCACGGTAGGACCGCTCTGGCGGTACTACCGCTCGTACTACCGCCGCCACTACCGCTTGCGCGGTTTCCTCCGTGTGCGCTTCTATTTCCATTTTACCCTTTGCGGTAGTAGTGCGGCACTAGGACGGTAGTACCGCTTCGCACGGTACTGCCGCCCTGGCTGCCTCTACTACTGCTGCCTCTCCTGGTCTAAAACCCCCTAAGCGGTAGTACCGCCAGGGGCAGCGGTAGTACCGCTCCGGTGGCACTACCATTGTACACTCAGTGTATTTCAGGCTTGTGCGAGGTAGTACCGCCTAAGCAGTAGTACCGCTCCTAGGAGCGGTAGTACCGCTTGGCTGCGGGCACAGGACAGATAACGGTTGGATTCGAGGGCTCCTATAAAAGGGGGTCTTCTTCCCCAATGGACCTAATCCCTTCTAGCTCGTATTTTCCCCCATTGTTGACCTTCCTTGAGCTTGCTATCTCTCAATCCCTCCAATGATTCTTGCTAGTTCTTGAGGGAAAAGAGAGAGGAGATCTAGATCCACATCTCCACCAATCACTTTCTCCTCTATGTGAGGGGAACCCCTTGGATCTAGATCTTGGAGTTCTTGGTGTTCTCCTTCTTGTTCTTCCTCTCATATTCCTCCATAGCTTTCGTTGCTTTGGTGGGATTTGAGAGTGAGGGACTTGGGCACTCCGTGTGCCCTTGCCATTGCATTTGGTGCATCGGTTTGAGTTCTCCACAGTGATACGTGGAAGTGAAGTTTGAGAAGCTTTTTACTCTTGGGTGCTTGGTACCCTAGAGCTTGTTCCTCTTGGGTGCTTGGGCACCCTAGACGGTTGGTGGTGCCTCAGAGCTCAATCATTGTGGTGTAAAGCTCCGGGCAAGCGTCGGGGTCTCCAATTAGGTTGTGGAGATCGCCCCGAGCAATTTGACGGGTACCGGTGACCGCCCCCAAGGGTTGCCAAAGTGTACGGGTTCGGTGATCGCCCCCAAGGGTTGCCATTTGTACGGGTTCGGTGACCGCCCTCAAGGGTCCCTTAGTGGAATCACGGCATCTTGCATTGTGCGAGGGCGTGAGGAGATTACGGTGGCCCTAGTGGCTTCTTGGGGAGCATTGTGCCTCCACACCGCTCCAAACGGAGATTAGCATCCGCAAGGGTGTGAACTTCGGGATACATCGTCGTCTCCGCGTGCCTCGGTTATCTCTTACCCGAGCCCTTTACTTATGCACTTTACTTTGTGATAGCCATAGTGTTTCATGTTATATATCTTGCTATCACATAGTTTTATATCTTGCTTAGCATAAGTTGTTGGTGCACATAGGTGAGCCTAGTTGTTGTAAGTTTTGTGCTTGACAAATTAACCGCTAGGTTTATTCCACATTTGTTCAAGCCTAAACCGTAATTATTTTAAAGCGCCTATTCACCCCCCCCTCTAGGCGACATCCACGATCTTTCAGTGGCGTTACCCACCGTATAAGAACTATGATGATTTCAGACACCGCGTACAATTGTCGTAGGGTTCTGAGAATCAAGTTCTTCATTAATTTCTTCACACTTAGAGGGTTAGTCTTCATTGATTGAAGAAAAATGTTACTTCGTGTGCTGTGCATCAATGTCATCAAGAATGCATAAGCGTTAGGATGCGTGTCCTTTTCAAAGGACAATCGAAGATTCTAAGATGTTTAGCTCACACCGCAACATGCAAAACCTTCTCTCATCCAAGGGCTTTGTGAAGATATCTGCAAGCTGGTCTTCAGTCTTCACGTGGTCGATGACGATGTCTTCCTTCAGCACATGATCACGAAGAAAATGGTGACGAATCTCAATATGCTTCATCCTTGAGTGTTGCACTGGGTTGTGGGCGATCTTGATGGCGCTCTCATTGTCGCAGTAGAGTGGCACTTTCTTCATGTTGACGCCATAGTCCTTGAGGGTTTGCTTCATCCATAGTAACTGTGAGCAGCAGGCGCCAGCAGCAATGTACTCAGCCTCGGCAGTGGAAAGTGAGACGCAGTTCTGCTTCTTCGAGGACCAACATACAAGAGATCGTCCGAGGAAATGTCATGTGCTTGATGTTGACTTGCGGTCCACACGATCGCCAGCATAATCAGAATCGGAATATCCAGCAAGATCAAGTGACGAGCCCTTGGGATACCATAATCCAAGCGTTGGAGTGTGAGCCAAATATCGAAGAATTCGTTTCACGGCCTGGTGGTGTGATTCCTTCGGTGACGCTTGAAAGCGGGCACACATGCAAACGCTAAGCATAATATCTGGCCTAGATGCACATAGGTAAAGCAGCGAACCAATGATGGAGCGATATACCTTCTGATCGAAATCTTTACCATTTTTGTCAGTGTTGAGTTGGCCATTTGTTGGCATTGGTATCTTGAGGCCTTTGCAATCTTGCATTCCGAATTTCTTCAGGCAGTCTCTGAGGTATTTCTCCTGAGATATGAAGATGCCATTGGGTTGTTGACGAATTTGAAGCCCGAGGAAGAATTTCAACTCCCCCATCATAGACATCTAATATTCTTCTTGCATCATATGAGCAAATTCGTCACTGTATTTCTTGTTAGTGCAACCAAAGATAATATCATCAACATATATTTGGCATATGAACAGTTCACCATCATAAGATTTAGTAAAGAGAGTAGGGTCAAGTGAACCGGGCTTGAACCCCTTTTTCTTCAGGAATTCCTTCAGTGTATCATACCAAGCCCTAGGAGCCTGCTTGAGGCCATAGAGAGCCTTGTTGAGTCTGAAGACTTTGTCAGGATGCTTTGGGTCCTCAAAACCTGGTGGTTGAGCAACATATACTTCTTCCTCAAGCTTACCATTCAGGAATGCACTTTTCACATCCATTTGATATAAGAGGATATCATGATGGTTAGCATATGCAAGCAATATACGAATGGCTTCAAGCCTAGCAACTGGTGCAAACGTTTCATCGAAATCAATACCCTCAACCTGTGTGTAGCCTTGAGCTACAAGACGAGCCTTATTCCTCACCTTGGCCATTTTCGTCTTGTTTGTTGCGGTAGATCCACTTAGTGCCGATGATATTGTGCTTGCGTGGATCTGGACGCTTAACAAGCTCCCACACATTGTTGAGCTCGAATTGACGCAATTCATCTTGCATCGCTTGAATCCATTCAGGTTCCAGAAAGGCTTCATCAACTTTGGTGGGCTCTGAAATAGAGACAAACGCGTAATGCCCACAAAAGTTAGCTAAATGTGAAGCTCTTGAGCGAGTGAGGGGACCAGGTGCATTGATGTTGTCGAGGATCTTCTCAATCTGCACTTCATTCGCCACTCGTGGATGTGCCGGACGAGGGCCTTGTTGTTGTTGCCGTGCAGAATCCTCGGCATCATTTTTGTCAGGATGTTCATTTTCTTCACGACGAGGAACAACCACTTCTTCATCAAGAGCTATTTCTTCACTGGTCACAATTTCACCAGTGCCCATCAACTTGATAGATTCCTCAGGTGGCATTTCATCTAGCACAGGAGGCAGGCGCTCTCTTTGCGAGCCGTTAGTTTCATCGAACCGCACATCTGCAGTTTCAACAACCTTGTGGTGGAAGGAGTTGAAGACTCTGTAGGTGTGCGAGTCCTTTCCGTAACCAAGCATAAAACCTTCATGTGCTTTCGGTGCAAATTTAGAATTGTGATGAGGATCTCTGATCCAACATTTAGCACCGAAGACTTTGAAATAACTCACATTGGGTTTCTTGTCAGTGAGGAGCTCATATGAGGTCTTCTTGAGGAATTTGTGAAGATATACGCGGTTGATGATGAGGCATGCAGTGTCAATTGCCTCAGGCCAGAAGTGACGAGGTGTCTTATATTCATCAAGCATAGTATGCGCATCTCGATGAGGGTTCTGTTCTTGCGCTCCACGACTCCATTCTGCTGAGGCGTGTAGGGAGCAGAGAGCTCATGAGTGATACCAAGTTCATCAAGATAGTCGTCGAGGCCAGTGTTCTTGAACTCAGTGCCATTGTCACTCCTGATGTGCTTGATCTTGAGACCATAATTCGTCATGGCCCGATTGGAGAATTGCAAGCGCCACAGAGGTGATCCTTGACGAATTTGACACCCTCGACGCCAATGATATGCTTCTTCTTGACGAGAGTGCTCAAATTCCTCATTCCAGCGTGTCCAAGACGTCGATGCCATAGCCAGCATTCCGATGCTTTTGCCATTAGACATGTTGCAGGCTGAGGACCTGTAGAGAAATCTACAATATACAAGTCACCTCTCCTAAAGCCTTCGAAGACTTTGGATTTGTCAGATTCCAACATCACAATGCATCTATATTTGCCAAAGATGACAATCATATCAAGATCACAAAGCATTGAGACAGACATGAGGTTGAATCCAAGGGACTCGACAAGCATCACCTTTTCCATGTGTCGATCCTTTGAAATGGCAACCTTACCTAGACCCAATACCTTGCTTTTTTCCTTTGTCAGCGTATGTGATATGCTTCAGATGAGCTGGAGTAAGGGGAGCATCAGTGAGGAGATTCCTATCTCCAGTCATATGATTCGTGCAGCCACTGTCCAATACCCATTCAGTGGCTGAAGGTGTATCATCCTGCAGAAGCATTAGTCTGACTTACAAATTCATATGCTTCAAAGTGAAGAATATGATAATGATCAATTTCGTCAGACAATTTCATCAAGGAATAATATTTAGCAGCATAAGGGATGTGTGAAATGAAGCATTCATTCCAGCATGATTGGCCTGCATCCCAACAGGCATTTTGTCAGGTCTTCAGCAAATTCATCAGACATTTCGTTGTCTGAAGACCTGACCCTGCAGAAGAGATTAGTTCTTCTTCTTAACCACCCACATCTGAATGGGTGGCTGAGAAGCAATGTGGCGAAGTGCATTTATGGAGAACTTACGCATTGAAGAATATGCATTTCTCTTCACAGGAGGGTTATAGTAATTGAATGAATAAGCAGAGAAATTCCTCGAAGATTTGTGAACATAGTGGTTCGAAGAATAATGCTCATATTCATCAACTCGTTGTCTGTTTCCCTGCAAAACAGAGGCATTAGTGAGACCATAAGTGGGTTTGTGTCCATTTGACGACTTTGATCCCTGTGAAGAATTTGCCCTGGGAAGTTTCTTCTTCATCGGTGGTGTTATGATGACATTCACCTGAAGATTTTCCAGAAGGCTTTTAGGAACCCAAATTTTCTTCACAGGTGGACCGTTCCTGCAGTTAGTACCAATGAATCTGGCAAAGACTTCACCATTCTGATTCTTGAACAGTTTATAGTTGGAGTCAAATGACTCATTTGAAGAATATGAAGAATCACAAGTATAGCCAGATAAAGTGGATGGGTCTACTGGAGATCCCTTTGCAGCAACCCAAGTGGTTTTGGGATACTGCTCAGGCTTCCAATATGAACCATCAGTGTTGAGTTTTCTCTCAAAGGCAATACCCTCTTTCCTAGGGTTCCTGTGAAGAGTTTGCTTTTTGAGCACGTCACACAGGGTTTGATGCCCTTTGAGGCTTTTGTACATGCCAGTGACATACAATTCCTTCAGCCCTGCATTTTCATCAGTATCACTGGTGGCTTCCTCGGATGAGGGGTTAGTGGCCACCGTAGCAGTTGAAGCAATTGCAAGTACAGAAGCATTTGAACATTCAGCTGAAGAATTAGCGTTATCACGTTCAAGGCATTTTAAGCATGGTGCAACAAATTCTTCCTGAGCGGTACTGATCTGTTGAGCGAGGAGTGAATCGTTTTCTTTTTGAAGATCATCATGAGACGCTCTCAACTTCTCGAGATCTTGCTTCCTTTGAAGAAATTCATAGGACAGCTTCTCATGTTCAGCTGAGAGGGACACATGACGACTTTCAAGTTCATTAAATTTTGACTGAAGACGTTTGATTTCGTCGGTCAAGATTTGTGAGCGTTCCACTACATCGTTCAACAGATCATCGCTTTTGTCTAGCAGTTTTTGAGTCTTTTCCATGGCATGTTGTTGCACAGTAGCAATTTTAGCAAGTTTCTTATAGCTTGGTTTAGATTCACACCCAGAGTCATCATCACTGGAAGTTTCATAGTAAGCTTCAGATGAGGTTACCTTTGCACCTTGTGCCATGAGACAAACTGCAGACGAAGTGGAGGCATCATCAGGTTCCCGGGATCTGAGGGAATTCGCAAATTCCACAAGCCAGGGATCATCACGTCTATATGCCCCTTCATAGACTTCGGAGATCCTGTCCCAGATGAGCTTCGCATTGCTCAGATGGGAGATACGAGTGAACTAATCCTTGGTCAGATGAGAACAGATGATGTATTTGGCCCGAGCATCGAGTTGAGTGTATCTATGAATGTCCTCAGCATTCGCCTTCTTGCAAAGATCAGTCAATCCCAGTTCAGTGACAGTCCATAATTCGCTGTTCGTGGCAAGGAGACGCTTTCGCATCATGACCTTCCAGTACGGGTAGTTTGTGCCATCGAAGATGGGGCACGCAGCGGAGACCTTGATCATACCTGTGGTCGACATAACTAAAACTCCAGGTGGTTAAACCAAAATCACACAGAACAAGGGAGTACCTTGCTCTAATACCAATTGAAAGCGCAGGTTATCTCCCAGAGGGGGGGGGGTGAATGGGAGATTATTAGAAATTCGTCAAACTCTGATGAATTTGACGAAGATCAGAGTGAAGAAATAGAAACGCATGGGAAACTAAGTCATCACAGAATCAGAGTACATGCGAACAACATACATAAGGGTGAAGAACATGCAATCATACAATCATACGCGCATGAAGAATATGAACTGAGGAAATAAGCGATAGCACGATCAAATACTTCAGTTCAAATTCGTTAGAGGATAGATCACAAATTCTTCAGCAGCGGAATAAAGTAAGGGAGGGTGAGGAATTTGAAACCAGGTTGGCTCGGTGAAGACAATGGAATTTGGTAGACCAGTTCCAGTTGCTGTATCAACTGTACGTCTGGTTGAGGCGGCTGAGTCGCAACTCAGAGAACACTTAGTCCTCACCGTATTCCTCTTGAGCTAAGGTCACTTAGACCTCGCCCAATCACTCGTGGTAAGTCTTCAAGGTAGACTTCCGAAACCTTCACAGACTTGTTCACCGGCACGCCACAATTACTCTTGGGTGCTCAGAACATGACGCCTAACCATTTGGAGGAATGACAGTCCTCAAAGGTAACAAGCGTCGGATCACACAGATCAATCTCTTCAGTGATGCTCAATCACTTAGGCTCTGGTTGGGTTTTTCCTCACTTGGGTTCACTCAAAGTCGTCAGAGGATGGGTTTCTCTCAAATGACAAGTGTCAAGTTCTCTCGGAGCAGCCAACCAACAAGTGGTTGTGGGGGGCGGCTATTTATAGCCAGGGGGCAACCCGACATGAATTGTCATAAATGCCCTTGTCTGATTCGACCGTTGTCAGGATAAGGATCCACTCGACAGCTGGCACGCGGCACAGCAACGGTCGGAAAATTGAACTCTCAATTCGTCAGGGCACTCAATTTCCTCACGGTAGGCAGCTCGCACTGGCGAACTCCTAACTCCTCAGCCCGACCAAATTCGTCAGCGACCAGATGAACTTCGTCACTGTCGCTAGCAAATGTGTCAGCTGTACTGGAGATTTCCAAAGGCTTCACTCGAAGCGACTTTTGTGTGTATAGGTTTGAGAAGTTTTGAGCATCACTTTGGAAATGTGAAATATGTTTCACCTAGACCCCCTTTAACAGTACGGTTTTTCCTATGACTCAAATAAGAAGAAAAGAAACTACGAAAACCAAAGTCTTCAAGCTTCAAAGTCTTCACATCAATTTCTTCAAAGGCCGTACCAATTTCATCATCAAATTCTTCACTTGAAGAAATCTAGTTTTAGGGGTCGTCTTCCATGTGTTAAACCAAATCTTCGGGGACTCTGTCTTCTGTGTATACTCACAAACACATTAGTTCCTCAACCTATTTGTCTTCAATACTCCAAAACCACTAAGGGGGCACTTGATGCACTTACAGTTAGAAGAAATTTACGGGGGAAGAAGTGGGGGGGGGGGGAGAGGGCGAAGCGAGAAGGTGCGGCGGCCAAGCTGACGGAGAGGTTCGAGGACATCTTGACGAAGAAGGAGGAGGCCTGCGTGAAGCGCTTGGACATCAAGGAGGAGAAGAAGGCGGAGAGGTTCAAAGGAGGCGACGGACAAGAAGCTCAAGCTCGAAGAGAGGAGGGCCATGACCGAAGAGAGGAAGGCCGCGCTCGAGGAAAAGAAGGCCGCGCTCGAGGAAAAGAGGGTGAAGATCGCCGCCAATGCGGAGGATGCCAAGATGTTGACCTTGAATGTGGACTCTTTGGATGTCGACGCAAGAATGATCATGCAATCCGTCCGCTATCAGATATTGTAGCGGCAGCAAGATCAGTTGGCGGCGACGGAGAATGAGGACGAGGCGGAGGCGGACGCGGAGGAGGATGCGGAGACTGTCTACGCGGCGGTGACGGCACCCCTTTATCGGGGAGCAGACGGCGGGAATTGCCGGTCCAGCAGGACAGAGATGCACGGACTACCGGACTGATGTTCTTTTGGATTCGGGCATGTAAAAACTAAGCATACTTGCCTCTTTTTGGTTGTGATCGGGCGTGCGATCCGGCGCTGATGTGATCTGGTGTGATCAGACGCGTGGTGTGGATCGGAGTACATTTGAATTTGAATTTACTGGCGGACATATACATGATAGCGTTGGATGGCGTCCTCCCGCATCCGTGTCCACGGACGGATGCGGGAGGAAATTTGCGGGTTGCCCGTTGGAGATGCCCTAAACGCCTGTGTTAGGGTAACTCCAACGTTGATCAACAAATTGCCCCCTAGAAAAAAAGGTCCAAACACTTTTGATCATCCAACGACAGTCACCAAATTTTTCTGGATCGGTCGAAACATTTGAAATCCCGCAAATCTGTACCAAACTGAGGGAGGTTTGTGGGAGACCGGATGCCCGTCGCGTTGGACTCTCCAACTCCAATGCCCCGGCTTGACCGTATTCACTTCGGCAGACCGGCCTCCCTCCTACCCGAGTTTATGGCGGCACGGAGACCGAGAAGCCTATTCCGACTTTAAAGTCGAACGAGGTTCTCTGCACACCCTACTCGCACAATCTCCATCCTCTTTCACACATCCACCGGTCACCACACACCACCACACCTCCGGCCGCCAAGAAGTGGTCGCTGGCGCGCGACTTCAGATCCGGGGGCAACTCCCTAAATCGTGTGCCGCTCTGGGTGCCGGTTCCCATGCGGGCGGACCGGGTACTGCTCTCGGAGGATGGGGGTGCAGACGTTTGAGGAGGAGCAAGCGAAGGAGGAGGCCACCCTCATCGCCTAGGAGGAGGATCGTGGTGATGCGCTAGAGGCCGCGCAGGAGGATCCTGCCCTCGATGAATACTTGGATTGGATTAGACCAGACCTACTTTTAGTTAGGATTAGTTTTAATATATCAATCTTTTTTAAAATTTTGTCGGTTTCGCTTCAACTTCGTCTATACTTGTGTGCAGCCCGTTTCAAATGGACCGGACATTTAATGACTACGTTTGGATGGCCTGCCCGCTATCGACGGACACAACCGGACATGTCTGTGGGCATTTGGTGCCGTCATTTCCGCGTTGGAGTAGCCCTTAGCATTCGAGTGAAGGAAACGTAGTCGTCCACACGCACTATTGTCCGCGACATCAAACGAAGACCCCTAAACAATGTCCACGGATAGTCGGGCAAGCGCGGACCCTTCGACGCTATACCTCAAATATCTCCTACTCTCTGCGTCTTTTTTATCTATGTCATTTTTCTTCGAATATTGAAAATAATCATTGATAAGTATCATAATGCATCAATAATTTAAACATAAACATTTCGGTGCAATAATAATTCAAATATAAATATTACAATTAAACATAAACTTTTGAAATAAGGGGAGCCAGTAGATCCAGCAATACTCCCTCCCTTCCGGTTTATATGGCTCAATTCACAAATCTCACCAACCAAGGTAGATGGTGAGTGGTGGCATAATTTTTGTAGTTTGGAAAAATACTCAATTAATGTGCTTGTTTTTTCTCAAAAAATTGTGTATACCAATGCATTAATTGCAATGCATGCATGTGTGGCCAATAAATGACCAAGAAGCTTTACATGTATTGGTGAGTTTTATCATATTCGTTGCATGTAGAGATTTAATGCACATTAAAATCTAAACATGTGATGGGAAGTAGTACAAATGAGACTTATAAAACGGAAAAACAGAAATTTTGAGATGAGCCTGTAAACCGGAAGAGAGATAGTATGTGTGCTTGAACAGCAATAACTCAGCATGTGTATATCCAGCGATGGAGTGGATACGGGTCGGTGCCTCGGTGGCCACGCAGTGGTGGCTACCAAGGGCTGATCACTCGTACTCAGCTGGGGAAAAAAAAGCATCTGGTTGTATGGGAGTCACCGAATCAGGGGAACGTGTGGCTCGATGCAGTACTACTATCGATCAGGGGAGGCTCATTCATTAATGGACAGCATGCAGACGGACCAAGGATCCTGTGCGGCAGCAGGCATTGCCGAGTGCCCATGTTTGTGGAATAAAATAAACCACTTTGCATTGACGGCCCGGGCTAGATAGCAGTAGCACGTCGTCCACGGCTGTGCAAATGAGTCATTTTATATAAAATAATTTAAATCCGACCCATTTTGTGCTAAAGTCTCACGTTTGTGGTCAACTTATCCGTCTACATACTCCTGTGTGAAGTCATGGGCCAACTAACTTCTACGCTCGTGCATGTTGTGCTAAACGGAATTTGTCGGGGCATTACCAGAATCCAGACTACTCCTACTATTAGTACGTACTACTAGAGTATTATTGGCCACCGAAATACATTAGTTTTGAAAATTGAAGGGGTATGTGCGTCCTAAAATTCGTAAGGGCACCTTTAACGCCGACTTCAAAATGGACACGATATTTGTCCACGGATTTGTCAGTAGACACGGATATGAGAGTCGGCCATTCAACCTTATCTCCTAAATGTTCGCCCCTGTTTTTGTCTAAATCCGCAACACTTAAAATGATTATAGAAAATAGCACAATTCATTCGTAAATAATATGCAAATATCTATAGTACAACAATAGTTCAAATATAAAGCTATAATTTGGAGTGGGAGTGGGTGTTGCTTTAGTGCCATCGGTTTGGCAGGAGCAGGTTGTAAAATTCTTGTACATTGTCTTTCTCCCTTCCATAAAGCTATATGGTACGCTCTTTTCGTACTATCAAAGAAAAAAAAAACAATAGTTCAAATATAAAAATTACATCTGAGATAACTGGAAGTTCAATAAGTTTTCCGAATTCATCGATTTTAAATTCAATAATATTCGAGTCAGAATCCACATATGTCGTCTCATGCGCTGTGCCCCATGAACTTCATCCTATAATGTATGAACATAAATGGCATGCCCTCGGTTCTGTGCTACAGCACAACAACACGTCCAGGCTATAAAACGTGATGATTATCAAGTTACTTCCTCCGTAAAGAAATATAAGAGCGTTTAGATCACTACTTTAGTGATATAAACGCTCTTATATTTCTTTACAGGGGGAGTACAACATTGAGTGAATTAATGAATTAACCAACATGTAGAGGAACAAGAAGCAAAACTTACAATCTCCATGGTTGACGCGCCCGGTGGTCACCTTCTCTCCACTTGTGCAATCGCACCGCAATACTTCATAACGACGTTGGAGATGATGTACCACCGATGGGTTAGTGACTTCATATTGCGTTCATGGATCACATGCAAGTCATAGGGCGCGAAGTGTTTTTGCTCATGAAACAAAGAATGCACGTTTTGCCAAAAGGTCGAGCCCCCTTGCATCATGCCTACAAAGTTCACAGATACGACCAACCACGCATCGCATAACAACTCATCATCCATCATCGAGTACCCCCGCCATGGTGCTTACTCTAGGAAACAACAAGAAGGTAAAAAAAACGCAATGACATTTGACGGAACACCTGTCGGGCGTGGTGTCTGCCATGAACGGTGTCGGCAGGGGGCGGAGGATACCTGGATGCAAGCGGATCCTGGGTGGACAGCGGCGTAGTCCAAGGCGGGCAGACGCGTGGGTGGAAGTTGCGAATGTCCGGCACTGCCTAGGCAGCAGTCGGAGATGTACAACGGCGGTGTGGGATGAGGAGGGTGCGGATGTAGAGCAGGGGGTAGGGGCGGAGTGGAATTAAAATGACCTGAGATGGAAATTTGAGTGGGCCGGGGGTGTCGGAGTCCTATGTGGCAGAGGTCCGGACGCCCACAAACTTCTCCCCCAGTTTGCGGGAATTCAGACAAGTGGGCGCGTCCGTAGACAAATACAGGTCCGCGTTGAATGGCAAACTACGTCTGGATAGCTCGGTTCAGACGTATGAATAAAATCCATGGATGTGAGTGAGACGTGGCCCAAGATGCACTAAGAGCATCTACAATCGGAGCCCCCGCTCCCTCAAACGTCCAAGCATACAACCTGGACATCGTCCAGATCAAAAAACGCCATCCAACCAGGCCCTAAGCCCAATCAATACGTTTGGATTGTCCATCATCCCTCATACTCAGCCCATATGTGCGGTGGATATAAGAATGTTCGCACGTGCCCGGGCACGTCCGCAACGTCAGACTGGCAGACGGAACCCACATGGAAACCCTTCGGTTGATCAGAGGAGGTCACCGGTTTGGTGATCACATTCATGGTGCCGCTTTGACGCATTGCCGCATGAGCCTAGAATCCGATTGTTTAAGCCAGGCGGCGAGAGCAAGCCCTAGTTTCCCACATTTCCCTCCTGTTCACGCCGCCCCCGAATCCCCCGTCCCCTTCCCATTCCGCCCTGACCTCCCTGTCCGCCATGATCCGCCAGAAGATAACCTACTACAAAATGCTAATGCCTGAGCGCCGGGTGGAGATTATGCGGGAGATGTGCATCGTCGAGGAACATTGCACCGCTCGCCTTGCGGAGGAGGACGAGGCGGAGAAGGTGTCGAAGCAGCAGGAGGAGGAAGAGGAGGTGGCGGAGGAGAGGAGGCTGACATGGAGGTAGAGTCCCGATGAACTTGGGATGGATGAGGCGGAGGCGCGGTGGGAGGCCGAGCAAGCGGGCGATGCCGCCTTCGCAATGCTCGTGGCCATGAACCAGGCCATCCTGGACTCGATCCAGTCCGAGTGGGAGGTGGCGGCGAACCACTGCCTTATCCACCTAGCTAGCGAGAGCGTCTCTTCGCGGACGAGGAGGAGGAGGAGGAGGCGCCGGAGCTTCGCCCCGCTGTCAATGACCACTAGGCCTACCACTTCAGCAAGGGGGTCATCGATATCTCCGACGACCGGTAGGACTAGAGTAGTTTCCTTTTGAATGTAACTTCTTTGTTTCACGTATTATGTAACTAGAGAATACCCCGCGCGTTGCTGTGGGAATTGGCTGATGAAAATTTGGTTTGATAACATGAGAAGCAAAATTTAAAATAGTTTCAACAATATTTATTAAATATAAGTAAAATAATTGAATAGAAAACATTTTCTTATGCATGGTTGAATATTGTGGTGGGATTTTCTCATGCATGCTTGCATATTGAGGTGAGCCATGTCCCATTCATAATTGCATGGTGAGGTAGCATGCTTGTATGTTGAGAAATAAATTAGTGAAGATGACTCTCTTAGGTATATATGATACGTAGATGAAATGGACGTTGCATGGAGTGGTATAAAAATGAAGGTTTACAAATGAGGAGTGTGTTTGCAATACCGTACCAATAAGAAGTAGCCAGACGCGGACGTCCACAGACATATAGAGGGTCATATTTGACATCTCCGATTGTAGATGCCCTTTGTAACACAAGAAGTGTGGTGCCTGCCAACGTTCAATAAGAAAATATAATGGTATAGTAATTAAAAAAAGGTTGCCACGATGGCTTTCCACAAAAGACAGTAAAATGGTATATAACGAAAATTGCTAATGGAGCTCATGCTCCATGGAGTCTAAATTTTGAAAAATAATAATCAAAAGTCAACATTTGAAGTCTCAAAAAATTATATAAAAAATACTATACGTGTTTACAGGGATTGTTGTAATAATGACCCTAATCCCACTTTGGATCCCACCCCTGCTCTACATGGCATGCCACATGAGCCGTCAAGACCAGTCAACACAAGTCAAAGCAGTGAACAATAGTCCAAGCCAACCCTTATGGGCCCAAGAAAACCACCCCGGTAAAAAAAATCCAAGCAAGACAAAGTTAGAAGATTTTTTTTGAGACAATCTCGCGAAGCATTTATTAACCCGTCACAATGTTTACAGGGACGAAAGAGAGACCTTCAGGATGGCCTAACCAAACATGGCGACCACCCCCAAGGGAGAGAGCATGCTTCGCTAAATTGTGAGCCTCCACATTGGAGCTCCTAAACTCATGAACTATATTACAGAAATTGAAAGTTGTAGAACGATCTAAAATCTCTCGGAGCACAGCTCCATAAACTGCTAAGTTCCCCTTCTTAATGTCATCCACCACCACCTTGCAGTCCGAAGCAATATGAACGCGATGAACATATAGGTCTTCTGATAGTGACAAAGCTTCCCTTATAGCCAGCGCTTCCAGTGTATTGGGATCAAAGATATATTTGAACACCAGTGCTGAAGCTCCAAGATACACACCCCTTTGATCCCTGCAAATTGCCCCTACTGCTCCGTACCTTCCCCTTGTCGAGACTGCCGCATCTAGATTAATCTTTACGCTCCCCTGGACTAGAGGTAACCAAGAAGACGGCCGGCAGGTACGCTGCGCAATAGGTTTTTGAGCTCTTCTGTTGATGATTTCCAGCTCTGCCAGGAAGCTCATTATGAAGCCATGGGTCGCATGTGGGGACTGAAAAATGTCCTCGTGGATTGCCTTTCGCCGCGCTTCCCATATCGCCCACCCAGTAACGACCAAGCGAGTAAAGTCATCAGCATCTAGTATTTTATGTAGTGCAAATAACCATTCCTTCGGACTTTCTTCTTGGTGCTCAATAATCTTTTCAACCAGCTCCTCAGGCGCAAGGGCTCATACACTCCTTGACATCGCACATGTGAGAAGCGCGTGTCTCCAGGTGTCTCGAGCACCACACAAACAACAGCTATCCTCATCGGCCATATTGCGTCGGCTCAGTACCTCTTCGGTGGGCATTGACTGCCTAGCGAGGCGCCAGACAAACATACGCAGCTTGGAAGGGACTCGTAGATGTCAAATTGTGCTCCATTCCCGACTTTCCCGGACACTTGAAGTACCCCCATTCTCATGCAGCCAATCTTCCCTACTAAGCTTCGTTCGCAAAATCTTTCGATAAGCTGACCGGACAGTGAAAATGCCCCGGCTATCTTCGTGCCATGCCCAGAAATCTGAGACTCTCCTGGTGCACAGAGGTATTTTCAAAATGTCAGCTGCATCGAAGCGAGTAAACACAGACCGAATTAATCCTTCATTCCATTGTGCTGAAGTGACATCCAAAAGTTCAGCCACTCTCTGTGGGGGGTTTTGAAGAAGGGAAGTAATTGGTCGTTTGAAGTTGTCTCATGAAATCCAGTTGTGTGACCAGATATTCGTGCTCTCCCCATCTCCAATCCTTCTTACTATACCTTGGGCCAATATGTCCCGACCATCCAAAACTGATCGCCATATCTGAGATGGGTGTGGTCCCAATTCCGCATCCAATAATGAGCACTGTGGAAAGTAGACAGATTTTAGCACTCTCGCGCTTAGTGAGGAGTCATCAACCATAATTCTCCATGCTTGCCTCGCTAGGAGCGCTAAGTTAAAGATTTCCAAATCACGGAATCCTAGACCTCCCAAGTGTTTTGGGCGTGTCATAATATCCCAAGCTACCCAGCTCGGTTTTCTTTTACCTTGCTTACTCCCCCACCAAAACTGCCGGATGATTGAAGTGACACTTTCACACAGTCCCCTTGGTAACCTGAAACATGGCATAGAGTAAACAGGTATTGCCTGAGCCACATATTTGATCAAAACTTCCTTTCCGGCCGCAGGAAGTAATTTTTCCATCCACCCCTTTATCTTTTCCCATACACGATCTCTCAGATACTTGAAAGTTCCATTTTTGGAGTGGCCAACATCAGTTGGCATGCCCAAGTAACGGTCGCTTAAGGACTCGTTTTGAACATGCAAAGATAGTTTGATCTCCTCTCTAGTAGGCCCCGAACAGCCTTTACTGAAAAAATTTGATGACTTGTCATGATTGATACGTTGTCCTGAAGCCTTGCAATAAGTATCTAATAGGTTTGACACTGCAACTGACCCCTCTACATTAGCCTTAAAGAGCAACATGCTATCATCTGCAAACAAAAGGTGGTTTATAATGGGTGCCGTAGGAGCCACCTTAATACCTGCAATCGATGATTGAGATCTGGATTTCAGGAGGCACGAAAGGCCCTCTGCTGCAATCAAGAATAAGTAGGGGGAAATTGGGTCTCCCTGTCGGATACCTCTTGTTGGTGTGAAGGATTCAAGCTTTTCACCATTAAAGAGAACTGAAAAGGACACTGAAGATACCATGCCCATCACCGTATTAATCCACTCTGGAGAAAAGCCCAGCTTGGCCATAATACCACTCAAATAAGGCCATTCCAATCTGTCATATGCCTTCATCATGTCAAGTTTGAAAGCACAGTAGATGTTTGTCTTTGATCTATTCCGTTTCATAAAATGCAAGCATTCGTAAGCACAAATAATGTTGTCGGTTATCAATCTCCCGAGGACAAAAGCAGACTGCTCCTCAGAAATTATATCAGGCAGAATAACCTTCAGTCTGTTCGCAACCACTTTCGAGGCAATTTTATAGAGCACATTGCAAAGACTTATAGGTCTAAACTGAGAGAGCAAAGTGGGATTCATTACCTTAGGAATCAGAACCAAAATAGTATCATTGATGCCCTCTGGACTTTCTTCTCCTCAGACTATTCGCAGCACAACCCTTGTGACATCTTCCCCGCAGATATCCCAGTGGCGTTGGTAAAAATGCGCAGGAAAACCATCCGGACCCGGTGCCTTTGTGGGAAACATCTAAAACAGGGCTGTTTTTACCTCCTCATTGGTGTACTCGGCAGTCAAAGCTTCATTCATCTCCGCTGTTACCTTCCTTGGGACGTGACGTAGTACTGCATCTATATCTTGGACTCCCTCGGACATATACAGCGTCTTGTAAAAATTGTTGGCCATTGCCCTTAACTCGTTCGGATCAACGATAACCGCTCCAAGGGAATTTTGTAGTGCCTTTATCATATTCTTCTTCCTCCTGAGACTTGCACGAAGATGGAAAAATTTGGTATTTTTGTCCCCCTCTGAAAGCCACTGAACTCTTGCTCTTTGACGCCACATAATTTCTTCCCGGTGATACATTTCAATCAAACGTTCATTGATCTTGAGTTCGACATGTGAAGGCCCTGTCCGCAGAGGATCCCCTCGCAGTTCATCCAACCTCCTTTTCAATTGTTTAATCTCCTTCCTCACACTCTCGAAGGTGTCGTTGCTCCACTTTCCCAATCCCCTTGCCAGATTACCAAGCTTCTGTTGGATTTCATCAACCGATGTGCATGGAGCCCCTGCGTCCCATCCATCCACTAGCTTATCGTGTAAACCCTCATGAGTCTCCCACATCATCTCATACCTGAATTCTTGTTTTTTGGGTTCCTCTTTTGCTCGGCCAAAATCCAGGACTAAAGCCACATGATCTGATGTTGCCGCGATCTCATGTGTCATAGATGCCAATGGGAACCTGGCCATCCAGTCCGTATTCACCAAAGCTCTGTCCAGTCTGCATCGCGTGTAAGTACCTCCTGTAACCTTTTTCTCGAACGTCCAGAACCGACCCTTGTAGCCCAAATCTAGCAGCCTGCAAACATCTGTAGTTTCTCTAAAGGCTTGGATCTGGGCGTTACTGCGTTGCCCGATCCCTTCATGTTCATTTGGACGTAGGACCTCGTTAAAATCTTCGATACACAGCCACGGCAAGTCATTTAGCGTGCTTATATTTTTCAGCACCGTCCAAGTTTGATGGCGTAAATGTGTTTGTGCTTCACCATACACACAGGCCATTCTCCACTTGTCCTCTTCCTGCTCCTCTACTGAAACTTCTAAATGATACATCGAGTAACCAAGAATTTCAACTTTTATTGCATTATTCCAAAAGAGCCCAATACCGCCACTCCGGCCTTGACTATCAACTGCATAAGCATTGTCATAACCAATAGAACTAGCTAAAGCTTCTATCCTACTTCCTTCTATTTGTGTCTCAACGATACGAAGTAAGGTAGGGGTAAACTTCTTCGCGAATTCGCAAAGTTCTCGAACTGCCGCAGGTTTACCCGCCCCACGGCAGTTCCAACATAATGCATTCATTGGGCCAGGCGGCGCTCCTCGAAAGAGCCCGCCAAGTTTTTTACTACTGAGTTCTTGCCTTCCTTGCCTTCATCGTTCATCCTGGACCTCTTCGGGTCTCTTTGTGGAGGAGGGCTCACAACAGAAGTTCCCACCGGCACAATCGCTAGCGGGTTCACATTATCCACTGCTGACGCAGAACTGGGATTTAGGAGGTTTGGAAGTTTTGTTCCCAATTCCCCTCCTGCCATCCTCTTCCTGGTGAGGTCCTCCATGTCAACATCGTTGGCCACCATAGCAGGGTCGTCAACCTTCTCTGCTCCTGACTGAGTATAGCTATCTGTCCTGTAGTTTTTGCCTCCATCAAAACGACCATTTGAGCGGCCTCCAGATCGGCCGCCCCTACGCCCCCCTCGTTGGCCACGGCCCTCTCCTGGGCCTCGACCAGAATGCATGAACCAGTTCGCTTGTAGGTCCTTGAACACCAAAGCCGAAGGAGGATGAATCCCATTGCCGTGTTCCTTAAACAGGTGCCCAAGCATACCACAAGCAACACACCAATCGGGGAGTCTTTCATATTTGACTCTGTAGATCTGCCTTTCCCCATCTTTGATCATGGACACATCATTCTTCAGTGGTTTAAAAACATTGATTCTGACCCAAACACGTTAAAAATTGCCGACAAAATCATGAGAGTGGGGTTCACAGAACAGAACTTCCCCCACCTTAGCAGCAAGTGGCTTCACCAGGTGGGCAAACAAGTCTGGCACATCATGGATTTGAACCCATATGTCGATCGTCTCGAGCTTGACAGTGGAAGGTTTTGCTATACCATCATACGGCTTCAAGATCACCGCATATCCTCTAAAATTCCAGGGACCCTCATTCATAACTCTCTCCCAATCTCCTAGACATGTGAATTGGACCGTGTACAAGTTTTCTTCCAAAGGTTTGAATTTAGCCTCCTGTGCGATATCCCAGGCCGCACGCATATTCCTAAAAAACCATGTTTGGCTATAAGTCTTCGTGGTATTAACCCTAGCCAGAGTTGTCCATCTAGGTCCCTGCGGTGGCGCAGCTTGCTCGTCGAAGACCACATCATCAAGATCTTCTTCCCTCAGGCCTAGCTCCTTCATCATCTGCTCGACATCACTGATCCCCGAGGAGCCTAAAGCCCCATCAGAAGCCATTAGATCTCTAACCCGATAGAACAGATCGGGTGATTGGGTGTAGACCCTAGCTTCCGCCGGCCCCCGCCCTCAACTACGAGCGGGGAACGACCAGGGTGGCCGCCCCCACGCTACAAGGCAAGAAACGGAGAAAAGATCGGCGGTAGGGGAGCAAAGCTACTCGACGGCGGCGGAATCGCCCCGGGAGAAGAGATAAACCCTAACTAGAGGGAAAAGATACAAAGTTAGAAGATAACGTAAAATAAAAAGTTAAACATGAATGCAAAAGAGCAAAGAAGCCCAAGCTCAAGAAAGAAAGCCCAAACAAGAGGAACCTTATCAGCCGCTTGGAGGTGGGCTGGTCCGCGCGTTGCCTTCCTAGCTTCGGGTTTTTTCGTTCATTCACTCGAAGCTGTTTTTGTTTTCCATTTTCCTCTTTCCTTTTTTTATTTTTCTCATTGCAGATTTGGTTTTGCATTTCCGATTTTTTTATATTTTCTTTTTTCCTAGTTTTTGTTATACAATGAAGTTTTTACTAATATATGGTGAAAATTTTCAAATCCACACTGAACTTTTTTAGTATATGGTAATTTTTTTTTCAAATGCACATTGATTGTTTTAAATATATGATGAACATTTTTTTGTATCCATTGAACATTCTAAAGATAAAATACAACTTTTTAAAATTATACGATGAACATTTTTTCAAAACACAATGAACAATTTTTAATAAACGGTGAGTTTTTTTAATATAAACCGAACTTTTTTAAAAATCACGTACTTAACAGTTTTTCTAAAATAAGTTTTTTAGTTTTAATAGGTTTTAAAATATCTAGCTTTTAGAAAACCACAGTTAAATTTTTGTGTGTGAAGAACTGTCTAAAAACCGAAGAGAAAAATAAAAATAAAAAACCGCTCACAGGGAGAGTGGGCCGACCCATTTGCCCTGGCTTCAGGTGGAGCCTTCCCTATTTGACGCCCATGAGCGTCCAATAGGAGCTCTCGTGGCAGATTGTCGCTGAATTGCACGGGAAGTAGCGCATGACTTTTAACTGGGCCGGCCCGTTAGCTAGATTCCAGTTTGCTTTTTTCCTTTTCTTCAGTTTTTTCATTTCGTTATTCCTGTTTTTCCAAAAAATGTTCAAAAAATGTTCAAAAAAATCCTCGTGTTTTTAAAACACTGTGCACAGTTTCAAAAAATGTTCGCGATATTTTTTCAAGTTTTCCCTAAAAAGGTTTACTTTTTCAAAAATGTTCTACATGTTCTCATTTTCAAAAAATAATTTAGGTTTTCAAAAAAGTGTTTGTGTTTTTCCAAAAAAATGCATTTCCAAAAAGGTAATCGTGATTAATGATGGTGTCTCGGACGGGGTCACTCACCACATTGTCTTCCGGTGGGCCGGGCCGAGGACCCCCCATGGCAGTTCACCAGTATGTTGTCTTCAGGAGGCTCATGGCGCATAGAAGAAATATTCACGAAGACTTGTCACATATTCCAAGACTTAGATGTCGTCTTATACACGATTACCTTATACTTAACTGACATATCTGTAACCCTAGACCACTTGGTATCTATATAAATCGAGGGGTAGGGCTCGTAGACGACACAGAACAATCTCGTGGTAGATCAACCTGTACTCGGTACTCCAACTCAAATCAATACAAACACAAAGAGGACGTAGGGTATTATCTCTCCGAGAGAGCCTGAACTTGGGTAAAACCTCGTGGCCTTGTTACTATAGCATCCAGGCTACTAGCTCGGGACCCCCTACCCGAGGTTCACCAGAATCGATTCCGTCAATTAGTAGTTCGCATGCTCCTCATACAGGTTGTGGGATGCAAAAATGCCATGTGCTGCATCCGAGAGCCATTGTAGTATGCTCGAAGAATATGGTAGCACTACTACAGGCGACCGCTAACGCGACACATGAATCAGAGACCCCCGACCAAACTGTGTGCGATGCATGAATCACAAACGGTATCGTAATAAAACCGTCACCAATAAGACAAACTGTGTGCGATGGCGGAGACATCAAGCACGACTCAGATTCGAGCTGCGTGTGCAATACGTGGCATACAGTTGATCCATATGAACTTTTTGCGATGAGCTAGAACAACAAACACTTTCAGCCAAATCGAGGTGTGTGCGATATACGGCATACAGTTCACTCGGATGAATTGTTTGCGATTACCCAACACAACAGAAATGGTCAGCCAGATCAAGTTATGTGCGATATACGGCATGCGGTTTACTCGGATGAACTGCTTGCGATTACCCAACACAACAGAAACGGTTCAACTTAACAAGATGTGTGTGATACCCGGCAAATAGGTCAGTAATCAGATATGTGTGGGAAGACCGATAATAACACAGACGATTGCTCCAAATAAGCTGTGTGTGTTATGGGCAAACGGTTGGTGGTAAACAATTGTCAATGGTAATGAAATAATCACCGACGGGTTCCGTAGTTTAATCCATATGCGATGTGATTTGCTCAGTCTGCACAACATCTATGCTCTGTCTACAGAACAACAACATATATACTTACAAGGACATGATTGCATAACCAAATTAAACATCCAATTACGTTATATCACAAATACCAGAAAAATTGCAAGGTTCAAATTCCAGCATTACAAGGACCAAATTCAAAGATTACAACGTTCACACTGTTCTTACAAATCAAATTCATCTTCTTCAGAATCTGAGCCATGCACTATTTCTGCGAATGGATCAGTCACCGAGAAGTCATATATCGGTTTGATAGTGTGACTTCCGAATAATCTGTCATTTGTAGTTCCAAACTGAAATTTAGCTTCTGCAGAGCCTTTTCCATTCAGTTGTAGACGCCTGCGCTGATCAGCAAACCATTCACTTCTACGCACTAAATATAGGGCAAACCTCATTACCTTGAGCACACTTGCTCTCTGAACAAAGAACCTAGTAAATTTAATCTCTAGTGTGGTGCCTCTGTAGTGGTTTAAAGTAATTTCTGTGAGATGAAGATCAAGAAATTCAATGGGATTGTTATATTGCGCCACATTTTCCACTTTCAGGCCTGCTTGTATCTGCAAACGTAGACAACATATTAGTGCCTAGCTGCAGTTTTAAACACTTTGGGCCTCTTTGATTTGCGGGATTTCTAAAATACACGAATATATTGACATGCCATCTTCAATCGTTCATGATTAACATCTCAAAAAAATATATGTATTGAAATCCTCCAAATTTCCTTTAGAAATCATACTACATTTGTCATTGTAATCACGGGTAATAGTAACAACAAATTGAACTCCGTTGTGGTTAACAATTAATAGGAAAGGAGCCTCACCTTGATGTATAGCTTCTCCGTGCACGGAAAGCATCTATGGAATCTAACAACTTCATCCAGATCGGGGCCGACAGATTGTAGTGCCAAGATCTTCACTGTGCGCAGAGACGGGGTCAAGCTTGTGGGGATCATTTTCTGGATGACAGCCGAACATAGATCAACAAAAATTAGATAAAATGTGATGTCCAATAAGAAGAAGGAGAAGAAGATTGTTGTACCTGAACGGATAAGGATCCAGTAACAAGTTCAGAGAATTCAGCACACGAATAGCCCAACACCGTCAATTTCAGTGCGTCAATGACCCTGATTCTTGTTGGACCTTCTTTATCAAGTACAAACAATCTCTCAAGGAAAGGCGCATTCTCAATGACCATATCGTGAAACACCTCAAATGACAGCCTGTTGCGGCACCAGCAATGCACATAAATCATACGGGCATTCATCGAGGCGATGTGGAGGCTACTGAACCCATCCATCACCTGAAGACGAAGGTACTCGAGCGCTGTATAGCCACCGAGCAGGCACTCCAAATCCTCCTTTGAGATGCTGACGCCAATGAGCTTGAGATCCTTCAGTTTAGGGGGATGAAGAGCGGGCGCGGCATTAATCTAGGGGAAAAAGTGTTGGAAATATGCCCTAGAGGCAATTAATAAAGTGTTTTTTATCATATTTCTCCGTTCATGATAATGGTTTATTATTCATGCTAGAATTGTATTGACCGGAAACTTAATACATGTGTGGATAATAGACAAATACTGAGTCCCTAGTAAGCCTCTACTAGACTAGCTCGTTGATCAAAAGATGGTCAAGATTTCCTGACCATGGACATGAGTTGTCATTTGATAACGGGATCACATCATTAGGAGAATGATGTGATGGACATGACCCAACCGTTAGCATAGCAAATGATCGTTCAGTTTATTGCTATTGCTTTCACTATGTCAAATACATGTTCCTCTGACCATGAGATCATGCAACTCCCGGATACCGTAGGAATACTTTGGGTGTATCAAACATCACAACGTAACTGGGTGATTATAAAGGTGCACTACAGGTATCTCCGAAAGTGTTTGTTGAGTTGGCATGGATCAAGATTGGTATTTGTCACTCCGACTATCGGAGAGGTATCTCTGGGCCCTCTCGGTAATACAGCATCACAGAAGCCTTGCAAGCACCGTGACTAAAGAGGTAGTTGCAAGATGATGTATTACGGAACGAGTAAAGAGACTTGCCGGTAACGAGATTGAACTAGGTATTGGATACCGACGATCGAATCTCGGGCAAGTAACATACCGCCAGACAAAGGGAACAACGTATGTTGACATATGAGGTTCACCGATAAAGATCTTCGTGGAATATGTAGGAACCAATATGAGCATCCAGGTTCCGCTGTTGGTTATTGACCGGAGAGTCATCTCGGTCATGTCTACATCATTCCAGAACCCGTAGGGTCCGCACACTTAAGGTTCGATGACGATTTAGTATTATATGAGTTATGTGATTGGTGGCCGAAGTTTGTTCGGAGTCCCGGATGAGATCACGTACATGACGAGGAGTCTCGAAATGGTCGAGAGGTAAAGATTCATATATTGGAAGGCTATATTCGGACTTCGGAAAGGTTCCGAGTGATTCGGGTATTTTTCGGAGTACCGGGGAGTTACGGGAATTCACCGGGAGAAGTAATGGGCCTTATTGGGCCATACGGGAAAAGGAGAGGCAGGCCACGTGAGGAGGCGCGCGCCCCCCCTTGCCCAAACCGAATTGGACTAGGGGAGGGGGCGCAGCCCCCTCTTTCCTTTCCCTCTTCCTTCCCCCTTTCCTACTCCGTATGGGAGGTGGAATCCTACTAGGACTAAGGAGTCCTAGTAGGACTCCCCACACTTGGCGCACCCTTAGGGGGCCGGCCTCCTCCCTCTCATCCTTTATATACGGGGGCAAGGGGGCACCCCAAGGAACACAATTGTCCCATAGCCGTGTGCGGTGCCCCGATCTCTGTTTTCCACCTCGGTCATATTTTCGGAGAGCTTAGGCGAAGCCCTGCCGGAATCACTTCACCGTCACCGTCGCCATGCCGTCGTGCTGACGGAACTCATCTACTACCTCGACGTCTTGCTGGATCAAGAAGGCGAGGAACGTCACCGAGCTGCACGTGTGTAGAACTCGGAGGTGCCGTACGTTCGGTACTCGATCGGTGTAGCTCGAAGGATTGTTCGACTACATCAACCGCGTTGTGAGACGCTTCCGCTAACGGTCTACGAGGGTACGTAGACACACTCTCCCCTCTCGTAGCGATGCATCTCCATGGATAGATCTTGCGTGAGCGTAGGATTTTTTTTTGAAATTCATGCTCCATTCCCCAACAGTGGTATCTGAGCCAGGTCGATGCGTAGATGTGATTTGCACGAGTAGAACACAAGTGAGTTGTGGGCGTGGGTGTATACATATTGCTTGCCGTTACTAGTTGATACTTGATTCGGCGGTATTGTGAGATGAAGCGGCCCGGACCGACATTACGCGTACGCTTACGCGAGACAGGTTTCACCGCTACGTGCACTCGTTGCATAAAGGTGACTAGCGGGTGTCTGTCTCTCTCACTTTAGTTGAATCGGTTTCAATGAAGAGGGTTCTTTTAGAAGATCAAAAAGCAATCACTACACCACGTTGTGGTTTTGCGTAGGTAAGAACGGTTCTTGCAAACCCGTAACAGCCACGTAAAACTTGCAACAACAAAGTAGAGGACGTCTAACTTGTTTTTGCAGGGTATGCTGGTGATGTGATATGGTCAAGACATGATGTGATATAAGTTGTTGTATGAGATGATCATGTTTTGTAAGTTATCAGGCAACCGGCAGGAGCCTTATGGTTGTCTCTTTATTGTATGCAATGCCAACGCTATGTAATTGCTTTACTTTACCGCTATAAGTTAGCAGTAGTAGTAGTAGCAATAGCCGGCGAGACGACCACGACGCTACGATGGAGATCAAGGTGTCACGACGCTACGATGGAGATCAAGGTGTCAACCCGGTGACGATGGAGATCATGACGGTGCTTTGCTGATGGAGATCAAAAGCACAAGACGATGATGGCCATATCATGTCACATATATTGAATTGCATGTGATGTTAATCCTTTTATGCATCTTATTTTGCTTAGGACGACAGTAGCATTATAAGATGATCCCTTCACTAAATTTCAAGATAAGTGTTCTCCCCTAGTATGCACCATTGCGAAGGTTCGACGCTTCTAAGCACCACGTGATGATCGGGTGTGATAGATTCTTTCGTTCGCATACAACGGGTGTAAGCCAGTTTTACACACGCAGAATACTTGGGTTAAACTTGACGAGCCTAGCATGTACAGACATGGCCTCGGAACACAAGAGACTGAAAGGTCGAACATGAGTCATATAGTAGATATGATCAACATGAAAGATGTTCACCATTGATAACTAATCCACCTCACGTGATGATCGGACGTGGTTTAGTTGATGTGGATCATGTTACACTTAGACAACTTGAGGGATGTTAATCTAAGTGGGAGTTCTTAAGTAATTTGATTAATTGAACTTCAATTGTCATGAACATAGTCTTACTTGTCTTAGCAAATTTATGTTGTAGATCAATAGACCGCGCTGTAGTTCCCCTGTTTTTATTATGTTCCTAGAGAAAACGAAGTTGAAAGTTGATGGAAGCAACTATGCGGACTAGGTCCGTGATCTGAGGATTGTCCTCACTGCTGCACAGAAGGCTTATGTCCTTAATGCACCGCTCAGTGAAATACCCCTACGGCTTCGTCTGAGGACGTTATGAACGTCTGGCAGACAAGAAAAGATGTCTACTCGATAGTTCAGTGCGCCATACTTTACGGCTTAGAACCGGAGCTCCAAATATGTTTTGAGCAACACGGAGCATGTGAGATGTTCCAAGAGCTGAAAATTTGTTTTTCCAGCTCACACCCGGGTTGAGAGGTATGACACCTTCGATAAGTTCTATAGCTACAAGATGGAGGAGAACAACTCCGTTAGTGAGCATGTACTCAGAATGTCTGAGTACTTCAAACACTTGAATCAAGTGGGAGTTAGACTTCCGAATAAAGTGGTGATTGATAGAGTTCTCTAGTCACTATCACTAAGCTACTGGATCTTCGTGATGAACTATAAACATGCAAGGGATAGAAGATCCTTAAGCTATTCACGATGCTACAATCTGCGGATGTAGAAATCAAAAAAGGGAGCATCAAGTGTTGATGGTTAATAAGATCACTAGTTTCAAGAAGGGCAAGGGAAAGAAAAGGGAACTTCAAGAAGAACGGTAAAACAGTTGCCGCTCACGCGAAGAAACCCAAGGCTGAACCAAACCCGAGACTTAGTGCTCCCATTGCAAAGGGAAATGTCACAGGGAGCGGAACTTCCCCAAAGTAACTGGCAGATAATAAGACTGGCAATGTCAACAAAGATATTTGATATACATGTTATTGATATGTACCTTACTAGTACTCGTAGGAGCACCTGGGTATTTGATAGTTGTTCAGTTGCTTACAACTTGAAACATGGAGCTTCGGAATAAACGAGGGCTAGCTAAGAACGAGGTGACGATGTGCATTGGAAGTGTCTCCAAGGTTGATGTGATCACCATCGCCACGCTCTCTCTACCTTCAGGATTAGTGATGAACCTAAATAATTGTTATTTGGTGCTTGCGTTAAGCATGAACATTATATCTGATAGTGTTTATTGCAAGACGGTTATTCAATTTCAGAGAATAATTGTTATTCTATTTATTTGGATAATATCATTGATGATCGTGCACTTAAAATGAAAGGTTTATTGAATCTTGATCGTAGTAATACATATGTTCATAACACGAATGCCAAACGATAATGATAGTACCACATATTTGTGGCACTGCCGCTTAGGTCATATCAGTGTTAAACACATGAAGAAACTCCATGCAGATGGGTTTTTGGAATCTCTTGATTATGAATCATTTGAGACATGTGAACAGTGCCTTATTGGCAAGATGACTAAAACTCCGTTCTCCGGAACAATACATACCGATGTATGCGGTCCGAGCAACCAACTTATTGGAAATAATACATACCGATGTATGCGGTCCGATGAGTGTTGAGGCGCGCGGTGGATATCGTTATGTTCTCACGTTCACTGATGATTTGAGTAGATATGGTTATGTCTACTTGATGAAGCATAAATCTGAAACATTTGAAAAGTTCAAAGAATTTCAGAGTGAAGTAGAGAACCATCGTAACAAGAAAATAAAGTTCTTACGATCTGATCGTGGAGGAGAATATTTGAGTTACGAGTTTGGCAATCACTTAAGACAATGTGGAATTGTTTCACAGCTCACGCCACATGGAACACCACAGCGTAATGGTGTGTCCGAACGTCATAATCGTACTCTATTGGATATGGTGCGTTCTATGATGTCTCTTACCGATTTGCCACTATCATTTTGGGGTTATGCATTAGAGACAGCTGCATTCACTTTAAACAAGGGCACCGTCTAAATCCATTGAGATGACACCGTATGAACTGTGGTTTGCAAGAAACCTAAGATGTCGTTTCTGAAAGTTTGGGGATGCGATGCTTATGTCAAAAGGCTTCAGCCAGATAAGCTCGAACCCAAAGCGGATAAGTGCGTCTTCATAGGATACCCAAAAGGATACCGTTGGGTACACCTTCTACCACAGATCCGAAGGCAAAGTATTCGTTGCTAAGAATGGATCCTTTCTAGAGAAGGAGTTTCTCTCGAAAGAAGTGAGTGGGAGGAAAGTAGAACTTGATGAGGTAATTGTACCTCCTCTGGATAGTAGTACGCCACAGAAAGAAATTTTTGTGACATCGACACAGACCAGAGAAGAAGTTAATAATGATGATCATGAAACTTCGGATCAAGTTGTTACTAAACTTCGAAGGTCAACCAGGACACGTTCCGCACCAGAGTGGTACGGAAATCCAGTCTTGGAGGACATGTTGCTAGACAACGATGAACCTTCGAACTATGAAGAAGCGATGGCAAGCCCGGATTCTGACAAATGGCTTGAGGCCATGAAATCCGAGATTGGATCCATGTATGAGAACAAAGTGTGGACTTTGGTAGACTTGCCCGATGAACGGCGAGCTATTGAAAATAAATGGATCTTTAAGAAGAAGACGGATGCTGATGGTAATATCACCGTCTATAAAGCTCGACTTGTTGCTAAAGGTTATCACCAAGTTCAAGGAGTTGACTACGATGAGACTTTCTCACCCGTAGCGATGCTAAAGTCTGTCGGAATTATGTTAGCAATTGCCGCGTTTTATGATTATGAAATCTGGCAAATGGACGTCAAAACGGCATTCCTTTACGGATTCCTTAAGGAAGAATTGTATATGATACAGCCGGAAGGTTTTGTCGATCCTAAAGGCGCTAACAAAATATGCAAAGCTCCAGCGATCCATCTATGGACTGGTGCAAGCATCTCGGAGCTGGAATACTCGCTTTGATGAAGTGATCAAAGCGTTTGGGTTTATACAAGTTTATGGAGAAACTTGTATTTACAAGAAAGTGAGTGGGAGCTATATATCATTTCTAATAGTATATGTGGATGACATATTGTTGATTGGAAATGATGTAGAATTTCTGGAAAGCATAAAGAATTGAAAGGAGGTTTTCAATAAAAACCTGTTTTTGAGTTATCCACAGATTGGGCATCGAGATCTATGGAGATAGATCAAAACGCCTGATAAAAGTTCACACATCTTGATGAGTTTTTTGAAGAAGTTCAAAATAGGATCAAGTCAAAGAAATGAGTTCTTGCCTGGTGTGAAGTGGAGTAAGACTTGAAAATCTAGGTAAAGGTTGTTTTACATGTTAGGCATCAAAATCTATAGAGATAGATTGAGACGCCTCATAGGACTTTCACGAAGCACATACCTTGACAAGATTTTGAAGAAGTTCAAAATGGATCAGTCAAAGAAAGTGTTCTTGCCTGTATTGCAAGGTGTGAGATTGAGTAAGACTCAAAGCCCGACCACGGCAGAAGACAAAGAGAAGATGAGTGTCATCCCCTATGCCTCAGCCATAGGCTCTATTTTGTATGCCATGCTGTGTACTAGACCTGATGTATGCCTCGCTATTAGCTTGGTGGGAAGGTACCAAAGTGATCCAGGAGCAGATCACTGGACAGCGGTCAAGAATATCCTGAAGTACCTGAAAAGGACTAAGGAAGAATTTCTCGGGAATAGAGGTGATAAAGAGTTCATCGTAAAGGGTTACGTCGATGCAAGCTTTAAACACCGATCCGGAAGACTATGAGTCTCAGACCGGATACGTAAAGTGGGACAGTCGTTTTTGGAGTAGCTCCAAGCAGAGTGTGGTAGCAGCATCTACATATCACATAGAGATTTGCCAAGAACACACGGATCTGAATATTGCAGACCCGTTGACTAAAACCTCTCTCACAAGCAAAACATGATCAGCCCTAGAACTGATTGGATGTTAATTACATGGAGATGTAAACTAGATTATTGACTCTAGTGCAAGTGGGAGACTGTTGGAAATATGCCCTAGAGGCAATTAATAAAGTGTTTATTATCATATTTCCCCGTTCATGATAATGGTTTATTATTCATGCTAGAATTGTATTGACCGGAAACTTAATACATGTGTGGATAATAGACAAATACTGAGTCCCTAGTAAGCCTCTACTAGACTAGCTCGTTGATCAAAAGATGGTCAAGATTTCCTGACCATGGACATGAGTTGTCATTTGATAACGGGATCACATCATTAGGAGAATGATGTGATGGACATGACCCAACCGTTAGCATAGCAAATGATTGTTCAGTTTATTGCTATTGCTTTCACTATGTCAAATACACGTTCCTCTGACCATGAGATCATGCAACTCCCGGATACCGTAGGAATACTTTGGGTGTATCAAACGTCACAACGTAACTGGGTGATTATAAAGGTGCACTACAGGTATCTCCGAAAGTGTTTGTTGAGTTGGCATGGATCGAGATTGGGATTTGTCACTCCGACTATCGGAGAGGTATCTCTGGGCCCTCTCGGTAATACAGCATCACAGAAGCCTTGCAAGCACCGTGACTAAAGAGTTAGTTGCAAGATGATGTATTACGGAACGAGTAAAGAGACTTGCCGGTAACGAGATTGAACTAGGTATTGGATACCGACGATCGAATCTCGGGCAAGTAACATACCGCCAGACAAAGGGAACAACGTATGTTGACATATGAGGTTCACCGATAAAGATCTTCGTGGAATATGTAGGAACCAATATGAGCATCCAGGTTCCGCTGTTGGTTATTGACCGGAGAGTCATCTCGGTCATGTCTACATCATTCCCGAACCCGTAGGGTCCGCACACTTAAGGTTCGATGACGATTTAGTATTATATGAGTTATGTGATTGGTGGCCGAAGTTTGTTCGGAGTCCCGGATGAGATCACGGACATGACGAGGAGTCTCGAAATGGTCGAGAGGTAAAGATTCATATATTGGAAGGCTATATTCGGACGTCGGAAAGGTTCCGAGTGATTCGGGTATTTTTCGGAGTACCGGGGAGTTACGGGAATTCACCGGGAGAAGTAATGGGCCTTATTGGGCCATACGGGAAAAGGAGAGGCAGGCCACGTGAGGAGGCGCGCGCCCCCCCTTGCCCAAACCGAATTGGACTAGGGGAGGGGGCGCAGCCCCCTCTTTCCTTTCCCTCTCCCTTCCCTCTTTCCTACTCCGTATGGGAGGTGGAATCCTACTAGGACTAAGGAGTCCTAGTAGGACTCCCCACACTTGGCGCACCCCTAGGGGGCCGGCCTCCTCCCTCTCATCCTTTATATACGGGGGCAAGGGGGCACCCCAAGGAACACAATTGTCCCATAGCCGTGTGCGGTGCCCCGATCTCTGTTTTCCACCTCGGTCATATTTTCGGAGAGCTTAGGCGAAGCCCTGCCGGAATCACTTCACCGTCACCGTCGCCACGCCGTCGTGCTGACAGAACTCATCTACTACCTCGACGTCTTGCTGGATCAAGAAGGCGAGGAACGTCACCGAGCTGCACGTGTGTAGAACTCGGAGGTGCCGTACGTTCGGTACTCGATCGATGGAGCTCGAAGGATTGTTCGACTACATCAACCGCGTTGTGAGACGCTTCCGCTAACGGTCTACGAGGGTACGTAGACACACTCTCCCCTCTCGTAGCGATGCATCTCCATGGATAGATCTTGCGTGAACGTAGGAATTTTTTTGAAATTCATGCTCCGTTCCCCAACAAAAAGCACTGCCTGAACGTCGCGCGGCGCAGCGTGGGCGCGAGGCGGAGAGCTGACGGCAGCAGCGAGCGCGGATATCCTGCATGAAAGCTGAGCTCCTCGAGCCGATCTAGGGAGGGGGATAGGAACCACTCGTGAAACTTGCGTTCGGCCTTGCAGTTGGAACAGAACTTGCCGATGGCAAGGCGTCTGACCGGCCCAGGGTGCGTGGTGAGGATGTGGGACAATGCGTCCAAGCGTTTGTGCTCCCCGCTGTAGAGCTCGTCGTCCTCGATGAGGTCCAAGGGGGTGGAGTGCTAGATGGGGCGCCATCACCGGGATAGGACAGTGGCCCGCACGCCAGATTTGATGGGCAGGAGGGCTATGATGGTTACCAACATCTCGTCGGGGAGGCTACTGATAAAGTCCACGCTCACCGAAGGCTCTTGCGGTTCTGGCTCGACCGCCCCCGCTTGTTGGCCGGCTCGTGCTCCATCGCAGCAGACGGCGATCCTTGGCGGCGGCGCTTACAGATAAGAACGGAGGAGTAGGAGGAGCACTGGAAACTGTTCTACGTACCTTCCCGAGGCGGCCGAAACCAAGACCATCAATAAATTTTGCTCGCTGGCAGGTCAAAGGGCTCGCTTCCCGGTGAGCCTGCGCGGCGAACTGCTCGCACGCGTCCCGTCGAGCCTGCAGGGCGGGCAGCTCGCATGCGTCCCGTCTAATCAAACAGCTGCCGCGGTAGTAAATGGTTAGTCGAACACCCACGGTTAGAATAATACAATCGTTTGCGATAATAACGTGGCAGCTATTTGTTTCAAAATGCCTAGAAAACTCAAATAATTTATAAGGAAGGCAAAACGAACGCTGAATAATTTCATATTTTAGCACGACACTCCTATAGTTGCATGATGCCTCTGTAAAATAAATCAAGGTGGGAAGAGTCAACGTATGTCGTTTCGGACACAGAGGTGACACGTTCCCTCTCGGAACCATGAGGCTTCTTGAGAGAAGTTACGCTTTGTAAGAAGCTTATACCAAAACTTGTCCCAAATCGAAGAAAAAAAATACTACAACACGTTGGTGCCATGTCATGACACCATGCCAAGTTTCATGATTTTCAGGCGAGTTTTGGATTTACAGGAATTTTTAAACAAAGTTTCTCAATGTTTCCAGCCGAGCCACGATGCCCAGAAGTTTGAAATTCATTTCCATTTCTTGCATGGGACCTAAACATTCACCCAATGACACATATATGATTTTTCAACCAGTTGTGGTGCAATGTGGCATGTGCTTGTACTTCAAATTTGAATTATGCACATTAAATGCCTAGAAACTCAAATAATGTATAAAAAGGCCAAACGAACCCAAAATAATTCCAAATTGTAACATGACACTCCTATAGTTGCATGTTGCCTCTGTAAAATAAATCAAGGCGGGAAGAGGCAGCGTATGTCGTTTCGCACAGAGAGGTGACACGTTCCCTCTCGGAACCATGATGCTTCCTGAGAGAAGCTCCGATTTGTGTATGCCAAAACTTGTCCCTAAATCGGCAATTTTTTTTAAAACAGCATGTTGGTGCCATGTCATGACACCATGCCAAGTTTCATGATTTTTCAGGCAAGTTTTGGATTTACATGAATTTTTAAACCAAGTTTTTCAATGTTTATGGCTGAGCCACGACGCCCAGATGTTTGAAATTCATTCCCATTTCTTGCATGGGACCTAAACATACACCCAAGGACACATATATGATTTTCAACCCATTTTGGTGCACTGGAGAATGTGCCTGTAGTTCAAATTTGAATTATGCACATTAAATGCCTAGAAACTCAATTAATGTATAAAAAAGGCCAAACGAACCCTGAATAATTCCAAATTGTAACACGAAACTCCTATAGTTGCATGTTGCCTCTGTAAAATAAATCAACGCGGGAAGAGGCAGCGTATGCCGTTTCGCACACAGAGGTGACACATTCCCTCTCGGAACCATGAGGCTTCTCGAGAGAAGCTACGGTTTGTAAGAAGCTTATACCAAAACTTGTCCCAAATCGGCCAAAAAATTTACCACAACATGTTGGTGCCATGCCATAACACCATGCCAAATTTCATGATTTTCAGGTGAGTTTTGGATTTAAAGGAATTTTTAAACCAAGTTTCTCAATGTTTACGGCCGAGCCACGATGCCCAGATGTTTGAAATTCATTCCCATTTCTTGCATGGGACCTAAACATTCACCCAATGACACATATATGATTTTTAACCCGTTCTGGTGCACTGTGGCATGTGCCTGTAGTTCAAATTTGAATTATGCACATTAAATGCCTAAAAACTCAGTTAATGTATAAAAAAGGCCAAACGAACCCTGAATAATTCCAAATTGTAACACGACACTCCTATAGTTGCATGTTGCCTCTGTAAAATAAATCAACATGGGAAGAGGCAGCGTATGTCGTTTCGCACACAGAGGTGACACGTTCCCTCTCGGAACCATGATGCTTCTTGAGAGAAGCTCCGGTTTGTGAGAAGTTTATACCAAAACTTGTCCCAAATTGGCCAAATTCTTTTACCACAGCATGTTGGTGCCATGTCATGACACCATGCCAAGTTTCATAATTTTCAGGCGAGTTTTGGATTTACAGGAATTTTTAAACCAAGTTTCTCAATGTTTACGGCCGAGCCACGACGCCCAGATGTTTGAAATCTATTCCCATTTCTTGCATGGGACCTAGACATTCACCCAAGGACACATATATGATTTTTCAACCCATTTTGGTGCAATGGAGCATGTGCCTGTAGTTCAAATTTGAATTATGCACATTAAATGCCTAGAAACTCAATTAATGTATAAAAAGGCCAAACGAACCCTGAATAATTCCAAATTGTGACATGAAAGTCCTATAGTTACATGTTCACTGTAGATAAATGTTCTAGAAATTCAAACATCATCCTATCCCGCCGTAACCCCATTTTGTTTTTCAAATCAGAATGAAAAAATCAAGTATACCACAAACAGTTTATTAGCAAGAATCGTGTGCGATGGAGTATAAAATATCTTGGTGCACCCTCATGTATGGCTTACGCCGGAAGTTTCTTCGGCTACAGTCCAGCGCCAGCGCGTTAACCACACTTGCCCGCCAGTTTTTCGCTGCACCGAGCAAAAATTTGGCAACCGCGGAAATATCTAGCTCCCCGCCTCCTCCCCTCGACCAAAAGCCACATTTCCACTGTTTCCTCCTTCCTTTCCAAGTTCAAAACTTCAAAACTTCACTGCTTACTTGCAGCGCCGCCTGCTCGCCAGTGACGCTCCTTCTTGCTGCCCGGCCTCATCGATATAGTCAGGTAATCCACACCCCACCCCCATCCTCCTCCTCCTTCTCCATCCCACATGCCCCGACCGCCGGCGCGACACCTTCCACCCAAATCACTGCCCCATCCTCCAAATAAGCGCCGCCCATAGCCATTTTACACGCAGCATATATAGCCAGGAGCTCAAGGAGCATCTGGCAGCGGAGAAGCAAATCACGGCCGCACGCGCGGATGAGGTCGCGATGGCTGCCATGCGTGTCGACCACCAGATCTTGGAGGAGCACCTCGTCGTCGAGGCCACCGTCGACGCCTCACGCGCGGACGCTGCCACACGATTGGCTGCTTTAAACGACAGTTCATTGTGTTTTCTCGAGGCCACCACCGGTGCCTTCTAGTGAATTGTCCTCTGTAATGTTAATATGCAATCTGATCTTCTGAAATGTGATGTTCAGTTAATAGTTTGGTTCAACAATTGCTATATTTCCCAGTAGTTCTTAAGCATGCTTGGTTTGGTTAACTGTCTGATCTTCTAGTATACATTCTATTCTGCAATACGGTGCTCAGTTAACTGTTTGGTTCATTTATTGTGTTATACAGTTAACTGTTTGGTTCAATTCTGCAATGTGATGTTCATTTGTTGTGGGTACAAATTTGTTATCCATGTGAGAAATAAATCGAATTTGGTTGTCCAAAATACGTAGTACATGAGAAACATATACAATTGCTATATTTCCTAGTTCTTAAGCATGCTTGGTTTGGTTAACTAGATTTTCCATGCGACTCGAATTAATCTGCTGGATCTGTAATTTGTTTATTTTTCATTAACATATTCCACTGATAGTATGCCAACTCTCACTTAACCTGATCAATACCTGCCTTATATGTGTTGCAGGGAAACAATGGGAGGCACTGAGGTTTACCATCGAGGTTCGCACATGCATGGTCCTTTGTCTAATAGCACATTATTGTGCAATTGCTGGAACCATTGTAATATTTATGTTTTTAACAATTTGGTCTTGCACATGTAGGTCCTGCTGTCAGAGGTTTAGACCCATTGTTCGACCCATTTTGCATATGGGGAAATGAGATGTTCATGAATATCAGTCAAGTCAAGAAACTCAGAAAGATTGTTAGGATAAAGAAACTAGTGACGAATAATAGCAAGATCTTTGTTTGCACAATGAAGAAGACATCAGTCAACTATAGGATGGTACTAACTCTTTACCTTGTTTTTTTCCCTTTGCGGTATTTCAGAATTTAGAACAAATATTTATGCATATCTTTGTTTTCAGTCCTTTCCAAAGCAGTTCACCGATGATTACCTCTCAGACCACCTGCATGATCAAGAGGCGAGGAAGGTATTCATTCAACACCCACTCTATAATATTGAAGTCTTCCTCAAGAGGACAAAGGTTGGGCGGGCAATTATCCACAGCCAGTAGCCTAAAGTTGCAAGGACATTCAACATCACTGAAGGCTCAATATTTGCCTTCCGCTTCAGCAGTTTTCTAGATGAGATTCATCTGTTTATTTACCATGTACAATGCTACTTTTCAAAGGTTTTAGATGTTGCATGTGAAACTTGGTGCTGTTGTGTAATGTCGTAGGTAGCTATATGCCTATATGGTGTAACTGAGTGTTGAAGCTATCTGATGTAATTCAATTATGAAATCGTGGTTGCCGTAATACGGATATGAAATATATGGTGTGTTTGATATGAAATGTCAATTTGATTACTAAATTGACTATCAATAATTGGCCAATTAGCCTGCTTATTGGGTTTTTCTATTGCATACGGTTTCTCAGACAACACCGTGGGCGATGAACTCAAATAAGCGACACTGTTTCTAGAAAGCAGGCGTGTTGGATCAATGAACAATCACACACGACTTCCGCCCGACAAATGTTTACGTTAGGCCACCTTGCACAAACGTTTCCACATAAAAATCGTGTGTGATGTACATACGAACGGAAACGTTTGTCTGGGATTCACTGTGTGGGATGTACGTACGAACGGAAATGATTGGGCATGTATAATTGTGTGCGATGGCTCGCCCGATCGCACACAAGCTCTTTTTTCCCCGCGTGTGTGACTGGAGGACCTATCAACGACGGTTTCTGGGTCGTGTGGGAAGGACCCCCTATCGCACACACAGGCAAGGCGATGGTAAAACTCTGTCGCGGAAAGGGGGTAAAAACCCTTTGTATAGGACGTCTCTGCACCAGTGTAGTCCCATGTTATTACTCAAATAATATGGTATGCTAGGAGATGCCAGAGCTAACAGAGAATGTCTCAATCAAATTTGGCTTGCCAGTGCCAAAACAGAAGGTGTGGCAGTTCTGAATTTTGGAAATCTAGGTTTGATCTCTAAGGAAGAGTAACCTTAAGTGACTCGGTAGTACACTGGTACAGCGAGCTGCTACACAAACGGTTTTTAACCCCTTTCTGCGCCGGAGTTTTAAACCGTCGCCTTGCCTGTGTGTGCGATATGGGGGTCCTTCCCACACGACCCAGAAACCGTCGGCGATAGGGCCTCCGGTCACACACGCGGGGCAAAAAGAGCTCGTGTGCGATCGGGCGAGCCATCATAGACAATTATACTGGCCCAATCATTTCTGTTCGTATGTTCATCGCACACAGTGAATCTCAGAAAAAACATTTTCGTTCATATGTACATCACACACAATTTTTATGTGGAAATGTTTGTGCAAGGTGGCCTAACGCAAACATTTGTCAGGCGGAAGGCATGTGTGATTGTTCATTGATCCAACACGGCTACTTTCGAGAAACTGTGTGCATTGTTTGAGGTCATCGCCCACGGTGTTGTCTGAGAAACCGTCTGCAATTCAAAAACCCAATAAGCAGGCTAATTGGCCTATTATTGATAATGCGTTTAGTAATCAAATTGACATTTCATATCAAACACACCATATGTTTCATAGCCGTATTACAGCAACTAGGATTTCATAGCTGAATTACATCAGAGTACAACATCACATAGCTTCAGCACTCAGTTACACCATATAGGCATATAGCTAGCTACGCAATTACACAACAACACGAAGTTTCAAATGCAACATCTAAAACGTTTGGAAAGTAGCATCATATACGGTATATAGAGAGATGAATCTCATCTGGAAAACTGCTGAATCTGAAGGCGAATATTGAGCCTTCAATGATGTTGAATGTCCTTGCAACTTTACGCCAGTGGCTGCGGATGATTGCCCGCCCAACCTTCGTCCTCTTGATGGAGACTTCAATATTGTACCATGGGTGTTGAATGAGTACCTTCCTCGCCTCTTGACCATGGAGGTGGTTTGAGAGGTAATCATTGGTGAACTGCTTTGGAAAGGACTGAAAACAAAGATATTCATAAATATCTATTCTAAATTTTGAAATGGCATATAGGAAAAAACACAAGGTAAAAGAGTTAGTACCATCCTATAGTTTACTGATGTCTTCTTCATTGTGCAAACAAAGATCTTGTTGTTATTCAATGCTAGTTTCTTTATCCTAACAATCTTTCTGAGTTTCTTGACTTGACTGATATTCATGTCCATCTCATTTCCCAATATGCAAAATGGATCGAACAGTGGGTCTAAACCTCTAACAGCAGGACCTACATGTGCAAGACCAAATTGTTAAAATCCTAAATATTAGAATGGTTCCTGCAATTGCATAATAATGTGCTATTAGCCAAAGGACCATGCATGTGCAAACCTCGATGGTAAACTCAGTGCCTCCCTGATACGTCTCCAACATATCTATAATTTTTGATTGTTCCATGCTATTATATTATCAATCTTGGATGTTTTTATATGCATTTACAGCAATTATATATCATTTTTTGGGATTAACCTATTAACTTAGTGCCCAGTGCCTGTTGCTGTTTTCTGCCTGTTTTTGGTTTTACAGAATATCAATACCAAACGAAGTCCAAATGCCACGAAACTTTTTGGAGATTTTTTTCTGGACATAACAAACACTAGAAGCTTCGGGAGAAGGCCAGAAGCCCTAGGAGGTGGCCACGAGCTACCAGGGCGCCTGGGGGGGGGCAGGCATGCCCTGGTGTCTCGTGGGCCCACCTGTGCCTCTTTTGACCTAATTCCACCACTATAAATTCCCAAAAATCGGGAAACCATCAGGGGAGTCCATGAAATACTTTTTCCGCTGCCGCAAGTTTCTGTTCTCGAGAGATCCCATCTGGACACCTTTACCGGTGCTCCGCCGGAGGGGGAATCGATCACGTAGGGGCTCTACATCAACCTTGCTGCCCTTCCGATGATGCGTGAGTAGTTTACCACAGACCTTCGGGTCTATAGTTAGTAGCTAGATGGCTTCTTCTCTCTTTTTGATCTTCAATACAATGTTCTCCTTGATGTTCTTGGAGTTCTATCCGACGTAATCACTTTTTGCGGTGTGTTTGTTGGGATCCGATGAATTGTTAGTTTATGATCAGATTATCCATGAATATTATTTGAGTCTTCTCTGATCTCTTTTATGCATGATTGTTATAGCTTTGTATTTCTTGTCCGATCTATTGATTTGGTTTGGCCAACTAGATTGATTTATCTTGCCATGGAAGAGGTGCTTTGTAATGTGTTCGATCTTGCGGTGCTTAATCCCAGTGATAGAAAGGGACATGACACGTATGTATCGTTGCTATTAAGGGTAAAAAGATGGGGTTTATTCATGCGTGAGTTTAAGTTGTCTACATCATGTCATCTTGCTTAAGGCGTTACTCCATTCTTTATGGACTTAATACACTAGATGCATGCTGGATAGCGGTCGATGTGTGGAGTAATAGTAGTAGATGCAGGCAGGAGTCGGTCTACTTGTCTCGGATGTGATGCCTATATACATGATCATTGCCTTGGATATCATCATGATTATTTGCTTTTCTATCAATTGCCCAACAGTAATTTGTCTACCCACCGTATGCTATTTTCTTGAGAGAAGCCTCTAGTGAAAACTATGGCCCCCGGGTCTATCTAAATCATATATTAAAAACCCTAAAAATACTTGCTGCACTTTTTCTTTATTTATTTTATTTTGTATTTTTGTTTCTATCTATCTATCTATCACATACAATTTAATCTTGCAACTTACTGCCGAGGGATTGACAACCCCTCGTTTGCGTTGGGTGCAAGGATTTGTTGTTTGTGTGCAGGTACTACTAACGAGGTGTTGCGTGATTCTCCTACTGGATTGATAACCTTGGTTTCATAACTGAGGGAAATACTTACCTCTACTGTGCAACATCATCCCTTCCTCTTCGGGGAAAATACCAACGCAAGCTACAAGTAGCACTCCCATTGTTTCCCTGCAACACATATAAGGCATATATTGATCAGTTTAAGTGAGAGTTGGCATACTATCAGTAGAATATATTAATGAAAACTTGTACCCATAACAAATGAACATCACACTGCAGAATTGTACCAAAAAGTTAACTGGACACCACAACAGATGAAGCAAGCAGTTAACTAAGAACCACATTGCAGAATAGAACATATACTAGAAGATCATACAGTTAACCAAGCTTAGCGTGCTTAAGAACTACTAGGAAATATAGCATTTGTGTATGTTTCTCATGTATAGAGTACATTCAAATTCGATTTTATTCCTCACATGCATAACAATAAATTTTTTTGTACCCACAAGAATTGAAAATCACATTTTAAAATTGAACCAAACAGTTAACTGAACATCACAACAAATGAACCAAACTGTTAGCTGAACATCACATTTCAGAAGATCAGATTGCATATTAACATAACAGAGGACAATTCACTAGAAGGCACCGAGGCGGCCTTTAGAAAACACCATGAACTGTCGTTTAAAGCAGCCAACCACGTGGCGGCGTCCGCGCGTGAGGGGTCGACGGTGGCCTCGACGGCGAGGTGCTCCTAAAAGATCTGGCGGTCGGCACGCATGGCAGCTATCGCGACCTCATTCGCGCGTGCGGCCGCGATTTGCTTCACCGGTGCCAGATGCTCCTTGAGCTCCTGGCTATAATGCGTGAACCATGGCTATGGGCGGCGCTTAATTGGAGGATGGGGCAGTGATTTGGGTGGAAGATGTCGCGCCGACGGTCGAGGCTTGTGGGATGGAGAAGGAGGAGGTGGATGGGGGTGGGGTGTGGATTACCTGACTATATGGACGAGGCCACGCGGCGGGAAGGAGCGCCGCCGGCGAGGAGGCGGCGCTGCAAAGCAAGCAATGAAGGTTTGAACTTGGAAAGGAAGGAGGAAACAGTGGAAATGTGGCTTTTGGTGGGGGGGAGGGGGCGGGGACCTAGATATTTCCACGGTTGCCGAAAATTTACGAACGGTGCAGCGGAAAACTGGCGCGCAAGTGTGGTTGACGCGCGGCCGGTGGACTGTAGCCGATGAACCTTCCTGCGTAAGCCATACATGAGGGAGCCCCAAGATATTTTATACTTCATTGCACACGATTGTTGCTAACAAACTGTTTGTGGTGTAATTGATTTTTTCATTTTGATTTGAAAGACAAAATGGGGTTACGGCAGGAATGGTCGCTGTTTGAATTGCTAGAACATTTATCTGCAGAGAACATGCAACTATAGGAGTGTCGTGCTAAAATTTGGAATTATTCTGGGTTTGTTTGGCATTTTTTATACATTAATTGAGTTTTCTAGGCATTTAATGTGCATAATTCAAATTTGAACTACAGGCACATGCTCCTGTGCACTAAAATGGGTTAAAAAATCGTATATGTGTCCTTGCTTGAATGTTTAGGTCCCATACAAGAAATGGGAGTGAATTTCAAACATTTGGGCGTCGTGGCTCGGCCGAAAACATTGAGAAACTTGGTTTTCAAAATCCAGTAAATCCAAAAATTGCCTAAAAATCACGGAACTTGGCATGGTGTCTTGACATGGCACCAACACGTTGTGGTAAACATAAATGGCATGCCCTCGGTTCTGTGCTACAGCACAACAACACGTCCAGGCTATAAAACGTGATGATTATCAAGTTACTCCCTCCGTAAAGAAATATAAGAGCGTTTCGATCACTACTTTAGTGATATAAATGCTCTTATATTTCTTTACAGAGGGAGTACAACATTGAGTGAATTAATGACTTAACCAACATGTAGAGGAACAAGAAGCAAAACTTACAATCTCCATGGTTGACGCGCCCGGTGGTCACCTTCTCTCCACTTGTGCAATCGCACCGCAATACTTCATAACGACGTTGGAGATGATGTACCACCGATGGGTTAGTGACTTCATATTGCGTTCATGGATCACATGCAAGTCATAGGGTGCGAAGTGTTTTTGCTCATGAAATAAAGAATGCACGTTTTGCCAAAAGGTCGAGCCCCCTTGCATCATGCCTACAAAGTTCACAGATACGACCAACCACGCATCGCATAACAACTCATCATCCATCATCGAGTACTCCCGCCATGGTGCTTACTCTAGGAAACAACAAGAAGGTAAAAAAATGCAATGACATTTGACGGAACACCTGTCGGGCGTGGTGTCTGCCATGAACGGTGTCGGCAGGGGGCGGAGGATACCTGGATGCAAGCGGATCCTGGGTGGACAGCGGCGTAGTCCAAGGCGGGCAGACGTGTGGGTGGGAGTTGCGAACGTCTGGCACTGCCTAGGCAGCAGTCGGAGATGTACAACGGCGGTGTGGGATGAGGAGGGTGCGGATGTAGAGCAGGGGGTAGGGGCGGAGTGGAATTAAAATGATCTGAGATGGAAATTTGAGTGGGTCGGGGGTGTCGGAGTCTTATGTGGCAGAGGTCCGGACGCCCGCAAACTTCTCCCCCAGTTTGCGGGTATTCAGACAAGTGGGCGCGTTCGCAGACAAATACAGGTCCGTGTTAAATGGCAAACTACGTCTGGATAGCTCGGTTCAGACGTATGAATAAAATCCATGGATGTGAGTGAGACATGGCCCAAGATTCACTAAGAGCATCTACAATCGGAACCCCCGCTCCCTCAAATGTCCAAGCATACAACCTGGACATCGTCCAGATCAAAAAACGCCATCCAACGAGGCCCTAAGCCCAATCAATACGTTTGGATTGTCCATCATCCCTCATACTCAGCCCATATGTGCGGTGGATATAAGGATGTTCGCACGTGCCCGGGCACGTCCGCAACGTCAGACTGGCAGACGGGACCCACATGGAAACCCTTCGGTTCATCAGAGGAGGTCACCGGTTTGGTGATCACATTCATGGTGCCGCTTTGACGCATTGCCGCATGAGCCTAGAATCTGATTGTTTAGGCCAGGCGGTGAGAGCAAGCCCTAATTTCCCACATTTCCCTCCTGTTCACGCCGCCCCCGAATCCCCCGTCCCCTCCCTGTCCGCCATGATCCGCCACAAGATAACCTACTACAAAATGCTAATGCCTGAGCGTCGGGTGGAGATTATGCGGGAGATGTGCATCATCGAGGAACGTTGCACTGCTCGCCTTGCGGAGGAGGACGAGGCGGAGAAGCTGTCGAAGCAGCAGGAGGAGGAAGAGGAGGTGGCGGAGGAGAGGAGGCTGACATGGATGTAGAGCCCCGATGAACTTGGGATGGATGAGGCGGAGGCACGGTGGGAGGCCGAGCAAGCGGGCGATGCCGCCTTCGCAATGCTCGTGGCCGAGAACCAGGCCATCCTGGACTTGATCCAGTCCGAGTGGGAGGTGGCGGCGAACCACTGCCTTATCCACCTAGCTAGCGAGAGCGTCTCTTCGCGGACGAGGTGGAGGAGGAGAAGGAGGCGCCGGAGCTTTGCCCCGCCGTCAATGACCACTAGGCCTACCACTTCAGCAAGGGGGTCATCGATATCTCCGACGACCGGTAGGATTAGAGTAGTTTCCTTTTGAATGTAATTTCTTCGTTTCACGTATTATGTAACTAGATAATACCCCGCGCGTTGCTGTGGGAATTGGCTGATGAAAATTTGGTTTGATAACATGAGAAGCAAAATTTAAAATAGTTTCAACAATATTTATTAAATATAAGTAAAATAATTGAATAGAAAACATTTTCCTATGCATGGTTGAATATTGTGGTGGGATTTTCTCATGCATGCTTGCATATTGAGGTGAGCCATGTCCCATTCATAATTGCATGGTGAGGTAGCATGCTTGTATGTTGAGAAATAAATTAGTGAAGATGACTCTCTTAGGTATATATGATACGTAGATGAAATGGACATTGCATGGAGTGTTATAAAAATGAAGGTTTACAAATGAGGAGTGTGTTTGCAATACCATACCAATAAGAAGTAGCCAGACGCGGACGTCCACAGACATATAGAGGGTCATATTTGACATCTTCGATTGTAGATGCCCTTTGTAACACGCGAAGCGTGGTGCCTGCCAACGTTCAATAAGAAAATATAACGGTATAGTAATTAAAAAAAGTTTGCCACGATGGCTTTCCACAAAAGACAGTAAAATGGTATATAACGAAAATTGCTAATGGAGATCATGCTCCATGGAGCCTAAATTTTGAAAAATAATAATCAAAAGTCAACATTTGAAGTCTCAAAAAATTATATAAAAAATACTATACATGTTTACAGGGATTGTTGTAATAATAACCCTAATCCCACTTTGGGTCCCACCCCTGCTCTACATGGCATGCCACATGAGCAGTCAAGACCAGTCAATACATGTCAAAGCAGTGAACAATAGTCCAAGCCAACCCTTATGGGCCCAAGAAAACCACCCCGGTAAAAAAAAATCCAAGCAAGACAAAGTTAGAAGATTTTTTTTGAGACAATCTCGCGAAGTATTTATTAACCCGTCACAATGTTTACAAGGACGAAAGAGAGACCTTCAGGATGGCCTAACCAAACATGGCGACTAGCCCCAAGGGAGAGAGCATGCTTCGCTAAATTGTGAGCCTCCACATTGGAGCTCCTAAACTCATGAACTATATTACAGAAATTGAAAGCTGTAGAACGATCTAAAATCTCTCGGAGCACAGCTCCATAAACTGCTAAGTTCCCCTTCTTAATGTCATCCACCACCACCTTGCAGTCCGAAGCAATATGAATGCGATGAACATATAGGTCTTCTGATAGTGACAAAGCTTCCCTTATAGCCAGCGCTTCCAGTGTATTGCGATCAGAGATATATTTGAACACCAGTGCTGAAGCTCCAAGATACACACCCCTTTGATCCCTGAAAATTGCCCCTACTGCTCCGTACCTTCCCCTTGTCGAGACTGCCGCATCTACATTAATGTTTACACTCCCCGGGACTGGAGGTAACCAAGAAGACGGCCGGCAGGTACGCTGCGTAATAGGTTTTTGAGCTCTTCTGTTGATGATTTCCAGCTCTGCCAAGAAGCTCATTATGAAGCCATGGGTCGCTTGTGGGGACTGAAAAATGTCCTCGTGGATTGCCTTCCGCCGCACTTCCCATATCGCCCTTGCAGTAACGACCAAGCGAGTAAAGTCATCAGCATCTAGTATTTTATGTAGTGCAAATAACCATTCCTTCAGACTTTCTTCTTGGTGCTCAATAATCTTTTCAACCATCTCCTCGGGTGCAAGGGCCCATACACTCCTTGACATCACACATGTGAGAAGCGCGTGTCTCCAGGTGTCTCGGTCACCACACAAACAGCAGCTATCCTCATCGGCCATATTGTGTCGGCTCAGTACCTCTCCGGTGGGCATTGATTGCCTAGTGAGGCGCCAGACAAACATACGTAGCTTGGAAGGGACTCGTAGATGCCAAATTGTGCTCCATTCCTGACTTTCCCCGGACACTTGAAGTACCCTCATTCTCATGCAGCCAATCTTCCCTACTAAGCTTCGTTCGCAAAATCATTCGATAAACTGACCGGATGATTGAAGTGACACTTTCACATCAGTTGGCATGCCCAAGTAACGGTCGCTTAAGGACTTGTTTTGAACCTGCAAAGATAGTTTGATCTCCTCTCTAGTAGGCCCCGGACAGCCTTTACTGAAAAAAATTGATGACTTGTCATGGTTGATACGTTGTCCTGAAGCCTTGCAATAAGTATCTAATAGGTTTGACACTACAACTGACCCCTCTACATTAGCCTTAAAGAGCAACATGCTATCATTTGCAAACAAAAGGTGGTTTATAGTGGGTGTCGTAGGAGCCACCTTAATACCTGCAATCGATGATTGAGATCTGGATTTTAGGAGGCATGAAAGGCCCTCTGCTGCAATCAAGAATAAGTAGGGGGAAATTGGGTCTCCCTGTCGGATACCTCTTGTTGGTGTGAAGGATTCAAGCTTTTCACCATTAAAGAGAACTGAAAAGGACACTGAAGATACCATGCCCATCATCGTATTAATCCACTCTGGAGAAAAGCCCAGCTTGGCCATAATACCACTCAAATAAGGCCATTCCAATCTGTCATATGCCTTCATCATGTCAAGTTTGAAAGCATAGTAGATGTTTGTCTTTGATCTATTCCGTTTCATAAAATGCAAGCATTCGTAAGCACAAATAATGTTGTCAGTTATCAATCTCCCGGGGACAAAAGCAGACTGCTCCTCAGAAATTATATTAGGCAGAATAACCTTCAGTCTGTTCGCAACCACTTTCGAGGCAATTTTATAGAGCACATTGCAAAGACTTATAGGTCTAAACTGAGAGAGCAAAGTGGGATTCATTACCTTAGGAATCATAACCAAAATAGTATCATTGATGCCCTCTGGACTTTCTTCTCCTCGGACTATTCGCAGCACAACCCTTGTGACATCTTCCCCGCAGATATCCCAATGGCGTTGGTAAAAATGCGCAGGAAAACCATCAGGCCCCGGTGCCTTTGTGGGAAACATCTGAAACAGGGCTGTTTTTACCTCCTCATTGGTGTACTCGGCAGTCAAAGCTTCATTCGTCTCCGCTGTTACCTTCCTTGGGACGTGACGTAGTATTGCATCTATATCTTAGACTCCCTCGGACATATATATCGTCTTGTAAAAATTGTTGGCCATCGCCCTTAACTCGTTCGGATCAACAATAACCGCTCCAAGGGAATTTTGTAGCGCCTTTATCATATTCTTCTTCCTCCTGAGACTTGCACGAAGATGGAAAAATTTGGTATTTTTGTCCCCCTCTAAAAGCCACTGAACTCTTGCTCTTTGACGCCACATAATTTCTTCCCGGTGATACATTTCAATCAAATGTTCATTGATCTTGAGTTCGACATGTGAAGGCCCTGTCCGCAGAGGATCCCCTCGCAGTTCATCCAACCTCCTTTTCAATTGTTTAATCTCCTTCCTCACACTCCCGAAGGTGTCGTTGCTCCACTTTCCCAATCCCCTTGCCAGATTACCAAGCTTCTGTCGTATTTCATCAACCGATGTGCATGGAGCCCCTGCGTCCCATCCATCCACTAGCTTATCGTGTAAACCCTCATGAGGCTCCCACATCATCTCATACCTGAATTCTCATTTTTTGGGTTCCTCTTTTGCTCGGCCAAAATCCAGGAGTAAAGCCACATGATCTGATGTTGCCGTGATCTCATGTGTCACAGATGCCAATGGGATCCTGGCCATCTAGTCCGTATTCACCAAAGCTCTGTCCAGTCTGCATCGCGTGTAAGTACCTCCTGTAACTTTTTTCTCGAACGTCCAGAACCGACCCTTGTAGCCCAAATCTAACAGCCTGCAAACATCTGTAGTTTCTCTAAAGGCTTGGATCTGGGCGTTACTGCGTTTCCCGATCCCTTCATGTTCATTTGGATGTAGGATCTCATTAAAATCTCTGATACACAACCACGGCAAGTCATTTAGCGTGCTTATATTTTTCAGCACCGTCCAAGTTTGATGGCGTAAATGTGTTTGTGTTTCACCATACACACAAGTCATTCTCCACTTGTCCTCTTCCTGCTCCTCTATTGAAACATCTAAATGATACATCGAGTAACCAAGAATTTCAAATTTTATTGCATTATTCCAAAAGAGCCCAATACCGCCACTCCGGCCTTGACTATCAACTGCATAAGCATTGTCATAACCAATAGAACTAGCAAAAGCTTCTACCCTACTTCCTTCTATTTGTGTCTCAACAATACAAAGTAAGGTAGGGGTAAACTTCTTCGCGAATTCGCAAAGTTCTCGAACTGCCGCAGGTTTTCCCGCCCCACGGCAGTTCCAACATAATGCATTCATTGGGCCAGGCGGCGCTCCTCGAAATAGCCCGCCAAGTTTTTTACTGCTGAGTTCTTGCCTTCCTTGCCTTCATCGGTCATCCTGGACCTCTTCGGGTCTCTTTGTGGAGGATGGCTCACAACAGAAGTTCCCACCGGCACAATCGCTAGCGGGTTCGCATTATCCACTGCTGACGCAGAACTGGGATTCAGGAGGTTTGGAAGTTTTGTTCCCAGTTCCCCTCCTGCCATCCTCTTCCTGGTGAGGTCCTCCATGTCAACATCGTTGGCCACCATAGCAGGGTCGTCAACCTTCTCTGCTCCCGACTGGGTATAACTCTCTGTCCTGTAGTTTTTGCCTCCATCAAAACGACCATTTGAGCGGCCTCCAGATCGGCCGCCCCTACGCCCCCCTCGTTGGCCACGGCCCTCTCCTGGGCCTCGACCAGAACGCATGAACCAGTTCGCTCTTAGGTCCTTGAACACCAAAGCCGAAGGAGGATGAATCCCATTGCCGTGTTCCTTAAACAGGTGCCCAAGCATACCACAAACAACACACCAATCGGGGAGTCTTTCATATTTGACTCTGTAGATCTGCCTTTCCCCATCTTTGATCATGGACACAGCATTCTTCAGTGGTTTAAAAACATTGATTCTGACCCAAACACGTTAAAAATTGTCGACAAAATCATGAGAGTGGGGTTCACAGAAGAGAACTTCCCCCACCTTAGCAGCAAGTGGCTTCACCAGGTGGGCAAACAAGTCTGGCACATCATGGATTTGAACCCATATGTCGATCGTCTCGAGCTTGACAGTGGAAGGTTTTGCTATACCATCGTACGGCTTCAAGATCACCGCATCTCCTCTAAAATTCCCAGGACCCTCATTCATAACTCTCTCCCAATCTCCTAGACAGGTGAATTGGACCGTGTACAAGTTTTCTTCCAAGGGTTTGAATTTAGCCTCCTGTGCGATATCCCAGGCCGCACGCATATTCCTAAAAAACCATGTTTCGCTATAAGTCTTCGTGGTATTAACCCTAGCCAGAGCTGTCCATCTAGGTCCCTGCGGTGGCGCTGCGTGCTCGTCGAAGACCACATCATCAAGATTTTCTTCCCTCAGGCCTAGCTCCTTCATCATTTGCTCGACATCACTGATCCCCGAGGAGCCTGAAGCCCCATCAGAAGCCATTAGATCTCTAACCCGGAAGAACAGATCGGGTGATTGGGTGTAGACCCTAGCTTCCGCCGGCCCCCGCCCTCAACTACGAGCGAGGAACGACCAGGGTGGCCGCCCCCACGCTACAAGGCGAAGAAACGGAGAGAAGATTGGCGGTAGGGGAGCAAAGCTACTCGACGGCGGCGGAATCACCCCGGGAGAAGAGATAAACCCTAACTAGAGGGAAAAGATACAAAGTTAGAAGATAACGTAAAATAAAAAGTTAAACATGAATGCAAAAGAGCAAAGAAGCCCAAGCTCAAGAAAGAAAGCCCAAACAAGAGGAACCTTATCAGCCGCTTGGAGGTTGGCTGATCCGCGCGTTGCCTTCCTAGCTTCGGGTTTTTTCGTTCATTCACTCGAAGCTGTTTTTGTTTTCCATTTTCCTCTTTCCTTTTTTTATTTTTCTCATTGCAGATTTGGTTTTGCATTTCCGATTTTTTTTATATTTTCTTTTTTCCTAGTTTTTGTTATACAATGAAGTTTTTACTAATATATGGTGAAAATTTTCAAATCCACACTGAACTTTTTTAGTATATGGTATTTTTTTTCAAATGCACATTGATTGTTTTAAATATATGATGAACATTTTTTTGTATCCATTGAACATTCTAAAGATAAAATACAACTTTTTAAAATTATACGATGAACATTTTTTCAAAACACAATGAACAATTTTTAATAAACGGTGAGTTTTTTTAAATATAAACTGAACTTTTTAAAAATCACGTACTTAAGAGTTTTTCTGAAATAAGTTTTTTTAGTTTTAATAGGTTTTAAAATATCTAGCTTTGAGAAAACCACAGTTAAATTTTTGTGTGTGAAGAACTGTTTAAAAACCGAAGAGAAAAATAAAAATAAAAAACCGCTCGCAGGGAGAGTGGGCCGACCAATTTGCGCTGGCTTCAGGTGGAGCCTTCCCTATTTGACGCCCATGAGCGTCCAATAGGAGCTCTCGTGGCAGATTGTCCCTGAACTGCACGGGAAGTAGCGCATGACTTTTAACTGGACCGACCCGTTAGCTAGAATCCAGTTTGCTTTTTTCCTTTTCTTCAGTTTTTTCATTTCGTTATTCCTGTTTTTCCAAAAAATGTTCAAAAAATTCAAAAATGTTCAACTTTGTAAATTGTTCGCAGTTTTTAAAATTGTTCAAAATTTCTTTAAAAAAATCCTCGTGTTTTTAAATCACTGTGCACAGTTTCAAAAATTGTTCGCAATATTTTTTCAAGTTTTCCCTAAAAAGGTTTGCTTTTTCAAAAATGTTCTACATGTTCTCATTTTCAAAAAATAATTTAGGTTTTCAAAAAAGTATTTGTGTTTTTCCAAAAAAAAATGCATTTCCAAAAAGGTAATCGTGATTAATGATGGTGTCTCGGACGGGGTCACTCACCACGTTGTCTTCCGGTGGGCCGGGCCGAGGACCCCCCATGGCAGTTCACCAGTATGTTGTCTTCAGGAGGCCCATGGCGCATAGAAGAAATATTCACGAAGGCTTGTCACATATTCCAAGACTTAGATGTCATCTTCTACACGATTACCTCATACTTAACTGACATATCTGTAACCCTAGACCACTTGGTATCTATATAAATCGAGGGGTAGGGCTCGTAGACGACACAAAACAATCTCGTGGTAGATCAACCTGTACTCGGTACTTCATCTCAAATCAATACAAACACAAAGAGGACGTAGGGTATTATCTCTTCGAGAGAGCCTGAACTTGGGTAAAACCTCGTGGCCTTGTTACTATAGCATCCAGGCTACTAGCTCGGGACCCCCAACCCGAGGTTCACCAGAATCGATTCCGTCAATTAGTAGTTCGCATGCTCCTCATACAGGTTGTGGGATGCAAAAATGCCATGTGCTGCATCCGAGAGCCATTGTGGTATGCTCGAAGAATATGGTAGCACTACTACAGGCGACCGCTAACGCAACACATGAATCAGAGACCCCCGACCAAACTGTGTGCGATGCATGAATCGCAAACGGCATCGTAATAAAACCGTCACCAATAAGACAAACTGTGTGCGATGGCGGAGACATCAAGCACGACTCAGATTCGAGCTACGTGTGCAATACGTGGCATACAGTTAATCCATATGGACTGTTTGCGATGAGCTAGAACAACAAACACGGTCAGCCAAATCGAGGTGTGTGCGATATACGGCATACAGTTCACTTGGATGAATTGTTTGCGATTACCCAACACTACAGAAACGGTCAGCCAGATCAAGTTGTGTGCGATATACGGCATGCGGTTCACTCGGATGAACTGCTTGCGATTACCTAACACAACAGAAACGGTTCAACTTAACAAGATGTGTGTGATACGCGGCAAATAGGTCAGCAATCAGATATGTGTGGGAAGACCGATAATAACACAGACGATGGCTCCAAATAAGCTGTGTGTGTTGTGGGCAAACGGTTGGTGGTAAACAATTGTCAATGATTGATGAAATAATCACCGACGGGTTCCGTAGTTTAATCCGTATGCAATGTGATTTGCTCAGTCTGCACAACATCTATGCTCTGTCTACAGAACAACAACATATATACTTATAAGGACATGATTGCATAACCAAATTAAACATCCAATTACGTTATATCACAAATACCAGCAAAATTGCAAGGTTCAAATTCCAACATTACAAGGCCCAAATTCAAAGATTACAACGTTCAAACTGTTCTTACAAATCAAATTCATCTTCTTCAGAATCCGAGCCATGCACTATTTCTGCGAATGGATCAGTCATCGGGAAGTCATATATCGGTTTGATAGTGTGAATTTCGAATAATCTGTCATTTGTAGTTCCAAACTGAAATTCAGCTTCTGCAGACCCTTTTCCATTCAGTTGTAGATGCCTGCGCTGATCAGCAAACCATTCGCTTCTACGCACTAAATATAGGGCAAACCTCATTACCTTGAGAACACTTGCTCTCCGAACAAAGAACCTGGCGAATTTAATCTCCAGTGTGGTGCCTCTGTAGTGGTTTAAAGTAATTTCTGTGAGATGAAGATCAAGAAATTCAATGGGATTGTTATATTGCGCCACATTTTCCACTTTCGGGCCTGCTTGTATCTGCAAACATAGACAACATATTAGTGCCTAGCTGCAGTTTTAAACACTTCGGGCCTCTTTGATTTGCGGGATTTCTAAAATACACGAATATATTGACATGCCATCTTCAATCGTTCATGATTAACATCTTAATAAATATATGTATTGAAATCCTCCATATTTCCTTTAGAAATCATACTACAGTTGTCATTGTAATCATGGGTAAAAGTAACAACAAATTGAACTCCGTTGTGGTTAACAATTAACAGGAAAGGAGCCTCACCTCGATGTATAGCTTCTCCGTGCACGGAAAGCATCTAAGGAATCTAACAACTTCATCTAGATCGGGGCCGACAGATTGTAGTGCCAAGATCTTCACTGTGCGCAGAGACGGGGTCAAGCTTGTGGGGATCATTTTCTGGATGACAGCCGAACATAGATCAACAAAAATTAGATAAAATGTGATGTCCAATAAGAAGAACGAGAAGAAGCTTGTTGTACCTGAACGGATAATGATCCAATAACAAGTTCGGAGAATTCAGCACACGAATAGCCCAACACCGTCAATTTCAGTGCGTCAATGACCCTGATTCTTGTTGGACCTTCTTTATCAAGTACAAACAATCTCTCAAGGAAAGGCGCATTCTCAATGACCATATCGTGAAACACCTCAAATGACAGCCTGTTGCGGCACCAGCAATGCACATAAATCATATGGGCATTCGTCGAGGCGATGTGGAGGCTACTGAACCCATCCATCACCTGAAGACGAAGGTACTCGAGCGCTGTACAGCCGCCGAGCAGGTGCTCCAAATCCTCCTTTGAGATGCTGACGCCAATGAGCCCGAGATCCTTCAGTTTAGGGGGATGAAGAGCGGGCGCGGCATTAATCTGGGGGAAAAAGCACTGCCTGAACGTCGCGCGGCGCAGTGTGGGCGTGAGGCGGAGAGCGGACGGCGGCAGCGAGCGCGGATATCCTGCATGAAAGCTGAGCTCCTCGAGCCGATCTAGGGAGGGGGATAGGAACCACTCGTGAAACTTGCGTTCGGCCTTGCAGTTGGAACGGAACTTGCCTATGGCAAGGCGTCTGACCGGCCCAGGGTGCGTGGCGAAGATGTGGGACAATGAGTCCAAGCATTTGCGCTCCCCACTGCAGAGCTCGTCGTCCTCGATGAGGTCCAGGGGGGTGGAGTGCCAGAGGGGGCGCCACCGCCGAGAGAGGACAGTGGTCTGCACGCCAGATTTGATGGGCAGGAGGGATATGATGGTTACCAACATCTCGTCGGGGAAGCTACTGATAAATTCCACGCTCGCCGGAGGCTCTTGCGGTTCTGGCTCGACCGCCCCCGCTTGTTGGGCGGCTCGTCCTCCATCACAGCAGGCGGCGATCCTCGGCGGCGGCGCTTATAGATAAGAACGGAGGAGTAGGAGGAGCACTGGAAATTGTTCTACGTACCTTCCCGAGGCGGCCGAAACCAAAACCATCAATAAATTTTGCTCGCTGGCAGGTCAAAGGGCTCGCTTCCCAGTGAGCCTACGTGGCGAACTGCTCGCACACGTCTCGTCGAGCCTGCAGGGCAGACAACTCACACACGTCCCGTCTAATCAAACAGCTGCCCGCGGTAGTAAATGGTTAGTGGAACGCCCACGGTTGGAAAAATACAACCGTTTGCGATAATAACGTGGCAGCTATTTGTTTCAAAATGCCTAGAAAACTCAAATAATGTATAAAAAAGGCCAAACGAACCCTAAATAATTCCAAATTGTAACACGAAACTCCTATAGTTGCATGTTGCATCTGTAAAATAAATCAACGCAGGAAGAGGCAGCGTATGCCATTTCGCACACAGAGGTGACACGTTCCCTCTCGGAACCATGAGGCTTCTTGAGAGAAGTTATGCTTTGTAAGAAACTTATACCAAAACTTGTCCCAAATCGAAGAAAAAAAGTACCACAACACGTTGGTGCCATGTCATGACACCATGCCAAGTTTCATGATTTTCAGGCGAGTTTTGGATTTACAGGAATTTTTAAACAAAGTTTCTCAATGTTTCCAGCCGAGCCACGATGCCCAGATGTTTGAAATTCATTCCCATTTCTTGCATGGGACCTAAACATTCACCCAATGACACATATATGCTTTTTCAACCATTTGTGGTGCAATGTGGCATGTGCCTGTACTTCAAATTTGAATTATGCACATTAAATGCCTAGAAACTCAAATAATGTATAAAAAGGCCAAACAAACCCAAAATAATTCCAAATTGTAACACGACACTCCTACAGTTGCATGTTGCCTGTGTAAAATAAATCAAGGCGGGAAGAGGCAGCGTATGTCGTTTCGCACACAGAGGTGACACGTTCCCTCTCGGAACCATGATGCTTCCTGAGAGAAGCTCCGGTTTGTAAGAAGTTTATGCCAAAACTTGTCCCTAAATCGGCCATTTTTTTTAAAACAGCATGTTGGTGCCATGTCATGACACCATGCCAACTTTCATGATTTTTCAGGCGAGTTTTGGATTTACATGAATTTTTAAACCAAGTTTCTCAATGTTTACGGTTGAGCCACGACGCCCAGATATTTGAAATTCATTCCCATTTCTTGCATGGGACCTAAACATACACCCAAGGACACATATATGATTTTCAACCCATTTTGGTGCACTGGAGAATGTGCCTGTAGTTCAAATTTGAATTATGCACATTAAATGCCTAGAAACTCAATTAATGTATAAAAAAGGCCAAACGATCCCTAAATAATTCCAAATTGTAACACGAAACTCCTATAGTTGCATGTTGCCTCTGTAAAATAAATCAACGCGGGAAGAGGCAGCGTATGCCATTTCGCACACAGAGGTGACACGTTCCCTCTCGGAACCATGAGGCTTCTCGAGAGAAGCTACGTTTTGTAAGGAGCTTATACCAAAACTTGTCCCAAATCGGCCAAATTTTTTACCATAACATGTTGGTGCCATGCCATAACACCATGCCAAATTTCATGATTTTTAGGCGCGTTTTGAATTTACAGGAATTTTTAAACCAAGTTTCTCAATGTTTACGGCCGAGCCACGAAGCCCAGATGTTTGAAATTCATTCCCATTTCTTGCATGGGACCTAAACATTCACCCAATGACACATATATGATTTTTCAACCCGTTCTGGTGCACTGTGGCATGTGCCTGTAGTTCAAATTTGAATTATGCACATTAAATGCCTAAAAACTCAGTTAATGTATAAAAAAGGCCAAACGAACCCTGAATAATTCCAAATTGTTACACGACACTCCTATAGTTGCATGTTGCCTCTGTAAAATAAATCAACGTGGGAAGAGGCAGCGTATGTCGTTTCGCACATAGAGGTGACACGTTCCCTCTCGGAACGATGATGCTTCTTGAGAGAAGCTCCGGTTTGTGAGAAGTTTATACCAAAACTTGTCCCAAATTGGCCAATTTTTATACCACAGCATGTTGGTGCCATGTCATGACACCATGCCAAGTTTCATAATTTTCAGGCGAGTTTTGGATTTACAGGAATTTTTAAACCAAGTTTCTCAATGTTTACGGCCGAGCCACGACGCCCAGATGTTTGAAATTCATTCCCATTTCGTGCATGGGACCTAAACATTCACCCAAGGACACATATATGATTTTTCAACCCATTTTGGTGCAATGGAGCATGTGCCTGTAGTTCAAATTTGAATTATGCACATTAAATGCCTAGAAACTCAATTAATGTAGAAAAGGCCAAACGAACCCTGAATAATTCCAAATTGTAACATGAAACTCCTATAGTTGCATGTTCACTGTAGATAAATGTTCTAGCAATTCAAACATCGTCCTTTCCCGCCGTAACCCCATTTTGTTTTTCAAATCAGAATGAAAAAATCAAGTATACCACAAACAGTTTATTAACAAGAATCGTGTGCGATGGAGTATACAATATCTTGGTGCACCCTCATGTATGGCTTACGCCGGAAGTTTCTTCGGCTACAGTCCAGCGCCAGCGCGTCAACCACACTTGCGCGCCAGTTTTTCGCTGCACTGAGCAAAAATTTGGCAACCGCGGAAATATCTAGCTCCCCGCCTCCTCCCCTCGACCAAAAGCCACATTTCCACTGTTTCCTCCTTCCTTTCCAAGTTCAAAACTTCAAATCTTCACTACTTGCTTGCAGCGCCACCTGCTCGCCGGTGACGCTCCTTCTTGCTGCCCGGCCTCGTTGATATAGTCAGGTAATCCACACCCCACCCCCATCCTCCTCCTCCTTCTCCATCCCACATGCCCCGATCGCCAGCGCGACACCTTCCACCCAAATCACTGCCCCATCCTCCAAATAAGCGCCGCCCATAGACATTTTGCACGCAGCATATATAGCCATGAGCTCAAGGAGCATCTGGCAGTGGAGAAGCAAATCACAGCCGCACGCGCGGATGAGGTCGCGATGGCTACCATGCGTGTCGACCACCAGATCTTGGAGGAGCACCTCGCCATCAAGGCCACCGTCGACGCCTCACGCGCGGATGCTGCCACATGGTTGGCTGCTTTAAACGACAGTTCGTTGTGTTTTCTCGAGGCCACCACCGGTGCCTTCTAGTGAATTGTCCTCTGTAATGTTAATATGCAATCTGATCTTCTAAAATGTGATGTTCAGTTAACAGTTTGGTTCAACAATTGCTATATTTCCCAGTAGTTCTTAAGCATGCTTGGTTTGGTTAACTGTCTGATCTTCTAGTATACGTTCTATTCTGCAATACGGTGCTCAGTTAACTGTTTGGTTCATTTATTGTGTTATCCAGTTAACTGTTTGGTTCAATTCTGCAATGTGATGTTCATTTGTTGTGGGTACAAATTTGTTCTTATCCATGTGAGAAATAAATCGAATTTGGCTGTCCAAAATACGTAGTACATGAGAAACATATACAATTGCTATATTTCCTAGTTCTTAAGCATGCTTGGTTTCGTTAACTAGATTTTCCATGCAATTCGAATTAATCTGCTGGATCTGTAATTTGTTTATTTTTCGTTAACATATTCTACTAATAGTATGCCAAATCTCACTTAACCTGATCAATACCTGCCTTATATGTGTTGCAGGGAAACAATGGGAGGCACTGAGGTTTACCATCGAGGTTCGCACATGCATGGTCCTTTGTCTAATGGCACATTATTGTGCAATTGCAGGAACCATTGTAATATTTAGGTTTTTAACAATTTGGTCTTGCACATGTAGGTTCTGCTGTCAGAGGTTTATACCCACTGTTCGACCCATTTTGCATATGGGGAAATGAGATGTTCATGAATATCAGTCAACTCAAGAAACTCAGAAAGATTGTTAGGATAAAGAAACTAGTGACGAATAATAGCAAGATCTTTGTTTGCACAATGAAGAAGACATCAGTCAACTATAGGATGGTACAAACTCTTTACCTTATTTTTTTCCCTTTGCGGCATTTCAAAATTTAGAACAAATATTTATGCATATCTTTGTTTTCAGTCCTTTCCAAAGCAGTTCACCGATGATTACCTCTCAGACCACCTGCATGGTCAAGAGGCGAGGAAGGTATTCATTCAACACCCACGGTATAATATTGAAGTCTTCCTCAAGAGGACGAAGGTTGGGCGGGCAATTATCCACAGCCACTAGCCTAAAGTTGCAAGGACATTCAACATCACTGAAGGCTCAATATTTGCTTTCCGCTTCAGCAGTTTTCTAGATGAGATTCATCTCTCTATTTACCGTGTATGATGCTACTTTTCAAAGGTTTTAGATGTTGCATGTGAAACTTAGTGCTGTTGTGTAATGTCGTAGGTAGCTATATGCCTATATGGTGTAACTGAGTGTTGAAGCTATCTAATGTAATTCAATTATGAAATCATGGATGCCGTAATACAGATATGAAATATATGGTGTGTTTGATATGAAATGTCAATTTGATTACTAAATGGATTATCAATAAGTGGCCAATTAGCCTGCTTATTGGGTTTTTCTATTGCAGACGGTTTCTCAGACAACATCGTGGGCGATGAACTCAAACAACCTACACTGTTTCTAGAAAGCAGGCGCGTTGGATCAATGAACAATCACACACGACTTCCGCCCAAAAAATGTTTATGTTAGGCCACCTTGCACAAACGTTTCCACATAAAAATCGTGCGTGATGTACATACGAACGGAAACGTTTGTCTGGGATTCATTGTGTGGGATGTACGTACGAACAGAAACGATTGGGCCTGTATAATTGTGTGCGATGGCTCGCCCGATCGCACACAAGCTCTTTTTGCCCCGCGTGTGTGACTGGAGGACCTATCACCGACGGTTTCTGGGTTGTGTGGGAAGGACTCCCCTATCGCACACACAGGCAAGGCGATGGTAAAACTCTGTGGCGGAAAGGGGGTAAAAACCATTTGTATAGGACGTCTCTGCACCAGTGTAGTCCCATGTTAATACTCAAATAATATGGTATGCTAGGAGATTCCAAAGCTAACAGAGAATGTCTCAATCAGATTTGGCATGGCAGTGCCAAAACAGAAGGTGTGGCAATTCTGAATTTTGGAAATCTAGGTTTGATCTCTAAGGAAGAGTAACCTTAAGTGACTCGGTAGTACACTGGTACAGCGAGCTGCTACACAAACGGTTTTTAACCCCTTTTTGCGACGGAGTTTTAAACCGTCGCCTTGCCTGTGTGTGCGATAGGGGGGTCCTTCCCACACGACCCAGAAACCGTCGGCGATAGGGCCTCCAGTCACACACGCGGGGCAAAAATAGCTCGTGTGCGATCGGGCGAGCCATCGTAGACAATTATACTGGCCCAATCATTTCTGTTTGTTTGTTCATCCCACACAGTGAATCTCAGAAAAACGTTTTCGTTCATATGTACATCACACACAAGTTTTATGTGGAAATGTTTGTGCAAGGTGGCCTAACGCAAACATTTGTCGGGCGGAAGGCGTGTGTGATTGTTCATTGATCCTACACGGCTACTTTCGAGAAACTGTGTGCGTTGTTTGAGGTCAACGCCCACAGTGTTGTCTGAGAAACCATCTGCAATTCAAAAACCCAATAAGCAGGCTAATTGGCCTATTATTGATAATGCGTTTAGTAATCTAATTGACATTTCATATCAAACACACCATATGTTTCATAGCCGTATTACAGCAACCATGATTTCATAGCTGAATTACATCAGAGTACAACATCACATAGCTTCAGCACTCAGTTAGACCATATAGGCATATAGCTAGCTACGCAATTACACAACAGCACGAAGTTTCACATGCAACATCTAAAACGTTTGGAAAGTAGCATCATATACGGTATATAGAGAGATGAATCTCATCTGGAAAACTTATGAATCTGAAGGCGAATATTGAGCCTTCAATGATGTTGAATGTCCTTGCAACTTTACGCCAGTGGCTGCGGATGATTGCCCGCCCAACCTTCGTCCTCTTGAGGGAGACTTCAATATTGTACCGTGGGTGTTGAATGAGTACCTTCCTCGCCTCTTGACCAGGGAGGTGGTTTGAGAGGTAATCATCAGTGAACTGCTTTGGAAAGGACTGAAAACAAAGATATTCATAAATATCTATTCTAAATTTTGAAATGGCGCATAGGAAAAAACACAAGGTAAAAGAGTTAGTACCATCCTATAGTTGACTGATGTCTTCTTCATTGTGCAAACAAATATCTTGTTGTTATTCAACGCTAGTTTCTTTATCCTAACAATCTTTCTGAGTTTCTTGACTTGACTGATATTCATGTCCATCTCATTTCCCAATATGCAAAATGGATCGAACAGTGGGTCTAAACCTCTGACAGCAGGACCTACATGTGCAAGACCAAATTGTTAAAATCCTAAATATTAGAATGGTTCCTGCAATTGCATAATAATGTGCTATTAGCCAAAGAACCATGCATGTGCAAACCTCGATGGTAAACTCAGTGCCTCCCTGATACGTCTCCAACGTATCTATAATTTTTTATTGTTCCATGCTGTTATATTATCAATCTTGGATGTTTTTATATGCATTTACAGCAATTATATATCATTTTTTGGGACTAACCTATTAACTTAGTGCCCAGTGCCAGTTGTTGTTTTCTGCCTGTTTTTGGTTTTACAGAATATCAATACCAAACGAAGTCCAAATGCCACGAAACTTTTTGGAGATTTTTTTCTGGACATAACAAACACTAGAAGCTTCGGGAGAAGGCCAGAAGCCCTAGGAGGTGGCCACGAGCCACCAGGGCACGCATGGGGGCAGGCGCGCCCTGGTGCCTCGTGGGCCCACCTCTGCCTCTTTTGACCTAATTCCACCACTATAAATTCCCAAAAATCGGGAAACCATCAGGAGAGTCCACGAAATACTTTTTCCGCTGCCGCAAGTTTCTGTTCTCGAGAGATCCCATCTGGAGGCCTTTTCCGGTGCTCCGCCGAACGGGGAATCGATCACGGAGGGGCTCTACATCAACCTTGCTGCCCTTCTGATGATGCGTGAGTAGTTTACCACAGACCTTCGGGTCCATAGTTAGTAGCTAGATGACTTCTTCTCTCTTTTTGATCTTCAATACAATGTTCTCCTCGATGTTCTTGGAGTTCTATCCGATGAAATCACTTTTTGCGGTGTGTTTGTTGGGATCCGATGAATTTTGAGTTTATGATCAGATTATCCATGAATATTATTTGAGTCTTCTTAGATCTCTTTTATGCATGATTATTATAGCTTCATATTTCTTCTCCGATCTATTGATTTGGTTTGGCCAACTAGATTGATTTATCTTGCCATGGGAAGAGGTGCTTTGTAATGGGTTCGATCTTGCGGTGCTTAATCCCAGTGACAGAAAGGGACATGACACGTATGTATCGTTGCTATTAAGGGTAAAAAGATGGGGTTTATTCATGCGTGAGTTTACTTTGTCTACATCATGTCATCTTGCTTAAGGCGTTACTCCGTTCTTTATGGACTTAATACACTAGATGCATGCTGGATAGCGGTCGATGTGTGGAGTAATAGTAGTAGATGCAGGCAGGAGTCGGTCTACTTGTCTCGGGCGTGATGCCTATATACATGATCATTGCCTTGGATATCGTCATGATTATTTGCTTTTCTATCAATTGCCCAACAGTAATTTGTCTACCCACCATATGCTATTTTCTTGAGAGAAGCCTCTAGTGAAAACTATGACCCCCGGGTCTATCTAAATCATATATTAAAAACCCTAAAAATACTTGCTGCACTTTTTCTTTATTTATTTTATTTTGTATTTTTGTTTCAATCTATCTATCTATCACATACAATTTAATCTTGCAACTTACCGCCGAGGGATTAACAACCCCTCATTTGCGTTGGGTGCAAGGATTTGTTGTTTGTGTGCAGGTACTACTAACGAGGTGTTGCGTGATTTTCCTACTGGACTGATAACCTTGGTTTCGTAACCGAGGGAAATACTTACCTCTACTGTGCTGCATCATCCCTTCCTCTTCGGGGAAAATACCAATGCAAGCTACAAGTAGCACTCCCATTGTTTCCTTCCAACACATATAAGGCAAAGATTGATCAGTTTAAGTGAGAGTTGGCATACTATCAGTAGAATATATTAATGAAAACTTGTACCCATAACAAATGAACATCACACTGCAGAATTGTACCAAAAAGTTAACTGGACACCACAACAGATGAAGCAAGCAGTTAACTGAGAACCACATTGCAGAATAGAACATATACTAGAAGATCATACAGTTAACCAAGCCTAGCGTGCTTAAGAACTACTAGGAAATATAGCATTTGTGTATGTTTCTCATGTATAGAGTACATCCAAATTCGATTTTATTCCTCACATGCATAACAATAAAAAAATTGTACCCACAAGAATTGAAAATCACATTTTAAAATTGAACCAAACAGTTAACTGAACATCACAACAAATGAACCAAACTGTTAACTGAACATCACATTTCAGAAGATCAGATTGCATATTAACATAACAGAGGACAATTCACTAGAAGGCACCGGAGGCGGCGCTTAATTGGAGGATGGGGCAGTGATTTGGGTGGAAGATGTCGCGCCGACAGTCGAGGCTTGTGGGATGGAGAAGGAGGAGGAGGATGGGGGTGGGGTGTGGATTACCTAACTATATGGACGAGGCCATGCAGCAGGAAGGAGCGCCGCCGGTGAGGAGGCGGCGCTGCAAAGCAAGCAATGAAGGTTTGAACTTGGAAAGGAAGGAGGAAACAGTGGAAATGTGGCTTTTGGTGGGGGGGGAGGGGGCGGGGACCTAGATATTTCCACGGTTGCCGAAAATTTACGAACGGTGCAGCGAAAAACTGGCGCGCAAGTGTGGTTGACGCACGGCCGGTGGACTGTAGCCGATGAACCTTCCTGCGTAAGCCATACATGAGGGAGCCCAAAGATATTTTATACTGCATCGCACACAATTGTTGCTAACAAACTGTTTGTGGTGTAATTGATTTTTTCATTTTGATTTGAAAGACAAAATGGGGCTACGGCAGGAACGGTCACTGTTTGAATTGCTAGAACATTTATCTGCAGAGAACATGCAACTATAGGAGTGTCGTGCTAAAATTTGGAATTATTCTGGGTTCGTTTGGCATTTTTTATACATTAATTGAGTTTTCTAGGCATTTAATGTGCATAATTCAAATTTGAACTACAGGCACATGCTCCAGTGCACTAAAATGGGTTGAAAAATCGTATATGTGTCCTTGGTTGAATGTTTAGGTCCCATACAAGAAATGGGAGTGAATTTCAAACATCTGGGCATCGTGGCTCGGCCGAAAACATTGAGAAACTTGGTTTTTAAATTCCAGTAAATCCAAAAATTGCCTAAAAATCATGGAACTTGGCATGGTGTCTTGACATGGCACCAACACACTGTGGTAAAAAATTTGTTCGATTTGAGACAAGTTTTGGTATAAGCTTCTTATAAACCGGAGTTCTCTCAAGAAGGCTCATGGTTCTGATAGTGGATGTGTCACCTTTGTGGGCGAAACGACATACGCTGCCTCTTCCTGCCTTGATATTTTTATAGAGGCAATAAAGACCAATAGGAGTGTCGTGCTAAAATTTGGAATTATTCCGGGTTCGTTTGGCCTTTTTTTATACATTTATTGAGTTTCTAGGCATTTAATGTGCATAATTCAAATTTGAACTACATGCACATGCTCCAGTTCACCAAAATGGGTTGAAAAATCATATATGTGTCCTTGGGTGAATGTTTAGGTCCCATACAAGAAATGGGAATGAATTTCAAACATCTGGGCGTCGTGGCTCAGCCGAAAACGTTGAGAAACTTGGTTTTTAAATTCCTGTAAATCCAAAAATTGCCTAAAAATCACGGAACTTGGCATGGTGTCTTGACATGGCACCAACATGCTGTGGTAAATTTTTTGTTCGATTTTGGACAAGTTTTGGTATAAGCTTCTTACAAACCGGAGCTTCTCTCAAGAAGGCTCATGGTTCCGATAGGGGGGATGTGTCACCTTTGTGGGAGAAACGACATATGCTGCCTCTTCCTGCCTTGATTTTTTTTACAGAGGCAACAAAGACCAATAGGAGTGTCGTGCTAAAATTTGGAATTCTTCCGGGTTCGTTTGGCATTTTTATACATTAATTGAGTTTTCTAGGCATTTAATGTGCATAATTCAAATTTGAACTACAGGCACATGCTCCAGTGCACCAAAATGGGTTGAAAAATCGTATATGTGTCTTTGGGTGAATGTTTAGGTCCCATGCAAGAAATGGGAATGAATTTCAAACATCTGGGCATCGTGGCTCGCCCGAAAACATTGACAAACTTGGTTTTTAAATTCCTGTAAATCCAGAACTTGCCTGAAAATCATGAAACTTGGCATGTTGCCTTGACATGGCACCAACATGCTGTGGTAAAAAATTTGTCCGATTTTTTGAAGGCACATAGATTAACAACCAACAAAGTCATTTTGGAACAAAGAGCTGCCACATTACAATCGGAAACACAAGTGCTATTCAAACCGTGGGCGTTGTACTAACCATTTACGTGCCGCCACGCGTCCCCATTTTTATTGGCTAGGAGGCGATGTGCGGGGTAGCTATTTGAGTAGACGGGAGGCATGGAGCAGACCGCTGCGCAGGCTCACCGGGAGGCGAGCCCTTTGACCTCCATCCGCCGCCCACCTCACTCCCAACTTCTCCATTAATGGTGCACGAGCCCCAGTTTTAATGGTGTGGCTAGGCCTCAGTCGACTGAGATTTAAGAGAGAGAAAATAAAATATGAAAAGAAAATTTTGCACGGATCTTGATGTAAGATCTCACGGACATAGCATTGACTGAGACTTAGCAAGACTAATATATATGAAGACGATTGCAATGGATAATAATAATTGTCTTACATATTCAGGAAGATAATTAAAGATGCCACATGCGGCAACGCCCGAAAGACACAAGGGCAAAATAAGGAAGACACAGACAACGATCTGGGTTGCTGCTCTCTACTTCACCTCGATCTACTACGCCATCTTCGTCATTTCGTCCACCTTGATCTCCTTCACGTCCTCAATCCGTCGGTTGCGAGCATCCATGGATTCCTCCAGGAGCATGTCACGCTCGATGCGGAGATTAGCATTGTCGTCCATAAGTTTCCTGACCATGACGGCCGTCTTCTCCAACACGGCAGTTGTCTCCTCGTGCTGCTTCGCCCTGCTGGCGTTCTTTGCCCTCAGCAGGTCGCGCTCGGTGCGGAGCCTCACCTTGTCACCCCGTAGTCCCCAGATGACGTCGGTGGACTTATCCAACGCGACATAGCTATCCTTCTGCAGCTTCGCCCAGCAGGGGATGTCATCGTCCATTAGCTTATTGAGCATAGCGCGCATGCGCCTGTGAGAGCCCTCGAGTGCCTGCGATAGATCCATCCAGGCCGCCACGACGCGGCAGGACCTCTCTGCTGCTTCCGCGGCGCGGTGGGACATCTGTGCCGCTTCCGCGGCGCGGTCGGACCAATCTGCTGCTTCGGCGGCATGGTGGGGCCTCAGTGCTGCTTCGGCGGTGCGGCGGGACCTCCGTGCTGCTTCGGCGGCGCGGCGAGACCTCTCGGCCGATATCGCGGCGAGGTGGGACATCTCTACTGCTTTGCTCGCCGCTCCGTGGTCATTTCTCGACCAAGAACTCCTCCCACGGGCCATGGCAGATGCAAGAAAGGACGAAGACTTGTTTGTTTGTTGATGAGGAATTGAGGAGGAATGTGCAGTCATTTTAGAGTAGGTGGTATTTATAACCTAGTAATAAGCTGCTAAGTGGGAAAACGTTTAGGTTTTCATCGGTGTGAACAGGTTTGCAATTACATATCGGTGTGAATCAGAGTAATTTGGAATGTGACGGGAAAGAAGCTCAAAATTATTTGACGGTTCCGGTTTTGAAGTGCGGCACGATTCCCGGATGGTGTAATTAACGTGGGCAAGCGTTCTCGGATGTGTACGTGGCGTGTGCACCAGAATCGGTGATGTCAGCACATGACTTGTTCCATCAACTGTGTGCGCTTGTTATTACCATCGCGCACAATTCTTTTAATTAGAATATGTGCCCGTATATCGCAGACTCCTTGATCTGGCTGACCATTTCTGTTGTGTTGGGTAATCGCAAACAGTTCATCCGAGCGAACCGCATGCCGTATATCGCACACACCTTGATCTGCCTGACCATTTCTGTTGTGTTGGGTAATAGCAAATAGTTCATCCGAGTGAACTGTATGCCGTGTATCACACACACCTCGATTTGGCTGACCGTGTTTGTTATTCTGTCTTATCGCAAATAGTTCGTATGGATCAACTGTATGCCATGTATCGCACACGCGTCTCTAATCTGAATCGTGTTTGTTGTTCTGTCTTATCGCAAACAGTTCGTATGGATCAACTATATGCCACGTATCGCACACGCGTCTCTAATCTGAATCATTTTTTATGTTTCCGGCATCGCAAACATTTCATCTTATTGGCGACGATTTTAGTACGACACCGTTTGCGATTAATGCATCGCACACAGTTTGGTCGCGGGGTCTCTGATTGATGTGTCGCGTTAGGACCTTCCCGCAGTAGTGGTACTAAAAGAAAATCTTCGGTGGTATAGAGCTTAGAGAAACCGTGAATTTAGGTGGCTTTAGTCGATTTTTGAAGACTTTAGTATAGGATCTTCTTGGAGTTCAAACATAAGTACCATGTGCCCCTCTTGATAGTACGATTATCCTACACACAATGTGAATCTGGATTCACGAAAAGCCTATGTAATACAATCTAAGAGATCAAGGTAGAAAACACCATCAAAAGTTGTAGGAAGGGGTCACCATCGATGTTCCTCTTGAAGCAATGATGATTATAACTAAAATAAACTCAATAAATACATTAGTCTCTCAAATCATCAGGTCATAAATCGCCAAACCCAATATGTGTATCTAAGTGATGCACTTTCAAATGTCCATGGCTTGGTCTCAAATTGACTGTGATGGCATGTCATCCCTGTAATATCCCATGCTTGTTGGGAACTAATCCACTTGCTCTAGAGGGGCTTTTCCCAGTTAGAGGTAGTAGGAGTGGTGGATTTCTCTCCATCGTGTGTTGTCTTTTGTTGGTGATGCAACATCGAGGTTTTTGCACTACTATTGCTGGCATGTAGACGGTATGACCACGAGTGAAGCTGGATCATCGGATCATGGTGCTTGCTTGTCATATCTCCCTCTCCCATTCATTGACAAGTGGAGGCATGCCATAGAAGATGGAGGACTAATGATTCACTCTGACCTAAGAAGATATTGACCGAGTTGGTATACTGTCGTTGCGAGTTCTAGTAGTGGCCTATGTGGCTATCTTGGAGGACATCAATGTGGATTCTTTCTAAATAATGAGCAGAAAAACTATTAGAAGATACATGATTAAGGATGGTGATTGGAGCACCACTCCATACCTTGGTGAAAATATGTGTCCTAGTAACTGCTTGGACTCGACAACGACAAACTCGCGTAGTCTCCAACTACCCTCCTTGTTAAATTGTTGGGCATGATTGGTTGCCCGCATGCAACTTAGCAAGGTTGTGGGATGCAAAATTGGACATTTGGTAGCCTGCATGCGCTTCTGGGCCTACATAGCATGCTTCTTAGAGCACCTCTCAGCCTGGCTCTAGAGGAACGTCTGTATTAACCGTTTCCAGCAAGCAAGGCCCAAGGGGGTGCAAAAGGTCTCCAGCGAGCGCACCTGGCGGCTCTGACGGTGCGAGCTGGTATGTAGGTTTGCACGTGTTCCTATTCTGCTCACCTCCTTAATCTCACCTAATCTACACAATGATGCTTTGATTCGAGATAAGCTCTACACGAAAAAGATACACATCAACGTTGTGCTTCCATTCCCGTAATCGGTTCCTAGTTTTGTTGTATAAATCTTCAATTTCATGTTAATGTTTGGAGATTTTTTAGTAGAATTCTATCAAATTCATCGCACACGGTTCACTGTTTGAAGTTTACTTTCAGGAGTAGCTTCACTCGCTGTTTCACACAACTTTTGTGTTGTAAGTTTTCTATTTCGATGGTTGTAGAAGACTATATCTATATCTCCCTACTAGGATGTACAAAGGTGTTCATGTGTGCATGTTATTTTTGATGAAATTCGGCAAATTCTCTGCACACACGGACGAATGTTTAAAATTTCCTTAGAACACTAGCTTCATCTCGCTTTTTCACACAACCTTCATGTTTGTAAGTTTTCTGTTTGGACGGTCATAAGCGTGTAGATCTATATCTCTGTACTAAATTGTACAAATGTGTTCACATTATTTTAGATGAATTTCAGCAAATTAGTCGCACACGTTCGATTGTTTAAACTTTCCTCTATGGAGTAGCTTCATCTCGTTGTTTCACATGACTTTCATCTTGTAAATTTTCTGTTTCGACGGTCGTAGACGAGTAGATCTATATCTCCCTACTGAACTGTACAAACATATTAATGTGTGCATGCTATTTTAGATGAATTTTGACGAATTCGCTGCACAAGGGCGATCATTGGAAATTTGCTTTAACAACTAGCTTTAACTCGTTGTGTCCACACAACTCTCGCATTGTAAGTTTTTTTATTTCAACGCTTATAGACAAACTTGTTCAACTGTAGTGATGTGAGGTAAATTCACCACGTGGACAAGAGGTGTGATTAACCATCGATGTGCATGCAACCAAACACTCACATGTTGCATCTGGACAGCGTGTGCAACCAAACATTGTGCTTGTGTTTCTGCTCTCATGCAGTCCGAGCCTTCGTGGGCAACCAAACGTAATGCACAACATGGCCCAGAGACTGTATTCACTCAGCCAAGCTCTACCCGGCAAGCAGGCCAAAATTGATGTAGGTAACCAATCACTTTCATAATCTCTCTTCTTGCCAGTTCTTTTTGAGCCACCATGACGAAGGAGTGAAAGATCGAGAAGATAGGTCTAGAGGGGGGGGGTGAATAGACACTTAATAAGGCAAAGGTGCAGTTTTTAGTTTTCTTGGTACTTAGGTAGATTTTGGCACTAGTTAAGATCCAATCAATACTTTCTACACATGCATGTCTAGATATAAGATAGCAGAAATAATACAACATGCAAGTGTGCGGAAAGTAAAGAGGGTAGAGATAGGAAGATCAAATGCAAGAAAGACACGGTGGTTTTTGGCGTGGTTCCGATAGGTGGTGCTATCGTACATCCACACTGATGGAGACTTCAACCCACAGAGGGTAATGGATGTGCAAGTCCATGAAGGGCTCCACCCACGAAGGGTCCGCGAAGAAGCAACCTTGTCTATTCCACCATGGCTTACGCCCACGAAGGACTAGCCTCACTCGGGTAGATGTTCACGAAGTAGGCGATCTCCTTGCCCTTACAAACTCCTTGGTTCAATTGCACATGATCTTGGAGGCTCCCAAGTGACACCTAACCAATCTAGGAGACACCACTCTCCCAAAGGTAATAGATGGTGTTGTTGATGATGAACTCCTTGCTCTTGTGATTCAAAAGATAGTCTCCTCGACACTCAATCACTCTCTCATAGATTTGGCTTGTGTAGGAGAAGGATTGGAGTGGAAAGAAACTTGGGGAGGCTAGAAATCAAGGTTCAAATGGTAGGATCGGAATGCCTTGATCTCAACACACGAGTAGGTGGTTCTCTCTCAGAAAATGAATGGGGGAACTGTAGTCTCGTTCTGATGGCTCTCTTAGAGAGTAAGTGGTGGTGGAGGGGTATAAATAGGTAGCACAAAAAATCCAACCGTTACAGCCTTTTAGCACAACTCGGCGACACCGAAGCAAAATCTCGGTGAGACCGACCTGTGTAAAAGATTCAAACGTTAGGCGTTTCGGTGAGACCGATCTATACAACTCGGTGGCTTCGATATGCGATGACCTAAGCAAGACATGGTTTCGGTCAAACCAACTCGGTGATTCCGAAATGGAACGGAAGGGTTACAGAAACTTGGTCAGTGCAACTCGGTGAGACCGATCGTCATCTCGGTGGAACCGAGTTTCTAGGGTTTGGTTGTGGATCTGTCTAAGTAAAACTCGGTGGGTCCAGGTGTGTAGGTTTCGGTGGGACCGAGTTTGACATTTAGGGTTTGGACATATTTGAATGTGGGAAAGTGGTTGAGGGTTTTTGGAGCAATATCTTCAAGCACTTGAGCAACTAAGTCATGATCAAAACCTCATCCCCTTTTAATAGTATTGGCTTTCCTATGGACTCAATGTGATCTTGGATCACTTAACAAAAAATGAAGAGTCTTGGAGCTTCTTGCCAATATGTTTCCATAGCATTTTGAGGGATCCACATCCACATATCCTTGCCATGCCAATACTGAACTTTTCCAGAAATATACTAGATAAAAGTGTTAGTCCAACAACATGTATGTTGACATGAATTACCAAAACCACCAAGGGAGCAAATGTGCTTTCAATCTCCCCCTTTTTGGTAATTGACGACAACATACATCAAAGCTTCAAATAGGAAAATATCAAAGAATATATGAAAGCTTTGAGAGACATGTAACATGCATAAGCTCCCCCCTACAAGTGTGCAATCTTTTGAAAGAGTAAATTCTTTTGGAATGCAAGTGCACAACATGATAGGAAACTTGAATGAGTTACATGTATCTTGGCTATATATATGCATCAGATCAATGATGAGAGTGAAATACCTTCGTGTTCAAGATTCTCTCTTGTAAACAATATGTGCAAGAATCAAGAGACCATCAATTACATGAGTGAGATGCATATACTTACCTTGAAGTGCTTGAGCATTCCACCTGAGAAAAGGAACTTGAGAAAACAAGGTTAGATAACACAAGAGACTTTCTCCAAGGGAAAAAACAAGAACTTCAAGAGTACCAAGATTGGGATGACTTGTATAGGAGATAGTATCACTGGGTGAATACTTCCTTAAGAACAAACATGTCCCCAAAGCGCATTAACTAAGGATTTGCAACGAATTACGAGGATTTTTCTCCCCTAAGCTTGAACTTCCCCCCTGAATCTAAGATACTCCCTCTGTAAACTAATATAAGAGCATTTAGATCACTAAAGTAGTGATCTAAACACTCTTATATTAGTTTACGGAGGGAGTACTAGATTTTGGGAGCAGGTAGGGTGAGATAAATCACAGCACTAAGACTTAAAAAACAGAGCAATCATAAGCACTAGAAGATCATATAGAATGATCAAGCAAATATATGTTTCTCCCCTCTTAGAAACATATAGACTTCTCTCCTCTTATATAGTGCATCTTTCTCTCCTTTGGATAGGAATATGCTTTGATGTGCATCTCTCTCTCCCCCTTTGACATCAATTTCCAAGAAGGGTTTAGCTTCAAGGTTGTTGGGCAAGAGTTATGGTCCTTGAGGAGCACACCCAGCAGAGATGATATTGGATGCGATAGAGGGTATAGAATCATTGAGTGGAGCTGGAGACATAATTTGAAGAAATTTTGACAGAAGTTTCCTCTATGCAACGAAATCGGTGTCTTCGAGTAGGATCAATCGGTGGGTCCGAGGTAGGATTGTCACAAGTTGATCACATTGGTGTGTTCGAGTATGTTCATGTCAGTTGTACCGATAAACATGTATGCAATGTTGTTGCATCTCGCTGGCACCGGTGTTGTTCAGATCGAAGGGACCGAGTTCGAGGCGGAGAGCAAGTTTTGTCAAACTCAGCTCACTAGGCAAATAAAATCTCACAAGGATTTGCAAAGAATTCAAATAAGATTTGCAAGGAATTAACTAAGTAAACTAGTTAAACAAGAAAAGAAACAGAAGAAAAGACTACTAGATGAGGTGAAAGGAAGCAAAGCAACAAAAACACAAGAGAAATGCAAGAAGGGGAAACACAAGGAAACTTCATCTAGGAAAGGGTCGGCGACTAGGTCACCTATGTTAGAGTATTTTGACTTAGGAGTTAGTGAAATCACTTGATCATAGGTCATACTCATCGTTAAGCTCAAAATGGGGTTGCCATTTTTCATTTAAGCATTTCAATGTATTCACATCTTGTTGAGTTGCTTTGACTCATGTCTTTGAGTAAAGCTTATCTAAGATGTGTACATTGGGTTTGTTTGACATTGACTCCTTCATGTAGTAGAACTAGTTGTGGATGCTCATGAAGTGAAGTTGGGAGCTATCCTTCTTCGTTTGGAGTTCATCCTCCTACATGGGTTAGTCGTGCAAGGAACAACATGTATATCCAAAGTGACAAGAGTGAGGAGAATTAACATATATTGTCAAAGGATATTTTGATGTAGTCTTGTTCCTTGAGCATATCAACCATAATGTAGATACTTGATCCAAGTTCATTTGCTCAAGATAGGAGTTGGGAGCAAACTTGTGAGATGATGAATATCCAAATACCTACAAGGGGTTAGATGCAATACAAGGGAGCAATGTATCCAAGATGTAATATGATCATCATAAGATAAATATCAAGGATAAGTCAAATAAGCTCATGCCCTTGCATGCATCCAAGTGAGTTTCTAGTTCATGTTGGAAGCATCAGTGACATTCAACTCACTCCTCAATCGACAAAATATCTTCTCATCAAGAGGTTTAGTGAAGATATCCGCCAATTGCTTGTCGATTTGAACATGCTTAAGGTTAATGTCACCTTTTGCAACATGATCTCGAATGAAATGGTGTTGAATCTCAATATGCTTAGTTCGAGAATGTTGTACGAGATTGTGTGTAATCTTTATAGCACTCTCATTGTCACAAAGCAAAGGAACATGTCTCACATGTATCCCATAATCTTTGAGAGTTTGTGTCATCCATAGTAATTGAGCACAACACGATCCGGCGACAATGTATTCCGCTTCGGCGGTGGATAGAGATACCAATTTTTTTTTCTTGGAGGACCAAGACACAAGAGATCTCCCAAGAAATTGACAAGTACCCGAAGTGGATTTTCTATCAATCTTGTCTCCAGCATAGTCTGAATCGGAGTAGCCAACAAGATCAAAGGAAGATCCTTTGGGATACCAAATGCCAAATTTTGGTGTATGTAACAAGTATCTCACAATTCTATTCACGGCCTTTAGATGACACTCTTTTGGTGCCGCTTGGTATCGTGCACACATGGACACACTTAGCATAATGTCGGGACGGGAGGCACATAGATATAACAATGAACCAATCATCGATCGGTAAACCTTTTGGTCAACTGGTTTGCCATCCTTTGTCAAGTCGAGATGTCCACTAGTAGGCATGGGAGTTTTCATGCCTTTACTTTCTTGCATGTTGAACTTCTTAAAGAAGTCCTTGGTATACTTTGTTTGAGAAACAAAGGTACCCTCTCTAGTTTGCTTGATTTGCAAACCAAGGAAGAATTTGAGTTCACACATCATAGACATCTCATACTTCTCCGACATCAACCTTCCAAACTTTACACTAAAAGAAGGGTCAGTAGATCCAAATATGATATCATCAACATATATTTGGCATACAAATAGTTGACCATTGACTCTCTTAGTGAATAAGGTTGAATCAATTTTCCCAATTACAAAGCCTTTTTCAAGAAGAAACTTTGTTAAGCATTTGTACCAAGCTCTAGGAGCTTGTTTGAGACCATAGAGAGCTTTATGAAGTTTATTAATATGGTTTGGTTTCTTGGGATTAACAAAGCTGGGATGTTGTTTAACATAAACTTCCTCCTCAATTTCACCATTTAAGAAAGCACTTTTAATATCCATTTGATAAAGGGTGATATCATGGTGATTGGCATAAGCAAGAAGAATGCAAATGGACTCAAGTCTAGCAACGGGGGCATAGGTCGCACCATAGTCCATACCTTCGACTTGTGTGTAGCCTTGAGCCACTAGGCGAGCCTTCTTGCATACAACTTGTCCATCTTTGTCTTGCTTGTTTTGAAACACACATTTGGTTCCGATGATGTTTTGCTTATCTTTAGGCTTCTCAACCAATGTCCACACTTGATTCCTCTCAAAGTTGTGTAGTTAATCGTGCATAGCATTTACCCAATCCGGGTAATTAGTGGGCTTCATCTACCTTCATAGGTTCAATGCTAGAGATGAATGAGTAATGCTCACAAAAATTAGCTAAACGAGATTTAGAGCGAGTGATTCTCCCGGATTTGATGTCGCCAAGAATTTGTTCGATGTGATGACTCTTGTCGATCCTTGCTCTAACTCGAGGTAGCTTTTGCTTGACTTGTGGTGGAGCTTCCTCATCATCATCATCCTCTTCATTTGTGTCATTGTTCTCTTGAGTTGGTGGAGATGGAGGTTGTGGTGTATCTTCATGTTGCACTTCCTCATTTCCTTCGTCTTGACGTGTACCACTGTTAACTTGTGGTTCACCTTGATGTGAAGTTGGAGCTTCCACTTGAGTAGACAAGTACTCTCCTTCACCTCCATGGGATGAATCTTGCCAATAGACAAGTCTTGAATTGCTTCCGAAGGATCTTTGTCTCCTACATCAATTGGCAATTGCTCTACTTGCAAGCCATTAGTTTCATCAAACTTCGGATCTACCGTCTCTTCAACTTTTCGAGTGAAGTTGTTGTAGACACGATAAGTGTGAGAGTTCGATCCATAACCGAGTAGGAATCCTTCATGAGATTTAGGAGCAAATTTTGAACGGCGATGCTTATCTAGAATGTAACACTTTGAGCCAAATACTCGAAAGTATCCAAACTTGGGTTTTGTTACCGGTGAGTAGCTCGTATGCCGTTTTACCAAGAAGTTTGTGAAAGTAAAGCCGATTTGTAGCATGGCAAGCCGTCTCAACCGTTTCCGCCCAAAAGTGTTTTGGCGTCTTGTACTCGTCTAGCTTTGTTCTCGCCATCTCGATGAGAGTCCGGTTCTTCCTCTCAACAACTCGATTTTGTTGAGGTGTGTACATAGCCGAGAACTCATGTGAGATACCCTCTTCGTCAAGAAAGGTGTCCACATTCGTGTTCTTGAACTCCATTCTGTTGTCGCTCCGAACTTTCTTGATCTTCACCTCAAATAGATTTTGGGCCTTTCTAGCGAAGGTCTTGAAGATCTTTTGTACCTGCGATTTGTCATCAAGAAAGAACACCCACGTAAATCTGGAAAAAATCATCAACTATGACCAAACCGAAAGAGTTACCACCAAGACTCTTGTAGGTGTTGGGACCAAAGAGATCCATGTGAAGTAGCTCAAGTGGTCTTCTCGTGGTCATGATGTTCTTCACGGGATGACTTCCTCCAACTTGTTTTCCTGCTTGACAAGCACTACAAAGTCTATCTTTGTCAAAGGTAACATCTTTCACACCAAGAATATGATCTCCTTTGACAAGCTTATCTAGATTTGGCATATCGACATGTCCTAGCCTTCTATGCCATAACCAACCTTTAGAAGATTTTGCAATAAGACATGTATGAGATTGGGCTCTTTTAGTGAAATCGACAATGTATAGATCACCTCTACGAATGTCGGTAAAGACCATATTATGATTATCTCGATGAAACACTTGGTAATCTACTTCGGTAAATAGAAAATTGAAACCAAAGTCGGCTAGTCTAGATACGGAAAGAAGATTGTAGCCAAGAGATTCAACAAGCTTGACATTTTGAATGGAGCTATAATTGGATATGGCCACCTTACGAAGGCCAAGTACCTTACCCTTTGTTGGGGGAGTTACCCGCGGTTAGACCCGGCAAATCAAGTATAAACCCGCCAACGACCAGAAGGCCCAAGACCGGGTTATTGCTACTTGTAGTCTGCGTTGGTATTTCCCCGAAGAGGAGAAGATGATGTAGTACAGTAGAGATAAGTATTTCCCTCAGTTAAGAACCAAGGTTATCAATCCAGTAGGAGAACCAAGCAAAATTCCGTTAAGCGCACCTGCACACACAAGAGCAAACAGTTGCACCCAACGCAAATAAGAGGGTTGTCAATCCTCTTAGCGGTTATTTGCAAGGATTAAATCTTATCGAGGTAAATAGATAAACTAAAATACTAATTAAAATAAAAGTAAATAAATTGCAGCAAGGTATTTTGAGGTTTTTAATATATGATAAAGTAGACCGGGGGCCATAGTTTTCACTAGAGGCTTCTCTCTCGAACACATAGCATACGGTGGGTAAACAAATTACTGTTGGGCAATTGATAGAAAAGCAAATAATTATGACAGATTCATGGCAATGATCATGTATATAGGCATCATGTTCGAGACAAGTAGACCGACTCCTGCCTGCATCCACTACTATTAGTCCACCCATTGACAGCTATCCAGCATGCATCTAGGGTATTAAGTATGAAACAGAGTAATGCCTTAAGCAAGATGACATGATGTAGACAAAGTAAACTCAAGCAATATGATTAAACCCCATCTTTTTATCCTTAATGGCAACAATACAAATACATGTCATGTCCCCTTCTGTCACTGGGATTGAAGACCGCAAGATTGAACCCATCACAAAGCACCTCTCCCATTGCAAGACAAATCAATCTAGTAGGCCAAACCAAATCGATAGATTGGAGAGAAATACAAAGCTATAAACATCATGCATAAAAGAGTTCAAAGAAGACTCAAATATTTCTCATGAATAAACTTATCATAAACTCACAATTCATCGGATCCCAACAAACACACCGCAAAAGAAGATTACATTGGATAGAACTCCAAGAACATCGAGGAGAACATGGTATTGAAGATCAAAGAGAGAGAAGAAGCCATCTAGCTACAAGCTATGGACCCGTAGGTCTGTGGTAAACTACTCACACATCATCGGAAGGGCAGCAAGGTTGATGAAGAAGCCCTCCGTATCGATCCCCCCTCCGGCAGAGTACCGGAAAAGGCCTCCAGATGGGATCGCGGAAGAACAGAGGCTTGCGGCGGCGGAAAGGTTTTCTCTTCTGTCTTTTTGGTGGTTTGGGAATATTCGGGAATTTATAGCGCTGGAATTAGGTTAGGAGGTGCCACGAGGGGCCCACAAGCCTAGGGGCGTGCCCTACCACCAGGGCGCGCCCTCTAGGCTTGTCGCCTCCTCGTGGCTCTTCTGGTCTTCTCCCGAAGCTTCGTGGGTCTCTTCTGGTCCAGAAAAAATTAATGCAAAGTTTTTTTCTCGTTTGGCCACTTTTTGATAATGATTTTCTGAAAAGTCAAAAACAAGCAGAAAACAACAACTGGCACTGGGCATTGGGTTAATAGGTTAGTCCCAAAAAAATGATATATAATGGCATATAATTGCATATAAAACATCCAAGATTGATACTATAATAGCATGGAACAATCAAAAATTATAGATACGTTGGAGACGTATCAAGCATCCCCAAGCTTAATTCCTGCTCGTCCTCGAGTAGGTAAATGATAAAAATAGAATTTTTGATGTGGAATGCTACCTATCATGTTTCATCATGTAATCTTTCTCTTACGGTATGAATAATAAGATCCGAATGATTCAAAGCAATAGTCTATAATTTGATATAAATACATCAATACTCAGGCATACTAATAAACAATCATGTGTTTCAAAATAAAAATGCTAAAGAACATTATCCCTACAAAATCATACAATCCTGTCATGCTCCATCTTCTTAACACAAAATATTTATCATGCCCTACCCTAGTTTTAGCCAAGAAATTGGTTCATACTTTTTAACGCGCTTCAGCTTTTTCAACTCCCACGCAATACATGAGCGCAAGCCATGCATATAGCACTATGGGTGGAATAGAGTGTGGTGGTAGAGATAAATAAGAGAAGTCAAAAATAAGAAGATAGTCTCACACCGACGAGGCTAATCAACGGGCTATGGAGATGCCCATCAATTGATGTCAATGCGAGGAGTAGGGATTGCCATGCAACGGATGCACTAAGAGCTATAAGTGTATGAAAGCTCAACATGAAAACTAAGTGGGTGTGCATCCAACTTGCTTGCTCATGAAGACCTCGGGCTTTTGAGGAAGCCCATCATCGGAATATACAAGCCAAGTTCTATAATGAAAAATTCCCACTAGTATATGAAAGTGACAAAATAGGAGACTCTCTATATGAAAAAAATGGTGCTACTCTGAACCACAAGTGTGGAAAAAGGATAGTAACATTGCCCCTTCTCTCTTTTTCTCTCATTTTTTCATGGCTCTTTTTGTAGGAGTTAACCATCGCGCGCCCCCGACCGCCACACAAAGGAAGACAATCAATAATAAATCATGCTCCAACTTCCTAGGATAATGACAGATCATATGTGCTTGCTTCGGGAATCACAAACCTTAACACCAATATTCTTACTAAACCACAATTATCTACTAATACCTCCCACATATTACCATCTTAATATCGCAAAACTATTGCAAGGAATCAAACTTATCATATTCAGTGATCTACATGAAAGTTTTTTTTATATCCCTCTTGAATACCTATCATATCAGGACCAAATTCATAACCCGTGCATATTACCATTGCTAATCATGAGACTCTCAAAAAGATATAAGTGAAGCATGAGAGTGCAACTATTTCTTTAAAATATAACCACCGCCGTGCTCTAAAAGATATAAGTGAAGCACTAGAGCAACTGCCTAGCTCAAAAGATATAAGTGAAGCACATAGAGTATTCTAACAAATCACGAATAATGTGTGTACCTCTCAAAAAGGTGTGTTCAGCAAAGATGATTGTGAAAAACTAAAAAGCAAACAAAAGAAAACAAACTATATCACAAGACGCTCCAAGTAAAACACATATCATGTGATGAATAAAAATATAGCTCCAAGTGAGTTACCGATAGATTGTAGACGAAAGAGGGGATGCCTTCCGGGGCATCCCCAAGCTTAGACGCTTGAGTCTTCCTTGAATATTACCTTGGGGTGCCTTGGGAATCCCCAAGCTTAGGCTCTTGCCGCTCCTTATTCCTTTGCCCATCGTAGTCTCACCCAAAACTTGAAAACTTCAGCACACAAAACTCAACAGAAACCCCGTGAGATCCGTTAGTATAACAAACAAATCTTAAACTTTAGGTATTGTTGTATATTGATTCATATTTAATATTGGCATAATGCTACTGTACTCCAACTTCTCCATGACTCATTCCCCCCGATACGATCCATATATAGATTCATCAAAATAAGCAAACTATGCAACAAAAACAGAAGCTGTCTAAAACAGAACAGTCTGTAAATATCTGAATTGTCGTCACACTTCTGTAACTCCAAAAATTCTAAAACATTAGGACGATGTGGGAAATTCATATATCAATACTGTGTAAAAAATTCAGAACATTATGACGCTCCAGAGAAAACAAAAAATTCCAGAACTGGATGCAAAAGTTTCTGTTTTCCAACAGCATCTATCATACTATCTTCCAAATCATCCCAAAGGCATTACTTGGCACAAACACTAATTAAAACATAAAAATACAATCATAACAGAGGCTATAATTGTGTAAACACTCAAGAACAGAAAGTAAAAGAAAAATTTTATTTTATTCATTGGGTGGCCTCCTAACAAGCGCTATTGTTTTATGCCCCTAGCTAGGCATAATGCAAAGTTTCAAGTGTTGTCATCCTTCATGTTAATTCCATAGGTAGCCCTCATAATAGATTCATAAGGTGCTTTAATTCTTTTTCTAGGGAAGTGTTCCATCCCTTTCTTTAGTGGAAATTGAAATTTTATATTACCTTCTTTCATATCAATACTAGCACCAATTGTTCGTAGAAAAGGCCTACCAAGTATTATGGGGCAAGAAGGATTGCATTCAATATCAAGAACAATAAAGTCCACAAGCACATAATTTCTATTTGCAAGAATAAGAACATCATTTATTCTACCCAATGGCTTTTTAATAGTGGAATCCGCAAGATGTAAATTAAGGGAACAATGATCCATGTCGGTGAGACCTAGCACATCACACAAAGACTTTGGTATAGTGGAAATGCTAGCACCAAGATCACAAAGAGAATTACATTCATAATCTTTAATTTTGACTTTAATAGTAGGTTCCCATTCATCTTGTAATTTTCTAGGGATTGAAATTTCCAACTCAAGTTTTTCTTCATGTGCTTTCATCATGGCTTCTACAATATGTTTAGTGAAAGCTTTATTTTGTTCATATGCATTTGGTGAATTAATCATGGATTGCAACAAGGAAATGCACTCAATCAAAGAACAACTATCATAATTAAAGTCCTTGTAATCCAAAGTTGTGGGTGCATTACTATTTAAAGTTTTGACCTCTCCAAACCCACTTTTTTCATTTTTATCATCAAGATTATCACCCTCCAAGCAATTGGGACTCCTTCTATATAAAGTTGACTCTTCTTCAGTCCCTTTTTTCATCAAGTTTTATGTTACTAAATAATGATTCAATAGGAGTAACACCAATCATTTTAATATCTTCATCATTACAATGATAGAAACCGGGTGGAATCGCTTTTTCTAGAAATTCTCGCTTAGCTCTCAACCTAGCGGTCCTTTCTTTACTTTCATTAATGGATACATAGATAGCTTTAATAGACTCATTTATATCATGCTTGGGTGGCAAAATTTTAGTTTTGAGATTTTCCACATCATGAGCAATTTTATCCATGTTCCTAAACAATTCATCAACTCTAGTCAATTTTTCTTCTATCATAGCATTGAAATTCTTTTGCGAACTAATAAATTCTTTAATATTACTTTCAAGATCAGAGGGCATCCTATTATTATTATAAGAATTACCATAATTATTAGAGGAATTTCCAGGAAACTGTCTAGGATTGAAATTACCCCTATAAGCATTGTTATTGAAATTGTTCCTAGAGACGAAATTCACATCAACAGCATCATTATTTTGCTCAATCAAGGTAGACAATGGCACATTATTAGGATCAATATGAGCATTTTTACTAGCAACCAATTTCAATAGAGCATCCATCTTATCACTCAAAGTATTAATTTCTTCAACAGAATTTGCCTTCTTACCAGTTGGAGTTCGTTCAGTGTGCCATTGAGAATAGTTTGTCATGATATTATCAAGAAGTTTTGTAACTTCTCCGAATGTAATTTCCATAAAGGTACCACCTGCTGCAGAATCTAGCAAATTTCTAGAGACAAAGTTTAGTCCCGCATAAATTTTCTGTATGATCATCCATAAATTCAAGCCATGAGTTGGGAAATTTCTTATCATAAATTTCATTCTCTAGCAAGATTGTGCAACATATTCATGCTCAAGTTGCTTAAAATTCATAATTTTATTTCTTAAATAAATAATTTTAGCGGGAGGAAAATACTTGGTAATAAAATCATCCTTACACTTATCCCAAGAATCAATACTATTTCTAGGCAAGGATGAAAACCAAGTTTTAGCGCGATCTCGTAGTGAGAACGGAAATAATTTTAATTTGACAATATCATTATCCACATCTTTTTTTTCTTTTGCATATCACAAAGTTCAACGAAAGTATTTAGATGGGATGCAGCATCTTCATTAGGACTACTAGAAAATTGTTCTTTCATAACAAGATTAAGGGCAGCATTAATGTCACACGACTCCGCACTAGTGGCGGGAGGAGCAATAGGAGTACTAATAAAATCATTATTATTAGTATTGGAAAAGTCACACAATTTTGTATTTTCTTGAGACATCGCGACGAAGCAAACAAACTAGCAAACAAGCAAATAAAAATATTTGTGTGTTTTTGTAAAAAAAATTAGAAGTGAGGGAGATGAAAACTAGAGGCAAATGCAAATAAAAGGTAAATAAAGTAAATGCAAGTGAATGATAATTTGTGCGAAGGTACTTGGTAATTTTGATGATGTCTCCCCGGCAACGGCGCCAGAAATTCTTCCTGCTACTTGTAGTCTGCGTTGGTATTTCCCCGAAGAGGAGAGGATGATGCAGTACAGTAGAGATAAGTATTTCCCTCAGTTAAGAACCAAGGTTATCAATCCAGTAGGACAACCAAGCAAAATTCCGTTAAGCGCACCTGCACACACAAGAGCAAACACTTGCACCCAACGCAAATAAGAGGGTTGTCAATCCTCTGAGCGGTAATTTGCAAGGATTAAATCTTATCGAGGTAAATAGATAAACTAAAATACTAATTAAAATAAAAGTAAATAAATTGCAGCAAGGTATTTTGAGGTTTTTAATACATGATAAAGTAGACCGGGGGCCATAGTTTTCACTAGAGGCTTCTCTCTCGAACACATAGCTTACAGTGGGTAAACAAATTACTGTTGGGCAATTGATAGAAAAGCAAATAATTATGACGGATTCATGGAAATGATCATGTATATAGGCATCACGTCTGAGACAGGTAGACCGACTCCTGCCTGCATCTACTACTATTACTCCACCCATCGACCGCTATCCAGCATGCATCTAGGGTATTAAGTATGAAATAGAGTAACGCCTTAAGCAAGATGACATGATGTAGACAAAGTAAACTCAAGCAATATGATTAAACCCCATCTTTTTATCTTTAATGGCAACAATACAAATACGTGTCATGTCCCCTTCTGTCACTGGGATTGAGCACCGCAAGATTGAACCCATCACAATGCACCTCTCCCGTTGCAAGACAAATCAATCTAGTAGGCTAAACCAAATCGATAGATTGGAGAGAAATACAAAGCTATAATAATCATGCATAAAAGAGTTCAGAGAAGACACAAATATTTCTCATGAATATTCTGATCATAAACTTACAATTCATCGGATCCCAACAAACACACCGCAAAAGAAGATTACATCGGATAGAACTCCAAGAACATCAAGGAGAACATGGTATTGAAGATCAAAGAGAGATAAGAAGCCATCTAGCTACTAGCTATGGACCCGTAGGTCTGTGGTAAACTACTCACACATCATCGAAAGGGCAGCAAGGTTGATGAAGAAGCCCTCCGTGATCGATTCCCCCTCCGGCAGAGTACTGGAAAAGGCCTCCAGATGGGATCGCGGAAGAACAGAGGCTTGTGGCGGCGGAAAGGTTTTATCTTCTATATTTTTGGTGGTTTGGGAATATTTGGGAATTTATAGCGCTGGAATTAGGTCAGGAGGTGCCACGAGGGGCCCACAAGCCTGGGGGTGCGCCCTACCCCCCAGGGCGTGCCCTCTAGGCTTGTCGCCTCGTCATGGCTCTTCTGGTCTTCTCCCGAAGCTTCGTGGGTCTCTTCTGGTCCCGAAAAAATTAATCCAAAGTTTTTTTCTCGTTTGGCCACTTTTTGATAATGATTTTCTGAAAAGGCAAAAACAAGCAGAAAACAGCAACTGGCACTGGGCACTGGGTTAATAGGTTAGTCCCAAAAATAATAATATATAATGACATATAATTGCATATAAAACATCCAAGATTGATACTATAATAGCATGGAACAATCAAAAAATTATAGATACATTGGAGACGTATCAGTTATCGAGGAAACAACTTGGGCCGGCTCATTATGAGTTGGGAGCCTGCACGGAACCCGGCCAGGAAGCAAGACCCAGCAAGGGAAGCAAGACCCGGCGGAAGAAGCATGACCCGGCGGAGGACAAACCCGGCCTGGGTTGATTGGTGCGGAAGAAAATATGGATGTCCTCACGGAGGTAGATCATGGCCCAACATGGAGGTGGCCCAGCAGGCCAGTTTTGGACCGTTCGAATATGACCCGGACTAGTATCCGGCTTGTAAAAGAAACGAGACTAATTGTAGTCCTAGTAGGACTCTACATGTAAGCCGACCCCTTCAACTTATATAAGGAGGGGCAAGGCACCCCAAGAGAGACAGGTCAATTGGAGACAAGTCGGGATAGATAGGCAAATTAGTAGCTCTCGAGATGGAGGTAGCGAAACAGCACCCTTGTAATCGAGATCATCATCATCAATAGCAATCAAGCAGGATGTAGGCTTTTACCTCCACCGTGAGGGGCCGAACCTGGGTAAAACTCGCGTCTCTCGATTCCGATCAACCCCGTTCAAGCTACCACCTAGGTGCGATGGCCTCACCACTAAGTCCTTTCACAAGAACATCTTGCCGTGACAAAACCACGACAGTTGGCGCCCACCATGGGGCCAGCGCACGGTGGTGTTGTGTTCTTGGAGGGTGCTCTTCAGGAATCGGGAAGCTCATGATTGATCGGATGAAGAAGAGCCGACGCGGAATGATTTACATCGACTCCGAGTTCATCAATCCAGATCGAAAAAGTTTCAGCGCCAACATAAATCAGATCAGTCAAAAAAAAAACTTGGGCAGCGGCGGCCACAAGCGTCACCGAACGAAATCCGCTAAACCCTAGAAGATTGTTGCTATCATCCCCGCAAAGTAAAAACACAAAAATCCAGAGGCCGGACCAATCTGCTGTGGCTGACAGATGAAGGTACGAAGCCGCGTGCGTGCATGACGGAGCAAATTAACCAAAAGCGGTGGATTAGACAGGCACCTTTCCATGCAAAAGCAAAGTCAATGGGATTTATCCTTGTGCAGAACCGTGAGATCAATTCATGGCAGACAAACACAAAGGAATTAATTAGCATGGCACAGATTTTGAGCAAGCCTATAAAATCTAACATGTGAAGCTACTAGTACAGACGTACAGCACATATCAGATTTTTTGCTTCAGCCTACTGATGTCGAGCAAATCGCCAGGTTAATAGATCGACACGGACGGCAGCTTCCGTGACTCGACGCAGATATTTTGGCAGGTTCGTTTCCCTGCGGACCGTATGCAGGAGCAGTTTCCAACTCATTTTTCGTATCAATGTTGCACAAGTTGCAGCACAAAGCCCGAGGTTTGATGGATGACCACTAGGACACTATGGCATGTTCGGATCAGAGAAAATTCAAAGCAGCGACGTGTGTGGCTACGGTGACATGCCCAATCCAGTTTGCTCCTAGTGCCACCGCACAAAGCCGGGATCAATTGATGTCAACGACCAACCATGGCAACCAGCCGCTATAGCCTAGCCAATACTAGTACATACTAGTTTAAACTCTTCCTCAAAAATCAGTCCGTGTACATCATGCGTACGTGGAGGCCCGTAGCACTTCAAATGCTACGTTCAGATTCATCCAAAAAAAATCAGGTGTTATCCTTCCTATGTATTTTTATCAGCACATATATTAATTCATCCGAGAACAACTACTCTACCCTACAGTGTTTTTATATGCACGAAAATTATTCATTACAAAGGTGGCGTTATATCGCGAATACAGAGCTCATGCCAACATCATGCGCCAGCGTCCGTCCGTCCATGCCGTGCTGCTCGACGGACACGCATGCCAGCAGTCTGATCTACATAGACAAAGACAAAAGGAGACCACGGTAGGTGCTAGTGCTACATCAGATGATCCGAGCTAGACGTACATCTATGCGGGCTATCTTTTTCGTCCGTCTACATCCAGCATTATCCAGCACCAGCGTCCGCGTTCATCCGACAAAAATACGAGGTGCTATTTGCCCTATTTATTTTCAGTACATATTAATTCCTCGAGAACAATTAATCCGCCCTGCTATATTTTTGTACGCGGGACAAATATTCACTACTCTGCCCGACTACATCCAGCATTATCCAGCACCAGCGTCCGCGTTCATCCGACAAAACTACCAGGAGTACGAAGCTCGTGCCAGCATCGTCCTACGCCGGCGCCCGCCCGTACGAACTGCCTAACGGACGCGTGCAGGCCGCCGCCCCTGCAGTCCGTTCAACATCAACACGCCGGGGCCGCTCCCGCCCTTACGAGTTGCCCAATGAACACGCGCAGGCCGCCGCCCCTGTGGTCTGGTCTACATCAACACGACGGGTCCGCGCCTGCCCGTACGAGCTGCCTAACGGACGGGCACAGGCTGCCGCCCCTGCAGTCTGATTTACTCCAACAATCCTAGAGCAAAAAAGAAGTATATATTATCAGAATCATGTCTTGCGCAACGTCGCCGGAGCTCGCGCCGGGTTGCCCAATGGATAGGCGTATTGGCCTGCAATCCCCACGGTCTGGTCTGCTTCAGCACATCGATGAAATAGGAGAGTCGTCCATGGAGGAACCGTCCCTGGAGAAGCTAGGTGAGCCGGCCACCGTTGAGCCGGCAATTCAAAAGCCAGCAGGGAAGAAAAAGAAAACATAAAAAATGGCCCTGGAAGAGCCAGGAGAGCTGGACCAAGAGAGAATAGCAAGGAATGGGAGGACATACGACGAGCATCGCAAAAATCATCAACTCGCCACATCGCCTCCGGCTTCAATAAATTTCATCTTTCAACTGTCAAACTCTACGCCGGTTTATGCCACAGCCAAGTATAAAGAATCTCAAGCCGCCTCCTCGAGTCGACTTAAGACTCGAGGGCTACACAGACATGACTCGGCAGTTTTGGCTGGTTTCAACAAATACAAAAACCCCAGGTCGTTGCAGGGAAGACAACCCGGTCCCGGGGGTTGCTGCCTTATTGACGAAAAAGTAAGGATTGCCAAAGAGGACTAGCTGTCATGATGCGCAGTTCAAACATAGGTATCCTGCCTCATTGGTGAAAAAGTAAAGGTTGCCAAAGAGAACTAGCTGCCACGATGCGCATTTCAAACATGGGCATCCTACCGTATTGGCGAAAAGAAAGGTTACCAAAAAAGACTAGTCGCCATGATGCGCAGTGTAAACATGGGTATCCTGCTCAATTATGTTCAATGGAATAAAGCCGGCTTATCTGGACCCCAGATGATTTGCAGTAGTAGCATTGTCTCCTGTATATCCTATGCTGAGCTTTTCCATGATAATATGGTCACTTGGGGGCTTCCAACTCACCGAGTTTAGCTTTCTCACCCTCTTGACCCGGCATACGCCAAATATTATTCTTGGTTATACCTGCCTATTAGCAAGATGCTACTCCGAAAAGGTGACCCGATGAACGCCTGATTTAGTCAACCACAGAGGTGACCCTGAACTCATCAAAGTTAAAACACCGGTTAATTCACGTGAGAGCCAGCTTTCACAGAGCTAGGACAAACCAAAAGAGGCCAAAAAGCCTACTTCACTGAAGCAAATCAGACTCGAGCCTTGATACGTCTCCATCGTATCTATAATTTTTGATTGTTTCATGCCATTATCCTACAATTTCCACATGCTTTTGGCAACTTTTTAAATGATTTCTTGGACTAACATATTGATCCAGTGCCCAGTGCCAGTTCCTGTTTTTTGCTTGTTGTTTGTTTCACAGAAAATCCATATCAAATGAAGTCCAAATGCAATAAAATTTTACAGAGAATTATTTTGGAATATATGTGATTTTTGGGAGGTGGAATCAACGCAAACGGAGGCCCATAGCCTCCACAAGGCAGATGGGCGCGACCCCCCAGGCCGCGCGGTGGTGCCTTGTGGGCACACCGTAAGTCGGTTGGGGTTCTTCTTCGGCCGCAAGTAAGCTTATATCGAGAAAAAAATCATGTGAAAATTTCAGCGCAATCGGAGTTACGGATCTCCGGGGATATAAGAAACGGTTTTCGGCCAGAAAACAGGAACGCGAAACAGAAGAGAACAGAGAGAGAGATCCAATCTCGGAGGGGCTCCTCCCCTCCGGGAGCCATGGAAGCCATGGACCAGAGGGGGAACTCTCCTCCCATCTAGGGGGGAGGCCAAGGAAGAAGAAGAAGGAGGGGGCTCTCTCCCCCTCTCTTCCGGTGGCGCCGGAGCCCCGCCGGGGGAAACATCATGACGGCAATCTACACCAACAACTTCGCCGCCGTCAACACCAACTCTCTCCCCCTCTATGCAGCGGTGTAACACCTCTTCTCCCCACTGTAATCTCTACTTAAACATGGTGCTTAACGCTATATATTATTATCCAATGATATGTGGCAATCCTATGATGTTTGAGTAGATTCGTTTTGTCCTATGGGTTGATTGATGATCGTGATTGGTTTGAGTTGTATGTTTTATTTTGGTGCTGTCCTATGGTGCCCTCCGTGTCGCGCAAGCATGAGGGATTCCCACTGTATGGTTTGCAATATGTTCATAATTCTCTTATAGTGGGCGGCTAGAGTGACAGAAGCTTACACCCGAGTAAGGGGGTTGTTGCGTATGGGAGTAAAGAGGACTTGTTACTTAATGCTATGGTTGGGTTTTTCCTTAATGATCTTTGGTAGTTGTGGATGCTTGCTAGAGTTCCAATCATAAGTGCATATGATCCAAGTACGGAAAGTATGTTAGCTCATGCCTCTCCCTCATATAAAATTGCAATAATGATTACCGGTCTAGTTATCGATTGCTTAGGGACAAATCATTCTCTTGTGTTACAAAAGCTTTCTACTAAACAACTAACTTTTATTATCTTGCAAATTACTCGTAGTTTTATTCTCGCAAAGTACTCCTAGTTTTATTCTTGCAAAGTAGTTCTAGCATTACCTACAAAGTACTTCTAGTTTCATACTTGTTCTAGGTAAAGCAAACATTAAGTGTGCGTAGAGTTGTATCGGTGGTCGATAGAACTTGAAGGGAATATTAATTATACCTTTAGCTCCTCGTTGGGTTCGACACTCTTATTTATCGAAAAAGCTACAATTGATCCCCTATACTTGTGGGTTATCAAGACCTTTTTCTGGCGCCGTTGCTGGGGAGCAATAGCGTGGGGTTGATATTCTCGCGTGTGCTTGTTTGCTTTATCACTAAGTAGTTTTTATTTTGTGCTCTTGTTTTCTATGTTTAGTTATGGGTAGGAAACGTAAAATACCAAAAAAATTAGTTGTACTTGCTAAACCAATGGTTGAAGAACCACCCAAAATCTATCATACTGCTGAAGCTTTCTACTTGGATCATCTTCGATCCGTTTGTGCTCGTGCTGAAAACCCAACTAGCTTAGTTGAGGGAAAATCATTAGATGAGCACGCTTATTTTATACGACGCCGCTTATCTCAAAAAGGGGAACTCTTATGGCATCATATTAATACTTTGAATTGCTATGCTTGGAATTTATGTGAAATACATGATTTTACTTGTTGTTCTGAAGACCCTAAAAAACACCTTCAGTACCAATGTGAGTTTAAGGATAATGGAATATTATCTTCTTATGCCAGAGGTGTTTATAGTTACTATGATATTGAACAAATAGAAGAATTTGTTGCTTTTAAGGGTTCATATGAAATTGCTTCTTTGATTGAAAAGTGTGATGCTACTCTTTACAAATCTGAAATTTTTGCCATACTTAAATATTGCTATGAAAACTATGCTTCTAATGCTTATGTGAAAGAATATATTGAGGACACCTCCGCTGTCCAAGAAGAGAGTAATATTTTGCAGGAATCTATGGAAGAAGAAATTGATGACACTGTGAGCTCATTAGATGAAAAAATTGAGGAGGAGAGCGAAGAACAAAAGGAGGAAGAGCGGATTGATCACCCGTGCCCACCTTCTAATGAGAGTAACTCTTCAACTCATACATTGTTTAATTTCCCTTCGTGCTTACCGAAGGATGAATGCTATTGCTATGATCCCTTGGATTCGTTTGAAATATCCCTTTTTGATGAAATTGATGCTTGCTATGCTTGTGGCCATAATGCCAATATGAATTATGCTTATGGAGATGAACTTGCTATAGTTCCTTATGTTAAGAATGAAATTGTTGCTATTGCACCCACACATGATAGTCCTATTATCTTTTTGAATTCTCCCAACTACACAATATCAGAGAAGTTTGCACTTATTAAGGATTATATTGATGGGTTGCGTTTTACTATTACACATGATGATTTTGATGAATATAATATGCATGTGCTTTGTAACACCCCAAAAATTTAACCATATTTTTATTAAGTAAAATTTGGCTAGAAATAAAATTTTGAATTATATTAGGTCTTTTATTATTTTCAGAGTCTTTTCTGTTTTCTGTTTTTCAAAATTCTTCCCTCCATAGAAAATTATTTGGAAAATATTGTGGGCTTTGGAATTTTTCTTAAAACAATTCATTTATATTTTAAATAATAGTAGGAAATATTTTCATAATAAAATTTGCCCCAAAATAATTCTTTTAATAGCATTTTCAATTTCTGAAATGCTTCTGTTGCACTGCCACTATTTTAAATAATTCTTTTAAAATTCCACAAAAATTATGAGGGGTCATGTGATGCCTACAGATCACTTTTATGAAAAAACCCATCATGGTCATTTGAAAATTTTGAGCACAATTTCCAATTTTCAATCCTGTCCCATTCCTAGGTTTTAACTGCAACCCTAGTTTTCCTTCATCAAACAATTCTGAAATTTTTCCCACTTGTAGTCCTTCCCACCAAACCCTTAAGTCCAGAAGATCAACTCCATTTGCAACTTGGAAGACCTCCAGATAAATCCTCCAAGTTTCTGTCCAGAACTGAATTCTGGCAAAACTTGCACTAGCAAGTTTTTCTTTTTGCCTAACCAACTCCACCACCATCTCTACCATGCAAGGAGACACCATCCTGCCCATTCCTACATCTATAAAAATAACCTAGCTAGCCCTAGCATTCTGTCAAACAGATGATGTGCATGGCAGAATTTGGCAAAGCTTTGAACTGGCATTTGACATTAGCTCCTCCCTCCATACCAACCTGTCCACAATCTGTTTCATCCAAATAGACACCACCCTACCAAAAATCAGGTCATTTGGAGCAACCTAGGAGGCCTTGGCATTCTGCCGAACACACTGGGTGCAGGCACTGGGCGTGGCCAGAGCGCCCGAGTGGCAGGCGTCGGCATGAGTTCCTGCCACTCCCGCCTGCGACCATCCCCAGCCTCCACCGCCCCAGCTAGAGCCTGCCGACGACCCGCGACCTCGCCGACACCTTCCCTTGTCACCTGGCACCAGCCAGCGCCGACAACCACCGACCCGAGCCGCCGCCGTCGTCTCCCACCCGGGCACGGCACCACCCGGACGCGTGGACCACTCACGAGCTGCCAGCACCCCCTCCTGGACGGTGGACTCCTCCAGAAGCTCCCTGCACCGCAACCACCTCCCCACCGACCTCACCGGCCTCCACCACCGCCATGAATGGCCGCCCGCAGCCGTGCCGTCCTCTGGAAGCCACGGGAGCAGCCACCCGTGCTATATATAGCCACTCCGAGCACCCTCTCGTGATCAGCACCCCTTCCTCCTCCTCCTACCAGTCTCCCATCGCAGCTGCATGACCAGGGATGGTCATCTTCCTCGTCTCCGATGGACACGGCCGTCACCATCTCGCGGACAAATTCGACGTCGTCGAAACTCCTCTGACGAAGCCATTGCACCAAAAGCTCCACCAGACCATCGCAAGCACTCCCAGATCATCAAATCAATCGGAGACCCACCATAGAAGAAAGCCCCAATTTGGTCGACGGCCGCCGTCCACTGCGAAGCTCGCCGTCGGTGACCCCGGGCCCTCCGCAGGCATTGTCACACACCGGGAGAACCGCCATGGACTCCTAAGCAATACGGTGGCCTCAGATTCACGAACAGAGCCGCCGTTCGCCGGCGGGGATCGCCGGAGCCCTTCCCCTGCTCATGTCCAGGCGCACGCGTGGGAGAAGGAAAACCCGACAGGTGGGCCCCACCTGTCGGTGAGCCATCGCTCCCCTTCCCCGTGTGGCAGCACTTCTGGGCTCGGCCCAGTGGCACCGTTTAGCTGGGCCTTGCCCAGTGCGCGCCTCTGCCTGTCCGCCAGGGTGACTTTCTGTCTTTTTCTTTTATCCAAGGACTTAAATATTTCCACAGGTTTCATATGAAATTCAAATGAGACAATAAAAATTTATATGGACTTATAAAATTGCTCTCTATTTAACTAGCCTCAGTGAACATTTTTCCTATGGCTAATTTCTGCCTGACCTAATTAATAGTTCATTTTCTTGTATAAGTCAATTTATAAAATCCCTAGAATATTCATCTCTAATCCAAATCTAGTGAAACTAATTTATAAATGTTTCTAAAATTTATGCATCATTTAATAGGTGCCTCAACTCTTTTTATAAATTTTTTTTTTAATAAAATTCATGCAGATCCATTATTCCCATAATTCCACCTAATTGAAATGTTCAAAAATCTCAGTAGCTCTATAAATAGTAGGTACATTCTGGTTATTTTTCACATAGCCAGAGAAGTCCTAGAAAATGAAATTCCCATTTTTAGAGCACTTTTATTTTCCTGCTTAATATATGTGTGGTAATTGCATTATTTTGAAAATAGGAAATGGAGGGAAATGACTGTTTTCAAAGTTTATGAAGGGTACCCAACCCTTATACATACTCAAGGCAAGCATCTTGAACACTTGATATGGTGACTGCATGGTCAAATGTTTGCAAGAATAATTGAATCATGCATATGTTGAATTCAAATAAAATTTGCATGCATGTAGTATTGGTATGTTTCCTCGTACCGTGCAACAAGTGTGCTTGTCATGACTAACTTGCAGGAACAGGAACCAAATAAGTCACGTTGTTGCGTGACCGGCAGGAGGGTGATCACGCCGGAGCGTGTTCACGCCTCGATTATTGTGCATGTTGGGACATGCTCGGGCTGTGGCCCTGTTTTGGTGTTACTGTTGATATGAAACTATACTGTGCTAATCACTGCAGGAAACATAAGCCTCCTGAGTCGACCGTAGATCGAGTCTTGTTCCGGTAACCCCCATACTTGTTTCGTGCTGCCACTTGTCCCTGCCACAGGTAGGGTATGGTTTAGTAAGTTGTTAACCCCTTTCACTGCACACACCGTACAGAGAGGCCGCGATGAAGGTTTCCAGGTACCGGTTATAATGCCAGTCATCGGGTCAGGGGGCATGGGTGTATCCGGCTGGGCCGAGAGGGGGGCACCCCTTGTAATCCGCGCATATAAATAGTGATCCCATGCTATTCGAGACGATGGTCTCCCCGACTTAGAGTTTTTCTTGAACGATGCTTTGGGTGATTCCTGGCATCCGGAAAGTTAATCTGGTGTGTGCTGGTTAGGTGTGTTTTCAACCCAAAGACCGTAATGGGAATTAGTCAGCGTCTCGGTGTTGGCTAAAGAAATCCTATACATGTGGGTAAAGAGTACACCCTCTGCAGAGTTTTATCTATTCGAATAGCCGTGTCCGCGGTTAAGGACTACAGTCTGGGTTGGTCAAGTGTCGGTCTTAGTGTCGGTCTTCGGAGGAAATAATTAAATTGATCATGATTCAATTTTGCAGGATATTTATTGTTACCACTGATGTCAGCATGAATATTATTGTTATCATGAATATTATTATGGACTAACCTTTTCTTATATGTGCATCTCTGAGTATCACTTGGGATGGCTAGACTACCCAGATACTCAGTTTTATTTTCTTTCTGAATATCTCATGGGATGTCTAGACTACCCGGGATACTCATTTTTATTTTTTCTGAATATCTCTTGGGATGGCTGGACTACCCGGGATATTCATTTTTATTTTTTCTGAGTGTCTCTTGGGATGGCTGGACTACCCGGGATACTCATTTTTATTTTTTCTGAATATCTCTTGGGATGGCTGGACTACCCGAGATATTCATTTTTCTTTTTTGAGTACCTCATGGGATGGCTAGACTACCAGGATACTCAGTTTTATTTTCTTTTCTGAGTATCACTTAGGATGGCTAGTCCACCTGGATACTCGGTGTTATTTTCAAGACCTCTCGAGGCGTCGCTTTCAGACACCCGTTTGGCATTTCTCTTCAAGACCTCTCGAGGCGTCGTTTTTAGACACCTATTTGGCATTTCTCTTCAAGACCTCTCGTGGCGTCGCTTTTAGACACCCGTTTGGCATTTTTCTTGGAATTCCTCGGGCGGTCCAATGCCCGATGTTCCATTTTATTTCCTTGATTTACTACTAACATGATATGTTTATTCTTCCGCACCGTATTAGTATTTATCATGCCATGCTTTAATTTTCAGTCAGCATATACATATAATTTAACCCATCATGAGCATATGCATTCGGTATATCTTTTGTTCATAATGTTTGCGAGTACATTCCAACGTACTCACTGGCTTGTCCCTGGTTATTTAATTGGCCAGGTAAGGATTTCAACGGGGAGTACCACAACGACGTCCGTGTGGAGCCTAGGATAGCAGCCACGCGGGATAGGAATTATCCGGGTCAGCTGTTCCTGTGGGAATGGAACCCCATCGGCGTTGGAGAACCACGAGTCGCTTCCGTCACCCGTCACCAGAAATCATTGTTGTGTCATTATACCTTTCCGGTCTTGTATCCAATTCTTGTAATTGCTTGGTAATCTGTAACAAGGACGTGTCCACCAGTAACAGTAATCCTAGGACTGGTGACGACACGAGGGGTTAATTTCTGGGATATTGTGTCCCGGAAATCTAGCCCCGACATGCTTGCTGCTCCTAATTGGAATTATTATGAGAGAGGAACTACATCTCCGCCTCTCTATGTTTCCAATACGATAAAATTGCAAGAAACTGTTTATGCTATGCATTGTCCTTTACTTGATGTGCATGAATTGTTCTTTTATGACATGCCGATGCATAGGAAGAGAGTTAGACTTCGTCATTGCATGAAATATGTTGCTTTGTGCTCACTACTAAATTATAAATCATTGTTAATTAAAATTGGCTTTGATATACCTTGGGATCCGGGTGGATCGATTACTTGAGCACTTTATGCCTAGCTTAATGGCTTTAAAGAAAGCGCTGCTTGGGAGACAACCCGGAAGTTTTAGAGAGTCATTTTATTCTGTTGTGTGCTTTTAAAAAGTTTAAAAACAAAAAATATATAGAGGGGAACCTAAAAACTTTTTCAAAAAGATAAGCGATTGGAAGGTTATGCATTGGAGAAGTGAGGGTCGACCTTGAACACTTGTGTTCATGCTCATGGAAACAATGTAGAATTTTTCATGGAAGTTTCTCGCAAAAATAATTATCCCCTTGTACAAATCCATTGTATTATAAAAATAATGTGCCAAGATTTACCTTTAGGATGTTTAAATTGCTTGTTTGGTGTGTGCTGTGAAAAAACAGAAACTTTTGCTGAAGTGCTTGAATTTCTATAATTTACTGGAACATGCAAAAATTCTGAAATTTTTACACAGTACTGCTATGAATTTTTTTTTTGTCCTAATTTTTCAGAATTTTTTTAGTTACAGAAGTATATGTTTCATTTGCATCTTTACAAACTGTCCTGTTTTCACAGATTGCTGTTGTAGTTTCTTTATTTGCGTATGTTTGAAATCTTGTTGAGCCCCATTGAGTTGGGAGCCATAGAATTGTGATAGAATACAGTGGGTAATGTTTGATTATAATCATACAATAATGTTACAGCAGGAAATGATGGGATTTGATGTTATATGTACTAACCCCTCTAATAAAAAGTTCGGTTATGTTTTGTGTGGATGAAGTGTTCGAAGAACGAGGAGGTATCGATATGAGGAGAATAAGGAGAGGCAAGAGCTCAAGCTTGGGGATGCCCAAGGCACCCCAAGTAAATATTCAAGGAGACTCAAGCGTCTAAGCTTGGGGATGCCCCGGAAGGCATCCCATCTTTCTTCAACAACTATCGGTATGTCTCGGTTTTTGTTTTGTTCACATGATATGCGTAAATTCTTGGAGCGTCGTGTGCTTTTTATTTTTCTTTTAATAATGCACCATGCTGGTATGAGGTAGTCCTTGGTTGATTTATAGAATTGTCTTTGCACTTCACTTATATCTTTTGAGTATGGCTTTATAGAATGCTTCATGTGCTTCACTTATATCATTTGAAGTTTGGATGCATGTTTCTCTACATATAGGAAAACCGTTATTTGTAGAATGCTCTTTTTGCTTCACTTATATTTATTAGAGTGTGGGCAAGTCTTTTGTAGAAAGAATTAAACTCTCATGCTTCACTTATATCTATTTAGAGAGTCAACAGGATTTGGTCATTCACATGGTTAGTCATAAAATCCTACATAAAACTTGTAGATCACTGAATATGATAAGTTTGATTCCTTGCAATAGTTTTGCGATATTAAGATGGTAATATGTGGGTGTACTAGTGAATGATTGTGGTTTAGTAAGAATATTGGTGTTAAGGTTTGTGATTCCCGAAGCATGCATGTATAGTTATGCGACGAAGTTATATCCTACTCATGTCAGTATCCAATGTTAATTATTCATAATGCATGATTATGACCGTTGTCGCTCTCTGGTTGGTCGCTTCTCAATCTATTTGCTAGCCTTCTCCTATACTAAGCAGGAATACTACTTTTGCATCCAAATCCTTAAACCAAAGTTGTTCTAGATGAGTCCACCATATCTACCTATATGTGGTATTACTCTGCCGTTCCAAGTAAATTTGCATGTGCCACCTCTAATCATTCAAATAAGCATCTGTTTTGTGTGCCCGTACCGCTCATGGAGCAGCAGTGGGTGGTCAGTATCTTCCATGCTAAGCGGGTTATTCTCACGATGGGCTGGTAATTGGGATGCCCAGTCCTATGCTCAAATCAAAATTATATAATGCGAACAAACTCCCCCGGAAAGTTGATTGTATGGAGGGCACCCGAGGATTCGGCTAGCCATGGCTTGTGTTTAAATGGTTGAGGGGGAGTAAACTTTACCTTTACGCTTGGGAACCACCTATAATGTGTTTAGCATGGAAGATATTGAGAACCCTCGGTCGTGACGTTGACAGGAAAAGTACACCTCTCAAAATGTTTTCATCTCTGATTTAAGCTTCGAGCTCTGGCACCTCTGCAAATCCATGCTTCCCTCTGCGAAGGGCCTATCTATTTCCTTTATGTTATTTTAATTTTCTTGTTGAGTCATCACCTTCTCATTCAAGCACTAGTTGGAGAGCACTTGTAACACCCTGGATTTTGCCTTTTTCTTTTTTTTTTGGATTTATTGAATATTTTAATTTGCATTTGAGGTTTTTTGTCAATTCTTTTGGACTTACCACTTGGATTTATTTTTGATTTTCTTCCAAGTGGGTTCTATTATCCATAAACCCTCCCTAGACCTCATCCCTCACTCCAACATGCCATTGGATATTTTTATTTAATGGCATTATATTCCTTTTCCCTCTGAAAATACCTATTTGCTCATATAGCTATGAAGCAACCCTCATTTTTATTGCTCCAAAAATTTCAAGAAAATTCCCAAATATTCTTTGGATCATGCCTCACCTTCCTATGCAAAAATATCCCATGGTCATTTGGAAATTTTCAGCCCAGCAAAATATTTTTGCTTCTGGACAGAATAGTCTCTTTGTGAAGCAACTACATTTTTCCTTGATCTATTGGGGCTGAAATTTTTACCACATGACTACCCTCCTAAGTAATGCTTAGACCCAAATTTTCAGCTCTAAACTCCTAGCCGTTTGTCCCCAGTGTTTGGCACAAGTTTCTATCCAGTAACTTTTCAGCTTGCTCTAGTCACCTCCAGTGAGCCAGATGGCAAGACCAGAGCATTTTTAGGCACCGCGTTGAAGGGACTACACGGGTGACATGGTGTGGCAGCGCCAAAAGCATCCCACGTGCCAGTGCACGCGGTGACCGCATGAGAGCGTGGTGCAATGCATGCGCTCGCCGCGCTCTGTGCGTCGGGCCCCTCGGCCACCGCCCGTTCGCCCCCCCTCCTTGACACCGCAGCGTGTCCTAGCTCCACAGCAAACTCCAGCGTGCCACCTAAGCCTCTCCCTATTCCTCCCCGACGCCGGCATGCCACTCGCCGGAAATGGCCGAGAGCTACGCGGCGGAACAGTGAGCGCACGTGCCCCGCATTCTCCGCGTAGTGCGCGCCACTGTGACCGCACGCATGCACCGCGTAGCCAGTGCTCCAATGCTCCTCCCCACGCCGAGCCCGAGCTTATCTCCCTCTCTCCTCTTCCGCAGCTCGTCGCCGGCGGACACCCGAACACGGGCGAGCTCCACCTATAAATAGAAGCACCCCCGACTCATTCTAACCATCCCACTCACTTCTCTTGGCCACAACTTACTCCCCCATGAGCGCGGCAAGGCCGGGAAGGCCTCTCGCCGCCGTTGATCGCCGAAGCCAGCCGCGGATCCCCCTTGAACGTGCACTCATCCTAGCCCCTCCCAGCTCTAGCCACTGCTTTCCCCGAGACCGCGGTGACCTCCTGAGCTCGACGGTGCCGCTAGCTCGCCGGATTGTCGCCGAAATCGCCGAGTCCGAGAAGCTCCACCGCCGCCGTCTCTGGAGAGGAAGTTTCTGACGCCGTCCGTCCACCCCCGCCGCCACTTCGGGTACGTATGTGTTCGTCGTGCTGCCCTGAGTCCATCCCACCCAACTCCGGCAACCGCCATGGCCTCCTCGCCGGAGTATCACCGGCGACAACGCCGCCCTCTCTGTTCCCTCCATCTCTCTTATTTAACCCTGACAGCGGGACCGACCCGTCAGTCACTCTCTCGCTCTCCCGAAGCGGTATAAGTGGAGGCGTATTCGCTGAATACGTCTTCGACATGGCCGCTTCTGGATTCTCAGTTAAATTCATTTAAAAGGATATTTTGACCAGATTTAACCCAACTTTGACCAGCTATAACTTTTATTCTATAAGTCCAATTGAGTTGATTCTTTTTGCTACTGGTTTGTATTGATCCAAAGTTTCTGCATGCCAAATTTCAGAATTTTTCTTACTATTGAGAATTTCTGGTGAAATAAAATGTGTTATGTGACATTTTCTTTTTTGCATTTAAAATATTTTCAGAAGATCCTAGTTGTGTTGGAGAAGGCCAGGAGTATTGTGACACTCCTCTGAACCAAGGCAAGCCACAACATTCATATGCAAGGATGGCATTGCAATGACATTGGTTTAATTGAATTAAATTCATCATTTAATTCACTATTAAAATGATTTGTTACCTAGAACTTATTCCATAGAATTTGTTCATGACATTTTGATAGTATGCAGTAAGGTACATATTTTCTTGCTAAGTGTGCAGTAGGTATCATGGCATATACTCTTATGGTGACATGATGCATTCGTTATTCATGATCGTGACCCGTGCATCCATTCACACAATATGGCTCGAATCATTTAATTTCAATTTAAACTTGATGTTAATTCAACTTAAACATGCTGTTGATCGAGTCATGGTGCCACCGAATCGAGCTCACCAGTGCAACCACACTTGCCTGGATGGGGAGGCCCTAATGCGGTCTATTGTCATGCCTCTCACCGGTGCCTCCTACGAGGGAAGGTTGTGCTCTGGCGCTACCCTGGCCCGGTAGGCAGTCATAACCTTGAGGACCCGAGTTTTATGGTACCGAGGTCCCCGTTTGGGACGATGTTTATGTTTGGCCATGACGGTGGCAGCCACAGAGGTGGTGGATGTCACAAGTTGGCATCGGGGTCACCCAGGACATAGCCCAAAGGGGAGTTTGTCGGAGTGGCCGGGAGAGTGTCATGCAATAGATTTGTTTTGTCGGAATGTCGTTGGTCCACCCGAATGGGAGCACGAGGCCATGAGTTCCGTAGTGTGGGTACATTGTACTAACCTCTGCAGAGTGTATAATCTATCGATAGCCGCGTCCTCGGATATGGACACAGTTCGTAATAGGTCACACCGTGGGTCAACAGATATAATTAACTTGCACACTAAGAATCACAAGATGGCACATACAGAAGTGGTGATCGAGTGAGGATCACTCTGAAAGGTATGGATGTGAACAAGTGGGGATCACGCTGGTAAGTTATGAATGGTGGTTACGTGGTAACCCCAAAATGGTAAGTTGGTCCCAGTGACCATGGCAATGTTTCCCACACAGCTCATGTTGGGTAGTATCATGTTCATGCATTAAACCTGTTAAATGCCTTGTTGTTGTTTGTCGCACTTGTTTTGTTTGCTGTGAGCTTGCGAGTACATTCAAAGTACTCACCTGGCTTATCATGCCAGATGCAGGAGAAGCCGTGCATGGTGTGGATGTCGAGCAGTATGTCGCGCTCTAGGCCGTGTCCCAGCACTGTCCCTGTGGAGTGGAGTTCTGCTACCTCGTCGTTCCGCTGCCGTGTAGTAGTTCCCTTATCATCGAGGCCCTGCCATGTCTACTAAATAATGTACATAAGTGAAGCCGCACCATGTGTGCCGCTTGGCCTCGCTTATCATGTAATATGTGAACCCATGTTTCCGCTAAGAGATCAATAAAGCGGTTGTTTTCTGTACCAAGTTGTTGTGTATTGCCAGAAGACTTGATCTCTGGGCTGGCAATGCAAGGTAAACCGGTTGCTCTGAGCCGGGGTACCACAACGCTTGGTATCAGAGCCAGGTTGACTGTAGGACGCCCTATACAACCGACGCGCTAGAAAACGGTAGTTTTGCCTCTGTAGTGACCTGAGGATTGACTCTGCACTTGGGTGTTGCATTGCATTGCATATAGCTTACTGTTAATACTAATCAGCTAATATTGTGAGTGTAGATGGCACCAGTCCCTTATCCGTACTGGCCTGAGCCGGCACCTTCCACTTTCCCGCATCTGCTTAGCAACGTGTGGCGCCGACTTTACCCCGACGGCGATGATCCCGTGTACCAGGTGTACCGAGAGCAGCTTGCTGATGGTGTTTACGAGTATCACACGGAGGTCATCATGCACAACAGTACCGTGGTGGGCACTTACACTCGCTCCACCAAGGGTGGGACTGCTTCTACACCCGACCAGGCAGTCTAGTTTGCAGCATTCGAGGCTCTCACTGACTTGCGCTATAACGAGATCCAGATGCAGACTCACCCAGGTTTCTACTTCTATCCATCCCTGTTTGAGTCAGGACAGATCCGCTTCCCTTACATTGATCCGGAGTGTGACCGGTCAGCCAGCCACCTGTCTCGTTACATAATGGCTGGATACTTTCTGATCGTCAGCCTAGCCCAGGAGCTGAACCGCGTTCGAGACAAGCTAGCTGCTGCTCGATCTGCCTTCGCTCCACCTTTACTTATTCACACATCGCTTGTTCCTCCAGTTACCTTACCTCCACCCACCCCAGTGACCCCCACACCTTCTCAGAGTAATTCAGGCGCTTCAGTAGTGACTCCTCATGAGTCCCCAGCCCAGTGGGCTATGCTTCTCGCTACCCCAACCGCTCCGATGCTGCGGAGTCACCCTGCTCCAGACCCTGAGGGGGAGTCTTCCCATCAGCGTCGTCGTGTTTCCTTTGCTCCGGAGGTGTCTGTTATCAGTTCCGATTCGGAGTCTGACACCGAGGAGACACCAGCAGGACCGTCAGAGTGCCAGTGCGATCGCTGTCGTCACGTGTAGACGAGGATGGTGTGGTGTTTGGTTGTATGCATGTAGTAGTACTATCCATGCTGTTGTCCTGTTATGTATGTTGGATGATGTATTGTATAATTATGTTGCTTTCTGTTATTCGCTTTGGCTTTTCTCGATTTCTCTTCTGGGTTTGTTGCTTCACCTCTCTATTTTTCTCTTTTTCCCTAATGGATGTTGCTCATCTCGATGTTTCGTATTGGGAAACATATATAGGATGACAAGGTGTGGCAGTAACTGTTATGGTGGGGACGATACTCCAGTTCGTCGATCCGCCAGGCAAGCAGGACATTCTCTAGAACCATATCAGCCACCACCTCCTCCACCTCAAGCACCCACAACAGAGCAGATTATGTGGATGTTTGAGGAGAAGAGAAACCAAGACCTGGTGGAATTCCTGAGAAGCATGCAGACTATGGTCGGGCAGAATAATCACAATGGTAATCCCTCCAAACTGTCAGACTTTCAGAGGACCAAACCGCCAAGTTTCGGTCAAGCAGTGGACCCAATGGAAGCCGATGACTGGTTGAGGACCATTGAGAAGAAGCTAGAAATTGCCCGCACTGAAGATGCCGATAAGGTACCCTTCGTCACTCATTATCTGGAAGGGCTAGCTGCTATATGGTGGGACAATGCCAAAGTTATGTGGCCTGCTGAAGACGAGATTACTTGGGATAAATTCAAGGATAAATTCTGCAAGTATCACAGTCCTGCCGGCATTTTGAAGGTCAAGCAGCGAGAATTCCTCACCCTTACACAAGGTACCTCGACTGTAAGTGAGTATTTAAACAAGTTTAATCACTTGGCCCGTTATTCCACGCATGATGTGGCCACCGAAGAACGGAAGATAGATCGGTTCCTCGGAGGACTCAACCTTACCCTCCGATGTGCGCTTAGCATGCTCGATTTCCCCGACTTCCAAACTTTGGTAAACAAGGCACTCATTGCCGAAAGGGAACACAAACTGGTTAATGATCATAAGACTGCCTATGAAGACCGCAAACGCAAGTTCGAACCCAAGAAGGAAGGGCAAGTTTTTCAGAAGGTTCGTACTTGGCAGCAACCCCAGTTCGAGTTCAAGCCAACCTGGCAGCAGGGGAACATCAAGAATGAAAGTCAGATCAAGACGGTGGTCGCCAAGCCAGACAAGGAAGACTATCAGCGTAACAATGCATGTTACTCATGTGGACAGACTGGGCATTACGCTAGGCAGTGTCCCAAGAACGGCAAGTCAACAGCTAACCTGAAGCCTCAAGTCAATTATGTGGGGCAACTCCCCAAACGGAGGTATATTCAAGGGCAAGTTCATCATATCTCCGCCGAAGAAGCCGCACAAGTTCCCGATGTGGTCATTGGTATGTTTCCTGTTAATGACATACCTGCAACAATTTCATTCGATTCCGGGGCTTCCCATTCTTTTATTTCGCGGAGTTTTGTTGCCCAACATCGCCTTTCCTATACTCTTTTGGACAAAGTTATGGTGGTACAATCCCCCGGATCCAGGCTCAGGACAAATATTGTTTATGCCGAGGATTGAAAATATCAATCAATGGAGTCGTCTTCCCCGCATCCCTAGTATCCATTGAATCTCCAGCATTGGATATTATTTTGGCGATGGATTGGTTGACAAGACACCAGGTCTGCATCAACTGCGCAACAAGAGAAGTCACGCTAATAAATCCCTCGTTCCAGTCTGCTCGATTCTTTGTCGGTCAAGCCATGCCAAAGAAGGGGATGGTCTATGCAGCTATTGCTACAGAGATGAATCTAGTCCCAGTGGTCTGTGAATTCCCAGATGTGTTTCCAGATGAATTGCCAGGCATGCCACCTGATCAAGAGCTTGAATTTTCCATTGAGCTTGTGTGCCCGGGACAGCACCAATTTACAAGAAATATTATCGAATGCCTTCATCCGAACTAGTGGAGTTGAAGAAGCAATTGGACGAGATGCTCCAAAAAGGATATATTCGCCCCAGTTCATCTCCTTGGGGTGCACCTGCAATATTTGTGGGCAAGAAAGATGGCAGTCTCCAGATGTGTGTTGACTACCGCGCTCTCAACGCTGTCACAATCAAGAATAAATACCTGCTGCCCAGGATCGATGATTTGTTCGATCAACTCAGCGGAGCCCAAGTGTTCTCCAAAATTGATTTGCGCACCGGGTATCACCAGCTGAAAATCAGAAAAGAAGATATTCCCAAGACAGCATTCACTACACGATATGGGCTGTACGAATATACGGTCATGTCCTTTGGACTGACCAACGCTCCTGCATTCTTCATGCACATGATGAACAAGGTGTTCATGGACTTCTTGGACAAGTTTGTGGTGGTGTTCATTGATGACATCCTCATATATTCCAAAAGTGAAGGAGAGCACAAGCAGCATCTCCGAGCAGTGTTGGAGCGATTACACGCTCATCAGCTCTACGCCAAGTTCAGCAAATGCGAATTTTGGCTTAAAGAAGTGGGATTCCTTGGGCACACTCTTTCCGCTCAAGGAGTGGCCGTGGACCAAAGCAAAGTCACAGAAGTCTTAAAGTGGAAGACACCTGTTTCAGTAACAGAAATCAGGAGTTTCTTGGGTCTGGCAGGTTATTACCGTCGCTTCATTGAAGGCTTCTCAAAGATTGCCAAGCCAATAACTGAACTACTCAAGAAAAATCAGAAGTTCATATGGACGGAAGCATGTGAGAACAGTTTCAATGAGCTGAAGACCCGTTTGACCACCGCTCCAGTGCTGACTCTACCAGATATTTACCGAAGTTTTGACATCTATTGCGATGCATCCAGGCGTGGCATTGGGTGTGTACTCATGCAAGATGGAAGGGTCGTGGCCTATGCATCAAGACAGCTCCGACCACATGAGGAGAATTACCCTACCCATGACCTGGAGATGGCAGCTGTGGTCCATGCCTTAAAAATTTGGAGGCACTACATCATTGGAAAACGATGCCAAATCTACACCGACCACAAGAGTCTCAAGTATATATTCACGCAACCGGACTTGAACCTCCGACAAAGAAGATGGCTTGAGTTGGTCAAAGACTATGACCTGGGTATCAACTACCACCCAGGAAAAGCAAATGTGGTCGCCGATGCTCTTAGTCGTAAACCGGCCACCGCGAATTCATTAACCGAGCGTCTGCACCTAGCACTTCAAGAAGAAATAGCTCAGCTCAATATGATCTTGTGTGTTGCAATCTGCTCGGTTACCTTGGAAGTAACCCCTACTCTGGAAGACGAAATCCGAAAGGCTCAACCTGGTGACCCAATGTTACTCAAGATAATGGCCTAAGTACGAGAAGGGAAGACGCTAGATTTCAACATTGATGACAAAGGTACACTCCGATTTCAGGATCGAGTCTGTGTACTGGACCTCGGGGAATTAAAGCAGCAAATTCTGAAGGAAGCTCATGAGTCTGCATACTCTATCCATCCCGGAGGTACTAAAATGTATCAAGACTTAAAACAAACATTCTGGTGGGAAGGTATGAAGAAAGATATCGCCTATTACGTCGTCTGTTGGGATATATGCAACAAGGTGAAGGCTGAACACCAGAAACCAGCCGGTCTACTTCAACCCTTACCCGTTCCACAATGGAAATGGGATGATATCTGCATGGACTTTATCGTGGGATTACCAAGGACACCACGAGGTAATAACGCCATATGGGTCGTGGTCGACATGCTCACCAAGGTGGCCCACTTTATTCCAATCAGGACCACCTACCGTGCAAATCAACTCGCTCAACTCTATGTGTCCAGGATTGTCAGTCTGCATGGGGTACCCAGGACTATCACTTCAGACCGAGGATCTTTGTTTACCTCGGCATTCTGGCTACGTCTACACCAAGACCTGGGAACCGCTTTGAAGCATAGCACCGCTTATCACCCTCAGACAGATGGGCAGACGGAGCGAGTAAATCAAATCTTGGAAGACATGCTTCGGGCATGCGCTCTTGCTCATGGACCCAAATGGGAAGACAGCTTGCCGTACGCTGAGTTTTCTTACAACAACAGCTATCAGACTAGCCTCAAGATGTCACCCTTTGAGGCTCTACATGGACGTAAGTGTCGTACCCCGCTGAACTGGTCTCAGACAGGAGACAGCCGAATCTTTGGGACTGATTTGATGATGGAAGTAGAAAAGCAAGTTAAAGAAATTCGAGACAGACTGCAAGTGGCAAAATCTCGTCAGAAGAGTTACTATGACTCAAAGCATAGGCAGATCAGCTTCGAACTAGGTGAATATGCATATCTCCGAGTTACCCCCATGAAAGCAGTCAAAAGGTTTCACACTCAGGGAAAGCTCGCACCAAGGTACATCGGTCTGTTTTCAGTTATGACCAGGGTGGGCAAAGTGGCCTATCAGTTGGAATTGCCTCCCGAGCTATCTGAGGTTCATGATGTGTTCCACGTATCCCAGCTACGGAAATGCATCGCACCACCCGCAAAATAGGCAGATATGACAGAACTAGAGCTTGCCAAAGATTTAACATATGAGGAGAAACCCTTGAGGATCTTGGAGGAAATGGACAGAGTCACCCGCAGCAAAACTATAAAGTTTTACAAGGTCCAATGGGAGCACCACACTGAGAATGAGGCCACCTGGGAAAGAGAAGATTTCTTAAGGACACCATACCCATATTTGTTTCCTGAGCAACTGAATCTCGAGGACGAGATTCATCCTAAGGGGGGAGGTTTGTAACACCCTAGATTTTGCCTTTTTTATTTATTTATCGAATATTTTAATTTGCATTGTAGGTTTTCTGTCAATTCTTTTGGACTTACCACTTGGATTTATTTTTGATTTTCTTCCAAGTGGGTTCTATTATCCATAAACCCTCCCTAGACCTCATACCTCACTCCAACATGCCATTGGATATTTTAATTTAATGGCATTATATTCTTTTTCCCTCTGAAAATACCTATTTGCTCATATAGCTATGAAGCAACCCTCATTTTTATTGCTCCAAAAATTCCAAGAAAATTCCCAAATATTCTTTGGATCATGCCTCACCTTCCTATGCAAAAATATCCCATGGTCATTTGGAAATTTTCAGCCCAGGAAAATATTTTTGCTTCTGGACAGAATAGTCACTTTGTGAAGCAACTATATTTTTCCTTGATCTGTTGGGGCTGAAATTTTTACCACATGACTACCCTCCTAAGTAATGCTTAGACCCAAATTTTCAGCTCTAAACTCCAAGCCGTTTGTCCCCAGTGTTTGGCACAAGTTTCTGTCCAGTAACTTTTCAGCTTGCTCTAGTCACCTCCAGTGAGCCAGATGGCAAGACCAGAGCATTTTTAGGCACCGCGTTGAAGGGACTACACGGGTGACATGGTGTGGCAGCGCCGAAAGCATCCCGCGTGCCAGTGCACGAGGTGACCGCCTGAGAGCGCGGTGCAATGCATGCGCTCGCCACGCTCTGTGCGTCGGGCCCCTCGGCCACCACCCGTTCGCCCCCCTTGACACCGCAGCGTGTCCTAGCTCCGCAGCAAACTCCAGCGTGCCACCTAAGCCTCTCCCTGTTCCTCCCCGATGCCGACAAGCCGCTCGCCGGAAACGGCCGAGAGCTACGCGGCGGAACAGTGAGAGCGCGTGCCCCGCATTCTCCGCGTAGTGCGCGCCACTGTGACCGCACGCGTGCACCGCGTAGCCAGTGCTCCACTGCTCCTCCCCACGCCGAGCCCGAGCTTATCTCCTCCTCTCCTCTTCTGCAGCTCGTCGCCGGTGGACACCCGAACACGGGCGAGCTCCACCTATAAATAGAAGCACCCCCGACTCATTCTAACCATCCCACTCACTTCTCTTGGCCACAAATTACTCCCCCACGAGCACGGCAAGGCCGGGAAGGCCTCTCGCCGCCATTGATCGCCGGAGCCAGCCGCGGATCACCCTTGAACGTGCACTCATCCTAGCCCCTCCCAGCTCCAGCCACTGCCTCCCCCGACACCGCGGTGACCTCCTGAGCTCGACGGTGCCGCTAGCTCGCCGGATTGTCGCTGGAATCGCCGAGTCTGAGAAGCTCCACCGCCGCCATCTCTGGAGAGGAAGTTTCCGATGCCGTCCATCCAACCCCGCCGCCACTTCGGGTACGTACGTGTTCGCCGTGCTGCCCTGAGTCCATCCCGCCCAACTCCGGCAACCGTCGTGGCCTCCTCGCCGGAGTATCGCCGGCGACAACGCCGACATCTCTGTTCCCTCCCTCTCTCTTATTTAACCCTGACAGCGGGACCCACCCGTCAGTCTCTCTCTCGCTCTCCCGAAGCGGTATAAGTGGAGGCGTATTCGCTGAATACGTCTTCGACGTGGCCACTTCTGGATTCTCAGTTAAATTCATTTAAAAGGATATTTTGACCAGATTTAACCCAACTTTGACCAGCTATAACTTGTATTCTATAAGTCCAATTGAGCTGATTCTTTTTGCTACTGGTTTGTATTGATCCAAAGTTTTTGCATGCCAAATTTCAGAATTTTTCTTGCTGTTGAGAATTTCTGGTGAAATAAAATGCGTTATGTGACATTTTCTTTTTGCATTTAAAATATTTTCAGAAGATCCTAGTTGTGTTGGAGAAGGCCAGGAGTATTGTGACACTCCTATGAACCAAGGCAAGCCACAACATTCATATGCAAGGATGGCATTGCAATGACAGTGGTTTATTTGAATTAAATTCATCATTTAATTCACTATTAAAATGATTTGCTACCTAGAACTTATTCCATAGAATTTGTTCATGACATTTTGATAGTATGCAGTAAGGTACATGTTTTCTTGCTAAGTGTGCAGTAGGTATCATGGCATATACTCTTAGGGTGACATGATGCATTCGTTATTCATGATCATGACCCGTGCATCCATTCACACACTATGGCTCGAATCATTTCATTTCAATTTAAACTTGATGTTAATTCAACTTAAACATGCTGTTGATCGAGTCATGGTGCCACCGAATCGAGCTCACCAGTGCAACCACACTTGCCTGGATGGGGAGGCCCTAATGCGGTCTATTGTCATGCCTCTCACCGGTACCTCCTACAAGGGAAGGTTGTGCTCTAGTGCTACCCTGGCCCAGTAGGCAGTCATAACCTTGAGGACCCGAGTTTTATGGTACCGAGGTCCCCGTTTGGGACGATGTTTATGTTTGGCCACGACGGTGGCAGCCACAGAGGTGGCGGATGTCACAAGTTGGCATCGGGGTCACCCAGGACATAGCCCAAAGGGGAGTTTGTCGGAGTGGCCGGGAGAGTGTCATGCAATAGATTGGTTTTGTCGGAATCTCATTGGTCCACCTGAATGGGAGCACGAGGCCATGAGTTCCGTAGTGTGGGTACAGTGTACTAACCTCTGCAGAGTGTATAATCTATCGATAGCCGCGTCCTCGGATATGGACACAGTTCATAGTAGGTCACACCATGGGTCAACAGATATAATTAACTTGCACACTAAGAATCACAAGATGGCACATACAGAAAGGTATGGATGTGATCAAGCGAGGATCACGCTGGTAAGTTATGAACTGTGGTTACGTGGTAACCCCGAAATGGTAAATTGGTCCCAGTGACCATGGCAATGTTTCACACACACCTCATGTTGGGTAGTATCATGTTCATGCATTAAACCTGTTAAATGCCTTGTTGTTGTTTGTCGCACTTGTTTTGTTTGTTGTGAGCTTGCGAGTACATTCAAAGTACTCACCTGGCTTATCATGCCAGATGCAGGAGAAGCCGTGCATGGTGTGGATGTCGAGCAGTATGTCGCGCTCTAGGCCGTGTCCCAGCAGTGTCCCTGTGGAGTGGAGTTCCGCTACCTCGTCGTTCCGCTGCCGTGTAGTAGTTCCCTTATCATCGAGGCCCCTGCCATGTCTACTAAATAATGTACATAAGTGCAGCCGCACCGTGTGTGCCGCTTGGCCTCGCTTATCATGTAATATGTGAACCCATGTTTCCGCTAAGAGATCAATAAAGCGGTTGTTTTCTGTACCAAGTTGTTGTGTATTGCCAGAAGACTTGATCTCTGGGCTGGCAATGCAAGGTAAACCGGTTGCTCTGAGCCGGGGTGCCACAGCACTATTGTCATTTTTATGCATTGAGTATAGTTAATGTTATGTACATCGTGACTGGATCAATGATTGAGCATGATAGGCTAGGGATATCGTTCTTTAGCATTTTTATTTTGAAAGGCAAGATTGTTTGTTGGTATGCCTGAGTATTGATGTCTTTATATCAAATTATAGACTATTGCCATGAATCACTCGTATCTTAATATTCATGCCATGATTAGTTTACATGATCAAGATTATGCTAGGTAGCATTCCACATCAATTTTTTTTTATCATTTACCTACTCGAGGACAAGCAGGAATTAAGCTTGGGGATGCTGATACGTCTCCATCGTATCTATAATTTTTGATTGTTTCATGCCATTATCCTACAATCTCCACATGCTTTTGGCAACTTTTTATATGATTTCTTGGACTAACATATTGATCCAATGCCCAGTGCCAGTTCCTGTTTTCTGCTTGTTTTTTGTTTCATAGAAAATCAATATCAAACAAAGTCCAAATGCATTAAAATTTTACAGAGAATTATTTTGGAATATATGTGATTTTTGGGAGGTGGAATCAATGCAAACGGAGGCCCACAGCCTCCACAAGGCAGATGGGCGTGACCCCCCCAGGCCGCGCGGTGGTGCCTTGTGGGCACACCGTAAGTCGGTTGGGGCTCTTCTTCGGCCGCAAGGAAGCTTATATCGAGAAAAAAATTGTGTTAAAATTTCAGCGCAATCGGAGTTACGGATCTCCGGGAATATAAGAAACGGCTTTCGGCCAGAAAACAGGAACGCAAAACAAAAGAGAACAGAGAGAGAGATCCAATCTCGGAGGGGCTCCTCCCCTCCGGGAGCCATGGCGGCCATGGACCAGAGGGGGAACTCTCCTCCCAGCTAGGGGGGAGGCCAAGGAAGAAGAAGAAGGAGGGGGGCTCTCTCCCCCTCTCTTCCGGTGGCGCCGGAGCGCCGCCGGGGGAAACTTCGTGACGGCGATCTACGCCAACAACTTCGCCGCCGTCAACACCAACTCTCTCCCCCTCTATGCAGCGGTGTAACACCTCTTCTCCCCGCTGTAATCTCTACTTAAACATGGTGCTTAACGCTATATATTATTATCCAATGATATGTGGCAATCCTATGATGTTTGAGTAGATTCATTTTGTCCTATGGGTTGATTGATGATCGTGATTGGTTTGAGTTGTATGTTTTATTTTGGTGCTATCCTATGGTGCCCTCCGTGTCGCGCAAGCATGAGGGATTCCCGTTGTAGGGTTTGCAATACGTTCATAATTCTCTTATAGTGGGCGGCTAGAGTGACAGAAGCTTACACCCGAGTAAGGGGGTTGTTGCGTATGGGAGTAAAGAGGACTTGTTACTTAATGCTATGGTTGGGTTTTACCTTAATGATCTTTGGTAGTTGCGGATGCTTGCTAGATTTCCAATCATAAGTGCATATGATCCAAGTACGGAAAGTATGTTAGCTCATGCCTCTCCCTCATATAAAATTGCAATAATGATTACCGGTCTAGTTATCGATTGCCTAGGGACAAATCATTCTCTTGTGTTACAAAAGCTTTCTACTAAAAAACTAACTTTTATTATCTTGCAAATTACTCGTAGTTTTATTCTAGCAAAGTACTCCTAGTTTTATTCTTGCAAAGTAATTCTAGCATTACCTACAAAGTACTTCTAGTTTCATACTTGTTCTAGGTAAAGCAAACGTTAAGTGTGCGTAGAGTTGTATCGGTGGTCGACAGAACTTGAAGGGAATATTAATTCTACCTTTAGCTCCTCGTTGGGTTCGACACTCTTATTTATCGAAAAAGCTACAATTGATCCCCTATACTTGTGGGTTATCAAGCCTCGAAAGCCGATCTTTATGTCGTGCCTCGAAAGCCGCCTTTTTATTTTATAGTTTGCATTACTATAACTATCATGTTATATAGTACTTTGTATTTATATTACAATTATTTGTACATATTGCATCTTTTTTGCAGAAATCGGCCTTCTTTTCAGAAAGGACGGGTCTCATCAATTATGATTTTAATACAACGGCAACAGGAATTGTCGGGTTGCATGACAACCAGGGTTTATGGTTTTCTTATCCAATCAAAGCAAGCCTGTGAAGTCAAATACAGAGCATAAATTGCCAGGTTGCACTACAATCACGGCCAAGGATTTCTTCCATTACAAAAGCATCATCAGTTCACAGGCAAAATTCTAAGAGCTTGATGGCACTAGCAGACTATGGAGTTTCAGTTCAAAAGCTATTACAAGCCACGACTGGGCTATTTTCTATCAAGTTTTTCAAAGCAAATTCAAAACTTGCGGAGTGGTTGATGGTTGAGACCCGGCAGTCTTCCGGGTTGATATTGGTTTGTTTTCCTCTTGGTGTTTCTTTTCCGAGCTCACTTCTTTCTTCAAGTCAGCAATTTGCGACTCGGCTGGATTCAACATATCCTACATAAGATGTTTACAACATTACATACTTTATTGGAAGTCCCAAGTCACCACAGGTTGCTAACATGGCACTTGGGGGCTAATGCATTGTGACGCCCCCGACTCAATCGTGCACTAATCATACACGCAAATGCGCACGATCAAGCCCAGGGACTCACGGGAAGATATCACCACACAACTCTAGACACAAAATAAAATAATACAAGCTTTATATTACAAGCCAGGAGCCTCGAAGGCTCGAATACATAAGCTCGAGTTACACAAGAGTCAGCGGATGCATTAGTATCTGAGTACAGACATAATTAGACAAAGGTCGCCTTAAGAAGGCTGAGCAAAACAACGACATCTAGATCGAAAAGGCGCAGGTTTCCTTCCTGGGTGCCTCCTAAACTACTCCTGGTCATCGATCTCCATGTAGTAGTAGGCTCCGTCGGGGTGGTAGTAGTCGTCGACGGAATCAGCTGGCTCTGGGGCTCCATCATCTGATCGCAGCAATCGGGTATGGGGAAAAGAGGTAGCAAAGCAACCGTGAGTACTCATCCAAAGTACTCGCAAGACTTACATCAGATCTATTCTATTTATGCATCGGTGTCAAATGAAGGGGCTGTATCTGTGGACTAGACTACAGAAATGCCAGAATAGAGGGAAAGGCCTAGCCTATCGAAGACTAGCATCTTGCAGCGTCTTGCAGCATTAGAAGAGTGCAGATTAGCATATAATAAATTAATAAGTATATAGTAGCAATGCCCAGAGATCCTTCCTCGACTCCCTGCGAGAAAGCGATCCCGAAGCTAACATATTATTAAAGTATCACAAGTATCCAGTTCTAGTTGTAGTAGATCGGGATACTACACTGAGCGTCCTGTTACCGTGGACACAGCTATTCGAATAGATAACTTCCCTGCAGGGGTGCACTACTGTTACCCAACACGCTCTATTACCTCTGGCCGGACACACTTTTCCGGGTAATGCCTGGCCTCAGATAACCGACACGACGTAGTCCTACCTAGGCTCCGCAGAGAGGTCCCCGCCAGTCTACATCCTAAGTGCTCAGGGGTCTTGGGCCCATCGCCCTTTGCACTCTGGGTCGTTGTGAGCAGGGCGATCCAGGCACCACCTCTGTCATGGATGGTGCCGACCCAGCCGTGCCGCAATGCTGAACTGGATGTCTGACAGAGCTTTCAGGAGAATCGTACGATGCCGAGGGCCCCATTAAATCATTATCCCGCGTGGTGGTAGTGCGTATAGGCTAGTGGCCAACTCAGATCAAATACCCAGATCCGTTAGTGTGTTGGGAGCTCGCGGTGACGATCAGTGCTCCATGATCTGTGGTCCCATCACCCCGTCTCGTGGACTTATGGCAAGGGCCAGGCCCATCCCTCTCCTGGGGCAGTCTGCCTGCCCGGCCGTGCCATGTAATTATCTCACAAGTACCCTCCAGGTCAACCCGACTTCCCAAGAGACTGTCGGGAACTCAGGTCCACCTCTACCGGGGTGGTACCTCCTGTCCCTTCAGTCCCGCAGTAACAGTACATGGGGGCAACAGTTAAAGGTAACCGTGTGTCCGTAACATCAAGGGGGTAATCCGAGGAATCACCCTCGATGGATTCCCACTCAATGTATCCGTCAAGGTGAACTTGGAGGAATGACCCTCGATGTGTTCACACTCGAGGGGCTGCACGACAAGGGCATCATCGGAGGTGATGAAAGAGGAATCACCCTCGGTAACCCACAACCGACTAGCTACTCTACAGAGATATCATTAGGAGTGAGGTAGGAGGTATCACCCTCGGCACTCGATAGTAGCTCTGCAGAGTCGTACAACTAAGGGGGTGTGTGGTGCTGTGTCGGTCTCTGAAACTCGATCACATTGATCGAATCTTTCGATACTAAATCCTGGCAACACGAACAAGGGTGTGGGGCCACTGATGGATCACTAACCAACCTATACTAAGCATTTAGGATAGCAGGTAAGGTATCAACAGCAGTTACAAAAACAGGCTATGCATCAGAATAGGAGCAATCAATTACAGTAGCAAAATCTAATGCAAGCATGGGAGAGAAAGAAATGGGCGATATAGGAATGATCAAGGGGGTTTTGCTTGCCTGGAAGCTTTGCTGAAAAGGAAGAAGGGTCGTCGGAGACGTAGTCGATCACAGGGGCATCGATAGCAGTCGCAGGCTGTACCGGAGAAGAAAGAGGAGGGAGAAACAAATAAATAACGGGCAAACAAAGGCACAAAAATGCATGTCAGGTCAATAAGGGTTGATTATGTGCTCTAATGCTTCACTAATTATTTTAGACGGAGAGGGAAAATACCCGGGAATATTTACCTAGCTCCAGGTGCTTATCAGTATACTGATCTGGAGGGGAAGGTTCCATGTTCATCTAGTTAGGAGTGATGGTCAAGCATTTTGATCACATATTCGGATTCCTCTTATTTTTCTGATCATTTTTCATATATAAATTATTTTCATCTGAGCTACGGTTGATTTTATATGATTTTTCAAAGTTTTAATCATTTTCTGGAATTTAATTTAATTTCGAAAATAAATAGGAAAAGCCTATGGGTACACAGAGAGTGTACCCAGTGATGTGCATCTATGGCTGACAGTGGGCCCGGTTGACTGGGTCAACTGCCCAGTCAGCAGAGGCTGACTGGTGGGCCCAGCTGCTGATTCAGCAGCTGACTGGGCCGGCCTTATCCATTTGAATAGTGCCAGGACCCCACATGTCATACACAGTAGGTTAATCAGTGTTAAATTAAATAAAAGGGATTAATTAGCAGGTGGGCCCCATCTGTCAGTGACTTAATTAATTAACAGATTATATTTATTTAGAAAAATGGTTAATTAGCGCGTGGGGCCCGCCTGTCAGTGGCTGGGGTTGCCCAGTTAGCACGCTGACTGGGTCAACGCGGTCAACCGGGCCCCTGGGACCCACTGGCAGCGACCCAGGGGTGGGCCCCAGGCCGACCACGTCAGCGGCGCCGGCGTCTCGCCGCCGGCGACGCCAAAACGCGGCGGAGAGCATGGGCCGGCGTCGCCAAAACGCGGCGGAGGGCATGGGCCGGCGTCGGGATTTCGCTACGGCAAGCCATTTGGCGCGCGCGATAGCCTATTCGAACGAGCGGACGACGCCGCGTCGATCTATGGCCGCAGCGGCATCGGGGGTGGCCGAAGATGAGCGCTGCGGCGACGGCAGGCGGCGGCGCGTTCGGTCGAGCTCGGGTACGTCGCTACGGGGCAGGGGAGGGCGCGCGTGTGTGTGCTAGCTGGGCTCCTGGAAGCACCAGGAGCTCGTTGCGGGGCTCGAGCGAGGGCTGCGACAGCCATGGCCGCGGTGGCGAAGCATGGCAACGGCGGCGAGCACGGGCTACTACGGCGAGCGGGCCACGGGCGCGGAATGGCGAGGAAGGAGAGGGGAGAGGAATGGAGGCTCACCGTGGGGACACACGGAGGCCCTGCGGTGGCTTAGGAGCAGCAGGCGGAGCGAATCGATGAGGCGGAGCTCCGACGTCCCGTGGAGGAAGACGACGCTGATCCAGCGCTGGGGTGCTTCCCCGCTCGCATGCGTGGCCGGAGAGGAAGAAGCGGACGGTGGCGCGTCTTCTGGACATAGAGAGACGGTGCAGGTAGCACGGTGGCCTTGGTTACAACGGCGGCGCGGCCATGGACGCGTTCGGGTGAGCTGGAAAGCGAGAGGGAGACAGACGGAGAGAGGGGAAGAAGTGGGTGAGGGCGATGACGAGGCCGAGGGGCGCGTCCTTATCCCCTCGGCGGCGCCTGTAGCAGCGCCGTGTCGCCATTTCGCCGGCGCGAGCGTGCGCGGCCACGGGCGCGGCGACACGCGCAGAGAGAGAGGCAGGAGGAGGGAGAGAGAGATAGGTGGGCTGGGCCAGTGCACTGTGCACTTAGGCCCAGTTCACAGAGGCCCTTTTCTTTTATTTATTTTCTGTTTCTTTTGTTCTTTTCTGTTTGCATTTTGATTTGCCACTATTTGATTTTTGTAAAATGTGAAACTTACCACATAAATACAATGCATTATTTGCGCTGCCACAAAAAGTTTGAGGATTATTTGAATCCATTTGAATTTTATTTAAATAGAAAAGGTTTAATTTGGGGCTGTTTTGCTACTGTTTTGGATGCTAGCTTCAAAATGAGTAAACAAGTGATGTTATTCTCCTTAACCATAATTACATATGGATTATTTACAAAATTATGAACTATTTTGCTTGCAAGTTTGGATTTTTTCTAATTTCACTTGTTATTTGAATTTTGAATTTGAAGTGGAATTTGAAATGAGATATGATCTTAATGACTATTAGTAAGTTAATGATAATGACTTGGCAATAATCAGAGGGGGTTTACGGTGGCCTAATTGCAGGGGTGTCACATGCATGGTCATTTGTACTGGTTTCATTGAAGACCCGACCCATCAAATAATGATGAGCCGGCCCTTGGGGGCTACTAATTGCTCCTGTCAAAATTCAAAAGTTCAAAAACACAAGCCCCAATCTACTATATCAATAGTGACCCAGACCTTGGGGGTTACATCATATGATATTATTCTTTTCAAAGGAGAAGTACATGTAAGTCCCGAGTCGCTGTAGGCATATGACCCAGCACTTGGGGACTACACTACTTAGTTCAAGATCTACAAATTTTCTAAAAAAGTCCCAAGTCGCTGCAGGCATGCGACCCGGCACTTGGGGGCTACACAGTCAAGATATTATTTTTATGCAAAGCACCAAGTCATCATGAAATGATAAACTTGGAGCTTGGGGTCTACAGGTAATATGGAGATAAAAAACAGAAGAACACCTTCAAGCTGTCAATTTTGAAGCAAGCCGGGTCTCATTTTCTTGGTGGAAGTTTGCAAAGTTCATCTCCTCCAAGTTATTCATAGAAGGCCCAGAAGCATTGAAGGCCGGCTCAACATTAGATGGATTTCTTATTTCCCAATATTTCTATCAACATCAAGCGCTGGAAACCGACTCAACATCAGATGGATTTCTTATTTCCCAATATTTCTATCAAGACGAAGCACTGGAAACCGACTCAAATGTCAGATGGGTTATTTTTCTCAATATTTTTCTGCGAGGACCCAGTGTCAGCAAGGTTGATTGCGAAGCCAGAATGAGCTTAGCATGAATAAATTCAAGCTAACCTGGGGGCTAATGTCGACGGAGTTACCCATGGTTAGACCCGGCAAATCAAGTATAAACCCGCCAACGACCAGAAGGCCCAAGACCGGGTTATCGAGGAAACAACTTGGGCCGGCTCACTATGAGTTGGGAGCCTTCACGGAACCCGGCCCGGAAGCAAGACCCGGCATGGGAAGCAAGACCCGGCAAGGGAAGGAAGACCCGACAAGGGAAGCAAGACCCGGCGGAAGAAGCATGACCCGACGGAGGACAAACCCGGCCTGGTTTGATTGGTGCGGAAGAAAATACGGATGTTCTCACGGAGGTAGATCGTGGCCCAACATGGAGGTGGCCCAGCAGGCCAGTTTTGGACCGTTCGAATAAGACCCGGACCAGTATCCGGCTTGTAAAAGAAAAGAGACTAATTGTAGTCCTAGTAGGACTCTACATCTAAGCCGGCCCCTTCAACTTATATAAGGAGGGGCAAGGCGCCCCAAGAGAGACAGGTCAATTAGAGACAAGTCAGGATAGACAGACAAATTAGTAGCTCTCGAGATAGAGGTAGCGAAACAGCACCCTTGTAATCGAGATCATCATCATCAATAGCAATCAAGCAGGATGTAGGCTTTTACCTCCACCGTGAGAGGCCGAACCTGGGTAAAACTCGCGTCTCTCGATTCTGATCAACCCCGTTCAAGCTACCACCTAGGTGTGATGGCCTCACCACTAAGTCCTTTCACGTGGACATCTTGCCATGACAAAACCACGACACCCTTGGAGTTATCTCCAAAAGTTACATACTTGCGTGGACCATCGTTGCTTTCAAGCTCAAGAAACATGTCTCTATCTCCGGTGATGTGATCGGTGCAACCATTATCAAGAATCCATTCCTTTCCTCCGTCCATGTAATCTCGAAGATTTGCCATGAGACTAAGATTCTTCATAGTCTTCTCATATTCGATGTCGAATTCCTCATCTTCATCACAATAGCCATGTTCAACATTGTCATCGTCACCTAGGACAATATTCTCCTTAGTTTCAAGATGGTGATCATGTTTAGGATTGTGAATTCGAATAACTTCTAAGATGATATTGCTAATGGTTACAACATCTCCTTTAGCACACATAAGATCGCGAAGCTCAAACAAGCAATCATCAAAGTTAGGATCACTAGGCTTCATCTTGGGAAAAGCAATAGTCTTATGAAGAATTTCATCAAGATTCTTTAGAGAATAATCGGGATATCGCTTTTCCAAGTCATTCCATAGGGTATAGGCACACTCAAAGTTTTGCATACAACCAAGCACAATTTTAGGTAATCCTCTAATGATAAGATTGATGGTTCTAAGATTATGAAGCATGCCAATCTCTTCCTCGTGAGTGGGATGCAAGGGGTCAATGGGAGGCACATTTGGACTATGAATAGACTTGCTCAAGTTAAATTCATCAAAGATATCAAGCATTTCATCTTTCCAAAAGTGATAATACTCCCCATTGAGAATAGGCACTCTACGTCTAAGACTCCCCAAAGTAGACACATCCATCTTCCTCCAATGGTGATTAAACCAAGGGTATGGAAACCAAAGCTCTGATACCAATTGAAAGATCAAGAAGATAGGTCTAGAGGGGGGGTGAATAGACACTTAATCATGCAAAGGTGCAGTTTTTAGTTTTCTTGGTATTTAGGAAGATTTTGGCACTAGTTAAGATCCAATCAATACTTTCTACACATGCATATCTAGAGATAAGGCAGCGGAAATAATGCAACATGCAAGTGTGCAGAAAGTAAAGAGGGTAGAGATAGGAAGATCAAACACAATGAAGGCACGGTGGTTTTTGGCATGGTTCCAATAGATGGTGCTATCGTACATCGACGTTGATGGAGACTTCAACCCGTAGAGGGTAACGGCTGCGCGAGTACACGAAGGGCTCCACCCATGAAGGGTCCACGAAGAAGCAACCTTGTCTATTCCACCATGGCTTACGCCCACGAAGGACTAGCCTCACTCATGTAGATCTTCATGAAGTAGGCGATCTCCTTGCCCTTACAAACTCCTTGGTTCAACTCCACATGATCTTAGAGGCACCCAAGTGACACCTAACCAATCTAGGAGACACCACTCTCCAAAAGGTAATAGATGGTGTTGTTGATGATGAACTCTTTGCTCTTGTGCTTCAAAAGATAGTCTCCTCAACACTCAATCACTCTCTCACAGATTTGGCTTGGGTAGGAGAAGGATTGGAATGGAAAGCAACTTGGGGAGGCTAGAAATCAAGGTTCAAATACTAGGATTGGAATGACTTGATCTCAACACATGAGTAGGTGGTTCTGTCTCAGAAAATGAATGGTGGAAGTGTAGTTTCATTCTGATGGCTCTCTTAGAGAGTAGATGGTGGTGGAGGGGTATAAATAGGTAGCACCAAAAATCCAACCGTTACCACCTTTTAGCATAACTCGGTGACACCGAAGCAAAATCTTGGTGAAACCGACCTGTGTAAAAGATTCGAATGTTAGGCATTTCGGTGAGACCGATCTATACAACTCAGTAGCTCCGATATGCGATGACCTAAGCAAGACACAGTTTTGGTAATTCCGATCAAACCAACTCGGTGACTCCAAAATGGAATGGAAGGGTTACAGAAACTTGGTCGGTGCAACTCGGTGAGACCGATCGTCATCTCGGTGGAACCGAGTTTCTAGGGTTTTGTTGTGGCTCTGTCTAAGTAAAAATCGGTGGGTCCGGGTGTGTAGGTTTCGGTGGGACCGAGTTTGACATCTAGGGTTTGGACAGATTTGAATGTGGGAAAGTGGTTGAGGGTTTTCGGAGCAATATCTTCAAGCACTTGAGCAACTAAGTCATGATCAAAACCTCATCCCCTTTTAATAGTATTGGCTTTCCTATGGACTCAATGTGATCTTGGATCACTTAACCAAAAATGAAGAGTCTTGGAGCTTCTTGATAATATATATGTTTCCATAGCATTTTGAGGGATCCACATCCACATATCCTTGCCATGCCAATGCTGAACTTTTCCTGAAATATACTAGATAAAAGTGTTAGTCCAACAACATGTATGTTGACATGAATTACCAAAACCACCAAGGGAGCAAATGTGCTTTAAAGGAGGGAATGAAAGGGGAAGGATATGAATTAGACTGGTGATGAACTTCTCCAATTTGTCCTTTTGGGCTCACTCCTGGAAACTCTTGTGATGGGGCCATGGTTGGCTCACCATGTGAAGCTGCTACATCTTCTGGTCGAATGACGACCGTGCAGAGCTCCTACACTTCTCTTCGTCGACTCCTTCAATTCCTCCTGGCTGCTGTGCCAAAAAGGAGGTAGGTTTGTCTCAGCCTGCCGTTCACATATCCTTCCTCCTGCGACCTTCCCGGGTGATGTTGTGGCCTATGTATCATGCAAAGTGGTTTCGTCCCCAGCGACGGTGGCCTTTGGCTAGCGCTGATGCCTTTTGCTTGGACCAAATTGCATTGTAAGTTTGTGATCTAGGGTCCTCTATGTATGCAAGGACTAATCTGTAATTTGAATTTTTATTGGGTCCTTGTATAAGTTGTGCTCTGTCCAAAAGGACCCTTCTCGTGTTAAAAAATCATGCAAACGTGGTCCGATGGGAAGCTCCAGAGCCTGTATTCACTCAGTCGGGCTCTACCTGACCACATAGGCAAGCAAGCTAAAATTGATGCAGGTAACCAACCACGTTCATAATATCTCTTATTCCCAGTTCTTTTTGAGCCACTAATACATCTCTAACGTATCTATAATGTTTGATTGTTTCATGCTATTATATTACCAATCGTATATGCTTTATACATCATTTTATATCATTTTTGGGAACAAACCTATTAACCCAGTGCCAAGTGCCATGGTCTGTTTTCTGCTTGTTTTTGGTTTTACAGAAAATCCCTACCAAACGGAGTCCAAATGCTATGAAACTTTTTGACGATTTTTTCTGGACAAGGAGGGACCCTAGAAGCTTCGGGGGAGGACTAGAAGCCAAACGAGGAGACGACAAGACAACATGGCCCGCCCAGGGGGTTAGGCGCACCCTGATGTCTTGTGGGCCCCTCGTGGCTCCGTCTGATCTAATTCCAATGCTATAAATTCCCAAATATTCCAAAACCCCCAGAGTGAGACCCAAAACAATTATTTCGCCGCCGCAAGCCTCTGTTCTTCCGTGATCCCATCTGGAGGCCTCCGTTGGTACTCTGCCGGAGGGGGAATCGATCACGGGGGGTTTCTACATCAACCTTGTTGCACCTCCAATGATGTGTGAGTAATTCCCACAGGACCTACGTGTCCATAGTGATTAGCTAGATGGCTTTCTCTCTTTCTCTTTGATCTTCAATACAATGTTCTCCTCGGAGTTCTATTCGATGTAATCTTCTTTTGTGGTGTGTTTGTTGGGATCCAATGAATCGTGGGTTTATGATCAGATTATTCATTGAAGTAATTGAGTCTTTCCTGAACTTTATTATGTGTGATTGTTATAGCTATGTAATGCTTTTCGATCTATGAGTTTTCTTTGGCCAAGTTGACGATTAGATCTTCAGTGGAAGTGGTGCATAGTAGTAGGTTCAATCTTGCGGTGTCCTCACCTCGTGACAGAAGGGGTAGAGAGGCACGTACTTGTATTGTTGCTACTAAGGGTAAAATGACGGGGTTCGATCATATTGATTAGTCTTATTTTGTCTACATTATGTCATCATGCTTCAAGCATTACTGATGCGGAGCATCCTACGGACATCACCATGTTAAGAGTCCGTATGGCAAGTGACACGTGCCACATCTACTTCACATACCTAAAGGTGAATCATCTCCTTTTGAAAGCACATCTGCTCCCTTGGTGGTTTTGGTAATTCATAACAACATATATCTCATTGAACTAATGTCCATTCAAGTTAAAGATTTCAGGATGTTCAATGATTGGCATGGCATGGACTAGAGATGTGGACCCCTCAAAATGCTAAGGACAAGGATTGGCAAAAGATCAAGACTCTACATTTTTGGTTTAGTGATCCAAGATCACATTGAGTCCATAGGAAAGCCAATACTATTAAAAGGGGATGAGGTGTTGCTTAATGGTCTTTTTGCTCAAGTGCTTAGTGACAGTACTCCTAATCCCTCAACCACTCTCTCTATCCAAATATGTCCAAAACCCACATTCCAACTCGGCCCCACCAAAATTTCCTATCCGGAGCCACCGAGTTCACCTAGACTTAGCCACTGCCAAAACCCTAACAAATCGGATCCACCGATATGGATCTCGGTCCCACCGAGATGGCCTTGCCAACTCTCTGTGATCGTTTGCACCTACTCCGGTCTCACCGAGTTTTGCAAATCGGTTTCACCGAGATGGCTTGCCAAGTCTCTGTTGCCTTATTGCTTCACTTCGGTCCTATCGAGTTGATGCAATCGGTGCCACCGAGATGAGGTTTTCCCTAGCCATTGCACTTCGGTCCATCTGAGTTGTTCCTATCGGTCCCACCGAGATTCCTAATGTTCAGATCTTTTACACAGTTCGGTGCTACCGAGATTATGGTTTTGGTGCCACCGAGTTGGGTCAAAAGTGTGTAACGGTTGGATTTTGTGTGGAGGCTATATATACCCCTCCACCACTTCCTTCTCAAGAGACAGAGCCATCAGAACGTGCCTACACTTCTACTACACATTTTCTGAGAGAGAACCACATACTCATGTGTTGAGATCAAGCTATTCCATTCCTACCATTTGAACCTTGATTTCTAGCCTTTCCCAAGTTGCTTTCCACTCAAATCCTTCTTCCACCATAGCCAAATCTGTGAGGAGTTGTTTGAGTGTTGGGAAGACTATCATTTGAAGCACAAGAGCAAGGAGTTCATCAACAACACACCGTCTATTACCTTTTGGAGAGTGGTGTCTCCTAGATTGGTTAGGTGTTATTTGGGAGCCTCCGACATGATGTGGAGTTGAACCAATGAGTTTGTAAGGGCAAGGAGATCGCCTACTTCGTGAAGATCTACCCTGAGTGAGGCTAGTCCTTCATGGACGTAAGCCATGATGGAATAGACAAGGTTGCTTCTTCGTGGACCCTTCATGGGTGGAGCCCTCCGTGGACTCGCGCAGCCGTTACCCTTCGTGGGTTGAAGTCTCCATCAACGTGGACGTACGATAGCACCACCTATCGGAACCACGCCAAAAACCATCGTGTCTTCATTGCGTTTGAAATCTCCAATCCCCTCCTTTACTTACATATGCAATTGTTTACTTTCCGCTGCTATACTCTTAGAATTGCATGTGTAGGGTGATGTTTGACTAGTGTTCTTGCTAAAATCTGCCCACAACTAAAATTGGGAAAAGGTTAGGTTTTTATTTGGTCAAGTAGTCTAATCACCCCCTCCCCTCTAGACATACTTTCGATCCTACAAGTGGTATCAGAGCTTTGGTCTCCGTAAGCCTTGATTTCCATTGCTTTGGTAATCATAGCCTTGGTTTCACAACCTAGGAGAGTATGGCATCTAGTGAGGGTAACTATCACCGTAGAGGTCCATATTTTGATGGTACAAACTTTGATAGTTGGAAACATAAGATGAAAATGCATATTCTTGGTCATAACCCCACCGTTTGGGCTGTTGTTCGTGTTGGCTTGCAAGGTGACTTCTTTGAGGATGGCAAGGAACCGTATCGTGAAGCAACCCCGAAAGAATTGAAGATGTTGCAATACAATGCTCAAGCTTGTGACATTCTATTCAACGGTTTGTGTCCCGAAGAATTCAACAAAATTAGCCGCCTCGAGAATGCAAAGGAAATTTGGGATACTTTGGTTGATATGCATGACGGTACCGAGTCCATCAAGGAATCTAAGTTGGATGTGCTTCAAAGTCAACTTGACAAGTTCAAGATGAAGGATGGTGAAGGAGTTGTTGAGATGTACTCTAGGCTTGCTCTCATCACAAATGAGATTGCCGGCTTAGGAAGTGAAGAGATGACCGACAAATTCATCATCAAGAAGATACTTAGAGCTTTGGATGGAAAATATGATACTGTTTGCACATTGATTCAAATGATACCAAATTACAAAGATCTCAAGCCCACGGAAGTCATTGGAAGGATTGTTGCTCATGAAATGTCACTCAAGGACAAAGAGGAGCTACACAACAAATCAAGTGGTGCTTACAAAGCCTCAACCGATGCTCCAACAACTCCAAGTGACAAGCTAGTATCCAATGAAGAGATAAGCCTAATGGTGAAAAGGTTCAACAAGTTCTACAAGAACAAAGGGAAAGAAAGAAGCTCTAGCTCAAGACACTATGGGAGAAGATCATCAAGTCGTGACCGTAATTGCTACAATTGTGGAAAGCCCGGACACTACTCCAATGAGTGTACGGCTCCCTACAAGAAAAGAGACGAATCACCGAGAGGAAGACATAGAAGAGATGAATCACCTCATAAGGAGAGAAGGAGTAGAGATGATCGTTATGAACGAAGACACTCTCGAAGAAGCAAGGATTCGGAGAGGAAGGACAAGTCATCCAAGAGCTACACAAGAAGAAGACATCAAGCTCATGTTGGTGAATGGGTTTCCGGCTCCAACTCCGATAACTACTCCGAGAGAAGTTATCACTCCAACTCCGACTATAGTCAAGATGAAGGTGTTGCTGGACTTGCACTTGTGTCATCCAACTCCTATGATCTATTTGACTCACCAAATGAAGGAATTCGAAGATGCTTCATGGCAAAAGGCCCCAAGGTATCACACCCCGAGTATCTTGATTTCAATAGTGATGAAGATGATTTGCTTGGTGATGATGATTCACTTGTTGATAAGGATAGTGATGTGAGCTATAATGAAAATGCTAGTAATCATGATAGTCAAGAGGAAACGAGTAACAATGCTATGAAGGAGATTGAGCGTCTAACTAAAGAACTAAATGCTCTTAAGTTAGCTCATGAAACAACTTAAGAGGATCATAAAGAACTTGTAAGAACTCATGAGAAGCTATGCTTCGAGAAGCTAAATTTAGAGCAAGAGCATGAGTTTCTTAAAGCTATCAATGACGATCTTCGAAAGAAGAGTTCTTCATATCTTGCCAAACGTTTACTTTTGTCTACCTTTATGCCACAAGTTAAACCTAAGCAAACTAGCAACAAGGGTAAAAAGGGTTCTACCTCTAGTAGTAACAATAACAATGCTAAATCCAATGTTGTTGCTTCTAGTAGTTCTATTGATTCCACTAATGATTCTCTTAGCCAAGTTACACTTGAGCAAGAAAATATGCTATTGAAAGGGATTATAGAAAAAGGTGTCTACAAGAGTCTTGTCGGGAGTAAGCAATTTGAGGAAATTGTACGCAAGCAAGGAAGGCACCGGAAGAACCAAGGTGTTGGTTTTGAATGAAAGTTCAATGACAATGGAGTTGAGTGGGAAGAAGATCAATACCCCAAGACGAAGTTTGTTCCTCAACAAGAGAAGTATGATCCTACTTCCTTTAAGGGAACACAAGCTCAAGAAGATCTTCTGCCACAAGACCACAAGCTAAAAGGCAAGGACAAGCTTCAAGAAGAGATTGATTCATTTGAAGAAGCTCCTCAAGCCATGGTCAAGTGGGTTCCCAAAACTTCATCAAGTTCTACTTCATCAAGTGCTACTACAACTCCAAGGATTCCCGTCAAATTGATGTGGGTCCAAAAGAAGAAGAACTAGAGAGTTCTTGAGGGTGACTCCGCCAACAAACTTCACTCATATTCTTTATGGCAAGAACTTGTGCAACCAACTTCCACATTTTGCACTAGTTCATGGAGTCACAAACCCTCTTGTTGGTAAGGCAAGGGACAAGGTATTCAATGCATTCATGGACATCATCCTATGTGTATTTCACTCTATGTCTATGAATATCCTTGTATGTTCCTTGTGTGGGACTAACCCATGTAGGTATTGAAAGCACAAAACTCCAAAGGATTGCTCCCAACTCTTGATGGTCTACATCAACATTGAGCATCCACATCTTCAACATCTACATGAAGTCATCATCGACAAAACCCAAGGTTAGTTCATCCCTCTTAGGGGGGATATCACATCTAGGGGGAGCTTTGCTCTAAACAATTGAGCTAAAGCAACTCTAATGGTGTGAACACATCAATGCTTTATGTAAAAGTGGCAACCCCACTTGTGCTTAAACGATGAGTATGACCTATGATCAAATGTTCTCATTTGGCTCCTAAGTCAATATACTCATATATAGATGACCTAGTCATCGCCATTGCTTGATAGATGCTAGAATTGGTTGTGCACGTTTGACACATATTTCATTTGCTATCTTATTGTGTGAGCATGTTGATTTGCATGTTTTCATCATTCGAGGACATCCATTTGTTGTTTTGATTATCTTGGTTTTTCTGGCCAAGTGGATGTACAAGAATGCCTAAGTACCTTCTCTAGATATCTATGCTTTCTTGTCTCAAATTCTATTCTTGCTGCATCACAAAAATTGAACAAGTCATTTTCGGACCCTCCGGGTGAGGAGCACTCGGAGCCACCGATCTGAAAGGGCTGAATCTCCAAAACCTTCTATCTGATTTCGGCCGAACCAATTCACTCAAACTCGGTCCAACCGAAACCACTTAGATTGATCTAGGTTTTCCATCTCGGTGCAACCGAGTTGAACCACTTCGGAGCCACCGATGTGCTAATCTGCGTGCAGTTACACATATCGGTGCCACTGAGTTGTCCAACTTCGAGCCACCGACAGCGTACGGGTATATATATCGCGCGGGCTCGAACGGTTGAAATTTCTCGACTCTTTCGCTCCCGCACCCCGTTGCTGCCGTCGCCCTCGTCTCCGGACTTTGTCGTCGTCTCCAGCGCGCCCTTGCCGCCGGATTCCGTCGCCGTGAACAGCAATCTGCCCCGCCGTTGCCGCCGTAGAGAATCTCCACCGAGTTAGGGTGAGATTCGATCCCTCTCGTGCTCCATTTTTCTGATTCAATGCACGATAGGATTGCCATTATTCTTGCCATAGATTGCAATGTTTATTCCACCAGAAGAATTCCGTAGATTAGATTCGAGCTAAAATTTAGGTTTAAGTTTCTGCCGAACGCATCTCGGTCCCACCGATTTGGCCTCAGGCCATAGCACTAGTATGTCTCGGTGCCACCGAGTTGTATGAATCGGTGAGACCGAAAGTAAAGTCTCAGTGAAACCCTAGCATCTCGGAGACACCGAAACCCATCTTGGTCTGACCAAAATGGAGTGCAAGGTTTCTGTAGAGTGCTTCGGTATCACCGAGATGATCAACTCGGTCTATCCGAAATGCCTTCTGTGAAAACTTGAAACTAAGAATTGAACTCAATTTTCATGAAAAACTTCTGCTTTTTGTGATGACTCATCTACTCTGCCCATACCCATCTATTCACATGGTCAGCTTAGCAAGATGTCAGATGATAGCGACAGCCAGAACAGGTCAGAGCAGCATGCAGAACTCAGTGAAGGATCTAGCCCTGCTGAAAGTTTCTATGAGGGAGAGAGGAGCTCTCCAGATCTTCCTAAGGCTGCAACTAGAACAAGGAAGAAGAGAACCTCAGACAGTGAGGATGAAGATTTTGTTGCTAGTGAAGCAGCAACAAAGAAGAAGAGAGTGGTGCTTGCTAAGGAGTATAGCTCCAAGCCTACTTCTGTCAAAGAGAGAACTGCTGTGAGGAAAGTTCCTAAGCAAACAATGCAATTCACACTTGAAGAGCCAAGTGACACAGAACCAGCTGCAGGAGCAAAGAAGAAGAGAGCTAGGAAGACTACAGCTCATGTGCTTGGAAGACCCTCCATGAGGAATGATTCAGAGGAGGAGGAAGAGCCAGCAGCTAATGCACCCCCCAGCAAAAGCTCATAAGCTCATGTCAGATGCAATCAGGACTGCTGCCCCCACCAAGTCCAAACCAAAGGCTCCAGCACCCAAGAGGTCTACAAGGAATATTTGTGCTGCTGAGAAGAACAAGGCCCCAGTGCCTGAGGCAAATGTTGATGAAGAGCCACTAGTGCTCAGGAAATTGAAACCCAAGATTCCAGACCATGATGATGCACACCCAGTTGCAGAAAATATGATGCTAAGGAAAGACAAAGGACTGCGTCAGTGGAGACTGTCAGATCCTTATGCTGCAAGGAGGAAAACAACATGTGACTATCGCTTTCACACACGAGAACAGCACGACTTTTATGAAACCGTTCTGTTGGATAAGAAGCCCATTGTTAGTGACATGAGATGGGTGGATTGGGAATACATTGATGAAAATGAGGATTATTTCCCCCATGTTCATGAGAGCTTCAGGATTGCAGGTGTAGATGACTTTGTTGGACAGAAGTTGACGAAGTGGAATGATGAAATGGTCATGCAATTCTACTCTATAGCTCATTTCTATCCAGATGGCCGAATTGTGTGGATGACTGAGGGTATCAGGTACTAGTCAACCATCTCTGAGTGGGCAAGTCTTCTTGGTGCTCCCAAGGAAGAGGATGATGACTATGATATCTATGCCAAGCTCAAGATGGATCACAACTCCATGGCCAACATGTACACAGTAATACCCCAGAAGGACATCGAGACACATAAGCTTGGATCAGTGAAGCATCTGCTGTCAGGACTGGCCACCACTAACACTATCTTGCGGTATACTCTATTACCCAAGTCAGGCGATGATAAGATGATTCGTGGCCACTCCATCAACTTGCTGCAATTGTTTGACACACCTCAGAAATTTAAGGTGATGAGTTTGATTGTGGAAACTATCAAGAGGACTGCAGCTGATCAGAAGAGATCGTGCGGATATGCTCCACACATCCAGATGTTGATCAATTCCAAGGTTGGAACCAATACTTATCTTCTTGATCGTGAGCATCTGCCACTGCGTCCAGAGTTTGAGGATAATGTTATCATGATGGATCCTTCACATCCCACTTCTGCTCAAGCCCAACAGAAGATTTGTCGGGGATATAACTCCACGATATGACCCGGCTCATGACGTTAAGTCGCCATGGACTTAAGTCATCTCTGACGTTAAGTCATCTCTGGACTTAAGTCATCCCTGACGTTAAGCCGCCCTGAGACTTGGTCAATTCTGGAGATGAGTCCTGAAGATGAGTCCTGAAGATGAGCCCCGAAGATGAGACCCGGCCTGCTACAGTGCCAGGAAGTTAACCCGGCTGCTACAGTGCCAGGATGTTAACCCGGCCCGCTACAGTGCCAGGAAGTTAACCTGGCATGCTACAGTGCCAGGCCTGAAGTTAACCCGGCCTGCTACAGTGACCCGGGCGAGGAGTCAAAATACAAGATGGAGACCCTTTAACTTGGAAAATACGGATGACTTAGAGTAGGACTCCAATCACGGGTATAACCCGGAATCTCATGTAAACCGCCCCTTCAACTTATATAAGGAGGGGCAGGGCACCCCAAGGGGGACAAGTTTTTAGAGGTCAAGATTGACAGTTACGTCTCGAGACAGACGTTTTGATAGCTCTCGAGACAGAGTCAGGGAAACAACACCCTTGTAATCAAAACTATGATCATCAATATCAATCAAGCAGGACGTAGGCTTTTACCTCCACCGTGAGGGGCCGAACCTGGGTAAAACTCGCGTCTTCTCGATTCCGATCAACCCCGTTCAAGCTACCACTTAGCTGCGATGTCCTCACCACTGAGTCCTTTCATGAGGACATCTGCCGTGACAAAACCACGACAAGATTCGAGAAGCCAAAGAAGCCAAAGCAGCCAAGGAGGCAACAGCTCCCAATGCTCTAGTTGCAAATCTCAAGTCCAAGTCTGACCAAATGACATATCTGCTAGAAGCCACCCTGAGGATTGAGCGAAGTCTGGCCAACCTCACCCAACACCAGGCTAGCTTAGAGCGGATAATCGAGACAAAGTTTCATGATCTAGATGTAAAGGTCACTGAGATCCAGACTACAGTGGAGAAGCTGCAGAGCGATGTTGATGCTGTCAGGACAGCCCCTTCTGATGATAGTGGAGATGACAGACCTACCACTGAGAGATTTCAGACTGTGCCCAGAGCAGCCAGATCTGCTGTAGTGCCAGTTGTGGATCCGAGGACCACAGTCTCTGCACCTCCTGCTGCTGTTACAGTGCCACCTCCGGTCTTCACTCCACCAGCCCAGCAGACATCAGCAGAAGCCTTCGCGGACGCTCTTCTTTCGATGCCATCTACGCACACCGGAGCTGCCAGCAGGAGATCACCTTCAGGAGCTTCCGAGGGACGTGCTTAGAGAGCTGCATTAGTCTTATACCTATTCAATCTTTTTGGTACTTGTTGCCAAAGGGGGAGAATTTGTATAGATCTTAGCTTCGAGAGAGAGAGTTTCGCTTTGCTTTGCCCATTAGATTTCTCCCGAGTTCTTTTGCTACTATTTTGTTTGGTACTTTGTTTGATGTGTGTGCTTGATACTATGTCTGTGAGTACTATGATTCGTTATGATTGTGAGCTACTTCATGTGATTGATCATACTATGCTTCTTGTGATGACCAATGCTTATCTTTATCATTATTTTGTATGATCACTTACTTGCGTTGGTGATGCGTGCTTACCATTTCACTCATATCATTTTGCGCGCTCCACCAAGATGTATGTGACATGGAAGAGTGACCCATGAGCCTAATCGATTGTGCATTTGCATTCAAACGCAAATTTTCAATAATGCACAAATTTAGGGGGAGCTCTTGCTTATCACATACTTCTCAAAGCAATGACGTATTCCATTCATTTAATTAGTTGTCGAAGCTTTGATCTATATGTTGTCATCAATTACCAAAAAGGGGGAGATTGAAAGCACATTTCCTCCCTTGGTGGTTTTGGTAATTCATAACAACATATATCTCATTGAACTAATGTCCATTCAAGTTAAAGATTTCAGGATGTTCAATGATTGGCATGGCATGGACTAGAGATGTGGACCCCTCAAAATGCTAAGGACAAGGATTGGCAAAAGATCAAGACTCTACATTTTTGGTTTAGTGATCCAAGATCACATTGAGTCCATAGGAAAGCCAATACTATTAAAAGGGGATGAGGTGTTGCTTAATGGTCTTTTTGCTCAAGTGCTTAGTGACAGTACTCCTAATCCCTCAACCACTCTCTCTATCCAAATATGTCCAAAACCCACATTCCAACTCAGCCCCACCGAAATTTCCTATCCGGAGCCACCGAGTTCACCTAGACTTAGCCACTGCCAAAACCCTAACAAATCGGATCCACCGATATGGATCTCGGTCCCACCGAGATGGCCTTGCCAACTCTCTGTGATCATTTGCACCTACTTCGGCACCGAGTTTTGCAAATCGGTCTCACTGAGATGGCTTGCCAAGTCTCTGTTGCCTTATTGCTTCACTTCGGTCCTATCGAGTTGATGCAATCGGTGCCACCGAGATGAGGTTTGCCCTAGCCATTGCACTTCGGTCCATCCGAGTTGTTCCTATCGGTCCCACCGAGATTCCTAACGTTCATATCTTTTACACAGTTCGGTGCTACCGAGATTATGGTTTCGGTGCCACCGAGTTGGGTCAAAAGTGTGTAACGGTTGAATTTTGTGTGGAGGCTATATATACCCCTCCACCACTTCCTTCTCAAGAGAGAGAGCCATTAGAACGTGCCTACACTTCTACTACACATTTTCTGAGAGAGAACCACCTACTCATGTGTTGAGATCAAGCTATTCCATTCCTACCATTTGAACCTTGATTTCTAGCCTTTCCCAAGTTGCTTTCCACTCAAATCCTTCTTCCACCATAGCCAAATCTGTGAGGAGTTGTTTGAGTGTTGGGAAGACTATCATTTGAAGCACAAGAGCAAGGAGTTCATCAACAACACACCGTCTATTACCTTTTGGAGAGTGGTGTCTCCTAGAATGGTTAGGTGTTACTGGGGAGCCTCCGACATGATGTGGAGTTGAACCAAGGAGTTTGTAAGGGCAAGGAGATCGCCTACTTCGTGAAGATCTACCCCGATTGAGGCTAGTCCTTCGTGGACGTAAGCCATGGTGGAATAGACAAGGTTGCTTCTTCGTGGACCCTTCGTGGGTGGAGCCCTCCGTGGACTCGCGCAGCCGTTACCCTTCGTGGGTTGAAGTCTCCATCAACGTGGACGTACGATAGCACCACCTATCGGAACCACGCCAAAAACCACCGTGTCTTCATTGCGTTTGAAATCTCCGATCCCCTCCTTTACTTACATATGCAATTGTTTACTTTCCGCTTCTATACTCTTAGAATTGCATGTGTAGGGTGATGCTTGACTAGTGTTCTTGCTAAAATCTGCCCACAACTAAAATTGGGAAAATGTTAGGTTTTTATTTGGTCAAGTAGTCTAATCACCCCCCCTCTAGACATACTTTCGATCCTACACCTTTACACGTGCTCACTTGACCCCTTAGAGGATGGTATACTACTTGACACTCCTCTCATGTGCATGCATAGATGCTATCGGAGCTTCACAAATAGCGAGGACGAGTTCATGTGGAAGAGAATGACTACATCATCCAAGAGGGAAGCTTGGAAGCGGAGAAGGAACCGTCAAGAAGAAGGCCGAGTTCCACCAACACCGATGGGAAGGCCACGAAGAAAACGAAGGCCGACAACATGAAGAATGCAGCAGCTCCCAGGCGACCCCGTGCGCACGGGCCTCCCCGACCCCGTGCCCACGGGACCCCAGAAAGGTTACTAGAATTGAATTCGCACACCCCGTGTGCACGGGCCGCCAGACCCTGTGCCCACGGTACAAGCCCGTGCGCACGGGCTAAGTTATCAGGTCGCTGGATACCCAGTGCACACGGGCTCCACTTACCCCGTGCACACGGGGCTGCCTGTGTGCAGCTATTGGGCTTTGCCCATGTATTCCCATTTTCCCCCTCCTTACCCCTTCATGCCTTGGACCTATATATACTCCTCCTCCTCCTCCATTTAGGGATAGCAAAGGATATGATATGATCTAGTTGAGCTTTGCTCCTTACCCCTACTCCCATGGAGATCAAGACCTCCATGTGAGAAGACCCCTAGTGGGTATCAAGACCCCTTCTAGGGAAGATCCATCTTGGATTCAAGACCTCATCTCCTCATAGGATTTGGATGAACTCTACCTCGTATCTTTGTTCCCTTTGTTGTTCTTGTACCTTGTGGATCTTTTGTGTTTGCTAGTCTAGTGGATGTGTGATGGGACTTGTTCTTGAGTGTTCCTCTTGTGATTTCCCCCATTTCCCCTCGTATTCTTCATGTTCTACCTTGAATGCCCCTCCAATTCATGAACATCAGGACAAATTGGGGCACTTTGGCCCGTGCCCTACAACATCTTGGTATCATGAGCCACATTGACACGAATTTGGAGCCCTACCCCTTTGTTTTTTAGCCTATTTTTGTTTGATTTCGTCCCGATTTGAAAATCCCCACCAAAAATAGCCATACCAATTTTTTTTTGTGATTTGTTGTTCCTAGTGCATTTTTGTTGGTTTCAGTCCATGGATCTGGTGTTTAGCAAGTAGATCCACCCGCTATTGCGTCCCCATAGCCTAATTTTTCTTTTTCCCCTTCGAATTTGGAGTTGAAATACCGAATTTTCCGCCACCCCCGTGCCCACGGACTCCAGACCCCATGCGCACAGCCCCCCAATAAGTTCCTGGACACCCTGTGCCCACAGTCCTGTCCCGTGTGCATGGGACCCCATGCCCACAGCCTTTTGACCCCGTGCGCACGGCCCCTACAGAGCAGCCGCCACCGCTTCACCGTTTTGCCCATAACTTCCACTCCCGAACTCCGATTTGGGTGTTCTTCGGCTCGTTGGAAAGCTATCGACGTGTCCGAGCTGCTCATCTTGGTTTTACCATCATTTGACTCCATCAAATTTTGTGCATTTTGTCATCTTTGCATAGGCCCTCCATCAAACTTCCGCACCACCACCCAAAACTTCCGCAACCTAACCCATTTTGGTTTCCCATTGCATTTGTGATTGTTTGAGTTGTGATTTGAGTCTCCTAAGGTGTTTCGGCTACTTATGGATGGTTACTTCTTTATCAACCACCGGTGACTTGTATCATTCCATCGACTACATCCACCACGAGCTTCTGCATTGACGATGGCCATCCATCCTTTGAGACCATTTTCAACGGGAAGCAAGGCCGGTTACCCCCGACTTCGTGAAAGGTTAAGTGTGATGAAGGTATCCATTTCGTCATAAACTTTTCCTTCCTTGCCATTACATCTTGATAGCCCCACCATCTTTGCGATTACCTTCATTACCTATTGAGACTAGCTATCCGAGTATTGCCGGGCTTCGTGAAAACTTTGCTCTCCTAGTGTTTGTGCAACACGAGCTTAGTCTTCGTTAGGCAATTTTGTATTGCTCATCCCTATAGTCGCACAAGCCCCATTATCCCATCGTGTGTGTTTCTTTATTGCCCTCCTCTATATTTTTGATCACTTGCTTTTCATTTTGAGTCCTTTGGATTGATTTCAACATTTACATATCTTGGACTTCAACTTGCTTGAATTTTGTGCCACTTGTACTAATCAAGCCACTCGATAAGCTTTACTTTGTAGGTGTGAGTGAACAAGTCTGGTACCAATTCCACTATTCTCTCATTTCACATTGAGTTACACGGGATACATCCTCAACTTTGGGAAAAGGTAGCTTGGTATTGTTTATCTCATTTCCTACTCACCTTTGCTCGAGTCTTGTGATGGATAGGCGAAGCACATCATCTCCGGTCTTCGACGTAAACAACAACATGAACCACTTTGGACCACAACAAGCAATGCGAGGTACCTTGTGTGACCGCATTGAGGGACTCACCTCCGACATCCGTCTCTATGAAGCAAGGAAAATGGACTACATCGACGACAAGTTGGACAAGCATATGGAGCACATACGACACATGTTGGCCAACCACAAGTCTTCTTCCTCTTCGTCATCTTCAAGGCCACGACGTGCAAGTCACAAATCATCGGAGGGAAAATCTGACGCAAGCACAATTCGACCACATCCTCATCTTTGAGACGACGCACACCATCAACTTCAAGGTCAAGCGCGGCAACGTCACCATCGACATGAAGATGCTCGAGATGCGTGCCACCAAGGAGAAGCTTCGATGCCACCCTCATGGCGACCAACTACAAGCAACGGTGACCCTTCCATCTTCGGAGGCACCACAAGGAAGATGGCTGAGCATGGGAAATTCCCTTCGGTCATGGAGATGAGCTATGAGGTGCCACATCATATGGGCCTCATACATGGAGATGGTGACGAGACGGTTGAGCATGGGATTCTCCCTTCAACCAAGGAGGCATATGGTGATGAGTTGAGCGACTTGTGCATCCATATTGAGAGTGAGAGTGACTTCACCACTAGCCCCATATATGATGAGATGCCCCAATTCCCATGTGAGGAGAGCCACCACCATCACCACTTGAGTGATTTGAGTGACTCCACCATATGTGACATTGAGTGCACCTACCTTGAGGGAGTGAGTGAGCCACCACCACATAGAGAGAGTGAGGTAGTTGATAGGTCATGTGAGGCCATTACGAGTTCTAACAACTTAACCTCTACCTCTATCGTGTCTTCTCATTTGGTGCTAGGCCCCATATACGACGACGCCCCCATCTTCGATGACTTCGTCCCTCCTATGGACAAGACGATGGCCATGGTGGACTATGATGCACCCCCACATGGTTCCATCACGATGATGATGACCATGAGTTGGTCCTTGCCACCTCACCTACACCACATGAGTGGAATGACAAAGGTAACATAGGTGAAGTTGATGCTCTTGTCCCACTAGTGGACATTGATTGCTTGCATGATGATGATCTCCCTATTGACATGTCTCATGCTCGTATGATTTCCCCATGCAATGATTTACCCATTTATGACGAGTTTGATGATTTCCATGTGGAGTCTATTAGTTATGATGCCATGTTGCATAGGATTTCTTGTGATAATTCTCTCGGTCACATCATATTTGACAATCCGCTTGACTTGTCATATGCTATGCAGGAGATCACTCATATGTCATATTTGCAATCTCATCGTAGTAACTATGCATATGCCATTAAAATAAACCCAATTTGCACATATGGAATAGATGACAAGCCCATGGTTATTGGCATTTGCTTTTATTGTGATGATATTGATATGCTCCCTTTGCCTCATTTCTCTCATATGCCATGCCATGACCACCTAGCTTTGGACATGCATTTTTTTCCATGTTGTCAATTTTCTCCATCTTATGCTTCCGCTATTGCACATGAGAAGACCCCCATAGTTTCCTCATACATATTAGGCGATTTCAACCCATCCTATGAATTGCATGATCCCAATAATTGTGTGCACAATATGTTACCCATGAATAAAAATGCTATTGTTGTGCCATATACATGCATGCTCAATTTGTGTCCCCATCATGTTATACATAACAACTATTCTTTCATGATGGATGACATGTTTCTCTACCGTGCCTCAAATTTCTTTGAGCATTGTTTATCTTGTGCTAACTTTCACGTGCACATACACATCATGATGGATGATGTGTACATTTACCATGCACACACTTTGTGTCTTTCTTGTGTAGGTACACATGACTCCTTGTCTGCCTCGCAAGCGCACGAGTTGATGAAATGAGCTCTAGAGAACAATGAAGACATGCGCCACCATGGAGTGCTTACCCTCCACCCACCCTGTAAGTGCATCAAGTGCCCCCCCCCCCCCCACTTAGTGGTTTTGGAGTATTGAAGACAAATAGATTAAGGGACTAATGTGTTTGTGAGTGTACACAGGTGAAATAGTCCCTGAAGACTTGGTTTAACCCATGGAAGTCGACCCCTAAAAATGTATTTCTTCAAGTGAAGAATTTGGTGCGGCCTTTGAAGAAATTGATGTGAAGACTTTGAAGCTTGAAGACTTTGTTTTCATAGTTTCTTTTTCTTCTTATTTTTAGCCATAGGAAAAACCGTGATGTTAAAGGGGGTCTAGGTGATATACATTTCACAATTCCAAAGTGATGCTCAAACCTATACACACTACAGCCGCTTCGAGTGAAGCCTTTGGAAATCTCCGGAACAACCGACGAATTTGCTAGCGACAGTGACGCAGTTCATATGGTCGCTGACGAATTAGGTCAGGCTGAGGAGTTAGGATTTCGCCGTGCGATCTGCCTATTGTGAGGAAATTGAGTGCCCCGACGAAATTGAGAGTTCCAATTTCCGACCGTTGCTGCGCCGTGTGCCAGCTGTCGAGTGGATCCTTATCCTGACAATGGTCATGTTTGAGAAGGGCATTTATGACAATTCATGTCGGGTTGCCCCTGGCTATAAATAGTCGCCCCCCACAACCACTAGTTGGTTGGCTGCTCTAGAGAGAGATTGACACTTGTCATTCGAGAGCAACCCTTCCTCTGACGACTTTGAGAGAACCCAAGTGAGAAAAAACCCAACCAGAGCCAAAGTGATTGAGCATCACTGAAGAAGTTGATCTATGTGATCCGACGCTTATTACCTTTGAAGACTGACATTCTTCCAGACGGTTAGGCATCATGTTCTGAGCACCCAAGAGTAATTGTGGCGTGCCGGTGAACAAGTCTGTGAAGGTTTTGGAAGTCTACCTTGAAGACTTACCACGAGTGATTGGGTTATGACCCACAAGTATAGGGGATCAATCATAGTCCTTTCGATAAGTAAGTGTGTCGAACCCAACGAGGAGTAGAAGGAAATGATAAGCGGTTTTCAGCAAGGTATTTTCTGCAAGCACTAAAATTATCGGTAACAAGTAGTTTGATAGCAAGATAATTTGTAACAAGTGACAAGTAGCAATAGTAACAAAGAGTGCAGTAAGGTGGCCCAATCCTTTTTGTAGCAAAGGACAAGCCGGAACGATCTCTTATAATAAGCAAAGAGTTCTCGAGGACACATGGGAATTTCATCTAGTCACTTTCATCATGTTTGTTTGATTCGCGTTCGCTACTTTGATAATTTGATATGTGGGTGGACCGGTGCTTGGGTGCTGTTCTTACTTGAACAAGCCTCCCACTTATGATTACCCCCTCTCGCAAGCATCCGCAACTACGAAAGAAGAATTAAGATAACTCTAACCATAGCATTAAACATATCGATCCAAATCAGCCCCTTACGGAATAGCGCATAACCTAGGGTTTAAGCTTCTGTCACTCTAGCAACCCATCATCTAATTACTACTCCACAATGCATTCCCTTAGGCCCAAAGATGGTGAAGTGTCATGTAGTCGACGTTTACATGACACCACTAAGAGAATCAACAACATACATATCATCAAAATATCGAATGAATACCAAATTCACATGATTACTTATGACAAGACTTCTCCCATGTCCTCGAGAACAAAAGTAACTACTCACAAATCATCTTCATGTCCAAGATCAGAGAGGTATTAAATAGCATATTGGATCTGAACATATAATCTTCCACCAAATAAACCAACTAGCATCAACTACAAGATGTAATCAACACTACTAGCAACCCACAGGTACCAATCTGAGGTTTTGAGACAAAGATTGAATACAAGAGATGAACTAGGGTTTGAGATGAGATGGTGCTGGTGAAGATGTTGATGAAGATTGGTCCTCCCACGATGAGAGGATCGTTGGTGATGTCGATGGCGACGATTTCCCCGGAGGGAAGTATCCCCGGCAGAATCGCTCCGCCGGAGAACAAAAGTGCTCCTGCCCAAGTTCCGCCTCGAGATGGCGGCGCACCGTCCCAAAAGTTTTCTCTATATTTTTTCTAGGGCAAATGGACTTATATACCAGAAAATGGGGGCCAGAGGCTGGTCAGGGGCCCCACGAGCCACCAGGGCGCGCCTGGGGGGATGGCGTGCCCTGGTGCCTCGTGGGCTCCTGGGTGGCCCCCTCTGGTATTTCTTTCTTCCATTATTTTTTATTTATTCCAAAATAAATCTCCGTGAAATTTCAGCTCATTTGGAGATGTGTAGAATAGGTATCTCTGACATAGCTTTTTCAGGTCCAGAATTCCAGCTGCCGGCAATCTCCCTCCTTGTGTAAATCTTGCATATTAAGAGAGAAAAGGCATTAGAATTGCTCCACAAAGTGTTATATTGATTAAAAACACTATAAATAACAGTAGCAAAACAAGATGCAAAATGGACATATCAACTCCCCCAAGCTTAGACCTCGCTTGTCCTCAAGCGAAAACCGATATCGATAATCATGTCCACATGTTTAGAGAGAGAGGTGTCGATAAAAACAAAATACGGACATAGTAGCATCATGATCATTATTACAACAACAATATTTATTATCATAAAACTTCTCATGAGCAAGTAACAATTCATCACAACAATGAAGTATAAGGCATAAACTTTCTTGAAAACTAACAAACTATGTTCTCAGTCAACAATGCAATTGCAATTCATCATATTTTCAGGAAGGGTCTCATGTAGGAGCTTTTTAGCAAGTCCACATACTCAACCATCATTTAGTCTTCTATGATTGCTTACACTCACATATATATGGAGCAAAAAGTTTCAGCCAGACACATAGAAAGATAGGGGCTTATGATTTTGCCTCCCAACTTATTCACCTCAAGGGTGATGTCAACAATAATAACTCATGATCACTCATATCCAACTGGATATATATGCCTAGATCTTTCCCCACCACATGATGCTTGCAAAAGAGAAAAATAAAAAGGAAGTAGAGGAGAACACTATTGACTCTTGCATAAAAAGTAAATACATAAAAGTAAAGGATAGGCCCTTCGCAGAGGGAAGCAGAGGTTGTCATGCGCTTTTTGTTGTTGGATGCACAAGCTCTTAATGTAAAGGAACATCACTTTATATTGCCCCTTGTGATAGCAACCTGTATTATGCAGTCCGTCGCTTTTATTTCTTTACCATCACAAGTTCGTACAAAGCTTATTTTCCCTTACAATAAAAGTTCAGACATATTTAGAGGCAATTTTTATTGCTTTTTGCACCGATGACAACTTACTTGAAGGATCTTATTCAATCTGTAGGTAGATATAGTGGACTCTCATGACATGAAACTGAGTTTAAGGGTTTTGGATGCACAAGTAGTATCTCTACTTGGTGCGGATTTTTGGCTAGCAAAGATATTGGGCAAGCACCACATGTTGGAGGATCTATGACAATATAACTTCTAGGTGAATATAAGCAAACATAATTCATTATGTTGTCTTCCTTGTCCAACGTCGACAATTTGACATAAAATACTTAATGGGGGCTCACAATCATAAAAGATGTCCAAGATAATATATTTGCATGTGAATCTTCTCTTCCCTATTAATTTTTTCATGAATTGCATCATTGACTAATGCCATGCTTGTTAACTTCCAATAAATTTTACCACTTATACTTTTCTTTATGTAATGTCATTACTTTCCATAAGATTAGCATATGATCTTTTTCATTATTTTCATTGCTAGGATTGAAACATAAAAGTAAAGAAGCAAAAACTCAAACTACTCTTTATTATATAACTTTCAACTCGATTACATAGATAGATAGATCACGAAACTAGCACTCGAAAATAGATCATACTAAACTTTTATTCAACTAGATCATGAAATAACTAAGGATCAAACTAAAAATAGGTGAAGATAATAAAAGTGATGGTGATACGATACCGAAGCACCTCCCCCAAGCTTGGCACAAGCCAAGGGGAGTGCCCATACCCATGTGCTCAAGTTGCCTTCTTCGGTGATGGTGGTGGTGATGAAGTGGTGGGCTTGTCCTCCATAACATTAATTAAGATCTCCTTTAAGCTTTGAATTTCTCGGAGCACATGATGTATCATCTCTGTATTCTTTTGGACTTCGGCCATGATATGTTTATTCTCTGGCCCCCAAGCATTCTTTCCTGCATCACTTTCACTTGGACGAGAGATATCCCAATTGGAAGGTATGTGCATACGAGGGGTATTTTCAACCCCATAATTGTGAACCAAATTATGAAAGTTGTTCCGATGTAACCTGTGTAAGGGCCTCCTAAGGGGAAACCCTTCTTGTACCTCTGGACTCCCATGGCTTGTAATGCTTCTCACAGCTTGATGTGGGTTTGGAATTGTGGCGACACCGGCAAGGGTGCCCCTCTCGGAGGCCGGAGGGTGGACCTCAAGCGAATCTACATCATCTTCTTCCATGGTAACCTCTCCTTCCCCCTCTCGCCTGAGCTCCATCTGCAGCAACCAAGCATTGTCCCCCACATTGTTTGAGGAAGAGGAAGACATGATGCCTGGCTTTGAGATCTGACAGAAAACAGCACGAAACAAGAACAGGGAGAAAACTTGCGATACGGTGGTCATAACATACGGGAGTATATATAAAGAATTTTTATCTTGCAAAACAAGTATTCCAGAAGAAAACGGAGTCGGGAAGGCTCACGAGGGGACCACGAGCCACCAGGGCGCGCCTGGGAGGGTGGCGCGCCCTGGTGCCTCGTGGGCACCAGGTGGGTCCCCTCGGCTATTTCTTATTTTTGTATTTTTTCTAATATTCCAAAACTAACAGAAAATATTTTTATGGAATTTTTGGAGTCGGTTTACTTACCGTATCACATACCTACCCCTTTTCAGGGTTCTGGAGCATTCCGGAAGGTCTCTCTTATGTATTCCTCCGGTGTAATTGTTTCAATAATATTAGTTTCAACATTAATGGGAGTCCCTGAAATATAGTGCTTAATTCTTTGCCCATTCACCACTCTCGGATTAGTGCCTTTGGAGTTGTTTATTTTGATGGCTCCGGAGCGATAAACTTCTTCGATGATATACGGTCCTTCCCATTTAGAGAGAAGTTTTCCTGCAAAGAATCTCAAACGAGAATTGTACAATAGAACTTGCTCACCCACTTTAAATTCACGTCTTTGAATTCTTCTATCATGCCATCTTTTAACTTTTTCTTTAAACAATTTGGCATTTTCATAAGCTTGGGTTCTCCTTTCATCTAATGAGCTAATATCAAATAACCTCTTTTCACCGGCAAGTTTAAAATCATAATTGAGTTCTTTAATTGCCCAATATGCTTTATGTTCTAACTCAAGAGGTAAATGACATGCTTTTCCATAAACCATTTTATAAGGAGACATACCCATAGGATTTTTATAAGCAGTTCTATAAGCCCATAATGCATCGTCAAGTTTCTTAGACCAATTCTTTCTAGATCTATTGACGGTTTTTTGCAAAATTAATTTTATTTCTATATTGCTCAATTCAACTTGACCACTAGTTTGAGGGTGATAGGGAGATGCAATTCTATGGTTGACATCATATTTAGCAAGCAATTTGCGAAATGCACCATGAATAAAATGTGAACCACCATCAGTCATTAAATATCTAGGGACTCCGAATCTTGGGAAAATAACTTCTTTAAGCATTTTAATAGAAGTGTTATGATCAACACTACTAGTTGGAATAGCTTCTACCCACTTAGTAACATAATCAACAGCAACTAAAATATGTGTATACCCATTGGATTTAGGAAAAGGTCCCATATAATCAAATCCCCAAACATCAAATGGTTCAATAGCAAGTGAATAATTCATAGGCATTTCCTGACGTCTACCAACATTACCAATTCTTTGACATTCATCACAAGATAAGACAAACTTACGAGCATCCTTGAAAAGAGTAGGCCAATAAAAACCAGATTGTAATACCTTATGTGCAGTTCTGTCTCCCGCATGGTGTCCTCCGTAAGCCTTGGAATGACACTTCTGTAGGATTTGTTCCTGTTCATGCTCAGGTATACAACGTCTAATAATACCATCTACTCCTTCTTTATAAAGATGTGGGTCATCCCAAAAGTAATGTCTGAAATCATAAAAGAACTTTTTCTTTTGTTGGTATGTGAAACTAGGTGGTATAAATTTAGCAACATTATAATTAGCATAGTCCACATACCATGGAGTATTACGAGAAGCATTTATGATAGCTAATTATTCATCAAGAAAATCATCATTAATAGGTAGTGGGTCATCAAGAACATTTTTCATTCTAGACAAATTATCTGCTACGGGATTCTCAGCTCCCTTTCTATCAATAATATGAAAGTCAAATTCTTGTAGCAATAGAACCCACCTAATGAGTCTAGGTTTAGCATATTTCTTTTCCATAAGATATTTAATAGAAGCATGATCGGTGTGAACAGTTACTTTAGAATCAACTATGTAAGATATGAATTTATCACATGCAAACACAACTGCTAGAAATTCTTTCTCAGTAGTAGCATAATTTCTTTGAGCACTGTCTAGGGTTTTACTAGCATAATGGATAACATTTAATTTCTTATCAACTCTCTGTCCTAGAACAACACCAACAGCATAATCACTAGCATCACACATAATTTCAAAAGGCAAGTTCCAATCAGGTGGTTGAACAATAGGTGCAGTGGTTAAGGCTTTCTTAAGTGTTTCAAAGGCTTCTACACAACCATCATCAAAAACAAATGGAACATCTTTTTGCAAAAGATTGGTAAGAGGCCTAGAAATTTTAGAGAAGTCTTTAATAAATCTCCTATAGAAACCAGCATGACCAAGGAAACTTCTTATACCTTTAATATCTTTAGGACATGGCATTTTCTCAATAGCATCAACCTTAGCTTTATCAACTTCAATACCTCTTTCAGAAATTTTATGCCCCAAGACAATGCCTTCATTCACCATAAAGTGGCACTTCTCCCAATTCAAGACAAGATTAGTTTCTTCACATCTCTGCAAAACTCGATCAAGGTTAGTTAAGCAATCATCAAAAGAAGTTCCGTAAACGGAGAAATCATCCATGAATACCTCAACAATCTTTTCACAAAAGTCAGAGAATATAGCGGTCATACATCTTTGAAAGGTAGCAGGTGCATTGCATAAACCAAAAGGCATACGTCTATAAGCATAAGTTCCAAAAGGACAAGTAAAGGTGGTTTTCTATTGGTCGGAATGTGATACAGGTATTTGAGAAAAACCAGAATAACCATCTAGGAAACAAAAGTGTGTATGCTTAGACAATCTTTCTAACATTTGATCAATAAAGGGTAAGGGGTAATGATCTTTTCTAGTGGCTGTGTTTAATTTTCTAAAATCAATTACCATCCTATAACCAGTTACAATTCTTTGTGGAATGAGTTCATTTTTATCATTAGGAACAACGGTAATACCTCCTTTCTTAGGGACACAATGAACGGGACTTACCCATCTACTATCAGCTATGGGATAGATTATACCTGCTTCCAGAAGCTTTAATATTTCAGTTCTTACCACCTCTTTCATCTTAGGATTTAATCGTCGTTGGTGGTCGACAACTGGTTTAGCATCAGGCTCCATATTAATTTTGTGCAGACATAGAGTGGGACTAATGCCCTTAAGATCATCAAGAGTATATCCAATAGCAGCTCGGTGCTTCCTTAGAGTTTTTAGTAATATCTTTTCTTCATGCTCTGAAAGGTTAGCACTGATAATAACGGGATATATCTTCTTTTCATCAAGGTAAGCATATTTCAATGTATCAGGCAATTGCTTCAATTCAAATACAGGATCACCCTTAGGTGGAGGAGGGCCTCCAAGAGTTTCAACAGGCAAATTGTGTTTAAGGATAGGTGGTTGATCAAAGAACATCTTATCTATTTCATTTCTTTCATTCATATGCATATCATTTTCATGGTATAGCAAATATTGTTCTAACGGATCAGTAGGAGGTACGGCAATAGAAGCAAGACCAATAATTTCATATTTACTAGGCAATTCCTTATCATGAGGTTGTCTACGAAACTTGGAGAAATTGAACTCATGAGACATACCACCAAAATCAACACTAATAGTTTCTTTAGCTCAATCAATCTTAGCATTAACAGTGTTCAAGAAAGGTCTACCAAATATAATGGGACAAAAATCATCTTGTGGAGAACCGAGGACTAGAAAATCAGTAGGGTATTTTATTTTTCCACACAAGACTTCAACATCTCTAACGATCCCAAGTCGTGTAATGGTATCTCTGTTTGCAAGCTTAATAGTAACATCAATGTCCTCTATTCCAACAGGTGCAATATCATTCATAATTTCTTGATATAAGGTGAACAGAATAGCACTCACACTAGCACCCAAATCACATAAGCTATGATAACAATGATCTCCTATTTTAACAGAGACAACAGGCATGCCTACTACAGGTCTGTTTTTATCTTTAGGATCTGGTTTAGCAATTCTAGCTGCTTCATCACAGAAGTAAATAACATGCCCATCTATATTATCGACCAAGAGATCTTTAACCATAGCAACATTAGGTTCAACTTTAATTTGTTTGGAGGGTCTAGGTGCTCTAATATTACTTCTGTTAACCATAGTTGAAACTTTAGCATGTTCCTTAATCCTATCAGGAAAAGGTGGTTTCTCAATATAAGCAGTAGGCACAACAGGATCAGCATGGTAAACAATTGTTTCTTCTTTAACACTAACAGGTTCTTCTTTTAATTCAATAGGTGGGTGATATTTAAACCACTTCTCCTTAGGGAGATCAACATGAGTAGCAAATAATTCACAAAAGGAGGCTACTATCTCAGAGTCAAGTCCATATTTAGTGCTAAACTTATGAAAAGCATCGGTAGCCATAAAAGATTTAACACAATCAAACTCAAGTATTATACCTGACTCATTACCTTTGTCGAGTTCCCAATCTTCAGACTTGTGTTTAATTCTTTCCAGAAGATCCCATCTGAATTCAATAGTTTTCTTCATAAAGGAGCCAGTCGAAGAAGAATCGAGCATGGTTTGATTATCATGAGAAAGCCGCGCATAAAAATTCTGTAAGATAATTTTTCTTGAGAGCTCATGATTGGGGCATGTATACATCATGTACTTAAGCCTCCCCCAAGCTTGAGCGATGCTTTCTCCTTCACGAGGCCAAAAATTATATATATAATTCCGATCACGATGAACCAAATGCATAGGATAAAATTTCTGATGGAATTCCAGTTTCAATCGGTTCCAGTCCCATGTATCATTATCATCACATAGCCTATACCATGTCAATGCCTTTACCTCCAAAGATAAAGGGAATAATTTCTTCTTAACTCCATCTCCGGATAAACCTGCAAGCTTAAACAATCCATAAATTTCATCCACATAGATCAGGTGCATATCAGGATGTACCGTTCCATCTCCTGCATAAGGATTAGCTAGCAGTTTCTCTACCATACCCGGAGGAATTTCATATGAAATATTTTCAGTAGGTGCAGTAGGTTGAGGAGCAACTATTTGTGTTTCCGGTCGAGGTGAAGATACCCCAAACAAACCCCTCAAAGGATTACTTTCCATAGTGACAAGTGATAGTAAATTTCAGCACGTAATATAAATGTTTCCTTACCAAATTCCACTCACCAAAGGCGCTTCACTCCCCGGCAACGGCGCCAGAAAAGAGTCTTGATGACCCACAAGTATAGGGGATCAATCGTAGTCCTTTCGATAAGTAAAAGTGTCAAACCCAACGAGGAGCAGAAGGAAATGATAAGCGATTTTCAGCAAGGTATTTTCTGCAAGCACTGAAATTATCGGTAACAAGTAGTTTGATAGCAAGATAATTTGTAACAAGTGACAAGTAGCAATAGTAACAAAGAGTGAAACAAGGTGGCCCAATCCTTTTTGTAGCAAAGGACAAGCCGGAATGATCTCTTATAATAACCAAAGCGTTCTCGAGGACACATGGGAATTTCATCTAGTCACGTTCATCATGTTGGTTTGATTCCCGTTCGCTACTTTGATAATTTGATATGTGGGTGGACCGGTGCTTGGGTGCTGTTCTTACTTGAACAAGCCTCCCACTTATGATTACCCCCTCTCGCAAGCATCCGCAACTACGAAAGAAGAATTAAGATAACTCTAACCATAGCATTAAACATATGGATCCAAATCAGCCCCTTACGGAATAGCGCATAAACTAGGGTTTAAGCTTCTGTCACTCTAGCAACCCACCATCTAATTACTACTCCACAATGCATTCCTTTAGTCCCAAAGATGGTGAAGTGTCATGTAGTCGACGTTCACATGACACCACTAAGAGAATCAACAACATACATATCATCAAAATATCGAACGAATACCAAATTCACATGATTACTTATGACAAGACTTATCCCATGTCCTCAAGAACAAAAGTAACTACTCACAAATCATCTTCAATTCCAAGATCAGAGAGGTATTAAATAGCATATTGGATCTGAACAAATAATCTTCCACCAAATAAACCAACTAGCATCAACTACAAGATGTAATCAACACTACTAGCAACCCACAGGTACCAATCTGAGGTTTTAAGACAAAGATTGAATACAAGAGATGAACTAGGGTTTGAGATGAGATGGTGCTGGTGAAGATGTTGATGAAGATTGGTCCTCCCACGATGAGAGGATCGTTGGTGATGTCGATGGCGATGATTTCCCCCTCCCGGAGGGAAGTATCCCCGGCAGAATCGCTCCGCCGGAGAACAAAAGTGCTCCTACCCAAGTTTCGCCTCGAGACGGCGGCGCATCGTCCCAAAAGTCTTCTCTATATTTTTGCTAGGATAAATGGACTTATATACCAGAAAATGGGGGCCAGAGGCTGGTCAGGGGCCCCACGAGCCACCAGGGCGCGCCTCTGGGGGGGGGGTGGCGCGCCCTGGTGCCTCGTGGGCTCCTGGGTGGCCCCCTCTGGTATTTCTTTCTTCCAGTATTTTTTATTTATTCCAAAATAAGTCTCCGTGAAATTTCAGCTCATTTGGAGATGTGCAGAATAGGTATCTCGGACATAGCTTTTCAGGTCCAGAATTCCAGATGCCGGCAATCTCCCTCCTTGTGTAAATCTTGCATATTAAGAGAGAAAAGGCATTAGAATTGCTCCACAAAGTGTTATATTGATTAAAACACTATAAATAACAGTAGCAAAACATGATGCAAAATGGACGTATCATTGGGCGAGGACTAAGTGACCTTAGCTCAAGAGGAATACGGTGAGGGCTAAGTGTTCTCTGAGGTAAAACTCAGCCGCCTCAACCAGACATGCAGTTGATGCAGCAACTGGAACTAGTCTACCAAATTGCTGTGTCTTCACCAAGCTTACCTGATTTCAAATTCCTCACCCTTTACCTTTACGCAATTCCGCTGCTGAAGAACTTGTGTCTTACTTTTCTGAAGAATTTGAACTGAAGACTTTCATCATGCTATTTTTCATTTCTTCAGTTCATCTTCCTCATGCATGTCTGCTTGTATGATTACATGTTCTTCACTTGTATGTATTTCATATGCATGCTACCTGTATATGTGTCGATCTAGTTTCGCCTCTGTTTCTATTTCGTCACTCTAATTTTCGTCAAAGTCTTCGGAGTTTGACGAATTTCTAAAAATCTCCCATTCACCCCCCCCCTCTGGGAGTAAACCTGCGCTTTCACACCCTCATCGTGCAATGACTTCGCGCATCTCTTCTACATGGCCCTCACATGGTTATGGGTTATTGTCCATTATATCCTTTGCCCATATTGCCATGTTCACTTTGCATGACATGCTCATTTCTATGCCTTTTCCATGCATTTGTGACCCATGCTTTGCATTATACATGATCCTTGATTCTCGTATTTGTATGTGTATTTGCAAACTTGGTGGAGATATTGCTAGTCATTGCCACGTTCCTTTAGTGCATTCCTCTAGCATGTTGCATCTTTGTGCTACTAGTTTGCATGCCATGATTGATATGCTTGTCTATGTTGCATCACCGATGATTCATACTTGCTCATTTCATGCGGTTGATGGCATCTATTTGCTATTGCAAATTGTCGCATTGCTCCATATGTTGCCTCCCTCATGCTAGATGATTTGCCATGTATTGAGTGCAACAAGGCTTTTAGTCTTGCTAATGAGATTGCACCAATAGCTTTCTCCCATATGTTTGGAACTTTTGCCATCTTTCATGTGAAGCATGTTTGTCTTCCTTCTTTGCACCATATGCCTAGTGCCATGAATATCGCCATTGTTGCATCATATCATTCATGCACTTTTGCTTCTAATGGTTATGTGCAAGAGACGAGAACCATCATGATGGATGATGTGTTTATCTACCATGCATGCACATACGTTCTTTGCCTTGTTGTGTGCATGTGTAGGATCCTTCGACATCGTGTCAACTTCCACTTCTCGTGATTTGACCATTCGAGCTCATGAGAGCGAGCCACTTTGGACCGACGAGCTTCTACACCGCATTTGCTACCACTTCAGCATTGTGAGGGACGCACAAGGACACGCTTTAGAGGTGACATCCTTCTTGAGCATGGATATTGTGGATCATACTTCATGTGTTGCTTGCACCATGACACATTGCACACATGTTAGAGATATTGCTTTCACTCATGATTGACACATTGCCATGTCTCATGACATATATACCTTGTGTGTTGCATCCAACTTGTGCATTACTTGCTCCTATCATATGTTTGGCTACAACAATGTCATTTCTTCACATATGCCATGCCCCATTGATTGCTACGTGCTTGTCTTGAATGATTCATATGCCTACCATAGACCTTTTGTTGAGCACTTTGTGCATGCTTTCTATGACCTTGAGGTAGATGCTTGTTCCCTTGTCATGCACATTAGCTACACTACCGCACATTTTCATGCTTGGCCCTATAGATTGCTATTGCTTCTTGCCTTTGTGCATGATGCCTTTGATTGTGCTCAATTGATATGCTTACATGACACGCCACACTTCTTTCTCACACCTTATGCTATGCATGATGACAACACTTGTTGGGTGACTCACCACTTGAATCCTTGGTTTTGCACTAACGCTAACCACATTTGTTTTTCCAAGTGTTTGTTGTCCTTGCTCCTTTTTAAGGAATCACAAGACGGTGCGACATTGGAGAGTGCCCATTTCGCGTTTTCAGATGATGAATGCTTGGTGATCGTCCACTTCTACACGGCGACGCCATCTCTTTCCCATGGTGATTTGGTTTTCGATCCGAGGACGGATCTTTCCCAAGGGGGAGGGGTTGATGCAGAGCATCCTACGGACATCACCATGTCAACAGTCCATTTGGCAAGTGACATGTGCCACATCTACTTCACATACCTAAAGGTGAATCATCTCCTTTACACGTGCTCACTTGACCCCTTCGAGGATGGTATACTACTTGACACTCCTCTCGTGTGCATGCATAGATGCTATTGGAGCTTCACACATAGCGAGGACGAGTTCATGCGGAAGAGAACGACTACATCATGCAAGAGGGAAGCTTGGAAGAGGAGAAGGAACCGTCAAGAAGAAGGCCAAGTTCCACCAACACCGACGGAAAGGCCACGAGGAAGACGGAGGCCGACAACACGAAGAATGCAGCAGCTCCCAGGCGACCCCGTGCGCACGGGCCTCCCCGACCCCATGCCCACGGGACCCCAGAAAGGCTACTGGAAGTGAACTTGCACAACCCGTGTGCACGGGCCTCCAGACCCCGTGCCCACGGTACAAGCCCGTGCGCATGGGCTAAGTTGTCAGGTCGCTGGATACCCCGTGCACACGGGCTCCTCTTACCCCGTGCACACGGGGCTGCCTATGTGCAGCTGTTGGGCTTTGCCCATGTATTCCCATTTTGCCCCTCCTTACCCCTTCATGCCTTGGACCTATATATACTCCTCCTCCTCCTCCATTTAGGGATAACAAAGGATATATGATATGATCTAGTTGAGCTTTGCTCCTTACCCCTACTCCAATGGAGATCAAGACCTCCATGTGAGAAGACCCCTAGTGGGTATCACGACCCCTTCTAGGGAAGATCCATCTTGGATTCAAGACCTCATCTCCTCATAGGATTTGGGAGGAACTCTGCCTTATATCTTTGTTCCCTTTGTTGTTCTTGTACCTTGTGGATCTTATGTGTTTGCTAGTCTAGTGGATGTGTGATTGGACTTGTTTTTGGGTGTTCCTCTTGTGATTTCCCCCGTTTCCCTCGTGTATTTCGTGTTCTACCTCGAATCCCCCTCCAATTCGTGAACATCGGGAGAAATCGGGGCACTTTGGCCCGTGCCCTGCAACAATTACTCTGTTTGTTATGAACTAAATACCTTAAGATGCATGCTGGATAGCGGTCGAGGGGTGGAGTAATAGTAGTAGATGCAGGCAGGAGTCGGTCTACTTGTCACAGATGAAACGCGTATGTACTGATCATGCCATGAATAACATCATAACTATGCGCTTTTCTATCAATTGCCCAACAGTAATTTGCTTACCCACCGTATGCTATGTTCTTGAGAGAGATGCCTCTAGTGAAAACTATGGCCCCCGGGTCCATTCACCATTTTTACTAAAACCCTAATTTACTTGCTGCAATTTATTTCCTTTTGCAATTTATATATCTATCACTATCAGAATTAATCCTTGCAATTAACGAGTACAAGGGGATTGACAACCCTCTTGCCCGTGTTGGGTGAAAGTATTTTGTTTGTGTGTGTGTAGGTACCGTCGACCTTTGTCTGTGTGAATCTTGGTTCGATAACCTTGGTTCTCTACTAAGGGATATACTATCCGCTACTATATTGCTTCACCCTTCCTCTTCGGTGAAAATCCCAACGCAGCTCACAAGTAGCAGAAAGAATTTCTGGCATCGTTGCCGGGGAGACTTCATCCAACAAAGCAAGATCCCTTCACACACATTATCATTTACTTGTTCTACTTTTTATTTTCTTTTATTAGTCTCGTAAAAAATCAAAAATACCAAAAATATATCGTGTGCTTTATTTGCTTGTTGCGATGGCTTGTTCTTCACTTGTTACTTGTACCCTCAAAAATAAAGTGCTCAATTTTAAACAAAGGGGAGGAGAAAGTTTAAAAGATGCTTGGTATAGGATTTGTGATGCTCAAAATAGATCCAGTCGTAAGCAATCCACCACTGTTCTTCTTCGCAATTTTTATGTAGGTGTTACTACTTGGTATAGATTTGTGCTTGACACTATTACTAGAGGAAATTTCCTAAGTAGTCACCCTATGGATGCTTTCAATGCCATGGGAAATCTAGTGGGATCACCACCTATCATTATTAATGAAACGACATTGACCTTGGAACATGTTATGCGAAGGTTAGAAATTTTTGAGAACAAAATGCCCGCTATTGAACATATTGAAAATCTTGATAAAAAGGTGCATAATCAAGTCACTAAATTTGACTCTTCGGTAGGAACCACTTTGAAACTATTAAAGGATAAAGAATAGATCTCCGAAAGAGTAGAACAAAGTCCCGCTAGAATTGATAAACTGGAAGAAATTATTAATAACTTGGGTTCAACTTTTTCTTCTGTTAAAACCATTGAGAGGACTCCTACAAATAAGAATTCTAGACTCATGTATGTTCCTAAAAACAAAGGTGCTTCATCTAGCAAAGAGAAATAAGATCTAAAAATGATTAGCTTGCACCCCAACTTCATTGAAATAATAAAGGAACCTATGATTGAAAACAAATTCCTCAATTTTGTTCCTAGGAGTGTCATTATTAGAAACATGTTTGCTAAAACTCCTAGGAAGTCTGGATGTGTAATTGAGGAATTGGATGTGAAAGATGATAATACTTGAAACTATGCATTATGCCTAGCTAGGGGCATTAAACAATAGCACTTGTTGGGAGGCAACCCAATTGTTATCTTTATTTTTCCTTTTTCCTTTTTGTGTGATGACATGATTATTGCTACTATAATGGTTGTGTTTTTATCTTTTAATTAGTGTTTGTGCCAAGTAAAGCCTTTGGGATGATTTAAATGATAGTAAAGTTGATGTTGTTTGAAAACAGAAAGTTTTGCGCCCAGTGCTGGAATTTCTATTCTGTACTATAATGTCAAAAAAATCTGAAATTTTTACACAGTATTGGGTTAAAAAAATTATGTTGTAATAATTTTTCAGAATTTTTGGAGTTACAGAAGTATGGATAAATATTTTGTCATTATGTATTGTCCTGTCTTAGACAAATTCTGATTTTATTGCATAATGTGCTTGTTTTGATGATGCTATGGATTATATCGGGGGGTATAAGTCATGGAGAAGTTAGAATACAGTAGATATTATGCAAGAAGAATTGTTAATCAATTTATAATAGTACCTAAAGTGGATGATTGATTTATTATACTAACGGATCTCACGAAGTTTCTGTTGAGTTTTGTGTGCTAAAGTTTTCAAGTTTTGGGTGAGATCACGATGAAGGAAGGAATAAGGAGCGGCAAGACCCTAGGCTTGGGGATGACCAAGGCACCCTAAGGTAATATTCAAGGAAGACCCAAGTGTCTAAGCTTGGGGATGCCCCGGATGGCATCCCCTCTTTCATCGACAATTCATCGGTATGTTAGTTGGAGCTATATTTTTATTCATCACATGATATGAGTTTTACTTGGAGCGTCTTGTACCATAGTTTTATTTTGCTTGCTTGTTAGTTTGCCACGATCATTGTTTGCTGGACACACCTTTTGAGAGAGACACACATTCATCATGATTTGTTAGAATACTCTATGTGCTTCACTTATATCTTTTGAGTTATGCAGTTGCTCATGTGCTTCACTTATATCTTTAGAGCACGGTGGTGGTTATATTTTATAGAAATCATTTGCACTCTCATGCTTCACTATATCTTTTTGAGAGTCTTTTAGTAGGAAGTGGTAATTTGCACGGGTTATATAACTAGTCTAAAAATGATAGGTATACGCAAGTGGTATAATAAAAACTTTCATGTAGATCACTGGAATATGAAGTGTATGCCTTAATAATATTGATGTAGTAATATGAAAGGTATTAGTTCATAATCATTAGTTAGTAGAAATATCGAGATTAAAGCTTGTTTTGTACTACTCATTTAAGTGTCGGTCATGGCATGACCGGGATGTTGGAGTATTTGTATTCCTCACTAAAATCCTTTGTGTTGCTTTGATCGGGGGCGCGCGATGGTTTACTCCTCCCAACCTCCTTCCTAGGAGCATGCGGGTAGTACTTTGCTTCGAGGGCTAATAAAACTTTTGCAATAAATATTTGAGTTCTTTATGACTATTGTGAGTTTATGGACGAAAGCACTTCCACCTATCCATATTTTGCTGGCCTCTTCGGTATCGTGCATTGCCCTTTCTCACCTCGAGAGCTGGTCCAAACTTCGCCGGTGCGTCCAAATCCCGTGATATGATACGCTCTATCACACATAAGCCTCATATACCCTTCCTCAAAACATCCACCATACCTACCTCTCACGACATTTCCATAGCCATTCCGAGATATATTGCCATGCAACTTCCATCGTTACTATTCACATGACTTGTGTGTTCATCGTCATATTGCTTTGCATGATCATATAGAGCTGACATGATATTTGTGGCAAAGCCACCGTTCATCATTGTTATACATGTTACGCTAGATCATTGCACATCTTGGTACACTGTGCTACTTGTGAGCTACGTTGCGATTTTCCCCGAAGAGGAAGGGTGAAGCAGTAAAGTAGAGAGAAGTATTTCCCTCACTAAGAACCAAGGTTTATCGAACCAAAAGGAGAATCACACAAATCCTAGTGAATAGCACCTGCACACACAAAAGCAAATACTTGCACCCAACGCGGGCAAGAGGGTTGTCAATCCCCTTGAACTCGTTACTTGCAAGGATCAAATCTTGTATAGGTAGATATATAAATTGCAAAGCAAAAGAAAAGTAAATAAATTGCAGCAAGGTATTTTTGGTTTTTATAATATGTTTAAATAGACCCGGGGGGCATAGTTTTCACTAGAGGCTTCTCTCTCGAACACATAGCATACGGTGGGTAAACAAATTACTGTTGGGCAATTGATAGAAAAAGCATAGTTATGTCGTATTCATGGCAATGATCATGTATATAGGCATCACATCCGTGACAAGTAGAACGACTCCTGCCTGCATCTACTACTATACTCCACCAATCGACCGCTATCCAGCATGCATCTATGGTATTAAGTTCATGACAAACAGAGTAACACTTTAAGCACGATGACATGATGTAGACAAAGTAAACTCAATCAATATGAATAAACCCCATCGTTTTATTCTTAGTAGCAAAAATACTATACGTACCCCGTCCCCTTCTATCACTGGGTGAGGACACCGCAAGATTGAACCCACTACAAAGCACCTCTCCTGCTGAAGATAAATCAATCTAGTTGGCCAAATCGAATGGATAGATCGGAGAGAAATACAAAGCTATAACAATCATGCATAATAAAGTTCAGAAAAGACTCAATTACTTTCATTGAATTATCTTATCATAAACCCACAATTCATCGAATCCCAACAAAAACACCGCAAAAGAAGATTACATAGGATAGAACTCCAAGGAGATCGAGGAGAACATTGTATTGAAGATCAAACAGAGAGAAGAAGTCATCTAGCTACTAGCTATGGACTCATAGGTCTATGGTGAACTACTCACACATCATCGGAAGGGCAGCAAGGTTGATGTAGAAGCCCTCCGTGATCGATTCCCCTTCGGCAGATTACCGGAAAAGGCCTCCAGATGGGATCGCGGAAGAACAGAAGCTTGCGACAGCGGAAAAGTTATTTATCGTGGCTCTCTGTTGGTTTGGGAATATATGTGAATTTATAGGCTTGGAATTAGGTCAAACGGAGCTGTGTGGGGCCCACAAGCTTAGGGGGCGCGCCTACCCCCCTGGGCACGCCCTGTGAGCTTGTGGCTCTCTCGTATCTCTTCTGGCCTCCTCCCGAAGCTTCTAGGATTCCTTCTAGTCCAGAAAAAATCATTTTAAAGATTTTATTCCGTTTGGACTTTGTTTGATATTGATTTTCTGAAAAGCCAAAACCAAGCAAAAAAAGGAACTGGCACTGGGCACTGAGTTAATAGGTTACTCCCAAAAAATGATATAAAATAGCATAAAAATGCATATAAAGTATCCAAGATTGATAATATAATAGCATGAAACAATCAAAAATTATAGATACGTCGAAGACGTATCAGCATCCCCAAGCTTAATTCCTGCTCGTCCTCGAGTAGGTAATTGATAAAAATAGAATTTTTGATGTTGAATGCTACCTAACATGAGTATCATGTAATCTTTTTACGGTATAAATATTGAGAAACGATGAAGTAACAACATTAACATAATAATATCCATGAATATAAGAAGCATAATCATTAAACTTTCAAAATATACGATCCTTAACGAATGTTATCCCCAGTCATTTTATCATGTTAGCATGGCATGACTCCGCCTTCACCGCATAAATATAAATCATGAGCACCCCAGTGTTAAACCAGGCAATTAGATCGTACTTCTAACGTGCTTCAGCATTTTCAACTTCACGCAATACATGAGCATGAGCCATGGATATAACACTATAGGTGGAATAGAATGCGGTGGTTGAGATCAATAAGGGATGTCAAAAGGAAGAAAGTCTCACATCAACTCGGCGGATCAACGGACTATGGAGATGTCCATCAATCGATATGAATGCGAGGAGTAGGGATTGCCATGCAATGGATGCACTAAGAGCTATAAGTGTATGAAAGCTCGACAGAATCTAAGTGGGTCTGCATCCAACTTGCTTGCTCATGAAGACCTCGGGCATTTGAGGAAGCCCGTCATCGGAATATACAAGCCAAGTTCTATAATGGACAATTCCCACTAGTATATGAAAGTAACAACATAGGACTCTCTATATGAAGAACATGGTGCTACTTGATGACCCACAAGTATAGGGGATCAATCGTAGTCCTTTCGAAAAGTAAGAGTGTCGAACCCAACGAGGAGCAGAAGGAAATGACAAGCGGTTTTCAGCAAGGTATTTTCTGCAAGCACTGAAATTATCGGTAACGAGTAGTTTGATAGCAAGATAATTTGTAACAAGTGACAAGTAGCAATAGTAACTAAGGTGCAGCAAGGTAGCCCAATCCTTTTGTTGCAAAGGACAGGCCGGAACATTCTCTTATAATAAGCAAAGTGTTCTCGAGGACACATGGGAATTTCATCTAGTCACTTTCATCATGTTTGTTTGATTCGCGTTCGCTACTTTGATAATTTGATACGTGGGTGGACCGGTTCTTGGGTGCTGTTCTTACTTGAACAAACCTCCCACTTATGATTAACCCCTCTCGCAAGCATCCGCAACTACAAGAGAAGAATTAAGATAAATCTAACCATAGCATTAAACATATGGATCCAAATCAGCCCCTTACGGAATAGCGCATAAACTAGCGTTTAAGCTTCTGTCACTCTAGCAACCCATCATCTAATTACTACTCCACAATGCATTCCCTTAGGCCCAAAGATGGTGAAGTGTCATGTAGTCGACGTTCACATGACACCACTAAGAGAATCAACAACATACATATCATCAAAATATCGAACGAATACCAAATTCACATGATTACTTATGACAAGACTTCTCCCATGTCCTCAAGAACAAAAGTAACTACTCACACATCATATTCATGTCCAAGATCAGAGGGGTATTGAATAGCATAATGGATCTGAACATATAATCTTCCACCAAATAAACCAACTAGCATCAACTACGAGATGTAATCAACACTACTAGCAACCCACAGGTACCAATATGAGGTTTTGAGACAAAGATTGAATACAAGAGATGAACTAGGGTTTGAGATGAGATGGTGCTGGTGAAGATGTTGATGAAGATTGGTTCTCCCATGATGAGAGGATCGTTGGTGATGTCGATGGCTTCGATTTCCCCCTCCCGGAGGGAAGTATCCCCGGCAGAATCGCTCCGCCGGAGAGCAAAAGTGCTCCTGCCCAAGTTCCGCCTCGAGACGGCGGCGCTCCATCCCGAAAGTCTTCTCCCTATTTTTTCTAGGGCAAATGGGCTTATATACCAGAAAATGGGCACCGGAGGCTGGCCAAGGCCCCACAAGCCACCAGGGCGCGCCGGGGGGGTGGCGCGCCCTGGTGTCTCGTGGGCACCTCGGTGGCCCCATTTGGTACTTCTTTTCTCCAGTATTTTTTATTTATTCCAAAATAAATCTCCTTGAAATTTTAGCTCATTTGGAGATGTGCAGAATAGGTATCTCTGACATAGCTTTTTCAGGTCCAGGATTCCAGCTGCCGGCAATCTCCCTCCTTATGTAAATCTTGCATATTAAGAGAGAAAAGGCATTAGAATTACTCCACAAAGTGTTATATTGATTAAAAACACTATAAATAACAGTAGGAAAACATGATGCAAAATGGACGTATCACTACTCTGAAGCACAAGTGTGGAAAAAGGATAGTAACATTGCCCCTTCTCTCTTTATCTCTCATTTTATTTTTTATTTTTTATTGTTGGGCTCTTTTTAGCCTCCCTTTTTTTGTCCAGAGTCTCTTCCCGACTTGTGGGGGAATCATAGTCTCCATCATCCTTTCCTCACTGGGACAATGCTCTAATAATGATGATCATGACATTTTTATTTACTTACAACTCGATAACTGAAACAATATGACTCTATATGAATGCGTCTGGCACTGTACCAGGATGTGCAATGATCTAGCGTAACATGTATGATAATGATGAACGGTGGCTGAGCCACAAATATCATGTCAGCTCTATATGATCATGCAAAGCAATATGATGATGAACACACAAGTCATGTGACGGAACGGTGGAAGTTGCATGGCAATATATCTTAGAATGGCTATGGAAATGTCATAATAGGTAGGTATGGTGGCTGTTTTGAGGAAGATATAAGGAGGCTTATGTGTGATAGAGCGTATCATATCACGGGGTTTGGATGCACCGGCGAAGTTTGCACCAACTCTCGTGGTGAGGAAGGGCAATGCACGGTACCGGAGAGGCTAGCAAATTGCGGAAGGGTGGAAGTGCGTATAATCCATGGACTCACATTAGTCATAAAGAACTCACATACTTATTGCAAAGCCTATTAGACATCGAAGCAAAGTACTACTCGCATGCCCCTAGGGTGGAGGTTGGTAGGAGTTAACCATCGCGCACCCCCGATTATAACATCACTCAAGGATTTCATTTCAGACATAAAAATGCTGAGACCTCCCCACCATGCCATGACCAACACTTAGATGAGAAGTTAATAACAAGCTTTAATACCAATATTTCTACTAACCAATGATCATGAACCAATATCCTTTCATATTACAACATCAATATTATTAAACCATACGTTTCATATTTAGTGATCTACATGAAAGTTTTTATTATATCCCCCTTGAATACGTATGCTTTTTGGACTAGTCTTATAACACGTGAAAATTGCCATTACTATTTATTAGACTCTCAAAAAGAGTTAAGTGAAGCATGAGAGTGCAATCATTTCTATAAAATATAACCACCGCCGTGCTCTAAAAGATATAAGTGAAGCACTAGAGAAACTGCCTAGCTCAAAAGATATAAGTGAAGTACATAGAGTATTCTAACAAATCATGATAAATGTGTGTCCCTCTCAAAAAGGTGTGTCCAGCAAACAATGATTGTGGCAAACTAAAAATCAAACAAAACTATAGCACAAGACGCTCCAAGTAAAACTCATATCATGTGATGAATAAAAATGTAGCTCCAAGTAAGTTACCGATAGATTGTAGACGAATGAGGGGATGCCATCCGGGGCATCCCCAAGCTTAGATGCTTGGGTCTTCCTTGAATATTACCTTGGGGTTCCTTGGGAATCCCCAAGCTTAGGGTCTTGCCACTCCTTATTCCTTCATCCATCGTAATCTCACCCAAAACTTGAAAACTTCAGCACACAAAACTCAACAGAAACTTCGTGAGATCCGTTAGTATAATAAATCAATCCCACTTTAGGTACTATTATAAACACATTCATAATTGTTCTTGCATAATACCTACTGTATTCTAACTCTTCCATGACTTATACCCCTCGATATAATCCATAGTTTCATTAAAACAAGCACACTATGCAATAAAAACATAATCTGTCTAAAACAGAACAGTACACAATGACAGAATATTTATCCATACTTCTGTAACTCAAAAAATTATGAAACATTAGGACAACGTAAACAATTTGTATTCCAATACTGTGTAAAAATTTCAGATTTTTCTGACATTCCAGTACAGAATATAAATTCTAGAACTTGGCACAAAACTTTATGTTTTCAAACAGCATCAATTATACTATCATCCAAATCATCCCAAAGGCATTACTTGGCACAAATACTAATTAAAAGATAAAAAACACAATCATTACAGTATCAAAAATTGTGTGACTCAAGAAAAAAAATTGCAACAAAGGTAAGTATTGGGTTGCCTCCCAACAAGCGCTATTGTTTTATGCCCCTAGCTAGGCATAATGCATAGTTTCAAGTATTATCATCCTTCAAATTAATTCCATAGGTGGCCCTCATAATGGATTCATATGGTGGTTTAATTATCTTCCTAGGGAAGTGTTCCATCCCTTTCTTTAATGGAAATTGGAATCTTATATTCCCTTCTTTCATATCAATAATAGCACCTATGGTTCATAGGAAAGGCCTACCAAGTATTATAGGACAAGATGGATTGCATTCAATATCAAGCACAATGAAATCCATGGGCACATAATTTCTATTTGCAAGTATAAGCACATCATTTATTCTACCCAACGGTTTCTTAATAGTTGAATCCACTAGATGCAAATTAAGGGAACATGGATCCATATCGGTGAGACCTAGCACGTCACATAAAGATTTTGGTATAGTAGAGACGCTAGCACCTAGATCACACAAAGCATTACATTAATAATCTTTAATCTTCACATTAATAGTAGGTTCCCATTCATCATGCAATTTCCTAGGTATAGAAACTTCCAATTCAAGTTTTTCTTCATGAGCTTTTACCATAGCTTCTACAATATGTTTAGTAAAAGCTTTATTTTGTTCGTAAGCATTATGTGAATTTATCATGGATTGCAACAAGGAGATACATTCAATCAAAGAAAAATTATCATAATTAAAGTCCTTTTAATCCAAAGTAGTGGGCACATCGCTATTTAAAGTCTTGACCTCTCCAAACCCACTTTTATCATTTTTATCATTAAGAGCATCACCCTCCGAACAATTGGGACGCCCCTAGCTAAAGTTGACTCATCTCCAGTCCCCTATTCATCAGGTTTTACATTACTAAACAAAGTTTCAATGGGTGTCACACAAATCATTTTAATATCTTCATCATGATTACGATAAAAACCGGGCGGAATAGTTTTTTCTAGGAATTCTCGCTTAGCTCTCAACCTAGCGGTTCTCTCTTTACTTTCATTAATGGAGACTTGGATAGATTTAATAGACTCATTAATATCATGCTTAGGTGGAAAAGTTTTAATTTTAAGAGTTTCCACATCATGAGCAATTTTATCCATGTTTCTAGCCATATCATCAACTTTATGTAGTTTTTTTTCTACCATAGCATTAAAAATCTTTTGAGAAATAATAAATTCTTTAATGTTGTTCTCAAGATCAGTAGGTATCCTATTATTATTATTATTATTATTATTATTATTATTATTATTATTATTATATGAATTCCCATAGGAATTACCATAATTATTAGAGGGATTATCGGGATACGGTCTAGGATTGAAATTCCCTCTATAAGCATTGTTGTTGAAATTATTTCTAGAGACAAAATTCACATCAATAGCATCATTATTTTGCTCAATCAAAGTAGATAGTGGCACATCATTAGGATCAACTTGAGCATTTTTACTAGCAAACATATTCATAAGAGCATACATTTTATCACTCAAAGTAGCTATTTCTTCGACAGAGTTTACCTTCTTACCAGTTGGAGCTCGTTCGGTATGCCATTGAGAATAATTTGTCATCATATTATGAAGGAGCTTTGTGGCTTCTCCCAATGTAATTCTCATAAAGGTACCACCTGCAGCGGAGTCTAGAAGATTTCTAGAAACAAAGTTTAGTCCCGCATAAAAGTTTTGTATAATCATCCATAAGCTTAAACCATGAGTGGGACAATTTCTTATCATTAATTTTATTCTCTCCCAAGTTTGTGCAACATGTTCTTGCTCAAGTTGCTTAAAGTTCATGATTTGATTTCTAAGAGAAATAATCTTAGCGGGAGGAAAATACTTGGCAATGAAAGCATCCTTACACTTATCCCAAGAATCAATACTATTGCGAGGCAAGGATGAAAACCAAGTTTTAGCACGATCTCTTAGCGAGAACAGAAATAATTTCAACTTAATAATATCATTATCCACATCTTTTTTCTTTTGCATATCACATAATTCAACGAAAGTGTTAAGATGGGATGCAGCATCTTCATTAGGATTTCCAGAAAATTGTTCTTTCATAACAAGATTTAGCAAAGCAGCATTAATACCATATGACTCCGCACTAGTGGCGGGAGAAGCAATTGGAGTGCTAATAAAATAATTATTATTAGTATTTGAAAAGTCACACAACTTGGTGTTTTCTTGAGACATTGTGACAAAGCAAGCAAACGAGCAAACAAAAATATTTTTGTGTTTTTCGATTTTTAGAGAAGTGGGGGAGATGAAAAAGAGAGGCAAATAAAAAGGAAAATAAAAAGTAGAGCAAGTAGATGATAGTTTGAGCGAAGGTACTTGTAGTGATTTGATGATGTCTCCCCGGCAACGGTGCCAGAAATTCTTTCTGCTACTTGTGAGCTGCGTTGGGATTTTCCCCAAAGAGGAAGGGTGAAGCAGTACAGTAGTTTCCCTCAGTGAGAACAAAGGTTTATCGAACCAAAAGGAGAATCACGCAAATCCTAGTGAACAACACCAGCACACACAAAAGCAAATACTTGCACCCAACGCAGGAAAGAGGGTTGTCAATCCCCTTGAACTCGTTACTTGCACGGATCAAATCTTGTATAGGTACATATATAAATTGCAAAAGAAAAGTAAAGTAAATAAATTGCAGCAAGGTATTTTTGGTTTTTATAATATGTTTAAATAGACCCGGGGGGCCATAGTTTTCACTAGAGGCTTCTCTCTCGAACACATAGCATACGGCGAGTAAACAAATTACTGTTGGACAATTGATAGAAAAGCGCATAGTTATGACGTATTCATGGCAATGATCATGTATATAGGCATCACGTCCGTGACAAGTAGACCGACTCCTGCCTGCATCTACTACTATTACTCCACCAATCGACCGCTATCCAGCATGCATCTATGGTATTAAGTTCATGACAAACAGAGTAACGCTTTAAGCAAGATGACATGATGTGGACAAAGTAAACTCAATCAATATGAATAAACCCCATCATTTTATCCTTAGTTGCAACAATACTATACGTACCCCGTCCCCTTCTGTCCCTGGGTGAGGACACCGCAAGATTGAACCCACTACAAAGCACCTCTCCCGCTGAAGATAAATCAATCTAGTTGGCCAAACCAAACAGATAGATCGGAGAGAAATACAAAGCTATAACAATCATGCATAATAAAGTTCAAAAAAGACTCAATTACTTTCAATGAATTATCTGATCATAAACCCACAATTCATCGGATCCCAACAAACACATCGCAAAAGAAGGTTACATCGGATAGAACTCCAAGGAGATCGAAGAGAACATTGTATTGAAGATCAAAGAGAGAGAAGAAGCCATCTAGCTACTAGCTTGGACCCGTAGGTCTGTGGTGAACTACTCACACATCATTGGAAGGCTAGCAAGGTTGATGTAGAAGCCCTCCGTGATCGATTCCCCCTCCGGCAGATTACCGGAAAAGGCCTCCAGATGGGATCACGGAAGAACAGAAGCTTGCGGTGGCGGAAAAGTTATTTTGGGTGGCTCTCTATTGGTTTGGGAATATATGTGAATTTATAGGCTTGGAATTAGGTCAAACGGAGCTGCGTGGGGCCCACAAGCTCAGGGGGCGCGCCCTGTGAGCTTGTGGCTCTCTCATATCTCTTCTGGCCTCCTCCCGAAGCTTCTAGGGTCCCTTCTGGTCCAGAAAAAATCATTTTAAAGATTTTATTCCGTTTGGACTTCGTTTGATATTGATTTTCTGAAAAGCCAAAAACAAGCAAAAAAAACAGGAACTGGCACTGGGCACTGAGTTAATAGGTTAGTCCCAAAAAATGATATAAACTAGCATAAAAATGCATATAAAGTATCCAGCATTGATAATATAATAGCACGAAACAATCAAAAATTATAGATACATCGGAGACGTATCACACTGCCAGAGGCATTCATATAGAGTCATATTCTTTCTCAGTTTTATCGAGTTGTAAGTGAATAAAAGTGTGATGATCATCATTATTAGAGCATTGTCCCAGTGAGGTAAAGAATGATGGAGACTGATGAGTCCTCGAAAAAGTGGGGATGAGGTTCATGATATTGTTCTAAAAAAAGAGAAAAAGAGAGAAGGGGCAATGCTACTATCCTTTTACCACACTTGTGCTTCAAAGTAGCACCATGTTCTTCATATAGAGAGTCTCCATGATTGATCACTTTCATATACTAGTGGGAATTTTTATATTATAGAACTTGGCTTGTATATTCCAATGACGGGCTTCCTCAAATGCCCAAGGTCTTCATGAGCAAGCAAGTTGGATGCACACCCACTTAGTTTCAGTAGCGAGCTTTCATACACTTATAGCTCTAGTGCATCCATTACACGGCAATCCCTACTCCTGATATTGATATCGATTGTAAGGCCTCTCCATTCCCTAATGATCCGCCGAGTTGATGTGAGACTTTCTCTATTTTTGTCTTCCCTTATGAACCCCTACCATCGTTCTCTTTGCCATCCAAAGTGCCAAGTCCATAGCCCACGCTCAAATATTGATTGAAGTTGAAAATGCTGATGCGAGAAAAAGTATGATACAACTGCTTGGTTAGGTACCGAGGTGCTCATTATTTGTACTTATGTTAGGAAGACGGAGTCATGCCATGCTTACATAATTCAATGAGTAGGGATAACATTCGTGAAGTATCATATATTTTGAAAAGTAATGATTTTTTTTAGTATTCATGGATATTATTATGTTGATATGTATTACATCATCGTTTCTCAATATGTATACCGTGAGAAGATTACATGATAAACATGCTAGGTAGCATTCAACATCAAAAATTCTGTTTTTATCATTTACCTACTCGAGGACGAGCAAGAATGAAGCTTGGGGATGCTGATACGTCTCCAACGTATCTATAATTTTTGATTGTTTAATGTTATTATATTACCAATCTTATATGCTTTATACATCATTTTATATCATTTTTGGAACTAATCTATTAACCTAGTGCCAAGTGCCACTTGCTGTTTTCTGCTTGTTTTTTGTTTTATAGAAAACTAGCGGGTGCGCCTGCGCATTTGCGCGGCTAGATTTTGATAGATTTATTCATTGTACCCTATATATATATGCATTTTATTTTAGCTTTGCATATGGTTCTTTGTATTTCCCTCTATTCTTCATTTTTTTTTCATATATTTTGTCCTTGCTATATTCCATCAGAGTAATATAAAAGACCTATCGTCGTAATGAATTAAAAAAACCGTGTACATATTTCTATTTAGAGTATATGGATGATAGGTTTCCGACTTGCTATTTATTTATATTTGTTTTGAATTTTCTTGAATAGTTTGGATTGCTTACCACATGCGTGTTTTGTTTTAAAATTTTATTGTCGCAGACTTCCATTTGGTTTATTGTATATTGTACATAATTCTATATAAGACAAATTCATAACATTATTTTTTCTTCGTGTGATTGAAGTTATTTCACATTTTTCATGTATTCGCTCAACCATTATTATTTTTCTCACTTATTTGTCAAATGTATGATTTATATCCATTTGATTAGATTTGCTAATATACGTGCATTTGGATGTGTAGATTTGTACATATATCTCAGCGCAAAAAATGGTTTTTATACATATTTTTTATTTATTAAATTTCGTTTTTTAGACGAACTTAGAAAATTAGGATTTTTTAGTTGAAATTTCGAAAATTAGGTTAATAATATTATTTTTATCAAGCCTACACAGGCCGATCGGTTTTGTTACAGGCCCGTCAGATTTATTTGGATAACTACCTTTTTTCTATAAGTAAATAAATTCCCTCACCTCGTTCCATCCCCACCAGGCTCCTCGTGTACATACGCCATTTCTTAAGATTGCTGCCGGCAAAGGAAGATGTTGATGGTGGCCATCAGCGAACAAATTCCCAATCCATCCCCGCCGTACTTGTTGCTTCTCTTCTACAAATTTCTCTTCCTTGGGTGGTGTCTCAGGTGGCCGGGTGAGTGACTGGGCACAGTCTTCAGTTCGGATCCTCGTCGATCTCGTCGAGTGTGGCGGCGCGGCCATTGTTGATGGCGAGGGAGAACGCGGTGCGCCGCTCAACCTCGTCATGGCCAGTGGTTAGCTATCGCGGTGGCAGCGCTGATCGTTGGTAAGGGAGGCAGTGAGTGAGTTCACAAAAGGGGCACTGGTTCATTACTGTTATTGTCAGCGTATGGATTCAGATTCTATCCTGCCATTGATCTACCTTTCATTTTTTAGGCACTACAAGGATTTCGGGCTTTGCAACAAAATTTATTGCTACAACCATCTTTCGTTGCAATAGAACACAATATTACCACAAATTCCCCGGTTGTGGTAATAGGATGCACGTACTGCCACAACTGAGGCTGGTTGCGATAAATACTCATTTTGTTGCACTAGAGGCCCTTATTGCAACAAACTACATCATCGTTGCAACATGGTAGTGATATTGCAACAAACAAACCACGTTGCGCGACGCAATCGTTTTTGTTGTAATAGAGACTAGGTATTTCAACAGAATATCTATTCGTGGTAATATTTGGAAAGATATTGCGCCATCTGTGAGACGTTGCGTTAGTTACAAATATTGTTGCAAAAACTTGGCTACCTATTGCAACAAAATATGTATTGGTCGCAATAGCGTATATTTTAAAAATTGAAAAACATGAACAATTATTTATATTGGATGAACAATTTTTAAATATACATTGAATTTTTCTGTAATATACGCCGAACAATTTTTAAAAACATATTGAACATTTTTGTAATATAGGCTGAACAATATTTCGAAATACACGGTGAATATTTTGTAGTATATGTTGAACAATTTCTTAATATACGATGAACAAGTTTCAAATACAAGGTGAACAATTTCTTAATATACGATGAACATTTTTGTAATACACGGTGAACATTTTTATAATGCATGGCGAACTTTTTCATAATATCAGGTGAATATTTTCTTAATATACGATGAACATATTTTTAATACACAGTGGACTTTTTATATACTACAGAAAGGAAAACAGAGAAAAGAAATAGCAAAAAAGGAAAACAGAGAAAAGAAACAGCAAAAAAGAAAAAAAAAAGAAAAATGAATAGAAAGAAATAAGCAGAAAAAAAATAAGAAAAAGAGAAAGAAATCAAGAAAAGAATAAAACCCGGTTAAAAAGGAAAACAGAAAAAACCGGTTCATGGAACCTTCTAGAAGGTTCCTAAAACCGGCCAGGAACCTTCCAGAAAGTTCCCCAAACAGGGATCCCGCAACGAAGAAAACGGAGCTGCAAGCGCCGGTTAACGGCAATTTTCCTAACCGGCGCCTGCAGCCGTGTTAGATGGGCTGGCCCATTTATCTGTTTTAATCTGTAGGTTCTTTTCTCGGGTTTCCAAAAACGCAAAAGAAATGCGTGCGGGGTGAGTCGAACCTGTGACCTCCTGTTTCGTGGCGGAATGCACTAACCATCCCGCCACACAACCTCGTCTGTGACCTCCTGTTTCGTGGCGGAATGCACTAACCATCTCGCAACACAACCTCGTCTGATATTGTTAATCTTTTGCATTCTTTTATTACTTCTAATTTTTCTTTCCCTTTTTCTTCTTCCTGGTTGGATGAACTTTTTCAACGAAATTGGTGAACCTGTTTCTACAAGTTGATGAATTGTTTTTCAAATTTCGATGAACTTTTTTTCAAATTTGATGAACCTTTTTCATATTCGATGAACTATTTTCAAATCGATGAACTTTTTTCAATTTGATGAACTTTTTCTCAAAATCGTTGATTTTTTGTTTCAAATTTGATGGACTTTTTTCAAAATTTATGAACTTTTTTCAAATTCGATGAACTTTTCTCAAAATCGTTGATTTTTGTTTCAAATTTAATGAACCTTTTCAAAATCTATGAACTTTTTCCAAATTGGATGAACTTTTTTCTAAATTGGTGAACTTTTTTTCAAAGTCGATGAACTTTTTTTCAAATTGGTAAACTTTTTTTCAAGGTCGATGAACTTTATTCAAATTCGTGATCCTTTTTTCTAATTCCATAACATTTTTTGAAGTCGATGAACTTTTTGTCAAAATTGTTGAACTTTTTTCAAAATCGATGAACTTTTTTCAAAATCGATGAACTTTTTTTCAAATTCGATGAACTTTTTTCAAAATCGATGAACGTTTTTTCAAATTCTTGTTTTTTCAAATTCGATGAATTATTTTCATATTCACAAACTTTTTCCATTTTTGCACATTTTTTCAATTGGTACATACGTTTTTCAAAATTTTGATTTCTTTCTATTCGTGGTTTTTGTGAATGCTTTTTCAAATTTATGTTTTCTTTATTCAAATAATTTATAGCGGGTATATAATAGTACTATATGTTTAATGTTTGTACTAAAAGAAGGGTCAAATAGCGTTGTTTCCTCTAATAATTAACAAGGTGAGCTTCTCCTAGTGGTTAATCGTGCGTTGCATTCAAATTGGCGGCCAGAGTTCGATTCCCAATCCACCTGAATAAACCTGGAGCTTTTTCCTTCACGGTTTGCCTTTCAGAAGCTTGCTGAGCCGGCCCGATGCGCGTCGCGCGCGAGCGCCAGCAGCGCGTACTGGCGCCTACAGCGCTGTATAGGAGAGCGGTGCTGCAAGTGGGCTTTGGCTTATGGACATACCTTCTGATGGGCTGGGCCAGTTCGCAAGTATACCTAGTAAAAAAGGAATCACTTCGTAAAGGGGGGTCGTAGCCGAGTACTGTAGATCCCGGTTCACTGTAGCGTCCGCTATTTGCTCCGTTCTTATTTTGAAAATACGAATATATATACGATGAACAATTTTCAAATACACATTAAACATATTGTAATGTATGTTGAATAATGTTCGAATATGCATTGAATATTTTTGTAATATACGTTAACCAATTCGCAAATACACAATTAACATTTTGTGTAATATATGCTGAATAAAAATCAAATACATAATTAACATTTGTAGTATTTCATTGAAAAAGTTCTTAATATACAATGAAAATTTTTATAATACATTTTGAACTTTTTTGATATACTGTGAACATTTTCTTAATATAAGATGAACATTTTTGTAATACACATTGGACATTTTTTTACATAGTGAACTTTTGTATCATACCAAAAAAATAGAAATATGGAAAAGGGAAAAAGGAAAAAATAAAATAAAATACAAATAAACTGAAATAGAAAAAAAAAGAAAAAAAATGAAAATAAGAAACAGAAACAGAAAAATGTAGAAACAGTGAAGCTCGACCGTGGGCTGGCCCAAACTGGACGTCGGGACTGGGCGCCTTCAGCGATGCCTCGGCTCCTTGACGCACGCGCGCGTCGAATAGGATCCGCCCAGACCTAGCGATTCGGCGAGATCGCAATGGAGGTCGGCGGACGCGTGGTCGAACTGGAAAGAATGAGAAGAGAAGTAGGGCTAGATTTGCTTATGGGCTAATTTAGAGTGGTAGTATATTCAGCCCAGTATTCAGAGGCCCAGGCAACAGAGTTCCGGGTCAACAGAGTTTTGACCGTTTTCCAAACTGTTTGGAGAACTAAAGTGTATTGTCTATCAGGACCTTCTGATGAGTGCAGAAATTCAATTCAAACATGGTTTATGTAGACAAACTAGACGTACATGGTCTCTTTCTCTACAAATGGATCTCCATCTGAGTCCAGGCCGTCGGGTCTTCCTTGGCTTGGATTATATTGGATCGGCGTCATCCTCGCACTAGAAGCCCCTGTGAGTTGGTAGCCTGGGAGCGCCGGTTACGGTTAGCTAGGGTTTGCTAGTTGGAAAATGTCAAATATATGTAGTGGCATTTGATTTTGGTTGTATGATTAACATGATGATCCCCTATATATGTATGTATAAACTACTTGTTGATCTGGGACAAAGATGATGATGAGCTAGATGAGCTATGGCTCTATTCCCCCCATATGTGCGGAAACCACAAGACCTTAGATGGAGATTATCTATATATGTTCTTGGTTTAGGTATTTCCATGCGAGGATCTAGTATGCCCTGATAGCTACTCTTTCTCCCATGTGATTCCAGTATGCACAACGCCAATCTTTCCTTGCGAGGTTCTACTTCGGCGTGGCCGTCGTGTCTTCCTTGGATTGGGTTATATTGGATCGGTGTCGTCCTCGCACTAGAAGCCCCGGTGAGTTGGTAGCCCGGGAGTGCCGGTTATGGTTAGCTAGCTAGATCGGTTGATTAGCTAAGGTTTGCTAGTTGGAAAATGCCGAATATATGTGGCGGCATTGAATTTTGGTTGTATGATTAACATGATGATCCCCTATATATGTATGTATAAACTACTTGTTGATCTAGGACAAAGATGATGATGAGATAGATGAGTTCTGGCTCTATTCCCCCATATGTGTGGAAACCACAAGACCTCCGATGGAGATGACCTATATATGTTCTTGGTGTAGGTATTTCCATGTGTGGCCATCGGGCCTTCTTTGGATTCGATTCTGTTGGATCGGTGGACCGGCCGGTAAGAAGAAAGCGGTTGAAAGTGGTTTTCCATCGCGCCCTTCGTGTTCTTAGCCATCTCCGTCTTCTCACCCCCATCTCAAGATCGAACCGTGAGATCGGGATCGACATAGATCGACCATCTCATCACCCCATATCTACTTATGTTTCAAGGCAAGACTATAACATAATAGTATTAAAGCGAGGGTGATATGAGGTTTTCTGTCAATGAGTGTAGCGCACACCACCTCCATTACCCTCGCCGGCTCGGTGCCTCGGCTGTTTACTGCACACTCTCCCCGCCATCACAACCGTCATGTACGATTGCCAACGACGAGGACATCTATCTCGGCCAGTCAGCGAAAATAACCTTTTACGAACAAATTTTAGTAATATTATTTTCAGTAGCAAATATATTCCATATTGATTCGAAATATATTTTTTCCAATTTATTTCATTATTCTAAACGTTCCCTTAAAAAAATTACTTTCTAAACAAATAATTAAGCGTGTACTCTGCTTTACGGAAGTAATAATGTTTTAACCTTCCCGCTAAAGCCCTCAGTCTCCCTCCAATTTTTTTGTAATTTCCCACCAAATAATTTGGTCGTGTCTTGCGCCAAAAAATCTTAACCTCCCCGCTAAACACCCCTCATAAGTACTCCCGATTATTTCTCTTCACCATATCGTCAAGATTGGATCTGAGCTCTCTCGTTCTAATTCCTCCCTCCTCACGGCGTCATGACGGCGTCGACACTGCGGACCACAACGGAGTCCATCGAACATACACTCTACCAGGTTATTCCTTTCTCCCAAATCTCCTCCGCATAGATGTGCAGCGCAGCGCCCCCTTTCCATCGTAGAACTACCACGCCGCCGGCCGCCGTGCAGCACTCCTCAGTCTCGCCTCCGGCATGGCCGCCGGGATGCAATAGCCCGCCTCGCCTTCGTACTACAACAACCCCCGGGATGCAACATGCGCCCTCGCCGGCGGTGGCGGCGGCGCTCACGCCGAGCTGGGAGACGGTCGACCTGCTGTCGTCGACGCCGTCCACGGCCTCGGCCACGGTGACCACAGCCATGGCCGGCGGCCGCGACCACGACCACGACTCCAGTATTTCTGTATTTTGGAGTGTCCCACGTTTTGTGTAAATGTGTTATGTGCCTAGTCTGATGGAGGAAGTGTGTGTGCTAGTACTGTTCCAGAATGTGCCTGTGTTGTTCTTACCAAGTTTTCTGAAGCATACCACATTCAGCTTATTTAACCTTGGTAGTAGACTACTACTCCCTCCGTTCCTAAATATAAGACCTTTTAGAGATTTCACTATAGACTACATACGGAGCAAAATGAGTGAATTTACACTCTAAAGTATGTCTATATACATCCGTATGTAGTCCATAGTGGAATCTCTAAAAGGTCTTATATTTAGGAACGGAGGGAGTAGTAGTTTGCTTACCACATTCAGGCTAGATTACTGCATGTGTATGTATTGGGAGTAGCCTTGTCAGGATGGGCTCTAATTGGTGTGTCATGTGTATGCTTCACAGCTTCAGTATAGACTTGATTATATATGCTCTGCTTTGATCTTTAAAGCCTAGATTTTAATTTCTAAATCAAAATTATAGACATATGCTATGCTAAAAGACTTTTGTTCTGCATGCTCCTGTTCTGCACGGTATAACACAATATGATTTCATTTAATCTTTTAAGCCTAGCTTCTTTTTTCTTACAACAGCTTCAGTATAGACTTGAATAGATATTCTTCTGAAATTGACTCAAATTATGATATTACCTACAGAAGGGCACAATGATGAATTCAACGCAAGATCCTGCTGGTAGGAGACCGAGTACAACACAGCGACAACTTGGTAATAATATTTATGTTCACTTCGATTTATGCCATAGCAGGGGAAGGTAATTAACATTTGGGATTAACATGCAGTTAGGGATGCGTCAAGTAATGTGCATGCTTCAGAGGAAAGAGATGATGCACATTACTCCTTTCTGCAAGGTACACAACATCCTTAAATCTTAATCACTTATCTGAATGGTGCACATTGATAATGCTAAGTCCCTTAATTGTTTTTGTGTTCAGTAAAGAAAGGATCTGTTCTCGTAACAAGGATGGAAAGTATAACAGCTTACAAAAACCAACATGGACAACACAGATCTGGTAAAAAGTTTATGACATTTAAACTACCTCTAACATTTGCTATAATGGCTTGTCTGACTGGTTATATCTTGTTTGAATGAATGGATAGAAAATCAGCAAAAGAACTCTGATAACCGTAAGAAACAGAAGACAAAACACAGAATTGGATCAAAATCATACTCACAACTAAGTTTTGAGAAGGTATGAGCCTAACTAAATATGTATGCTTCGCTGCTAACTATGCTTTCATGTTTCAAGCATCTCATTGTTATACTACTTGCAGAGAGACTTGGAAACTGGAGAAGAGCCAGATTGTGTTGCTCTTTGGGAACTGACCCACACGAAGAATGGAACATGGACTAACAAAGAGTCGCAGGATGTTTACGTGAGTACACAGACTTTTGGTTATTCTCTAGTTCTTTAGTGTTGTGCATCCTGGATGCTTCTTCATCTGATGGGAGTGTACTTTTCGTATTTAGGACAAAGCATTTAAAGAGGTTCAAAACAAAGAAAATGAAACCGAAGGTCCAGTTTCCAGTGAACATAGAAGCAATATTTTCCAGACCGCATATAAAGACACTCTGCAATGCAAGTCATAGCAGCCTCGTGGGTATGGATACATGGCCAAACCACCAGGTGGTTCTGAAAGGATTAAGTCCCGGTTTGAAGAGCAAGCTCGTGCTACAGCAGAGATCCATAAGGTAAACTCTGAGCTTAGCCATCAGGTCACCGAATTACAAGATCAATTACAAGCTGAACGTGAAAGCACACAAGAGAGGATTAACTTGGAGCGTGCTGAGAGAGAAAACCTTGAGGAGAGGTTAAAAGAAGAGTGTGCTGAAAGGGAAAGATTGTTGGAAGAGGAGCGAATATCAAGACTGGAATTTGAGAAAAACATGATGGCAAAGTTTGCACAGTTGTCCCAACATATGGGAACCCAACAGACGCAAACACATCAGGTGATTAGTCATATGCTTGCAAACTTGTAAGATTTATTTTGCTTGCTTGCATTGCTAAAAGTGCACTTCTATTTGCAGATGAATAAGAAAAGGACTGGCAAACAAAATAGTAATCCAAACTTGCAAAATACTCTTTTACAGACCGCTAGTACTACTGGGACTCTAGGTACAAGGCGCAATGTAATTGCTCCAAATACGCTCATACAAGCTGCAACAATGAATTCTCGAATGTTTCAAGCAATGGTAAGTCACAAGCTTGGTTTGTCTTCATGTTGACCTTTATTTGATACGCAAATGGCATTCATAATGTGCAATTGTCTACTTGCTTGCACTACTGTACTTTTTGTTGTTGAAGCACATAAAGTAGGGAAGCCAGAAATAGAACAGTTTTCTCACCATTAGAAATTGTGAACTTGCGCCAGCATGAAGTTGTTTCGGAGAAGTTTAGATGTTTGATTTAGGTAATTATTCTTGTGTTTGAACTACAAATTCTTTTGTGAAATTATCCAATTCTTTTTGCATAGCACCTAATTGTTGATGGAGTGGTACAGCAGGCACAAGCATTTGCTTGCTAGCTATTGTGGTCATAACAATTGGGCAGAAAGGTACTATGCATGCATGAATATAGTAATTATACAATTGTCATGATAGTGGTTATATCTTTATCTAATTAGTCGTTGTGTTGTTTCTTTCTTTTCCTGACTAAGTATTTTCTATTTTCATTTAACTTGAGCTAAATAAAATTTTGATTTCTTCATTACAGGATCCAAAGATTTAACTGGAATGGACTCTAGACCACAGACAATTTACTCTTCGCTCTTAATTACGATGGCACATTCAGTATGTTGAATGCGTGCTAAATTATATTTCAGTTTCATCTGATGGATATTGGCAATGCAAACATTGATATTATATGAATCTACATCATATATGTATTATTTGAATCATGTAATTGAATGCCTGTATATTTTTTTTCCTGGTTGCAATAGGCTATTGCCACAACCTACTTTTGGTTGCAACATGGTGGCACCACGAAGAATGTAGCGTTGCATCAAATCTTAGTCGCCAGGCCGACCTATTTTGTTGCACTAGGCTGTTGCGACGGTACACTTTATATTATCGCAATAACTTATCACCGCAAACAGACAGTCCATTGAGATAACTACTTGTCGACACCAATTCAGTTTTGTTAGAATAGTCCTTTTGCCACGAAACGTTTGTATTGTCACAACAGCCTCTCACCACAAACATCTTGTCCGTTGTGACAACTATTTATCACCACCAAAATGAGTATGCTGCAATTTTAGTATCACCACGTCCGGAGAGTCGTTGCCATACGTTACTGCCACAAACATAGGGCTCGTGGCGAAAAGACTATACCCACAAAAAACAAGAGTTGTTGCCATAGGGTATTGCCACAATTGACTATTACCACGGAAGAGCACGCACCACGAGAAAAGAGTTGTTGGCGTAGGTTATTGCCACAAATGCCGGCACGATTCGCCGCCTGTTGCATTAAGCTATTGCCACAAACCAAATTGTGGCATCAAATGCGAGCTGCCACGAGGGAAAATGCGGCAACTTGTCACATGTCTGTTGCAATAGCACGCTTTCTTGCCACATTTTTTTTTGTGGCAATAACCTATTACCATGCGTCCTGTCGCAACGGCTGACAACGAACGACATGTCGTGGCAATTGGGCACTTATTGCGACGAACGATTTTGTTGCAATAGACCCGGATCCTTGTAGTGGAATTGAACTGACATTTTTTTCAAGTTGACATTATGATGACTTTTAATTATTTTCTCTTGAGCACTTCTTTAGCAATTAAATGGAGGCTTGTAAGATTTGTAAGAATAATGTGTTACAGAGTGGTTATTCTTCCAGAAACGAAACCATGGAGTACATGTGCACGTGGCGAGTTCGAGCATAGATAAACTGAAGAAGAACGTGCAAGCACATGGATGGATGGAGGGTTCCATGTGCATCACTGTTGACAGGTCGGTATTTTCCTTCCTCAACTCATTAATTTTACCGAGCTTCCATGCATGTCATTTGTCAATTTTCTCAATCACATAACGCGCTTGAAGCATATATGCGTGTCCTTATCAATGTATTATGTGCATGTATATGCTTTGGTAGAGTAGTGTCCATCTAATTAATCGTGGATCTGACAGGGAATATTATCTTAGCTGAAATTGATGCAGTTAATCCCTGGGGCTATACGTTCTATTATTGTAATACTATTTCCTCAAATTATTTTGTTTCTTATGTAAAGTAAATGATGTTATTTTGAAAAACCAAATATTCTAATTAATAATACAAAATACACGTTTCATCTCAATAATTAGGATTAGTTAATCCCTGGGGCTATACGTTCTATTATTGTAATACTGTTTCCTCAAACTATTTTGTCTCTTATCTAAAGTAAATGATGTTATTTTGAAAAAGCAAATATTCTAATTAATAATACAGAATACACGTTTCATCTCAATAATTAGGATTTCCCTCTTCTATTCGTATTTTGTAACTGGAATTACAACAAACCCATGTCTAGATGTTATATTGGACTGCTCTAAATATCCGACGAAAGAACCTCATGTTTTAGAGAGTGCATTAAACAACACTACTCTTCTTTGCCTTATGTATGTATTAACGCAATGTACTATTACTTTTGTTGTATCCACGTATGCCCATAGTGCAGAATCACATAAATAATTATATATTCATCACACACATGCCCACACCTCTCTACATGGTCACAATTTTCATGTTTAACTTACTACAAAGGATTCGAATTGTATATAGTTGCAATGAATTTCCTATCCCCAGTTAATCAGAATTTTATAAACAAATATACTAAGTTTTGTTAATAAGCAGTACCATGTGTTTTCGTTTGTTACCAAAGTACGTACGTGCATATGTACTTAAATGATATGTTATTGGGAATACACAGGTTCAGACTGCTCAAATATTTGAGAGAAGGAAAAGCTAAAACAGAACTAATTTTGACGGCAGGAGTCCTTGTCCTGCTACCTCCGGCACGGCAGTATACGTGAGACTTTTTTTGTTTTGAATAGCATACGTGAGATATATTAAGCTGCCTGAAACGTTTATTTTAATCCGGCTGATAACCCGCGCGCATCAGCCGCCTCCACTGTCAACCACGTGTCCAAGTGAAGGGGCTCACTGCTGCGTCTGCGCGCCCGCCCGCCACGCAAACGGGCTGCTCGCTCCGTGTCATGCTCCACCGCGTATGCTGCATGCCACTGTTTTTTTCTTTCCGATGGAGACGCGAAAGCTATTTTGTTGATGAATTGCTGCCAGGTAGTTACCAGTCGCACTAGCTGGTACTACATGTACTCAACTGCTTCCTTTTCAAACAAAAAAGTATAGTAAATACTCTCCGTTCCTAAATATAAGTCTTTTTTAGAGATTCCAACACAAACTACATACAAAGCAATATGAGTGAATCTACATTCTAAAGTATGTCTATATACATCCGTATGTAGTCCATATTGAAATCTCTGAAAAGACTTATATTTAGAAACGGAGGGAGTATATTTTGAAGGTAATATAATATATCTTGAGGCCCGTTATGGTTGCTTGGATATAGTGCTAGCACATTTTGGCACAAGTTCGTGGCTGCATTTCTTTTGTCTACGGCCGGTGGGGCGTCGCCACTGCATACAAAACACTTCCTTTAACAATGCATACTTTGAGCAGCGTCTTTAAAGCCTCGGCCACTGCCGCGGCATGCCATCGCAACATCATCGGAGTAGCCGGACCGCTATTGTAGCATCTTCAAAGCAGCCATGTCATCATCGCAGCACTACCACGGTCGTCAAACATGTCGTTGCAGCATCAACAAAGCACCTGGGCCTCCGACGCAGCACCGTCGCGGTCGTCAAAGGACGTGGTCGCAGCATCTTCGTGACCGTTCGAAGCACGCCACGACCCAGGCTGCCGAAGCAACCGCCTCGACCGTCGAAGCACGTCGTCGCAACATCATCGAAGCAACCAGGCTGCCATTGTAGCGTCACCGCGGTCGTCAACGCATGCTGTCGAAGCACACCGTGGCCGTTCGAAGAATGCCGTCGCAACATTGCCGCGGCCGTCGAAGCACATCGTCGCAACATCATTGAAGCAACAAGGCTGCCATTGTAGCATTGTCGCGGTCATCGACGCATGCTGTCGAATCACACCGCGTTCGTCGAAGCACGTCGTCGCAACATCATCGAAGCAGCAAGGCTGCCATTGTAGCATTGTCGCGGTCGTCGATGCATGCCGTCGAATCACGCTACGGCCGTCGAAGCATGTCGTCGCAACATCATCGAAGCAAAAAAGGCTGCCATTGTACCATCGCCGCGATCATCAACACATGTCGTTGAAGCACACCGCGGCTGTTCGAAAGAACGATGTCGCGACATTGTCACGGACGTCGAAGCAACATCGTTGAAGCAGCCGGGCCGCCATTGCAGCACGCTAGATAGCATCACCACGGTCGTGGAATCAGTCGGGCCGTTGTCGTAGCACGCCTCATAGCAGCACCGTGGTCGTCGAAGCAGTCGTAGCACGTCTCATGATGCTTTCGTCATCGAAGCACCGGAGCCACCGTCACAGGGCCACCAACCCCGGGTGAAGGTTTTGTTTTTCTTGAACGGAACGCCGGCCGGTGGTTGGATGTTCCGAGTTGCCGATCCTGTGTATGTGTTGGAAATTTGCTAGTAATACGTTTCTTTTTGACTGAGAAGAAGCAACAGGGAGCTTGCACGGGATATTAGCGAGGAGCTTGATGGGATCTCAGTGGGCCGATCCAACGGACCCGTGCGTCAGGATCGTACGGCTCGGGAGGAGGCTGATTTTCCCCAGTTTTCAGCCGGTTGATTCGTAGCGTTGGCCCATTATTTTTGGGGAAATCCTTTTAATCAACCGGCTGATCAAGCCACGGACGTAAGCCGCGTCCTCCGCACGCCACGCGTCCCGCTGGGGCACACGCACCACAATTTCCTCTCTATCCTTATCCCAACTGGCGAAGCATTCACCACCCATTTTTCCTAGTACTACCTCGGTGCGTTGACCAGAGCTTTCCCCTTCCCTGTACCATCTGCTCGATCTCGCCGGAGGAGCGCCGCTCGCGGCAGCACTCCCCGGTGCTAGAACCTCGGAGCCTCGCTGGGGTGCTGCAATCGATCTATTGCGCCGTAACCGGTGGTCGCAGCAGCCATGGTTGCTGCAATCCACCGTTGCTGGCGGCCAATGTTACAAGGCCCCGCTCGCACGCCGGTGCCGCAACCAGCAACAACCTTGCTGACGTTTCAACGGTATGGTTCGTCGCAAGCCGCATGTGGGTGCTCGTCGGCGCCGTAGCCGCAGCCGATGCTCCAACCAGAGCTCGCCGAGGATGCAATCATGGCGGCGCTTCAACGGAGTTGGGTCGGGTGCTGCAAGCCAGAGATCCCATGGCGAGCGGGGAGAGAGGCATTGCCATGCAGCATCGGGTGCGGCCGGCGCCGCTGCGATGGAGCATCGCGGCCCTCCGACCACCTTCGTGCTTGCAAGCTCGCGCGGAGTCACATGTGTTGCGTTCCAGCATGCTTTGGCGTGGCGAGCTCGCCGGAGTCATGTGAGTGCTGCATTTGCAGCATGATATGGCGTGGCGAGCTCATCGGCGTTTTGCTAATAGTTTGCCGGGCGCGGCTGCTCGTCGGAGTTTCATGGGATGCTGCGTTGCAACATGCTCTGTCGCGGGAAGCTTGCCGGTGCGGCTGCTCTCCGGAGTTTCATGGGATGCTGTGTTGCAGCATGCTCTGTCGCGGCAAGCTTGCCGTCGCGGCTGCTCGCCGGAGTTTCATGGGATGCTACGTTGCAGCATGCTCTGTCACGGCAAGCTTGCCGGCGCGGCTGCTTGCCGGAGTTTCAGGGGATGCTACGTTGCAACATGCTCTGTCGCGGGAAGCTTGCCGGCGCGGCTGTTCTCCGGAGTTTCATGGGATGCTGCGTTGCAGCATGCTCTGTCGCGGCAAGCTTGCCGGCGCGACTGCTCGCCGGAGTTTCATGGGATGCTACGTTGCAGCATGCTCTGTCGCGGCAAGCTTGTCGGCGCGGCTGCTCGCCGGAGTTTCATGGGATGCTGCGTTGCAACATGCTCTATCGCGGCAAGCTTTGCCGGCACGGCTGCTACATGCGGGTGCTACGGGCTGGCGAGCTGGTGCCCTGGCCGGAGCTACGCGCGAGCATGCGCTGGGAGGCGGAGCTGTTGCGGAGGCGTTGGGAAAGAATGAACATGTGGGATTGGAGTAACGGCTTGGTCAACTCAACAGGAGATCAAACGGTCCTAATCAGGGCGAATCTACGGCTGGCGAGGCGGCTGATCCTTTCCCAGGATCAGCCGGCTTACGCCTAGCAGTGGCCTCTTATTTTTGATGCTAGGAGTCCTGTCCGGTACAATTCCTAAACTACTTAAGCTGTCTCATTATTTTTGACGCTAGGAGTCCTTGTCCGGTACCATTCCCAAGCTACTATCTCTAGTACGGCAGCGTGAGTTTCTTTTTGTGAATAGCATACCGGACTAATCTTTTTTCCTCTTATATAAATCGTGTTTGGCTCGGGTAGGACTACTCCCTCTTTTTTCCTTGTTAATTAACTAGCAAAAGGGCCCATGCGGTGCAACGGAAGAAAAAAAAATTCATAATCTTCAATGGTCATGACCACATTTTGCTGCATCACCGATATACACTATCACTCTCAATTTTGTGAAATCATGAACAATTTTTGAAATCATGAACATTTTTTTAAACTCATGCACATATTTGAAATCATGAAAAAAATTCAAATTCGTGAACACTTTTACAAATTTTCAACCATTTTCTAAAATCAAGAACATTTTTTGAATTTATGAACATTTTATACTATTTGCAAACATTTTTTAAAATTTTAACATTTTTTAAACAATTTTCTTGAATCGGCGAACATTTCTATAATCGACGAACATTTTTTTGGAAATTGATGGAACAATTTTTGAAATTCATGAACATTTTTTTTATTTAACAAACATTTTTTTAAATGCATGATCATTTTTTGAATCAGCGAACATTTTATGAATGAATAAACTATTTTTTAAGTCACGAACAGTTTTTGAATTCTTAGGATATTTTTTAATTCATGAACATTTTTTGAATAGGAATTTTTTTTAATTTCATTAACATTTTTTAATACATGAACTTTGTAAAAAATCATGAACATTTTTTTATTTCCCTAACATTTGCTTTCAAAATTTCGAACATTTTTGAATAAGCAAACATTTTTTTACAAAATCTCGAACATTTTTTGAATCCACAAATATTTTATGATTTATTGAAAATACTATTTCAAAATTCTCCTTTTTAAAATTTTTGGAACTTTTTGAAGTCCCAAATTATTTAAAGTAGAAAAAAAACAAAAACGGAAAAGAAAAAATAAAAAAGAAATTTAAAAAACAGGCCGCCCGGACATGGGCCGGCCCAAACAGGCGCGCTGCAGCTTCTCCCAGCGCGTAGAGCGCAGTATAGGAGGTCCCTACTGCATGGGCCGGCCCATACGGGGGATTCCCCTACGTGAAACGTTTTTTTATCACTTATAGGTGTCATTAGTGGATAATATTTTGTAACTTTGGGGGCAATTTCCGTGACGTACCGCGAGAAGCAATAGTCCCTTTAATTATTAGGTAGGTATAGATATAGATTGTGTTTGGCTCAGGTGTACACATTCCTAAGCTACTATCTCCAGTACGGCAGCGTGAGTTTCTTTTTGTGAATAGCATACCGGACTAATCTTTTTTCCTCTTATATAAATCGTGTTTGGCTCGGGTCGGACTACTCCCTCTTTTTTCCTTGTTAATTAATTGTGTTTGGCTCAGGTGTACACGTATATATGTTTGTAAGTGACATATTGACCTACTTTTACGTAACAATATTATTTGTATGTAACGCATCTATCTTTAAATCTCAGCCCTTAATTTTTCAAATTAATGGTCAAAATAATTTAATCTATGTGGAAGAACGTGGTGTCTTATTTGGCTTTTATTTTAACTATATAATAGATCCCTATCAAATGAAGTCCAAACGCTACGAATTTTTTTGATGATTTTTTCGGACCAGGAGGGACCCTAGAAGCTTCGGGGGAGGACCAGAAGCCAGATGACGAGACGACAAGACAACAGAGGCTTGTGGAGGCAGAAAATTGTTTCGGGTCTTGCTCTGGGGTTTTTGGAATATTTAGGAATTTATAGTGCTGGAATTGGGTCTGACGGAGCCACGAGAGGCCCACAAGACATCAGGGCGCGCCATGTTGTCTTGTTGTCCTCGTCTGGCTTCTGGTCCTCTCCTGAAGCTTCTAGGGTCCCTCCTGGTCAAGAAAAAATCGTAAAAAAGTTTCGTAGCATTTGGAATCTGTTTGGTGGGGATTTGCTGTAAAACAAAAACAAGCAGAAAACAACAACTGGCACTTGGCACTGGGTTAATAGGTTAGTTCCCAAAAATGATATAAAATGATGTATAAAGCATATAAGATTGGTAATATAATAGCATAAAACAATCAAAAATTATAGATACGTTGTAGACGTATCATATACCTCCTAAAATCTCTCTCGATCCCTTCCATCTATACCTCCAAAAATCTCTCATTCTGTTAGTACCGGTATATATACATCCGATCAGTCAACAACGACTACTTTCCATTGGGCTTCCAATTGCCTACAACCCCACGCACGATCGCTCCATGTGATTCGACATGAAAAGCTTTGGATGGCCCCGTGCACAATCGCTCATGTGCTCTATTGTTACCTGGCTGCTGTTGCGCGGGACCTCGCCCTCTGTCATGATCATTGCATCCCATCTGCCGCGTTGTCCGATCTCGCCCTCAACGTCCGTCCACCGTGCCATCTGATATCCTCAGTGCCCATCCGTCGGTCCGCCCGTTCACCACGATCTTCCTCCATTGACCGATAGAATTGGCACCAAGCGAGCATCAATCATGGCACTGGCAGCCTGGCATGTCGAGGCGGACTCGAGCATGGTGAGACTTGAACAGTGACGCCCCGAAGGCCGATCGAGCTGTTGCAGTAGAAGAAGAAGGTGCATCGGACTGACGCGGTGGTGTGCATCACCCACGATGAACACACGCCTCTGGGAAGGTTGAGCTGGGCGATGTCGCGCTGATAACTAGCATGGCCAGCACCACGAGGCACTGGTGCAACATCCACATCACGTACAGGTATATGCTAGAAGAATACTATGCTCTGAAGCATGTCATATATAGCAGCTCCTTGATGTTGTTGTGTTGGTGTAATCGTCCAGATCTCGCCGGATGAGAAGGCAGTTATTTTCACACCCAGGTGTTAATGGATTTAGGCGCTCCACGCTTGATGATTCCTTTAAAGGTAGGTTGCTTTGTCAATTATTATTTTGGCCATGAATCAATGATGTATCAATTAACTGGTTTGCTATCTCCCTACAATATGTGAGATAATAGCAAATATTTGTGCAACTTTGTTTTGTCATGATGTATCGACGAATTTCTTTCTTAACCTACATGTTGCTAAAAATGACAGAAGAAAATAACATAATTCTACCCACTGTCTTGCCAAATCGTACAGATCAACTAGGTGCATTGCATGATTTGATGTTGGTTTTGTTTATATTTATTTTGATTACTATTAACATTTATAGCAATCACTAATTAGAGAAAAATCAAATCATATATGAGGTCAAAGACAATTGCTATTCGGACAGATGAAGAGCAGAATACATCACCATTCACTTGATTTAGTACTTCTAAACCCTTTAATTAGGCATCAAAGGATGAGTCCCCTTACTAATGATGCCATCTAAGAACAAGTCGTATGCATAATCCAACAAAGAAGGTTAGCTATACCTTGTCTTTGTTGAGGAATTGGTTAGCTACATGTTGACAGGGAAAACTAGGAATGTGAGCTTCAGTGAGGCATCAATTTGTATCACTCTCAAACATTTGATCAAGCAGCTAGCGCAAGTTGGCTGTCTACACTCAAAATCAGGCCAGTCGTTCCCCACCATGGACTGTTCAGAAATCCCCTTCCCTACCTGCACACCCCTACGCATAAAGCTCATGCAAAAAGAATGGGCATATTTAGTTATTGTTTTGCGTAAGCGACCTTATTGTGTATTTCAGGCATTTGTCGAAGGTAATCGTGGATGGTGTTGTTCAGTCTTGCCATGTTCGGCTTTGCTTATTGTACATCAGTGCCCATCAATTTGAAGGATTAGCATATTGTGTAAATATTGGTTGCCATGTATGGCTTAATGTGTATCAGGGGCCATATGTGTCGTCGGCAGATGGCCATCTCTTCTAAGGACATCCCTCTACTAGAGATCAACATCCGAACCGACATTCGTGTTCATGTGGTCTGTGTTTTTTTCTATTGTTCATTGTTCATTGCATGTGGTATGTGGTTAAAATATGAACATGTTGGTCGGATATTTGTTTGAAGTTTGATGGATTTTTGAGCCCTTATAAGATAAAAGATCCTTATGTGAAAGTTCTGAAGATGAAAGTACTTCCAGATTGGACTTTTTTCTCAAGTGATATCTCTTGATTCCATGCTTGATTTGTACTACACTTGAAGATTAGCTTTCTTGCAGCGGGCAGGAGTCTGGTTGATTCGCAAGAGCAGTCAACTGAGACATATGGATGTGCAAGTATGTCAACATCTAGACCATAAATTTGTAACAGGACCTGAAGAGCATCATGTGTGCTATTTTCTGGCATAAACCTTGATCTTAATGCTCATAAAACAACAAAGAAAGACTACTTAGAGAAATGGATATATACAAACAGAACTGTAAGTGCATCTAGTGCCACCCCTTTGTTGGTTTTGGAGTATTGACGACAAACCTAGTTGAGGGACTAATGTGTTTGTGAGATTCACAGGATAACACAGATAGAAGTCCCTGGAGATTTGATTTAACTGTTGAAGACGACCCCTAAAAATGTCTGAAGAAATTTAAGCCAATGGTTGCCTTTGAAGATAATGAGTGAAGACAATGGAACGCGAAGACTTAGCTTCTTTGTAGGTTTCATTTTCTTTTTATTGAGTCATAGGAACCACAACACTGTTAAGTGGGGTCCAGGTGAAACGAAGACAGTTGTTGAAGTGATTGATCAACCAAAAGCCTATGTCTTCCTTGTGAAGACAATGAGAGAAAAACTCATTCTGTGTTGGATGAGTCAGCCTTGCTTGTAGCCCAAGTCAAGCTGCCGCGTGTGTTTGAAATCCGAGCGTTAGGACACGTGTCGGTTGGCCACTGACCCAGGGTCAGTTCGATCATATCATGTTGGGTTGCCCCTGGCTATAAATAGCCACCCCTTCCACCATAAGTTGGTGGCTGCTCCAAGTTATTACACGGCTTTTGTCGATTGAGAGCAACCCACCTCCGAAGCCTTTGTGAGAGAATTCCTGTGAGGAAAACCCAAAACACCCAGATCCCAAAGTGATTGAGCATCACCGAAGACATTTTGTTCTGAGTGAACCGAAGACTTGTTACACTTGAAGACTATGATCTTCCAGTCGGTTAGGCGTCGCGTTCTGAGCATCCAAGAGTCATTGTGGATTGCCAGTGAACAAAGTCTGTGAAGGTTTGGAAGTCTACCTTGAAGACTTACCTGAGTGACTGGGCGAGGTCTACAGTGACCTTAGCTCAAGGGGAATAAGGTGAAACCAGGTCTTCTGAGTTCAATCTCAGCCTCCCTAACCAGACGTACAGCTGTCACAATAGCTGGAACTGGTCAAACAAATCACTTGTCTTCTCCAAGCAACTGGTTCTATCACTTCACTCCTTTACTTACTATTTTGTATCGTGAAGCCTTTGCTTGCCCAGTTTGTTTCAAGACATTGTGTGAAGACAATCCCTCTGATCATATCTTTGACTTCACATTGATTGTTACTACTATTCATCTCTTCCTAGTTTGTTGTATTACTTCTTTTGTCACTTCCTTGAGTTGTTATCTCAGCATGTCTAGTGTAGTTCACTACTGCAGGGTGGTCCTAACACGACACATGTATACGAGACCAATCGACCAAACTGTGTGCGATGCATTAATCGCAAACGATATCATAATAAAACCGTCACCAATAAAACGAACTGTGTGCGATGGCAGATCCATCAAGCACGATTCAAAAAATATTTGCGTGTGCGAATTGTGGCATACAGTTGATCCATACGAACTGTTTGCGATGAGCCAAAACAACAGAAATGGTCAGCCAGATCAAGGTGTGTGCGATAGATGGCATACAGTTCACTCGGATGAACCGTTTGTGATGATCCAAAACAACAGTAACGGTCAGGCAGATCAAGGTGTGTGCGATAGAGGGCATACAGTTCACTCGGATGAACCATTTGCGATGATCCAGAACAACAGAAATGGCCAGTCAGATCAAGGTGTGTGCGATAGACGGCATACAGGTCACTCGGGTGAACTGTTTACGATGAGCCAAAATAAACACAAATGATTTGGCTTAACATGATGTGTGTGAAAGTGCATTTTCTCCCTTGGTGGTTTTGGTAATTCATAACAACATATGTGTCATTGAACTAATGTCTACCTAAGCTACATTTCAGGAAGTTCAATGATTAGGCATGGCAAGGACTAGTAATTGTGGACCCCTCAAAATGCTAAGGACATGGATTGGCAAAAGCTCAAGACTCTACATTTTTGGTTTAGTGATCCAAGATCACATTGAGTCCATAGGAAAGCCAATACTATTAAAAGGGATGAGGTTTTGATAATGATCTGTTTGCTCAAGTGCTTAGTGATGTTGCTCCAAAACCCTCAGCCACTTTCTCTATCCAAATCTGTCCAAAACCCTAAAAGCCAACTCGGTCCCACCAAATACATCCTTCCCGGATCCACCGAGTTCATCTAGACAGAGCCACAGCCTAATAAAAAATTAGATCCACCGATATGGATCTCGGTCCCACCGAGATGGGTGGCCATCTTTCTGTTGCCTTGTTGCAATTATTTCGGTCTCACCGAAATTGCACTCGGTAACACCGAGATGGAGTGACCAAGTTTCTGTTGCCTAGTTGCATCATTTCGGTCCCACCAAGATTATGCAATCGGTGCCACCGAGACTGGGTCTAGCCCATACCATTGCACTTCGGTTGCTCCGAGATGTTCCAAGTCAGTCCCACCAAAACTTCAAACGTTCATATCTTTTACACAGGTCGGTCTCACCGAGATTTTGAATCGGTGCCACCGAGTCTGGTCAAAAGTGTGTAATGGTTGGGTTTTGTGTGAAGGCTATATATACCCCTCCACCACCCTCTTACCAAGTAAGAGAGCCATCAGAACGTGTAGGAGATATGCCCTAGAGGTAGTAATAACAGTTATTTTGTATCTCCAAGTTTGTAATGAATGTTTATGTTCCATGCTATAACTGCGATGATTCTCGAGTCTACAATATCCACGAGGCTCGGAGGGAAACTCATGTGCACGTGTGGAATAATAAACCGAAAAATGTATTCCTAGTCATGCCTCTAAGACTAGCTCAAGTATTGCATGATGATCTTGTTTTCCTGATCATGGGCATGACTATGCCAGCAATTTTGAGGGCACAATGTTAGAAGAACATTTGTGTTGAATCGACTCGAATTGATGTTATGCTATGAGATACATTCGTCACAAGTTAATGGTTAATAACACAGAGAAAGTTAACATTTGCATAATTCCTTAGACCATGAGAGTATCGAGTTCCTTCGTACTTGCTTCGTGAACTTTGGGGTTTGTTAAACGTCATCTGTAACAGGGTGGCAATTACGGCGGCTTACGGGTTCACGGAAAAGTATGGCAAGTAACTTGATAGCTCAAGATTGGGATTTGCTCCTCTGACGATGGAGAGATATTCTTTGGGCCCTCTCAGTGTTACGGTATCCATCATCGTCTGGCCAGACACAATGTGATTTGATCACAGGGATGCCGGAACACGGGAACGAGAAAAGAGAACAAAACCGGTAACGAGGTAACTGGCATAGTGGACAAGTTGTTAATCCACGGGGATGCCGATAAATCTCACCTCGGGTGTTTGTAACATATCGTGAAGTAAAAGAAATAGCACACGACAACTGGAGGTTCACTCGAATATTTATTTGTGTGGGTATAGGGGTCAATATGGGTGTCCACGGCTCCGATGTTGATCATTGATCGGAAAGTGTTCCGGCCATGTCTATACTTCACCGAACCTATAGGGTCACATGCTTAAGGGTCATCTATCTGCTGAATACTAGACAGGGAGTCTGAGAGAAAGTCACCGGAAAAGTTTCAGAGACAACGGAAGAGTTCCGGAGAGAGAACACCGGAATAGTTTCGGTGAAACCGAAAAGTTGTTTCGGAGTATACCATTAAGTCAAAATGGTTTCGGCACACGCCTGGAAATTCTTGGAGGGTGCCAGAATTATTCTGGGAACTTCTGGGATTTTTCCAGAGAAAATAAACGGAAATGTTCCGGAGCTGCCGGAACCGCTTTGGTTGCTTTTCGCTGATGAAAATCACTGATCCGGAATTGTTTCGGAACGCGTCCAAAATTATTTTAGGGGTTACTAGAAATGTTCTAGGCCCACATAAATATTTTTGGATATAACGGTCGCGGAAAAATGTTTTTGTGAATAGTGAAAAGCACTTTATGGGCTGGTTTTAATGGGGTTTTCGTTTAGAAGGAATTCCCTATTTTTGGAGAGAGGATAAGGTGGATGGAAAGGTGGTGGGGCCCTGTCCATGGGCTTGGGGGGGCCCCCATGGGGCTTCCTTCCACCATTTGGTGGATAAGATCAAGTCATCCTTATGTGGCATGGTGAAATATCCAAACCCCTTTTGGTCTTTTCACCCCTTGCCTCTACCCCTTGCTCCTCCTATAAATAGAGGTGGAGATGCACTCTCCACACTCACTCTTTCTCACATACAAATGCCATGCATGATCTGGCCTTCTCTCTCCCTCCCCGCGAAATAGTTTCGTAGAGCCGAAAGGCTGTCCAGGTTCCGGTGGGAACTAGTTCTGGACAACGAAGCCCTGCCGGATAGATGACACCATATGTGTGCAACCCCGTAGAGAGGTCATAGGTTCGATATTTTTTGCTTGAGGGGCTGTTTGAGAGTACCTCCCAAAGGGTTTTCCGAGTGACCGTCCGAGTTTCTGTGAGTGCCTCCTGAAGGGCTGTCCGTGACACCGTCCGACCGCCTCCCGAAGGGCTGTCCGAGGGGCTGACGTGGGAGTACATCCTCGTGGTTGGGAGGTTGTAAATCCTAGCTGCGGGGATCTGCACCGACGATCTACATCGACTCTACTTCCGCTGCGCTATGAGTCAGTAATGATCAGACCAAACCTTGTATGCCATCTCCATAGTGATCTTGGGCGTGCTCGCTGTACCGAATTTTTTTGTTTTCTGTCGCATTCCCCAACAGTGGCATCAAGAGCCTTGCTATGCGTAGATGCAGGTTACGATCTAGAATACATAGAGATGTATGGGTATTGCATAATATAATTTTGTAGTAGATGAGATCTATTGCTGAAAATTATTTATGCGGGTGGCAGATGAAATCTGTTACCCGATGTTCTTGTTGCTTCCCTAGAATTTGCGTATTTCTGATCTTGAAACGGCATGGTGGGATTTCACAAAGTTCCGGCAATCCACGATCATGATTGATCAATGAAGTGCTATCAGTTCTTTGGGTTCCACCATAGTTAAAAGAAAGATGAAATTTCGCAGACGAAAAGGCAATGCTGATATGATCTGCACGGGGGTCATGCGTATGACGAAGTTCAGTATGGGGCTCAAGATTTTATTATCTCGTGTTTCATACACCCCGCAAAGTTAATCTAGCGACTTGAATAATCATACTTGATGATAAACGTTGGTAGCTGCGGTTTTGCAGGATGTCATGTGATGTGGTATAGCAGTGCTCATATTAATTTGGTTATGTATGAGATGACTATATGATGTAAATTAATTAAACATGACTTGCGTGTCATGATTCGGCATGATGGCTGGAGCCATATGATTGTCACTTTAATGACCTACGTGTCAACCTTATGTAATGCACTTATTTTATTAGCTATAGAGATAGCAATATTATCTGGTGCATTGACAAGGTGGTGGCAATCTTCGCAAAGGTGAACACCGACGCAAATGCTGAAGACGAAGAAATTAAAGACTTCTCCGTCAGAAAGGGCTATACCATATCATGTTATTATGAATTGCCTGAGATGTTTATCCCTTATGATGCACCCTTTTTTATTGCGTGGTAGTCGCTTTTATTAGGGTGATCTCTCACTTAAAAATATCAAGTAGTTAGTGTTCTCCCAAGTGTAGCACCGTCTACAACACGTATCTTTTCGGGGTGCGCCATGTACACATGAGCACAAACGATTAGAGAGGTGTAAGGCGGGTGAAGGTCAGACCTCACTGCGTGATCACTTGGTTGTCTTGACGTTCAGGCAGGACAGTCCTGAGCTCGGAACACGCGCATCGAAAGATGGACAAGAGTCACATAGAGATGTGATTGCCAAGTTGGCCTACCAATTGAAATTCACGTCATCAGTGATGAACCCATCAATGGCGTCGAATTGAAATGCGGATCTTGAATCACTCAAAATCAATTATGAGAGATATTGATTTGAGTGGGAGCGCACTTTTAGAATAAAATTTTTTATTCACTAGTGCAAATTAATTATGAACAAAGTCTAAGTGAAACTTGTGTTTACCGTTGTAGATCAAATGGCTCGCAACGCCGCGTTCAACTTAGGCCCGATGTTAGAGAAAGAGAAGTTAGCTGCAACTGGAAACAACTATACGGACTGGCTCCGTACCCTAAGGATTGTCCTCAGGGATGCTAAGAAAGACTATGTGCTTGATCAACCTCTAGGTGATTCCCCTACGCCAGAAATGGCTCAGGATATCATCCACGTGTTTGACTAATGAAAAGATGATTTCAGTGTTGTTAAAGAACTTATGTTATCTTGCATGGATCCTGTGCTATAGAAACGTTATGAATGACTTAGTACCTTCAAGATTATCGAGGCACTAGATGTTCTGTATCACAAACAGGATTCAGCTGAAGTTCATGAGATGACTGAAGCTATGGAAGAATGCAATATACATAAGGAATCTCTAGTAAATGAGCAAGGTGTCAGACTAGCAAACTATTATGATGGTGTTGCTGAAAAGGGAATTAATTTTCCAAAGACACTTGGTAATGATTTGATCCTTACCTCGCTTTTTGAAGCGATACTCAAATCAAATGAGATAGGACTGCAGAATCAGCAAAAGTTGCTGGTGAATAAAACCGCCAGTTTCAAAAGGAAAGGCAAGCCTAAGGGCGAAGCCAACACTGAAACTGTGTGTTTTCACTACAAAGGCACTAGACACTGGAAGAGGAACTGCAAGATATACTTGGCAGATAAGAAGAAAGGTATAACTGTTATACGGGTTAATGTCATTGACGTTTTGCTTGCTTGCGAAAATTCTAAGTCTTGGGTATTCGATACCGGATCGGTTGCTCACATATGCAACTCGATACAGGGGCTTCAGAAGGTGCGCAAGCTCGCAAAGAATGAAGTCGTGATACGCGTCGGGAACGGTGATGGGATCGCCGCTCAAGCCGTCGGCATTATGCCTCTACGTCTCCCTTCAGGATTTATCTTAGAACTAAATAACTATTATTTTGTTCCGGGATTGTGTAGAAACATCATCTCTGGGTCATGTTTGGTACACGATGGGTATTCCTACAAGTCTGAGAACAATGGATGTTCACTTTATTGTAAGGATATGTTTTATGGATTTGCACCCATTGTTGGGGGCCTTTTCATACTAAATCTTGAATGTGGAAATGATGTCTTTAACGTGAATGCTAAACGCCTTAAGAAGGCTGATGCCACCACCACTTACTTGTGGCACTGTCGGCTTGGCCACATCGGAAAGAAACGCATGCAAAGACTCCATAAAGATGGAGTTTTACCGTCTTTTGATTTTGAATCATTTGACACATGTGAAGCTTGTCTAATGGGGAAAATGACCAAGACGCCGTTCATGGGTCATCCTAAATGGGCGGGTGAATTATTGGAAATAATACATAGTGATGTATGTGGTCCGATGAGCATAGCCGCACGGGGTGGGTATTTCTACTTCGTGACTTTTACTGATGATTTGAGTCGATATGGCTATATCTACTTGATGAAGCATAAGTCGGAAACCTTTGAAAAGTTCAAAGATTTTCAGAATGAGGTAGAAAATCATCGTAACAAAAGGATTAAGTTTCTGCGATCAGATCACGGGGGCGAATACCTTAGTCATGAGTTTAGCCAACATCTGAGTGTTCGTGGAATCGTTTCACAGCTTACGCCTCCCGGAACTCCACAGCTAAACGGAGTGTCAGAACGACGTAACCGAACCCTGTTAGACATGGTAAGGTTGATGATGTCTCTTACAGATCTGCCATTATACTTTTGGGGTCACGCACTACAAACTGCCGCTCACACACTTAACAGAGCACCGTCTAAGTCTGTTGAGACGACACCATATGAGTTATGGAACGGGAAGAAACCCGTTTCGTCGCATCTCAGGATTTGGGGTTGTGAGGTATACGTAAAACGTTTACAACCTGCCAAACTCAATCCCAGATCAGACAAATGTTACTTTGTAGGTTATCCCAAGGAAATAATTGGGTATTCCTTCTACCACCCGTCCGATAACAAAGTGTTTGTTGCCAGAAATGGACAATTTCTTGAGAAAGAGTTTCTCACTAAAGAAGTAAGTGGGAGGATAGTACAACTTGATGAGATTAGTGAATCTTCAGCAGCCGTTGATATGGCTAAGGAACCGGAAGTAATTCCACAAATTATCCCTACAACCGAGCCGGAAGTTGTCGCATGTGATGCGGAAACTTCAGACAAGTTTGTATTTGAACCACGCAGATCAGGTAGGGCTATCAAGCCACTTGAGTGGTTTGATAACGAAATCTTCATCCTTGAAGACGATGAACCTGCGCACTACAAGGAAGCGATGGCGGGGCCCAGCTCAAGGGAATGGCACAAAGCCATGAAATCCGAAATGGAATCCATGTACGAAAATCAAGTTTGGAACTTGGTAGAACTTCCAGAAGGCGTAAAGCCCATTGGTTGTAAATGGATTTTCAAAAGAAAGACAGACGTGGATGGTAACATTACTATCCATAAAGCTAGACTTGTCGCGAAAGGGTTCACGCAAGTTCCAGGAGTGAACTACGACGAGACTTTCTCGCCCGTAGCTATGCTTAAGTCTGTTCGGATATTACTAGCAATTGCTTCTTATTTCGATTATGAAATATGGTAGATGGATGTCAAAACAACTTTCCTAAATGGAAACCTCAAAGAGGATGTATACATGATACAGCCAGAAGGTTTTGTCGATCCTAAGGATGCTGGAAAGGCATGCAAGCTTCAGAGGGCCATTTATGGTCTGAAGCAAGCATCAAGGAGCTGGAACATTCGTTTTGATGAAGTAGTCAATGAGTTTGGCTTCATCAGGAATGACGAAGAATCTTGTGTTTACAAGAAGTTTAGTGGGAGCGCAAAAGCATTTCTAATCTTGTATGTGGATGACATATTGTTGATTGGAAATGACGTGAATTTTCTTAGCGAAATAAAAGACTCATTGAAGAAGAGTTTTTCAATGAAAGACTTAGGCGAAGCAGCATATGTATTGGGCATCAAAATCTATAGAGATAGATCAAAACGCCTGATAGCGCTTAGCCAAAGCACGTACATTGACAAGGTGTTGAAAAGGTTCAACATAGAGAACTCCAAGAAAGGCCTACTCCCCATGTCACCTGGCACAGTGCTTTACAAGAATCAGTGTCCTCAGACTGTCGATGATCGAGTACAAATGAATGATGTTCCATATGCTTCGGCAGTTGGTTCTATTATGTATGCCATGCTATGTACAAGACTGGATGTTTCCTATGCGCTAAGTGTTAGCAGCCGGTACCAAAGTGATCCAGGATTGGAACACTGGGCCGCAGTCAAAAATATTCTTAAGTACCTCAGAAGGACCAAGGATTTACTCCTTGTGTACGGAGGTGATGAAGAGCTCATTGTAAGTGGTTACACTGATGCAGGCTTCATGACTGACCCAGAAGACTTCAAATCTCAATCAGGCTATGTTTTCATATTGAACGGTAGCGCAGTTGATTGGAAAAGTTCCAAACAAAAAACTGTGGCGGATTCTATGACAGAGACGGAATATGTTGCAGCTTCAGAAGCCTCCAAGAAGGCGGTCTGGATCAAGCAGTTTCTTGAAGACCTTGGTGTGCTTCCAAGTGCGCTGGACCCGGTGGAGATCTATTGTGATAATAGTGGCGCCGTGTCTCGGGCTAGGGAGCCATCTTCGCACCATAAGACAAGACATATTCAACGCAAATATAAACTCATTCGACATCATGTCGAAGTTGGTTTAGTGAAAGTACGCAAAGTTCACACGGATCTGAACGTGTCAGACCCGATGACAAAGCCTCTACCACGAGCAAAGCATGAGCAGCACCGGATAGCCATTGGTGTTAGGGAAACCATGTAACTAGATTATGACTCCAGTGCAAGTGGGAGTCTGTAGGAGATATGCCCTAGAGGCAGTAATAACAGTTATTTTGTATCTCCAAGTTTGTAATGAATGTTTATGTTCCATGCTATAACAGCAATGACTCTCGAGTCTACAATATCCACGAGGCTCGGAGGGAAACTCATGTGCACGTGTGGAATAATAAACCGAAAAATGTATTCCTAGTCACGCCTCTAAGACTAGCTCAAGTATTGCATGATGATCCTATTTTCCTGATCATGGGCATGACTATGCCAACAATTTTGAGGGCACAATGTTAGAAGAACATTTGTGTTGAATCGACCCGAATTGATGTTATGCTATGAGATACATTCGTCACAAGTTAATGGTTAATAACACAGAGAAAGTTAACGTTTGCATAATTCCTTAGACCATGAGAGTATTGAGTTCCTTCGTACTTGCTTCGTGAACTTTGGGGTTTGTTAAACGTCATCTGTAAGAAGGTGGCTATTACGGCGGCTTACGCGTTCATGGAAAAGTATGGCAAGTAACTTGATAGCTCAAGATTGGGATTTGCTCCTCCGATGATGGAGAGATATTCTTTGGGCCCTCTCGGTGTTATGGTATCCATCATCGTCTGGCCAGACACAATGTGATTTGATCACAGGGATGCCGGAACACGGGAACGAGAAAAGAGAACAAAACCGGTAACGAGGTAACTGGCATAGTGGACAAGTTGTTGATCCACGGGGATGCCGATAAATCTCACCTCGGGTGTTTGTAACATATCGCGAAGTAAAAGGAATAGCACACGGCAACTGGAGGTTCACTCGAATATTTATTCGTGTGGGTATAGGGGTCAATATGGGTGTCCACGGCTCCGATGTTGATCATTGATCGGAAAGTGTTCCGGCCATGTCTATACTTCACCAAACCTATAGGGTCACACACTTAAGGGTCATCTATCTGCTGAATACTAGACAGGGAGTCTGAGAGAAAGTCACCGGAAAAGTTTCGGAGACAACGGAAGAGTTCCGGAGAGAGAACACCGGAATAGTTTCGGTAAAACCGAAAAGTTGTTTCGGAGTATACCATTAAGTCAAAATGGTTTCAGCACACGCCAGGAAATTCTTGGAGGGTGCCAGAATTATTCTGGGAACTTCTGGGATTTTTCCGGAGAAAAAAACCGGAAATGTTCCGGAGCTGCCGGAACCGCTTTGGTTGCTTTTCGCTGATGAAAATCACTGATCCCGAATTGTTTCGGAACGCGTCCAAAATTATTTTAGGGGGTACTAGAAATGTTCTAGGCCGACATAAATATTTTCGGATATAACGGTCGCGGAAAAATGTTTTTGTGAATAGTGAAAAGCACTTTATGGGCTGGTTTTAATGGGGTTTTCTTCTAGAAGGAATTCCCTATTTTTGGAGAGAGGATAAGGTGGATGGAAAGGTGGTGCCCCCCCCAAGGGGGCAGCCAATTTCGTCCATGGGCTTGGGGGGCCCCCATGGGGCTTCCTTCCACCATTTGGTGGATAAGATCAAGTCCTCCTTATGTGGCACGGTGAAATATCCAAACCCCTTTTGGTATTTTCACCCCTTGGCTCTACCCCTTGCTCCTCCTATAAATAGAGGTGGAGATGCACTCTCCACACTCACTCTTTCTCACATACAAATGCTATGCATGATTTGGCCTTCTCTCTCCCTCCCCGCGAAATAGTTTCGTAGAGCCGAAAGGCTGTCTGGGTTCCGGTGGGAACTAGTTCTGGACGACGAAGCCCTGACGGATAGATGACACCGTATGTGTGCAACCCCGTAGAGAGGTCATAGGTTCGATCTTTTTTGCCCGAGGGGTTGTTCGAGAGTGCCTCCCGAAGGGCTGTCCGAGTGACCGTCCGAGTTTCTGTGAGTGCCTCCCGAAGGGCTGTCCGTGACACCGTCCGGGGGACTGTCCGACCGCCTCCCGAAGGGCTGTCTGAGGGGCTGACGTGGGAGTACATCCTCGCGGTTGGGAGGTTGTAAATCCTAGCTGCGGGGATCTGCACCGACGATATACATCGATTCTACTTCCGCTGCACTACGAGTCGGTAATGATCAGATCAAACCTTGTATGCCATCTCCATAGTGATCCTGGGCGTGCTTGTTGTACCAATTTTTTTTGTTTTCTGTCGCGTTGCCCAACAGAATGTGCCTACATTTCCACCATACTTTTTCTGAGAGAGAACCACCTACTCATGTGTTGAGATCAAGATATTCCAATCCAACCATTTGAACCTTGATTTCTAGCCTTCCCCAAGTTGCTTTCCACTCAAATCTTTCTTCCACCATTCCAAATCTATGAGGAAGTTCTTGAGTGTTGGGGAGACTATCACTTGAAGCACAAGAGCAAGGAGTTCATCATCAACACACCGTCTATTACCTTTTGGAGAGTGGTGTCTCCTAGATTGGTTAGGTGTCACTTGGGAGCCTCCAAGATCATGTGGAGTTGAACCAAGGAGTTTGTAAGGGCAAGGAGATCGCCTACTTCGTGAAGATCTACCCCCGAGTGAGGCTAGTCCTTCGTGGACGTAAGCCATGGTGGAATAGGCAAGGTTGCTTCTTTGTGGACCCTTCGTGGGTGGAGCCCTCTGTGGACTCGCGCAACCGTTACCCTTCGTGGATTGAAGCATCCATCAACATGGACGTACGATAGCACCACCTATCAGAACCACGCCAAAAATCATCGTGTCTTTGCTGCGTTTGAAATCTCCGATACCCTCCTTTACTTACATGTGCAATTGTTTACTTTCCGCTGCTACACTCTTAAAATTGCATGTGTAGGGTGTTACTTGACTTGGTATACTTGCTAAAATCTGCCTACAACTAAAATTAGGAAAATGATAGATTTTTATTTGGTCAAGTAGTCTAATCACCCCCCTCTAGACATACTTTCGATCCTACAAGTGGTATCAGAGCTTTGGTCTCCATTGCATTGGTTTCACAACCTAGGAGAGTATGGCGTCTAGTGAGGGTAACTATCACCGTAGAGGTCCATATTTTGATGGTACAAACTTTGCTAGTTGGAAACATAAGATGAAAATGCATATTCTTGGTCATAACCCCGCCATTTGGGCTGTTGTTCGTGTTGGCTTGTAAGGTGAAATCTTTGAGGATGGTAAGGAACCGGATCATGAAGCAACCACGAAAGAATTGAAGATGTTGCAATACAATGCTCAAGCTTGTGACATTCTTTTCAACGGTTTGTGCCCCGAGGAGTTCAACAAGATCAGCCGCCTCGAGAATGCAAAGGAAATTTGGGATACTTTGGTTGATATGCACGAGGGTACCGAGTCCGTCAAGGAATCTAAGTTGGATGTGCTTCAAAGTCAACTTGACAAGTTCAAGATGAAGGATGGTGAAGGAGTCGCGGAAATGTACTCTAGGCTTGCTCTCATCACAAATGAGATTGCCGGCTTAGGAAGTGAAGAGATGACTGACAAATTCATCATCAAGAAGATTCTTAGAGCTTTGGATGGAAAATATGATACCATGTGCACATTGATCCAAATGATGCCAAATTACAAAGATCTCAAGCCCACGGAAGTCATTGGAAGGATTGTTGCTCATGAGATGTCACTCAAGGACAAAGAGGAGCTACACAAAAAATCAAGTGGTGCTTACAAAGCCTCAACCGATGCTCCCACAACTTCAAGTGACAAGCTAGTATCCAATGAAGAGATAAGCCTAATGGTGAAAAGATTCGACAAGTTTTACAAGAACAAAGGAAAAGAAAGAAGCTCTAGCTCAAGACACTATGAGAGAAGATCATCAAGTCGTGACTGAAATTGCTACAATTGTGGAAGACCCGGACACTATTCCAATGAGTGTACGACACCTCACAAGAAAAGAGACGAATCACCAAGAGGAAGACATAGAAGAGATGAATCACCTCACAAGGAGAGAAGGAGTAGAGATGATCGTTATGAACGAAGACCCTCTCGAAGAAGCAAGGATTCGGAAAGGAAGGACAAGTCATCCAAGAGCTACACAAGAAGAAGACATCAAGCTCATGTTGGTGAATGGATTTCTGGCTCCGACTCCGACAACCACTCCGAGAGAAGCTATCACTCCAACTCCGACTCTGGTCAAGATGAAGGTGTTGCCGGACTTGCTCTTGTGTCATCCAACTCCTATGATCTATTCAATTCACCAAACGAAGGAATTGGAAGATGCTTCATGGAAAATGGCCCTAAGGTATCACACCCCGAATACTTTGACTTCAATAGTGATGAGGATGATTTGCTTGGTGATGATGATTTACTTGTTTATAAGGCTAGTGATGTGAGATACAATAAAAATGCTAGTAATCATGATAGTCAAGAGGAAACGAATGACAATGCTATGAAGGAGATTGAGCGTCTAACTAAAGAACTAAATGCTCATAAATTATCTCATGAAACAACTCAAGAGGATCATAGAGAACTTCTAAGAACTCATGAGAAGCTACACTTCGAGAAGCTAAATTTAGAGCAAGCGCATGAGTTTCTTAAAGCTATCAATGATGATCTTCGAAAGAAGAGTTCTTCATATCTTGCCAAACATTTACTCTTGTCTACCTTTATGCCACAACTTAAATCTAAGCAAACTAGTAACAAGGGTAAAAAGGGTTCTACCTCTAGTAGTAACAATAACAATGCAAAATCCAATGTTGTTGCTTCTAGTAGTTCTATTGATTCCACTAATGATTCTCTTAGCCAAGTTACACTTGAGCAAGAAAACAATCTATTGAAAGGAATTATAGAAAAAGGTGTCTACAAGAGCCTTGCCAGGAGTAAGCAATTTGAGGAAATTGTGCACAAGCAAGGAAGGCATCGGAAGAACCAAGGTGTTGGTTTTGAATGAAAGTTCAATGCCAATGGAGTTGAGTGGGAAGAAGATCAATACCCCAAGACGAAGTTTGTTCCTCAACAAGAGAAGTATGATCCTACTTCCTTCAAGGGAACACAAGCTCAAGATGACCTTCCACCACAAGACCACAAGCTAAAACGCAAGGACAATCTTCAAGACGAGATTGACTCATTTGAAGAAGCACCTCAAGCCTTGGTCAAGTGGGTTCCCAAGACTTCATCAAGTTCTACTTCATCAAGTTCTACTTCATCAAGTGCTACTACAACTCCAAGGATTCCCATCAAGTTGATGTGGGTTCCAAAGAAGAAGAACTAGAGAGTTCTTGAGGGTGACTCCGCTAACAAACTTCACTCACATTCATTTATGGCAAGAACTTGTGCAACCAACTTCAACATCTTGCACTAGTTCATGGAGTCACAAACCCTCTTGTAGGTAAGGCAAGGGACAAGGTATTCAATGCATTCATGGACAACATCATATGTGCATTTCACTCTATGTCTATGGATATCCTTGTATGTTCCTTGTGTGAGACTAACCCATGTAGGTATTGAAAGTGCACAACTCCAAGGATTGCTACCAACTCTTGATGGTCTACATCAACATTGAGCATCCACATCTTCAACATCTACATGATGTCATCATGACAAAACCCAAGGTTAGTTCATCCCTCCTTGGGGGGATATCACATCAAGGGGGAGCTTTGCTCTAAGACTTGAGCTAAAGCAACTCTATGGTGTGAACACATTAATGCTTTATGCAAAAGTGGTAACCTAACTTGTGCTTAAACGATGAGTATGACCTATGATCAAATGTTCTCATTTGGCTGCTATGTCAATATACTCATATATAGATGACCTAGTCATCGACCTTTGTGTGATGGGTGCTAGAATTGGGTGTGCATGTTTGACACATATTTCATTTGCTATCTTATTGTGTGAGCATGTTGCTATGCATTTTTCTCATTCGAGAACATCCATTTGTTGTTTTGCATGTCTTGGTTTTTCTGGCCAAGTGGATGTACGAGAATGCCTAAGCACCTTCTCTAGCTATCTATTCTTTCTTGTCTCAAATTCTATTCTTGCTATATCACAAAATTTGAACAAGTCATTTTCGGACCCTCCGGGTGAGGTGCACTCGGAGTCACCGATCTGAAAGGGCTGAACTCCAAAACCTTCAAATATGTTTCGGTGTGACCAATCCATATCTATTTGGACTCACTAAAATTATTTGATTGATCTGAGTTTTTGATCTCGGTGTAACCGATTTGGACCAGCTTGGCATCACCGATTTGTTGTAACCGCTCGCAGTTACACGTCTCAGTGCCACCGATTTGCTCTACTCGGTGCCACCGACAGCAGCTGGGTATATAATCCCGCGGGCTCGTACGGTTGAAATTTTCTCAAACGCTTTGTTCCCGCACCCCCTTTGCTGCTGTCGCCCCTGTCTCCGGACTTCGCCGTTGCGTCCAGCGCACCCTCGCCGTTGGATTCCGCCGCCGTCAACGGATTTCTTTCCCTCCGTTGCCGCCGTAGGGGATTTGCACCAAGTTAGGGTAAAATCCCGCCCCCTTGTGCTTCAATTTCTGATTCTATGCACTAGGGTTTTCACCATGATTCATGCCACAGTTTGCAATGCTCTTTCCTCATATAAAACTCCTCAGATTAGATTCGAGCAAGAAATTTAGGTTTAAGTTTTCGCAGAATGCATCTCGGACCAATCAAATTGAAACTTTCGGAGTCACCGATTTGGCTTTAGCCATTGCACTAGTACCCCTCGGTGCCACCGAGTTGTACGAATCGGTGAGACCGAAAGTAAGTTTCTGTGAAACCCTAGCATATCGGAGACACCCGAGCCACAAATCGGTCTTACCGAAACTGTGTGCCAAGTTTCTGTTGAGTGCTTCGGTATCATCGAAATGATCAATTCGAAGGATCCGAAATCCCTTCTATGAAAAGTTGAAACTAAGATTTGAACTCACATTTTCAAAAACCAGCTGTCTTTTTGTGATAACTCATCTACTCTGCCTATACCTATTCTCTTCATAGGTCTGTTTGCAAGATGCCAGAGGCCAGTGACAGTCAGAACAAGTCAGAGAGTCTGATAGTGGTGATGAGATTCCTACTACCAACAGGTTTCAGACAGTGCCTAGGGCACCAAGGTCTGCTGCTGTACCCACTGCAGATGTAAGGACTACTGCTTCTGCACCTGTTGCTGCACCAACAGTTCCTCAGCCAGCTCAGCTACCAGTGTCTACACCTCCAGCTCAGCAGACTTCAGCCGAAGCCTTTGCAGATGTAGTGATCTCAACTCCATCCACTCAGACCGGCGCTGCCAGCCAGAGGACTTCACCACCTGGAGATCGAGCACAGAGTGATGCATAGCTCTATACATTTTCAATCTTTTTGGTACTTGTTGCCAAAGGGGGAGAAGTTGTATAGATCATTAGGGCTTCGAGAGAGAAAGAGTGCTTTGCTCTTTCGTTCTGTTGAGTTTTTCTGCTACATTTGGTTTGTGTTCTTTCGTCCATGATACTCTGTTTGTTATGCGTGTGAGATACTACGTTGGTTGTGTGTTTGATCATACTATGCTTCATATCTATGCACATTGATTATCCTTGTCACTATCTATGTATGATCATTCACGTATGTCTTTGGTGATGAGTGCTTGTATTCCATTCATATCATTTTGTGCGCTCCACCAAGATGTATGTGACATGGAAGAGTAACCCATGATCCTAATCGATTGTGCATTTGCATTCAAACACAAATTCTAAATAATGCACAAATTTAGGGGGAGCTCTTGCTTATCACATACTTCTCAAAGCGACGATACTATTCATTGATTATATTCTCTATCGAAGCTTTGATCTATATGTTGTCATCAATTACCAAAAAGGGGGAGATTGAAAGTGCATTTGCTCCCTTGGTGGTTTTGGTAATTCATAACAACATATGTGTCATTGAACTAATGTCTACCTAAGCTACATTTCAGGAAGTTCAATGATTAGGCATGGCAAGGACTAGTGATTGTGGACCCCTCAAAATGCTAAGGACATGGATTGGCAAAAGCTCAAGACTCTACATTTTTGGTTTAGTGATCCAAGATCACATTGAGTCCATAGGAAAGCCAATACTATTAAAAGGGGATGAGGTTTTGATAATGATCTGTTTGCTCAAGTGCTTAGTGATGTTGCTCCAAAACCCTCAGCCACTTTCTCTATCCAAATCTGTCCAAAACCCTAAAAGCCAACTCGGTCCCACCAAATACATCCTTCTCGGATCCACTGAGTTCATCTAGACAGAGCCACAGCCTAATAACAAATCGGATCCACCGATATGGATCTCGGTCCCACTGAAATGGGTGAGCATCTTTCTGTTGCCTTGTTGCAATTATTTTAGTCTCACCAAAATTGCAGTCGGTAACACCGAGATGGAGTGACCAAGTTTCTGTTGCCTAGTTGCATCATTTCGGTCTCACCGAGATTATGCAATCGGTGCCACCGAGACTGGGTCTAGCCCTTACCATTGCACTTCGGTTGCTCTGAGATGTTCCCAGTCGGTCCCACCAAAACTTTAAATGTTCATATCTTTTACACAGGTCGGTCTCACCGAGATTTCGAATCGGTGCCACCGAGTCTGGTCAAAAGTGTGTAACGGTTGGATTTTGTGTGAAGGCTATATATACCCCTCCACCACCCTCTTACCAAGTAAGAGAGCCATCAAAACGTGCCTACATTTCCACCATACATTTTCTGAGAGAGAACCACCTACTCATGTGTTGATATCAAGATATTCCAATCCTACCATTTGAACCTTGATTTCTAGCCTTTCCCAAGTTGCTTTCCACTCAAATCTTTCTTCCACCATTCCAAATCTGTGAGGAAGTTCTTGAGTGTTGGGGAGACTATCACTTGAAGCACAAGAGCAAGGAGTTCATCATCAACACATCGTCTATTACCTTTTGGAGAGTGGTGTCTCCTAGATTGGTTAGGTGTTACTTGGGAGCCTCCAAGATCATGTGGAGTTGAACCAAGGAGTTTGTAAGGGCAAGGAGATCGCCTACTTCGTGAAGATCTACCCCGAGTGAGGCTAGTCCTTCGTGGACGTACGCCATGGTGGAATAGGCAAGGTTGCTTCTTTGTGGACCCTTCGTGGGTGGAGCCCTCCGTGGACTCGTGCAACCGTTACCCTTCGTGGGTTGAAGCCTCCATCAACGTGGATGTACGATAGCACCACCTATCGGAACCACGCCAAAAATCATCGTGTCTTCACTGCGTTTGAAATCTCCGATCCCCTCCTTTACTTATATGTGCAATTGTTTACTTTCCGCTGCTACACTCTTACAATTGCATGTGTAGGGTGTTACTTGACTTGGTATACTTGCTAAAATCTGCCTACAACTAAAATTGGGAAAATGATAGATTTTTATTTGGTCAAGTAGTCTAATCACCCCCCCTCTAGACATACTTTCGATCCTACAGTGTGTGATACCCGGCAAATAGGTCAGTAATCAGAATTGTGTGGGAAGACCGATAATAACACAGACGATTCCTGCTAATAAGCTGTGTGTGTTGTGGGCAAACGCTTGCTGGTATACAATTGTCAGCGATTGATGAATTCATCACCGACGGGTTCCGTAGTTTATTCCGTATGCGATATGATTTGCTCAGTCTCCAGAACATGTACGCTCTTCTGTGTACAGAACAATATATTCTTTAGTGAATTGTGTGCTCTATGGGTAAGCAATGTGCGCACATGCGTCGTGCTAGCTCGCGCTTCCTTCTTTGCTAAGTTTTCCATTAAATGATGGTGTTTTATGAACACGTCACCGTTTCTCGCCACTTCCCCATCGGTTTCCCGCCGCCAGCGATTGCGCATAAGCCTAGGCGGCGCGCGCCACACGGAGGCACAAGCGCAGCCTATAGCCCCTTTAACTTTTCCAAGCATGCCAACCCACTGAAGCGTCGCCTCTGCCATCAACCTCCTCGATGAGGAAAATGAGCCAGTGCAGGCGCCACGGCCCATCGAGGCCGAGGGCGTCCCCGACAACGCGATGGACGACGCCGTGCTGCGCGTCATCGCCAGGGTTGAGCAGACCCTTGGCGCAAGGCGCGCGCGCCGCGGATCAGGATAGGCGCGCCACCGCCAAGAGGCTGCAACTCGCCGCACAACATGATCGGTGGTGCGCCGCAGAGCAAGATAGGCGCGTCCGCGCCAATAGGCTGCGGCGCCCCACACAGCGAGACCGATGGAGTGCCATAGAGCGAGAGGCGCGGCGTGTCGCACAACAAGAGCGGTTCCATCGGCGCTTGCCTGCTGTCGACAGGGTATTCCAGCTGGGTACACAGCCCGTCAGTAGCCCCATTCCTCGCCAGGAGTGGGCAGAGGCCGTCTGCGCCGTACTTGCACCAGACGCCGGACACGCCGTTCGCATGGGTCACGTCGTTCGCCTTGTCCGCGGCCCGCTCGATGCCAACGCGCTGGTCGCTAGGCTCGAGCGCCTCCTTAGCCCAGGTGTCCACCTAGGCGCATTAGAGGAACATGGTCGTCGCATCCTCGAGCTGGTGATCTCCGATGAAATAGCCAACTTGGAGCTCGAGATCACGCTCCAGATGTACCGCGAGCGTGTCAACCGCCTGGACGAACGCCTGCACGAGTTCAGGCAGAGCCAAGAGCTTCTGTAGGCAAGGGTGGTGGTCATGGACGCGTTTTATTTTGTTGGGTCGTCTCGATGTTGATAGATATGTCTTCACAACAATCATAATATTGCTCTGTTTCAATGTGTGTGCTCTGTTTTCCGTTCATACATATTGTTCCGTTTCAATGTGTTTATGCTTTGCATTCTGTACATGTGGATGGTAACAGCTAGATAGAAATTAGTACGAAAACAGATAGAAATATGAAATTCATAATATATATTAATCGTTCAGTAGTTCATCACAAATATATATATATATAATATCATCACATATACGTGATGATACTTAACTACTATGTACAATGCATAAAAATTGAAATCGAACAATACTAAAACTAATAATCCCTCCTTAGGGGGCCAGTATTCCGGCAGCCCCTCGCCAGCGGCTCCCTGGTGCGCGGCGGCTTCCTAGCACGGAGGGAGTTCTCTGCCTCCTCCGCCTAGCACCGCTCGACGTGACGATTGGCCTCTTGCTGGCGGACGTGCGCGGACGACATTGCCATTCCATTGGGCTCCCACCGGAGCTCCTCGGCAGTAGCACGCTGGAGCTTATCGGCGCACCTCCACGCAGCAATGAGGCGCCTAGTGCCTTTGGCCCTCCTGGCGAAGTACCCGCCGTCTTCGTACACCTCCTCCGCACGTTGACGCGCCCGCCACCAAACCTCTAGATCCTCCTTTTCCCAGGCGGCCTCACGGGCTTCATGGGCCGCCTGGAACCTGGCGCGCTCCTCTGCCAACTCCTTCTTGAACACCACTTGCCTGGCTTTCTCAGCCGGCGGCAGCGTCTTCCACAGAGCCAGATTGTACTGGCCCCAAAACCACTCCAAAGTTGGGGGGTCCGGCGCAACCTTGTCTGGTGGCACGTAGGGGTCCTCCTCTTCGCTGCTCTGCGCCTTGACGTCCTCGCGGGGCGGCGCCTCCTCCTCGGCGCGTGGGCAGATCGGCGGCGCCATGGCAGAATTTGGTGAGAGAGATGGGGGGCGAGCGAGGTGAGAATGCAGATGAGAATGCAGGCGGAACGACGTGGGCGGGGTAGTATTTATTGGCGGCCGAAATCTAGATCGACGGGAGCAGTACACTCGTCGGTCGCCAGAATTTACGAGTATTGTAGCTTGAATTACACACGATTCCCGGAGCAAAAGCCGTGTGTGAATTACAACGTTGACAGTTCCCAATACAGAACTGCGTCTGATTAAAAACCCGTGCCATCACCTTCCAAACCTCGTGACGCGAAACAGAGTGCCAATCATGTGGGGCCCAGTTGTCTTGCCAGATATTGACATTTTCTTTCCAAATGTAAGGTAGGAATGCTTATTTTGTGTTACTATGATATTATTATAAAATGTAATACATAAATGATTTTTCCAACCCATGATGGTTTGCTTTTGCATGTACATGTACTTCAAATTTGAATTACGGCCACTAAATGGCCAGAAACTCACTTAATGTCTTAAAAAGGTCAAATGAACCCTGAAAATTTCCAAATTTTAACATGACAGTAGTATTAGTGGATGTTTACGGTACAAAAAATTTCAAGGCCATACGAGGAAGCGACCGCTGGTTCGTCTTCAAACATGCATCGTTCCCTCTCGGAACCACGAGTCTTCTCATCAGATGCTCCGATTTGTGAGAGGTGTGTGTCAAAACTTTCATCAAACAGGCCAAATTTTATACCACAGCATCTTGGTGCCATGCCATGACATCAAGCAAGGTTTCATGTATTTCTGATCATTTTTTGATTTTTTTGGAATTTAAAATCCATGGTACTCAATGTTTGTGTCCAAGCCGTGACACCAATATGTTTGAAAAATCATTCCATTTTACTGCACAGGACATTAACTTGCACACACAAATATGATTTTTCAACCAATGATGGTTTGCTTTTGCATGTACATGCAGTTCAAATTTGGCTTACGGCCACTAAATGGCTAGAATCTCAGTTAATGTATTAAAAAGGTCAAATGAACTCTAAAAATTTCCAAATTTTAACATGACAGTAGTATTAGGGGATGTTTACGGTACCAAAAAATTTCAAGGCCATACGAGGAAGCGACAGCCGGTTCGTCTTCAAACATGCATCATTCCCTCTAGGAACCACGAGTCTTCTCGTCAGATGCTCCGATTTGCGAGAGGTGTGTGTCAAAACTTTCGTCAAACAGACCAATTTTTTTACCACGGCATCTTGGCACCATGCCATGACATTAAGCAAGGTTTCAAGTATTTCTGATCATTTTTGAATTTTTTGGAATTTAAAAGCCATGGTACTCAATATTTGTGTCCAAGCCATGACACCAATATGTTTGAAAATTCCATCCAATTTACCGCACAGGACATTAACTTGCACAGAAGGACACAAATATTATTTTTCAACCCATGTTGGTTTGCTTTTGCATGTACATGCAGTTCAAATTTGAATTACAGCTACTAAATGGCTGGAAACTCACTTAATATCTTAAAAGGGTCAAATGAACCCTGAAAATTTCCAAATTTAACATGACAGTAGTATTAGTGGATGTTTACGGTACAAAAAATTTCAAGGCCATACGAGGAAGCGACCGCCGGTTCATCTTCAAACATGCATCGTTCCCTCTCGGAACCACGAGTCTTCTCGTCAGATGCTCCGATTTGTGAGAGGTGTGTGTCAAAACTTTCGTTAAACATGCCAATTTTTTACCACGTCATCTTGGTGCCATGCCATGCCATCAAGCAAGGTTTCAAGTATTTCTGATCATTTTTTATTTTTTTTGGAATTTAAAAGCCATGGTACTTAATGTTTGTGTCCAAGCTGTGACACCAATATGTATGAAAATTCCTTCCAATTTACTGCACAGGACATTAACTTGCACACAAGGACACAAATATGATTTTTCAACCCATGATGGTTTGCTTTGGCATGTACATGTAGTTCAAATTTGAATTACGGCCATTATATGGCTAGAGTCTCAGTTAATGTCTTAAAAAGGTCAAATGAACCCTGAAAATTTCCAAATTTTGACATGACAGTTGTATTAGTGGATGTTTATGGTACACATTTTTTCGTACAATTAAAACACCAACCGTTGCCACTGTACTTCAAATTAGTCTTTCACAACTAATACAAAAAATCAACTACATCACACACAGTTGCTTATAGGAACCGTTTGCGATGAAAGTTCGTGGGTCTATTTATCTCTTCCTCCATAAGCTTCGCCGGCTTCGTCTGCTCAAGTGCCATTCACCCTCGAATCCACGAATCCTCGATCCCCATTCCCCAACACCTTCTTGCAAAGAATGACGCCGTGGAGACGCTTCGTGAGGGCCTGTACGGTCACCGCATCTGCCCTGAGCGGCTCCGCGTACGCCGAGAGCACGGCCGCATCCGCCGAGAGGGCATATGCGGCAGCCGACAGGGCAGCTGCAGCAGCCAAGACGGCTACAGCAGCTGCTGCGACGACGGCTACAAACGTCGAGAGCGCTCGAGCAGCCGTCCGTGCAGCGGAGGTCGCCCTGGCCCGGGTCGAGGCCATCCACGCCCAGATCGAGGACACCCATGCCAAGATATTCCAGGCCTCCTCGGAATCAAGCATGCACCCCATGTCCGAAGAGGCGGCGGAGATGCTTGCCGACGATGCGGAGCGGAGTCCATGGATCCCCTTCCTCATGAGATCGCCGAGCGGGAGCTGGACATGCAGGAGGCGGCGGAGAGCGACGAGCGCCAGGAGGAGGAGTGATAACCCACAAGTATAGGGGATCGCAACAGTTTTCAAGGGTAGAGTATTCAACCCAAATTTATTGATTCGACACGAGGGGAGCCAAAGAATATTTGCAAGTATTAGCAGTTGAGTTGTCAATTCAACCACACCTGGAGATAAAATATCTGCAGCAAAGTATTTAGTAGCACAGTAATATGATAGTTTTGATAGCAGTGGCAACAGTAACACTAGTAACGGTAACAGTAACAGTAGCAGTTTTGTAGCAAGTGTAAAGCAGTAGCAACAAAGTAACTTAGCAAAAACCAATATGAGAGAGTCATAGGCATTGGATCGGTGATGATAATTATGTTGGATGATATTCATCATATAACAGTCACAACCTAGGGCGATACACAATAGCTCCAATTCATCAATGTAATGTAGGCATGTATTCCGTATATAGTCATACGTGCTTATAATAAGAACTTGCATGACATCTTTTGTCCTACCCTCCCGTGGCAGCAGGGTCCTTAAGGAAACTAAGGATATTAAGGCCTCCTTTTAATAGAGAACCGGAACAAAGCATTAGCACTTAGTGAATACATGAACTCCTCAAACTACGGCAATCACCGGAAAGAATCCCAATTATTGTCACCTTGGGGTATGCGGATCATGACACGTAATAGGTGCATATAACTTGCAAGATAGGATCAAGAACACAAATATATTCATGAAAACATGAAGGGTTCAGATCTGAAATCATGGCACTCGGGCCCTAGTGACAAGCATTAAGCATAGCAAAGTCATAGCAACATCAATCTCAGAACATAGTGGATACTAGGGATCAAAGCCCTAACAAATTGACCCGATTACATGATAAATCTCATCCAACACATCACCGTCCAGCAAGCCTACGAAGGAATTACTCACGCCCGGTGGTGAGCATCATGAAATTGGTGATGGAGGATGGTTGATGATGACGATGGCGACGAATCCCCCTCTCTGGAGCCCCGAACGGACTCCAGATCAGCCCTCCCGATGAAGAACAGGAGGTGGCGGCGGCTCCGTATCATAAAACGTGATGAAACTTCTTCTCTTATTTTTTTCTCAGGGAAAGAGAATTTATATCGTTGGAATTAAGTCAGACGGCCGCCTGTGGGCCCCACAAGGCACTACGGCACGCCCTAGGGGGGGTCGCGCCCTAATGCCTTGTGGGCAGCAGGTGGCCCCCCTTCTGTTGATTCTTGCGCCAATAATTTTTATATATTCCATAAAAATTCTCCAAAAAGTTTTGTCCAAATCAGAGAACTTTGATTTCTGCACAAAAACATCACCATAGCAATTCTGTTGAAAACAGCGTCAGTCCGGGTTAGTTTCATTCAAATCATGCAAATTAGAGTCCAAAACAAGAGCAAAAGTGTTTGGAAAAGTAGATACGACGAAGATGTATCAACTCCCCCAAGCTTAACTCATTGCTTGTCCTCAAGCAATTCAGTTGACAAACTGAAAGTGATAAAGAAAAACTTTTACGAACTCTTTTGTTCTTGTATCCGTATATAAGCTTAAATAGTACCCAGGTTTTCAGCAAAGATCATGAACTAACCATGCTCATAATAACACTTAAAAACTATATTTACTCATATCAATGGCATAATCAACTAGAGAGCAATAATAACATATCTCAAATGCCAACAATTTGTCAAAACAATCATGATATAATATGATAACATGGTATCTCGCTAGCCCTTTCTGAGACCGCAAAACATAAATGCAGAGCACCTCCAAAGTTCAAGCAGCGACTAAACATTGTAATTCAGGGTAGAAGAGATCCAGTCATGATGCACACAACATTAACTATACTCAATGCATAAGGATGACAATAGTGCTCTTAGGATTGGCGCTTAGTGCAAGAAGGTGAGACTCAACAATAAAAGCAAAATAACATAAAGTAATTACATAGAAGTAAATAGATAGGCCCTTCGCAGAGGGAAGCAGGGACTTGCAGCGGTGCCAGAGCTCGAAGCTTAAATCAGAGATGAAAAATAATTTTGAGAGGTGTACTTTTCCTGTTAACGTCACGACCAAGAGTTTTCAATATCTTCCATGCTAAGCACATTGTAGGCGGTTCCCAAGCGGAAAGGTAAAGTTTGCTCCCCCTCCACCATACCAACACAAGCCATGGCTAGCCGAATCCTCGGGTCCCCTCCATACCAACAACTTTCCGAGGGAGTTTGTTTGCATTATGTATTTTTGATTTTGAGCATAGGACTGGGCGTCCCAAATACCAGCCTCTCCCGTGCAATGACAAGTGAATAAACACTCATCTTGAGAGTAACCCACTTAGCATGGAAGATACTGACCGCCCCCTGTCGCTCCATGAGTGGTACGGGCACACAAAACGGATGTTTATTTGAATAATTTAGAGGTGTGATACGTCTCCAACATATCTATAATTTATGAAGTATTCATGCCATGTTTATTATAGTTTTGTATGATTCTGGTGCACTTTTATATGGCTTTTATATGATTTTTATGGACTAACATATTGACCTAGTGCCCAGTGCCAGTTGCTGTTTTCTGCTTGTTTTTGGTTTTCCAGAAAATCCATATCAAATGAAGTCCAAATGTAGCAAAACTTTTTGATGATTTTTTCTGGAAGGAAACAGACACAGGAAGCTTCGGGGGAGCAGCAGAAGAGCCACAGGAGCCCCACAAGCCACCAGGGCGCGCCACCCCCCCAGGCGCGCCTTGGTGCCTCGTGGGCCCCTTGTGGCACCTCTTTGCATGATTCCAACGCTGAAAAATCCTATATATTCAGAAACCCCCGAAAGTTAACCTAGATGAGTTTTTACGCCGCCGCAAGCCTCTGTACCAAGGAGATCCCATCTGGAGCCCTTTTTGGGCATCCTGCCGGAGGGGGGAATCATCACCGGAGGCCATCTTCATCATCCCGACGGTCTCCATGACGAGGAGGGAGTAGTTCACCCTCGAGGCTAGGGGTATGTACTAGTAGCTATGTGTTTGATCTCTCTCTCGTGTTCTTGATTTGGCACGATCTTGATGTACCGCGAGCTTTGTTAATATAGTTGGATCATATGGTGTTTCGTCCCTCTCTATCCTTGTTGTGATGAATCAAATCTTTTCCCTTTGAGGTTGAATATTTCAGATTTGAGAACACTTGATGTATGTCTTGCATATGAATACCCGTGGTGACAATGGGGTATTATATTGATTCACTTGATATATGTTTTGGCACTCAACTCATGGATTCCCACGGTGACATTGGGGTAATCTATGCATAGGGGTTGATGCACGTTTTCATTATCTTTTCTCCGATAGAAACTTTGGGGTGCTCCTTGAAGTTCTTTGTGTGGATTGAATATTATGATTATGAAGTTGTTTGATGCATATCGTATAATCAACTCACGGATACTTGTGGTGACATTGGAGTATCTAGGTGACATTAGAGTTGGTTGACGTGTATCATATGGTGTTATTTTAGTACGAACTCTAGGGCTGTTTGTGACACTTATAGGAATGGCTCAATAGATCGATCGGAAAAGATAACTTTGAGGTGGTTTCGTACCCTACAAACAATTTCTATCTTATGTTCTCCGCTAATAGGAACTTTGGAGTGATTCTTTATCGCACGTTGAGGGATTGTTATATGATCCAATTATGTTAGCATTGTTGAGAGATTGCACTAGTGAAAGTATGAACCCTAGGCCTTGTTTCTAAGCATTGCAATACCGTTTGTGCTCCGTTTTATCACATGCTACCTTGCTGTTTTTTTATTTTCAGATTATAAAAACCAATATCTACTATCCATACTACACTTGTGTCACCATCTCTTCGCCGAACTAGTGCACCTATACAATTTACCATTGTATTGGGTGTGTTGGGGACACAAGAGATTTCTTGTATTTGGTTGCAGGGTTGTTTGAGAGAGACCATCTTCATCCTACGCCTCCCACGGATTGATAAACCTTAGGTCATCCACTTGAGGGAAAATTGCTACTGTCCTACAAAACTCTGCGCTTGGAGGCCCAACACGAGTCTACAAGAATAAGTTGTGTAGTAGACATCAAGGTGGCACGTGCAAATTTACTTGGAGCAGCAGAGTAATACCGCATATAGGTAGATATTGTGGACTCATCTGGAACAACTTTGGTTTAAGGATTGTGGATGCACAAGCAAAATTCCCACTTAGTACAAGTGAAGGTTAGCAAATAGGTTGAGAAGCGACCAACTAGAGAGCAAAAACGGTCATGATCATGCATTGAGAATAATTAACATTGAATACTAGCATGAGTAGTATATAGTCACCCTGAACATAAATATCATGGAGGCTATGTTGGTTTTGAATCAACTACATGCATGAACATGTGCCAAGTCAAGCCACTTGAAACATTCAGAGGAGGATACCATATTAACATACTACATCATAACCATTTTAATGCATGTTGACAACCAAGATAAACCATTATCCACTCCTAGTTACTTAAGCATGGCATGAGCAACTATAATCTCTAATTGTCATCACAAACATGTTTACTCATAATATGCTGAATCATGGATACTGAGTTAAACATATTTATAAAAACAAAAACAAGAAGAGTTCATACCAGCTTTTCCTTGCCACAGTCACTTCGACAAATCATCGCCATTATTGCCTTTCACTTGCACGACCGAATGATGTGAAAATAATAATAATGCAAGAGTGTTGTGGACTAAGCTGGGATCTGCAAAACATTTTATACAAGGAAGAAGACAAGGTAATACTGGCTCTTCGTTAGATCAACAATAAAGTATATGAGAACCACTCATCATTTTCATCGTGGTCTTCTCCCTATGACAACTTCAACGAAAAGAAAAGAAATTCAGAGAAACACACTGAAATATTTTTGGAGTTTTTAGTTTTTCTGAAGGTAGCAAATTAAGGAAGAAAAATGAAAAGCGAGAAAAATATTACACGGGAGAACTCCCAACAAGCAAAAGAAGAAACAGGAAATCTTTTTGGGTTTTCTTTTAATACTACAACTAGTTATGCAAGAAAGAAACTACAACTAATTTTTTTGGATTTTCGAAGGTTTTCCAAACACATAAGAAGAAGGCGAGAAAAATAAACTAGCATGGATATACAATGAAAAAATATGAACACCGACAACTGGAATGAATGTGCGAACATGAATGTAATGTCGGTGAGAGATACGTACTCCCCCAAGCTTAGGCTTTTGGCCTAGCTTGGTGATCACCACCCGTAGTATCCATCAGGACCGGGCGGATAGTACTGGGGCGGAGGCACCTGAGGGTCCCACTGCTGGGCCTCGTCCTCTGTGTAGGAGATATGGCCTAGAGGCAATAATAAATGTTATTGTTTATCTCCATGTTCATAATTATGTTTATGTTCCATGCTATAACTGCTATGGTTCTCGAGTCTACAATAACCACGAGGCTCGGAGGAAGACTCATATGCACGTGTGGAATAATAAACGGTAAAATGTATTCCTAGTCTGGCCTCTAAGACTAAGTGTTGCATGATGGTTCTATTTTCCTGATCATGGGCATGACTATGCCGGCAACTTTGAGGGCACATTGTTAGAAGAACACTTGTGTTGAATCGACCCGAATTGATGTTATGCTATGAGATACATTCGTCACAAGTTAATGGTTAATAACATAGAGGAACTTTACGTTTGCATAATTCCTTAGACCATGAGAGTATCGAGTTTCTTCATGCTTGCTTCATGAACTTTGGGGTTTGTTAAACGTCATCCGTAACTGGGTGGCTATTACGGCGGCTTACGGGTTCATGGGAAAGTATGTCAAGGGACTTGATAGCTCAAGATTGGGAATTGCTCCTCTGACGATGGAGAGATATCTCTGGGCCCTCTCGGTGTTACGGTATCCACCATCGTCTGGCCAGACACAATGTGATTTGACCACAGGGATGCCGGAACACGGGAACGAGAAAAGAGAACAAAACCAGTAACGAGGTAACTGACATAGTGGACAAGTTGTTCATCCACGGGGATGCCGATAAGTCTCACCTTAGGTGTTTGTAACATCTTGCGAAGCAATATGAATAGCACACGGCAACTGGAGGTTCACTCGAATATTTATTCGTGTGGGTATAGGGGTCAATATGGGTGTCCACGGCTCCGATGTTGATCATTGATCGGAAAGAGTTCTGGTCATGTATGTACTTCACCGAACCTATAGGGTCACACGATTAAGGGTCATCTATCTGCTGAATTCTAGACAGGGAGTCTGAGAGAAAGTCACCGGAAAAGTTTCGTAGACAACGGAAGAGTTCCGGGGAGAGAACACCGAAAAAGTTTCGGTAAAACCGAAAAGTTGTTTCGGAGTAAACCATTGAGCCAAAAAGGTTTGGCACGCGCCTGGAACTTTTTGGAGGTGCCAGAATTGTTCTGGGAACTTCTGGAATTTTTTCGGAGAAAAAAACCAAAAATGTTCCGGAGCAGCTGGAAATGCTTTGGTTGTTTTTCGCTGATGAAAATCATTGATCCGGAAATGTATCGGAACACGTCCAAAATTATTTTAGGGGGTGCCGGAAATGTTCTGGGCCTTTAGGAATTTTTTCGGATTAAACAGCCGATGAAAATATTTCATGAATAGTGTTATGAATAGTGGAAACACTATTGGGAGAAAATATCTCACGAATAGCGGAAACACTATTATGAATAGTGGAAACACTATTGGGAGAAAACATCTCACGAATAGCGGAAACACTATTATGAATAGTGGAAACACTATTATGAATAGTGTGAAAAATATCTGAGGGCATTTTCGTATTTTCACCATCTCTTCTCACCCTATAAATAGGGGTGGAGGGTGCTCTCCATTTTCATCCAAGTTCTCACATGAGTTCTCATACACTGCCATGCAATTATCTGGCTTTCTCTCTCTCTCCCCGCGAAATAGTTTCGTAGAGCCGAAAGGCTGTCTGGGTTCCGGTGGGAACTAGTTCTGGACGGCGAAGCCCTGCCGGATAGATGACACCGTATGTGTGTGAAAGCACATTTGCTCCCTTGGTGGTTTTGGTAATTCATAACAACATATATCTCATTGAACTAATGTCCATTCAAGATTGAGATTTCAGGATGTTCAATGATTGGCATGGCATGGACTAGATATGTGGACCCCTCAAAATGCTAAGGACAAGGATTGGCAAAAGATCAGGACTCTACATTTTTGGTTTAGTGATCCAAGATCACATTGAGTCCATAGGAAAGCCAATACTATTAAAAGGGGATGAGGTGTTGCTTAATGGTCTTTTTGCTCAAGTGCTTAGTGACAGTACTCCTAAACCGTCAACCACTCTCTCTAACCAAATATGTCCTAAACCTACATTCCAACTCGGCCCCACCGATTTTTCCTATCCGGCCCCACCGAGTTCATCCAAGACTTAGCCACTGACAAAACCCTAACAAATCAGATCCACCGAAATGGATCTCGGTCCCACCGAGATGGCCTTGCCAACTCTCTGTAATCGTTTGCACTTACTTCGGTCTTATCGAGTTTTGCAAATCGGTCTCACCGAGATGGCTTGCCAACTCTCTGTTGCCTTATTGCTTCACTTCGGTCCTACCAAGTTGATGCAATCGGTGCCACCGAGATGAGGTTTGCCCTAGCCATTGCACTTCGGTCCATCCGAGTTGTCCGTATCGGTCCCACCGAGATTCCTAAAGTTCATATCTTTTACACAGTTCGGTGCTACCGAGATTATCGTTTCGGTGCCACCGAGTTGGGTCAAAAGTGTGTAACGGTTGGATTTTGTGTGGAGGCTATATATTCCCCTCCACCACTTCCTTCTCAGTAAGGAGAGCCATCAGAACGTGCCTACACTTCCACCATACATTTTCTGAGAGAGAACCACCTACTCATATGTTGAGATCAAGCTATTCCATTCCTACCATTTGAACCTTGATCTCTAGCCTTTCCCAAGTTGCTTTCCACTCAAATCCTTCTTCCACCATAGCCAAATCTGTGAGGAGTTGTTTGAGTGCTGGGAAGACTATCATTTGAAGCACAAGAGCAAGGAGTTCATCAACAACACACCGTCTATTACCTTTTGGAGAGTGGTGTCTCCTAGATTGGTTAGGTGTCACTTGGGAGCCTCCAACCAGATGTGGAGTTGAACCAAGGAGTTTGTAAGGGCAAGGAGATCGCCTACTTCGTGAAGATCTACCCCGAGTGAGGCTAGTCCTTCGTGGACATAAGCCATGGTGGAATAGACAAGGTTGCTTCTTCGTGGACCCTTCCTGGGTGGAGCCCTCCGTGGACTCGCGCAGCCGTTACCCTTCGTGGGTTGAAGTCTCCATCAACGTGGATGTACGATAGCACCACCTATCGGAACCACGCCAAAAACCACCGTGTCTTCATTGCGTTTGAAATCTCCAATCCCTCCTTTACTTACATATGCAATCGCTTACTTTCCGCTGCTATACTCTTAGAATTGCATGTGTAGGGTGATGCTTGACATGTACTATTGCTAAAATCTGCCCACAACTAAAATTGGGAAAAGGTTAGGTTTTATTTGGTCAAGTAGTCTAATCACCCCCCTCTAGACATACTTTCGATCCTACAAGTGGTATCAGAGCTTTGGTCTCCGTAAAGCCTTGATTTCCATTGCTTTGGTGATTATAGCCTTGGTTTCACAACCTAGGAGAGTATGGCTTCTAGTGAGGGTAACTATCACCGTAGAGGTCCATATTTTGATGGTACAAACTTTGCTAGTTGGAAACATAAGATGAAAATGCATATTCTTGGTCATAAAGCCGCCGTTTGGGCTGTTGTTCGTGTTGGCTTGCAAGGTGACTTCTTTGAGGATGGCAAGGAACCGGATCGTGAGGCAACCCCGGAAGAATTGAAGATGTTGCAATACAATGCTCAAGCCTGTGACATTCTATTCAACGGTCTATGTCCCGAAGAATTCAACAAAATCAGCCGCTTCGAGAATGCAAAGGAAATTTGGGATACTTTGGTTGATATGCATGAGGGTACCGAGTCCGTCAAGGAATCTAAGTTGGATGTGCTTCAATGTCAACTTGACAAGCTTCAAGAAGAGATTGACTCATTTGAAGAAGCTCCTCAAGCCATGGTCAAGTGGGTTCCCAAGACTTCATCAAGTTCTACTTCATCAAGTGCTTCTACAACTCCAAGGATTCCCATCAAGTTGATGTGGGTCCAAAAGAAGAAGAACTAGAGAGTTCTTGAGGGTGACTCCGCCAACAAACTTCACTCATATTATTCATGGCAAGAACTTGTGGAACCAACTTCCACATTTTGCACTAGTTCATGGAGTCACAAACCCTCTTGTTGGTAAGGCAAGGGACAAGGTATTCAATGCATTCATGGACATCATCATATGTGTATTTCACTCTATGTCTATGGATATTCTTGTATGTTCCTTGTGTGGGACTAACCCATGTAGGTATTGAAAGCACAAAACTCCAAAGGATTGCTCCCAACTCTTGATGGTCTACATCAACATTGAGCATCCACATCTTCAACATCTACATGAAGTCATCATCGACAAAACCCAAGGTTAGTTCATCCCTCTTAGGGGGAATATCACATCTAGGGGGAGCTTTGCTCTAAACAATTGAGCTAAAGCAACTCTAATGGTGTGAATACATCAATGCTTTATGTAAAAGTGGTAACCCCACTTGGGCTTAAACGATGAGTATGACCTATGATCAAATGTTCTCATTTGGCTCCTAAGTCAATATACTCATATATAGATGACCTAGTCATCGCCATTGCTTGATAGATGCTAGAATTGGTTGTGCATGTTTGACACATATTTCATTTGCTATCTTATTGTGTGAGCATGTTGGATTGCATGTTTTCATCATTCGAGGACATCCATTTGTTGTTTTGATTGTCTTGGTTTTTCTGGCCAACTGGATGTACAAGAATGCCTAAGTACCTTCTCTAGCTATCTATGCTTTCTTGTCTCAAATTCTATTCTTGCTGCATCACAAAAATTGAACAAGTCTTTTTCGGACCCTCTGGGCGAGGAGCACTCGGAGCCACCGATCTGAAAGGGCTGAACCTCCAAAACCTTCTAAATGATTTCGGCCGAACCAATTCACTCAAACTCGGTCCAACCGAAATCACTTAGATTGATCTAGGTTTTCATCTCGGTGCTACCGAATTGAACCATTTCGGCGCCACCGATGTGCTAAACTGCGTGCAGTTACATATATCGGTGCCACCGAGTTGTTCAACTCGACGTCACCGACAGCGTACGGGTATATATATCGCGCGGACCGAACGGTTGAAATTTCTCGACCCCACTCGTTCCCGCTCCCCGTCGCTGTCGTCGCCCGCGTCTTCGGACTTCGCCGTCCTCTCCAGCGCGCCCTCGCCGCAGGACTCCGTCGCCGTCAACGGCAATCTCCACCGCCGTTGCCGCCGTAGAGGATCTCCACCAAGTTAGGGTGAGATTCGATCCCTTTCGTGCTCCCTTTTTCCGATTCAATGCACGTTAGGAATGCCATGATTCTTGCCACGATTGCAATGCTAAATCCACCAGGAAAATTCCGTAGACTAGATTCGAGCGAAATTTCTAGGTTTAAGTTTCCGCCGAATGCATCTCGGACCGACCGATTCGAAATTTTCGGCCCCACCGATTTGGCCTCTGGCCATAGCACTAGTACGTCTCGGTACCACCGAGTTGTATATCGGTGAGACCGAAAGTAAAGTCTCAGTGAAACCCTAGCATCTCGGAGCCACCGAACCCCTTCTCGGTCTGACCGAAGTGGTGTGGAAGGTTTCTGTAGTATGCTTCGGTATCACTGAGATGATCAACTCGGTCCATCCGAAATGCATCCTGTGAAAACTTGAAACTAAAAGTTGAACTCAAATTTTATGAAAACTATCTGCTTTTTGTGATGACTCATCTACTCTGCCTATACCCATCTATTCACAGGGTCAGCTCAGCAAGATGTCAAGTGGCAGTGACAGTCAGAACAGGTCTGAACAGCATGCAGAACTAAGTGAAGGGTCAAGCCCTGATGAGAGTTTCTATGGGGGAGAGAGGAGCTCTCCAGATCTTCCTAAAGCTGCAACCAGAACAAGGAAGAAGAAAACCTCAGACAGTGAGGATGAAGATTTTGTTGCTAGTGAGGCAGCAACAAAGAAGAAAAGAGTTGTGCTTGCTAAGGAGTACAGCACCAAACCATCATCCACCAAAGATAAAACTGCTGTGAGGAAAGTTCCAAAGCAGACCATGCAGTTCACTCTTGAAGAGCCTAGTAACACAGAGGCAGCTGCATGTGCTAAGAAGAAGAGAGTGAGGAAAACCATTGCCCGTGTAATTGGCAGACCCTCCATGATGATTGATGAGGAGGAAGAGGAGGAGGAGCCAGTAGCTACTGCACCCCCTGCAAAAGCTCAGAAGCTCATGTCTTGTGCAATCAAGACTGCTGCACCTCCCAAGTCCAAACTAAACCTGGGCATGGGCAGCCCGGCCCGGTGACCCGGCCCGAGCCCGGCCCAAAATTCCCGGGCCGGGTCGGGCCGGGTTTCCCACTCGGGCCGGGCTCGGGCCTTGATTTACAGCCTGAGACAGAATTCGGGCTGGGCTCGGGCTTCAGTTTTCAGCCCAAAAATAGCCCGGCCCGGCCCGAGCAGCATTAGTTTGCACCAGATCTGAGCACCCTAGCGAACCCCCGCGTGAGTAGCCGCCATATAAATAGCCTTTCCTAACAATTCCCCACCATTTCCCCCTCCAGTAACCCTAGGACACCTATGACTTCCACGTCTAAATCTCCCATTAGCCTCTCTTCTCCACCCATGGCAGCATCCTGTCATCTCCTCACCCCTGCGCCGACGAGGCCCGGTGCTCACCACGGCGGCGGCAACTGGACAGCGTCCTCCCGCATGAGGTGGAGGCACTCCCGCACGAGATCCGGCGAGGAGAAGGCTCTTCCTCACCAGATCCGGCGAGGAGAAGGCTCTACCTCACCAGATTCGGCGAGGAGAGGCCGCGTCTAGGCCGTCGCCCGACTCCAGTGCGGCGAGGTGGCGCCCAGTCCGCCTCCCTTTTTTCTCCCGCCGAGCTGCTGTGGTAGGCTCGCTCCCTGCTGTCCACACTCGACAGCCTCGTCGCCTTGCCGGCAGTGTGGACGCAGACGAACCCCGCGAGCCGCGGCCATCTGCACGAACAGGAGCCGCGTGATTTACGTGTGCTTGGATGCTTGCTGCGCGACATGCGTGATGTTGTTCCTTACCTAATGCGTGGTGTGCATGCTAGATGTAGATGTTTGATGCGAGATGTGTGTGGGGCTGTGCGTGCAAGCTTGATGTTCAGAAATTGAGTACTGGCTCATATTTGTGACTTTTTGTCTCGAACAACAGATCTGTAGATGTTTTACTTCTTTGATTGTAGCAGATCTGCAGGTGTATGTATATGTAAATTGCAAAGAGCAGAAAAACTTTTGGTATAATGGGAAATGTGTATTTTGCCGGGCTTTCGGGCCGGGCCTCGGGCTTCGGGCTTTTCTGCTGGGCCGGGCTCGGGCTTGAGTTTGAGTAAAATTTCATGCTTCGGGCCGGGCTCGGGCTTGATATATGTACCTCGGGCTTTTATAAGCCCGGCCCAAAACCCGGCCCGGCCCGATAAATGCCCAGGTTTAGTCCAAACCAAAGGCACCAGCGCCCAAGAGGTCAACCAGAAACATTTCAGCTGCAGAGAAGAACAAGGCCCCTGTGCCTGAGTCAAATATTGATGAAGAGCCACTAGTGCTCAGAAATTTGAAGCCTAAGATACCAGACCATGACAACGCACACCCAGTTGCAGAGAACATGATGCTGAGGAAGGATAAAGGACTGCGTCAGTGGAGACAGTCAGATCCTTATGCTATAAGGAGAAGGGCAACATGTGATTATCGCTTTCACACTCGAGAACAACAGGATTTTTATGAGACAGTTTTGCTTGACAAGAAGCCCATAGTCAGTGACATGAAGTGGGTGGACTGGGAATACATCGATGAGAATGAAGATTATTTTCCCCATGTTCATGAAAGTTTCAGGATTGCAGGAGTTGATGAGTTTGTTGGAAAGAAATTGACCAAGTGGAATGATGAGATGATCATGCAATTTTACTCTACTGCTCATTTCTATCCAGATGGCAGAATAGTGTGGATGACAGATGGCAGAATAGTGGGCAAGTCTTCTTGGTGCACCCAAGGAAGAGGATGATGACATAGACATTTATGCCAAGCTCAAGATGGATCACAATTCCATGGCCAACATGTACACTGCAATTCCTCAGAAGGACCTTGAGACTCATAAACTTGGATCAGTGAAGCATCCGCTCCCAGGATTAGCCACATCGAACACCATCTTGCGGTACACTCTGCTACCCAAGTCAGGAGATGACAAAATGATTCATGGCCACTCCATAAATTTGCTGCATTTATTTGATACACCTCAGAAATTCAAGGTGATGAGCCTGATAGTAGAGACTATCAAGAGGACTGCAGCAGATCAGAAGAGATCGTGCGGTTATGCCCCACATATTCAGTTATTGATCAACTCTAAAGTTGGAACTAGCACATACCTTCTTGATCGAGAGCATCTGCCATTGCATCTAGATTTTGAGGACAATGTCATAGTGATGGATCCTTCGCATCCCACTTCTGTACAAGCTCAAAAGAAGATCCGCAAAGCTAAAGAAGCAAAAGCAGCTCAGGAGGCATCAGCTTCCAATGCTCCAATTGCCAATTTCAAGACACCCAAGGATCAAATGACATATCTGCTTGAAGCCACTCTGAGGATTGAGCGAAGTTTGGCCAACCTCACCCAGACCCAGGCTAGTTTTGAGCGGATTATTGAGACAAAGTTTCATGATTTGGATGTCAAAGTTACAGCTCAGACTTCAGTAGAACAGCTGCAGGGTGATGTTGATGCTGTCAAGCTAGCCAGATCAGATGACAGTGGAGATGACAGACCGACCACAGAGCGATTTCAGACAGTGCCTAGGGCAGCCAGGTCTGCTGCAGTTCCAGTCGTGGGTCCGAGGACCACAGTATCTGCACCAGCCGCTACTGCCACAATGCCACCACAGGTCTCAACTCCACCAGCCCAGCAAACGTCAGTAGAAGCATTCACGGACGCTCTCCTCTCCACGCCGTCTACGCACACCGGAGCCGCCAGCAGGAGATCGCCTTCAGGAGCTTCGGAGGACCGTGCTTAGCGAGTCGATTAGTCCTATACTTATTTGAACTTTTTGGTACTTGCTGCCAAAGGGGGGAGAATTTGTATAGATCATAGGCTTCGAGAGAGAGTGTTTTTCTCTCGAGAGTTCTTTTGCTACTTATCTACTTGTTTGATGCTACTTTGTTATGTGTGTTGCTTCTACAGTGTCTGTATGATATTCTATCGTTTATGCTGTTGATTGATCATACTATGCTTGTTGTGATGATCTATGTTTATGTTTATCTTTATCATTATCTTGTGATGATCAATTACTTATGTTGGTGATGCGTGCTTACTTTTCAACTCATATCATTTTGCGCGCTCCACCAAGATGTATGTGACATGGAAGAGTGACCCATGAGCCTAATCGATTGTGCATTTGCATTCAAACGCAAATTTTTAATAATGCACAAATTTAGGGGGAGCTCTTGCTTATCACATACTTCTCAAAGCAATGATGTATTTCATTCATTTAATCATTTGTCGAAGCTTTGATCTATATGTTGTCATCAATTACCAAAAAGGGGGAGATTGAAAGCACATTTGCTCCCTTGGTGGTTTTGGTAATTCATAACAACATATATCTCATTGAACTAATGTCCATTCAAGATTGAGATTTCAGGATGTTCAATGATTGGCATGGCATGAACTAGATATGTGGACCCCTCAAAATGCTAAGGACAAGGATTGGCAAAAGATCAAGACTCTAGATTTTTGGTTTAGTGATCCAAGATCACATTGAGTCCATAGGAAAGCCAATATTAAAAGGGGATGAGGTGTTGCTTAATGGTCTTTTTGCTCAAGTGCTTAGTGACAGTACTCCTAAACCCTCAACCACTCTCTCTAACCAAATATGTCCTAAACCTACATTCCAACTCGGCCCCACCGATTTTTCCTATCCGGCCCCACCGAGTTCATCCAAGACTTAGCCACTGACAAAACCCTAACAAATCAGATCCACCGAAATGGATCTCGGTCCCACCGAGATGGCCTTGCCAACTCTCTGTAATCGTTTGCACTTGCTTCGGTCTTATCGAGTTTTGCAAATCGGTCTCACCGAGATGGCTTGCCAACTCTCTGTTGCCTTATTGCTTCACTTCGGTCCTACCGAGTTGATGCAATCGGTGCCACCGAGATGAGGTTTGCCCTAGCCATTGCACTTCGGTCCATCCGAGTTGTCCGTATCGGTCCCACCGAGATTCCTAAAGTTCATATCTTTTACACAGTTCGGTGCTACCGAGATTATCGTTTCGGTGCCACCGAGTTGGGTCAAAAGTGTGTAACGGTTGGATTTTGTGTGGAGGCTATATATTCCCCTCCACCACTTCCTTCTCAGTAAGGAGAGCCATCAGAACGTGCCTACACTTCCACCATACATTTTCTGAGAGAGAACCACCTACTCATATGTTGAGATCAAGCTATTCCATTCCTACCATTTGAACCTTGATCTCTAGCCTTTCCCAAGTTGCTTTCCACTCAAATCCTTCTTCCACCATAGCCAAATCTGTGAGGAGTTGTTTGAGTGCTGGGAAGACTATCATTTGAAGCACAAGAGCAAGGAGTTCATCAACAACACACCGTCTATTACCTTTTGGAGAGTGGTGTCTCCTAGATTGGTTAGGTGTCACTTGGGAGCCTCCAACCAGATGTGGAGTTGAACCAAGGAGTTTGTAAGGGCAAGGAGATCGCCTACTTCGTGAAGATCTACCCCGAGTGAGGCTAGTCCTTCGTGGACGTAAGCCATGGTGGAATAGACAAGGTTGCTTCTTCATGGACCCTTCCTGGGTGGAGCCCTCCGTGGACTCGCGCAGCCGTTACCCTTCGTGGGTTGAAATCTCCATCAACGTGGATGTACGATAGCACCACCTATCGGAACCACGCCAAAAACCACCGTGTCTTCATTGTGTTTGAAATCTCCAATCCCTCCTTTACTTACATATGCAATCGCTTACTTTCCGCTGCTATACTCTTAGAATTGCATGTGTAGGGTGATGCTTGACATGTACTATTGCTAAAATCTGCCCACAACTAAAATTGGGAAAAGGTTAGGTTTTATTTGGTCAAGTAGTCTAATCACCCCCCTCTAGACATACTTTCGATCCTACAAGTGGTATCAGAGCTTTGGTCTCCGTAAAGCCTTGATTTCCATTGCTTTGGTGATTATAGCCTTGGTTTCACAACCTAGGAGAGTATGGCTTCTAGTGAGGGTAACTATCACCGTAGAGGTCCATATTTTGATGGTACAAACTTTGCTAGTTGGAAACATAAGATGAAAATGCATATTCTTGGTCATAAAGCCGCCGTTTGGGCTGTTGTTCGTGTTGGCTTGCAAGGTGACTTCTTTGAGGATGGCAAGGAACCGGATCGTGAGGCAACCCCGGAAGAATTGAAATCTCCAATCCCTCCTTTACTTACATATGCAATTGCTTACTTTCCGCTGCTATACTCTTAGAATTGCATGTGTAGGGTGATGCTTGACATGTACTATTGCTAAAATCTACCCACAACTAAAATTGGGAAAAGGTTAGGTTTTATTTGGTCAAGTAGTCTAATCACCCCCCCCCCCTCTAGACATACTTTCGATCCTACAGTGTGCAACCCCGTAGAGAGGTCGTAGGTTCGATCTTTTTTGCCCGAGGGGCTGTTCGAGTGTCCTCCCGAAGGGCTGTCCGAGTTCGAGAGTGCCTCCTGAAGGGCTGTCCGTGGCACCGTCCGAGGGACTGTCCGACCGCCTCCCGGAGGGCTGTCCGAGGGACTGTCCAAGGGGCAGATGTGGGAGTACATCCATGTGGTTGGGAGGTTGTAAATCCTAGCTACGGGGATCTGCACCGACGATCTACATCTACTCTACTTCCGCTGCGCTACGAGTCGGTAACGATCAGATCAAAAACCTTGTATGCATCTCCATAGTGATCCTGGGCGTGCTCGCTGTACCAATTTTTTTTGTTTTCTGTCGCGTTCCCCTACAGTGGCATCAAGAGCCGTGCTATGCGTAGATGCAGGTTACGATCTAGAATACATAGAGATGTATGGGTGTTGCACAATATAATTTGTGGTAGATGAGTTCTATTACTGAAAATTATTTGTGCGGGTAGCAGATGAAATCTGTTACCCGATGTTCTTGTTGCTTCCCTGAAATTTGCGTATTTCTGATCTTGATAACGGCATGGTGGAATTTCAAAGTTCTGGCAATTGCCGATCCTGATTGATCAACGAAGTGCTAACAGTTCATTGAATTCCACCATAGTTAAAAGAAAGATGAAATTTCGCAGACGAAAGGGCAATGCAGATATGATCTGCACGGGGGTCATGCGTATGACGAAGTTCAGTATGGGGCTCAAGATTTTATTATCTCGTGTTTCATACACCCTGCAATGTTAATCTAGCGACTTGGATAATCATACTTGATGATGGACGTTGGTAGCTTCGGTTTGTTTCGAAACCTTAGAAGCCACGTAAAATAATTTTTTGCATAAACCGATTAGAGGCATCTAACTTGGTTTTGCAGGATGTGCATGTGATGTGGTATAGCAAGTCTCATATTAATTCGATTATGTATGAGATGACTATATGATGTAAATTTACTAACATGACCTGCGTGTCATGATTCGGCATGATGGCTGGAGCCATATGATTGTCACTTTAATGACCTGCGTGTCAACCTTAAGTAATGCCTTATTTTATTAGCTATAGAGATAGCAATATTATCTGGTGCATCGACAAGGTGGTGGCAAACTTTGCAAAGGTGAACACCGACGCGAATGCTGAAGACGAAGAAATTAAAGACTTCTACGTCAGAAAGGGCTATACCATATCATGCTATTATGAATTGCCTGAGATGTTTATCCCTTATGATGCACCCTTTTGATTGCGTGGTAGTCGCTTTTTATTAGGGTGATCTCTCACTAAAAATATCAAGTAGTTAGTGTTCTCCCAAGTGTAGCACCGTCACAGCATCTTTCCTTTCGGGGTGCGCCATGATCTACATGGGTACGAACGATTGTACGGGTGTAAGGTGGGTGAGTTGAGACCTCGCAGCGAGATCACTTGGTTGTCTTGACGTTCAGGCATGAAAGTCATGAGCTAGGAACACGCGCATCGAAAGATGAACAAGAGTCACATAGAGATGTGATCGGCAAGTTTGCCTACCAATTAAAGTTCGCGCCATCAGTGTTCATCTCGAACAGTGACGTTGAATTGCAATTTGGATCTTGAATCACTCACAATCAATTATGAGAGATATTGATTTGAGTGAGAGCGCACTGTAGAATTAACTTGTTTAATTCTCAATGCAATTAATTATGAACACTGTCTAAGTTTGATTTGCATAATAGTTGTAGAATAATGGCTCGTGTTTCCACCTTCCCTATTAAAATTGAATAGCTGTTAAATATCTGGTTAAAACCTTACGGTTGGTAACATAATGTGAGGATTGTCCTCAAGAGTGCCGAGAAGGACTTTGTCCTATCGCATGCTTTCGGTATTCTCTCGCTGATGCTATGGATGATGTGACTCTCGTCCTTCGATCCAAAAGCTAGAATTCCGTTACGGTCAAGTGCAATATGTTTGCTTCCATAAAACCCGAACTTCATAAGTTTGGGATAGTTATGTGATGTTCGTGGAACTGAAAATTGTTTTCAGATACAGACAAAGGCTAGAAGATATGGGATATCCAAAGCAATGTTTGTTTTGCAAATTATTAGTAAAGTGTTTACTATACATTAGACAGATAAGAGAGGGATCCAGAAGAACGCCTGTCATATGATGAAGGTGAATAAAACAACAACTTAAAGAGAAAGGAAATGTTCAAAGGGTGTTAGTGTGACTTACACCTAGGAAGTCTGGGGCTAATGCCACTCTTAAGTTGGGTGCTTCTTCTGAGAATAGGAGAAATACTAAAAGTTAAACTGTTAGAAGTATAAAAGCAAAAGGAGAGAAGACTGGAATATCCAGTTCATGTATGAATGTCATACAAGTTATTGATGTATAGAAGGCTGGTCAAAGATATAATTCTTGGGAATTATGATTAAACATGTTAATCACTAATTCTTGGGTATTATGAGTTGATCATAGAGATACCCGCTCGATTGCATTCTGTTGCGACTCGATGCAAGAACTACTATGGCCTAAAAGACTTGCCGGGAATGAGGTTTAGATACGCGCTGGGAACATAGTAAAGGTTACTATACCTTCCATCGGTGTATTACCTATGTATTTATTTTCATAATTCATTTTTGGAGTTTCATACACTCTAGCCCATTGCATAAGGCATCTTGCAAGAAGGTTGTTCATAAGAGAACTTTTGATGTTCGGTGTTATGAATAACATAAGGGCCATACTTTCATTATGAATGAGATGTATGTTATGAATATTGATAATAATACATTACCTCTGTATTTACTTTCATAATTCATTTTAGAGTTTTATACACTCTAGCCCATTTGCATAATGTTTGTTGCAAAAGGGTTGTTCATAAAAGAACAATTGTTGTTCAGTATTATGAATAACATAAAAGGCCATGCTTCCATCAATGATGGGATGTATGTTATGAATATTGATGGTAATATGATACATCCATAACACTGATGCTAAATGTCGCAAGACTAAAAGAATACCACATATGTGTGGCATGTAGGAGATATGCCCTAGAGGCAATAATAAATGTTATTGTTTATCTCCATGTTCATAATTATGTTTATGTTCCATGCTATAATTGCTATGGTTCTCGAGTCTACAATAACCACGAGGCTCGGAGGAAGACTCATATGCACGTGCGGAATAATAAACGGTAAAATGTATTCCTAGTCTGGCCTCTAAGACAAGCTCAAGTGTTGCATGATGGTTCTGTTTTCTTGATCATGGGCATGACTATGCCAACAACTTTGAGGGCACATTTTTAGGAGAATACTTGTGTTGAATCGACCCGAATTGATGTTATGCTATGAGATGCATTCATCACAAGTTAATGGTTAATAACACAGAGAAAGTTAATGTTTGCATAATTCCTTAGACCATGAGAGTATCGAGTTCCTTCATGCTTGATTATTGAACTTTGGGGTTTGTTAAACGTCATCCGTAACTGGGTGGCTATTACGGTGGCTTACGGGTTCATGGAAAAGTATGACAAGGGACTTGATAGCTCAAGATTGGGATTTGCTCCTCCGATGATGGAGAGATATCTCTGGGCCTTCTCGGTGTTACGGTATCCACCATCGTCTGGCCAGACACATTGTGATTTGATCACAGGGATGCCAGAACACGGGAACGAGAAAAGAGAACAAAATCGGTAACGAGGTAACTGGCATTGTGGACAAGTGTTGATCCACGGGGATGCCGATGATTCTCACCTCGGGTATTTGTAACATATCGCGAAACAACAGGAATAGCACACGGCAACTGGAGGTTCACTCGAATATTTATTCGTGTGGGTATAGGGGTCAATATGGGTGTCCACGGCTCCGATGTTGATCATTGATCGGAAAGAGTTCCGGTCATGTCTATACTTCACCGAACCTATAGGTTCACATGCTTAAGGGTCATCTATCTGCTGAATACTAGACAGGGAGTCTGAGAGAAAGTCACCGGAAAAGTTTCGGAGACAACGGAAAAATTCCGGAGAGAGAACACCGGAATAGTTTCGGTAAAACTGAAAAGTTGTTTCAGGGTATACCATTAAGTCAAATTGGTTTCGGCACATGCCTGGAAATTCTTGGAGGGTGCCAGAATTGTTCTAGGAACTTCTAGGATTTTTCGGAGAAAAAACCCGGAAATGTTCCGGAGCTGCCGGAACCGCTTTGTTTGCTTTTCGCAGATGAAAATCACTAATCCGGAATTGTTTCGGAACGCGTCCAAAATCATTTTAGTGGGTACTGGAATTGTTCTAAGACCCACAAAAATATTTTCGGATTTAACGATCGCGGAAAAATATTTCCGTGAATAGTGAAAGTGCTTTTTGGGTTACTTTTTGGAAAGCCACCTTTTAGGGCTTTTGTCAAGCTTCTAGAAGGAAACACTTAGGAACTAAGGAACCCCTTTTGGGAGGCTCCCACAAGGGGGTGGCCGGCCAAGGAGCTCCTCCATGGAGCTCCACATGCCATCCTTTTATGCCCTTTATGCCCTTTATGTGTGACATAAAGTGTGGGTGCTTTGGTATTTTATTATGCCAACTCTACCCCTTGGTTTTCCTATAAATAGAGGTGGAGAGGTGCTCTCCACACTCACTCTTTCTCAACATACAAAGCCATGCATGATCTGGCCTTCTCTCTCCCTCTCCGCGAAATAGTTTCGTAGAGCCGAAAGGCTGTCTGGGTTCCGGTGGGAACTAGTTCTGGACGGCGAAGCCCTGCCGGATAGATGACACCGTATGTGTGCAACCCCATAGAGAGGTCGTAGGTTCGATCTTTTTTCCCGAGGGGTTGTTCGAGAGTGCCTCCCGAAGGGCTGTCCAAGTGACCGTCCGAGTTTTGAGGGTCCTCCCGAAGGGCTGTCCGTGACACCGTCCAAGGGACTGTCCGACCGCCTCCCGGAGGGCTGTCCGACGAGCAGACAAGGGAGAACATCCTCGCGGTTGGGAGGTTGTAAATCCTAGCTGCGGGGATCTGCACCGACGATCGTCATCGACTCTACTTCCGCTGCGCTACGAGTCGGTAACGAAAAGATCAAACCTTGTATGCAATCTCCATAGTGGTCCTGGGCTGGTGCGTAGGTCGGAAATTTTTTGTTTTCTGCTGCGTTCCCCTACAGTGGCATCATGAGTCGTGCTATGCGTAGATGTAGGTTGCGATCTAGAATACATAGAGATGTATGGGTGTTGCACAATATAATTTGTAGTAGATGAGTTCTACTGCTGATAATTATTTGTTCGGGTAGCAGATGAAATGTATTACCCGATGTTCTTGTTGCTTCCCTGGAATTTGCATATTTCTGATCTTGATAACAGCATGGTGGAGTTTCACAGTTCTGGCAATCTGCGATCCTGATTGATCACTGAAGTGCTAACAGTTCTTTGAATTCCACCATAGTTAAAAAGAAAGATGAAATTTCGCAGACGAAAAGGCAATGCAGATATGATCTGCACGGGGGTCATGCATATGACGAAGTTCAGTATGGGGCTCGAGATTTTATTATCTCGTGTTTCATACACCCCGCAAAGTTAATCTAGCGACCGTAATAATCATACTTGATGATGGACGTTGGTAGCTTCGGTTTGCTTCGAAACCTTAGAAGCCACGTAAAATGAAATTTTGTATGAACCGATTAGAGGCGTCTAACTTGGTTTTGCAGGATGTGCATGTGATGTGGTATAGCAGTGCTCATAATAATTTGATTATGTATGAGATGACTATATGATGTAAAATTAACATGACCTGCGTGTCATGATTCGGCATGATGGCTGGAGCCATATGATTGTCACTTTAATGACCTGCGTGTCAACCTTAAGTAATGCACTTATTTTATTAGCTATAGAGATAGCAATATCATCTGGTGCATTGACAAGGTTGTGGCAATCTTCGCAAAGGTGAACACCAACGCGAATGCCGAAGACGAAGAAATAAAAGACTTCTCCGTCAGAAAGGGCTATACCATATCATGCTATTATGAATTGCCTGAGATGTTTATCCCTTATGATGCACCCTTCTTGATTGTGCGGTAGTCGCTTTTTATTAGGGTGATCTCTCACTTAAAAATATCAAAGTAGTTAGTGTTCACCCCAAGTGTAGCACCGTCTGAAATTCGTATCTTTTCGGGGTGCGCCATGTCCACATGGGTACGAACGAATCGAGAGGAATGAGGCGGGTGAGGTCAGACCTCGCAGCAAGATCACTTGGTTGTCTTTGACGTTCAGGCAGGATAGTCCTGAGCTCAGAACTCACCCATCGAAAGATGAACAAAAGTCACATAGAGATGTGATCGGCAAGTTTGCCTACCGATTGAAATTCTCGTCATCAGTGATGTCCACATCAATGGCGTTGAATTGAAATGCGGGTCTTGTATCACTCATAATCAATTTTGAGAGATATTGATTTGAGTGGGAGCGCACTTTAGAATTAACTTGTTTAATTCTCAAGTGCAATTAATTATGGACACTGTCTAAGTGTTATTTGCATAATAGTTGTAGAATAATGGCTCGCGTTTCCACCTTCCCTGTTAAAATTGAATAAGCTGTTAAAATATCTGGTTAAAACTTTACGGTTGGTAACGTAATGTGAGGATTGTCCTCAAAAGTGCCGACAGGATTTTGTCCTATCGCATGCTTTCGGTATCCTCCCGCTAATGCTATGGATGATGTGACTCTCGTCCTTCGATCCAAAAGCTAGAATTCCGTTACGGTCAAGTGCAATATGTTTGCTTCCATGAGACCCGAACTTCAAAAGTTTGGGATAGCTATGTGATATTCATGGAGCTGAAAATCATTTTCAGACACAAACAAAGTCTAAAAGATATGTGATATCCAAAGCAATGTTTGTTTTGCAAACTATTAGTAAAAGTGTTTACTATGCATTTGACTAATAACAGAGGGATCCAGTAGAACGCCTGTCATATGATGATGGTGAATAAAACAACAACTTAAGAGAAAGGAAATGTCCGAAGGGTGTTAGTATGACTTACACACCTAGGAAGTCCGGGGCTAACGCCACTCTTCAAGTTGGTGCTTCTTCTGAGAGTAGGAGAATTATTGCAAGTAAAACTGTTAGAAGTATAAAGGCAAAAAGAAAGAAGACTGGAATGTCCAGCTCATGTATGAAAGTCATACAAGTTATTGATGTATAGAAGGCTGGTCAAAGAAATAGTTCTTGGGAATTATGATTAAACATGTTAATCACTGATTCTTGGGTATTGTGAGTTGATCACAGAGATACCCACTCGATTGTTTTCCGTTGCAATTCGATGCAAGAACTACTACGGCCTAAAAGACTGGCCGGAGTGAGGTTCAGATACGCGCTGGGAACATAGTAAATGTTACTATACATTCCATCGGTGTATTACCCATGTATTTATTTTCATAATTCATTTTAGAGTTTTACACACTCTAGCCCATTGCATAAGGTATCTTGCAAGAAGGTTGTTCATAAGAGAACTTTTGATGTTCGATGTTATGAATAACTTAAGGGCCATACTTTCATTATGAATGAGATGTATGTTATGAATATTGATAATAATACATTACCTCTGTATTTACTTTCATAATTCATTTTATAGTTTTACACACTCTATCCCATTGCATAATGTTTGTTGCAAAAGGGTTGTTCATAAAAGAACAATTGTTGTTCAGTGTCATGAATAACATAAGGGCCATGCTTCCATCGTGGATGGGATGTATGTTATGAATATTGATGGTAATATGATACATCCATAACACTGACGCTAAATGTCGCAAGACTAAGAGAATACCACACATGTGTGGCACTGCATTTGGTCACATTGGAGAAACCCGCATGGAGAAATTCCATAATGATGGATTTTAAAGTCGTTTGATTATGAATCATCTGACACTTGCAACTTTCCTCCGAAAAGTGAAGTGACTGAAATACCGTTCACAGGCCATAAGGAATGAGCAATGAACTTATTGGTGATCATACATTTTGATGTATGTAGTCCGATAAATGTTGTTGCTAGCAATGGATTTATCTATCTTCAGAAATGACTCAAGTAGATATATGGATATTTACTTGATGAGACATAAGTCTGGATCTTTTGAAATCATTCATAAGGTTTTCAATATGAAGTAGAAATTATTGTAACAAGAAAATTATGTTTCTGCAATTTTATTGCGGAAAGGAATATTTGAGTTACAAGTTTAGCGAATGTCTGATGAGTTGTGAAAAGAGTTTCATAACTTACACCTCACGGAGCACCACTGTGAGAGGAATATCCGTGAAGATGTAAATCAAACCATTTATGACATGGTAAGATCAAAGATGACATAAATCAATTTGCCATTATCCCTTTTAAAAGTAATGCTTTAGAGACTGCGGCTTTTACACTGAAAAGAGCGCCATCAGGTCTGTTGAAATGACGCCATGGTATGGTACACCCAACCATGCTTTGTCTTTTCTTAACATTTGGAATATGGGGCTTGTGTAAAATATTTACAAACCTATTCCAAATCAGACAAGTACTACTTTGTAGGTTATCCCAAGTAATTGGGAATTCCTCCACCACTATACCGAGGCAAAAAGGTTTGCCACCAAGAACGGTATGCTTTTAAAGAGAATGGTTCTTGCAAAAAGGTGAGTGGGAGAACAGTGCAACTCGACGAGATAACAATATCTTCGTCATCAGATCAAAGGAAAGAAACCTTGGAAGTAATTCCAGAGATTCCTACTGCGACTGATACGGAAGCCTCTACATGAGATGTATGGACTTCGGTCGAACTTGCAACTGAACCACGTAGGCAAAACTCGTGCAAACCTCTCAGGTGCGCAAGCGAGATATTGTTGTTAGACAACAGTATACCTACGATGCACAAGGAAGTGTTGATGGGCCCTGACTCCGGAATTGGCTAAATGCCAATATAATCCGAGATAGTTTCCATAAATGATTCAAGATTATATCTTGATAAACCCTTCGGAAGACTTAGAGTCTAACGAATATTAATGGAACTATAAACTGATGTGGATAAAATGTTTTATCCATAAAGCTTGACTTGTTGCAATAACAAATTCAAGGAGTTGACTATGATGAGATTGTCTCACCGTAGCGATGCTTAAAGTCAGATCGGGTTAAACTAGCAATTAATACATATATCCATCATGAGATATGTAACATGGATGCCAAAAGGATTTCCATGTGATGGAAATGCAACCTAGGACTTGCATGTGATACAGTCCAAAGTATTTTGTCGATCCAGAGGATGCTAGTAAGTATGCAAACTTCAGAGTTCCTGCAATGGACAGAAGAGAGCAAAATGGAGTTGGAATCTTCATTTTGATGAAATATTCAAAAGAGTTTGATTTCATCAATGGATAACGAAGATGCTTGTGGTTACAAGAAAGTAAGTGGGAGCATAATAATATTTCTAAAAACTTTGTGTGCTTGACACATTGTTGATTGGAAATAATATAAATTTCTTGACACGAATTAGGACTTCATTGAAAATAGTTTTTCGATGAAGTGCTTGGGCTAAATAGCCTTGATATTAGGCATATTTATCTACGAGATAGAATTGCCTAATAGGCTAAGCCAAAAATACATATTGACAAGATGCTAAAACAGTTTAGCATAAGAGCCAAGGAGTGATTCTTGCCGAAGTCACATGGAAAGAGTTTTGCAAGACTCGGTGTCACAAAACACTGATGAGCAAAATACATGATGGAGATCCCACACAATCTTGTGTTTGGATTAATCATGTATTCCATGGTATGTAAAACAACCAGATATGTCCAGTACTCCCAAGGAGTTGCGAGTAAAGATACCAAAGTGATCAAAGTACTGATCATGAGACAATAGTGAAAATTGTCATTAAGTACTAAAGTAGCACTGATGACATGTTTTCTCGCAAGCAGAGATTATGAAGTGCTCGTTGTAAGAAATTACATCGATACAGTCTTCATTAATGCTGCATGCGATTTTCGATTTAGGTTAAGGGTTTTGTGTAATACACGATATGGTGGCGCAGTAGTTGGAAATTGTTCCAAACAGGTTACTGTGGCGAATTCTATAACAAGGGCTAAGTATGTTGCCGCTTTCAAAGTGACATAGAAGATGTTGACTCGTACAGTTCGTTCATGAACTTACTATGGTTCCAAGATGGCTTTGGTCAATGGAACACTATTGAAGATAGTTGCTCCATAGCTCAGTCTGAGGAATCAAGGTTTGACCAGTGATTCACATATGTACGAAGCCAAGTCCACACAAAATATGAATTTTGTGAAAGCGTGAAAACGCGAGGATATGCAAAGATACACATGGAACTGAAGTTGTCAGATCCATTGGACATCAGACTATACCACAAGCGAAGCATGTTTTACACCGGTATGCCATAGGTGTAAAGTGCATCAGCATTGACTAGATTATTGACTCTAGTGCAAGTGGGAGTCTATAGGAGATATGCCCTAGAGGCAATAATAAATGTTATTGTCTATCTCCATGTTCATAATTATATTTATGTTCCATGCTATATCTGCTATGGTTCTCGAGTCTACAATAACCACGAGGCTCGGAGGAAGACTCACATGCACGTGTGGAATAATAAACGGTAAAATGTTTTTCTAGTCTGGCCTCTAAGACTAGCTCAAGTATTGCATGATGGTTTTGTTTTCCTGATCATGGGCATGACTATGCCGGCAACTTTGAGGGCACATTGTTAGGAGAACACTTGTGTTGAATCGACCCGAATTGATGTTATGCTATGAGATACATTCGTCACAAGTTAATGGTTAATAACACAGAGAAAGTTAATGTTTGCATAATTCCTTAGACCATGAGAGTATCGAGTTCCTTCATGCTTGATTCATGAACTTTGGGGTTTGTTAAACGTCATCCGTAACTGGGTGGCTATTACGGCGGCTTACGGGTTCATGGCAAAGTATGACAAGGGACTTGATAGCTCAAGATTGGGATTTGCTCCTCCGACGATGGAGAGATATCTCTGGGCCCTCTCGGTGTTACGGTATCCACCATCGTCTGGCCAGACACATTGTGATTTGATCACAGGGATGCCGGAACACAGGAAGGAGAAAAGAGAACAAAACCGGTAACGAGGTAACTGGCATTGTGGACAAGTGTTGATCCACGGGGATGCCGATGATTCTCACCTCGGGTATTTGTAACATATCGTGAAGCAACAGGAATAGCACACGGCAACTGGAGGTTCACTCGAATATTTATTCATGTGGGTATAGGGGTCAATATGGGTGTCCACGGCTCCGATGTTGATCATTGATCGGAAAGAGTTCCGGTCATGTCTATACTTCACCGAACCTATAGGGTCACACGCTTAAGGGTCATCTATCTGCTAAATACTAGACAGGGAGTCTGAGAGAAAGTCACCGGAAAAGTTTCGGAGACAACGAAAAAGTTCCAGAGAGAGAACACCGGAATAGTTTCGGTAAAACTGAAAAGTTGTTTCAGGGTATACCATTAAGTCAAATTGGTTTCGGCACACGCCTGGAAATTCTTGGAGGGTGCCAGAATTGTTCTGGGAACTTCTGGGATTTTTCAGAGAAAAAACCCGGAAATGTTCCGGAGCTGCCGGAACCGCTTTGTTTGCTTTTCGCAGATGAAAATCACTAATCCGGAATTGTTTCAGATCGCGTCCAAAATCATTTTAGTGGGTACTGGAATTGTTCTAAGACCCACGGAAATATTTTCAGATTTAACGGTCGCGGAAAAATGTTTTCATGAAATGTGAAAGTGCTTTTTGGGTTACTTTTTGGAAAGCCACCTTTTAGGGCTTTTGTCAAGCTTCTGGAAGGAAAGACTTAGGGACTAAGGAACCCCTTTTGGGAGGGTCCCACAAGGGGGTGGCCGGCCAAGGAGCTACTCCATGGAACTCCACATGCCATCCTTTTATGCCCTTTATGTGTGACATAAAGTGTGGGTGCTTTGGTATTTTATTATGCCAACTCTACCCCTTGGTTTTCCTATAAATAGAGGTGGGGAGGTGCTCTCCACACTCTCTCTTTCTCAACATACACAAGCCATGCATGATCTGGCCTTCTCTCTCCCTCCCCGCGAAATAGTTTCGTAGAGCCAAAAGGTTGTCTGGGTTCCGGTGGGAACTAGTTCTGGACGGCGAAGCCCTGCCGGATAGATGACACCGTATGTGTGCAACCCATAGAGAGGTCGTAGGTTTGATCTTTTTGCCCGAGGGGCTGTTCGAGAGTGCCTCCCGAAGGGCTGTCCAAGTGACCGTCCGAGTTTTGAGGGTCCTCCCGAAGGGCTGTCCGTGACACCGTCCAAGGGACTGTCTGACCGCCTCCCGGAGGGCTGTCCGACGAGCAGACAAGGGAGAACATCCTCGCGGTTGGGAGGTTGTAAATCCTAGCTGCGGGGATCTGCACCGACGATCGTCATCGACTCTACTTCCGCTGCGCTACGAGTCGGTAACGAAAAGATCAAACCTTGTATGCAGTCTCCATAGTGGTCCTGGGCTGGTGCGTAGGTCGGAAATTTTTTGTTTTCTGTTGCGTTCCACTACATGGCACTGCATTTGGTCACATTGGAGAAACCCGCATCAAGAAATTCCATTATGATGGATTTTGAAGTCATTTGATTATGAATCATCTGACACTTGCAACTTTCGTCCGAAAAGTGAATTGACTGAAATACTGTTCCCAGGCCATAAGGAACGAGCAACAAACTTATTGGTGATCATACATTTTGATGTGTGTAGTCCGATAAATGTTGTTGCTAGCAGTGGATTTGTCTATCTTCAAAAATGACTCTAGTAGATATATGGATATTTACTTGATGAGACGTAAGTCTGGATCTTTTGAAATCATTCAAAAGGTTTTCAACATGAAGTAGAAATTATTGTAACAAGAAAGATTATGTTTCTGCAAACTAGATTGCAGAAAGGAATATTTGAGTTACAAGTTTAGCGAATGTCTGATGAGTTATGAAAAGAGTTTCATAACTTACACCTCCCGAAACACCACTGTGAGTGGAATGCCCGTGAAGATGTAATCAAACCATTTATGACATGGTAAGATCAAATATGACATAAATCAATTTGCCATTATCCCTTTTAAAGTAATGCTTCAGAGACTGCGGCTTTTACACTGAAAACAGCGCCATCAGATCTGTTGAAATGACTCCATGGTATGGTACACCCAACCATGTTATGTCTTTTCTTAACATTTGGAATATGGGGCTTGTGTAAAATATTTACAAACCTATTCCAAATCAGACAAGTGCTACTTTGTAGGTTATCCGAAGTTATTGGGTATTCCCCCACCACTATACCGAGGCAAAAGGTTTTGCCACAAAGAACGGTATGATTTTGAAGAAAATGGTTCTTGCAAAAAGGTGAGTGGGAGGACAATGCAACTCGACGAGATAACAGTATCTTTGTCATCAGGTCAAAGGAAAGAAAGCTTGGAAGTGATTCCAGAGTTTCCTACTGCGACTGATACGGAAGCCTCTACATGTGATGTATGGACTTCGGTCGAACTTGCAGCTGAACCACGTAGGCAAAACTCGTGCAAACCTCTCAGGTGCGCAGACGAGATATTGTTGCTAGACAACAATATACCTACGATACACAAGGAAGCATTGATGAGCCCTGAATCCGAAATTGGCTAAATGCCAATACAATCCGAGATAGTTTCCCTATAAATGATTCAAGATTATATCTTGATGAACCTTTCAGAAGACTTAGAGTCTAACGAATATTAGTGGAACTATAAACTGATACGGATAAAAATGTTTTATCCATAAAGCTCGACTTGTTGCTTATAACAAATTCAAGGAATTAACTACGGCGAGATTGTCTCTCCGTAGCGATGCTTAAAGTCGGTTCGGGTTAAACTAGCAATTGATACATGGATGCCAAAAGGATTTCCATGTGATGGAAATACAACCTAGGACTTGCATGTGATACAGTCCGAAGTTTTTTGTCAATCCAGAGGATGCTGGTGAGTGTGCAATCTTCATAGTTCCAACAATGGACATAAGAGAGCAAAATGGAGTTGGAATCTTCGTTTTTGATGAAATAATCAAAATAGTTTGATTTCATCAATGGATAGCTAAGATGCTTGTGATTACAAGAAAGTAAGTGGGAGCAAAATAATATTTCTAAAAACCTTGTGTGCTTGACACATTGTTGATTAGAAATAATATAAACTTCTTGACATGAATTAGGACTTCATTGAAAATAGTTTTTTTATGAAGTGCTTAGGCTAGGTAGCCTCGATATTAGGCATAATTATCTACGAGATAGTATTGCCTAATAGGCTAAGCCAAAAATACATATTGACAAGATGCTAAAATAGTTTAGCATAAAAACGCCAAGGAGTGATTCTTGCCGAAGTCACATGAAAGGATTTTTGCAAGACTCGGTGTACTAAAACACTGATGAGCAAAATACATGATGGAGATTCCACACACTTTTGTGTTTGGATTAATCATGTATTCCATGGTATGTAAAACAACCAGATATGTCCGATACTCCCAAGCTGTTGCGAGTATAGATACCAAAGTGATCAAAGTACTGATCATGGGACAACAGTGAAAAATGTCATTAAGTACTAAAGTAGCACCGATGACATGTTTTCTCGCAAGCAGAGATTATGAAGAGTTCGTTGTAAAAGGTTACATCGATACAGTATTCATCAATGCTCCATGCGATTTTCGATTTAAGTTAAGGGTTTTGTGTAATACACGATATGGTGGCAGGTAGTTGGAAATTGTTCCAAACAAGTTACTGTGGCGAATTCTATAACAGAGCTTAAGTATGTTGACGCTTTAGAAGCGACAAAGAAGATGTTGAATCATATAGTTCATTCATGAACTTAGTATGGTTCCAAGATGGCTTTGGTCAATGGGAAACTATTGCAGATAGTTGCTCCATAGCTCAGTCTGAGGAATCAAGGTTTGACCTGTGATTCACATATATACAAAGCCAACTCCACACAAAATATGAATTTTGTGAAAGCGTGAAAATGCGAGGAGATGCAAGGATACACACGGAACCGAAGTTGTCAGATCCGTTGGACATCAGGCTATACCACAAGCGAAGCATTTTTACACCGGTATGCCATAGGTGTAAAGTGCATTAGCATTGACTAGATTATTGACTCTAGTGCAAGTGGGAGTGTGTAGGAGATATGCCCTAGAGGCAATAATAAATGTTATTGTTTATCTCCATGTTCATAATTATGTTTATGTTCCATTCTATAACTGCTATGGTTCTCGAGTCTACAATAACCACGAGGCTCGGAGGAAGACTCATATGCACGTGTGGAATAATAAATGGTAAAATGTATTCCTAGTCTGGCCTCTAAGACTCAAGTGTTGCATGATGGTTCTGTTTTCCTGATCATGGGCATGACTATGCCGGCAACTTTGAGGGCACATTGTTAGAAGAACACTTGTGTTGAATCGATCCGAGTTGATGTTATGCTATGCGATACATTCGTCACAAGTTAATGGTTAATAACACAGAGGAAGTTTACATTTGCATAATTCCTTAGACCATGAGAGTATCAAGTTTTTTCATGCTTGCTTCATGAAGTTTGGGGTTTGTTAAACGTCATCCGTAACTGGGTGGCTATTACGGCGGCTTACGGGTTCATGGGAAAGTATGTCAAGGGACTTGATAGCTCAAGATTAGGAATTGCTCCTCCGACGATGGAGAGATATCTCTGGGCCCTCTCAGTGTTATGGTATCCACCATCGTCTGGCCAGACACAATGTGATTTGATGACAGGGATGCCGGAACAAGGGAACGAGAAAAGCGAACAAAACCGGTAACGAGGTAACTGGCATAGTGGACAAGTTGTTGATCCACGGGGATGCCGATAAGTCTCACCTCAGGTGTTTGTAACATATCGCGAAGTAATAGGAATAGCACACGGCAACTGGAGGTTCACTCGAATATTTATTCGTGTGGGTATAGGGGTCAATATGGGTGTCCACGGCTCCGATGTTGATCATTGATCGGAAAGAGTTCCGGTCATGTCTGTACTTCACCGAACCTATAGGGTCACACGCTTAAGGGTCATCTATCTGCTGAATTCTGGACAGGGAGTCTGAGAGAAAGTCACCGGAAAAGTTTCGGAGACAACGGAAGAGTTCCGGGGAGAGAACACTGGAAAAGTTTCGGTAAAATCGAAAAGTTGTTTCGGAGTAAACCATTGAGCCAAAAAGGTTCGGCACGCGCCTGTAACTTTTTGGAGGTGCCAGAATTGTTCTGGGAACTTCTGGAATTTTTCTGGAGAAAAAAACCGAAAATGTTCCGGAGCAGCCGGAAATGCTTTGGTTGCTTTTCGCTGATGAAAATCATTGATCCGGAAATGTTTCGGAACACGTCCAAAATTATTTTAGGGGGTGCCAAAAATGTTCTGGGCCTTCAGGAATTTTTTCGGATTAAACAGCCGATGAATTTTTTTTTCGTGAATAGTGTTATGAATAGGGGAAACACTATTGGGAGAAAATATCTCACGAATAGTGGAAACACTATTGGGAGAAAATATCTCATGAATAGTGGAAACACTATTATGAATAGTGTGAAAATATCTGAGGGCATTTTGGTATTTTCACCATCTCTTCTCACCCTATAAATAGGGGTGGAGGGTGCTCTCCATTTTCATCCAAGTTCTCACATGAGTTCTCATACACTGCCATGCAGTTATCTGGCTTTCTCTCTCCCTCCCCACGAAATAGCTTCGTAGAGCCGAAAGGCTGTCTGGGTTCCAGTGGGAACTAGTTCTGGACGGCGAAGCCCTGCCGGATAGATGACACCGTATGTGTGCAACCCCGTAGAGAGGTCATAGGTTCGATCTTTTTTGCCCGAGGGGCTGTTCGAGTGTCCTCTCGAAGGGCTGTCCAAGTTACCGTCCGAGTTCGAGAGTGCCTCCCGAAGGGCTGTCCGTGACACCGTCCGGGGGACTGTCCGACCGCCTCCCGGAGGGCTGTCCGAGGGACTGTCCAAGGGGCAGATGAGGGAGTGATGTCTACTACACAACTTATTCTTGTAGACTCGTGTTGGGCCTCCAAGCGCAGAGTTTTGTAGGACAGTAGCAATTATCCCTCAAGTGGATGACCTAAGGTTTATCAATCCGTGGGAGGCGTAGGTTGAAGATGGTATCTCTCAAACAACCCTGCAACCAAATACAAGAAATCTCTTGTGTCCCCAACACACCCAATACAATGGTAAATTGTATAGGTGCACTAGTTCGGCGAAGAGATGGTGATAAAAGTGTAGTATGGATAGTAGATATAGGTTTTTGTAATCTGAAAAATATAAAAACAGCAAGATAGCAAGTAACAAAAGTGAGCACAAACGGTATTGCAATGCTTAAAACAAGGCCTAGGGTTCATACTTTCACTAGTGCAATCTCTCAACAATGCTAACATAATTGGATCATATAACAAACCCTCAACGTGCGACAAAGAATCACTCCAAAGTTCCTATTCGCGGAGAACATAAGATAGAACTTGTTGTAGGGTACGAAACCACCTCAAAGTTATCTTTTCCGATCAATCTATTGAGCCATCCCTATAAGTGTCACGAATAGCCCTAGAGTTCGTACTAAAATAACACCATATGAAACACATCAACCAACCCTAATGTCACCTAGATACTCCAATGTCACCACAAGTATCCGTGAGTTTATTATTCGATATGCATCAAACAACTTCAGATTCATAATATTCAGTCCAACACAAAGAACTTCAAGGAGCACCCCAAAGTTTCTATCGGAGAAAAGATAATGAAAACGTGCATCAACCCATATGCATAGATTACCCCAATGTCACCGCGGGAATCCGCGAGTTGAGTGCCAAAACATATATCAAGTGAATCAATATAATACCCCATTGTCACCACGGGTATTCATATGCAAGACATACATCAAGTGTTCTCAAATCTGAAATATTCAATCCGATAATAACGAAACCTCAAAGGGAAAAGATTCGATTAATCACAACAAGGATAGAGAGGGGGAAAACACCATATGATCCAACTATATTAACAAAGCTCGCGGTACATCAAGATCGTGCCAAATCAAGAGCGCGCGCGAGAGAGAGATAAAACACATAGCTACTGGTACAAACCCTCAGCCCCGAGGGTGAACTACTCCCTCCTCGTCATGGAGACTGCTGGGATGATGAAGATGGCCTCCGGTGATGATTCCCCCCTCCGGCAGGGTGCCGGAAAAGGGCTGTAGATTAGATCATGGAGGTACAGAGGCTTGCGGCGGTGTAAAAACTCATCTAGGTTAACTTTCGGGGGTTTCTGAATATATATGATTTTTTTGGCATTGGAATCACGCAAAGAGGGGCCACAGGGGGCCCACGAGGCACCAGGGCACGCCTGGGGGGGTGGCGCGCCCTGGTGGCTCGTGAGGCCCCTGTGGGTCTTCTGGCCACCTCCCGAAGCTTCTAGTGTCTCTTATGTTCTAGAAAAAATCATCAAAAAGTTTCGCTGCATTTGGACTTCATTTGATATAGATTTTCTGGAAAACCAAAAACAAGCAGAAAACAGCAACTGGCACTGGGCACTAGGTCAATATGTTAGTCCATGAAAATCATATAAAAACCATATAAAAGTGCACCAAAATCATACAAAACTATAATAAACATGGCATGAATACTTCATAAATTATAGATACGTTGGAGACGTATCAGGAAGTACATCCTCGTGGTTGGGAGGTTGCAAATCCTAGCTGCAGGGATCTGCACCGACGATCTACATCGACTCTACTTCCGCTGCGCTACGAGTCGGTAATGATCAGATCAAAAACCTTGTATGCATCTCCAGAGTGATCCTGGGCGTGCTTGCTGTACCGAATTTTTTTGTTTTCTGTTGCGTTCCCCTACACTCTGCTGCTGCCAGCTCGTTCTTGTAAGCTGTGATGTCTGCCGACATGATGGGATATCCGTTCCTGGCATGAGAGTCAAACAAAGAGGGTGCAGGCAACGGAATAATATCGCGAGTTGTCTCGCTAAAAACCAGATTATAATGAATATATTGAGGAGGTTCAGGTTCATAAATAAAGTGGTGATCGATCATGCACTGTTGGTCTAAATAAGCCTTGGGCAACAGGTGGTCATTTGGGCGGATAGCAACATTAAAACGTTTCGCAAGACGCGAAGCATAAATACCGCCATGGATTTTACCCTTAGTTCTGTTGGTGTGTAAGCGGCATGCAATGATAGTTCCCAAGCTAAAAGTGTTATCGCCGTAAATAGCACGATGCAAGATGGCGAGGTCAGGGGCACTGAGCGTACCACCTTCCTCCCTGGCGGCCAAGCATTTCCCTATGAATAAAGCAAAGTAGTGCACAGCAGAAAAATGCAAGCTAGCAACACGGGCTTTTGAAATGCCCCTAAATTCCCCCACAGTCAAAGTGCGAAGGAAGTCCTCGAACTCCTCAGGCCGAGGCTCCCTCAAATCCCCATCAGAAGGGATCAAGCATATTTCACAAAACTCATCTAGCGTTAACTCATGATGTTCATCATATAAATCGAAACGCACCATGGGGATATCGAACCTACACATAAAATAAAATTTTTGCACAAAGGAATTTGTAAGGATGTGGTGCTGGTCACACTCATCTGCGAGGAAGTTGGTCAGCCCAGCGTTCGCAACAAATGTGCGAACTCTTGACGAAACCCGGCTGCGTTCATGAAGGTGTTGTGCGGCCACTCGCATGGTCGGACTTCCGTCCTGCGCGGGATGTTGAGGTCGTGGTCATGGGCATCCTCAAGGGCACCCTTGGAGGTCCGGCGCAACGAACTCCTCCGAAGAAAGTTCATTTTTCCTAAGAACAAAATTCAAGGCGCAATCCCTCAAAACAGTTTCGGAAACGGAGCTCTGAGCAAAGAGATCAAAAATCTCAGGTTTGGGAGCAAGAGCACGAGAGAGAGAGCTACACAGATTTTTTTCTGGAGGTAGGAGATGAAGTGGGCTGAATGGATAAGTGAGTGGGTCCCTGTGGGACCCACAAGGCACTTGGGCACGCCCTGGGGGGTGGTCGCGCCCTACTGCCTTGTGAGCAGCAGGTGCACCCCCCTGGGTTGTTCTCAGTACCAGAAATTCTTATATATTCCAAAAAAATCATGTAAAATTTTATTGCATTCTGAGCACTTTTATTTTTGGGCCATTTTTTATTGCACGGATAATTCAGAAAACAGGATAGTCATGGCATTTTATTTTATTAAACTATAATTAACAGAGAGCAAAAGGTAGGTACAGAAAGTTGTGCTTACTAAATTCATCGACCACATGCCCTTCAGAAAGAATCCATTAATAAGGTTGATCAAGTCTTATTAACAAACTATTTCCGAGTGACATGAAACCGAAGAATTTTCGTATAACACTAAGTTACCTCAACGGGGATATGCATCTCCCCAACAATGAGAATTTCATATTTCTTTTTGACAGTAGGAAGAGGAAATTTGAAATCTCCAACAGTGATTGTCGAAACCTTTTCAATACAGTTGATACCATTCACTGAAGTTTGTTTCTTCAGAAAAAAAACCGTATGCTCATTACCATTGACATGAAAAGTGACTTTGCTTTTGTTGCAGTCAATAATAGCCCCTGCAGTATTCAAAAAGGGTCTTCCAAGGATAATTGACATATTGTCGTCCTCGGGCATATCCAGTATAACAAAGTCCGTTAAAATAGTAACATTTGCAACAACAACGGGAACATCCTCGCAAATTCCAATAGGTATAGCAGTAGATTTATCAGCCATTTGCAAAGATATTTCAGTAGGTGTGAGTTTATTCAAATCAAGTCTTCTATATAAAGAGAAAGGCATGACACTAACACCGGCTCCCAAATCACATAAGGCAGTTTTAACATAACTTCTTTTAATGGAGCATGGTATAGTGGGTATTCCCGGATCTCCTAACTTTTTAGGTACTCCACCCTTAAAAGAATAATTTGCAAGCATAGTGGAAATTTCAGCTTCAGGTATCTTTCTTTTATTAGTGACAATATCCTTCATGTATTTAGCATAAGGAGAGATTTTCAACATATCAATCAAGCGAGTCCGCAAAAAGACAGGTCTAAGCATTTCAACAAAGCGTTCAAAGTCTTCATCATCCTTATTTTTAGATGGTTTAGTAGGAAAAGGCATAGGTTTTTGAACCCATGGTTCTCTTTCCGTTCCATGTTTTCTAGCAACAAAGTCTCTTTTATCATATCTTTTATTCTTAGGAGGTGGGTTATCAAGATCAACAACAGGTTCTATTTCTACATCATTATCTGGTTGAACATCAACATGAACAGCATCATTTTCATTATCATTATCATTATCACTAGGTGCATGTTCATTACCAGATTGTGTCTTAGCATCAGAAATAGAAACATCATTAGGATTCTCCGGAGGCTTTTCCCCCTCAGGTTCACTAGAAGCATGCAAAGTCCTATCATTTTTCTTTTTCTTTTTCTTCTTAGATGGACTAGGTACATCAATATTATTTCTTTGAGAATCTTGTTCAATTCTTTTAGGATGACCTTCAGGATACAAGGGTTCCTGAGTCATTCTACCTCCTCTAGTAACAACTCTAACAGCATGATCATTCTTTTTATTATTCATCTCATCAAGCAAATCATTTTGTGACTTAGCAATTTGTTCTAGCTGGGTCTGAACCATAGAAGCATGTTTACTCAAGCATTTAATATCATTAGCAGTTCTAAACATCAAATCACTCAAGCGTTCAATCATGATGGCATTCCGTTTTAGTTGATTGCTAACATACATATTAAAGTGTTCCTGTTTAATGATGTAATTATCAAATTCATACAGGCATTGACTAGCAGATTTATTGTACGGAATATCACCTTCATCAAATCTAGTGAGAGAATTTACCTCCACTACCTGCTTCGGGATGTCGAGCCCATGTATTTCTTCAATAGGTGGTAAAGTCTTAACATCTTCAGCTTTAATACCTTTTTCCTTCATAGATTTCTTAGCTTCTTGCATATCTTCTGGACTGAGGAATAGAATACCTCTCTTCTTCGGAGTTGGCTTAGGTGGTGGTTCAGGAAGTGTCCACTCATTATCATTCTTCAATATATTATTCAGTAATTCTTCAGCCTACCCAACAGTTCGTTCCCTGAAAACACAACCAGCACAACTATCTAGGTAATCCCTAGAAGCATCGGTTAGTCCATTATAAAAGATATCAAGTATTTCATTCTTCTTAAGAGGATGATCAGGCAAAGCATTAAGTAATTGGAGAAGCCTCCCCCAAGCTTGAGGGAGACTCTGTTCTTCAATTTGCACAAAGTTAAATATTTCCTGTAAAGCAGCTTGTTTCTTGTGAGCATGAAAATATTTTTCAGAGAAGTAATATATCATATCCTGGGGGCTACGCACACAACCAGGAGCAAGAGTATTAAACCATTTCTTAGCATCACCCTTTAATGAGAAAGGAAACAACTTAAGAATATAGTAATAGCGAATTTTTTCCTCATGAGCAAATAGGGGGGCAATATCATTCAACTTAGTAAGGTGTGCCACAACAGTTTCAGTTTCATAACCGTGAAAAGGATCAGATTCAACCAAAGTAATTAACTCAGGATCGACAGAGAATTCATAATCCTTATCAGTAACAAATATGGGAGAGGTAGCAAACTTAGGATCATATTTCATTCTCTCCCTCATAGATTTTTCTTTCATTTCAGCAAGCAATTTTATAACTTCATCTCTATCATTACAAGCAAGAATGGCTCTAGCCGTCTCCCTATCAAAGACATGTTCATCAGGTGATTCAACTCTAGTAGGGGAGCTAGGCATAATAGGTGAATCATAGCTTTCAAGAGTTTCAACATTTTTAGCATTCTCAATTTCTTTAGCTTTAGCAAGTTGTTCATCAAGAAAATCACCAAGTGGCACAGTGTTATCAAGCATAGTACTAGCATCATCATAAGTATCATTCATAGCAAAAGTAGTATCATCAATAACTTGCGACATATCAGAATGTATAACAGGTGGTGGTGTCACAAGTCTACTCAAAACATAAGGTGAATCAAGTGCGGAGCTAGATGGCAGTTCCTTACCTCCCCTCGTCTTAGAGGGAACGATCTTGGTCTTAGCGTCTTTCAGATTCTTCATAGTGATCAACAGATATAAATCCCAAGTGACTCAACAAATAGAGCTATGCTCCCCGGCAACGGCGCCAAAAAAAGGTCTTGATAACCCACAAGTATAGGGGATCGCAACAGTTTTCGAGGGTAGAGTATTCAACCCAAATTTATTGATTCGACACAAGGGGAGCCAAAGAATATTTGCAAGTATTAGCAGTTGAGTTGTCAATTCAACCACACCTGGAGATAAAATATCTGCAGCAAAGTATTTAGTAGCACAGTAATATGATAGTTTTGATAGCAGTAGCAACAGTAACACTAGTAACGGTAACAGTAACAGTAGCAGTTTTGTAGCAAGTGTAAAGCAGTAGCAACAAAGTAAATTAGCAAAAACCAATATGAGAAAGTCGTAGGCATTGGATCGGTGATGATAATTATGTTGGATGATATTCATCATATAACAGTCACAACCTAGGGCGATACACAATAGCTCCAATTCATCAATGTAATGTAGGCATGTATTCCGTATATAGTCATACGTGCTTATAATAAAAACTTGCATGACATCTTTTGTCCTACCCTCCCGTGGCAGCGGGGTCCTTAAGGAAACTAAGGGATATTAAGGCCTCCTTTTAATAGAGAACCGGAACAAAGCATTAGCACTTAGTGAATACATGAACTCCTCAAACTACGGCAATCACCGGAAAGAATCCCAATTATTGTCACCTTGGGGTATGCGGATCATGACACGTAATAGGTGCATATAACTTGCAAGATAGGATCAAGAACACAAATATATTCATGAAAACATGAAGGGTTCAGATCTGAAATCATGGCACTCGGGCCCTAGTGACAAGCATTAAGCATAGCAAAGTCATAGCAACATCAATCTCAGAACATAGTGGATACTAGGGATCAAAGCCCTAACAAATTGACTCGATTAGATGATAAATCTCATCCAACACATCACCGTCCAGCAAGCCTACGAAGGAATTACTCATGCCCGGTGGTGAGCATCATGAAATTGGTGATGAAGGATGGTTGATGATGACGATGGCGACGAATCCCCCTCTCCGGAGCCCCGAACGGACTCCAGATCAGCCCTCCCGATGAAGAACAGGAGGTGGCGGCGGCTCCGTATCGTAAAACATGATGAAACTTCTTCTCTTATTTTTTTCTCAGGGAAAGAGAATTTATAGCGTTGGAATTAGGTCAGACGGCCGCCTGTGGGCCCCACAAGGCACTACGGCGTGCCCTAGGGGGGGTGTCACGCCCTACTGCCTTGTGGGCAGCAGGTGGCCCCCCTTCTGTTGATTCTTGCGCCAATAATTTTTATATATTCCATAAAAAATCTCCAAAAAGTTTCGTCCAAATCAGAGAACTTTGATTTCTGCACAAAAACAACACCATAGCAATTCTGCTGAAAACAGTGTCAGTCCGGGTTAGTTTCATTCAAATCATGCAAATTAGAGTCCAAATTAAGAGCAAAAGTGTTTGGAAAAGTAGATACGATGGAGACGTATCAAGGAGTTGCGCCTGGCTAAGGAGGCTGTAGAGAAGTGCCTGTCCATCGAGGAATCGGAGGTGGAGTACCAGCGCGAGCTCTGGCGCCGCCACTACTACGAGTACTACAACCTTGAGGGCGACGCCGAGGATGAGGACGAGGACGACGGTGCGGTCGAGTTCAGCCTGGGGGACGCGGAGTCCACCAATGGCGGAATGTCGCCGGGACAAGTCATCGACATCTCGTCTTACACCGGCAAGGCATAGGGCGACGCGTTGGCGGCTTTGTTAAAATTATGCGTACTTAGCCTTTGTTTATAACGCTGGTCTTTTGTTAGAGCAATGTTTAGGTTAACTGGCTCTGTTTATTTACTAGAATTGCTCGATTAAGTAAGTGTGGTCTGTGTGCTGTAGGGTATTTTGTGTACCCAAATTAGCAAGTGATGTTAAATTATGCAATAACGTGGATGAGCACTGTACCCCAGGGAAAATTGGACCAAAATTTGAAAGCTCAAACTCATCGCATGCACGTAAAGCAGAAGAATCGTTTGCGATGCACACATTTGTTCAAAGTGAATTGTGTCCGATGACACTTTGCGCGCCAAGTTTCCCTCCACCTTTCAATTTTTTTTGCCTACCGCTGAAATATCTAACTCTTCCCCCCTCCCCACCCCCTTTTCTCCCCGACCAGGAGCCACATTTCCCCTATTTCCTCCTTCCTTCCTAAGCTATAGCCGCTTCCTCGCTTGCTTGCTCGATCTCACCGTCTCGCATCCGACCGCCGCGGACGCCATGGTCTTCTTGAATGACCTCTCCAGCGGTTCCTCATCCGATGACGACTACTCTGTCACCAGCCGGGTATGCATCTCTCCTCTCTCTCATTCCCCTAGGCTTAGGGTTATGATTTGAAATTGAGGATTTTAACCCGGCGGCCGATTTGAGCCATTTCTTCCTCTTGTAGCTCTCTAGGACCATCACTTGCAAGGAATGCAGCGGGGTAGCTGGAGATCTGCCTGCTCGTTGTCAGCATCAATCTCCATGCGTGAAGTTAGTGGCTTTTGAATCTGTGAACAGTGGGAGGAAGTTTCTGGCATGTGCAGAGAATGTTAGCCCCACTTTTGTTGTTAGAAATCATTTGTTAGATGTGATTCAGACACTGTCATTGTGCTATGTTATTCTGGATGTGATTAAGACACTGTCACAGTTCTACCTAGTATCTAAAAATGTTGCCATCTCATCAGCGGTGCCCTGAGAAAATTATTTGGCACCGCTTCAGCAGTTTGTGGAGCCAACTTTGCTCCACACATCCGAGCAGCCAAGCAGTAAAATACTAATACTTTATGGCACGAAGGAACTGGGCATCAGAGCAACTAGGTGCTCCGGTTCCCTGAATTTTTCCTCTGGCATCGGCTCGGCAGTGCAGGGCACCGGTGCCAAATGTAGCAAAAGTTGATTTGGCACCGGTTTAGTCCTACATAGTGGAGGGCCTTAGTGCTATTAGTTCTATGTTATTAAATTTGTGCATGTACATACCTGGTAGTATTAATTTGATGTCATTCAAACACTGTCGTTGTGCTGTTGCAGTTATATTTAGCTTCCTCATAAAATGGTCAATTTGCTATTATACATGACTAAGAACTTGTAGCGTTGTTGCAGTTAATTATAGCTTGTGATGTTCCTGAATTTGGTTGTTGTCTCAATAGCAATTAATTCATTTGCACATTGAACTTTTTGAGAAGATATGTCATAATTAATGTGTTTCTTCAGTTTATCAAAATATGTATGTAGTGATTTTCTAAGTTGCTAGAAACCCATTTTTTCCTACAATTGTAACTGATTTAGTTTTAAATATTATAGGATGAACGGAAGTGTTCTTACCTGGAGTGGGTTGATCAAGAGTGGCCACAGTCTTTGAAGATGTGCCTAGCAAAGCTTTGGAGCATGTATGAGGAAGAGAACAGAGTTAGGCTTAGAGAAAATGTTGTCAACGATGAAGAATATTTCAAGATACGGGAAAAAAAGAGGAAGATGGAGAATGATCTCAGATTTTTAAAATTGCACTTTGCTGAGATGGTGTTTCAGAAGGAGGAGGCACTTTCCCAGTTGTGCAGTGCAAAACAGGCTCTTACTGAAGTGAAAGCAGAACTGGAGAGGACGAACTTGGCTGATCATGCACGCATCCACCAACATACATCAGCCGATTAGGGAAATTAATGAATATATTGTTCTAATATTGTGCTCAAGATACTTTTTTGCTTATGAAGGTGAACTAGCTATATGGTGTACTGTGCTGTTGTGACGTAGCTATCGTACTGTGATGGTAAAATATATTTGTGTGCCTGATATGAAAGTGGTAAACAGCTGTTCCATATGAAATGTGAATTTGCTTAATACTGGGATTATTAATAGTAAACTAATAAATCTGCTTAATGGGTCATGACACTTTCCAAACGTTTCTAGCAGTAAAAGCGTGTGTGATGGATAGCCCAATGTCATACAGTTGTCTTCATCGAACCATGTGTGATATACTTGAATAACACAAACGCTTAACTGATGCAGAGCGTCTGTGATCGCTCCCCCTATCAGAGACGAGGCTATACAGAAAGCTGTGTGTGATGCGGTCTAACAACACAAACGTTTGTTCCATAATTACTGTGTGAGATGACAAGACGATCTCAAACGGCTTGTTCGACGAAACGTCTGCGTTAGCGCCCCCGACCGCACACGAGCATATGCGCTAAGCATGTGTGACCGGAGGACCTATCGCCGACGGTTTCTGGGTCGTGTAGGATGGACCCTCCCTATCACACACACAGGCAAGGCGACGGTTTAAAACTCTGTCGCGGGAAGGGGGTAAAACCGTTTGTATAGCACGTCGCTGCACTAGTGGTTTATCTTCCGCAGTATTCTGTTTAGTAGTTATTTATCCTCTGTATCTTCGAATACATTGCCTGTTTCGAAGACTTTCATAAAAATCGCCGATTCACCCCCCCTCTAGTCAATAACTAGCACTTTCATCAAAAACAAAATATAGTTTGTATAAAAATAGTGGATGTTGGAACTACCACAACAATGCAAAACATGAGAGAGAGAGAGAGAGGGAAGGAGGGAGAGAGAGATGCATCATTGATAAAGGTGATAAGTATGGATTCAGAAGTAAAAACACCTTATACTCATGAGGACTCTAAAGCTACTATATGTTAAACATGATTGGTGTTGAACAATTAGAGTACGTTTGATCCTCGTTGCAACACACGGGCACTTACCTAGTATACTACTTATAAAACAAGTAAGGTTTCTTTCCTGCTAGGAAGAACTCTTCGTCAACCGGTTCCCCTCCTCCCACCACGTCCCTTCACCAATTATTTTATCCAGCTGTTTTTTTCACCATGCCATATTTGATCGCACCTTCATCGTATGCTAAGCAATCACCTAAATTTACTTACCTTAACCTATTTCACTTAAATTTACTTACCAAATTTCTTATCAAAAGGTAAATCACGAGCAGGATTTCATAAAATATTTACTTACACAATCGTATTAATATGGTCAGGTAAATCACGGGCATTTATTTACAGAATATTTATATCCCGTAGCAACACACGGGCATTGTCCTAGTGTTAAAAAAAAGCACCCGCAAAAAAATTGTTAAAAAAGAAAACTTGCAAGCGTGGTCCGATTGGAAGCTAGCCATAGGTACAGTCCGTCCGATGCCGGGAAAAAAATTCTATGAGACCGGGTCTCACAGGCAAGGACGTGAGACCCATCCCGATTGACGCCACGTGGCGATGCCAATCTTAAAGCACGTAGACCCACTTTGCCCATTCCCGATTCCAGTTTCCAATTCGAAACACGTACGTATCCAGTGCTGCTGCTGTACATACGGACGTAACTCCCGCCGCATGAGCTAGGGTTCGCTGTTTCTCCTGCTGCCGTCGTCCATGGCGGCGCCGAATAACCTCGCTGCCGGCGACCGTATGATAGCACGCGACCAAGACCTGTCGTCCATGGCGGCGCCGACCGCGCCGAAGGATCTCGTCCCGCCGTCGAGTCAGAGGAGCTCGTTGATCGCCGCCGCCGGTCGCGCCTGTGGCGATTTCTCGTCCATGACCGGCCGCCCCAGAGGACCTCGACGGACTGCTCGTCCATGGTGGCCACATGGCACGTTGCTGGCCTGTCGGGTTCATGACGGCCACGCGCGAAGGTGGTGGCCGGACCAACTCCTCATCGACCGCGGCGCCGAGATGCATCAAGCTGCTCCCTGTCGCTTACGCTCTACCTGGACGTCATGAGCATGTTCGTGTCATCCCTGCTGTGCTGCAACTACTGCGGGCTGCTGAGCGCACCTAAGCCTTCTTGGCTTGATTGCAGGCATATAGCTTGCACATCCTTAGTTCATGGTGCCCATGGATCCCTGTAGGCATGTACAATCATTATCAGTTCATGTACAATCTGGATGAACATATACTGCTCCATGCACATTTGGTTGTTCTCTAATTAATATGAACCTATGCTTTGAATTTTGATGTAAGTGTGCATCTTAATGACAAGCCGGCCGTTGTCTGAAGCATATGTTTACTGCAATTAACCCCTGAGCAGTGCAAAATGCGTACAACGACGAGGTCATTCGGCATGGCCATGGACGAGAGGACGTCGTAGCACGGTGCGAGTGCGACACGGCCACCGGTGACGAGATCGTGCGGCGCACCCATGGTTGGGGAGTCATGGTAGCATGAAGCGACGTGGCCGCCAGCGACGAGATCGTTCGGCGCCGCCATGGACGACAGGTTTTGGTCGCGTGGTATCATACGGCCGCCGGCGGCGAGGTTATTCGGCGCCGCCATGGACGACGGCAGCAGGAGAAACAGCGAACCCTAGCTCATGCGGCGGGAGTTACGTCCGTATGTACAGCAACAACACTGGATACGTACGTGTTTGGAATTGGAAACTGGAATCGGGAATGGACAAAGTGGGTCTACGTGCTTTAAGATTGGCATCGTCACGTGGCGTCAATCGGGATGGGTCTCACGTCCTTGCCTGTGAGACCCGGTCTCATAGAATTTTTTTCTCCGATGCTGTGCCCCCCCCCCCCCCCCCCCCCCCCCCCAACCACCCCCAAACTTTTTTTTTTATTTGAGGATCCCCTCCTTCTTATTTTTGACGTCCGGGTTAAAGTGTTTCCCTTTTCTCTGAACGGAGTAGGAGGGAGAGTCACGTTGTACTCATACCGGCGTGTTCTCCCCAGATCCCGATCTGCGCTATCGATTGTTCTCGCCGTCGCCGCCGCCGTCGCCGTCGCCTCCCATGTCGAGGCCGCCGCCCCCTTTCACGCCGCAAAACCCTACCCCCGCCCCCAACCCGGGGGTTCCCGCCTCCACTCTCCCGGCTTCCTTCTCCAACCTCCAGATCTCGCGCGCTCCACCGCCATCTGCTTCCGCCGGGCCGCCGCCAGGGGATGGCCCTGTGCCGTCGTCGATCCGAGGTCCTCAGGCACCTCCTCCTGGCGCCCGCCCGTTCCCTGGTAGTCCGCCGCCGCCGTTGCAGCCGGGCTCGCTCTACGCCCGGCCTGCGGCGCCGGTCCAGCAGTCCCCTCTCTTTGGCGGTCCACCCGCGGCATCGGTCCAGCAGTCCCCTCCCTTTGGCGGCCCACCCGCGGCATCGGTTCAGCAGTCCCCTCCCTTTGGCGGTCCACCCGCGGTGCAGCCGTTACAGCCGCAGCAGAGATCTCCCTTCAATGGCCCGCCGTCCGTGCTGCCGGCGCAGGTGCAGCGAGCACCGTTCGGAGGTCCGCCTGCGGCATCCCAGGGTCTTCCGTTCGGAGGCCCACCTGCTGCGGTGTCGCAGCCTGCCCCTTTCGGGGGCTCTTCTGTAGCAACAGCTCAATCAGCTCCGTATTCAGCAGCTCCGCCACCACCGTTTGGCGGGCCGCCTGGGGCAGTGCCTCCTCCGGCGTACTCCGGGGGACCGATCCCCCCGTTTGGGACTGCACCGGCGCCCTTGCAGCAGGGTCCTTATGGTGGGCCTCCGCAGTTTGGGGGGCAGAGACCAGGATTGCAGCCTCCGCCATTTGGGGCTCAGACTGCTCCTGCATCTCAGCCACCACCGTTCATGGGTGTTCCTGGGGCTAATGCACCAGCATTTGGGCCTCCAGGGTGGCAAGGGCAGGCACGACCAGGAGCCGTGAGAATGCCTGGTGGCATGCCGCCTAATGCACTAGGCCATGGGATGCTGTCCACCCCCACCATGCCATACTCTCCCCATGCTGGAGCCCAGGTCTCTACCCCATCCAATATTGACCCTAATCAGATTCCGCGTCCTATTGCCGAGACATCAGTCGTCATTTTTGAGACCCGGCAAGGTGGCCAAGCAGCTGTTCCACCGGTATGTGTATATGTAACTAGAAATATCTGTGTTTACTCTGACAATACTGATTCCAGATGCTTCTCAATAATAATTATACTGGTCAATTTCATCTAACAGCATTGCTGCTGATTGTAGGCTGCATCAAGTGAATTTAGATGTTTCTCAATAACTTCTGGTTAATTTCATCTAATAGTATTGCTGCTGATTGTAGGCTGCATCAAGTGAATTTATTGTGAAGGACACCGGCAACTGCAGTCCCCGTTTGATGCGATGCACCATGAATCAGGTTCGATTTGTTTCAATATTCTGTTTCCTCCTTTGGTCACCATAATTTTCCTTTCTAAACTGCTTCTTTTCCCTGTGCTGTTAGATACCATGTACAGGTGATCTCTTGACAACATCAGCAATGCCATTGGCTTTAATGGTGCAACCTTTTGCTCTTCCTCATCCTTCCGAGGAGGCTATCCAGCTCGTGGATTTTGGAGAGATGGGCCCTGTCAGGTGTTCGCGCTGCAAAGCATACATAAATCCTTTCATGAGATTCGTTGATCAAGGGAAAATTTTCATCTGTAACTTATGTGGATTTAGCAATGATACTCCAAGGGAGTACTTGTGCAACTTAGGGCCTGATGGCAGGCGACGTGATGCTGATGATAGGCCTGAGTTATGCAGAGGAACAGTTGAGTTCATTGCCACCAAGGAATTTCTGGTCCGGGAACCAATGCCAGCTGTGTATTTCTTCCTTGTTGATGTCTCCATGAATGCCGTACAGACTGGTGTAACTGCTGCGTCTTGCAGTGCAATATCCCAGGTTCTTTCTGATCTTCCTGAAGGTCCCCGAACGATGGTTGGAATTGCGACATTTGATTCAACTATTCACTTCTATAGTCTGAAAAATGCTCGACAACAGCCGTTGATGTTTATTGTTCCCGACATCCAAGATGTGTATACTCCACTTCAGATGGACTTAATTCTCCCAGTTTCCGAGTGCCGTGATAGTTTGGAGCAACTTCTGGAGAGCATCCCCAGCATGTTTGAGAACAATAGGGTTGCTGATTCAGCATTTGGGGCAGCTATGAAGGCAGGTTTCCTAGCTATGAAGCACACTGGTGGAAAGTTGCTTGTGTTTCAGTCAGTGCTACCATCAGTTGGGACTGGCTCACTATCTGCAAGGGAAACTGAAGTTAGAACTAATATTTCCACAGGAGATAAGGAAGCACATAAGCTCCTGCAGCCTGTTGATAAGACACTCAAGACAATGGCACTAGAATTTGCTGAGTATCAAGTTTGTGTAGATGTATTCCTTGCCACACAGTCATACACAGATATTGCTTCGATATCAGTTGTTCCCAGTACCACTGGTGGCCGGGTTTACTACTACTTCCCATTTTCTGCTCTTTCTGATCCAGCCAAACTCTTCAATGATCTCAGATGGAATATCACTAGACCCCAGGGATTTGAGGCTGTCATGCGTGTCAGGTGCAGTCAGGGGCTTCAAGTTCAAGACTATTCTGGCAACTTCTGCAAGCGTGTACCTACTGATATTGATTTGCCTGCGATTGACTCCGACAAAACCATAATGGTTACCTTCAAGCATGATGATAAGTTTCAGGAGAATACAGAGTGTGGTTTTCAGTGCGCACTTCTTTACACCACGGTTTATGGGCAAAGAAGGATACGGGTCATAAATATTTCACTTCCATGCACAAGCACGCTCAACAACCTTTTCCGATATGCTGATCTGGAAGCACAGTTTACATATGTTGTTAAGCAAGCTGCAATTGGCATTCCATCAAGTTCTCTGTCCCAAGTTAAGGACCAGGTAACAGGCACATGCATCAATATTCTCCAGTCCTACCGAAAACATTGTGCATCTGTAAGTTCTTCTGGACAGTTGATTCTTCCGGAGGCTTTAAAACTTCTGCCTTTGTATACTCTGGCCTTGGTTAAAAGCATTGGACTGAGGAATGATGGGAGAGTAGACGACCGGTCCTATTGGGTCTCTGTTGTCTCCTCAGTTTCTGTCTTATTAGCCATTCCATTGGTGTTCCCTAGGATGATTGCTCTCCATGATCTTACATCAAGGGATGATGAAGATTCTCTTATTCCAAATCCCCTTACTCTCAACAGTGAGAATATACAGGATGATGGGATTTATTTATTGGAAAATGGCGAGGATGGTTTTATCTATGTTGGAAATGCGGTGAACCCCGCCACCCTGGAGCAAATATTTGGTTTCTCATCCTTGGCTGGTGCACCAAATCTGTTGGCGTTGGAGCAATTTGATAATGCATTGTCCAGGAAAGTAAATGAAGTTGTGAACGAAATAAGGCGACAGAGATGCTCTTACTTGAGACTGAGACTCTGCCGGAAGGGCGACCCATCTGGAGATTTCTTCCGTTCCCTGTTGGTCGAGGACAAAGCACCCGGTGGCCCTTCCTATGTGGAGTTCCTCGTACATGTCCACAGGCAAATCCAGAGCAAGATGACCTGACGTGGCCCGCTTCATTGGTGTGATATTTTGATTGGTAGAAATCAAGAAGAAATTATCGATTCCCGCATGTGGGTATACAAAGATTAAATGGACCGTTTTTCTTTCTGAAAAGAGTTGTACTCGTACTTAATACCCTGTTTGTACTGAGATTTTCATATAAAGGCTCCTTCGTGGTATCACTTGCAGTGCTGTTTTTATCCCTACACGCTTGCTAGTTTTGTTACATAAAGCGTGTATATTTGGTATGGTTTCCTCGGTCTACTAGAGGGCCTAATGGACCAGACCGCCTCTTTCTGAGTCTTCTACAGGCTACAGGCCTACAGCTCATTAATCCTGTGTCCATGGTGTATCATGGGAACATGGAATGACTGGAAGATCATTTTGGCGGTCCAAACAATAGTGAATACATGAAATTCATGCTATCAGAACGTTATTTTTCTGTTTACGGAGGACATAAGTTGACTATATATCTTCAACTAGCTTAAGTCCTTTGACTATCGAGCGGATCACATTGCCTTGGGCAGTGTGTTCGCCAGGGAGGTTTGCCACTCTGTCCCTCTCTCGTTGCGGCCTGGGTCAGCTGGTCCCTGCCACTGATTCAAGTCTGGTGGAGGGGTGGCTGGAAAGCCGTGCACCGATTCTAAGGGCTCTCCTCACCCTCTGGAAGGAGCAAAACAGCCGCGTCTTCCAGCGCTTGGCGGTCGTTGCCCTTGAGCATCGAAAGAAAGATCGAGCTATAGTTGATCTCCGGCAGCAGCGAATCTAGAACGTAATCGTAGGGCAGGCTCGAACAAGCGAGGAGGCACTGAGATGGGCCAAAAAGCAGCCGATTTGCTGGGCTGGGCCCTGATCATAAGCAGTAAAGGCCTAATTGATCCGGTTGGAGGGCAGGCTCAAGCCTGTTAAAGCCTGTACAGTAGATTCGCCCCTGATCTCCGGTGCGTAGGGGTTGTGTGATATTTGGAGATAGGGCACATCTGCATGTAGGTGTTTCGTTGCCCACCATCTATCACCATGGTGCCGTTTGTAACCGTGGCATGCCGCCGGATACTTTGTATTCTCTTCCTTTCTTCTAATACATCGATGCGCAAAGCTTTTGTGAACGCTTTGCATGTTTGAAAAAAATAATCTTGAGTAAATTTCCTGGTGAGCTATACTACACTTCAGTGCTTCCACTCCCGTAGCAAAGCCTATGCGGATGCGGCGGAAGCGGAAGACATTGCAGGCACGGAGGGTCTCAACACAATCCTGCACGCATGATGCCGCCCAGTGGATCGAACCACCACTGTCCCTATGCTAGAGACAGATTGTGTTGTAGCCAATGTCTACTTCTTTCTTGCGCAAATACAGAAACACATACAACATACCGCTAATTTCTAATTATAGAAATCAACTCGATGCATACACATGTAATATTCTAGTACCGGTAATGTCCACTCATAAGGGCGGTCATAATCGAAATCACATGCCATCCAGCCAACTAAATATGTAAAATAAACTTGATATAAATGGATCTTGAAATTTTGAACGGATGGAAATATTTGTAGTTTCTGTATGCTAAACTAGGTGCCAACCGTCACTCAAGTTGTTTGCTTGGACAAGTAGCCATCTTCATCTTGACTATATGCATAAACTGTATTACCGAAATATCATCGACAGTCTTCCAACTTTGTTGTAGTGCTTGCATTGCCGGAAAACTACATGAAAAGCCTCATAAGATGAAGACTATCATTTCCACGACGAGGCCCATTGAGCTCCTTCGCTTCTCTTTGTACCTCCATCTTATGATAGCATGAGAGGGGGGACGTATTGCCATGTCATTGTCGATGATTATATAAGATATACATGGGTGTTCTTTCTCAAGACAAAAGATGAAACTCAAGACACCTTCATCAAATTTGCCAAAGAAGCTCAACGTCAATACAATAATGAGATTATGGCAATTCGAAGTGACAATGGCACTGAGTTCAAGAATTACACTATGGACGAGTTCTTGAGTGATAAGGGGATCAAACATCAATATACCACGGCCTATACTCCTCAACAAAATGGTGTTGCAGAGAGGAAGAATCAGACTCTTATGGAGATGGATAGGACCATGCTTAATGAGTATAAATCTCCATACAAGCTTTGGGTCGAAGCCATCAACACCGCATGTCATGCTACAAACCGGATTTATCTTTGCAAGCTCAAGAATAAGACCCCTTATGAACTCCTAATCAGAAAAATGCCTAACGTCAAGTACTTTCGAGTATTCGATTGTAAGTGTTTCATTCTAAACAAGAAATCCCGCTTAGCTAAATTTGAGCCTAAAACTTATGCGGGCATATTTGTTGGATATGCATCAAATGCTCATTCTTACCGCGTTCTCAATAAATCCACGGGTGTATTGAGGAAACGGTAAATGTGGAGTTTGATGAAGATAACGGCTCCCGTGCAGAGCAAATTGTTCCTAGTGTTGCAGGTGATGAGGCTCCTTCACGAACTACGAGGACTATCGGGATAGGCCACATTCATCCACAAGAAACACCCCAAGTCCAAGTAGAAGGAATAAGAGCCCCTCTTGTGGATTCTCCACAAGGGTCATCACCGCCACCACAAGTGCAAGATGCTACAGGAGATCAAGTACCTATCCAAGAGCAAGAACAAGTCCCTCATGTTTTTGAACAAGATCAAGGGCAAGCTAAACCAAGTGGTGATGGACCAAGAATTGAGGCCCAAGATCAAGATCAGGTACAAATTTAAGCTACTCCAACAAGATCACATCCTAGTGAAGAGGAGCTTGAGAAGAAGAAGCAAAAAATGGCTTCTAGGCTTCAAAATCTACAACACCTCACCGACAACATCCTTGGCAGCATCAACAAAGGGGTAACCGCTCGTAAACGTTTGGCAAACTTTTGTGAACATCACTCGTTTGTCTATTGTATTGAGCCCCTTAAGGTACAAGAAGCTTTACATGATCCAGATTGGGTTGATGATATGCATGAAGATCTCAACAACTTCACCCGCAATGAGCTTTGGTCTCTTGTGGAGAGGTCCAAGGGAAATCATAATGTCATTGGGACCAAATGGTTTTCAAGAACAAGCAAGATGAGCATGGCAAGTCACTAGAAACAAGGCAAGATTAGTGGCACAAGGGGTTCACCCAAATTGAAGATTTGGATTTTGGTGAAGCCTTTGTCCCCATTGCCAGTCTGGAGTCCATTCGTATTTTGCTTTGTAGGAGATATGCCCTAGAGGCAATAATAAATGTTATTATTTATCCCCATGTTCGTAATTAAGTTTATTTTTCGTGCTATAACTGCTATGGTTCTCGAGTCTGCAATAACCACGAGGCTCGGAGGAAAACTCATATGCACGTGTGGAATAATAAACGATAAAAAGTATTCCTAGTCATGCCTCTAAGGCTAGCTCAAGTGTTTGCATGATGATTATGTTTTCCTGATATGGGCATGTCTATGCCGGCAACTTTGAGGGCACAATGTTAGAAGAACATTTGTGTTGAATCGACCCGATTTGATGTTATGCTATGAGATACATTCGTCACAAGTTAATGGTTAATAACACAGAAAAAGTTAACGTTTGCATAATTCTTTAGACCATGAGAGTATCGAGTTTCTTCATGCTTGCTTCATGAACTTTGGGGTTTGTTAAACGTCATCCGTAACTGGGTGGCTATTACGGCGGCTTACAGGTTCATGGGAAAGTATGACAAGGAACTTGATAGCTCAAGATTGGGATTTGCTCCTCCGTCGATGGAGAGATATTCTCGGGCCCTCTCGGTGTTACGGTATCCATCATTGTCTGGCCAGACACAATGTGATTTGATCACAGGGATGCCGCAATACGGAAACGAGAAAAGAGAACAAAACCGGTAACGAGGTAACTGGCATAGTGGACAAGTTGTTGATCCACGGGGATGCCGATAATTCTCTCCTCGGGTGTTTGTAACATATCGTGAAGCAACAGGAATAGCACACGGCAACTGGAGGTTCACTCGAATATTTATTCGTGTGGGTATAGGGGTCAATATGGGTGTCCACGACTCCGATGTTGATCATTGATCGGAAAGTGTTCCGGTCATGTCTATACTTCACCGAACCTATAGGGTCACATGCTTAAGGGTCATCTATCTGCTGAATACTAGACAGGGAGTCTCAGAGAAAGTCACCGGAAAAGTTTCGGAGACAACGGAAGAGTTCCGGAGAGAGAACACCGGAAGAGTTTCGGTAAAACTGAAAAGTTGTTTCGGAGTATACCATTAAGTCAAATTGGTTTCGGCACACGCCTGGAAATTCTTGGAGGGTGCCAGAATTGTTCTGGGAACTTCTGGGATTTTTCCGGCGAAAAAACAGGAAATGTTCCGGAGCTGCCGGAACCGCTTTGGTTGCTTTTCGCTGATGAAAATCATTGATCTGAAAATGTTTCGGAACGCATCCAGAATTATTTTAGTGGGTACTGGAATTATTCTAAGACCTACAGAAATATTTTTGGATTTAACGGACGCGAAAAATTGTCTTCGTGAATAGTGAAAACGCATTCTTGTTTGCTTTTCGCTGATGAAAATCATTGATCCGGAAATGTTTCGGAACGCGTCCAGAATTGTTTTAGTGGGTACTGGAAATGTTCTGGACCTACAAAAATATTTTCGGATTTAACGGTCGCGGAAAAATATTTTCATGAATAGTGGAAACACTATTTGGTAGCTTCTTTGGGAAGCCACCTTTGAGGGCATTTTGGTATTTCCAAGTGTCCTCTACCCCTTGGGCTTGGCCTATAAATAGGGGTGGAGGGGGCTGCCCAAACTCACTCTTTCTCTCATACATTATGCCATGCAATGATCTGGCTTCTTCTCTCCCTCACACGAAATAGTTTCGTAGAGCCGAAAGGCTGTCTGGGTTCCGGTGGGAACTAGTTCTGGACGGCGAAGCCCTGCCGGATAGCTGACACCGTATGTGTGCAACCCCGCAGAGAGGTCGTAGGTTTGATCTTTTTGCCCGAGGGGCTGTTCGAGAGTGCCTCCCGAAGGGCTGTCCGAGTGACCGTCCGAGTTTCTGTGAGTGCCTCCCGAAGGGCTGTCCGTGACACCGTCCGGGGGACTGTCCGACTGCCTCCCGAAGGGCTGTCCGAGGAGCAGACGAGGGAGTACATCCTTGCGGTTGGGAGGTTGTAAATCCTAGCTGCGGGGATCTGCACCGACGATCTTCATCGACTCTACTTCCGCCGCGCTACGAGTCGGTAACGATCAGATCCAAACCTTGTATGCATCTCCATAGTGATCCGGGGCGTGCTCGTTGTACCGAATTTTTTTGTTTTCTATCGCGTTCCCCTACAGTGGCATCATGAGCCGTGCTATGAGTAGATGCAGGTTACGATCTAGAATACATAGAGATGTATGGGTGTTGCACAATATAATTTTGTAGTAGATGAGTTCTATTGCTGAAAATTATTTGTGCGGGTAGCAGATGAAATCTATTACCCAATATTCTTGTTGCTTCCCTGAAATTTGCGTATTTCTGATCTTGATAACAACATGGTGGAGTTTCAAAGTTCTGGCAATCCGCGATCCTGATTGATCAACGAAGTGCTAACAGTTCATTGAATTCCACCATAGTTAAAAGAAAGATGAAATTTCGCAGATGAAAGGGCAATGCAGTTATGATCTGCACGGGGGTCATGCGTATGACGAAGTTCAGTATGGGGCTCGAGATTTTATTATCTCGTGTTTCATACACCCCGCAAAGTTAATCTAGCGACTTGAATAATCATACTTGATGATAAACGTTGGTAGCTGCGGCTTGGTTGAAACCTTAGAAGCCACGTAAAATAAAATTTTGCATAAACCGATTAGAGGCGTCTAACTTGGTTTTGCAGGATGTGCATATGATGTGGTATAGCAGTGCTCATATTTATTTTGATTATGTATGAGATGACTATATAATGTAAATTAACATGACCTGCGTGTCATGATTCGGCATGATGGCTAGAGCCATATGATTGTCACTTTAATGACTTGCGTGTCAACCTTAAGTAATGCACTTATTTTATTAGCTATAGAGATAGCAATATTATCTGGTGCATCGACAAGGTGGTGGCAAACTTCACGAAGGTGAACACCGACGCGAATGCCGAAGATGAAGAAAATAAAGACTTCTCCGTCAGAAAGGGCTATACCATATCATGCTATTATGAATTGCCTGAGATGTTTATCCCTTATGATGCACCCTTCTTGATTGCACGGTAGTTGCTTTTTATTAGGGTGATCTCTCACTTTAAAATATCAAGTAGTTAGTGTTCTCCCAAGTGTAGCACCGTCACGGCACATCTCTCATCGGGGTATCACATGGATGCATGGGTACGAACGATTAGAGAAGTGTGAGGCGGGTGAGTTGAGACCTCACAGCAAGATCACTTGGTTGTCTTGACGTTCCGGAGGATCGTCCTGAGCTCGGAACACGCCCATCGAAAGATGAACAAGAGTCACATAGAGATGTGATTGGCAAGTTGGCCTACCAAATTAAATTCTCGTCACTTGAGATGGATGGATCCTTGGCGTTGAATTGAAATTTGGATCTTGAATCACTCACAATCAATTATGAGAGATATTGATTTGAGTGGGAGCACACTTTAGAATAAAATTGTTTATTCACTAGTGCAAATTAATTATGAACATTGTCTAAGTGAAATTTGCATAATAGTTATAGAATAATGGCTCGCGTTTCCACCTTCCCTATTAAAATTGAATAGCTGTTAAATATCTGGTTAAACTTTACGATTGGTAACGTAATGTGAGGATTGTTGTGACGCCCCCGGCCCGACCGTGCACTAATCATACACGCAAAATGTGCACGATCAAGCTCAGGGACTCACGGGAAGATATCACAACACAAATAAAAGTCATACAAGCTTTATATTACAAGCCAGGGGCCTCGAGGGCGCGAATACATAAGATCGCGTACAAGCATTAGCGGAAGTAACAATAATATCTGAGTACAGACATAAAGTTAAACAAGTTTGCCTTAAGAAGGCTGAGCAAAACAACGACAACTATATCGAAAAGGCGCAGGCCTCCTGCTTGGGAGCCTCCTAAACTACTCCTGGTCGTCGATCTCCACATAGTAGTAGGCACCATCGGGGTAGTAGTAGTCGTCGGCGGGATCAGCTCTCTCCTGGGCTCCGTCATCTGGTCGCAGCAATCGGGTATGGGGAAAAATAGGTAGCAAAGCAACCGTGAGTACTCATCAAAAGTACTCGCAAGACTTACATCTGAACTATGCTAAGTATGCATCGGTTTCAAAGGGAAGGGGCTGTATCTGTGGACTATACTGCAGAATTGCCATAACAGAGGGGAAGGCCTAGCCTATCAAAGACTAGCAACTTGCAGCATCTTGCAGCATTAGAAGAGTGTAGATTAGCACATAAATATAGTAGCAACAAGTATAATAGTAGCCAGGCGCAGAGATCCTTCCTCAACTCCCTGCGAGAAAGCAATCCCGGAGCTATCATATTTAATTAAAGTCACAAGTATCTAGTTCAAGTTGTAGTAGATCGGGATACAACACTGAGCGTCCTGTTACCGTGGACATGGCTATTCGAATAGATAACTTCCCTGCAGGGGTGCACTACTGTTACCCAACACACTCGATTAACTCTGGTCGGACACACTTTTTCGGGTAATGCCCGGCCTCGGTTGATCGACACGACGTAGTCCTACCTAGGCTCCGCAGAGAGGTCCCTGCCGGTCTACATCCTAAGCGCTCAGGGGTCTTGGGCCCATCGCCCTTTGCACTCCGGGTCGTTGTGCGCAGGGGGATACCCGCACCACCTCTGCCTGGATGACGCGATCCGGCCCGGCCACAATGCTGAACTGGACATCTGACAGAGCTTTCGGCTGATACATACGGCGCCGAGGGCCCCATTAAACCATTATCCTGCGTGGTGGTAGTGCGTATAGTCCAGTGGCCAACTCAGATCAAATACCCAAATCCATTAGTGTATTGGTAGCTCGCGGAAACGAGCAGAGATCCACGATCATGTGACCCCGTTGCCCCGTCTCGTGGACTTACGGCAAGGGCCAGGCCCAACCCTCTCCTGGGGCGGTCTACCTGCCCGGCCGTGCCACGTAATTATCTCGCGGGTACCTTCATGGTCAACCCGACTTCACATCTCTCGCGGGTATCCCTCGGGGCCGACCCGACTTTAATCATCGCCTGAAATAATAGTCAAGGTACCTGTGTGTTCATCACATCAAGGAGGAACCCGAGGAATCACCCTCGTAGGATTCCTACTCGATGCAATTGTCAAGGTGAACTCGGAGGAATCACCCTCGATGGTGGTGCAGAGAGGCAGCGCTCGGGTGCTCGTGGGAGAAAGGGAAAACGGCGCGGGGGAGGGCAACTGGGGTGTCTAGGGTTTCGGGGAGGAAGAGAGAGCGACGAGGGCGGTCTTATCCCCTCCAGGGCAGCGCTATAGCGTGCGGAGCCGGCGCACAACGGCCATGGCGCACGGCTCTTCCCTGGCGCTGCGGGAGGTAGGGGGAAGGCCATCCTAGATGGGCCAGGCTGCACTGTAGCCACTAGGGCCCAGTGTAGCAGTAGGTTTTAGCATTTTCCCTTTTTCTTTTTCTGTTTCAAATTTTGTTCACTGTTTTGCATTACTTTTAGCTACTAAATGATTTTAGTAAAATGTGTCACTAGCCACATTAATTACCTTGCATTATCCTACACTGCCACAAAAAGTTTGGGGAAATTTTGAATTGATTTGGATTTTATTTAAATAGAAATGATTTAATTTGGGGCTGTTTTGCTACTGTTTTGGCTGCTAGGGTCAAATTGGGAATCCAAATAATGTTGGTGTTATTTTTATAATTGCTTTGGGATTATTTGCAATATTATGAACTATTTTGTTTACAAGTTTGAAGTTTTTCTAATTTCACTTGTTATTTGAATTTTGAATTTGAGTTGAATTATTTCTTAATTGCATTTCTTAGGATTTAATGATGATGACCTGGCATCATTAGTGTGAGGTCACTGTAACATGACACTGGGGGTGTTACAAATCTCCTCCACTACAAGAAATCTCGTCCCGAGATTTAAGAGGTGGAGTAAAGGAGAAGGGATTAGTTACGAAATTGTAACGAGTCTTTTTTAGCCAGGTTTCGATCCTGTGGCATTGCAGTGAGTGTGGATTAAGAGTAGGAAGGCAGTGACATCTTGCAAGGTCACGACAGCAAGGCAAGTCAGAAGACAATCTGTCAGCTATGTTGGCAACAACGTCGGTACCAAGGGCGAGGAACGACGAGAACCATTTTCCTGCTCGTTAAAACGAGGCGGACCAATAGGCAAGGTTCTCGTCCATCGGTGGATACCAGAATGTCATCAACAATAGTAACAAGGTTTTATTTGGGGGTGTTGACCTAAGCAGGGGATTATCAGTGCTCAGATAAAAGCTAGATTACAAAAAAGGTTAAACATACCAATGGAAAGGAAAATGTGATTATCAGATTAAACAGACCAATGGAAAGGAATAACTGCAGATAATCCAGCTCTCCGGGTGAATGTGAATACGAGAACCTAATGTTAGTGTTAGCAAAACTTTAACCCGAAAGGAGAAGAGATCAGAATCCCAGAGTAAAGGAGAGGAATAAAAGATCCTAAGCCCAACCATTGGCGATGTGGGCCCGTAAGCCACACAGCCATGTTAGTAAAACAGTTTTTCAAAGACTAGACTCAACTTCGGCCAAGGAGTTGGAAAGGAGGCTACCTACAGGCAGCTGGCTCTGATACCAACTTGTGACGCCCTCGGCCCGACCGTGCACTAATCATACACGCAAATGCGCACGATCAAGCCCAGGGACTCACGGGAAGATATCACAACACAAATAAAAGTCACACAAGCTTTATATTACAAGCCAGGGGCCTTGAGGGCTCGAATACATAAACTCGCATACAAGCGTTAGCGGAAGCAACAATAATATCTGAGTACAGACATAAAGTTAAACAAGTTTGCCTTAAGAAGGCTGAGCAAAACAACGGCAACTAGATCGAAAAGGCACAGGCCTCCTGCCTGGGAGCCTCCTAAACTACTCCTGGTCGTCGGTCTCCACATAGTAGTAGGCACCATCGGGGTAGTAGTAGTCGTCGGCGGGATCAGCTGTCTTCTGGGCTCTGTCATCTGGTCGCAGCAATCGGGTATGGGGAAAAAGAGGTAGCAAAGCAACCGTGAGTACTCATCAAAAGTACTCGTAAGACTTACATCAGAACTATGCTAAGTATGCATCGGTTTCAAAGGGAAGGGGCTGTATCTGTGGTCGACTATACTGCAGAATTGCCAGAACAGAGGGAAAGGCCTAGCCTATCGAAGACTAGCAACTTGCAGCATCTTGCAGCATTAGAAGAGTGTAGATTAGCACATAAATATAGTAGCAACAAGTATAATAGTAGCCATGCCCAGAGATCCTTCCTCGACTCCCTGCGAGAAAGCAATCCCAGAGCTATCATATTTAATTAAAGTCACAAGTATCCAGTTCAAGTTGTAGTAGATCGGGATACAACACTGAGCGTCCTATTACCGTGGACACGGCTATTCGAATTGATAACTTCCCTGCAGGGGTGCACTACTGTTACCCAACACGCTCGATTAACTCTGGCCGGACACACTTTTCTGGGTAATGCCCGGCCTCGGCTGATCGACACGACGTAGTCCTACCTAGGCTCCGCAGAGAGGTCCCCGCCGGTCTACATCCTAAGTGCTCAGGGGTCTTGGGCCCATCGCCCTTTGCACTCTGGGTCGTTGTGCGCAGGGGGATACCAGCACCACCTCTGCCTGGATGGCGCGATCCGGCCCGGCCACAATGCTGAACTGGACATCTGACAGAGCTTTCAGCTGATACATACGGCGCCGAGGGCCCCATTAAACCATTATCCCGCATGGTGTTAGTGCTTATAGGCCAGTGGCCAGCTCAGATCAAATACTCAAATCCGTTAGTGTATTGGTAGCTCGCGGAAACGAGCAGAGATCCACGATCATGTGACCCCGTCGCCCCGTCTCGTTGACTTACGGCAAGGGCCAGGCCCAACCCTCTCCTGGGGCGGTCTACCTGCCCGGCCGTGCCACGTAACTATCTCGCGGGTACCCCTCGGGGCCGACCCGACTTTAATCATCACCTGAAATAATAGTCAAGGTACCCGTGTGTTCATCACATCAAGGAGGAACCCGAGGAATCACCCTCGTAGGATTCCTACTCGATGCAATTGTCAAGGTGAACTCGGAGGAATCACCCTCGATGGTTCACACTTGAGGGGTTGTACGACAAGGGCATCGTCGGAGGTGGCGAAAGAGGAATCACCCTCGTAACCCACAACCGACTAGCTAGGCTACAGAGATATCATCAGAAGTGATGTAAGAGGTATCACCCTTGGCACTCGATATTAGCTCTGCAGAGTCATACAACTTAAGGGGTGTGCGGTGCTGTGTCGGTCTCTGTACATCGATCACATTGATCGGGGCACCGGTAACAAAGTGGGGCAACAAGGACAAGGATGATGGGTCATTGATGGATTACTATCCAACCTATACTAAGCATTTAGGATAGCAGGTAAGGTATCAATAGCGGTTACCAAAAATAGGCTATGCATCAGAATAGGAGCAAACAAATACAGTAGCAAAATCTAATGCAAGCATGGGGGAGAAGGAATGGGCGATATAGAAATGCTCAAGGGGGTTTTGCTTGCCTGGAAGCTCTGCTGAAAAGGAAGAAGGGTCGTCGGTGACGTAGTCGATCACAGGGGCAACGTCGGTCTCGGAGTCTACCGGAGAGAAGAGGGGGAAGAAACAAATAAATACAAGCATACAAATGCAATCACTATGCATGACATGGTTAAACGATATTCAGGGGTGATATAATGCCTCTCTAATCATTTTAGATGATTTAGGAATTTGTTTGAATTTATTTTATCGAAGTCATGCACTATTCATTTATCAAAAACAGGCTAAAAGTTCAATGTTCATCTACTTAGAGGACTCTAACATGAATACAAATGACATATTCGGATTCGTTGGATTTTTCTGATCATTTTCATCCGAGTTACGGTTTATTTTCTATGATTTTTCAAAGTTTTAATCATTTTCTAGAATTTCTGGAAATTATATTAATTATTAAATTCGAATTATAATAGTGAAATGCTTTTATTACAAAAATGCAGCCAGCCACAGTCAATGACATGTGGGGCCAGTCAACTGCTGACTCAGCAGTCAACATTGACCAGGTCAAAGAGTGAACAGTGGTGGTGGGGCCCAGGTGTCATTGACACAGATGTTAATTAGCCCGTTTAATTTAGGTTCATTAGTGGAGGAGCCCCGCTGTCAGTGGCACATGTTTTATTAAAAGGTTTAGTTAGCAGTGCGGGCCCACACGTCAGTGGCTAATTAGGTTGCTAATTAGATTAGCCCCTAATCTAAACCAGCCGGGCCCACGTGTCAGTGAGCCACGGCGGCTAATTAAACGCACGCGCGCGGTGGTGCACGCCGGTGACCACAGAGCGCGGCGGCGCCGGCCAGAATAGTGCTCCGGTGACCTAAGCGAGCGGCGGAGGGCTCCTCTTGAACCATACGAGCGCACCGCATCTCTCTACAGCACGGGCACGAACTACCGTGGCCGAAAATGGTGGCAACGACGACGGCCCACGGCGGCAGTGGCACGGCCTCACCAGCGACGGGGCTACAGGACACAGAGAAGAGAGAGAAGAGGTCGCGGAGGAAGAGGAGCTCACTGCGAGGCCAACGGGGGACTCTGGGGAGCCGGGGGTGCAGCGAGGGTGGTGGATCGAGCGGCGGCGACCGGCGGATGCAGTCGGGGAAGGAGGCCGATGGCGACGGCTCGAGGGCGCTCTTGCTCGCGCGAGTTGATGCAGATGAAGAGGACGAAGACGCGCATCGCTTGGACATCCTTCGGTGGCTTGGCGCAGCTCCGGAGCGCGCGGACGATGGTGGTGCAGGGAGGCAGCTCTCGGGTGCTCGTGGGAGAAAGGGAAAATGGCGCGAGGGAGGGCAACTGGGGTGTCTATTGTTTCGGGGAGGGAGAGAGAGCGCCGAGGGCGGTCTTATCCCCTCCAGGGCAGCGCTATAGCGTGCGCAGCAGGCGCACAACGGCCATGGCGTACGGCCCTTCGCTGCGCTGCGGGAGGTAGGGGAAGGCCGGCCTAGATGGGCCAGGCTGCACTGTGGCCACTAGGGCCCAGTGTAGCAGTAGGTTTTAGCATTTTCCCTTTTTCTTTTTCTGTTTCAAATTTTGTTCACTGTTTTGCATTACTTTTTGCTACTAAATGATTTTAGTAAAATGTGTCACTTGCCACATTAATTACCTTGCATTATCCTACACTGCCACAAAAAGTTTGGGGAAATTTTGAATTGATTTGGATTTTATTTAAATAGAAATGATTTAATTTGGGGCTATTTTGCTACTGTTTTGGCTGCTAGGGTCAAATTGGGAATCCAAATAATGTTTGTTTTATTTTTATAATTGCTTTGGGATTATTTGCAATATTATGAACTATTTTGTTTGCAAGTTTGAAGTTTTTCTAATTTCACTTGTTATTTGAATTTTGAATTTGAGTTGAATTATTTCTTAATTGCATTTCTTAGGATTTAATGATGATGACCTGGCATCATTAGTGTGAGGTCACTGTAGCATGACACTGGGGGTGTTACAATTGTCCTCAAGAGTGCCGAGAAGGACTTTGTCCTATCGTATGCTTTTGGTATTCTCCCGCTAATGCTATGGATAATGTGACTCTCGTCCTTCAATCCAAAAGCTAGAATTCCGTTACGGTCAAAGTGCAATATGTTTGCTTGCATGAGACCCGAACTTCAAAGGTTTGGGATAGTTATGTGATATTCATGGAACTGAAAATTATTTTCAGATACAAACGAAGGCTAAATGATATGTAATATCCAAAGCAATGTTTGTTTGCAAACTATTAGTAAAAGTGTTTACTATGCATTAGACTAATACAAGAGGGATCCAGAAGAACGCCTGTCATGAAATAAAGGTGAATAAAACAACAACTTAAAGAGAAAGGAAGTGTCCGAAGGGTGTTAGTGAAACTTACACGCCTAGGAAGTCCGAGGCTGACGCCACTTTCAAAGTTGGGTGCTTCTTCTGAGAGTAGGAGAAATATTGAAAGTAAAATTGTTAGAAGTATAAAGGCAAAAAGAGAGAAGACTGGAATATCCAGCTCATGTATGAAAGTCATACAAGCTATTGATGTATAGAAGGCTGGTCAAAGAAATAGTTCTTGGGAATTATGATTAAACATGTTAATCACTGATTCTTGGGTATTGTGAGTTGATCACAGAGATACCCGCTCGATTGCATTTTGTTGCGGCTCGATGCAAGAACTACTATGGCCTAAAAGACTTACCGGGAATGAGGTTTAGATACGCACTGGGAACATAGTAAATGTTACTATACCTTCCATCGGTGTATTACCTATGTATTTATTTTCATAATTCATTTTTGGAGTTTCATACACTCTAGCCCATTGCATAAGGTATCTTGCAAGAAGGTTGTTCATAAGAGAACTTTTGATGTTTGGTGTTATGAATAACATAAGGGCCATACTTTCATTATGAATGAGATGTATGTTATGAATATTGATAATAATACATTACCTCTGTATTTACTTTCATAATTCATTTTAGATTTTTATACACTCTAGCCCATTTGCATAATGTTTGTTGCAAGAGTGTTGTTCATAAAAGAACAATTGTTGTTCAGTATTATGAATAACATAAGGGCCATACTTTCATCATGGATGGGATGTATGTTATGAATATTGATGGTAATATGATACATCCATAACACTGACGCTAAATGTCGCAAGACTAAAAGAATACCACACATGTGTGGCACTGCATTTGGTCACATTGGAGAAACCCGCATGGAGAAATTCCATAATGATGGATTTTAAAGTCGTTTGATTATGAATCATCTGACACTTGCAACTTTCCTCCGAAAAGTGAAGTGACTGAAATACCATTCACAGGCCATAAGGAACGAGCAAAGAACTTATTGGTGATCATACATCATGATGTGTGTAGTCCGATAAATGTTGTTGTTGGCAGTGGATTTGTCTATCTTCTGAAATGACTCAAGTAGATATATGGATATTTACTTGATGAGACGTAAGTCTGGATCTTTTGAAATCATTCAAAAGGTTTTCAATATGAAGAAGAAATTATTGTAACAAGAAAATTATGTTTCTGCAATTGGATTGCGGAAAGAAATTTTGATTTACAAGTTTAGCGAATGTCTGATGAGTTGTGAAAAGAGTTTCATAACTTACACCTCCCGGAGCACCACTGTGAGTGGAATGTCCGTGAAGATGTAATCAAACCATTTATGACATGGTTAGATCAAAGATGACATAAATCAATTTGCCATTATCCCTTTTAAAGTAATGCTTTAGAGTCTGTGGCTTTTACACTGAAAAGAGCGCCATCAGATCTGTTGAAATAACGCCATGGTATGGTAACCCCAACCATGTTATGTCTTTTCTTAACATTTGGAATATAGAGATTGTGTAAAATATTTACAAACCTATTCCAAATCAGACAAGTGCTACTTTGTAGGTTATCCCAAATTATGGGTATTCCTCCCTCACTATACCGAAGCAAAAGTTTGCCACAAAGAACGGTATGATTTTGAAAGAAAATGTTTCTTGCCAAAAGGTGATTGGGAGGACAGTGCAACTCAACGAGATAACAATATCTTCATTATCATGACAAAGGAAAGAAACCGCGGAAGCAATTCCAAAGTTTCCTCCTGCGACTGATACGGAAGCCTCTACAATAAAATGTATGGACTTCGGTCGAACTTGCAGCTGAACCACGTAGGCAAAACTCATGCAAACCTCTCAGGTGCGCAAACGAGATATTGTTGTTAGACAACAGTATACCTACGATAATCAAGGAAGCGTTGATGGGCCCCGACTCCAAAATTGGCTAAATGCCAATACAATCCAAGATAGTTTCCATATAAATGATTCAAGATTAAATCTTGATGAACCCTTCGAAAGACTTAGAGTCTAACGAACATTAATGGAACTATAAACTGATGTGGATAAAATGTTTTATCCATAAAGCTCGACTTGTTGCAATAAACAAGTTCAAGGAGTTGACTACGATGAGGTTGTCTCACCGTAGCGATGCTTAAAGTCGGTTCGGGTTAAACTAGCAATTAATAAATATTTCAATCATGAGATATGAAACATGGATGACGAAAGAATTTACATGAAATGGGAATACAAACTAGGACTTGTATGTGATACAGTCCAAAGTATTTTTTCGATCCAGAGGATGCTAGTGAGTGTGCAAACTTCAAAGTTCCAGCAATGGACAGAAGAGAGCAAAAAGGAGTTGGAATCTTTGTTTTGATGAAATAGTCAAAAGAGTTTGATTTCATCAATGGATAGTGAAGTTGCTTGTGGTTACAAGAAAGTAAGTGGGAGCATAATAATATTTCTAAAAACTTGTGTGCTTGACACATTGTTGATTGGAAATAATATAAATTTCTTGACACGAATTAGCACTTCATTGAAAAATAGTTTCTTCAATGAAGAGCTTGGGATAAATAGCCTTGTTATTAGGAAATTTTATCTACGGAGATAAAATTGCCTAATTGGGCTAAGCCAAAATACATATTGACAAGATGCTAAAACAGTTTAGCATAAAACATCAAGGAGTGATTCTTGCCAAAGTCACATGGCAAGGCTTTTGCAAGACTCGGCGTCCTAAAACACTGATGAGCAAAATACATGATGGAATTTCCACACACTTTTGTGTTTGGATTAATCATGTATTCCACGGTATGTAAAACAACCAGATATGTCCGGTACTCCCGAGGAGTTGTGAGTAAAGATACCAAAGTGATCAAAATACTGATCATAGGACAACAGTGAAAAATGTCGTTGAGTGCTAAAGTAGCACTGATAACATGTTTTCTCGCAAACTGAGATTATGAAGTACTCATTGTAATGCAATACATCGATACAGTCTTCATCAATGCTCCAAGCGATTTTCGATTTAAGTTAAGGGTTTTTGTGTAATACACGATATGGTGGCACGGTAGTTGGAAATTGTTCCAAATAGGTTACTGTGGTGAATTCTATAACAAAGGCTAAGTATGTTGACGCTTTGGAAGTGACAAAGAAGTTGTTGAATCATATAGTTCATTCATGAACTTAGTATGGTTCCAAGATGGCTTTGGTCAATGGGACACTATTGCAGATAATTGCTCCATAGCTCAGTCTGAGGAATCAAGGTTTGACCTGTGATTCACATATATACAAAGCCAAGTCCACACAAAGTATGTATTTTGTGAAAGCGTGAAAACGCGAGGATATGCAAAGATACACACGGAGCTAAAGTTGTCAGATCCGTTGGACATCAGGCTATACCACATGCGAAACATATTTTACACCAGTATGACATAGGTGTAAAGTGCATTAGCATTGACTAGATTATTGACTCTAGTGCAAGTGGGAGTCTGTAGGAGATATGCCCTAGAGGCAATAATAAATGTTATTATTTATCCCCATGTTCGTAATTAAGTTTATATTCCGTGCTATAACTGCTATGGTTCTCGAGTCTGCAATAACCACGAGGCTCGGAGGAAAACTCATATGCACGTGTGGAATAATAAATGATAAAAAGTATTCCTAGTCATGCCTCTAAGACTAGCTCAAGTGTTTGCATGATGATTATGTTTTCCTGATCATGGGCATGTCTATGCCGGCAACTTTGAGGGCACAATGTTAGAAGAGCATTTGTGTTGAATCGACCCGATTTGGTGTTATGCTATGAGATACATTCGTCACAAGTTAATGGTTAATAACACAGAAAAAGTTAACGTTTGCATAATTCCTTAGACCATGCTTGCTTCATGAACTTTGGGGTTTGTTAAACGTCATCCGTAACTGGGTGGCTATTACGGCGGCTTACGGGTTCATGGGAAAGTATGACAAGGAACTTGATAGCTCAAGATTGGGATTTGCTCCTCCGTCGATGGAGAGACATTCTCGGGCCCTCTCGATGTTACGGTATCCATCATCGTCTGGCCAGACACAATGTTAGTTGATCACAGGGATGCCGCAATACGGAAACGAGAAAAGAGAACAAAACCAGTAACGAGGTAACTGGCATAGTGGACAAGTTGTTGATCCACGAGGTTGCCGATAATTCTCACCTCGGGTGTTTGTAACATATCGTGAAGCAACAGGAATAGCACACGGCAACTGGAGGTTCACTCGAATATTTATTCGTGTGGGTATAGGGGTCAATATGGGTGTCCATGGCTCCAATATTGATCATTGATCGGAAAGTGTTCCGGTCATGTCTATACTTCACCGAACCTATAGGGTCACATGCTTAAGGGTCATCTATCTGCTGAATACTAGACAGGGAGTCTGAGAGAAAGTCACCAGAAAAGTTTCGGAGACAACGGAAGAGTTCCGGAGAGAGAACACCGGAAGAGTTTCGATAAAACTGAAAAGTTGTTTCGGAGTATACCATTAAGTCAAATTGGTTTCGGCACACGCCTGTAAATTCTTGGAGGGTGCCAAAATTGTTCTGGGAACTTCTGGGATTTTTCCGGGGAAAAAATCGGAAATGTTCCGGAGCTGCCGGAACCGCTTTGGTTGCTTTTCGCTGATGAAAATCATTGATCTGAAAATGTTTCGGAACGCATCCAGAATTATTTTAGTGGGTACTGGAATTATTCTAAGACCTACAGAAATATTTTCGGATTTAACGGACGCGAAAAATTGTCTTCATGAATAGTGAAAACGCATTCTTGTTTGCTTTTCGCTGATGAAAATCATTGATCCGGAAATGTTTCGGAACACGTACAGAATTGTTTTAGTGGGTACTGGAAATGTTCTGGACCTACAGAAATATTTTCGGATTTAACGGTCACGGAAAAAATATTTTCATGAATAGTGGAAACACTATTTGGTAGCTTCTTTGGGAAGCCACCTTTGAGGGCATTTTGGTATTTCCAAGTGTCCTCTACCCCTTGGGCTTGGCCTATAAATAGGGGTGGAGTGGGCTGCCCAAACTCACTCTTTCTCTCATACATTATGCCATGCAATGATCTGGCTTCTTCTCTCCCTCACACGAAATAGTTCTGGACGGCGAAGCCCTGCCAGATAGCTGACACCGTATGTGTGCAGCCTCGTAAAGAGGTCGTAGGTTCGATCTTTTTGCCCGAGGGGCTGTTCAAGAGTGCCTCCCGAAGGGCTGTCCGAGTGACTGTCCGAGTTTCTGTGAGTGCCTCCCGAAGGGCTGTCCGTGACACCGTCCGGGGCACTGTCCGACCGCCTCCCGAAGGGCTGTCCGAGGAGCAGACGAGGGAGTACATCCTCGCGGTTGGGAGGTTGTAAATCCTAGCTGCGGGGATCTGCACCGACGATCTTCATCGACTCTACTTCCACTGCGCTACGAGTCGGTAACGATCAGATCCAAACCTTGTATGCATCTCCATAGTGATCTTGGGCGTGCTCGCTGTACCGATTTTTTTTTGTTTTCTGTCGCGTTCCCCTACATGCTTGCCTATGCATCTCATTATGATTCCAAATTATATCAAATGGATGTTCAGAGTGCATTTTTAATGGTCCCTTAAGGAGTTGGTGTATGTCAAGCAACCTCCCGTTTTTGAAAACACGGATCGCCCTAATCACGTCTTTCAACTTCATAAGGCGCTCTACGGACTTAAACAAGCACCTCATGCTTGGTATGATCACTGATACGTCTCAAACGTATCTATATTTTTTTATTGTTTAATGCTATTATATTCTTTTATATACTTTTTATAGCAATTTATATCATTTCTTGGACTAATCTATTAATTTAGTGCCCTATGTCAGTTGTTGTTTTCTGCTTGTTTTTGGTTTAGCAGGAAATCAATATTTAGGAATGTCAAAATACGATGCCAGTTTTTGAAGATTTTTCTTAACGACAAAGAACCCTAGAAGCTTCGGGGGAGGAACAGACATGCACCAGGAGGCCCACATGGCCAGGTGGCACCCCTGGCCCTAGGGCATGCCACCAAGACGTGCGGGGCCCACAGATACCGCCTTACCTCCGTTCCACCACCATAAATCCCTATAAATACTGAAGCCCTTCGCCATATTTTTAGAAGATTTTTATCGCCACCGCAAGTTCCTGTTTCATGAAGATCCAATCACAAGGCCTGTTCCGGACCTCTGCCGGAGGGGGAAGCCATTGTCGGAGTCTTTTCATCACCCTTGCTGCCTCCATGACCATGTGTGAGTCGTTCCACTAGGACCTTAGGGTCTATACTATCAGCTAGATGGTTTTCTCTCTTTTGGATCTTCAATACCATGATCCCGTGAGACTTCTCACATGATCGAGATCAATTCGATGTAATCGGTGGTGTGTTTGTTGGCATATGATGAATTGTCCCTTTATGATCAGATTGTTCATTGAAATCAATTGAATCTTTTGAGGTTTTCTTGTTGTATAATTAAATAACTTTGCATGCTCTCCGATCTATCTATCTTCTTTGGCCAAGTTCGATGGGTTTTTCTTCAGAGGGAGTGGTGCTTTGTAGTGGGTTCAATCTTGCGGTGATCTAACCCAGTGACAAAAAGGGCTAAGGCACGTATTGTATTGTTGCCACTAAGGATAAAACGACGGGGTTTTGTCATATTGATTGACTTCTTCCTGTCTACGTTATGTCATCTTGCTTATTGCGATACTCTGTTTCTTGCAAACTTAATACCTTGAGATGCATGCTTGATAGCGGTTTTGGGGTGGAGTATTAGTAGTAGATGCAGTTGGATTAACGGTCTACTTATCACAGACGTAATGCCAATATGAGATTATACCATGAATGATCATAGTCATAAATACTGCAATTTGGTCGATTGCTCAACTGTAATTTGTTTACCATGCCATTCGTCTGTTTTCGTGAGAGATGCCACTAGTGAACCTATGCCCCCTAGGTCTATTCTCCATTACTGAATTCTTCTACACAATTGCTACTATTACCGTGCTACTTTGCTGCTATCTATCTCTATCATTTGTGTTTAATCTTGTAACTAGCAAGACAAGGGGATTGACAACCCTCTTGCCGTGGTTGGGACGAGTGTGTGTGTGTGTGTGTGTGTGTGTGTTTTGTGCGCAGGTGTTGTTGACTTTGCTAGCTGGGAAGACTCCTACTGGATTGATAACCTTGGTTCTCTAACTGAGGGAAATACTTGCTACCGTTTTGCTTCACCCTTACACTTGGGGGAATCCCAACAAAAGCTATTTAATTATACGTCAAAGAAACCTCAAAAGATTCAATTGAATGCAGTGAACAATCTGATCATAAAGTGACAATTCATCATATCCCAACAAACATATGGACGATTACATCGAATTGATCCCAATCATGTGAGGTAGCTCACGGGAACTTGGTATTGAAGATCAAAGAAAGAGAGAGATAGAGAGATATCTAGCTACTGCTATGGACCCTAAGGTCCTAATTATGGGAACTACTCACACATGATCATGGAGGCAGCAAGGTTGTTGAAGAAGCCTCCCGTGGTGGATTCCCCCTTCGGCAGAGTGTCGGAACAGACCTCCAGATTGGATCACCTCGGAACAAAAAATTGCGACGGCAAAAAAATTAGGACAAAAATCTTGCGAAGGGTTTCGTGGAATATGTAATTTATAGGCGGAGGAACAGACGTAAGGCAGTGCTCATGGGGCCCACATGGGCATGGGGCACGGCCTAGGCCCTGGCCGCGCCACCTGGAGGCCCCGTGGGTCCCTTCGTTTCCCTTTGGTGCTTTCTGGAATCTTCGTGCCCCGAAAAAAATCGAATTAAATCCTCAGGTTTTTTTAGCTCCGTTGATATTGATACTCTACAAAGTTAAAAACATACAGAAAACAACATTGGCACTGGGCACTAAATTAATAGGTTAGTCAATAAAAATAATATAAAATGCTATAAAAAGTATACAAAGGTGATATTATAATAGCATGAAACAATAAAAAAATTATAGAAACATTTGAGACGTATGAGTGCCTGGGGTCATCAGGGAGGAACCGCACCACCACTAGGTGGTTCGGGTGCCTAGCGTCCTAGACCCACAGGTGCCCGGAGTAGGGGTCTTCCCTCTGGTCGGTCCGGGTGCCCGGGGTCCCTAACCCCCGGGTGCCCGGTGCCCCTAACCCCCAGGTGCACAACCCCTGTTCAGTCCAGGTGCCCGGAGTTGCGTGTAGGCAACGACTACCCCTGCCTTGGGGGTATAAGCCCCCCTTCTTCCACCTTGCACCCTAATATTTACTAAGCTTTGCTCCACCATTACCAGACCTAGCTAAAAGCTTGAGGTCTCCTCCCCCATCTACCCAAACACTCGGATTCTTTGGGGATAGTACATTCCTACCAAACCAATTTGTGTTTCCCCAACTCGTTCATCTTTATCAACTCGTTACTCTTGGAGCTTGGGCTCCTAGATGGTTAGAGGTTAATCTTCCTGGCTTGTGGTGTGCTCCAGAGACATATGGAAAGGTGTGGTGGTTTCCTTCAAGATCAACACCGAGTGATTCGAGGCTCATCCGTTGGGGGTGTGACTTGAGGAGAATACGGTGAGCCTTCGGTGGCATTCCGAAGCTTTGGCTTTGGGACCACTCCAATGGAGATTAGCACTTCCCCAAGGAAGTGTGAACTTGGGGAAAAACATCGTGTCATCGACTCACTTGTGGTTAATCCTTTCCCACATCTTTATATTGCTTTGTGTGCTTGTTGGATTGCTAAATAGATTGTTGCCTAGCATACCTTGCGTTAAGCTTGCTTGCGATATAGGTTTTGATCATCTAGTTGCATATCTAGAGAAACTACCTTATCCGCATATCCTTAAAATTGGTAATGAAGCTTAAAATTAGTAGTCTCCTATTCACCCCCTGTAGTCGATCCTATCGATCCTCTCCCATGAGTTATGGGGTGGATATTGAAATGGCTTGACAAGTATGCATCACGGGATTTCGTCTTTTATGGAATATTCCCTATTGCAAATAGAATGAAAAAGAGAATTGATCGAGAAGAAATGAATCAACTATGTAATCATTTTAATACATATATATCGCGGTACAAGGGATGCAACGAGTAGGTGCCTCTTGGTGATAACCCACAAGTATAGGGGATCACAACAGTTTTCGAGGGTAGAGTATTCAACCCAAATTTAGTGATTCGACACAAGGGGGGCCAAAGAATATTTGCAAGTATTAGCAGTTGAGTTGTCAATTCAACCACACCTGGAGACTAAATATCTACAGCAGAGTGATCAGTAGCACAGTAATATGGTAGTTTGATAGCAGTAGCAATAATAGTAACAGTAACAGTAACGGCAGCAGCAATAGTTTGTAGCAATTGTGAAAGTAGTAGCAACAGTAGTAACTTAGCAAAGAACAATATGGGAAAAGCTCGTAGGCATTGGATCGGTGATTATGTTGGATAACATTCATCATGTAACAACTATAACATAGGGCGACACAGAACTAGCTCCAGTTCATCAATGTAATGTAGGCATGTATTCTGTATATAGTCATACGTGTAGGAGATATGCCCTAGAGGAAATAATAAATGTTATTATTTATCTCCATGTTCCTGATTAAGTTTATTTTCCATGCTATAACTGCTATGGTTCTCGAGTCTACAATAACCACGAGGCTCGAAGGAAGACTCATATGCACGTGTGGAATAATAAACGGTAAAATGTATTCCTAGTCTGGCCTCTAAGACTAGCTCAAGTGTTGCACGATGGTTCTGTTTTCCTGATCATGGGCATGACTATTCCGGCAACTTTGAGGGCACATTGTTAGAAGAACACTTGTGTTGAATAGACCCGAATTGATGTTATGCTATGAGATACATTCGTCACAAGTTAATGGTTAATAACACACAGAAAGTTAACATTTGCATAATTCCCTAGACCATGAGAGTATCGAGTTTCTTCATGCTTGCTTCAAGAACTTTGGGGTTTGTTAAACGTCATCTGTAAATGGGTGGCTATTACGGCGGCTTACGTGTTCATGGAAAAGTATGTCAAGGGACTTGATAGCTCAAGATTGGGATTTGCTCCTCCGACGATGGAGAAATATCTCTGGGCCCTCTCGGTGTTACGGTATCCATCATCGTCTGGCCAGACACTTTGTGATTTGATCACGGGGATGCTGGAACACGGGAACGAGAAAAGAGAACAAAACTGGTAAAAAGGTAACTGGCATTGTGGACAAGTGTTGATCCACGGGGATGCCGATAAATCTCACCTCGGGTGTTTGTAACATATCGCGAAGCAACATGAATAGCACACGGCAACTAGAGGTTCACTCGAATATTTATTCGTGTGGGTATAGGGATCAATATGGGTGTCCACGGTTCCGGTATTGATCATTGATCGGAAAGTGTTCCGGTCATGTCTATACTTCACCGAACCTATAGGGTCACACGCTTAAGGGTCATCTATCTACTGAATACTAGACAGGGAGTCTGAGAGAAAGTCACCGAAAAAGTTTCGGAGACAACGGAAGAGTTCCGGAGAGAGAACACCGGAATAGTTTCGGTAAAACCGAAAAGTTGTTTCGGAGTATACCATTAAGTCAAAATGGTTTCGGCACACGCCTGGAAATTCTTGGAGGGTGCCCGAATTGTTCTGGGAACTTCTGGGATTTTTCCGGAGAAAAAAACGGGAAATGTTCCAGAGCTGCCGGAACCGCTTTGGTAGCTTTTCGCTGATGAAAACCATTGATCTGAAATTGTTTCGGAACGCGTCAGAATTGTTTTAGTGGGTACTAGAAATGTTCTTGACCTACAAAAATATTTTCGGATTTAACGGACACGAAAAAATGTCTTCATGAATAGTGAAAAGCACTTTTTGGGCTGGTTTTGGTGGGGTTTCCTTCTAGAAGGTATTCCCTATTTTTGGAGAGAAGATAAGGTGGATGGAAAGGTGGTGGGGCCCCCCAAGGGGGCAGCCAATTTCGGCCATGGCATGGCCCCCCCCCATGGGGCTTCCTTCCACCATTGGGTGGATAAGATCAACCCATCCTTATGTGGCATGGTGAAATATCCAAGCCCCTTTTGGTCTTTTTCACCCATGGCCTCTAGCCCTTGCTCCTCCTATAAATAGAGGTGGAGAGGGGTCTCCGAAATCAGAAATCTCTCTCACATACAAATGCCATGCATGATCTGGCTTTCTCTCTCCCTCCCAGCGAAATAGTTTCGTAGAGCCAAAAGGCTGTCTGGGTTCCGGTGGGAACTAGTTCTGGACGGCGAAGCCGTGCCGGATAGATGATACCGTATGTGTAAAACCCCGTAGAGAGGTCGTAGGTTCGATCTTTTTGCCCGAGGGGCTGTTCGAGAGTGCCTCCCGAAGGGCTGTCCGAGTGACCGTCCGAGTTTTGAGGGTCCTCCCGAAGGGCTGTCCGTGACACCGTCCGAGGGACTGTCCGAGTACATCCTCGCGGTTGGGAGGTTGTAAATCCTAGTTGCGGGGATCTGCACCGACGATCTACATCGATTCTACTTCTGCCACGCTACGAGTCGGTAACGATCGGATCGAAACCTTGTATGCAGTCTTCATAGTTGTGACGCCCCCGACTTAATCGTGCACTAATCATACACGCAAATGCACACGATTAAGCCTAAGGACTCACTTGAAGATATCACAACACAACTCTAAACACAAATAAAAGTCATACAAGCTTTATATTACAAGCCAGGGGCCTCGAGGGCTCGAATACATAAGCTTGAGTCATTCAAGCATTAGCGGAAGCATCAGATATCTGAGTACAGATATAAAAGTTAAACAGATAGGCCTTAAGAAGGCGGGGCAAAACAACGACAAAGATCGAAAAGGCGCAGGCCTCCTGCCTGAGTGCCTCCTATCTACTCCTGGTTGTCGGTGGTCTCCACATACTAGTAGTCTCCACCAGAGGGGTAGTAGTAGTCGTCGGCAACGAAGTGCTAACAGTTCTTTGAATTCCACCATAGTTACAAGAAAGATGAAATTTCGCAGATGAAAGGGCAATGCAGATATGATCTGCACGGGGGTCATGCATATGATGAAGTTAAGTATGGGGCTTGAGATTTTATTATCTCGTGTTTCATACACCCCGCAAAGTTAATCTAGCGACTTGAATAATCATACTTGATGATAAACGTTGGTAGCTGCTGTTTGGTTGAAACCTTATAAGCCACATAAAATAAATTTTTGCATAAACCGATTAGAGGCGTCTAACTTGGTTTTGCAGGATGTGCATGTGATGTGGTATAGCGGTTCTCATATTAATTTGATTATGCATGAGATGACTATATAATGTAAATTAACATGACCTGCGTGTCATGATTCGGCATGATGGCTGGAGCCATATGATTGTCACTTTAATGACCTGCGTGTCAACCTTAAGTAATGCACTTAATTTTATTAGCTATAGAGATAGCAATACTATCTGGTGCATCGACAAGGTGGTGGCAATCTTCGCGAAGGTGAACACCGACGCAAATGCCGAAGACGAAGAAATTAAAGACTTCTCCGTCAGAAAGGGCTATACCATATCATGCTATTATGAATTGCCTGATATGTTTATCCCTTATGATGCACCCTTTTGATTGCGGAGTAGTCGCTTTTTATTAGGGTGATCTCTCACAAAAATATCAAGTAGTTAGTGTTCTCCCAAGTGTAGCACCGTCATGGCACCTATCTCTTCGGGGTATCACATGGATGCATGGGTATGAACGATTAGAGAAGTGTGAGGCGGGTGAGTTGAGACCTCGCAGGGAGATCACTTGGTTGTCTTGACGTTCTGGCTTGATCGTCCTGAGCTCGGAACACGCCCATCGAAAGATGAACAAGAGTCACATAGAGATGTGATTGGCAAGTTGGCCTACCAAATGAAATTCTCGTCACTTGAGATGGATGCATCCTTGGCGTTGAATTGAAATTCGGATCTTGTATCACTCACAATCAATTATGAGAGATATTGATTTAAGAGGGAGCACACTTTAGAATTAATTCTTTTAATTCTTAGTGCAATTAATTATGAACACTGTCTAAGTGTTATATGCATAATAGTTATAGAAGAATGGCTCGCGTTTCCACCTTCCCTGTTAAAATTGAATAAGTTGTTATATATTTGGTTAAATCTTTACGGTTGGTAACGTAATGTGAGGATTGTCCTCAAGGGTGCCGAGAAGGACTTTGTCCTATCGCATGTTTTTTGGTATTGTCCCGCTAATGCTATGGATGATGTGACTCTCGTCCTTCGATCCAAAAGCTAGAATTCCGTTACGGTCAAGTGCAATATGTTTGCTTCCATGAGACCCGAACTTCAAAAGTTTGGGATAGCTATATGATATTCATGGAACTGAAAATTAGTTTCAGATACAAACAAAGGCTAAAAGATATGGGATATCGAAACCAATGTTTGTTTTGCAAATTATTAGTAAAGTGTTTACTATGCATTTGACTGATAAGAGAGGGATTCAAAAGAACGCCTATCATATGATGAAGGTGAATAAAACAACAACTTAAAGAGAAACGAAATTTCCAAAGGGTGTTAGTGTGACTTACACACCTAGGAAGTCCAGGGCTAACGCCACTCTTAAGTTGAGTGCTTCTTCTGAGAGTAGGAAAAATACTGAAAGTTAAACTGTTAGAAGTATAAAGGCAAAAAGAAAGAAGACTGGAATATCCAGCTCATGTATGAAAGTCATACAAGCTATTGATGTATAGAAGGCTGGTCAAAAGAAATAGTTCTTGGGAATTATGATTAAACATGTTAATCACTGATTCTTGGGTATTGTGAGTTGATCACAGAGATACCCGCTCGATTACATTCTGTTGCGACTTGATGCAAGAACTACTACGACCTAAAAGACTTGCCGGAGTGAGGTTTAGATACGCGCTGGGAATATAGTAAATGTTACTATACCTTCCATCGGTCTATTACCATCTGTATTTATTTTCATAATTCATTTTCGAGTTTTACACACTCTAGCCCATTGCATAAGGTATCTTGCAAGAAGGTTGTTCATAAGAGAACTTTTGATGTTCGGTGTTATGAATAACATAAGGGCCATACTTTCATTATGAATGAGATGTATGTTATGAATATTGATAATAATACATTACCTCTGTATTTACTTTCATAATTCATTTTAGAGTTTTACACACTCTATCCCATTTGCATAATGTTTATTGCAAGAGTGTTGTTCATAAAAGAACAATTGTTGTTCAGTATTATGAATAACATAAGGGCCATACTTCCATTAGGGATGGGATGTATGTTATGAATATTGATGGTAACCTGATACATCCATAACACTGACGCTAAATGTCGCAAGACTAAAAGAATACCACACATGTGTGGCACTGCATTTGGTCACATTGGAGAAACCCGCATGGAGAAATTCCATAATGATGGATTTTAAAGTCGTTTGATTATGAATCATCTGGCACTTGCAACTTTCCTCCGAAAAGTGAAGTGACTAAAATACTGTTCACAGGCCATAAGGAACGAGCAGTGAACTTATTGGTGATCATACATTTTGATGTATGTAGTCCGATAAATGTTGTTGCTAGCAATGGATTTATCTATCTTCAGAAATGACTCAAGTAGATATATGGATATTTACTTGATGAGACGTAAGTCTGGATCTTTTGAAATCATTCGAAAGGTTTTCAACATGAAGTAGAAATTATTGTAACAAGAAAGATTATGTTTCTGCAAACTAGATTGCAGAAAGGAATATTTGAGTTACAAGTTTAGCGAATGTCTGATGAGTCGTGAAAAGAGTTTCATAACTTACACCTCCGGGAACACCACTATGAGTGGAATGTCCGTGAAAATGTAATCAAACCATTTATGACATGGTAAGATCAAAGATGACATAAATCAATTTGCCATTATCCCTTTTAAAGTAATGCTTTACAGACTGCGGCTTTTACACTGAAAAGAGCACCATCAGATCTGTTGAAATGACGCCATGGTATGGTACACCCAACCATGTTATATCTTTTCTTAACATTTGGAATATGGGGCTTGTGTAAAATATTTACAAACCTATTCCAAATCAGACAAGTTCTACTTCGTAGGTTATCCCAAGTTATTGGGTATTCCTCCCTCACTGTACCGAGGCAAAAATGTTTGCCACAAAGAACGGTGTGATTTTGAAGAAAATGTTTCTTGCAAAAAGGTGAGTGGGAGGATAGTGCAACTCGACGAGATAACAATATCTTCGTCGTTAGGTCAAAGGAAAGAAACCTTGGAAGTAATTCCAGAGTTTCCTACTGCGACTGATACGGAAGTCTCTACAATAAAATGTATGGACTTTGGTCGAACTTGCAGCTGAACCACGTAGGCAAAACTTGTGCAAACCTCTCAAGTGCGCAAACGAGATATTGCTGTTGGACAACAGTATACCTACGATACACAAGGAAGCGTTGATGGGCCCTGACTCCAGAATTGGCTAAATGCCAATATAATCCGAGATAGTTTCCATATAAATGATTCAAGATTTTATCTTGATAAACCCTTCGGAAGACTTGGAGTCTAACGAACATTAATGGAACTATAAACTGATGTGGATAAAATGTTTTATCCATAAAGCTTGACTTGTTGCAAAAACAAATTCAAGGAGTTGACTACGATGAGATTGTCTCACCGTAGCGATGCTTAAAGTCAGATCGGGTTAAACTAGCAATTAATACATATTTCAATCTTGAGATATGATACATGGATGCCAAAAGGATTTCCATGTGATGGAAATGCAACCTAGGACTTGCATGTGATACAGTCCGAAGTATTTTTTCAATTCAGAGGATGCTAGTAAGTATGCAAACTTCAGAGTTTCAGCAATGGACAGAAGAGAGCAAAATGGAGTTGGAATCTTCGTTTTGATGAAATAGTCAAAAGAGTTTGATTTCATCAATGGATAACGAAGATGCTTGTGGTTACAAGAAAGTAAGTGGGAGCATAATAATATTTCTAAAAACTTTGTGCGCTTGACACATTGTTGATTGGAAATAATATAAATTTCTTGACATGAATTAGGACTTCATTGAAAATAGTTTTTCGATGAAGTGCTTGGGCTAAATAGCCTTGATATTAGGCATATTTATCTACGAGATAGAATTGCCTAATAGGCTAAGGCAAAAATTCATATTGACAAGATGCTAAAACAGTTTAGCATAAGAACGCCAAGGAGTGATTCTTGCCGAAGTCACATGGAAAGAGTTTTGCAAGACTCGGTGTCCCAAAACACTGATGAGCAAAATACATGATGGAGATCCCACACACTCTTGTGTTTGGATTAATCATATATTCCATGGTATGTAAAACAACCAGATATGTCCGATACTCCCAAGAAGTTGCGAGTATAGATACCAAAGTGATCAAAGTATTGATCATAGGACAACAGCGAAAAATGTCGTTGAGTGCTAAAGTAGCACTGATGACATGTTTTCTCGCAAGTGGAGATTATGAAGTGCTCGTTGTAAGTAGTTACATCGATACAGTCTTCATCAATGCTCCAAGCGATTTTTGATTTAAGTTAAGGGTTTTGTGTAATACACGATATGGTGGCACGGCAGTTGGAAATTGTTCCAAACAGGTTACTGTGGTGAATTCTATAACAAAGGGTAAGTATGTTGATGCGTTAGAAGCGACAAAGAAGATGTTGAATCATATAGTTCATTCATGAACTTAGTATGGTTCCAAGAAGGCTTTGGTCAATGGGACACTATTGTAGATAGTTGCTCCATAGCTCAGTCTGAGGAATCAGTGTTCGACCAGTGATTCACATATATACAAAGCAAGGTCCACACAAAATATGAATTTTGTGAAAGCGTGAAAACGTGAGGATATGCAAAGATACACATGGATCTGAAGTTGTCAGATCCGTTGGACATCAGGCTATACCACAAGCGAAGCATATTTTACATCGGTATGCCATAGGTGTAAAGTGCATTAGCATTGACTAGATTATTGACTCTAGTGCAAGTGGGAGTCTGTAGGAGATATGCCCTAGAGGCAATAATAAATGTTATTATTTATCTCCATGTTCCTAATTAAGTTTATGTTCCATGCTATAACTGCTATGGTTCTCGAGTCTGCAATAACCACGAGGCTCGAAGAAAGACTCATATGCACGTGTGGAATAATAAACGGTTAAATGTATTCCTAGTATGGCCTATAAGACTAGCTCAAGTGTTGCATGATGGTTATGTTTTCCTGATCATGGGCATGACTATGCCGGCAACTTTGAGGGCACATTGTTAGAAGAACACTTGTGTTGAATCGAACCGAATTGATGTTATTCTATGAGATACATTCGTCACAAGTTAATGGTTAATAACAGAGAGAAAGTTAACGTTTGCATAATTCCTTAGACCATGAGAGTATCGAGTTTCTTCATGCTTGCTTCATGAACTTTGGGGTTTGTTAAATGTCATCCGTAAATGGGTGGCTATTACGGCGGCTTACGGGTTCATGGAAAAGTATGTTAAGGGACTTGATAGCTCAAGATTGGGATTTGCTCCTCCGACGATGGAGAGATATCTCTGGGCCCTCTCGGTGTTACGGTATCCATCATCGTCTGGCCAGACACTTTGTGATTTGATCACGGGGATGCCGGAACACGGGAACGAGAAAAGAGAACAAAACTGGTAACAAGGTAACTGGCATTGTGGACAAGTGTTTATACATGGGGATGCCGATAAATCTCACCTCGGGTGTTTGTAACATATCGCGAAGCAAAAGGAATAGCACGCGGCAACTGGAGGTTCACTCGAATATTTATTCGGATATGGGTGTCCACGGTTCCACTATTGATCATTGATCGGAAAGTGTTCCGGTCATGTCTATACTTCACCGAACCTATAGGGTCACATGCTTAAGGGTCATCTATCTGCTGAATACTAGACAGGGAGTCTGAGAGAAAGTCGCCGGAAAAGTTTCGGAGGCAACAGAAGAGTTCCGGAGAGAGAACACCGGAATAGTTTCGGTAAAACCGAAAAGTTGTTTCGGAGTATACCATTAAGTCAAAATGGTTTCGGCACACGCCTGGAAATTCTTGGAGGGTGCCCGAATTGTTCTGGGAACTTCTGGGATTTTTCCGGAGAAAAAAACCGGAAATGTTCCGGAGGTGCCGGAACCGCTTTGGTAGCTTTTCGCTGATGAAAATCATTGATCCGAAATTGTTTTGGAACGCGTCCAGAATTGTTTTAGTGGGTACTAGAAATGTTCTGGACCTACAGAAATATTTTCGGATTTAACGGACGTGATAAAATGTCTTCATGAATAGTGAAAAGCACTTTTTGGGCTGGTTTTGGTGGGGTTTCCTTCTAGAAGGTATTCCCTATTTTTGGAGAGAAGATAAGGTGGATGGAAAGGTGGTGGGGCCCCCCAAGGGGGCAGCCAATTTCGTCCATGGCATGGGGGGGGGCATGGGGCTTCCTTCCACCATTGGGTGGATAAGATCAACCCATCCTTATGTGGCATGGTGAAATATCCAAGCCCCTTTTGGTCTTTTTCACCCATGGCCTCTACCCCTTGCTCCTCCTATAAATGGAGGTGGAGAGGGGTCTCCAAAATCAGAAATCTCTCTCACATACAAATGCCATGCATGATTTGGCTTTCTCTCTCCCTCCCAGCGAAATAGTTTCGTAGAGCCAAAAGGCTGTCTGGGTTCCGGTGGGAACTAGTTCTGGACGGCGAAGCCCTACCGGATAGATGACACCGTATGTGTGCAACCCCGTAGAGAGGTCGTAGGTTCGATATTTTTGCCCGAGGGGCTGTTCGAGTGTGCCTCCCGAAGGGCTGTCCGAGTGACCGTCCGAGTTTTGAGGGTCCTCCCGAAGGGCTGTCCGTGACACCGTCCGAGGGACTGTCCGACCGCCTCCCGGAGGGCTGTCCGTGGGGCAGACGAGGGAGTACATCCTCGCAGTTGGGAGGTTGTAAATCCAAGCTGCGGGGATCTGCACCGACGATCTACATCGACTCTACTTCCGTTGCGCTACGAGTCGGTAACGATCGGATCGAAACCTTGTATGCAGTCTTCTTAGTTGTGACGCCCCCGACTTATTCGTGCACTAATCATACACGCAAATGCACACGATTAAGCCTAAGGACTCACTTGAAGATATCACAACACAACTCTAAACACAAATAAAAGTCATACAAGCTTTATATTACAAGCCAGGGGCCTAGAGGGCTCGAATACATAAGCTTGAGAAATTCAAGCATTAGCGGAAGCATCAGATATCTGAGTACAGACATAAAAGTTAAACAGATAGGCCTTAAGAAGGTAGGGCAAAACAACGACAAAGATCGAAAAGGCGCAGGCCTCCTGCCTGATTGCCTCCTATCTACTCCTGGTCGTCGGTGGTCTCCACGTAGTAGTAGTCTCCACCAGAGGGGTAGTAGTAGTAGTCGTCGGCTGGGGCAGCTGGCTCCTGGGCTCCGTCATCTGGTTGCAGCAACCGGGTTTGTGGGAAAAAAGGGGAAGCAAAGCAACCGTGAGTACTCATCCAAAGTACTCGCAAGACTTACATCAGAACTATTCTACTTATGCATTGGTTTCAAAAGGAAGGCTGTATCTGTGGACTAGACTACAGCAATACCAGAATAGAGAGAAGGGCCTAGCCTATTGAAGACTAGCATCTTCAGCGGTCTTGCAGCATTAGAAGAGTGCATATTAGTACATAAATATAGTAGTAGCACCAAGTACAAGTAGCCACGCCCAGAGATCCTTCCTCGACTCCCTGCGAGAAAGCAATCCCAGAGCTAACATATACAAACCATTTCTAGTTGTAGAAGATCGGAATATTTTCCGAGCGTCCTGTTACCGTGGACACGGCTATTCGAATAGATATACTTCCCTGCAGGGGTGCACCAACTTACCCAACACGCTCGATTAACTCTGGCCGGACACACTTGCTCGGGTCATGCCCGGCCTCGGTCTATCGACACATCGTAGCCCTACCTAGGCTCAACAGAGAGGCCAGCACGCCGGTCTACATCCTAAGTGCAAAGGGGTCTTGGGCCCATCGCCCTTTGCACTCCTGCGCGTTGCGTGGGCGGCCGGGAGCAGACCTAGCCCCCTTAATACAAGCGCGGGCGTTCCTAGTCCAACCCGGCGCGCGCCGCTCAATCGCTGACGTCTGAAGAACTTCGGCTGATACATACGACGCCGAGTGTCCATACTATTCCTGCGTGGTGGTTAGTGCGATAAGGCCAGAGGCCTTCTCAGATTACATATCCTAACCCATTAGTGCGTTGGGAGCTCACGGAAACGAGCAGAGACTCACGATCATGTGACCCCGTCGCCCCGTCTCGTGGACTTACGGCAAGGGCTAAGAATGTCCGGCCGTGCCACGTAATCATCCCTCGGGTACCCTCATGGTCAACCCGATACCACGTCTCTCGCGGGTACCCCTCGGGGCCGACCCGACTTTATCCAGTATCAGTGGTAAAGTCAAGGAAACCGTGTGTCCAAAACATCAAGATGGAATCCGAGGAATCACCCTCGTTGGATTTCCACTCGATGTACTCGTCAAGGTGAACCCGGAGGAATCACCCTCGATGGTATTCACACTTGCGGGGTTGCACGACAGAAGCTTCATCGGAAGTGGTCAAAGAGGAATCACCCTCGGTAACCCACAACCGACTAGCTGTACTACAGAGACAACATCAGGAGTAAGATAAGAGGTATCACCCTCGGCACTCGATGGTAACTCTGCAGAGTCGAGCAACTTAGGGGGGTGTGCGGTGATGTGCTGGTCTCAGCCCGTCGATCACATCGAACGAGGCACTGGTAACTAAGAGGGGCAACTAAGAACAAGGAAGAGGGGCCACAGATGGTTTACTAACCAACCTACACTAAGCATTTAGGATATCAGGTAAAGTATCAATAGGCAGTTTACAAAAACAGGCTATGCATCAGAATAGGTATTCGGAACAATAACTGTAGCAATTCTAATGCAAGCAAGAGGGAGAAAGAGTAGGCGATATAGGCATGCTCAAGGGGGGTTGTTTGCCTGGAAGCTCTGCGCCAAAGGAGGGGTCGTCAACGGTGTAGTCGGACTCCGGAGCTGCGTCGGTCTCGGGGTCTACTGGATAAGAAGAGGGGGAAGAAACAATAAATAAAAGCAAACAAATGCAACACAGATGCACGGCATGACGATATACAGTGCTGGTGGTGACCTAATGCAAGGCTACACGTTGCAGACGAAGTAGGAAAATATCTGGGATATTTTCCCGGTCTTAGGCAGTTATCGGCATACTGAACCAGAGGGAAGGTTCCATGTTCAGATAGTTAGGAGTGATGGTCAAGCATTTTGACCACATATTCGGATTCGTCTCATTTTTCTGATCAACTTTCATGTTGAAAACTTTTCGATCCGAGCTACGGTTGAATTTCTACGAATTTTCAAAGATTTAAACCTTTTTCTGAAATTCCTGGAATTAAATCTAATTAATTAATTCGCATTATCCAGAACAGTGTACTGATGACGTCAGCATGAGGTCAGTGTGACGTTAGCGAGTCAACCCAGCTGTTCCACGTCAAACCTGACAGCTGGGTCCCACATGTCAGTGGCTCTGGGTTAATTTAGAGTTAAATTAATCTAACAGAGGTTAATTAGGGAAAGGGCCCCACATATCAGTGTCTATTCTAATTAACAGATTAATTTTAAAACCTAATTAGTTTAATTAAACGCAGGGGCCCACTGGTCAGTGGCACAGTGCTGCCATGTCAGCACGTTGACCAGTCAACGTGGTCAACTGGGGCCCCTGGGCCCACTAGTCAGTGACCTAGGGAGCCCCACGTGGCGGCCACGTCGGCGGTGGCTGGCGGCAAGTCGCCGGCGACGCGCACGGTGGAGCATTCGGGACTGCATCGGATTTCGCCGTCCGGCGCCCACTTGGCGCGCGCGACCCCTCGTTCGATCGAGCGGAGCGAGGCGCATCGAGTGGTGGCGGTGGCGTCGCCGGAGTCGGCCAGAGTTGATGGCGGCAAGCTCGCGGGCGGCGCCGGAGTTCGGGCTCGAACGGCTATGGCGCTAGGGGGCACGGCAAGAGCAGCGGGCGGCGGCGTTGAGGTCCTACGGCTGCGCTGAGCACGGCTGCGTGCTCGGGCGAGCTCGACGGTGAGCATGGCCATGGCTACGAGCACGACGGCGACGACGGGTACGGCGTGAAAGAAAGGGAGGAGACGGAGGGGAGGGGGAGAGGAGCTCACCGCGCGGCACACGGAGGCCGGTGGGAGCTTAGGAGCTGCAGTCGTCGCCGGAATCAACGACGAACGCCGGCGACCCGAAGAAGAGGAGGACGGCGCGGATCCGTGCGGTGGAGCTCCCCGGCTTGCGCTAGACGGCGTGGACGACGTAACGGAGCTCGGCGGAGCGGCTGGACATGGTTGCGCGGCACGGGGACGACGGTGGCCGCGAGGACGAAGGCGTGGGGCGGCGGAGGCTCTCGGGCGTCGGTGGGAGCGAGCGAGAGAGAGGCGAGAGAGGAGCGGCGAGTGGATGAGGACGAAGAGGGGCCGAGGGGGCGCGTTCTTATCCCCTCGGCGGCCCTGTAGCGCCGCGGTGTCGCCCGCTGGCCGGCGAGCGCGCGTGGCCACGGCGGCGACGACACGGGGAGGAGAGAGAGCGGGAGGAGGGAGAAAGGGGGAGTGGGCTGGGCCGAGTGCACTGTGCACTTAGGCCCAGCTCACAGTAGAGTAGGGCCTTTTTGCTTTTCTTTTCTGTTTTTCTTTTACAGAAGAGTTTTGCAAAATAAATGAGCTGCCAGATGCTTTTGTAAAAATGTGAAACTTGTCCACAAAATACATTGCATTATTCTGCACTGCCACAAAAAGTTTGGGCAATTTTTGAATCCATCTGAATTTTTCAAAAATGGAATGGCATTTGAATTGTTGTTTTGCACCGTAATAATTGCCCTAGTCCACATTTAGCTTGATGGTGATAAGAACTTGCATGACATCTTTTGTCCTACCCTTCCGTGGCAGCGGGGTCCATAAGGAAACTAAGGGATATTAAGGCCTCCTTTTAATAGAGAACCGGAACAAAGCATTAACACATAGTGAATACATGAACTCCTCAAACTATGTCAATCACCAGAAAGAATCCCAATTATTGTCACCTTGGGGTATGCGGATCATAACTCATAGCAGGTGCATATAACTTGCAAGATCGGATCAAGAACACAAATATATTCATGAAAACATAAAGGGTTCAGATCTGAAATCATGGCACTCGGGCCCTAGTGACAAGCATTAAGCATAGCAAAGTCATAGCAACATCAATCTCAGAACATAGTGGATACTAGGGATCAAGCCCTAACAAAACTAACTCGATTACATGATAAATCTCACTCATCACCGTCCAGCAAGCCTACGAAGGAATTACTCACTCCTGGCGGTGAGCATCATGAAATTGGTGATGAAGGATGGTAGATGATGACGATGCCGGAAGATCCCCCTCTCCGGATCCCCAAACGGACTCCAGATCTGGCCTCCCGATGAAGAACAGGAGGTGGCGGCGGCTCCGTATCGTGAAACGCAATAAAACTTCCTCTCTTATTTTTTTCTCTGGAATTGTGAATTTATAGCGTTGGAATTAGGCCAGGCAGAGCCACATGGGCCCCACGAGGTACCAGGGCGCGCCTGGGAGGGGGGGTGGCGCGCCCTGGTGCCTCGTGGGCACTGGGTGGCCCCCCTCCAGTAGGTTTTGGCTCCAGTATATTTTATATATTCCATAAAAAATCTCCAAAAAGTTTCATCCAATTCCAAGAACTTTTATTTCTGCACAAAAAACAACACCATTGCAATTCTGCTGAAAACAGCGTCAGTCCGGGTTAGTTTCATTCAAATCATGCAAATTAGAGTCCAAAACAAGAGCAAAAGTGTTTGGAAAAGTAGATACGACGGAGACGTATCAACTTGTTGGAAATATGCCCTAGAGGCAATTAATAAAGTGTTTATTATCATATTTCCCCGTTCATGATAATGGTTTATTATTCATGCTAGAATTGTATTGACCGGAAACTTAATACATGTGTGAAAAGATAAACAAATACTGAGTCCCTAGTAAGCCTCTACTAGACTAGCTCGTTGATCAAAAGATGGTCAAGATTTCCTGACCATGGACATGAGTTGTCATTTGATAACGGGATCACATCATTTGGAGAATGATGTGATGGACTTGACCCAACCGTCAGCATAGCATATGATCGTTCAGTTTAATGCTATTGCTTTCACTATGTCAAATACAAGTTCCTCTGACCATGAGATTATGCAACTCCCGGATACCGTAGGAATACTTTGGGTGTATCAAACGTCATAACGTAACTGGGTGATTATAAAGGTGCACTACAGGTATCTCCGAAAGTGTTTGTTGAGTTGGCATGGATCAAGATTGGGATTTGTCACTCCGACTATCGGAGAGGTATCTCTGGGCCCTCTCGGTAATACAGCATCACAGAAGCCTTGCAAGCACCGTGACTAAAGAGTTAGTTGCAAGATGATGTATTACGGAACGAGTAAAGAGACTTGCCGGTAACGAGATTGAACTAGGTATTGGATACCGACGATCGAATCTCAGGCAAGTAACATACCGCCGAACAAAGGGAACAACGTATGTTGTCATATGAGGTTCACCGATAAAGATCTTCATGGAATATGTAGGAACCAATATGAGCATCCAGGTCCCGCTGTTGGTTATTGACTAGAGAGTTGTCTCGGTCATGTCTACATCATTCCCGAACCCGTAGGGTCCGCACACTTAAGGTTCGATGACGATATAGTATTATATGAGTTATGTGATTGGTGACCGAATGTTATTCGGAGTCCCGGATGAGATCACGGACATGACGAGGAGTCTCGGAATGTTCGAGAGGTAAAGATTCATATATTGGAAGGCTATATTCGGACGTCGGAAAGGTTCCGAGTGATTCGGGTATTTTTCGGAGTACCGGGGAGTTACGGGAATTCACCGGGAGAAGTAATGGGCCTTATTGGGCCATACGGGAAAAGGAGAGGCAGGCCACGTGAGGAGGTGCGCGCCCCCCCTTGCCCAAACCGAATTGGACTAGGGGAGGGGGCGCAGCCCCCTCTTTCCTTTCCCTCTCCCTTCCCCCTTTCCTACTCCGTATGGGAGGTGGAATCCTACTAGGACTAAGGAGTCCTAGTAGGACTCCCCACACTTGGCGCACCCCTAGGGGGCCGGCCTCCTCCCTCTCATCCTTTATATACGGGGGCAAGGGGGCACCCCAAAGTACACAATTGTCCCATAGCCGTGTGCGGTGCCCCGATCTCCGTTTTCCACCTCGGTCATATTTTCGGAGAGCTTAGGCGAAGCCCTGCCGGAATCACTTCACCGTCACCGTCGCCACGCCGTCGTGCTGACGGAACTCATCTACTACCTCGACGTCTTGCTGGATCAAGAAGGCGAGGAACGTCACCGAGCTGCACGTGTGTAGAACTCGGAGGTGCCGTACGTTCGGTACTCGATCGGTGGAGCTCGAAGGATTGTTCGACTACATCAACCGCGTTGTGAGACGCTTCCGCTAAACGGTCTACGAGGGTACGTAGACACACTCTCCCCTCTCGTAGCGATGCATCTCCATGGATAGATCTTGCGTGAGCGTAGGAAATTTTTGAAATTCATGCTCCGTTCCCCAACAGTGGTATCAGAGCCAGGTCAATGCGTAGATGTGATTTGCACGAGTAGAACACAAACGAGTTGTGGGCGTGGGTGTATACATATTGCTTGCCGTTACTAGTTGATACTTGATTCGGCGGTATTGTGAGATGAAGCGGCCCGGACCGACATTACGCATACGCTTACGCGAGACAGGTTTCACCGCTACGTGCACTCGTTGCATAAAGGTGACTGGCGGGTGTCTGTCTCTCTCACTTTAGTTGAATCGGTTTCAATGAAGAGGGTTCTTTTAGAAGATCAAAAAGCAATCACTACACCACGTTGTGGTTTTGCGTAGGTAAGAACGGTTCTTGCAAACCCGTAGCAGCCACGTAAAATTTGCAACAACAAAATAGAGGACGTCTAACTTGTTTTTGCAGGGTATGCTGGTGATGTGATATGGCCAAGACATGATGTGATATAAGTTGTTGTATGAGATGATCATGTTTTGTAAGTTATCAGGCAACCGGCAGGAGCCTTATGGTTGTCTCTTTATTGTATGCAATGCCAACGCTATGTAATTGCTTTACTTTACCGCTATGAGTTAGCAGTAGTAGTAGTAGCAATAGCCGGCGAGACGACCACGACGCTGCGATGGAGATCAAGGTGTCACGACGCTACGATGGAGATCATGGTGTCAACCCGGTGACGATGGAGATCATGACGGTGCTTTGCTGATGGAGATCAAAAGCACAAGACGATGATGGCCATATCATGTCACATATTGAATTGCATGTGATGTTAATCCTTTTATGCATCTTATTTTGCTTAGGACGACGGTAGCATTATAAGATGATCCCTTCACTAAATTTCAAGATAGGTGTTCTCCCCTAGTATGCACCGTTGCGAAGGTTCGACGCTTCTAAGCACCACGTGATGATCGGGTGTGATGGATTCTTTCGTTCGCATACAACGGGTGTAAGCCAGTTTTACACACGCAGAATACTTGGGTTAAACTTGACGAGCCTAGCATGTACAGACATGGCCTCGGAACACAAGAGACCGAAAGGTCGAACATGAGTCATATAGTAGATATGATCAACATGAAAGATGTTCACCATTGATAACTAATCCACCTCACGTGATGATCGGACGTGGTTTAGTTGATGTGGATCATGTTACACTTAGACAAATTGAGGGATGTTAATCTAAATGGGAGTTCTTAAGTAATTTGATTAATTGAACTTCAATTGTCATGAACATAGTCTTACTTGTCTTAGCAAATTTATGTTGTAGATCAATAGACCGCGCTGTAGTTCCCCTGTTTTTATTATGTTCCTAGAGAAAACGAAGTTGAAAGTTGATGGAAGCAACTATGCGGACTAGGTTCGTGATCTGAGGATTGTCCTCACTGCTGCACAGAAGGCTTATGTCCTTAATGCACCGCTCAGTGAAATACCCCTACGGCTTCGTCTGAGGACGTTATGAACGTCTGGCAGACAAGAAAAGATGACTACTCGATAGTTCAGTGCGCCATAGTTTACGGCTTAGAACCGGAGCTCCAAATATGTTTTGAGCAACACGGAGCATATGAGATGTTCCAAGAGCTGAAAATTTGTTTTTCAAGCTCACACCCGGGTCGAGAGGTATGACACCTTCGTCAAGTTCTATAGCTACAAGATGGAGGAGAACGGCTCCGTTAGTGAGCATGTACTCAGAATGTCTGAGTACTTCAAACACTACAATCAAGTGGGAGTTAGACTTCCGAATAAAGTGGTGATTGATAGAGTTCTCTAGTCACTATCACTAAGCTACTGGATCTTCTTGATGAACTATAAACATGCAAGGGATAGAAGATCCTTAAGCTATTCGCGATGCTACAATCTGCGGATGTAGAAATCAAAAGAGGGAGCATCAAGTGTTGATGGTTAATAAGACCACTAGTTTCAAGAAGGGCAAGGGAAAGAAAAGGGAACTTCAAGAAGAACGGTAAAATAGTTGCCGCTCACGCGAAGAAACCCAAGGCTGAACCAAACCCGAGACTTAGTGCTCCCATTGCAAAGGGAAATGTCACAGGGAGCGGAACTTCCCCAAAGTAACTGGCAGATAATAAGACTGGCAATGTCAACAAAGATATTTGATATACATGTTATTGATATGTACCTTACTAGTACTCGTAGGAACACCTGGGTATTTGATACTTGTTCAGTTGCTTACAACTTGAAACATGGAGCTTCGGAATAAACGAGGGCTAGCTAAGAACGAGGTGACGATGTGCATTGGAAGTGTCTCCAAGGTTGATGTGATCACCATCGCCACGCTCTCTCTACCTTTAGGATTAGTGATGAACCTAAATAATTGTTATTTGGTGCTTGCGTTAAGCATGAACATTATATCTGATAGTGTTTATTGCAAGACGGTTATTCAATTTCAAAGAATAATTGTTATTCTATTTATTTGGATAATATCATTGATGATCATGCACTTAAAATGAAAGGTTTATTGAATCTTGATCGTAGTAATACATATGTTCATAACACGAATGCCAAAAGTTAATGATAGTACCACATATTTGTGGCACTGCCGCTTAGGTCATATCAGTGTTAAACACATGAAGAAACTCCATGCAGATGGGTTTTTGGAATCTCTTGATTATGAATCATTTGAGACATGTGAACCGTGCCTTATTGGCAAGATGACTAAAACTCCGTTCTCCGGAACAATGGAGCGAGCAACCAACTTATTGGAAATAATACATACCGATGTATGCGGTCCGATGAGTGTTGACGCACGCGGTGGATATCGTTATGTTCTCACGTTCACAGATGATTTGAGTAGATGTCTACTTGATGAAGCATAAATCTGAAACATTTGAAAAGTTCAAAGAATTTCAGAGTGAAGTAGAGAACCATCGTAACAAGAAAATAAAGTTCTTACGATCTGATCGTGGAGGATAATATTTGAGTTACGAGTTTGGCAATCACTTAAGACAATGTGGAATTGTTTCACAGCTAACGCCACATGGAACACCACAGCGTAATGGTGTGTCCGAACGTCGCAATCGTACTCTATTGGATATGGTGCGTTCTATGATGTCTCTTACCGATTTGCCACTATCATTTTGGGGTTATGCATTAGAGACAGCTGCATTCAATTTAAACAAGGGCACCGTCTAAATCCGTTGAGATGACACCGTATGAACTGTGGTTTGCCAGAAACCTAAGATGTCGTTTCTGAAAGTTTGGGGATGCGATGCTTATGTCAAAAGGCTTCAGCCAGATAAACTCGAACCCAAAGCGGATAAGTGCGTCTTCATAGGATACCCAAAAGAGACCGTTGGGTACACCTTCTACCACAGATCCGAAGGCAAAGTTTTCGTTGCTAAAGAATGGATCCTTTCTAGAGAAGGAGTTTCTCTCGAAAGAAGTGAGTGGGAGGAAAGTAGAACTTGATGAGGTAATTGTACCTCCTCTGGATAGTAGTACGCCACAGAAAGAAATTTCTGTGACACCAACACAGACCAGAGAAGAAGTTGATGATGATGATCATGAGGCTTCGGATCAAGTTACTACAGAACTTCGAAGGTCAACCAGGACACGTTCCGCACCAGAGTGGTACGGAAATCCAGTCTTGGAGGTTATGTTGTTAGAAAACGGTGAACCTTCGAACTATGAAGAAGCGATGGCAAGCCCGGATTCCGACAAATGGCTTGAGGCCATGAAATCCGAGATTGGATCCATGTATGAGAACAAAGTGTGGACTTTGGTAGACTTGCCCGATGAACGGCGAGCTATTGAAAATAAATGGATCTTTAAGAAGAAGACGGATGCTGATGGTAATATCACCGTCTATAAAGCTCGACTTGTTGCTAAAGGTTATCACCAAGTTCAAGGAGTTGACTACGATGAGACTTTCTCACCCGTAGCGATGCTAAAGTCTGTCAGAATTATGTTAGCAATTGCCGCGTTTTATGATTATGAAATCTGGCAAATGGACGTCAAAACGGCATTCCTTTACGGATTCCTTAAGGAAGAATTGTATATGATACAGCCGAAAGGTTTTGTCGATCCTAAAGGCGCTAACAAAATATGCAAGCTCCAGCGATCCATCTATGGACTGGTGCAAGCATCTCGGAGCTGGAATACTCGCTTTGATGAAGTGATCAAAGCGTTTGGGTTTATACAAGTTTATGGAGAAACTTGTATTTACAAGAAAGTGAGTGGGAGCTCTATAGCATTTCTAATAGTATATGTGGATGACATATTGTTGATTGGAAATGATGTAGAATTTCTGGAAAGCATAAAGAATTGAAAGGAGGTTTTCAATAAAAACCTATTTTTGAGTTATCCACAGATTGGGCATCGAGATCTATGGAGATAGATCAAAACGCCTGATAAAAGTTCACACATCTTGATGAGTTTTTTGAAGAAGTTCAAAATAGGATCAAGTCAAAGAAATGAGTTCTTGCCTGGTGTGAAGTGGAGTAAGACTTGAAAATCTAGGTAAAGGTTGTTTTACATGTTAGGCATCAAAATCTATAGAGATAGATTGAGACGCCTCATAGGACTTTCACGAAGCACATACCTTGACAAGATTTTGAAGAAGTTCAAAATGGATCAGTCAAAGAAAGGGTTCTTGCCTGTATTGCAAGGTGTGAGATTGAGTAAGACTCAAAGCCCGACCACGGCAAAAGACAAAGAGAAGATGAGTGTCATCCCCTATGCCTCAGCCAAAGGCTCTATTTTGTATGCCATGATGTGTACTAGACCTGATGTATGCCTCGCTATTAGCTTGGTGGGAAGGTACCAAAGTGATCCAGGAGTAGATCACTGGATAGCAGTCAAGAATATCCTGAAGTACCTGAAAAGGACTAATGAAGAATTTCTCGGGAATAGAGGTGATAAAGAGTTCATCGTAAAGGGTTACGTCGATGCAAGCTTTAAACACCGATCCGGAAGACTATGAGTCTCAGACCGGATACGTAAAGTGGGACAGTCGTTTATGGAGTAGCTCCAAGCAGAGTGTGGTAGCAGCATCTACATATGACATAGAGATTTGCCAAGAACACACGGATCTGAATATTGCAGACCCGTTGACTAAAACCTCTCTCACAAGCAAAACATGATCAGCCCTAGAACTGATTGGATGTTAATTACATGGAGATGTAAACTAGATTATTGACTCTAGTGCAAGTGGGAGACTGTTGGAAATATGCCCTAGAGGCAATTAATAAAGTGTTTATTATCATATTTCTCCGTTCATGATAATGGTTTATTATTCATGCTAGAATTGTATTGACCGGAAACTAAATACATGTGTGGATAATAGACAAATACTATGTCCCTAGTATGCCTCTACTAGACTAGCTCGTTGATCAAAAAATGGTCAAGGTTTCCTGACCATGGACATGAGTTGTCATTTGATAACGGGATCACATCATTAGGAGAATGATGTGATGGACTTGACCCAACCGTCAGCATAGCATATGATCGTTCAGTTTAATGCTATTGCTTTCACTATGTCAAATACACGTTCCTCTGACCATGAGATCATGCAACTCCTGGATACCGTAGGAATACTTTGGGTGTATCAAATGTCACAACGTAACTGGGTGATTATAAAGGTGCACTACAGGTATCTCCGAAAGTGTTTGTTGAGTTGGCATGGATCAAGATTGGGATTTGTCACTCCGACTATCGGAGAGGTATCTCTGGGCCCTCTCGGTAATACAGCATCACAGAAGCCTTGCAAGCACCGTGACTAAAGAGTTAGTTGCAAGATGATGTATTACGGAACGAGTAAAGAGACTTGCCGGTAACGAGATTGAACTAGGTATTGGATACCGACGATCGAATCTCGGGCAAGTAACATACCGCCGGACAAAGGGAACAACGTATGTTGTCATATGAGGTTCACCGATAAAGATCTTCGTGGAATATGTAGGAACCAATATGAGCATCCAGGTCCCGCTGTTGGTTATTGACCAGAGAGTTGTCTCGGTCATGTCTACATCATTCCCGAACCCGTAGGGTCCGCACACTTAAGGTTCGATGACGATATAGTATTATATGAGTTATGTGATTGGTAACCGAATGTTGTTCGGAGTCCCGGATGAGATCACGGACATGACGAGGAGTCTCGGAATGTCCGAGAGGTAAAGATTCATATATTGGAAGGCTATATTCGGACGTCGGAAAGGTTCCGAGTGATTCGGGTATTTTTCGGAGTACCGGGGAGTTACGGGAATTCACCGGGAGAAGTAATGGGCCTTGTTGGGCCATACGGGAAAAGGAGAGGCAGGCCACGTGAGGAGGCGCGCGCCCCCCCTTGCCCAAACCGAATTGGACTAGGGGAGGGGGCACAGCCCCCTCTTTCCTTTCCCTCTCCCTTCCCCCTTTCCTACTCCGTATGGGAGGTGGAATCCTAGTTGGCCGGCCTCCTCCCTCTCATCCTTTATATACGGGGGCAAGGGGGCACCCCAAAGTACACAATTGTCCCATAGCCGTGTGCGGTGCCCCGATCTCTGTTTTCCACCTCGGTCATATTTTCGGAGAGCTTAGGCGAAGCCCTGCCGGAATCACTTCACCGTCACCGTCGCCACGCCGTCGTGCTGACGGAACTTATCTACTACCTCGACGTCTTGCTGGATCAAGAAGGCGAGGAACGTCACTGAGCTGCACGTGTGTAGAACTCGGAGGTGCCGTACGTTCGGTACTCGATCGGTGGAGCTCGAAGGATTGTTCGACTACATCAACCGCGTTGTGAGACGCTTCCGCTAAACGGTCTATGAGGGTACGTAGACACACTCTCCCCTCTCGTAGCGATGCATCTCCATGGATAGATCTTGCGTGAGCATAGGAAATTTTTGAAATTCATGCTCCGTTCCCCAACACAACTCCCCCAAGCTTAACTCATTGCTTGTCCTCAAGCAATTCAGTTGACAAACTGAAAGTGATAAAGAAAAACTTTTACAAACTCTGTTGTTCTTGTATCTATATATATGCTTAAATAGCACCCAAGTTTTCAGCAAAGATTATAACTAACCATGCAAATGATAACTCTTAGAAATTATATTCACTCATATCAATGGCATAATCAACCAGCGAGCTATAATAAGATATTTCAAATGCCAACACTTTGTCAAAACGATCATGATATAATATGACAACATGGTATCTCGCTAGCCCTTTCTGAGACCGCAAAACATAAATGCAGAGCACCTCCAAAGTTCAAGCAGCGACTAAACATTGTAATTCATGGTAGAAGAGATCCAGTCATGATGCACACAACATTAACTATTCACAATGCATGAGAATGACAATAGTGCTCTCAGGACTGGTGCTTATTTGAGAAGGTGATGACTCAACAATAAAAGTAAAATAACATAAAAGTAAATAGATAGGCCCTTCTCAAAGGGAAGCATGGATTTGCAGAGGTGCCAGAGCTCGAAGCTTAAATCAGAGATAGATATAATTTTGGGAGGTATGCCTTTCCTGTCAACGTCACGACCGAGAGTTTTCAATATCTTCCATGCTAAACACATTAGCGGCGGTTCCCAAGCGGTAAAGTAAAGTTTACTCCCCCTCCATCAACAATCACAAGCCATAGCTAGCCGAATCCTCGGGTGCCCTCCATACCAACAACTTTCTAGGGGAGTTTGTTTTATTATTTTGCAATTTTAATAATGGGACTGGGCATCCCGATTACCAGCCCCTCTCGTGCAAGGACAAGTGAATCAACACTCATCATGAGAATAACCCGCTTAGCATGGAAGATACTGACCGCCCCCTGTCGCTCCATGAGCGGTACGGGCACACAAAACAGATGTTCATTTGAATATTTAGAGGTGGCACATGCAAATTTACTTAGAACGGCAGAGTAATACCGCATATAGGTAGGTATAGTGGACTCATCTGGAATAACTTTAGGTTTAAGGGTTTTGATGCACAAGCAGCATTCCCGCATAGTACAGGCGAAGGCTAGCAAATAGATTGAGAAGCGACCAGCTAGAGAGCGAAAACGGTCATAATCATGCATTATGAATAATCAACATTGAATACTAGCATGAGTAGGATATAAACACCATGAACATAAATATCGTGAAGGCTATGTTGGTTTTGAATCAACTACATGCGCGAACATGTGCCAAGTCAAACCACTTGAAACATTCAGAGGAGGATACCATATCATCATACTACATCACAATCATTTTAATGCATGTTGACACTCAAGATAAATCATTATCCACTCCTAGCTACTTAAGCATGGCATGAGCAACTATAATCTCTAATTGTCATCATAAACATGTTTAATCATAACATGATGAATCATGGATACTGAGTTAAACATATTTACAAAAACAAAGAACAAGTTGAGTTCATACCCGCTTTTCCTTGCCATAGTCACTTCATCGAATCATCGTCATTATTGCCTTTCACTTGCACGACCGAATGATATAAAAATAATAATAGTGCAAGAGTGCCGTGGACTAAGCTGGAATCTGCAAGCATTTTATTCAAAGGAGAAGACAAGGTAAAATGGGCTCTTTGTTAGATCAACAACAATGCATATGTGGGAGCCACTCAACATTTTCATCGTGGTCTTCTCCTTACAATGACTCAACAAAAGAAAAGAATTTCAGAGAAACACACTGAAATATTTTTGGAGTTTTTAGTTTTTCTAAAGAAAATAAAGAAGAAAAACAAAAAACGAGAAAAACTATTTACACGGGAAAGCTCCCAACAAGTAAAAAAAAAGGGGAAATATTTTTGCGTTTTCTTTTACTACTACGAAACTACAACTAATTAAACTAGAAAGAAAAACCGAAAAGAAGCGAGAAATGTTTTTGGATTTTCTCAAGTTTTCCGAACACACTAGGAGAAAGCAAGAAAATAAAACAAGCATGGATTATACAATGAAAAAGTGTGAACACCGACAACTGGAATGAAATGTGTGAGCATGAATGTAATGTCGGTGAGAAATACGTACTCCCCCAAGCTTAGGCTTTTGGCCTAGCTTGGTCTACTGCCATGGCTGTCCTGGATAATAATCGAAATGGTAGCTCGTAGAGGCGTTCTGAGCCGCCTCCTCAGCCAGACGAGCAGCCTCGACAGCCGCATTGTACTCGTGCACCTCACTCTCATGAAGAAAATATCTCTGTTTGTTCTGAAAATCAAAGAGAGTAGGAGCAGGCAAAGCAACATACACAGAGTGATATTTATTAAAAACTAAGTTATATTCATAACCCTGTGCGTTGCATTTTAAAAACCTATGTTCTTGCATTGTTTCGAAATTCAAATATTTATAAGGCAAGAGGGGATCATTGAATTGGGCGACACCCCTAACTTTGCAGCTAAGCGGGAGGCATAAACTCCTCTATACAAATCACCATTACCCGCATTACGCTGCAGCCTACGTGCAACAATAGCCCCAAGATTATAAAGCTTGCTACCAGTCAAAGCTGTATGAATAAGACTCAGATCAGGGGCGCAAAGTGCACTACAGTCTTGCTTACCAACCACGCATTTACCATTAAAAAGCGCAAAATACTGAATAGCGGGAAGGTGAATGCTAATTATTCTAGCCTGCGTGATTCCCCTATCCTCACCGTTGCAAAGGCTATTAAGAAACAACTCATAATCAGATCTTGGTGGTTCATCTAACGAACCCCAATATGGAATTTTGCATGCATCACAGAATTCTTCTAGAGACATATTATAGGATTTGTCATAAAGGTGAAATAAAACTCTAGAAGTGCGCGGGTGATAATCAAAGTTTTGAGTAAAGGAATGAGTGAGGTTGTAATGCTGTGGTGGCTTATCTGCGATAAAGGCGGAGAGCTCGGTATTGTGAATATATTGGTCAAATTCTTCCTTGATGCCTGCACCTAGCATCATGATTTTGCTTCGGCACCTCGCACTGAACTTGCCCTTGGTTCCTCATATGATTGGCGTGCCGAGCTTTCACTTGATGACGCTTCCGAGGGTCTCCTCCTCGAAGAACTTCTCCGAAAGATATTCATTTTCTTAAGAGCAATTTCTGAAAAATTTTGGGCCACAAAATGATATCAATAAAACTTCACAAGATTGATAGCAACTACTCATATGGATGTCTAGAGGCTATATCAAGCATTCAAACTACTTGGAACTCAAAGAATTCAACATGCAAGCTCATTTTCAGTAGCACCAAGAGTTGCTAATCATGCAAAATATAATCCACTAAAGCAAAAACTAATTGGAGCAATGGAGGAGTTACATACCAAGGAGCAATCTCCCAAAACAGTTTCGGAAACGGAGCTCCGAGCAAAGAGATCGAAAATTTCAGTTTTGTGAGCAAGAACACGAGAGAGAGAGCTACCAGGATTTTTTGCTAGAGGTAAGAGACGAAGTGAGCTGAAGGAATAAGTGAGGGGGTCCCTGTGGGGCCCATGAGGTACCTGGGCGCGCCAGGGGGGTGGCGCGCCCTGGTGCCTCGTGGGCACCTGGGGCACCCCCCCTGGTATGTGTCCAGTGCCAAAAATTCTTAAATATTACATAAAAAATCATATCAAAATTTTATTCCATTCTGAGCACTTTTATTTTGGGGCACTTTTTTTGCCGGATAAATCAGAAAACAGGATAATCATGGCATTTTATTGCATTTAACTAAAAATAACAGAAAACAAAAAGTGGGTACAGAAGGTTGTGCTTACTAAATTCATTGACCCCATGCCCCTCAAAAAGAATCCATTAATAAGGTTGATCAAGTCTTATTAACAAACCATTTCCGAGTAACATGAAACCGAAGAATCTTCGTAAAACACTAGGTTACCTCAACGGGGATATGCATCTCCCCAATAATAAGAGTTTCATATTTCTTTTTAACAGTAGGTAGAGGGAGTTGAAAACTTCCAATAGTAATTGTCGGAGTCTTTTCAATAATATGAATACCATTTACTTGAAATTGTTTCTTTGGAAAGTGCACCGTATGTTCATTACCATTGATATGAAAAGTGACCTTGCTTTTGTTGCAATCAATAACAGCCCCTGCAGTATTCAAAAAGGGTCTACCAAGGATAATCGACATGTTGTCATCCTCGGGCATATCAAGTATAACAAAGTCTGTTAGGATAGTAACATTTGCAACTACAACGGGCACATCCTCACAAACACCGATAGGTATGGCAGTTGATTTGTCAGCCATTTGCAATGATATTTCAGTGGGAGTTAGTTTATTCAAATCAAGTCTTTTATATAAAGAGAAAGGCATAACACTAACACCAGCTCCTAAATCACACAAAGCAGTTTTGACATAATTTCGTTTAATGGAGCATGGTATAGTTGGTATTCCTGGATCTCCTAGTTTCTTAGGTACTCCATCCTTAAAAGAATAATTTGCAAGCATGGTAGAAATCTCAGCTTCAGGTATCTTTCTTTTATTTGTGACAATGTCTTTCATATATTTAGCATAAGGAGGCATCTTTATAATATCAGTCAAACGAGTACGCAAAAAGACTGGCCTAAGCATTTCAGCAAAGCGTTCAAATTCTTCCTCATCCTTTTTCTTAGATGGTTTAGGAGGAAAGGGCATGGGTTTTTGAACCCATGGTTCTCTTTCTTTACTATGTTTTCTAGCAATGAAGTCTCTTTTATCATAATGTTTATTTTTAGAAGGTGGGTTATCAAGATCAACAGCAGGTTCAATTTCAACATCATTATCAGGTTCTTTATCATTATCTGGTTGGGTATCCACATGAGCATCATCATTATTATTATCATCAGGTGAATGTTCATTACCAGATTGTGTCTCAGCATCAGAAATAGAAACATCATTACTATCCTCCAAGGGTTTTTCTACCTCGGGTTCACTAGAAGTATGCAAAGTCCTATCATTTTTATTTTTATTTTTCTTTTTCTTTTTAGATGGACTAGGTGCATCAACATTAATTCTTTGAGAGTCTTGTTCAATTCTTTTTGGATGACCTTCAAGATAAAGTGGCTCATGAGTCATTCTACCTCCTCTAGTCATTACTCTAACAGCATGATCATTCATATTGTTATTCATTTCATTGAGCAATTCACTTTGAGATTTAGCAACTTGTTCTAATTGAGTTTGAACCATAGATGCATGTTTACTCACACCTTTAACATCATTAGCAATTCTAAATAACAAGTTACTCAAGCGATCAATCATGTAGGCATTTCGTTTTAATTGTTTCATAACATTTGCATTGAAGTGATCTTGCTTAATAATATAATTGTCAAATTCATACAAGCATTGACTAGGAGGTTTGTTGTAAGGAATATCACCTTCATCAAATTTTATAAGAGAATTTACTTTTACTACATGTGGCGGTGTATCAAGACCATGTATTTCTTCGATAGGTGGTAGATTCTTAACATCCTCAGCTTTAATACCTTTCTCCTTCATACATTTCTTTGCTTCTTGCATATCTTCAGGGCTGAGATATAAAATACCCCTCTTCTTTGGAGTGGGTTTAGGTGGTGGTTCAGGAAGTGTCCAATCATTATCATTCTTCAATATATTATTCAATAATTCCTCAGCTTGTTCAATAGTCCTTTCCCTGAAAACAAAACTCGCACAACTATCTAGGTAGTCCCTAGAAGCATCGGTTAGTCCATTATAAAAGATATCAAGTATTTCATTTTTCTTAAGAGGATGATCAGGCAAAGCATTAAGTAATTGGAGAAGCCTCCCCCAAGCTTGAGGGAGATTCTCTTCTTCAATTTGCACAAAGTTAAATATTTCCTGTAAGGCAGCTTGTTTCTTATGAGCAGGAAAATATTTTTCAGAGAAGTAATAAATCATATCCTGGGGACTACGCACACATCCAGGAGCAAGAGTATTATACCATTCTTTAGCATCACCCTTTAATGAGAAAGGAAACAACTTAAGAATATAGTAATAGCGAATTTTTTCCTCATGAGCAAATAGGGTGGCTATATCATTTAATTTAGTAAGATGTGCCACAACGGTTTCAGTTTCATAACCATGGAAAGGATCAGATTCAACCAAAGTAATTAACTCAGGATCGACAGAGAATTCATAATCCTTATCAGTAACAAATATGGGAGAGGTAGCAAACTTAGGATCATATTTCATTCTCTCCCTCATAGATTTTTCTTTCATTCCAGCAAGCAACTTTATAACTTCGTGTCTATCATTACAAGCAAGGATGGCTCTAGCCGTCTCCCTATCAAAGCAATGTTCATCAGGTGTTTCAACTCTAGTAGGGGAGCTAGGCATAATAGGTGAATCATAATTCTCAAGAGATTCAACATTTTCAATTTCTTTAGCTTTAGCAATTCGTTCAGTAAGAAATTCACCAAGTGGCACAACATTATCAAGCATAGTACTAGCATCATCATGAGCATCATTCATAGCAGAAGTGGCATCATCAATAACTTGCGACATATCAGAATTAATAGCATGTGGTGGTGTTGCAAGTTTACTCAAAACAGAAGGTGAATCAAGTGCAGAGCTAGATGGCAGTTCCTTACCTCCCCTCGTCTTAGAGGGAACGATCTTGGTCTTAGCGTTTTTCAGATTCTTCATAGTGATCAACAGATATAAATCCAAAGTGACTCAGCAAATAAAGCTATGCTCCCCGGCAACGGCGCCAGAAAAAGGTCTTGATAACCCACAAGTATAGGGGATCGCAACAGTTTTCGAGGGTAGAGTATTCAACCCAAATTTATTGATTCGACACAAGGGGAGCCAAAGAATATTTGCAAGTATTAGCAGTTGAGTTGTCAATTCAACCACACCTGGAGACTAAATATCTGCAGCAGAGTGATCAGTAGCACAGTAATATGGTAGTTTGATAGCAGTAGCAATAATAGTAACAGTAACAGTAACGGCAGCAGCAGTAGTTTTGTAGCAATTGTGACAGTAGTAGCAACAGTAGTAACTTAGCAAAGAACAATATGTGAAAATCTCATAGGCATTGGATCGGTGATTATGTTGGATAACATTCATCATGTAACAGCTATAACCTAGGGCGACACAGAACTAGCTCCAATTCATCAATGTAATGTAGGCATGTATTCCGTATATAGTCATACGTGCTTGCGATAAGAACTTGCATGACATCTTTTGTCCTACCCTCCCGTGGCAGTGGGTCCATAAGGAAACTAAGGGATATTAAGGCCTCCTTTTAATAGAGAACCGGAACAAAGCATTAAGACATAGTGAATACATGAACTCCTCAAACTATGTCAATCACCAGAAAGAATCTCAATTATTGTCACCTTGGGGTATGCGGATCATAACTCATAGCAGGTGCATATAACTTGCAAGATCGGATCAAGAACACAAATATATTCATGAAAACATAAAGGGTTCAGATCTGGAATCATGGCACTCGGGCCCTAGTGACAAGCATTAAGCATAGCAAAGTCATAGCAACATCAATCTCAGAACATAGTGGATACTAGGGATCAAGCCCTAACAAAACTAACTCGATTACATGATAAATCTCATCCAACTCATCACCGTCCAGCAAGCCTACGAAGGAATTACTCACTCCCGGCGGTGAGCATCATGAAATTGGTGATGAAGGATGGTTGATGATGACGATGCCGGAAGATCCCCCTCTCCGGAGCCCCAAACGGACTCCAGATCTGGCCTCCCGATGAAGAACAGGAGGTGGCGGCGGCTCCGTATCGTGAAACGCAATAAAACTTCCTCTCTTATTTTTTTTCTCTGGAATTGTGAATTTATAGCGTTGGAATTAGGTCAGACGGATCCACGTGGGCCCCACGAGGTACCAGGGCACGCCTGGGGGGTGGCGCGCCCTGGTGCCTTGTGGGCACTGGGTGGCCCCCCTCCAGTCGGTTTTGGCTCCAATATTTTTTAAATATTCCATAAAAAATCTCCAAAAAGTTTCATCCAATTCCAAGAACTTTTATTTCTGCACAAAAAACAACACCATGGCAATTCTGCTGAAAACAGCGTTAGTCCGGGTTAGTTTCATTCAAATCATGCAAATTAGAGTCCAAAACAAGAGCAAAAGTGTTTGGAAAAGTAGATACGACGGAGACGTATCACTTGGCTATGGATGTGTGCAACTAATGCCTACTGGAGAGGAGACGACAAACGACAATGGTTACTAATTTAGCAACCGTTTGATTATATCCTTCAGCATGATCAACTAGGATTACACTAATCCTAATACCCCCCACCCCCCACCCAATCAATGCTTGTCCTTGCAAATATTCTTCATATTTAACAAAGTTCCTCAAAAAAATGTGAGGGGAAATGCGAGGAGAGAAGTGTTTGATATGTTTTTAACACTCCTTCAAACCTAGTGAGAAAAAGGAGAAAACGACAGATCATGTCCTATGTTGATATGTGGAGTTGGATATTTCCATTGGATGTGCCTAGATCACTATATGTACATCTCATCTTTGTGTCTATGTTTCTATCTACCCTCTACTTCGATTTGCACAAGTCAAATCAACCAAATAGGCTAGCTTGGCGGGTTTTGTGTGGCCTGGAGGATCCGCTTGAAACCTCTAAAATAGACCAAGCCTACGGGATGGACTTCGGCTCAAACCATTAGCTCCCTGAGCTACTGATCTCACCGAGAGGCTGACCCAAAGTCATGCCTTGAATCCGAATCAGGGTTGAGTCGGGAGGGTTTTATTCCCAATTCATTTCCCCTCGGTTCCCTCACTCTCCCACGCTCCGGATTCGCCACCTATGGGCCTGCTCCTGTCGACACTTGCCTAGATCTATCTCCGCTCCCGCATTCGCTACCTTCCATGAGGTTTATGGGTGGTTCCCCTCCGCCCCTTTTATTGCCGATTTGAAGGACCATATGCGTCCACCCGTTACGACTCCTTCATATACGAAGAACTACGCTGAGTTAGGGCAAGGTTGTCTTCGACTAATTTCCTTTGTTCCTCTCTAACCTCTAGCTCTCACCATTATTGCTACAACTTATCTGAGATTTGGACTAAGATTTAGGGAGTGGTTTAGTTAGTATTTTCCATATGGTCAATTCAATCGATTTCATGACCCTTCTTTCCCCTGACTATGTGTTGTAGAAGAGTTTGTGCAGTTTTGGGTCAGTCCGACCTGGTTATACAGCCCAGAAGTTCCGCCTGGACCATACCTCCAGACGGTACAAAGTCTGTAGAATTTTTTTCTACTTTTATGCACTCTCTGGATCCCTTTATGTGACTTGTGCACTTATCTTTTGCTACCTTATCCATGTCGATTCATAGGTTGTCTGCAAGAAAAGGGTAAGGTAGAAGCTAGTGGAAGTTGGTGGCGCTCCGTCAAAATCACTTGTTGACTATGGAACTTTGCAAAGGAAGAAATTGGTAAAAGTGAGAATGGCAAATCCGTACAATAGTCCTCACGCCGCCATTGATGATCGATTTAGGATGAATGAGCAAGAAAATGATGGGAATATACATTCCAAATGCCCAAGACTCAAGTTGTGCTTCAAAAGACTGTGGATTTTGAGCACATAAGTGAAGATACCAATGACTTCGTCGGCATCATTGATTGCTGCAAGGCTGTTAATGTGTACAAGCTCATTACCATGAATCAAGACCATTGCCCCGAGCTTATTCATCATTTTTATGCCACCGTGCACTTCCATCATGACTCGGAGAGACCTATGACTTGGATGAGTGGTTCACACAAGATTGAGGAGAAGCCCTTGTCTCTATTTGCTCATGTTCTTGGGTATGATTTTGTCGATGTTAGTGACAACCGTGGAGTGAAGATTCATGATGAGGAGCCGCTGAGTTATATGAGATCATCAAGTTTTGCTACCACCCCACCTCCAAGTCGAAGAAGATTGGCTTCACCACCAACATGCATACACTATGATATCATGATCAAGCTATTTCTCCAAAGGATTTGTGCCAAGGTTGGGGATGCTACAACTGATGATCCTTATGGGTTCGAGGATGAGCCAAGATGCATTGAGGAGTATGCACATCCATTATCAAGTGATGATGAAGGAAGCTAACCATATCCACAAGAAGAAGCAAGTGGCTCCGAGGACTTTGGTGATGAGGACGAGTATTTTTGGGTTGTGTGTTAGCACCACTCTCCTTGTGTCCTTTTGGTGTTTCGATGCCAAAGGGGGAGAAACATGAGTTCTATTTGGTTGCCACAAATGATATTTGGGTATTTGGTGAATTTTCAAGCCTAGTCTTTATTTGCATCTTCTATGGCTTGCAAACTCTTTTGTATTTATTTGTACTTTGTATGGTTGTGTGAGCATGATGATGCTCAAGTACTTTAACGAATTCTATGTCTTAGACTATGTGTGCTTAAATTACCTTGGGTATTGCTATGTTGCTTATTTGTTGGCATATCATATATCCTTGTTGTTATAGTCTCTGATCATGTTATCTTATTGAGCTCTGCTGGTTGATCTTATTCCATGTCTTACACACACAACCTCTTGTGAGACTGTACTTTATGTTCATCGCTTATATCTCACATTGGTGTGCAAAGTTGATATCATGTTTATTATCACACTTTTGTCGCACCCCACTTTGCTCTAGGATTTTGGGGAATCTTGTTGACTCTAAATTTGTGTGCTTTAATTGGATTCAAAGGCATACTATTTGATAGTGCACAAATCTAGAGGAAGCTTTCTCAATTTTACTTAAGTGGGTTTAGCTGTAAATGACACATGATTAGAGGACTAACCATGATTATCAAGCACATGGATGGGTGCTAGTCCGAAAGGTCGAAAGCAAAGGTGAATGGTGACCCCATATACAAAAAGGGAGAAGAAAAATGACATATTTGAATTATGCATCTTATGATGAACTTGAGTCATAGGAAAGTCATACTACAAATAGGGATCACATGATGAACTTGGAGTGGAATCATATCCTCTCAATACACTCATAACCACCTCCTATATTCCACAAAAAAGAACCACACAAAATCCAGAGAGATAAGCTTTCAAAAGTAGCATCCCAGCTTTTTCTATACGGCCTAGATGCTAGCTTGGAGGTTCCGGACTGAATCTAAGGCACCCAGAATTATGCTCACCCTCCTAAGTAGCATTTTGTTGAGATTAGTAGCGTCAACGCTTATGGTTTCAACCAGAGGCCTGCGAAGTCTGGCCCGGAATCCAAGCTCCCCGTAGCCTTGGCCCAGAGGTTCCGCGGTTAACCTCTAGAGCGCTCTGAATCTGGGGCATCCCCCGGAGTGACATCTAGTTGAGATCAATAGAACGCAACGCTACTAGTGGATATCTTTGTCTATGTGCGCCTCAGTTTTTTCTATACCCGTGCTTTGTCATTTGCATTGTTGTTTACGCTTGCTTAGCATCATATAGGTTGCTCGTCACATAGCTGCATTTATAGGAGAACCTTAATTATCCACATTTTCCATAAAACTTGTGAAGGATAGCTTAAATTTTGCTGAGACCTATTCAATCACTAGGTCCTCAACTCGATCCTTCAGAGAGGGTGTTAGATGAGATGGTAGAATTGGAGTTGGTTATTATCTCATGTATTCAAACCATGTTTATCTCTCCTGATTGCAATCTCTTATTAATAGATCGACGTCATTTTGTAAGCCACGACAGGGGCTCTTATTAATAGACGTCATTTTGTAAGCCACGACAGGGGCTCTTATTAATAGATCAATGTGACCTTCTACGGGAGGTGAGAACACTTCCCAAATTAACACATCCGACAAGTGTGTTTGCCCATTATCGTCCTTAGGACACGTAAAAAGTGCGCTATTAACTAACCGTTTGTCGGGCTACAGAGATTTATTGTTGACATGTGAAAGGATCGATATGGTTGACTAGGAGGGGGGGTTGAATATGCAACTACCAATTTCTAGCTCTTTTAATCAAATTAGGGTTAACAACAAAATAGGTTGTCTAGATATGCAACTAGGTGGACAACCTATATGACAAGCACCACAACAAGCAAACTAGCAAGCACAAGATACAACACAATATAAGCTTGCAGAAAGTAAAGGTAAGAAGTAACCGCAAGTGGAGATGATGAAGACGACGATGTGTTCTCGAAGTAAATTCCCTCCTTTTGGGGGAGGTACGTCTCCGTTGGAGCGGTGTGGAGGCACAGCCCCCAAGAAGCCACTAGGGCCACCGTATTCTCCTCACGCCCTCGCACAATGCAAGATGCCGTGAATCCACTAGCGGTGCCCTTGAAGGCGGCAACCGAACCTTTACAAACAAGGTTGGGGCTCTCTCCACAACTTAATTGGAGGCTCCCAACACCACCACGAAGCTTCACTACAATGGAATGTGGCTCCGAGGTGACCTCTTCCGTCTAGGGTGCCCAAACACCCAAGAGTAACAAGATCCGTAAGGGGTTAGTGGGGGTGGGGGGAATCAAATATCTCTTAGTAGAAGTGTAGATCGAGGCCTTCTCCTCTAAACCCTAGAAGATCAACAAGTTTTGATGGCTAGGGAGAGAGATCGGGCGAAAATGGAGCTTAGGGCAACAATGGAGCTTAGGGCAACAATGGAGCTTTGGGGATAAGAGGTGTAGTCTTCTTGGGGAAGAAGAGCCCCATTATATAGTGGGGAGGGGGGGCAAATCCAACCGTTATCCTGTTCTGCCTGCACTCAAGCGGTACTACCGCTCCAAGGAGCGGTACTACTGCTACGTGCGGTAGTTCCAGCCGTAGCACAAGAGTGTAGCAACACAGAAGTGGTAGTGCCGCCGGAGCGGTACTACCGTCCCACTGAGCGGTACTACCGCGTCAGTTCTTAGGTCACAGTGAAACAACGACAGTGGTGGGTAGCCAGAGCAGAAGTACCGTGTCAAGCGGTACTACCGGGTAACTTCCGCTCAACTACCGTTAAAGCAGACATGGGCAACAGAAGCACGCAAACAAACGGTAGTGGATGCGGTAGAAGAACGCGGAAGTACCGCGCAAGCGGTACTACCGCCCTACTACCACGCTACTGCCGCTAAAAGCCTCAGGCTACAGAGAATCAGCGGAGGTGGGGTAGTACTAGCGCGGAAGTACCGCACGAGCGGTACTACCGTTCTACTACCGCCCAACTTCCGCTTAATAAACGAAGAGAACAGAAGCCTGAAAACAGGCGGTAGTACGAGCGGCACTAGCCTGCGGAAGTACTGCTAGAGCGGTACTGCCGCTGGCCAAAGCGGTACTACCGCCTGGGTGCTGCCAATCTGCCCAAGGAAAAACAGATGGATCTCCAAAGTTGCGGGAAGGGTATGTGGGTGCATATGGGGTTGTGTACGTGTTGATTCCACCCAAACCTTTTCAAAACGGACCCCCTCTTAATAGTACGGTTTTCCTACGGGTCAAGTCCACCGAAAAAGAAACGTAGGAAAAACCGTCTTCACTCTTTCTTTCACCGAGGGGATTAAAACCGTCTTGTGCCATATATAAGAATATCTGAAATACTCAATGCACACGGTTAGTCCGCAAATAGCATTGTCATCAATCACCAAAACTATTAGAGAGAAATATGCCCTAACATGGAAAAGAACATGAAATTGTCTCTCGGCAAAAGTTAGTCCACGAAAAACCAAGGGTTCTAGGGACTACCTTTACTTTTGTAGTCCAGTAACATCACTGGTACATAGCGTTCGTAATGTTTAGATCCTGTACAGTGTAAGGGCTCTTTGATTCGCAGGATTTTGAAAACGCGGGAATAAGAAAAGTATAGGAGTGGAGTGGTATGCCCACTTAAATCCTATAGAATTAGTAAGGAGTGTTTGATGCCACATTTAAAGCAAAGAAATTATAAAAAGAGGTTGGAGTGGATGCTAGATTTCCTATGAAATATAGTACAAAAGATTCCGTAGAAAAAATTCCCATGGTATTCAATCCTATGAATAAAAGGACAAACATAGGAAAAAAATTCAAAGAATTTGAATCCTTAAAAAATTCTAACTCTGCCACGTGAGAGTAGACTTTATAAACTTGCTTAGTGTGCATAACCACTTTGACGTTGTTCACATCCAAGGCGTCTCCGGAACGAAGGATCTTTTCGAGAAGTGCACTGTACATCAGGAGAAAGTGTGATCATAAAAAGAAAAATCCTTATGCAAGCATTGTACGTTTTTTTACTCCTAGCAAGCATCACGTACAAATTTAGTACAAAGTTATACTAAATCAGCGACAACTAATATGAAACAGAGGGAGTACGATTTTTTACCCCTAGCCAGCATTGTACGGGATGCTGCTATCTTAAGACTTAGGGAAAACAAGTTGAGACTATTGAGATCATTCCAGTTCATAAAGTAGATAACTCTCATGGTGTCATACAAAAGATGGTCACACAACAATTCTAGAATGCCCAATACAGATCATATAACACCTGCTAACTGTCACGAAGCTCCATGGAGTCGGCTTTCTCTCCGCTGCATAAGCCGTATATTACCACCAGCTTCTCCACGACCTTCAAGCTTCCTCGGAATTCGCTACCAGAGAAGATGAAAATTTCCACTGCCTTATAATAACTAACTACATATATGCAGCACAATGCTACAATCCACCTACTGTCCGGTTTCGGTACTCCTTTCCCTGCAAAGTCATAAAAAAAATTACAGTTACATCACTAAATTTAACATGCAGGAAATAAGATGACGTGAGAAACATACACTTGGAATGCATGAACATCCTTGCGGAAGTTCTCTAGTTCCTCTGGATCAAACGTGCCATCATCAAACTATTCATAGACCAACAAATTAGAGAAGCATTTGCTAAGTAGAACAAGGGAGTGGTAATAAGATGGAAATGCATGACAGTATGACACACCAGCTGGCTGAAATCTTCTTCCAGTGTTTTATTCTGAAGAACTTCTGCCAATTTTCTATTTTGAAGAAAACAGTTGATAAAGTAAAGAACATATATACCACATTCCTCCCCATTTTGCTGTGGCACCTGCACAGTTTTATTGTGGATGATGACAAGAACTCTAGATTCAAAAAGCAATTATGAAATGGCTGCAGGTACACCTAAGACATACTCCCTCTGTTCCAAAATACTTGAAGATCTGGGTTTGTCCTAAGTCAAACTTCTTTAAGTTTGACCAAGTTCAAGTATTTTGGAACGGATGTAGTATTAAACATCATACCTTAGGAAACTCAAGACGGATGTTTTTTATGAAGTGCGCGCTTTCTTCCCGCTCTTCAATTTCATAAATACCATGAATGAATCTGATGACCAGCAAAGAAAAGATTAAAAAACGTGGGATTATAGGGCTGTGAGCATGATACAGTATTGTTGTTTTTGTGCTATCACAAGCATACATACATATATATACATACATTTTCAACAAAAATAGACTAAAAACCTACCGGATAAATGGCAAGGGCCACTAAATACACATCACTAACTATGTTCATCAAGGGTTAGATGATTTATGATGTGCTGTGCAAAGCTGGATTTTGGAGAGCGCATATTCTGCTACTGGCTTGGGCTGACTCACTGGCTTGGACATTCATGGCATAATCTTCATGAGTGACAACAGGAGTACAGGACACCCTATTGTCTGTTTCAACAGTACATTAAAGCATAGTGTCGACCAAAAGAACAGCATCTTGTTCTAATATATGAATTGTCTACTTGACATAACAACTGGTCAGTCAGATAACCCTGATATAGCAAAACATGTGCATCATCATTAAGATCAGTATTATACTTATATTAGAGGTTTGAGATGAAGGTATAGAGGGACCATACCCTCTGATATCAGGTCCCAACCTCTTCGGATCTGTTGTGTTAAGTGAATCCAGCAGCAGCATTCGTGGTCCTTTTTTTGCATCTGAGCAGTCTGTCTCGTCAAAGTGGCATAGGACAAGGAGGTTCCAATGTCCCCTGCAGTTACGAAAGTGGAAATTCCATTGCTCTTTCGCAATCAAATAAGTTAATCCACGAGGTAAAATAAGACTGACCTACCAACGAACAATAGGGACAAACACATATTTTCTTGAAAATATTTTCAGTTTCTTTGTCCATCTAAGAATTCTTGATTTCTGTTCGGCGCCCCCATTGACGTAACTGTTAAACCATAACGGATCCAAATATGCGTAAGCATTCTTCTGATCTTCATCTGTACGTTTCCAAAGGTCCCTATATGCACAAATTTATAGCAGCAAATAAGCATACAAATTTCTCCAAGAAGACCAATTATTTGTTTTCTTGAAAAAAGATTGTGTGTGTAGGGGGGGGGGGGGGGGATACTCTATGTATAAATCGAAGATACGGGTATCCAGTTTGTCTTGATTTTCCTTGCCCCTTCTGCTACTTGCAATGCGATTTGAGCTCCCAGGCATCTTCGGTGCTGGCCTTATACTCGCTCGAGAACGCTTGCTCTTGCACTCTACACAAGGAAACATGGAAGTTAACTAGTTAAACTTAATGTGTAGTTCGAAATTAACTTTCAAAATAAGTAATCTGTATCACAGGTAGATCCGCCATAAGGAAACTGCATATAGCTAAAGGCCACTTCTCTACTTTTTGGCCTCTTGGCTAGGAAGCCATCTGGGAAACATCACATTTACTGTTGTCTTAAATTGAAATAAGACACATGACTAAGAACCAAGCACAAATAACAACCACTGACCCCAATCACACTGAGCATACAAAGGATCAATAGTTCAGGCCTTTACAGGGTCAAGTTTTTTTCTTCTGCTGAATGAGAATGGCTGAACTTTGGTTGATGCATCACGGAAAACAAATCTTTTGCAGTTTTAAATAAACAACTACCATTTGCTTAGGCATTGTAAATTCTCTCCAAAGGTTGTCTTTATTAATTTTTGCAACCTTCCATTACAAGAATCATTATCATGTTCTGACACGTGATAATTAACACTCATCCAGGCTACAACAGTGTTCTGTTCTATTGGTCATACATCCAAAGAAATAAACAATTTAAAACAAGAAAACTATCAACAATACAATATCCTTACATACAGATGGAGTGGGAATGGTAATTTAAACAACTACTATAAAATAATCTACCGGGGGAGAGCACCATGAGCATAATTAAGTGATGATCTAGAAATGATAGCATGTTAGCTGGCATAACATGACAATGATCAGTTGGTAAATAAATGATAGGATGTGCCTTGTCAACATCAAACAGTTTGCCAAACTAAAATACATATTCCAAGTACAAGAAGTTCAACAAACTGCAAACCAACAATCTGACCTCAAACCACAGGTCTTTTCGGTTGCAACACCCAATATATGAAATAAGGAATCAACCTATAACTTGATATGGAGTGCAATGCACTAGGCTACAAATCATACAAATGAACACACAAAACACATAACAGAAATAATTGTCCCTATGATAAAACATAGCTGCATACGACTGTGTTAGTATGTGCCAAAAATCTAAGCAAACACTAAGCTAATAGCCATTAAAATCTATGCAGCCTTCTCTGATATCATATACGCAGTTTAATCCTCAAAAAGTTAAAAGAAAAGGATAGAACATGTTGGTTTTCTCATCTAGATAGCACCAACGCACTGATGTGACAACTAGACATGTGGAATCTTGAATAGCCGTTAGGCGCTTGCCCCCCGCCTGCCTAGCACCTTGGTGAACATGTTAACTAGTACAAAAGACCAAACATCTGTAGTCCTTCAGTATAAGCAGGATATGCATTAAAAACAACATCCTCTACACACTACAATTTTCGCACATATGCACCAGATGAGTCAAATAGAGCCTTGCAACACGTAATCAGTATTTGCTCCGGGAAATGAAACGACTTATTCCAGCATTATCATCGCTGAACTAATGCAATGGGGCCCTGGACCTACTGACAAAACATATGCCACCATCTATATGCATCACCGATGCAGAGATCGGGGTAATAAAGCCGATTTTGTTACAAAAAACATAAGCCCTTGTAGAGAAAGAGAGAGTAGCGGCCAAAGGGCGCCGTTAATTAGCTTGTAGCAAGCCGATCACGAACCAACCCCGGGAATCACAAGAACAGTCCTAAAATCGCTGAGATAAAAGGGAAAGGGAAGGGGGGCAGAGACGAAGATTTTTCGCCGGGGGGGGGGGGGGGGGGGGGGGGGGGGGGGGGTGGTGGTGGGGGGTGGGGGGGCTTACCATCCTCTTCGTCGAGGTCGATGGGGGCACTGCTCTTGCTGCGGCGGGGCATGGCGACGACGGCGAACCGTCCGGGGTGGCGAGCGGTCGCTAGGGTTTGGTTCGACGGGTTCCGGCGGGTGGGCGAAGGGGCTAGGAGAGGAAGCTCAAACAGTGGTGGGCGGAACGGAATGGGTTGGGGTTTTGGCGAGTTAAATACACTCACGGTACCTGTACTCTCCGTATAAACTCACTTTGGTCACTGTATTCCGTCAACCGCAAATTACGGTCATTATGTTAACGTTCGCTGCTCATCATACGGTCACTCGCGTCAAACACGGCCGTATTTGGATAGCTGGCGCTTCTTTTTGCAGTTAGGTCCCTAGCTTTCATAATCCCTCCTTCAAATCCCTAATTTTCGTTCCCCATCCCCCCACTCCAAATCCCTAGCCAAATCGCGCCGCTCCCGCCGTCTCGGCCTCGCCGTCGTCGCCGTGGACCTGCTCGTCGTGCCCGAGCTGTCCCGTCCTCCCCCGCATCGCCGTGGACCTGCTCGTCGCTCTGCATCGCCGCCGGCACGCGGGATATCTCCTCCGCCGCTGCTTTCTGTCCCGTCCTCCCCCGCCGTTTTCTGTTCCGTCCTCCGCCGCGAGTTCCTCCACGAAGGCAATGTCCAGCGCGAGCTCGTCCGGTACAAGCGGCGCTGCTCCTGGGCACCTCCACCCGCGGCACCGCCGGCGCAGTACGCAGGCTGCACGCGCCCTTTGGCTACGACTAAGCTTCTCCCGCGCCAGTTTGTTACTCTCGTTCCATGGCCACCCTCCTCAACTTGGCTCCACCGGATGTGGCCTGCTGTAGATTGACCTGCTAGCTGCATCTTGACAAATAAGTTCAAGTTCAGAGCATGACGGCTCATCTGCTAGTTGCAACACAACACATAACTATGTGCTCTGTCCATCTGCATCCTTTATTCTGCTGAATATGCTTGTGCTGAACTTATTCTCTTATTCATTGACAGAGCATACAAGAACCAAAAGGAAGATGATCAGCATGATGGCAAAAGGAAGACAGAAGAACCAAAAATCTGTTGCTGTGCATGCCTCTGTCGATGAAGATTCAGTGCCTTGTAGAAATGTCCGTGAGATTTGTTTCACACAACTAGACCTACCAAACAATCAGGAACTCAAGTCATGTAGCTTAGGATAGTTGATGCTTTTCTTATTTTTCTTCTGAATTTTCTCAAGATAGGATAGTTGAAGCACATTGTGGAGCTTTTTTATTGTATAACTGAATTTGGTGTACACTGTGAATAAAAGCTCCTGATATTTGAAGCTCCTTGTGAATTTTGCAGCGTATAGTTGTTGTTGTCCACTCTTGTGATAACAATGATGTGCAGTTTGTAGTGTGATTCTGTTTTTCTCGACTCTTGTGATAAAAAAGATTCTTCATCAGTGGAGAATACAACCTACAAGCATGCATGCCTATATGTTGATTTAACAACCTACAAGTACAGGCACAAGACAGAATAATCCACGATAGTTTGTCCATCAGTCCAAAAGATATTCATTATTGTACCATCGGCATCATTAGGATGGTCAATTTTATTTATCTGAAAGTAATATAATTTGTAGACCTAAAGAAGTAAAGTTGTTTTTCTCAATGTAATGGTGAGGTGTAATCTTCTGGATCCTAAAGTGCAGTCATATTTGGCAAAAGGATCATGTACCAGCATGCCTCCAGGACCCTAACAACGCCATGCCTCTGTTTATCATTTTATTCAACAAACAAACAAGCAACATTAGACACGGCAGATTGTATTCTTGGCTGATAAAAAATCTTTTTTATCACAAGAGTCGAAAACAAGAGATAACACTGCAAATTGCACATCATTATTATCACAAGAGTGGACACCAACAAATATACACTGCAAAATTCACAAGTTGAGATTCATACTACATTTGGTCAGAAGCATTACAAAGTTGAGATTCATACTACATTTGGTAAGAGTAGAATGAAGCTCAACTACATGCTCCATCAGAGCATCAAAATGAAGATCATCAGTAGTTTGTTCAGCAACAAAATGAAGATCATAGTTTTACAGATCACCATACTTAAGAAACTAAAGTAGACAATGAACATTCATCTCAATTCATCAAACATGTTGACCCTCTTGGGCTTCTTGGCTGCTGCCTCCTGCTTTCTTGCCCGTGCAGAAGCAGCCCTCTTTGCTGCTGCTTGCTGCTTTTTTGCTTGTGCAGCCGCCAACTTCTCCTCTGCCTCCCTCTGCTTTGCTTGTTCATGAGCTTCTCTCCTGGCAATTGCAGCCTTCCTCCTTTCTTCTATCTCTGCTGCCATTTGTTGTGCTTTTCTTGCCTTCTCTTCTTCTTTCTTTGCCAGGGCTTCTGCTCTCTTCCTTGCCTTCTCTTCTTCTTTCTGTCCTACTGCTTCTGCTCTCTTCTTTGCCTTCTCTTCTTCTTTCTTTGCCAGTGCTTCTTCTCTCTTCTTTGTCTTCTCTGCTTCCTTCCTTGCCTTCTCTGCTTCTCTCTTGGCAAGCACAACAGCAGCTTGCATCTCATGGGACTGATACCTTTGCTCTAGTGTTGCCTCTCTTTGGGCTGCAAAAAGCTTTTCTTTTGCAATTCTCATAGCTGCAGCTTTCATAGCAAGGTCCCCTGCTACTGTTGAGGTGCTTACTCTACCTGTACCTAGTGCAGCTCTAGCAGCAGTAATAAAAGAGCTATCTGGCAATGGTGTAGGAGTAGAAGTAGATGTTTTTGGCATAGGTCTCTGCATAAGTGTACAATGTCATTTAGCAACAGAAATGTAGATGCAAAATATGTACAGTAGTAGTGTATAGGAGCAGTAGATGTCTAGGAGCAGTAGTATTTGTCATAGGTAGTTGAAGTGAACAAAACAGGAATGTACCTGCAACATCATTTCATTGAGCATATCATGATTGTACACAGCAGAGAGAGGAACTTGGTCAGTGAAATCCTACAAACATAAGCACAAACAAGTTAAGCAGCTGGTGAACCACATCTAATAAATGACAACAACAAGCAGCTGGTGAGCTTGAAAACCTGTGTTATGACTGGCTCATCCTGTGTCTGTTCTGCTTGTTGCTCCTCTTCAGCATTAGCTGCTGACTCTGGCTGCTCTTCAGCATTTGCTGCTGCATCTTGTTCTTCCTCAGCAGTTGGTGATGTCCTTCTCCTTCTCCTAACTTGCTGCTTTGGGGGAGGAACATAAGGTGGTATGCCAGCTTTAAGATCAGAACATGAAGTCCTATTATGTCCAGGTAGTTTGCAGTGGCCACAGTGAATAACTACACCATGCCTTGTCATTCTAGTTCCACCTCTCCCATCTGCAACTTCTTCAGTAGCCCTCCTCCTATTATGGCCTGGGTTTCCAACTTTTTTGACATAAAGAGGTGGTGCAATAGGACATCCATTCATTTTTGTCCACTCTCTTCTATCTCTGCAAGGCACAATAAAATGGGAGTATGCCCTATGGTAAAATTCAATGGAATAACACTTGTGAACCAGCTCAATTGGTGATATTCTTTCTCTCCTGCAGCATGCTATTGAGTGAGGACATGGAATTCTAGTTAAATTCCATCTTCTACAACTACAGCTCCAAGCATTTATCTCCACAATGTAAGTGTATCCTCTGTCCTCTACAGAATATATGCCATCTCCAGCTAATTCAGCATAGCATGTGTTAGCTAATTCTGTGTTCTTGTCCAACCTTTTCTTAATCTTTGGGCAGATTGGAGCAGTCCAGCTCAGCATCTCTTCACTCTTTGTGACCATCCTGCTGGTTAGTTGTCCCTTAATCCTGTCAATCATAGAGAGGACTGGCAACTCTCTTGCTTCTAGAATGTACCTGCATGCATAAATATACACAGTGAGCTCGGTAACAAACATGAGTTGTGCATCTGTTTGAAATGTAAATTTTGGTATTGCTCACTTACTTATTAAAGACCTCACAGTTGTTATTCAGTAGAATGTCACATTTGACAAAGTCTGGTTGAAAAGCTCTCACCCAAGTGTTGGGATCTAGATCATATAGCCAATCATATGCTCTTTTGCTGAGAGCCTTCATCTCCTGCATGCTCTCTTCCCAAGCAGTGACAGTTGTGCTTCTGGCACATTTCCACAACTGATTTTTTAACACATCACCTCTATGACCAGCTCTTGTGAAATTCTGCCACAAGTGCCTCACACAAAACCTATGGTTTGAGAGAGGAAACAAGGCTTCCACAGCATTGATCAGTCCCTGCAGGCAGATTTGAAGTAAACATTAACTGAAACTGCATTGCATACTAATTGAAAGTGCATTGCATAGTAAACGAATAGTACTTGAAAATATACTGAAACTGAATAGTAACAGGATTTACCTTCTGTCTATCTGACATAATTGTCCAGGGCTCAGTGTTTAAAATTGCAAGATCCTGCTTGACAGCTCTAAGAAACCAAGTCCAGGTGTGGGTATCTTCCACTTCAACATAAGCAAATGCCAAAGGAAAAATACAATCATTAGGGTCCATGCCAATGGCACTTAGCAGTACACCACCATACCTGGTCTTGATATGGCAGCCATCAAGACAAATGACAGGTCTACACCCCTCCAAAAAGCCTCTTTTGCAGGCATCAAGGCTGAAATAACACCTTTTAAATCTCTCTTCATTGTCAAGTGAGACATAGAAAGTGCTACCAGGATTACTTCTCCTAACTTCATTGGCATAGTCCCATAGCAGATTATATTGCTCTTCTTCATCTCCATGTATAACATTCATTGCTAATCTCCAGGTTCTCTGCAATTTGCTTCTGCTGGGTGTCATGTTCCAATCTTTTTGGACAATCCTGCTGAAGTTCCTCATATTCATGTGATCATCAGCCCTGAAGTGCTCAACATACTTCTCTGATAGAAACCTTGAGGTAAAAGCTTTGACTTTCCACTTCTTGCAGCAAGTGTGCTCATTGGTCATCCTCCTGATCATCATGCACTTGGTCCTGCTGTCATGAGATGCCCATAAGTACCATGTACATCCTTCCTGACACCTGGCAGAAATTCTTTTCCTATCATTTATTGGCATTGAGATATCAACTCTGTTCTTGCAGCTGTATTCTCTAATTGCTTTCCTTAACATCTCTGGTGACTGGAAGAGCTGTCCAACTTTGAACACAGGGTTATGCATATCCTCTGGCCTGAATGTCTTGAAGTTGTGTTTCAACTCATCTTCATCTGAATCTGGCATCTGAAGATTTTCCTCATCAGAAGAAAGTTCAGTGTCAGCAACTTTCTTTCCTTTCATATCTACTACCACTTCTTCAATTTGATCTTCCACAAGATCTACATCTCCATCAGATATAGCATAATCACTGTCCACAAAGCCATCCTCATTGTCTGAATCACTACCTCCTCTTGCAGCATGAGAAATACTCCCATCATCTACAGCTGACTGGGCATCTTCCTCTTGTTCCTCCTCTTGCACAACAGCTTCCTCATCCTCTTCATCAACATCTTCCTCCTCTTCCTCTTCAACATCAGCTTCCACATCATCTTCCTCAGCATCTGCCATATACTGTTCCATTTCTTCCTCGTTGAATTGCTGCTCATCACCTTGCCCATCTTCCATGTTCCCAGCCTCCTCTGCATTATCATCACCTTGCTCCTCTGTCATATTCTGCTCAGCCATTCTCTCTACAAATTTCTCCTCTTTTACTTTCCTAGGACTGATCACAGGAGGTAAATCATTAACAGGAAAGACCACAACATCATCCCAATCAATGCTCCTGTAACTCTGATCATGGTCAAGGTATAACTGAATTTCCTTGTGTCCAAAAACCACACAAGCACTGATATTGTCACAAGCATCCTGAGAGTTCATTTTCCTAAGACCACCAGTGCTAATTTGCAACCCTGGCAAACACCAATACACATCCAATCTGCCTGCCATCTCATAGCCTAAATCTTCAACTATTCTTTCCAATTCAGACATGTTCAATTTCGCAGACGGCACATAATCATACCAAGCAGTCTTTCCATTGCAGTAACTCCTGTAGCTACCTTGACCAACGAAAAAACCACCATGATTTATACCAAGACTGCATGGGTAATCATAGTTGTATTCCTCTGCAAAATCAAAAAACAGAGCAAAAACCCTCTTTTATTTCAGAGCAACAGAGCAAAATCTCTCTTTATTCCCTAACAGAGCAAAATCGACAGATTCGACGCACTACAAATTGAGACTCCTACAAATCACGGCAAAGAGTTGCGAAGTGATGAACAGTACGAAAGATTCGAGATTGCTCACCATATGCCGGCGTCCGCGCATGATCGGGTCGACGGAGGAAGGGCTTCTGCTCGCTGCTGCTTCCTCCAGCATCCAGCGAGTCGGCGGCGTCTTTCGCTCCGGCCGACGGACCACCTCCGCCGGTCATGGTAGCCGCCGCGACGGGAAACCCTAGCGGACAAGCAACGCGACCGCGATCGCCTCCGCTCTCTCCGCTCCCCCTTTTCTCTTTTCTCTCCGTGCAGAAGAAGTGGAACGAAGCGACGCGGCCGATGTGCTGGTAGATACCCTTTTCTCTTTTCTCTCCGTGTAGAAGAAGTGGAACGAAGCGATGCGGCCGATGTGCTGGTAGATAGAGGAACCTAAATGCAAAAATCACGTCGCACATGTCCGGCCAAAGCGGTCAGCGTATGCCAGCTGTCCAAATACGGCCGTGTTTGACGCGAGTGACCGTATGATGAGCAGCGAACGTTAACATAATGACCGTAATTTGCGGTTGACGGAATACAGTGACCAAAGTGAGTTTATACGGAGAGTACAGGTACCGTGAGTGTATTTAACTCGGTTTTGGCCATACTGTGCTAGTGCTCTGCTCCCTTCGCCTTCGCTAAATCATACAAATAGGAAAAAGGTAAAGAATTGGGATATCATGCCTATTTCATTTCTTAGAAATTTTTCATGATCTCACTTAATGCAAAAAAACTTTGAAATTTTCATGTGATCTCGCTTAATGCAAAAATCTTTAGAAATCAGGTCGATATATATACAATCGTTTGGGATCAAGTACTTCATTACTACTATAAACAAATACTAAGGCCTCATTTGGTTCGTGGGATAGGAACATCATGAAATAGAAAAATCATAGAAAATTAGATGATATGTATCTCACATTCTATAGGAAAAATATATTTCATTTGGGTCATAACATAGGATTTCTTTTCCGTTGGGTCTAAGCTAATGTTTGCCTTTTCATTTAAATACAAAGAATTGGTTCCTATCCTGTACAAGAATAAGATTATATTCCTACAAACCAAAAGGACTTAAAAATAAATTTCTAATAAATTCTTGTCCTCTGGAGTTCCTACAAAATTCCTGTAAACTAAATGAGGCATACACATAGAAAAAATCTCATGAATAAAATTCCGTAAGAACCCTGTACAGATCCTCTAAATTGAATGAGCCATCAATTTGTTTCGTGGAGAAAAGAGAACGTGAGAAGAGGCACTTACACGTAGGTGACTTGGTTATTTTCTTATAGTACGCGATCAGAGCCGTCAAATACCGTTTAGTGTTATGTGTTCAACAGAACCTCATATATGACACGTTTTGCGTCATATAGCAGCGCGACACGCACAGGAGCAACCAACTGGGCCAGCCCATTTGCACACATGCAGTAGCGTTAATGTGGCTCACGATACTATAGTGATTACTGTAGTTCACTGTTATTGTATGTCGTGATTACTAAAGTTCGCAATATACCTTGTGATTGTTGTAGCTCGTGGTTCAAAAAATTGCAAACAAAAACTTTAAAAGGTGTGAAGATTACTTTTTGAAAAAATTGTTTTTTTTTTTGAACATTTTTTTAAAAAAAGTGAACAATTTTTGAAATACAAAATACTTTTTTGAATTTTCAAACATTTATTAAAAATTTGTGAACAAATTTCGAAATTAAATCAATTTTTAAGAACATGAACAAAATTTTCAAATTCTGAACATTTTTTGAATTTTCAAACACTTATTTAAAATTTGAAAACAATTTGTAATTCAAAAAATTTGTGAAAAAGTGAAAATATTTTCAAAAACATGAATAAAATAATGAAATTCCAAAAAAGAATAACGCGTACAAAATTTGAAAAACGAGAAAAAAGTTTGGAATCCCAAACTTTTTTTGTAAAAGCGAACAAAATTTGAAATTATGAACTTTGTTGTTTTCTTGAATTTATGAAAAACAGAAAATAACAAAAAAAAGAAAAGAAGAAGAAAAAAAGGGAAAACCATAAAGGGAAAACCTGTTCAGGAACCTTGTGGAATGTCCCCAAAAGCAGCCAACCTTTCAGAAGGTCCCCAAAACCGGGATGCTTGCACGTCAAAAAAACGCTAACTGGGGCCGACCCATGTGCGTTGCTCCCTATGCGAATGCCCGACACTTTTGACACATAATGCGACACATAGAAAATTCCATGTTCAACAAGCTACAACATAGTGGGTGTGGCCAATAGAAGTGGACAACTGGATGGGCCATGCAATCTGGCTTCTTCTGGGTGTGACCACTCGATAAGAAAAAAACTATTCAGAGACAAAATCATCATTTCAAATATATTATTTAAGCAAATATGAAGTATGACGCAGATACACACACACAACATCACCATACACACACACACACATACACTCACTCACACTATGACTACTAAATATCAGAGTCGTGGTGTTTCTAGATTAATAAAGTCAGCAAATGCACCTCACTGTCGACAGGAACATTGTTTTCTCATTGGAAGGATAATCTGCTTTAATGATACACGCATGTTGTCATATCTTGAGTCTGATCCCTAATGAATTGGGGGTACAACCATTCTCATAACCATCCAATCACGGGTTGGTTCTGTTGGGAAACGTAGCAGAAAACAAAAAATTCCGCACCTACGATCACCCAAGATCAATATGAAGATGCATAACTGGTTGGGATCACGATCGTTACCGTCACCGAGTTGCAGCAGAAGATGATCGTGTCAGTGTAGATCGTACTTGGAGTTCCTCGAACCGTCGATGAACAATCCCTCGTACCGCCCACGAACAGTCCCTCGAACCGAAGACCGAAAGCACGGCCTCTCTACTTGGTTGCAAGCGAGCAACCTTCACGATCCGGCAGCGCTTCGCCGTCTAGAGCTAATTGTCACCGAAGAATTAGAGGGAGGAGATTAGAACCACACTTGGCTTCTAATTATGAGGACAAGAGGATTAGCCTAGCTCTAATTAGTCAACTAGGACCAACTAGAACTAGAACTAGAAAAACTAGAGGAGGCACCAAAACTTGTGTGTCCAAAAGGGTGGAAATCCTCTAGTATATATAGGTTAGAGGGGACAGGAGGGGCGCCACAAGGGGGGGAAGTCCCTCCCCTTTGGCCGGCCAAGGGAGAAGGAGTTGGATGTAGGGGAACGCAGCAGAAAACAAAAAATTTCCGACCTACGCACCAGCCCAGGACCACTATGAAGACTACATACAAGGTTTGGATCCGATCGTTACCGACTCGTAGCGCAGCGGAAGTAGAGTCGATGTAGATCGTTGGTGCAGATCCCTACAGCTAGGATTTACAACCTCCCAACCGCGAGGATGTACTCCCTTGCCAGCCCCTCGGACAGTCCCTCGGACAGCCCTCCGGGAGGCGGTCGGACAGTCCCCCGGACGATGTCATGGACAACCCTTCAGGAGGACCCTCGAAACTCGGACAGTAACTTGGACAGCCCTTCGGGAGGCATTCTCGAATAGCCCCTCGGGCAAAAAGATCGAACCTACGACCTCTCTACGGGGTTGTACACATACGGTGTCATCTATCCGGCAGGGCGTCGCCGTCCAGAACTAGTTCCCACCGGAACCCAGACAGCCTTTCGGCTCTACGAAACTGTTTCGTGTGAGGGAGAGAAGAAAGGCAGATCATGCATGCCATTTGGTGAGAGAGTTGGAGTGAGTGTGGAGAGCTCCTCTCCACCTCTATTTATAGGAGAAGGAGGGGTGGAGGGGCTGAAATTTCAGCCCCAAAAAGGGGTTCCTTCCCTCCCAAGCCTTCTCCAAGATCTTTTGGTAAAAGCCCCAAAAAGTGGATTTCCAAAAAGCAACCAAAAAGTGCTTTTCACTATTCACGGAAACATTTTTCCGCGACCGTTAGATCCGAAAATATTTCTGTAGGTCTGATACGTCTCCAACATATCTATAATTTTTTATTGTTCCATGCTGTTATATTATCAATCTTGGATGTTTTTATATTCATTTACGGTAATTATATAACATTTTTGGAGACTAACCTATTAACTTAGTGCCCAGTATCAGTTGCTGTTTTCTGCCCTGTTTTTATTTTATAGAAAATCAATACCAAACGAAGTTCAAATGCCATGAAACTTTTTGGAGATTTTTTTCTGGACAAGATAAACACTAGAAGCTTTGGGAGGAGGCCAGAAGCCCCAGGGGGTGCCCACGAGGCACCAGGGCGCGCCTGGGGGGGGGGGGCAGGCGCGCCCTGTTGGAAATATGCCCTAGAGGCAATAATAAATTGGTTATTATTATATTTCCTTGTTCATGATAATCGTTTATTATCCATGCTATAATTGTATTGATTGGAAACTCAAATACATGTGTGGGTACATAGACAACACTGTGTCCCTAGTAAGCCTCTAGTAGACTAGCTCGTTGATCAAAGATGGTTAAGGTTTCCTAGCCATTGACATGAGATGTCATTTGATAACGGGATCACATCATTAGGAGAATGATGTGATGGACAAGACCCAAACTGTAAACGTAGCATTTGATCGTGTCAGTTTATTGCTATTGTTTTCTGCATGTCAAGTATCTGTTCCTTTGACCATGAGATCATGCAACTCACTGACACCGGAGGAATACCTTGTGTGTATCAAACGTCGCAACGTAACTGGGTGACTATAAAGGTGCTCTACAGGTATCTCCGAGGGTGTCTGTTGGGTTGGCATGGATCAAGACTGGGATTTGTTACTCTGTGTGACGGAGAGGTATCTCAGGGCCCACTCGGTAATACAACATCACAATGAGCCTTGCAAGCAATGTGACTAAAGTGTTAGCCACGAGATCTTGTATTACGGAACGAGTAAAGAGACTTGCCGGTAACGAGATTGAACTAGGTATAGTGATACCGACGATCGAATCTCGGGCAAGTAACATACCGAAGAACAAAGGGAACAGCATACGGGATTAACTGAATCCTTGACATAGAGGTTCGACCGATAAAGATCTTCGTAGAATATGTAGGAGCCAATATGGGCATCCAGGTCCCGCTATTGGTTATTGGCCGTAGAGGTGTCTCGGTCATGTCTACATAGTTCTCGAACCCGCAGGGTCTACACACTTAACGTTTGATGACGATTAGTATAATTGAGTTATTATGTTGGTGACCGAAAGTTGTTCGGAGTCCCGGATAAGATCCCGGACATGACGAGGATCTCCGGAATAGTCCGGAGGTAAAGATTGATATATGTGATAATAGTGTTTTGATCTCCGGAAGAGTTCCGAAGTTCACCGGAAGGGGTTCCGGATGTTTACCGAAGTGTTCGGGTGCAGCAACACTTTATATGGGCCAAAGGGATAAAGCCCACGAGGTATTGGAAAGTGCAAAAGTAGTTTTGCTGCCGCGTAAGCGGTACTACCGCTTGTGTGAAGCGGTACTACCGCCCGAGCGGTACTACCGCTTGTGTGAAGCGGTACTACCGCCCGAGCGGTACTACCGCTTGTGTGAAGCGGTACTACCGCCCGAGCGGTACTACCGCTTGTGTGAAGCGGTACTACCGCTTGTGTGCGGCTGTGCACGGTTCGGCAGGGATCCGAGTTGGACTCTTTTCCTGCGGGCCAAACCGACCTTGTGCGGGCAAAACCTACCTAGAGGAGGCTTTTACTCCAAGTTTAGACCCCAAGGCTCAACATATAAATAGAGGGGCAGGGCTAGCACACGGGACACATCAAGATTTCCCCAAGCCGTGTGCGGCAACCCTAACCTTCTAGTTCCTCCGTCATAATCTCCGTAGCGCTTGGCGAAGCCCTGCAGAGATTGTTCCTCACCACCATCACCACGCCGTCGTGCTGCTGGAACTCAACCACTACTTCACCATCGCTCGCTGGATCGAGGAGGTGAAGGCGTCATCAAGCCGTACGTGTGTTGAACGCGGAGGTGCCGTCCGTTCGGCACTAGATCGGAAGGATCGTGATTGGATCGCGGGACGCTCGGCGATTTGGATCGCGAAGACGTTCGACTACATCAACCGCGTTTCTTAAACGCTTCCGCTTAGCGATCTACAAGGGTATGTAGATTCACTCTTCCTCTCGTAGATGCTCATCACCATGGATAGATCTTGTGTGTGCGTAGGAAAATTTTTGTTTCCCATGCAACGTTCACCAACAGTGGCATCATGAGCTAGGTCTATGCGTAGATGAGATCTCGAGTAGAACACAAACGAGTTGTGGGCGTGGATGTATACATATTGCTTGCCGTTACTAGTTGATATTTGATTCGGCGGTACTGTGAGATGAAGCGGCCCGGACCGACATTACGCGTACACTTACGCGAGACAGGTTCCTTCAACTAACATGTAACTTCGTTGCATAAAGATGGCTAGCGGGTGTCTGTCTCTCTCACTTTAGTTGAATCGATTTCAATGAACAGGGTTCTTTTAGAAGATCAAAAAGCAATCACTACACCACGTTGTGGTTTTGCGTAGGTAAGAACGGTTCTTGCAAACCCGTAGCAGCCACGTAAAATTTGCAACAACAATTAGAGGACGTCTAACTTGTTTTTGCAGGGTATGTTGTGATGTGATATGGCCAATTACATGATGAGATATATGTGATGTATGAGATGATCATGTTTTGTATAGAATATCACGACTTGCATGTCGATGAGTACGGCAACTGGCAGGAGCCATAGAGTTGTCTTTAATTATTGTATGACCTGCGTGTCAATCATTAAGCGCTATGTAATGCTTTACTTTATCGCTAAACGTTAGCTATAGTCGTGGAAGCATCAGTCGGCGCGACAACCTTATGGCGACACGTTGATGGAGATCAAGATGATGGAGATCATGGTGTCATGCCGGTGACGATGGAGATCATGCCGGTGCTTTGGAGATGGAGATCAAAAGCACAAGTTCATGGCCATATCATGTCACTTATGATTTGCATGTGATGTTAATCCTTTTATGCATCTTATTTTGCTTAGGACGACGGTAGCATTATAAGGTGATTCCTCACTTAAATTTCAAGATAAATTGTGTTCTCCCCGAGTGTGCACCGTTGCGAAAGTTCGTCGTTTCGAGACACGCCGTGATGATCGGGTGTGATAGACTCTACGTTCGCATACAACGGGTGTAAGCCATGTTGCACGTGCGGAACACTCGGGTTAAACTTGACGAGCCTAGCATGTACAGACATGGCCTCGGAACACAAGAGACCGAAAGGTCGAACATGAGTCATATAGTAGATATGATCAACATGAAGATGTTCACCATTGAAACCACCTCAACTCACGTGATGATCGGACTTGAGTTGGTGGATTTGGATCATGTTACACTCGAATGACCGGAGGGATGTCAATTTGAGTGGGAGTTTTTAAGTAATTTGATTAACTAAACTCATTATCTAGAACAATAGTCTAAGTTGTCTTTGCTATATTTATGTTGTAGATCATGGCTCGCGCAGTAGCACCCCTGAATTTTAATGCGTTCCTAGAGAAAGCTAAGTTGAAAGATGATGGAAGTAACTTTGTGGACTGGGCCCGTAATCTAAGGATTATTCTTACGGCTTCCCAGAAGGCTTATGTCCTTGATGCACCGCTTGGTGATCCACCCGCTCCAGTTGAGTCTCTAGACGTTGCGAACGCCTGGCAGGCTCGTTCTGATGATTACTCAATAGTTCAATGTGCAATGTTGTATGGCTTAGAACCGGGACTTCAAAGACGTTTTGAACGTCATGGAGCATATGAGATGTTCCAGGAGTTGAAGTTTATCTTTCAGAAGAATGCCCGGATCGAGAGATATGAGATCTCCGATAAGTTCTATGCTTGCAAGATGGAGGAGAACGGGTCTATCAGTGATCACGTGCTCAGAATGTCTGGGTACTCCACCCGTCTGGCTGAGTTAGGGATGCCCCTTCCGCCAGAGGCTATCACTGACAGAGTTCTTCAATCATTGCCACCTAGCTACAAGAGCTTCGTGTTGAACTATAACATGCACGGGATGAACAAGTCAGTCGCCGAGCTGTTTGCGATGCTGAAAGCCGCTGAGTCTGAAATTCAGAAGGAGCATCAAGTGTTGATGGTCAATAAAACCACTAGTTTCAAGAAAAATGGCAAGGGTAAGAAGGGTAACTCCAAGCAGAGTGGCAAAGCAGTTGCTCCTCTCGTGAAGAAACCCAAGGCTGGACCCAAACCAGAAACTGTGTGTTTTCATTGCAAGGGAACTGGACACTGGAAGCGGAATTGCCCCAAGTATTTGGCTGACAAGAAGGCGGCCAACAACAAACAAGGTATATATGATATACATGTTATTGATGTGTACCTTACCAACTCTCGTTGTAGTGCCTGGGTATTTGATACCGGTGCGGTTGCTCATATTTGCAACTCAAAACAGGAACTGCGGAATAGACGGAGGCTGGCAAAGGACGAAGTGACGATGCGCGTGGGAAATGGTTCCAAGGTTGATGTGATCGCCGTCGGCACGCTCGCTCTTCGATTATCGTCGGGATTAGTGATGAACCTAAATAAGTGTTATTTGGTGCCTGCGTTAAGCATGAACATTATATCTGGATCTTGTTTATTGCGAGACGGTTACTCATTTAAATCAGAGAATAATGGTTGTTCTATTTATATGAGTAATATCTTTTATGGTCATGCACCCAATGTGAGGGGTTTATTCTTGTTGAATCTCGATAGTAATGATACACATGTTCATAACATTGATGCCAAAAGATATAGAATTGATAATGATAATACCACTTTCTTGTGGCACTGCCGTTTAGGTCATATTGGCGTAAAACGCATGAAGAAGCTCCATGCTGATGGACTTTTGGAGTCACTTGATTTTGAATCACTTGACACATGTGAGCCATGCCTCATGGGCAAGATGACTAAAACGCCGTTCTCTGGAACAATGGAACGGGCAAGTGACTTATTGGAAATCATACATACTGATGTGTGCGGTCCGATGAGTATTGAGGCGCGCGGTGGTTATCGTTACTTTCTCACCTTCACTGATGACTTAAGTAGATATGGGTATATTTACTTAATGAAACACAAGTCTGAAACATTTGAAAAGTTCAAACAATTTCAGAGTGAAGTTGAGAATCATCGTAACAAGAAGATTAAATTCCTACGATCTGATCGAGGAGGAGAATATCTGAGTTATGAGTTTGGCAGTCACTTAAGACAGTGTGGAATTGTTTCACAATTGACACCGCCTGGAACACCACAGCGTAATGGTGTGTCCGAACGTCGTAATCGAACCTTATTGGATATGGTGCGATCTATGATGTCTCTTGCCGATTTGCCACTATCGTTTTGGGGTTATGCATTAGAGACAGCTGCATTCACTTTAAATAGGGCACCATCGAAATCCGTTGAGACAACGCCATATGAACTTTGGTTTGACAAGAAGCCAAAGCTGTCGTTTCTTAAAGTTTGGGGATGTGATGCTTATGTCAAAAAGCTTCAGCCTGAAAAGCTGGAACCCAAAGCGGAGAAATGCGTCTTCATAGGATACCCAAAAGAGACAGTTGGGTATACCTTCTACCTCAGATCCGAAGGCAAAGTGTTTGTCGCTAAAAACGGAACATTTCTTGAGAAAGAGTTTCTCTCGAAAGAATTGAGTGGGAGGAAGATAGAACTTGATGAGGTTGTTGAACCTTTACTTCAACCTGAGAGTAGCGCAGCGCAGAAAGTTGTTTCTGTGGAGCCTACATTAGCTGAAGAGGAAGTTAATGATGATGATCATGAAGCTTTGGATCAAGTTGCTATCGAACCTCGTAGGTCGACAAGGACGCGTACTGCTCCTGAGTGGTACGGCAACCCTGTCTTAGAGGTCATGTTGTTAAACAACGATGAACCTACGAGCTATGGAGAAGCGATGATGGGCCCGGATTCCGAGAAGTGGTTAGAGGCCATGAAATCCGAGATGGGATCCATGTATGAAAACAAAGTATGGACTTTGGAAGTATTACCTGAAGGGCGTAAGGCCATTCAGAACAAATGGATCTTTAAGAGGAAGACGGACGCGGACGGTAATGTCACCGTCTATAAAGCTCGACTTGTGGCAAAGGGTTTTTCACAAGTTCAAGGAGTTGACTACGATGAGACCTTCTCACCCGTAGCGATGCTTAAGTCCGTCAGAATCATGTTAGCAATAGCTGCCTTTTTCGATTATGAAATTTGGCAGATGGATGTCAAAACAGCGTTCCTTAACGGTTACCTTAAGGAAGAGTTGTATATGATACAACCAGAAGGTTTTGTCGATCCAGAGAATGCTGACAAAGTTTGCAAACTCCAGCGATCCATTTATGGACTGGTGCAAGCATCTCGGAGTTGGAATCTTCGTTTTGATGAGGTGATCAAAGCGTTCGAGTTTATACAAGTTTACGGAGAAGCTTGTATTTACAAGAAAGTGAGTGGGAGCTCTATAGCGTTTCTAATATTATATGTGGATGACATATTGCTGATTGGAAACAATATAGAAATGCTGGAAAGCGTAAAGGAATATTTGAACAAGAGTTTTTCAATGAAGGACCTAGGAGAAGCTGCTTTCATATTAGGCATCAAGATCTATAGAGATAGATCGAGACGCTTAATAGGACTTTCACAAAGCACATACCTTGATAAGATTTTGAAGAAGTTCAAAATGGATCAGTCCAAGAAGGGGTTCTTGCCTGTTTTGCAAGGTGTGAAGTTGAGTAAGACTCAATGCCCAGTGACTGCAGAAGATAGAGAAAAGATGAGTGTCATCCCCTATGCTTCAGCCATAGGCTCTATCATGTATGCAATGCTGTGCACAAGACCCGATGTCAGCCTTGCCATAAGTATGGTCGGAAGGTTTCAAGGTGATCCAGGAATGGAACACTGGACGGCGGTCAAGAATATCCTGAAGTACCTGAAAAGGACTAAGGACATGTTTCTCGTTTATGGAGGTGATCAAGAGCTCGTCGTAAAGGGTTACGTCGATGCAAGCTTTGACACTGATCCGGATGACTCTAAGTCGCAAACCGGATACGTATTTATTCTTAATGGGGGTGCGGTTAGCTGGTGCAGTTCCAAGCAAAGCGTGGTAGCAGATTCTACATGCGAAGCGGAGTACATCGCTGCCTCGGAGGCGGCGAAGGAAGGTGTCTGGATGAAGGAGTTCATGACAGATCTTGGAGTAGTGCCTAGTGCGCTTAACCCAATGACTCTGTTTTGTGATAACACTGGTGCCATTGCTCTAGCCAAGGAACCAAGATTTCACAAGAGGACCAGACACATAAAACGACGTTTCAATTCCATCCGCGATTACATCAAGGAGGACGACATAAATATTTGCAAAGTACACACGGATCTAAATGTTGCAGATCCGATGACTAAACCTCTTCCAAGGGCTAAACATGAACAACACCAGAACTGCATGGGTGTTCGATTCATTACAAATGTAAATCACATAGTGATGTGAACTAGATTATTGACTCTAGTGCAAGTGGGAGACTGTTGGAAATATGCCCTAGAGGCAATAATAAATTGGTTATTATTATATTTCCTTGTTCATGATAATCGTTTATTATCCATGCTATAATTGTATTGATTGGAAACTCAAATACATGTGTGGGTACATAGACAACACTGTGTCCCTAGTAAGCCTCTAGTAGACTAGCTCGTTGATCAAAGATGGTTAAGGTTTCCTAGCCATTGACATGAGATGTCATTTGATAACGGGATCACATCATTAGGAGAATGATGTGATGGACAAGACCCAAACTGTAAACGTAGCATTTGATCGTGTCAGTTTATTGCTATTGTTTTCTGCATGTCAAGTATCTGTTCCTTTGACCATGAGATCATGCAACTCACTGACACCGGAGGAATACCTTGTGTGTATCAAACGTCGCAACGTAACTGGGTGACTATAAAGGTGCTCTACAGGTATCTCCGAGGGTGTCTGTTGGGTTGGCATGGATCAAGACTGGGATTTGTTACTCTGTGTGACGGAGAGGTATCTCAGGGCCCACTCGGTAATACAACATCACAATGAGCCTTGCAAGCAATGTGACTAAAGTGTTAGCCACGAGATCTTGTATTACGGAACGAGTAAAGAGACTTGCCGGTAACGAGATTGAACTAGGTATAGTGATACCGACGATCGAATCTCGGGCAAGTAACATACCGAAGAACAAAGGGAAAAGCATACGGGATTAACTGAATCCTTGACATAGAGGTTCGACCGATAAAGATCTTCGTAGAATATGTAGGAGCCAATATGGGCATCCAGGTCCCGCTATTGGTTATTGGCCGTAGAGGTGTCTCGGTCATGTCTACATAGTTCTCGAACCCGCAGGGTCTACACACTTAACGTTTGATGACGATTAGTATAATTGAGTTATTATGTTGGTGACCGAAAGTTGTTCGGAGTCCCGGATAAGATCCCGGACATGACGAGGATCTCCGGAATAGTCCGGAGGTAAAGATTGATATATGTGATAATAGTGTTTTGATCTCCGGAAGAGTTCCGAAGTTCACCGGAAGGGGTTCCAGATGTTTACCGAAGTGTTCGGGTGCAGCAACACTTTATATGGGCCAAAGGGATAAAGCCCACGAGGTATTGGAAAGTGCAAAAGTAGTTTTGCTGCCGCGTAAGCGGTACTACCGCTTGTGTGAAGCGGTACTACCGCCCGAGCGGTACTACCGCTTGTGTGAAGCGGTACTACCGCCCGAGCGGTACTACCGCTTGTGTGAAGCGGTACTACCGCTTGTGTGCGGCTGTGCACGGTTCGGCAGGGATCCGAGTTGGACTCTTTTCCTGCGGGCCAAACCGACCTTGTGCGGGCAAAACCGACCTAGAGGAGGCTTTTACTCCAAGTTTAGACCCCAAGGCTCAACATATAAATAGAGGGGCAGGGCTAGCACACGGGACACATCAAGATTTCCCCAAGCCGTGTGCGGCAACCCTAACCTTCTAGTTCCTCCGTCATAATCTCCGTAGCGCTTGGCGAAGCCCTGCAGAGATTGTTCCTCACCACCATCACCACGCCGTCGTGCTGCTGGAACTCAACCACTACTTCACCATCGCTCGCTGGATCGAGGAGGTGAAGGCGTCATCAAGCCGTACGTGTGTTGAACGCGGAGGTGCCGTCCGTTCGGCACTAGATCGGAAGGATCGTGATTGGATCGCGGGACGCTCGGCGATTTGGATCGCGAAGACGTTCGACTACATCAACCGCGTTTCTTAAACGCTTCCGCTTAGCGATCTACAAGGGTATGTAGATTCACTCTTCCTCTCGTAGATGCTCATCACCATGGATAGATCTTGTGTGTGCGTAGGAAAATTTTTGTTTCCCATGCAACGTTCACCAACACGCCCTGGTACCTCGTGGGGCCCATAGAGCTTCGTTTGACCTAATTCTTCCACTATAAATTCAGAAAAAATCAGAAACCCTTAGGGGAGTCCACGAAATAATTTTTCCACCGCCGCAAGTTTTTGTTCCAGAGAGATCCCATCTGGAGGCCTTCTCCGGTACTCCGCCGGAGGGGGAATCGATCACGGAGGGGCACTACATCAACCTTGCTGCCCTTCCGATGATGCGTGAGTAGTTTACCACAGACCTTCGGGTCCATAGTTAGTAGCTAGATGGCTTCTTCTCTCTTTTTGATCTTCAATACAATGTTCTCCTCGATGTTCTTGGAGTTCTATCCGATGTAATCACTTTTTGCGGTGTGTTTGTTGGGATCCGATGAATTGTGAGTTTATGATCAGATTATCCATGAATATATTTGAGTCTTCTCTGATCTCTTTTATGCATGATTATTAAGCTTCGTATTTCTTCTCCGATCTATTGATTTGGTTTGGCCAACTAGATTGATTTATCTTGCCATGGGAAGAGGTGCTTTGTAATGGGTTCGATCTTGCGGTGCTCAATCCCAGTGACAGAAAGGGACATGACACGTATGTATCGTTGCTATTAAGGGTAAAAAGATGGGGTTTATTCATGCGTGACTTTATCTTGTCTACATCATGTCATCGTTCTTAAGGCGCTACTCCGTTCTTTATGGACTTAATACACTAGATGCATGCTGGATAGCGGTCGATTTGTGGAGTAATAGTAGTAGATGCAGGCAGGAGTCGGTCTACTTGTCTCGGACATGATGCCTATATACATGATCATTGCCTTGGATATCGTCATGATTATTTGCTTTTCTATCAATTGCCCAACAGTAATTTGTCTACCCACCGTATGCTATTTTCTCGAGAGAAGCCTCTAGTGAAAACTATGCCCCCCGGGTCTATCTAAATCATATTACTAAAATCCTAAAAATATTGCCACCATTTTCTTTTCTTTTATTTATTTTATTTTATATTTTTGTTTCTATCTATCTATCACATACAATTTAATCTTGCAATTGACCGCCGAGGGATTGACAACCCCTCGTTTGCGTTGGGTGCAAGGATTTGTTGTTTGTGTGCAGGTGCTGCTAACGAGGTGTTGCGTGATTCTCCTACTGGTTCGATAACCTTGGTTTCATAACTGAGGGAAATATTTATCTCTACCGTGCTGCATCATCCCTTCCTCTTCGGGGAAAATACCAACGCAAGCTACAAGTAGCAGGAAGAATTTCTGGCGCCGTTGCCGGGGAGACATCATCAACATCTGTCAAGTACCTTTGCATAAACTCTCATCTCCTTGCATTTATTTTATTTGCCATTTGCCTCTCATTTTCATCTCCCCCACTTCTAAAAAGTTTTTACATAAAATACAAAAATATTTTCCATTTGCCTTTTTGCTCGTTTGCTATCTTTGCTTGTGTGCCATGTGCCTTCTATTTGCTTGCATCTTCGCTTGCTAGAAATCTATTGATATGGATCCTCATCCACTTGCTAATCTTTTCAAAAGATCCAATTATGATGAACCAATTGCTAGTGAGTTGAGTGCAATTGATTATCTCTATGTAGTTTTGCTTGAAAATCATGAACTAGAAAATTGTGATGAAGTGTTGAAAGAAGAAATTTATAAAGTGATTCATGATAGCTCCTTCAATGAAAAGCATGATTGCAATAATGTTAGTATAAATTCTATTAATGTCAATTGTGTTAATAATATGCAAAACTACGAGCTTGGGGATGATAATTTTGTTATATCCACTACTTATTGCAATGATCATGATTGGGGTGATAATGCTTCTTATGATCTCGAAAATTTATTTAAGCCTCATGATGAAAATACTATTGATAATAATGTTTGCAATAATATTGAAAGTGGGTTTGGAAGAGTGTCAACTCTAGGTAAAAATAATCCAACTATTTTGGAAGACTATAAGAATTTTATGCATGTGGATCATGGAGAGAAAATTCTATATGATAGTTATATTGTTGAATTTGATTATGATCCTACATGTAATTATTACGAGAGAGGAAAATATGGTTGTAGAAATTTTCATGTTACTAAATTACCTCTCGTTATGTTGAGATTGTCAATGTTTTATTCCTCTCCTTTGCATATGCTAGATATTTCTCGTCTTGATAATTTGTTTGCATATAAAATGCCTATGCATAGGAAGTATGTTAGACTTAAATGTGTTTGTCACATGTATTATGATGCTCTCTTTGTGCTTCAATTCTTATCTTTCATGTGAGCATCATTGAAATCTCAAAGCCTATCTTAATGGCTATAAAGAAAGAGCTTGTTGGGAGGCAACCCAATGAATAAAATAATTTTTTTTTTCTGTTATTGTGTGTTTTCACATTTATGCTACTGTTATGATTGTGTTTTTGTGTTTTTAATTAGTGTTTGTGCCAAGTAAAGCCTTTAGGATGCTTTGGAAGATAGTATAATTGATGCTGTTTGGAAAACAGAAAGTTTTGCGTCCAGTGACCAAATTTTTTTTCTGTACTGGAGCGTCAGAAAAATCTGAAATATTTACACAGTATTGGTATATGAAGTGCCCACGTTCTCCTAATTTTTCAGAATTTTTTGAGTTACATTAGTATGGCTTTTAAATAGATTGCTACAGACTATTCTGTTTTTGACAGATTCTGTTTTTGATGCACTACTTGCTTGTTTTGATGAATCTATGGATTGTATCGGGGGGTATAATCCATGGTGAAGTTAGAGTACAGTAGGTATAATGCAAAAATAAAATATGAATTGGTTTGCAACAGTACTTAGAGTAGTGATTTATTTTGTTATGCTAACGGATCTCACGAAGGTTTTGTTGAGTTTTGTGTGGTTGAAGTTTTCAAGTTTTGGGTGAGATCACGATGGATGAAGGAATAAGGAGTAGTAAGAGCCTAAGCTTGGGGATGCCCGAGGCACCCCAAGGTAATATTCAAGGAAGACTCAAGCGTCTAAGCTTGGGGATGCCCCGGAAGGCATCCCCTCTTTCTTCTACCAACCATCGGTAATTTTACTTGGAGCTATATTTTTATTCGTCACATGATATGTGTTTTACTTGGAGCGTCTTGTATTATATGAGTCTTTGCTTTGTTTGCTTTTTAGTTTGTCACAATCATCTTTGCTGAACACACCTATCTTGAGAGAGCCACACGTTCATCATCATTTGTTAGAATACTCTATGTGCTTCACTTAAAAAAATTGAGCTAGGCAGTTGCTCTAGTGCTTCACTTAAATCTTTTTTAGCACGGCGGTGGCTATATTTTGAAGAAATAAACTCTCTTGCTTCACTTATATTATTTTGAGAGTTGATTGAAATTCTGAAGAAATGAATTCTCATGCTTCACTTATATTATTTTGAGAATTGATAAGATTGAAATTTTGAAGAAATATTTGCACTCTCATGCTTCACTTAAATCTTTTTGAGAGTTGACAATAGTAATGGTAATTTGCACAAGATATGAATTTAGTCCCGAAGTGATGAATATTCAAGAGGGATATAATAAAAACTTTCATATAGATCATTGGATATGATAAGTGTGATTCCTTGCAATAGTTTTGCGATATGGAAATGATAATATGTGAGTCATGTTAGTGAGTAATTGTGATTTAGTAAGAATATTAGTGTTAAGGTTTGTGATTCCCTATGCATACACATCAAGTCAATAGTTATGCAAAGAAATTATATCCTACTTATGGTGCATTATTCGGTGTTAGTTATGTTCAATGCATGTTTATGACCGTTTTCGCTTTTTGGTTGGTTGGTTCTCAATCTATTTGCTAGCCTTCGTTTGTACTAAGCGGAAATACTGCTTGTGCATCCAAAATCCTTAAACCCAAGTTGTGCCAAATGAGTCCACTATATCTACCTATATGCGGTATTTCAATGCCGTTCCAAGTAATTTTGTGTGTGCTAACTCTAATTTTCAAAATAATTTTTCCGTTTTGTGTGCCCGTACTGCTCATGAAGCGGCAGGGGGTGGCCATTATTTTCCATGCTAGGTGTGTTATTCTCACGATGAGTGTTTATTCACTTGTCATTGCACGAGAGAGTGGCTGGTAATAGGGATGCCCAGTCCCACAATGAAATCAAAATTAATAACAACAAAATTCCTTGGAAAGTGTTGGTATGGAGGGCACCCGTGGATACGGCTAGCCATGGATTGTGAAAGAATGGTGGAAAGGAAATAAACTTTACTTTCTGTTTGGGAACCGCCTATGATGTGTCTAGCATGGAAAATAATGGGAATTCTCGGTCGTTTTCGTTGACATGAAAAACATGCCTCTCAAAATATTTTGTCTCTTTAATTTCAGCCTTGAGCTCTGGCACATTTGACAAATCTCTGCTTCCCTCTGCGAAGGGCCTATCTATTTACTTTTATGCAATTTTTATTTTTACTTGAGTCTCCATCTTCTCTTATAAAGCACCAACTAGAGAGCACTATTATCATACTTGTGCATTGGAGGTAGCTAATATTTGAGTGTGTTTCATGAATGGATCAATGATTGAGCATAATGGGCTAGGGATAACTTTCTTTAGCGTTGATATTTTGAAAGACATGGTTGCTTGTTAGCATGCTTGAGTATTTATATCTTCATGTCAAATTATAGACTATTGCTTTGAATCATTCAAGTTCAATGTCCATGCTACAAAAGAAAAGAATATGTGATGAATATGATAGGCAGCATTCCACATCAAAAATTCTATTTTTATCATTTACCTACTCGAGGACGAGCAGGAATTAAGCTTGGGGATGCTGATACGTCTCCAACGTATCTATAAATTTTTATTGTTCCATGCTGTTATATTATCAATCTTGGATGTTTTTATATTCATTTATGGCAATTATATATCATTTTTGGAGACAAACCTATTAACTTAGTGCCCAGTGCCAGTTGCTGTTTTCTGCCCTGTTTTTGTTTTACAGAAAATCAATACCAAACGAAGTCCAAATGCCACGAAATTTTTTGGAGATTTTTTTCTGGACAAGATAAACACTAGAAGATTCGGGAGGAGGCCAGAAGCCCCAGGGGGTGCCCACGAGGCACCAGGGCGCGCCTGGGGGAGGCAGGCATGCCCTGGTACCTCGTGGGGCCCACAGAGCTCCGTTTGACCCAATTCTTCCACTATAAATTCAGAAAAAATCGGAAACCCTTAGGGGAGTCCACGAAATACTTTTTCCACCGCCGCAAGTTTCTGTTCCAGAGAGATCCCATCTGTAGGCCTTCTCCGGTACTCCGCCGGAGGGGGAATCGGTCACGGAGGGGCTCTACATCAACCTTGCCGCCCTTCCGATGATGCGTGAGTAGTTTACCACAGACCTTCGGGTCCATAGTTAGTAGCTAGATGGCTTCTTCTCTCTTTTTGATCTTCAATACAATATTCTCCTCGATGTTCTTGGAGTTCTATCCGATGTAATCACTTATTGCGGTGTGTTTGTTGGGATCCGATGAATTGTGAGTTTATGATCAGATTATCCATGAATATATTTGTGTCTTCTCTGATCTCTTTTATGCATGATTATTATAGCTTCGTATTTCTTCTCCGATCTATTGATTTGGTTTGGCCAACTAGATTGATTTATCTTGCCATGGAAAGAGGTGCTTTGTAATGGGTTTGATCTTGCGGTGCTCAATCCCAGTGACAGAAAGGGACATGACACGTATGTTTCGTTGCTATTAAGGGTAAAAAGATGGGGTTTATTCATGCGTGAGTTTATCTTATCTACATCATGTCATCGTTCTTAAGGCGCTACTCTGTTCTTTATGGACTTAATACACTAGATGCATGCTGGATAGCGGTCGATGTGTGGAGTAATAGTAGTAGATGCAGGCAGGAGTCGGTCTACTTGTCTCGGACGTGATGCCTATATACATGATCATTGCCTTGGATATCGTCATGATTATTTGCTTTTCTATCAATTGCCCAACAGTAATTTGTCTACCCACTGTATGCTATTTTCTCGAGAGAAGCCTCTAGTGAAAACTATGGCCCCCGGGTCTATCTAAATCATATTACTAAAACCCTAAAAATATTGCTGCCATTTTTTTTATTATTTTATTTTGTATTTTTGTTTCAATCTATCTATCTATCACATACAATTTAATCTTGCAATTGACCGCCGAGGGATTGACAACCCCTCGTTTGCGTTGGGTGCAAGGATTTGTTGTTTGTGTGCAGGTGCTGCTAACGAGGTGTTGCGTGATTCTCCTACTGGTTCGATAACCTTGGTTTCATAACTGAGGGAAATACTTATCTCTACTATGTTGCATCATCCCTTCCTCTTCGGGGAAAATACCAATGCAAGCTACAAGTAGCAAGGTCTTAGAACATTTCCAGTACCCACTAAAATAATTTTGGACGCATTACGAAACAATTTCGGATTAGTGATTTTCATCTGCGAAAAGCAACCAAAGCGGTTCCGGCAGCTCCGGAACATTTCCGGGCTTTTTCTCCGGAAAAATCCCATAAGTTCCCAAAACAATTCTGGCACCCTCTAAGAATTTCCAGGCATGTGCCGAAACCATTTTGACTTAATGGTATACTCCGAAACAACCTTTCGGTTTTACCGAAACTATTCCGGTGTTCTCTCTCCGAAACTTTTCCGTTGTCTCCGAAACTTTTCCGGTGACTTTCTCTCAGACTCCCTGTCTAGTATTCAGCAGATAGATGACCCTTAAGCGTGTGACCCTATAGGTTCGGTGAAGTATAGACATGACCGGAACACTTTCCGATCAATGATCAACATCGGAGCCGTGGACACCCATATTGACCCCTATACCCACACGAATAAATATTCGAGTGAACCTCCAGTTGCCGTGTGCTATTCCTGTTACTTCGCGATATGTTACAAATACCCGAGGTGAGATTTATCGGCATCCCCGTGAATCAACAACTTGTCCACTATGCCAGTTACCTCATTACCGGTTTTGTTCTCCTACCTCGTTTCTGCGTTCCGGTATCCCTATGATCAAATCACGATGTGTCTGGCCAGACGATGATGGATACCGTAACACCAAGAGGGCCCAAAGTATATCTCTCCATCGTTGGAGGAGCAAATCCCAATCTTGAGCTATCAAGTCCCTTGACATACTTTTCCATGAACCCGTAAGCCGCCGTAATAGCCACCCATTTACGGATGACATTTAACAAACCCCAAAGTTCATGAAGCAAGCATGAAGAAACCCGATACTCTCATGGTCTAAGGAATTATGCAAACGTTAACTATCTCTGTGTTATTAACCATTAACTTGTGACGAATGTATCTCATAGCATAACATCAATCGGGTCGATTCAACACAAATATTCTTCTAACATTGTGCCCTCAAACTTGCTGGCATAGTCATGCCCATGATCAGGAAAACAGAACCATCATGCAACACTTGAGCTAGTCTTAGAGGCCAGACTAGGAATACATTTTACGGTTTATTATTCCACACGTGCATATGAGTTTCCCTCCGAGCCTCGTGGTTATTGCAGACTCGAGAACCATAGCAGTTATAGCACGGAATATAAACATAATTATGAGCATGGAGATAAATAATAACATTTATTATTGCCTCTAGGGCATATCTCCTACAGACTCCCACTTGCACTAGAGTCAATAATCTAGTCAATGCTAATGCACTTTACACCTATGGCATACCGGTGTAAAATATGCTTCGCTTGTGGTATAGTCTTTGTCTAACGGACCTGACAACTTCAGGGCCGTGTGTATCTTTGCATATCCTCGTGTTTTCACGCTTTCATAAAATTCATATTTTGTGTGGACTTGGCTTTGTATATATGTGAATCACTGGTCGAACCTTGATTCCTCAGACTAAGCTATGGAGCAACTATCTACAATAGTGTCCCATTGACCAAAGCCATCTTGGAACCATACTAAGTTCATGAATGAACTATATGATTCAACATCTTCTTTGTCGCTTCCAAAGCGTCAACATACTTAGCCATTGTTATTCTAGTACTCAATGACATCATATCGTGTTTGGAACAATTTCCAACTACCGTGCCACCATATCGTGTATTACACAACACCCTTAACTTAAATCAAAAATCGCATGGAGCATTGATGAAGACTGCATCGATGTAACCTTTTACAACGAACTCTTCATAATCTCCACTTGCGAGAAAACATGTCATCAATGCTATTCTAGTACTCAATGACATCTTTCACTGTTGTCCCATGATCAGTACTTTGATCACTTTGGTATCTATACTCGCAACTGCTTGGGAGTACCGGACATATCTGGTTGTTTTACATACCATGGAATACATGATTAATCCAAACACGAAAGTGTGTGGAATCTCCATCATGTATTTTGCTCATTAGTGTTTTGGGACACCGAGTCTTGCAAAACTCTTTCCATGTGACTTCAGCAAGAATCACTCCTTGGCGTTTTAATGTTAAAACGTTTTAACATCTTTGTCAATATGTACTTTGGCTTAGCCCTATTAGGCAATTCTATCTCCGTAGATAATTATTCCTAATATCAAGGCTACTCAGCCCAAGTACTTCATCGAAAAACTAATTTTCAATGAAGTCCTAATTTGTGTCAAGAAATTTATATTATTTCCAATCAACAATGTGTCAAGCACACAAGGTTTTTAGAAATATTATTATGCTCCCACTTACTTTCTTGTAACCACAAGCATCTTCGTTATCCATTGATGAAATCAAACTCTTTTGACTATTTCATCAAAAACGAAGATTCCAACTCCATTTTGCTCTCTTCTGTCCATTGCTGGAACTCTGAAGTTTGCATACTCACTAGCATCCTCTGGATAGACAAAATACCTTGGATTGTATCACATGCAAGTCCTAGGTAGCATTTCCATCACATGGAAATCCTTTTGGCATCCAAGTATCATATCTCATCATTGAAATATGTATTAATTGCTAGTTTAACCCGAACTGACTTTAAGCATCGCTACAGTGAGACAATCTCATCGCAGTTAATTCCTTGAATTTGTTATAAGCAACAAGTCGAGCTTTATGGATAAAACATTTTATCCGTATCAGTTTATAGTTCCATTAATATTCATTAGACTTCAAGTCTTCCGAAGGGTTTATCAAGATCAGATCTTGAATCATTTATATGGAAACTATCTCGGATTATATTGGCATTTAGCCAATTCTGGAGTCAGGGCCCATCAACGCTTCCTTGTGTATCGTAGGTATACTGTTGTCTAGCAACAATATCTTGTCTGTGCACTTGAGAGGTTTGCACAAGTTTTGCCTACGTGGTTCAGCTGCAAGTTCGACCGAAGTCCATACATCTCATGTAGAGGCTTCCGTATCAGTCGCAGTAGGAAACTCTGGAATCACTTCCAAGGTTTCTTTCCCTTGACCTGATGACGAAGATACTGTTATCTCGTCGAGTTGCACTGTCCTCCCACTCACCTTTTTGCAAGAACCATTTTCTTCAAAATCATACCGCTCTTTGTGGCAAACATTTTTGCCTCGGTATAGTGATGGAGGAATACCCAATAAATTAGGATAACCTACAAAGTAGCACTTGTCTGATTTGGAATAGGTTTGTAAATATTTTACACAAGCCCCATATTCCAAATTTTAAGAAAAGATAGCATGGTTGGGTGTACCATACCATGGCATCATTTCAACAGAGATGATGGCGCTCTTTTCAGTGTAAAAGCCGCAGTCTCTAAAGCATTACTTTAAAAAGGATAATGGCAAATTGATTTATGTCATCTTTGATCTTACCATGTCATAAATGGTTTGATTACATCTTCACGGACATTCCACTCACAGTGGTGTTCCAGGAGGTGTAAGTTATGAAACTCTTTTCACAACTGATCAGACATTCGCTAAACTTGTAACTCAAAATTTCTTTCCGCAATCCAATTGCAGAAACATAATTTTCTTGTTACAATAATTTCTTCTTCATTTTGAAAACCTTTTGAATGATTTCAAAAGATCCAGACTTACGTCTCATCAAGTAAATATCCATATATCTACTTGAGTCATTTAAGAAGATAGACAAATCCACTGCCAGCAACAGCATTTATCGGACTACACACATCATGATGTATGATCAGCAATAAGTTCTTTGCTCGTTCCGTATGGCATGTGAATGGTATTTTAGTGACTTCACTTTTCGGAGGAAAGTTGCAAGTGTCAGATGATTCATAATCAAACGACTTCAAAATCCATCATTATGGAATTTCTCCATGCGGGTTTCTCCAATGTGACCAAATGCAGTGCCACACATGTGTGGTATTCTTTTAGTCTTGCGACATTTAGCGTCAGTGTTATGGATGTATCATATTACCATCAATATTCATAACATACATCACATCGATGATGGAAGTATGGCCTTTATGTTATTCATAATACCGAACAACAATTATTCTTTTATGAACACCACTCTTGCAACAAACATTATGCAAATGGGCTAGAGTGTATAAAACTCTAAAATGAATTATGAAAGTAAATACAGAGGTAATGTATTATTATCAATATTCATAACATACATCTCATTCATAATGAAAGTATGGCCCTTATGTTATTCATAACACCGAACATCAAAAGTTCTCTTAGGAACAACCTTCTTGCAAGATACCTTATGTAATGGGCTAGAGTGTATAAAACTCTAAAATGAATTACGAAAGTAAATACACAGGTAATACACTGACGGAAGGTATAGTAACATTTACTATGTTCCCAGCGCGTATCTGAACCTCACTCCGGCAAGTCGTTTAGGCCGTAGTAGTTCTTGCATCGAGTCGCAGCAGCATGCAATTGAGCGGGTATTTCTGTGATCAATTCTAATCACAATACCCAAGAATCAGTGACTAACAAGTTAATCACAATTCCCAAGAACTATTTCTTTGACCAGCCTTCTATACATCAATAGCTTGTATGACTTTCATACATGAGCTGGACATTCCAGTCTTCTCTCTTTTTGCCTTTATACTTCTAATAGTTTAACTTTCAGTATTTCTCCTACTCTCAGAAGAAGCACCCAACTTAAGAGTGGCGTTAGCCCCGGACTTCCTAGGCGTGTAGTTTTACCGACACCCTTTGGACACTTCCTTTCTCTTTAAGTTGTTGTTTTATTCACCATCATCATATGATCGGCGTTCTTCTGGATCCCTCTCTTATCAGTCAAATGCCCAGTAAACGCTTTACTAATACTTTGCAAACAAACATTGCTTTGGATATCTCATATCTTTTAGCCTTTGTCTGTCTCTGAAAATAATTTTCAGTTCCATGAATACCACATAACTATCCCAAACTTTTGAAGTTCGGGTCTCATGGAAGCAAACATATTGCACTTGACCGTAACGGAATTCTAGCTTTTGGATCGAAGGACGAGAGTCACATCTTCCATAGCATTAGCGGGAGGATACCGAAAGCATGCGATAGGACAAGATCCTTCTCGACACTCTTGAGGACAATCCTCACATTACGTTACCAACCGTAAAGTATTAACCAGATAAATAATAGCTTATTCAATTTTAATAGGGAGGGTGGAAAACGCGAGCCATTATTCTACAACTATTATGCAAATCATACTTAGACAGAGTTCATAATTAATTGCACATAGTAAATAAACAGTTTTATTCTAAGGTGCGCTCCCACTCAAATCAATATCTCTCATAATTCCACGCCATTGATGGGAACATCACTGATGACGGGAACTTCAATCGGTAGGCCAACTTGCCGATCACATCTTAATGTGATTCTTGTTCATCTTTCGATGGGCGTGTTCCGAGCTCAGGACTTTCCTGCCCGAACGTCAAGACAACCAAGTGATCTCGCTGTGAGGTCTTGTAACACCCCAAAAATTTAATCATATTTCTATTAAGTAAAATTTGGCAGAGATAAAATTTTGAATTATAATAGGTCTTTTATTAATTTTAGAGTATTTTCTATTTTCTGTTTTCAAAATTCTTCCCTCCATTTAGAAACTTTTGTAAAATATTGTGGGATTTGGTAGTTGTCTTAAATCAGTTCAATTATATTTTAAATAACAATAGGAAATATTTTCATAATAAAATTTTGCCAAGATAATCATTTTAATAGCATTTTCAATCCTTGAAATGCTTCTATTGCACTACAACCATTTTAAATAATTCTTTAAAAATTCCACAAAAATATGAGGAGTCATGTGATGCCTATAGATCACTTTTGTGCAAAAACCTAGCATGGTCTTTTGAAAATTTTGAGCGCAACTTCCTCTTTTCAATTCTATCCCATTCTTGAGTTTTAACTACAACCTCAATCTTTATTGCTCCAAAAATTCTGAAATTATTCCACCTTATAGTCCTTCCTAAGAAACCCTTAAGTCCAGAAGATTATCTCCAATTGCCTCACTTTGGTTCACCAAATAAATACTCCAAGTTTCTGTCTAGAACTGAATTCTGGTAAAACTTGCACTATCAAGTTTTTCTTTTTGCCAAACCAACTCCACCATCACATTTATCTTCTAAGGAGACACCATACTGCAAATTTCACTTCCAATAAAATCTCCTAGGTTCCCCTAGCATTCTGTCAAACACCTTATGTGCATAACAGAATTTTGCAACCAATTAAACCTGCATTGCCCACTTGATCATCTTGCCAAAAGAACTTGTCCAATGTCCTTTCCACCCCCAGTAGCATCACCCTATCAAAATTCATCCTCATATGAGCCCTGTAGGTCCCAGTGGCATTTCGTCGAGCACCTGACGTGCATGTCCAGAGCGCGACTAGAGTGCTCGTTTTGCACCCAGTGGCACTGAGCCGCTGCGGCTCCCTGCTCCCTCTCCGGTCCTTGCAACAGCCCAGGCAGGACCACCATACAACCACCGACCCCGCCGACACCTTCTATCGTCCGCTAGCGCTGTCCACCGCCGACCACCGCCGTCCAAACCGCCGCCCGACGAACCCAGCTCTGCCACGTCTCTCCCCGCATAAATGCCAACGGCCCGAGTTCATCCGTTCGTCCACCGACCCCCTACCGCCCTTACCGGTATCCACCGACCCCGCCGGCCTCGCCAGCTACCTCGGCGGCACCATAAATGGCCGCCCGCCGTCGTGACTTCTTCAGGAAGCCATGGGAGGAGCCTCCCCGTGCTATAAAAGCTTCCCCCGAGCTCACCCTTGTCATCAGGACCTCTCCTCCTCCCTCCACGAGCCATCCAGTGCTGCCAAATGACCGAGGACGGTCGTCTTCTTCAAATCCGACAAGTTCGGTCGCCGCCACCTCTCGGATGATTCCAAGCCAGCCACGGCCTCCCCTCCTCGTTTTATTGCACCAGTCGATCCACGGAGCCGCCACTTCTCGATCCCCCTCGTCAATTTGGCCCGAGGAAGTCCATGGCCAGGAGCCCCAAATTCACCATCGCCGGAATTCCACGGGAGAGCTCGCCGCCGACGATTTGGTGGACTCCGAAGACCGTGCCGTGGCTCATCGGGATCACCAGGAGTCCCTGAGCACGGCGGTGTGCTCACCCTTCGGCGTCGCGCCCCCAATCGCCGGGAGCCTCGCCTCCACTCGGTCAGAGGAGGGAGAAGGCCGGATTGACCAGGGTCAAACCTGAAAAGTGGGCCCCCTCTGTCAGTGACCCTGGCCGCACCGTTTCGACTGTTAAGTGGAGGCGTAATTCCGAAGTTTACGCTTTCTTCTCTAGGAAGCGTATAACCTGAAATACGCCTTCGACGTCGGCTGGGTTTTCGCGCGGCCAAACGGCTGGGCTCGGCCCAGTGACGCCAGACGACTATACAGCGCTCAGGGCGCGCTTCTACCCTTTCTCTTTTTTTTTTTCCAGTGAATCTCAATTAATTCCACAGCAATATTTTCAAATCCAAATCTGATGCTTCAAATTTCTGCATGCTCCTAAAATCATTCTCTATTAATCCAGCTAGGGCGAACATTTTTCCTAGGCTTTATTTCTGTAGGATTTATCAAATATGCCACTTCTCTATTTATTCCAGATTAGAAAATCCCTAGAAAAATCATATGGACTCCAAATAAATTGATTCTTTTTCTGAAATTCATCATTTTTCCTCTAGTTTATTTTAGTATTTATTTCAAAATTTTCCAAACAACTTTTTAACTCTATTTTGGCTATATGTGGTAATTACAATATTTTGAAAATAGGAAAATGGAGGGAAGAAAGTTTTCAAAACTTTTGGAGTGCACCCAATATTTCTGCATGATCAAGGCAAGCATCTTGAACACTTGATATGGTGATTGCATGGTTAAATGTTTGCAATAATAATTGAATCATGCATATGTTGAATTCAAATAAAATTTGCATGCATGTAGTGTTGGCATGTCTCTTCGTACCGTGCAACGTGTGCTTGTGATGACAAACTTGCAGGAGCAGGTATAAGAGAAATACCGTTACCAGTAGAAGGGTGATCACGTCGGAGCGTGATCATGCCTTGTTGGTTATGCATGTTGGGACATGCAAGGGCTGTGGCCCTGTTTTGGTGTTACTGTTAAAAGAACACTTTATTGGGCTAACCACTGCAAGAAAACTTAAACCTCCTGAGTCGACCGTAGATCGAGTCCTGTTCCGGTAACCCCCATACTTGTTTCGTGCTACAACTTGTCCCTGCCACAGGTAGGGTGCGGTTCAGTAAGCTGTTAACCCCTTTCCCTGCACACACCGTACAGAGAGGCCGCAATGAAGGTTTCCAGATATCGGTTATAATGCCAGTCATCGGGTCAGGGGGCATGGGTGTATCCGGCTGGGCCGAGAGGGGGGGACCCCTTGTAATCCGCGCGTATTAATAGTGATCCCATGCTATTCGAGATTGTAGTCTCCTCGTCTTAGAGTTTATCTTGAACGATGCTTTGGGTGATTCCTGGCATCCAGAAAGTTAATCTGGTGTGTGCTGGTCAGGTGTGTTTTCAACCCAAAGGCCGTAATGGGAATTAGTCAGTGTCTCGGTGCTGGCTAAGGAAATCCTTTACTTGTGGGTAAAGAGTACACCCTCTACAGAGTTATACCTATTCGAATAGCCGTGTCCGCGGTTAAGGACTACAGTCTGGGTTGGTCAAGTGTCGGTCTTAGTGTCGGTCTCCGGAGGAAATAATTAAATTGAGCATGAATTATTTTGCAGAATGATGATTGCCACTACTGATATTATCATGAATTTTATTGATGATATGAATATTATTGTGAACTAACCCTGTCATTTTATTTTATTTTCTGAGTGTCTCAGGGGCTGGCTAGACTACCCCGGGCACTCAGTTTTCTTTTCAAGACCTCTCGTGGTGTCGCTTGAGTTCTCGGGCGGTCCTGTCTCGCCCGATTCTCTTTTAGACACCCGTTTGGCATTTCTTTTCAAGACCTCACATGGCGTCGCTTGAGTTCTCGGGCGGTCCTGTCTCGCCCGATTCTCTTTTAGAAACTCGTTTGGCATTTCTTTTCAAGACCTCATGTGGCGTCGCTTGAGTTCTCGGGCGGTCCTGTCTCGCCCGATTCTCTTTTAGACACCCGTTTGGCATTTCTTTTCAAGACCTCACGTGGCGTCGCTTGAGTTCTCGGGCGGTCCTGTCTCGCCCGATTCTCTTTTAGACACCCGTTTGGCATTTCTCTTGGATACTCGGGCGGTCTTGTCTCGCCCGATTCTCCACTTTATATTTTCTTTTGGATTCTCGGGCGGTCCTGTCTCGCCCGATTATCCACTTTTAACTTTCTTGTTTGTCACTATCATTTCATATTTATTATTCAGTACCGTATTAATATTCATCATGCCATGCTTTAATTTCGTTCAGCATATGCATATAATTTAACCCATCATGATCATATGCATTCGGTATATCTTTTGTTCATTATGTTTGCGAGTACATTCCAACGTACTCACAGGCTTGTCCCTGGCTATTTAATTGGCCAGGTCAGGATTTCAACAAGGAGTACTACAACGACGTCCATGCGGAGCCTAGGATAGCAGCCACGCGGGATAGGAGTTATCCGGGTCAGCTGTTCCTGTGGGAATGGAGCCCCATCGACGTTGGAGAACCACGAGTCGCTTCCGTCATCCTCACTAGAAATCATTGTTGTATCATTAGACCTTTATGGTCTTGTATCCAATTCTTGTAATTGCTTGGTAATCTGTAACAAGGATGTGTCCAGCAGTAACAGTAATCTTGGGCTGGTTACGACACGAGGGGTTAATTTCTAGGATATCATGTCCCGGAAATCCGGCCCCGACAGTCTTGGTATCAGAGCCAGGCTGACCACTGGCTAATCCTATCTTAGCCTGGTCATTATCCTTAGGTTTCCACACCATCCAAATCTCTCCTGTCCGTAGCCAAGCCCATCTCATCCGATAAGCCTACACAGTGACCAGCCGACATCTTTTCACAGTCGGTGCCCAACCTATCAGTCCCGCTCATAGGCCGTGTGCCTGTGGCCGACACCTGAGTTGTCCCATCCACAAGCGTGCGATGGAAGGCTCGGCTAGCCTATAAAGGAAGCCTTGCCTCAACTCAGCGCAACACAGTCTTCATTCTCACTTTAATCCAAACCACCAAGATGCCTCGTTCCCTCATCCACCGCGAGACCACCGCGCCGGAGCTTGATGGCTTCGTCCGCATACTCTCTAACGTCACCCGATGTGCCCTTGATTTGGAAGAATCACCACGATATGTGGTGTACCAAGCAAGGGATCGTAATGGCCTCACCCAGTATTGGGCCACAATATCTATTAATGGAAGGGCTTTGGCACAAGAACACTCTTACCGATTCACGGGAAGAGTAATGGCCGGTGAATATCAAGCCATCCAGTATGCAGCTAGAGAAGCTATTGCCCAACTTCGCCACCAAGTTTTAATAACTCGCAATCGCTCATTCTTCTACTATCCATCTAGATCCAGCTACGATATAGGAATGCATATTGCCAACTCCGAGCACGAGCAAAACCCTGCCCTGGAAAACTTGGTGCATTTTGTGGCCGCACAAGAGTCACTGCTCACCCAAGTTGCCAGGGAACTCTCCAGTACGAGGAGAGCCATTGCTCAACACCCCCTAGTAAGGGGGAGTGCAGAACCATCAGTTATTCTGTCAGCAGTCCCGGGTAGTAATTCAAGAATTCCAGGGGACAACCAGCGGAATGGCCCGTCCCTCTCTTCTGGCTACTCTCGTCGAGTGTTTGAAGAGTACACCGCCAGGACCAGAGCCGGAACGTCTCATCTAGAACCACACCAATGTCGCTGCCACTCGAGTTTAGTTTCCGTCTTAGCCAACTCAAACGTGGAAGCCCAAGCAGGGAACCACTCTTCCTCAGGTCCTAGCCCGTCCAGCAATCATGTGGATTAGTTCCATGGAGTGCTGTTGCATTGTATAGTTGCATGTCCTGTACTAGTAGCATTGGGTGAAGCACAGCTTGTATATACGTGAGGTGTAGCATACACCGTTTTTGCAACCATGTGGTTTTGATAGTGTAGGTATATGTATCTCAGAACTACACATAACCGCTGACACAAAAATTCCCCAACATGAATTTAATTCGCGTACAGTCACGGCATCTGGATCACAACCACATCCGCTCTACCACATGCAGAAACCACACACACACACACCCACTTAGCATCTAATTAACCGTCTCGCTCACTGGATCACTCTCACCACACCACCGTTTTTCCAAAGGAAAACTCGTGGGTTTTTATTTCCTACAAAGCCTGCTGCAGAACGCACTAACACTCACTCGTACCCGACACTGACACCTACTCCTCATGATCACCGCCGTCTCGGAGAGCCACCACTCGAGCAGCGACATCACGGCGATCGTCGAGGATCATTGCACACAGTAGCAGCGAGAAGCCGGCCAACGCCGCCAGCAGGCCAGCCAGGAGGATCGTGATCAGCTCCGAACCCACGTCCTCCATTGCTACCTCGCCTCGAGCTCTTGCTAACAAAAGGAGAAGGAGAAGAGGAGGAAGAAGTGAAATGAGGCGAGAGGAAGAAGGAAGGATAACCGCGATCGTTTTTATAGCTCGAGCCCGGTGCATGGTGAGCGAAGTCCACCAGCGCCACTCATCGCTCGATCGCCGGTGTTTGGGGGCGAATCCGCGAGCAGTGCCGACAGGGCACTGGCCCGCGAGGTGAGTGCATGCTGCCGGCGACAAGCACGCCGCGCACTACCGCAGTACGGCCCTAGATGCCCTACGCGCTAGACGCCGTAGGTGGAGAAAGTGCGGGAGAGCACGCGAGAGAGAGAGAGAGGAGAAGGAGAGCGGGAGGAAGAAGAAGAGACTGACAGTGGGCCCTGGGCCCACCTGTCAGCCAGAGAGAGCACTGTACACTGGAGTACGACAAGCAAAATTTGGAATTAGAAATTATACTTTTTCCAAATTTGTCGTAGCAGTAGAAACACAGCACCAGTACTCACTATAGTTGCACCAATTATCAGTAGCCCCACGACAACTGTGCCTAATTAGGTTATTTAAATAATTAGTTCAGAAAATTTTTCCTCGAAGTGGTGGGTTTAATTTTAATGACCACCTTAACAAATCTCGAGGACGAGATTTTCTTAAGGGGGGTAGAGTTTGTAACACCCCAAAAAATTAATCATATTTCTATTAAGTAAAATTTGGCCAGAAATAAAATTTTGAATTATAATAGGTCTTTTATTAATTTTAGAGTATTTTCTATTTTCTGTTTTCAAAATTCTTTCCTCCATTTAGAATTTTTTGTAAAATATTGTGGGATTTGGTAGTTGTCTTAAATCAGTTCAATTATATTTTAAATAACAACAGGAAATATTTTCATAATAAAATTTTGCCAAGATAATCATTTTAATAGCATTTTCAATCCTTGAAATGCTTCTGTTGCACTACAACCATTTTAAATAATTCTTTAAAAATTCCACAAAAATTATGAGGAGTCATGTGATGCCTATAGATCACTTTTGTGCAAAAACCCAGCATGGTCTTTTGAAAATTTTGAGCACAACTTCCACTTTTCAATTCTGTCCCATTCTTGAGTTTTAACTACAACCTCAATCTTTATTGCTCCAAAAATTCTGAAATTATTCCACCTTATAGTCCTTCCTAAGAAACCCTTAAGTCCAGAAGATCATCTCCAATTGCCTCACTTTGGTTCACCAAATAAATACTCCAAGTTTCTGTCCAGAACTGAATTCTAGTAAAACTTGCACTATCAAGTTTTTCTTTTTGCCAAACCAACTCCACCATCACATTTATCTTCTAAGGAGACACCATACTGCCAATTTTCACTTCCAATAAAATCTCCTAGGTTCCCCTAGCATTCTGTCAAACACCTTATGTGCATAACAGAAATTTTCAACCAATTAAACCTACATTACCCACTTGATCATCTTGCCAAAAAGAACTTGTCCAACGTCCTTTCCACCCCCAGTAGCATCACCCTGTAAAAATTCATCCTCAGATGAGCCCTGTAGGTCCCAGTGGCATTTCGTCGAGCACCTGACGTGCATGTCCAGAGCGCGACTAGAGTGCTCGTTTTGCACCCAGTGGCAGCGAGCCGCCGTGGCTCCCTGCTCCCTCTCCGGTCCTCGCAACAGCTCAGGCAGCACCGCCATACAACCACCTACCCCACCGACACCTTCTATCGTCCGCTAGCGCCGTCCACCGCCGACCACCGCCGTCCAAACCGCCGCCCGATGAACCCAGCTCTGCCACGTCTCTGCCCGCATAAATGCCAACGGCCCGAGTTCATCCGTTCGTCCATCGACCCCCTACCGCCCTTACCGGTCTCCACCGACCCCGCCGACCTCACCAGCTACCTCGGCGGCGCCATAAATGGCCGCCCGCCGTCGTGCCTTCTTCAGGAAGCCACGGGAGGAGCCTCTCCGTGCTATAAAAGCTTCCCCCGAGCTCACCCTTGTCATCAGGACCTCTCCTCCTCCCTCCACGAGCCATCCAGTGCTGCCAAATGACCGAGGACAGTCGTCTTCTTCAAATCCGGCAAGTTCGGTCGCCGCCACCTCTCGGATGATTCCGAGCCAGCCACGGCCTCCCCTCCTCATTTTATTGCACCAGTTGATCCACGGAGCCGCCACCTCTCGATCCCCCTCGTCAATTTGGCACGAGGAAGTCCATGGCTAGGAGCCCCAAATTCGCCATAGCCGGAATTCCACGGGAGAGCTCGCCGCCGACGATTTGGTGGACTCCGAAGACCATGCCGCGGCTCATCGGGATCACCAGGAGTCCCTGAGCACGGCGGTGTGCTCACCCTTCGGCGTCGCGCCCCCAATCGCCGGGAGCCTCGCCTCCACTCGGTCAGAGGAGGGAGAAGGCCGGATTGACCAGGGTCAAACCTGAAAAGTGGGCCCCCTCTGTCAGTGACCCTAGCCGCACCGTTTCGACTGTTAAGTGGAGGCGTAATTCCAAAGTTTACGCTTTCTTCTCTAGGAAGCGTATAACCTGAAATACACCTTCGACGTCGGCTGGGTTTTCGCGCGGCCAAACGGCTGGGCTCGGCCCAGTGACGCCAGACGACTATACAGCGCTCAGGGCGCGCTTCTACCCTTTCTCTTTTTTTTTCTTTTCCAGTGAATCTCAATTAATTCCACAGCAATATTTTCAAATCCAAATCTGATGCTTCAAATTTCTGCATGCTCCTAAAATCATTCTCTATTAATCCAGCTAGGGCGAACATTTTTCCTAGGCTTTATTTCTGTAGGATTTATCAAATATGCCACTTCTCTATTTATTCCAGATTAGAAAATCCCTAGAAAAATCATATGGACTCCAAATAAATTGATTCTTTTTCTGAAATTCATCATTTTTCCTCTAGTTTATTTTAGTATTTATTTCAAAATTTTCCAAACAACTTTTTAACTCTATTTTGGCTATATGTGGTAATTACAATATTTTGAAAATAGGAAAATGGAGGGAAGAAAGTTTTCAAAACTTTTGGAGTGCACCCAATATTTCTGCATGATCAAGGCAAGCATCTTGAACACTTGATATGGTGATTGCATGGTTAAATGTTTGCTAGAATAATTGAATCATGCATATCTTGAATTCAAATAAAATTTGCATGCATGTAGTGTTGGCATGTCTCTTCATACCGTGCAACGTGTGCTTGTCATGACAAACTTGCAGGAGCAGGTATAAGAGAAATACCGTTACCAGTAGAAGGGTGATCACATCGGAGCGTGATCATGCCTTGTTGGTTATGCATGTTGGGACATGCAAGGGCTGTGGCCCTGTTTTGGTGTTACTGTTAAAAGAACACTTTATTGGGCTAACCACTGCAAGAAAACTTAAACCTCCTGAGTCGACCGTAGATCGAGTCCTGTTCCGGTAACCCCCATACTTGTTTCGTGCTACAACTTGTCCCTGCCACAGGTAGGGTGCGGTTCAGTAAGCTGTTAACCCCTTTCCCTGCACACACCGTACAGAGAGGCCGCAATGAAGGTTTCCAGATATCGGTTATAATGCCAGTCATCGGGTCAGGGGGCATGGGTGTATCCGGCTGGGCCGAGAGGGGGGGACCCCTTGTAATCCGCGCGTATTAATAGTGATCCCATGCTATTCGAGATTGTAGTCTCCCCGTCTTAGAGTTTATCTTGAACGATGCTTTGGGTGATTCCTGGCATCCGGAAAGTTAATCTGGTGTGTGCTGGTCAGGTGTGTTTTCAACCCAAAGGCCGTAATGGGAATTAGTCAGTGTCTCAGTGCTGGCTAAGGAAATCCTTTACTTGTGGGTAAAGAGTGCACCCTCTACAGAGTTATACCTATTCGATTAGCCGTGTCCGCGGTTAAGGACTACAGTCTGGGTTGGTCAAGTGTCGGTCTTAGTGTCGGTCTCCGGAGGAAATAATTAAATTGAGCATGAATTATTTTGCAGAATGATGATTGCCACTACTGATATTATCATGAATTTTATTGATGATATGAATATTATTGTGAACTAACCCTGTCATTATATTTTATTTTCTGAGTGTCTCAGGGGCTGGCTAGACTACCCCGGGCACTCAGTTTTCTTTTCAAGACCTCTCGTGGCGTCGCTTGAGTTCTCGGGCGGTCCTGTCTCGCCCGATTCTCTTTTAGACACCCGTTTGGCATTTCTTTTCAAGACCTCACGTGGCGTCGCTTGAGTTCTCGGGCGGTCCTGTCTCGCCCGATTCTCTTTTAGACACCCGTTTGGCATTTCTTTTCAAGACCTCACGTGGCGTCGCTTGAGTTCTCGGGCGGTCCTGTCTCGCCCGATTCTCTTTTAGACACCCGTTTGGCATTTCTTTTCAGGACCTCACGTGGCGTTGCTTGAGTTCTCGGGCGGTCCTGTCTCGCTCGATTCTCTTTTAGACACCCGTTTGGCATTTCTTTTAACTATGGTGGAATTCAACGAACTGTTAGCACTTCATTGATCAATCAGGATCGCGGATTGCCAGAACTTTGAAACTCCACCATACCGTTATCAAGATCAGAAATACGCAAATTTCAGGGAAGCAACAAGAACATCGGGTAATAGATTTCATCTGCTACCCGCACAAATAATTTTCAGTAATAGAACTCATCTACTACAAATTATATTGTGCAACACCCGTACATCTCTATGTATTCTAGATCGTAACCTGCATCTACGCATACCACGGCTCATGATGCCACTGTAGGGGAACGCAGCAGAAAACAAAAAATTTCCGACCTACGCACCAGCCCAGGACCACTATGAAGACTGCATAGAAGGTTTGGATCTGATCGTTACCGACTCGCAGCACAGCGGAAGTAGAGTCGATGTAGATCGTTGGTGCAGATCCCCGCAGCTAGGATTTACAACCTCCCAACCGCGAGGATGTACTCCCTCGCCTGCCCCTCGGACAGTCCCTCGGACAGCCCTCCGGGAGGCGGTCGGACAGTCCCCCGGACGATGTCACGGACAGCCCTTCGGGAGGACCCTCGAAACTCGGACAGTAACTTGGACAGCCCTTCGGGAGGCACTCTCGAACAGCCCCTCGGGCAAAAAGATCGTACCTACGACCTCTCTACGGGGTTGCACACATACGGTGTCATCTATCCGGTAGGGCTTCGCCGTCCAGAACTAGTTCCCACCGGAACCCAGACAGCCTTTCGGCTCTACGAAACTGTTTCGTGTGAGGGAGAGAAGAAAAGCAGATCATGCATGCCATTTGGCGAGAGAGTTGGAGTGAGTGTGGAGAGCTCCTCTTCACCTCTATTTATAGGAGAAGGAGGGGTGGAGGGGCTGAAATTTCAGCCACAAAAGGGGTTCCTTCCCCCCCCCAAGCCTTCTCCAAGATCTTTTGGTAAAAGCTCCAAAAAGTGGCTTTCCAAAAAGCAACTAAAAAGTGCTTTTCACTATTCATGGAAACATTTTTCCGCGACCATTAGATCCAAAAATATTTCTGTAGGTCTTAGAACATTTCCAGTACCCACTAAAATAATTTTGGACGCATTCCGAAACAATTTCTGATTAGTGATTTTCATCTGCGAAAAGCAACCAAAGCGGTTCCGGCAGCTCCGGAACATATTCGGGTTTTTTCTCCATAAAAATCCCAGAAGTTCCCAGAACAATTCTGGCACCCTCTAAGAATTTCCACGCATGTGCCGAAACCATTTTGACTTAATGGTATACTCCGAAACAACCTTTCGGTTTTACCGAAACTATTCCGGTGCTCTCTCTCCGAAACTTTTCGGTTGTCTCCGAAACTTTTCCGGTGACTTTCTCACAGACTCCCTGTCTAGTATTCAGTAGATAGATGACCCTTAAGCGTGTGACCCTATAGGTTCGGTGAAGTATAGACATGCCCGGAACACTTTCCGATCAATGATCAACATCGGAGCCGTGGACACCCATATTGACCCCTATATCCACACGAATAAATATTCGAGTGAACCTCTAGTTGCCGTGTGCTATTCCTGTTGCTTCGCGATATGTTACAAATACCCGAGGTGAGATCTATCGGCATCCCCGTGAATCAACAACTTGTCCACTATGCCAGTTACCTCGTTACCGGTTTTGTTCTCTTATCTCGTTTCTGCGTTCCGGTATCCCTGTGATCAAATCACGATGTGTCTAGCCAGACAATGATGGATACCATAACACCGAGAGGGCCCAAAGAATATCTCTCCATCGTTGGAGGAGCAAATCCAAATCTTGAGTATCAAGTCCCTTGACATACTTTTCCATGAACCCGTAAGCCGCCGTAATAGCCACCCATTTACGGATGACTTTAACAAACCCCAAAGTTCATGAAGCAAGCATGAAGAAACTCGATACTCTCATGGTCTAAGGAATTATGCAAACGTTAACTATCTCTGTGTTATTAACCATTAACTTGTGACGAATGTATCTCATAGCATAACATCAATCGGGTCGATTCAACACAAATGTGTTGGGGAACGGAGCATGAATTTCAAAAATTTCCTACGCTCACACAAGATCTATCCATGGAGATGCATCGCTACGAGAGGGGAGAGTGTGTCTACGTACCCTCATAGACCGTTAGCGGAAGCGTCTCACAACGCGGTTGATGTAGTCGAACAATCCTTCGAGCTCCACCGATCGAGTACCGAACGTACGGCACCTCCGAGTTCTACACACGTGCAGCTCGGTGACGTTCCTCGCCTTCTTGATCCAGCAAGACGTCGAGGTAGTAGATGAGTTCCGTCAGCACGACGGCGTGGCGACGGTGACGGTGAAGTGATTCCGGCAGGGCTTCGCCTAAGCTCTCCGAAAATATGACCGAGGTGGAAAACAGAGATCGGGGCACCGCACACGGCTATGGGACAATTGTGTACTTTGGGGTGCCCCCTTGCCCCCGTATATAAAGATGAGAGGGAGGAGGCCAGCCCCCTAGGGGTGCGCCAAGTGTGGGGAGTCCTACTAGGACTCCTTAGTCCTAGTAGGATTCCACCTCCCATACGGAGTAGGAAAGGGGGAAGGGAGAGGGAAAGGAAAGAGGGGGCTGCGCCCCCTCCCCCAGTCCAATTCGGTTTGGGCAAGGGGGGGCGCGCGCCTCCTCACGTGGCCTGCCTCTCCTTTTCCCGTATGGCCCAATAAGGCCCATTACTTCTCCCGGTGAATTCCCGTAACTCCCCGGTACTCCGAAAAATACCCGAATCACTCGGAACCTTTCCGGCGTCCGAATATAGCCTTCCAATATATGAATCTTTACCTCTCGACCATTTCGAGACTCCTCGTCATGTCTGTGATCTCATCCGGGTCTCCGAACAAACTTCGGCCACCAATCACATAACTCATATAATACTAAATCGTCATCGAACCTTAAGTGTGCGGACCCTACGGGTTCGGGAATGATGTAGACATGACCGAGACGACTCTCTGGTCAATAACCAACAGCGGAACCTGATGCTCATATTGGTTCCTACATACTCCACGAAGATCTTTATCGGTGAACCTCATATGACAACATACGTTGTTCCCTTTGTCTGGCGGTATGTTACTTGCCCGAGATTCGATCGTTGGTATCCAATACCTAGTTCAATCTCGTTACCGGCAAGTCTCTTTACTCGTTCCGTAATACATCATCTTGCAGCTAACTCTTTAGTCATGGTGCTTGCAAGGCTTCTGTGATGCTGTATTGCCGAGAGGGCCCAGAGATACCTCTCCGATAGTCGGAGTGACAAATCCCAATCTCGATCCATGCCAACTCAACAAACACTTTCGGAGATACTTGTAGTGCACCTTTATAATCACCCAGTAACGTTGTGACGTTTGATACACCCAAAGTATTCCTACGGTATCCGGGAGTTGCATGATCTCATGGTCAGAGGAACGTGTATTTGACATAGTGAAAGCAATAGCAATAAACTGAACGATCATTTGCTATGCTAACGGTTGGGTCATGTCCATCACATCATTCTCCTAATGATGTGATCCCGTTATCAAATGACAACTCATGTCCATGGTCAGGAAACCTTGACCATTTTTTGATCAACGAGCTAGTCTAGTAGAGGCATACTAGGGACATAGTATTTGTCTATTATCCACACATGTATTTAGTTTCCGGTCAATACAATTCTAGCATGAATAATAAACCATTATCATGAACGGAGAAATATGATAATAAACACTTTATTAATTGCCTCTAGGGCATATTTCCAACAGTCTCCCACTTGCACTAGAGTCAATAATCTAGTTTACATCTCCATGTAATTAACATCCAATCAGTTCTAGGGCTGATCATGTTTTGCTTGTGAGAGAGGTTTTAGTCAACGGGTCTGCAATATTCAGATCCGTGTGGTCTTGGCAAATCTCTATGTCATATGTAGATGCTGCTACCACACTCTGCTTGGAGCTACTCCAAAAATGATTGTCCCACTTTACGTATCCGGTCTGAGACTCATAGTCTTCCGGATCGGTGTTTAAAGCTTGCATCGACGTAACCCTTTACGATGAACTCTTTATCACCTCTATTCCCGAGAAATTCTTCCTTAGTCCTTTTCAGGTACTTCAGGATATTCTTGACTGCTGTCCAGTGATCTACTCCTGGATCACTTTGGTACCTTCCCACCAAGCTAATAGCGAGGCATACATCAGGTCTAGTACACAGCATGGCATACAAAATAGAGCCTATGGCTGAGGCATAGGGGATGACACTCATCTTCTCTTTGTCTTCTGCAGTGGTCGGGCTTTGAGTCTTACTCAATCTCACACCTTGCAATACAGGCAAGAACCCTTTCTTTGACTGATCCATTTTGAACTTCTTCAAAATCTTGTCAAGGTATGTGCTTCGTGAAAGTCCTATGAGGCGTCTCAATCTATCTCTATAGATTTTGATGCCTAACATGTAAAACAACCTTTACCTAGATTTTCAAGTCTTACTCCACTTCACACCAGGCAAGAACTCATTTCTTTGACTTGATCCTATTTTGAACTTCTTCAAAAAACTCATCAAGATGTGTGAACTTTTATCAGGCGTTTTGATCTGTCTCCATAGATCTCGATGCCCAATCTGTGGATAACTCAAAAACAGGTTTTTATTGAAAACCTCCTTTCAATTCTTTATGCTTTCCAGAAATTCTACATCATTTCCAATCAACAATATGTCATCCACATATATACTATTAGAAATGCTATAGAGCTCCCACTCACTTTCTTGTAAATACAAGTTTCTCCATAAACTTGTATAAACCCAAACGCTTTGATCACTTCATCAAAGTGAGTATTCCAGCTCCGAGATGCTTGCACCAGTCCATAGATGGATCGCTGGAGCTTGCATATTTTGTTAGCGCCTTTAGGATCGACAAAACCTTCCGGCTGTATCATATACAATTCTTCCTTAAGGAATCCGTAAAGGAATGCCGTTTTGACGTCCATTTGCCAGATTTCATAATCATAAAATGCGGCAATTGCTAACATAATTCTGACAGACTTTAGCACCGCTACGGGTGAGAAAGTCTCATCGTAGTCAACTCCTTGAATTTGGTGATAACCTTTAGCAACAAGTCGAGCTTTATAGACGGTGATATTACCATCAGCATCCGTCTTCTTCTTAAAGATCCATTTATTTTCAATAGCTCGCCGTTCATCGGGCAAGTCTACCAAAGTCCACACTTTGTTCTCATACATGGATCCAATCTCGGATTTCATGGCCTCAAGCCATTTTTCGGAATCCGGGCTTGCCATCGCTTCTTCATAGTTCGAAGGTTCATCGTTGTCTAGCAACATGACCTCCAAGACTGGATTTCCATACCACTCTGGTGCGGAACGTGTCCTGGTTGACCTTCGAAGTTCAGTAACAACTTGATCCAAAGTTTCATGATCATCATCATCAACTTCTTCTCTGGTCTGTGTCGATGTCACAGAAATTTCTTTCTGTGGCGTACTACTATCCAGAGGAGGTACAATTACCTCATCAAGTTCTACTTTCCTCCCACTCACTTCTTTCGAGAGAAACTCCTTCTCTAGAAAGGATCCATTCTTAGCAACGAATACTTTGCCTTCGGATCTGTGGTAGAAGGTGTAACCAACGGTATCCTTTTGGGTATCCTATGAAGACGCACTTATCCGCTTTGGGTTCGAGCTTATCTGGCTGAAGCCTTTTGACATAAGCATCGTATCCCCAAACTTTCAGAAACGACATCTTAGGTTTCTTGCAAACCACAGTTCATACGGTGTCATCTCAACGGATTTAGACGGTGCCCTTGTTTAAAGTGAATGCAACTGTCTCTAATGCATAACCCCAAAATGATAGTGGCAAATCGGTAAGAGACATCATAGAACGCACCATATCCAATAGAGTACGATTACGACGTTCGGACACACCATTACGCAGTGGTGTTCCATGTGGCGTGAGCTGTGAAACAATTCCACATTGTCTTAAGTGATTGCCAAACTCGTAACTCAAATATTCTCCTCCACGATCAGATCGTAAGAACTTTATTTTCTTGTTACGATGGTTCTCTACTTCACTCTGAAATTCTTTGAACTTTTCAAATGTTTCAGATTTATGCTTCATCATGTAGACATAACCATATCTACTCAAATCATCAGTGAACGTGAGAACATAACGATATCCACCGCGCGCCTCAACACTCATCGGACCGCATACATCGGTATGTATTATTTCCAATAAGTTGGTTGCTCGCTCCATTGTTCCGGAGAACGGAGTTTTAGTCATCTTGCCAATAAGGCACAGTTCACATGTCTCAAATGATTCATAATCAAGAGATTCCAAAAACCCATCTGCATGGAGTTTCTTCATGTGTTTAACACTGATATGACCTAAGCGGTAGTGCCACAAATATGTGGTACTATCATTATCTTTTGGCATTCGTGTTATGAACATATGTATTACTACGATCAAGATTCAATAAACCTTTCATTTTAAGTGCATGATCATCAATGATATTATCCAAATAAATAGAATAACAATTATTCTCTGAAATTGAATAACCGTCTTGCAATAAACACTATCAGATATAATGTTCATGCTTAACGCAAGCACCAAATAACAATTATTTAGGTTCATCACTAATCCTGAAGGTAGAGAGAGCGTGGCGATGGTGATCACATCAACCTTGGAGACACTTCCAATGCACATCGTCACCTCGTTCTTAGCTAGCCCTCGTTTATTCCGAAGCTCCATGTTTCAAGTTGTAAGCAACTGAACAAGTATCAAATACCCAGGTGCTCCTACGAGTACTAGTAAGGTACATATCAATAACATGTATATCAAATATCTTTGTTGACATTGCCAGTCTTATTATCTGCCAGTTACTTTGGGGAAGTTCCGCTCCCTGTGACATTTCCCTTTGCAATGGGAGCACTAAGTCTCGGGTTTGGTTCAGCCTTGGGTTTATTCGCGTTAGCGGCAACTGTTTTACCATTCTTCTTGAAGTTCCCTTTTCTTTCCCTTGCCTTTCTTGAAACTAGTGATCTTATTAACCATCAACACTTGATGCTCCCTTTTTTTTGATTTCTACATCCGCAGATTGTAGCATCGCAAATAGCTTAAGGATCTTCTATCCCTTGCATGTTTATAGTTCATCACGAAGATCCAGTAGCTTAATGATAGTGACTAGAGAACTCTATCAATCACCACTTTATTCGGAAGTCTAACTCCCACTTGATTCAAGTGTTTGAAGTACTCAGACATTCTGAGTACATGCTCACTAACGGAGTTGTTCTCCTCCATCTTGTAGCTATAGAACTTGTCGAAGGTGTCATACCTCTCGACCCGGGTGTGAGCTTGAAAAACAAATTTTCAGCTCTTGGAACATCTCACATGCTCCGTGTTGCTCAAAACATATTTGGAGCTCCGGTTCTAAGCCGTAAAGTATGGCGCACTGAACTATCGAGTAGTCATCTTTTCTTGTCTGCCAGATGTTCATAACGTCCTTAGACGAAGCCGTAGGGGTATTTCACTGAGCGGTGCATTAAGGACATAAGCCTTCTGTGCAGCAGTGAGGACAATCCTCAGATCACGGACCTAGTCCGCATAGTTGCTTCCATCAACTTTCAACTTCGTTTTCTCTAGGAACATAATAAAACAGGGGAACTACAGCGCTGTCTATTGATCTACAACATAAATTTGCTAAGACAAGTAAGACTATGTTCATGACAATTGAAGTTCAATTAATCAAATTACTTAAGAACTCCCACTTAGATTAACATCCCTCAAGTTGTCTAAGTGTAACATGATCCACATCAACTAAACCACGTCCGATCATCACGTGAGGTGGATTAGTTATCAATGGTGAACATCTTTCATGTTGATCATATCTACTATATGACTCATGTTCGACCTTTCGGTCTCTTGTGTTCCGAGGCCATGTCTGTACATGCTAGGCTCGTCAAGTTTAACCCAAGTATTCTGCGTGTGTAAAACTGGCTTACACCCGTTGTATGCGAACGAAAGAATCCATCACACCCGATCATCACGTGGTGCTTAGAAGCGTCGAACCTTCGCAACGGTGCATACTAGGGGAGAACACTTATCTTGAAATTTAGTGAAGGGATCATCTTATAATGCTACCGTCATCCTAAGCAAAATAAGATGCATAAAAGGATTAACATCACATGCAATTCAATATATGTGACATGATATGGCCATCATCGTCTTGTGCTTTTGATCTCCATCAGCAAAGCACCGTCATGATCTCCATCGTCACCGGGTTGACACCTTGATCTCCATCGTAGCGTCGTGACACCTTGATCTCCATCGTAGCGTCGTGGTCGTCTCGCCGGCTATTGCTACTACTACTACTGCTAACTTATAGCGGTAAAGTAAAGCAATTACATAGCGTTGGCATTGCATACAATAAAGAGACAACCATAAGGCTCCTGCCGGTTGCCTGATAACTTACAAAACATGATCATCTCATACAACAACTTATATCACATCATGTCTTGACCATATCACATCACCAGCATACCCTGCAAAAACAAGTTAGACGTCCTCTACTTTGTTGTTGCAAGTTTTACATGGCTGCTACGGGTTTGCAAAAACCGTTCTTACCTACGCAAAACCACAACGTGGTGTAGTGATTGCTTTTTGATCTTCTAAAAGAACCCTCTTCATTGAAACCGATTCAACTAAAGTGAGAGAGACAGACACCCGCCAGTCACCTTTATGCAACGAGTGCACGTAGCGGTGAAACCTGTCTCGCGTAAGCGTACGCGTAATGTCGGTCCGGGCCGCTTCATCTCACAATACCGCCGAATCAAGTATCAACTAGTAACGGCAAGCAATATGTATACACCCACGCCCACAACTCACTTGTGTTCTACTCGTGCAAATCACATCTACGCATAGACCTGGCTCGGATGCCACTGTTGGGGAACGGAGCATGAATTTCAAAAATTTCCTACGCTCATGCAAGATCTATCCATGGAGATGCATCGCTACGAGAGGGGAGAGTGTGTCTACGTACCCTCATAGACCGTTAGCGGAAGCGTCTCACAACGCGGTTGATGTAGTCGAACAATCCTTCGAGCTCCACCGATCGAGTACCGAACGTACGGCACCTCCGAGTTCTACACACGTGCAGCTCGGTGACGTTCCTCGCCTTCTTGATCCAGCAAGACGTCGAGGTAGTAGATGAGTTCCGTCAGCACGACGGCGTGGCGACGGTGACGGTGAAGTGATTCCGACAGGGCTTCGCCTAAGCTCTCCGAAAATATGACCGAGGTGGAAAACAGAGATCGGGGCACCGCACACGGCTATGGGACAATTGTGTACTTTGGGGTGCCCCCTTGCCCCCGTATATAAAGGATGAGAGGGAGGAGGCCGGCCCCCTAGGGGTGTGCCAAGTGTGGGGAGTCCTACTAGGACTCCTTAGTCCTAGTAGGATTCCACCTCCCATACGGAGTAGGAAAGGGGGAAGGGAGAGGGAAAGGAAAGAGGGGGCTGCGCCCCCTCCCCTAGTCCAATTCGGTTTGGGCAAGGGGGGGCGCGCGCCTCCTCACGTGGCCTGCCTCTCCTTTTCCCGTATGGCCCAATAAGGCCCATTACTTCTCCCGGTGAATTCCCGTAACTCCCCGGTACTCCGAAAAATACCCGAATCATTCGGAACCTTTCCGACGTCCGAATATAGCCTTCCAATATATGAATCTTTACCTCTCGACCATTTCGAGACTCCTCGTCATGTCCGTGATCTCATCCGGGACTCCGAACAAACTTCGGCCACCAATCACATAACTCATATAATACTAAATCGTCATCGAACCTTAAGTGTGCGGACCCTACGGGTTCGGGAATGATGTAGACATGACCGAGACGACTCTCCGGTCAATAACCAACAGCGGAACCTGGATGCTCATATTGGTTCCTACATATTCCACGAAGATCTTTATCGGTGAACCTCATATGTCAACATACGTTGTTCCCTTTGTCTGGCGGTATGTTACTTGCCCGAGATTCGATCGTCGGTATCCAATACCTAGTTCAATCTCGTTACCGGCAAGTCTCTTTACTCGTTCCGTAATACATCATCTTGCAACTAACTCTTTAGTCACGGTGCTTGCAAGGCTTCTGTGATGCTGTATTACCGAGAGGGCCCAGAGATACCTCTCCGATAGTCGGAGTGACAAATCCCAATCTCGATCCATGCCAACTCAACAAACACTTTCGGAGATACCTGTAGTGCACCTTTATAATCACCCAATAACGTTGTGACGTTTGATACACCCAAAGTATTCCTACGGTATCCGGGAGTTGCATGATCTCATGGTCAGAGGAACGTGTATTTGACATAGTGAAAGCAATAGCAATAAACTGAACGATCATTTGCTATGCTAACGGTTGGGTCATGTCCATCACATCATTCTCCTAATGATGTGATCCCGTTATCAAATGACAACTCATGTCCATGGTCAGGAAACCTTGACCATTTTTTGATCAACGAGCTAGTCTAGTAGAGGCATACTAGGGACATAGTATTTGTCTATTATCCACACATGTATTTAGTTTCCGGTCAATACAATTCTAGCATGAATAATAAACCATTATCATGAACGGAGAAATATGATAATAAACACTTTATTAATTGCCTCTAGGGCATATTTCCAACAAAATGTTCTTCTAACATTGTGCCCTCAAAATTGCCGGCATAGTCATGCCCATGATCAGGAAAACAGAACCATCATGCAACACTTGAGCTAGTCTTAGAGGCCAGACTAGGAATACATTTTACCGTTTATTATTCCACACGTGCATATGAGTTTTCCTCCGAGCCTCGTGGTTATTGCAGACTCGAGAACCATAGCAGTTATAGCACGGAATATAAACATAATTATGAGCATGGAGATAAATAATAACATTTATTATTGCCTCTAGGGAATATCTCCTACATGGGACTCCTCCCCCACACCAATTCGGCCTCCTTCCTTAGGGAAGAGAGACACTTTCCCACTTGGGCCTTTTTGGCCCAAATTGCCTTCCACCTCTTGGCCTTTTTAGGCCCGTTGATATTTAAATTAAATATAAAATGTTCTAAATACTTTCAGACCATTTTATATATATTTTAACATCCCCGAAAACATTTTCCACCTATATATAATTTATCGGTAATACCCGGTATTACTCGATACTCACCGAAACCCTTCCGGTGACCCCGAAACGCTTCCGGATCCTCTCGAAACTATTCCGAATATTCATGAAATAATTCCACAAATATATTCTCATGAGTCCCATCCTACTAACACTCAGCAGATTGTGCTTGCCTTAAGCTTGTGATCCCGTAGGTTCGGTAACTCACTACTGCAGGAATGCCTAGCAGTGGCGGGTGGGAAAAGTCCAGCAGTGGCGGGCAAGGCTCTCAGGGCCGCCCGCCACCGATCTCCCGCCACTGCTAGAACACTATCAGTGGCGGGCATCCGCCCGCCACTGTTAGACCATGAGCAGTGGCGGGCTCTACGTCGTGCCCGCCACAGCACTCCGAGTTGCCCGCCACAGGAATTTCGCGCTGCTGTGGCAGTCCTTTTCTACCGCTCGCCACTTCTATTGTTGCATGCCTACATGATTGAATTATAGCATATTGCACCTGGATCATATCATCAGATTGCATTTGATACATAAATTCTGGTTTGAACCTTGATCCACATACACGCACCATATTACAATGATTTCAGATTAATGAAAAGTAGTAGTTATAAAATATAACAAGTGCATTACAATAATTAATAAGCATACATATGTTGCGCTCATCACATAATTAATGGTTTGACGAGTTTTTTTGAGTGAAATGAGTGTTGGCAGATGTTCAACACGCAAACCGTTAGTAGAAGCCGCACATACTACATGAATTAGTACTTTATGGAATGAACGGGGACCAACGGGCCGCTTGCTCTGGAATTGGAGATTTGGCCTCTCGAAGAGCCCATTGCACAACCTCAGCGGGCGTGGGTATGGTGGTTGGACTCATACCCGGCCAGATCCTCAGCCTCTCATCTGGGGACGCCTTCTCAAGGATGCACACTGCGAGGTCAGTGAACCGCCTCTCTGCAATCTTCTCAATCATTGTGAAAGAACAATGGGCGATTGGAACACTTTTGACCCAAGCTAACATCGCCTCCTTGAGGCGCTCTGCCCGATACTTTTCCCGTGTCCCTAGATAGTGCTTCTCCATGTCCGCCGCAGAAACCCCCTCCCACAAATCTTCTGGCGGTCCCATCTGTTATTTTTAGTAGACAATAACATTCAAAATATATACATATAGAAAAGATCACAAGGTTAATATATAAACATATGACACTCGTACATATAAAGTAGAGATCACAAGGTAACAATCATTGTGTCATGACATAGTTTAATGTTTTTCACGGTTTACTAGACTAGAAAGGAGCATGTGTATCGCCATGTTGATGTGTCATTCTCATGTCTCGTTCTTCTTGACTCTCTGCCCCGCAGTAGAACATCCCCGCATCCCTCACTACATGGCGATTGATGATATTCATGAGCACTCTCTGAAGGCGCTCGTGCTCTGTCCAAAAGTGAGCTAGCTTAACTTCCTTCTCATTCTCTTCGGACCATTTCTGCAACATTGAATCACTTCTTAACAGTGGTCCTGCACGCACATAGTCATCCATCAAGACCATGGCATAGTAGACAGACATGTGCATGGTTTCGCCTTTCGGTTGTTGCCAGCAACAAAAGCTAGTGTTAAATTTGTAATGCGAATGCGGCATGTTCTTACGGTCGGACTTATGACACATAAGAAGAGCAGCATTGAGAACTTTCTTCAGATCGGTCCACGGCTTCTTAGGGTCTCTCCTGGAATCAAAGAAATAAGCTCGGCCGTCCCGGGGCATCAGTGCGATGACGATCCAGTGTTCATTGCTGCGCAAAACAATTGAACAACGCAACATTACTGAGATTGACATCAAAGTACCCAGGTGTATAGTGCAAGCAAAAAGAAATGAACTTATGTTTCGAAGTAAGGCACGATAAAGTTGTGCTTGGTCCGAGGACTACGAAGAATGGTCTTGTGGAGGTAGTCCGTCATAAGACGTTGGCCTTTATCAGAATCCACATTGGCCCAATGCATGAGATACGGATCAAGGAAGCCAACTTCCTCATTATGGAGTAATGGGTTTGTAGCATGCCAGAGCGACCAAAGCCTCATTAAAGATGGCTTGATTACGTCCACATAGAAAATATTGTCATTGACCACATTCTCAAATCCAAGATATATTTTATTAGCAGGGTACTCGTCGACAAATACAAGGCCCTCTATAATATTGGCGGTGTAATACATCTCACCCTTTCCTGACCTAGCTACTATGTCTTTGTGTAGAAGCTGAATTTCAACGCTTAGTGCACTCAACTTGTGTTGTGGCAACATCGGTTCACCGGGCTTAAACATTTGCATGAAGCACCGACTGACAGAAACATTCACCACATCTTCTCCTGGTGCCTTACTGGCGGTAGGTTCATTGGCTGGTTTCTTCTTTCGCTTTCTGCCCTTTTTACGACGCTGGGCTGAGGGGTCCATAGAAGATGGTTCTCCGGAATGCATTTGTTGGGTTTGCTAAAATTTAGTATGCAATTATGAGTCATGATGCATAAAAAATGACAAAAAAATTTGACACGACCTTTGCTAATAAGAGGACATAACGAGTGCAAGAAATTCGGTGAAATGGAAATGAATCGATGTTTCGCCAAAACATTGGCACTCATGTCGATACCTGCCAATATAAGCCAACGATACTACAATGGATCCTAGTTAAAAAATGAAAGAAAAATTCGACATGACCTTTGCTAACAAGAGGACATAACGAGTGCAAGAAATTCGGCAAAATGGAAATGAATCGATGTTTCACCAAAACATTGGCACTCATGTCGATACCTGCCAATATAAGCCAACGATACTACAATGGATCCTAGTTAAAAAATGAAAGAAAAATTTGACATGACTGTCGTGGTATTCTCACGGCAGATGCCATAAGATGGCTAAAAAGGTGGGGTTACAGGAGGACGCCGGTGGGTTCCGGAGGCGAGGTTGGCACGCGCAAGTGTGAGACACGAGACGTACACAGGTTCGGGGCCCTCCGGAGAGGTAACACCCCTAGTCCTGCCGAGTGGAGTATGAAGCTTACAAGGGCTACTAGGCTGCTCCTGGAGCTGTGTGGGCGGAGGAGGAAGAAGGGGCTAGGCCGCCGTTCGTCCTCTCCAGTGAGAGTGTGTGTATGTTGCTGTGGGGTGTCGAAGACTAAGAGAGAGCGAGCCCCTCTGCATATAGGGCTCCCGGGGGGTCTTATAGGCTGGCCTCCCGGGGTACAATGGTAAGGTTACATGGGCGCGGGGCCCTGGTGGCATCGATTGGGATCCGGTGGTGGGGGACGCCGGGTCGCCGGGTGCGCCGGGTCTGCCGGGTGCGGGGTACTGTGGTGCGTCTTGTCTCGCGTCACGGGATGGCTGGCGCCGCCAGGCTACAGGACTGCGCCGCCCATCGGGGCCGGCGTAAAGGGGGGAGCGCTGTAGCCACGCCCGCCGGGGCCGGTGTAAAGGAGGGAGCGATGTAGCCACGCTTGCCCTGCCATGAGGGTTTGGCCCCTCGTGGCCAGCCGGCATGGGCCAGCCGGCCAGGCCGGGTTGCCATGCCGAGCCGGCTCGCGCCGGGGAGTCGGCGCGCAGGCTAGCCGGATTGAGGGGTTTGGCCTGCCCCGATGTTTTGAAAAAGGGGCTCCGGGCTCCGTGGCCTACCCGGGGATCATCCCCCTGACAGTAGTCCCCGAAGCTGTGAAGGTTCGCCAGCTTCAGGCAGGGGGTCCTTCGTAGCTTACCCCCCTGAGGAGTCGATTTTCTGGTGAAGCGCGGGAGTCCGGCCGAGCGGCTCCACCTGGCCGCATGCCGGCAACGCGGCAGCAGACACCGGGAACACCCGCTGGGGGCTGGCTTCCGGAAGCCGGGTCGCGGCACCCCTGCCTGGGCGGGAAACGGAAACGTCCGCCCGACGAGTCTTGCTTTGCACGACGATTCGCGCCCACCGCAGCTTGACGGACCGCCACGTGCTGCCTTGCGGCGGGCGAGGCCTGCCAGCCCACGCGCGCGACGGGACGCGACTGCGGACCGGGCCCGCGACGACGCGCCCTCGGCCCGCGTGCGAGGGATTTACTGCGGCGACCCTTGGCGGTTGCGCTTCCCCGTGCAGTAAATGCGCATGGGGAACGTGCGCGCACAAGGCGGGGGAGTGGGGATTGTGCAAGCATCTCGGAGTTGGAATCTTCGTTTTGATGAGGTGATCAAAGCGTTCGAGTTTATACAAGTTTACGGAGAAGCTTGTATTTACAAGAAAGTGAGTGGGAGCTCTATAGCGTTTCTAATATTATATGTGGATGACATATTACTGATTGGAAACAATATAGAAATGTTGGAAAGCGTGAAGGAATATTTGAACAAGAGTTTTTTCAATGAAGGACCTAGGAGAAGCTGCTTTCATATTAGGCATCAAGATCTATAGAGATAGATCAAGACGCTTAATAGGACTTTCACAAAGCACATACCTTGATAAGATTTTGAAGAAGTTCAAAATGGATCAGTCCAAGAAGGGGTTCTTGCCTGTTTTGCAAGGTGTGAAGTTGAGTAAGACTCAATGCCCAGTGACTGCAGAAGATAGAGAAAAGATGAGTGTCATCCCCTATGCTTCAGCCATAGGCTCTATCATGTATGCAATGCTGTGCACAAGACCCGATGTCAGCCTTGCCATAAGTATGGCCGGAAGGTTTCAAAGTGATCCAGGAATGGAACACTGGACGGCGGTCAAGAATATCCTGAAGTACCTGAAAAGGACTAAGGACATGTTTCTCGTTTATGGAGGTGATCAAGAGCTCGTCGTAAAGGGTTACGTCGATGCAAGCTTTGACACTGATCCGGATGACTCTAAGTCGCAAACCGGATACGTATTTATTCTTAATGGGGGTGCGGTTAGCTGGTACAGTTCCAAGCAAAGCGTGGTAGCTGATTCTACATGCGAAGCAGAGTACATCGCTGCCTCGGAGGCGGCGAAGGAAGGTGTCTGGATGAAGGAGTTCATGACAGATCTTGGAGTAGTGCCTAGTGCACTTAACCCAATGACTCTGTTTTGTGATAATACTGGTGCCATTGCTCTAGCCAAGGAACCAAGATTTCACAAGAGGACCAGACACATAAAGCGACGTTTCAATTCCATCCGCGATTACATCAAGGAGGACGACATAAATATTTGCAAAGTACACACGGATCTAAATGTTGCAGATCCGTTGACTAAACCTCTTCCAAGGGCTAAACATGAACAACACCAGAACTGCATGGGTGTTCGATTCATTACAATGTAAATCACATAGTGATGTGAACTAGATTATTGACTCTAGTGCAAGTGGGAGACTGTTGGAAATATGCCCTAGAGGCAATAATAAATTGGTTATTATTATATTTCCTTGTTCATGATAATCGTTTATTATCCATGCTATAATTGTATTGATTGGAAACTCAAATACATGTGTGGGTACATAGACAACACTGTGTCCCTAGTAAGCCTCTAGTTGACTAGCTCGTTGATCAAAGATGGTTAAGGTTTCCTAGCCATTGACATGAGATGTCATTTGATAACGGGATCACATCATTAGGAGAATGATGTGATGGACAAGACCCAAACTGTAAACGTAGCATTTGATCGTGTCAGTTTATTGCTATTGTTTTCTGCATGTCAAGTATCTGTTCCTTTGACCATGAGATCATGCAACTCACTGACACCGGAGGAATACCTTGTGTGTATCAAACGTCGCAACGTAACTGGGCGACTATAAAGGTGCTCTACAGGTATCTCCGAGGGTGTCTGTTGGGTTGGCATGGATCAAGACTGGGATTTGTTACTCCGTATGACGGAGAGGTATCTCAGGGCCCACTCGGTAATACAACATCACAATGAGCCTTGCAAGCAATGTGACTAAAGTGTTAGCCACGAGATCTTGTATTACGGAACGAGTAAAGAGACTTGCCGGTAACGAGATTGAACTAGGTATAGTGATACCGACGATCGAATCTCGGGCAAGTAACATACCGAAGAACAAAGGGAACAGCATACGGGATTAACTGAATCCTTGACATAGAGGTTCGACCGATAAAGATCTTCGTAGAATATGTAGGAGCCAATATGGGCATCCAGGTCCCGCTATTGGTTATTGGCCGTAGAGGTGTCTCGGTCATGTCTACATAGTTCTCGAACCCGCAGGGTCTACACACTTAACGTTTGGTGACGATTAGTATAATTGAGTTATTATGTTGGTGACCGAAAGTTGTTCGGAGTCCCGGATAAGATCCCGGACATGACGAGGATCTCCGGAATAGTCCGGAGGTAAAGATTGATATATGTGATAATAGTGTTTTGATCTCTGGAAGGGTTCCGAAGTTCACCGGAAGAGGTTCCGGATGTTTACCGAAGTGTTCGGGTGCAGCAACACTTTATATGAGCCAAAGGGATAAAGCCCACAAGGTATTGGAAAGTGCAAAAGTAGTTTTGCTGCCGCGTAAGCGGTACTACCGCTTGTTGAAGCGGTACTACCGCCCGAGCGGTACTACCGCTTGTGTGAAGCGGTACTACCGCCCAAGCGGTACTACCGCTTGTGTGAAGCGGTACTACCGCTTGTGCGCGGCTGTGCGCGGTTCGGCAGGGATCCGAGTTGGACTCTTTCCCTGCGGGCCAAACCGACCTTGTGCGGGCAAAACCGACCTAGAGGAGGCTTTTACTCCAAGTTTAGACCCCAAGGCTCAACATATAAATAGAGGGGCAGGGCTAGCACACGGGACACATCAGGATTTCCCAAGCCGTGTGCCGGCAACCCTAGCCCTCTAGTTCCTCCGTCATAATCTCCGTAGTGCTTGGCGAAGCCCTGCAGAGATTGTTCCTCACCACCATCACCACGCCGTCGTGCTGCTGGAACTCAACCACTACTTCACCATCGCTCGCTGGATCGAGGAGGTGAAGGCGTCATCAAGCCGTACGTGTGTTGAACGCGGAGGTGCCGTCCGTTCGGCACTAGATCGGAAGGATCGTGATTGGATCGCGGGACGCTCGGCGATTTGGATCGCGAAGACGTTCGACTACATCAACCGCGTTTATTAACGCTTCCGCTTAGCGATCTACAAGGGTATGTAGATTCACTCTCCCTCTCGTAGATGCTCATCACCATGGATAGATCTTGTGTGTGCGTAGGAAAATTTTTGTTTCCCATGCAACGTTCCCCAACAGTGGCATCTGAGCTAGGTCTATGCGTAGATGAGATCTCGAGTAGAACACAAACGAGTTGTGGGCGTGGGTGTATACATATTGCTTGCCGTTACTAGTTGATACTTGATTCAGCGGTATTGTGAGATGAAGCGGCCCGGACCGACATTACGCGTACGCTTACGCGAGACTGGTTTTACCGCTGCGTGCACTTGTTGCATAAAGGTGACTGGCGGGTGTCTGTCTCTCTCACTTTAGTTGAATCGGTTCAATGAAGAGGGTTCTTTTAGAAGATCAAAAAGCAATCACTACACCACGTTGTGGTTTTGCGTAGGTAAGAACGGTTCTTGCAAACCCGTAGCAGCCACGTAAAATTTGCAACAACAATTAGAGGTCGTCTAACTTGTTTTTGCAGGGTATGTTGTGATGTGATATGGCCAATTACATGATGAGATATATGTGATGTATGAGATGATCATGTTTTGTATAGAATATCACGACTTGCATGTCGATGAGTACGGCAACTGGCAGGAGCCATAGAGTTGTCTTTAATTATTGTATGACCTGCGTGTCAATCATTAAGCGCTATGTAATGCTTTACTTTATCGCTAAACGTTAGCTATAGTCGTGGAAGCAACAGTCGGCGCGACAACCTTATGGCGACACGTTGATGGAGATCAAGATGATGGAGATCATGGTGTCATGCCGGTGACGATGGAGATCATGCCGGTGCTTTGGAGATGGAGATCAAAAGCACAAGTTCATGGCCATATCATGTCACTTATGATTTGCATGTGATGTTAATCCTTTTATGCATCTTATTTTGCTTAGGACGACGGTAGCATTATAAGGTGATCCCTCACTTAAATTTCAAGATAAATTGTGTTCTCCCCAAGTGTGCACCGTTGCGAAAGTTCGTCGTTTCGAGACACGCCGTGATGATCGGGTGTGATAGACTCTACGTTCGCATACAACGGGTGTAAGCCATGTTACACGTGCGGAACACTCGGGTTAAACTTGACGAGCCTAGCATGTACAGACATGGCCTCGGAACACAAGAGACCGAAAGGTCGAACATGAGTCATATAGTAGATATGATCAACATGAAGATGTTCACCATTGAAACCACCTCAACTCACGTGATGATCGGACTTGAGTTGGTGGATTTGGATCATGTTACACTCGAATGATCGGAGGGATGTCAATTTGAGTGGGAGTTTTTTAAATATGATTAACTAAACTCATTATCTAAGAACAATAGTCTAAGTTGTCTTTGCTATATTTATGTTGTAGATCATGGCTCGCGCAGTAGCACCCCTGAATTTTAATGCGTTCCTAGAGAAAGCTAAGTTGAAAGATGATGGAAGTAACTTTGTGGACTGGGCCCGTAATCTAAGGATTATCCTTACGGCTTCCCAGAAGGCTTATGTCCTTGATGCACCGCTTGGTGATCCACCCGCTCCAGTTGAGTCTCTAGACGTTGTGAACGCCTGGCAGGCTCGTTCTGATGATTACTCAATAGTTCAATGTGCAATGTTGTATGGCTTAGAACCGGGACTTCAAAGACGTTTTGAACGTCATGGAGCATATGAGATGTTCCAGGAGTTGAAGTTTATCTTTCAGAAGAATGCCCGGATCGAGAGATATGAGATCTCCGATAAGTTCTATGCTTGCAAGATGGAGGAGAACGGGTCTATCAGTGATCACGTGCTCAGAATGTCTGGGTACTCCACCCGTCTGGCTGAGTTAGGGATGCCCCTTCCGCCAGAGGCTATCACTGACAGAGTTCTTCAATCATTGCCACCTAGCTACAAGAGCTTCGTGTTGAACTATAACATGCACGGGATGAACAAGTCAGTCGCCGAGCTGTTTGCGATGCTGAAAGCCGCTGAGTCTGAAATTCAGAAGGAGCATCAAGTGTTGATGGTCAATAAAACCACTAGTTTCAAGAAAAATGGCAAGGGTAAGAAGGGTAACTCCAAGAAGAGTGGCAAAGCAGTTGCTCCTCTCGTGAAGAAACCCAAGGCTGGACCCAAACCAGAAACTGTGTGTTTTCATTGCAAGGGAACTGGACACTGGAAGCGGAATTGCCCCAAGTATTTGGCTGACAAGAAGGCGGCCAACAACAAACAAGGTATATATGATATACATGTTATTGATGTGTACCTTACCAACTCTCGTTGTAGTGCCTGGGTATTTGATACCGGTGCGGTTGCTCATATTTGCAACTCAAAACAGGAACTGCGGAATAAACGGAGGCTGGCAAAGGACGAAGTGACGATGCGCGTGGGAAATGGTTCCAAGGTTGATGTGATCACCGTCGGCACGCTCGCTCTTCGATTACCGTCGGGATTAGTGATGAACCTAAATAAGTGTTATTTGGTGCCTGCGTTAAGCATGAACATTATATCTGGATCTTGTTTATTGCGAGACGGTTACTCATTTAAATCAGAGAATAATGGTTGTTCTATTTATATGAGTAATATCTTTTATGGTCATGCACCCAATGTGAGGGGTTTATTCTTGTTGAATCTCGATAGTAATGATACACATGTTCATAACATTGATGCCAAAAGATATAGAATTGATAATGATAATACCACTTTCTTGTGGCACTGCCGTTTAGGTCATATTGGCGTAAAACGCATGAAGAAGCTCCATGCTGATGGACTTTTGGAGTCACTTGATTTTGAATCACTTGACACATGTGAGCCATGCCTCATGGGCAAGATGACTAAAACGCCGTTCTCTGGAATAATGGAACGGGCAAGTGACTTATTGGAAATCATACATACTGATGTGTGCGGTCCGATGAGTATTGAGGCGCGCGGTGGTTATCGTTACTTTCTCACCTTCACTGATGACTTAAGTAGATATGGGTATATTTACTTGATGAAACACAAGTCTGAAACATTTGAAAAGTTCAAACAATTTCAGAGTGAAGTTGAGAATCATCGTAACAAGAAGATTAAATTCCTACGATCTGATCGAGGGGGAGAATATCTGAGTTATGAGTTTGGCAGTCACTTAAGACAATGTGGAATTGTTTCACAATTGGCACCGCCTGGAACACCACAGCGTAATGGTGTGTCCGAACGTCGTAATCGAACCTTATTGGATATGGTGCGATCTATGATGTCTCTTGCCGATTTGCCACTATCGTTTTGGGGTTATGCATTAGAGACAGCTGCATTCACTTTAAATAGGGCACCATCGAAATCCGTTGAGACGACGCCATATGAACTTTGGTTTGGCAAGAAGCCAAAGCTGTCGTTTCTTAAAGTTTGGGGATGTGATGCTTATGTCAAAAAGCTTCAGCCTGAAAAGCTGGAACCCAAAGCGGAGAAATGCGTCTTCATAGGATACCCAAAAGAGACAGTTGGGTATACCTTGTACCTCAGATCCGAAGGCAAAGTGTTTGTCGCTAAAAATGGAACATTTCTTGAGAAAGAGTTTCTCTCGAAAGAATTGAGTGGGAGGAAGATAGAACTTGATGAGGTTGTTGAACCTTTACTTCAACCTGAGAGTAGCGCAGCGCAGAAAGTTGTTTCTGTGGAGCCTACATTAGCTGAAGAGGAAGTTAATGATGATGATCATGAAGCTTTGGATCAAGTTGCTATCGAACCTCGTAGGTCGACAAGGACGCGTACTGCTCCCGAGTGGTACGGCAACCCTGTCTTAGAGGTCATGTTGTTAGACAACGATGAACCTACGAGCTATGGAGAAACGATGATGGGCCCGGATTCCGAGAAGTGGTTAGAGGCCATGAAATCCGAGATGGGATCCATGTATGAAAACAAAGTATGGACTTTGGAAGTATTACCTGAAGGGCGTAAGGCCATTCAGAACAAATGGATCTTTAAGAGGAAGACGGACGCGGACGGTAATGTCACCGTCTATAAAGCTCGACTTGTGGCAAAGGGTTTTTCACAAGTTCAAGGAGTTGACTACGATGAGACCTTCTCACCCGTAGCGATGCTTAAGTCCGTCAGAATCATGTTAGCAATAGCTGCCTTTTTCGATTATGAAATTTGGCAGATGGATGTCAAAACAGCGTTCCTTAACGGTTACCTTAAGGAAGAGTTGTATATGATGCAACCAGAAGGTTTTGTCGATCCAGAGAATGCTGACAAAGTTTGCAAACTCCAGCGATCCATTTATGGACTGGTGCAAGCATCTCGGAGTTGGAATCTTCGTTTTGATGAGGTGATCAAAGCGTTCGAGTTTATACAAGTTTACGGAGAAGCTTGTATTTACAAGAAAGTGAGTGGGAGCTCTATAGCGTTTCTAATATTATATGTGGATGACATATTACTGATTGGAAACAATATAGAAATGTTGGAAAGCGTGAAGGAATATTTGAACAAGAGTTTTTTCAATGAAGGACCTAGGAGAAGCTGCTTTCATATTAGGCATCAAGATCTATAGAGATAGATCAAGACGCTTAATAGGACTTTCACAAAGCACATACCTTGATAAGATTTTGAAGAAGTTCAAAATGGATCAGTCCAAGAAGGGGTTCTTGCCTGTTTTGCAAGGTGTGAAGTTGAGTAAGACTCAATGCCCAGTGACTGCAGAAGATAGAGAAAAGATGAGTGTCATCCCCTATGCTTCAGCCATAGGCTCTATCATGTATGCAATGCTGTGCACAAGACCCGATGTCAGCCTTGCCATAAGTATGGCCGGAAGGTTTCAAAGTGATCCAGGAATGGAACACTGGACGGCGGTCAAGAATATCCTGAAGTACCTGAAAAGGACTAAGGACATGTTTCTCGTTTATGGAGGTGATCAAGAGCTCGTCGTAAAGGGTTACGTCGATGCAAGCTTTGACACTGATCCGGATGACTCTAAGTCGCAAACCGGATACGTATTTATTCTTAATGGGGGTGCGGTTAGCTGGTACAGTTCCAAGCAAAGCGTGGTAGCTGATTCTACATGCGAAGCAGAGTACATCGCTGCCTCGGAGGCGGCGAAGGAAGGTGTCTGGATGAAGGAGTTCATGACAGATCTTGGAGTAGTGCCTAGTGCACTTAACCCAATGACTCTGTTTTGTGATAATACTGGTGCCATTGCTCTAGCCAAGGAACCAAGATTTCACAAGAGGACCAGACACATAAAGCGACGTTTCAATTCCATCCGCGATTACATCAAGGAGGACGACATAAATATTTGCAAAGTACACACGGATCTAAATGTTGCAGATCCGTTGACTAAACCTCTTCCAAGGGCTAAACATGAACAACACCAGAACTGCATGGGTGTTCGATTCATTACAATGTAAATCACATAGTGATGTGAACTAGATTATTGACTCTAGTGCAAGTGGGAGACTGTTGGAAATATGCCCTAGAGGCAATAATAAATTGGTTATTATTATATTTCCTTGTTCATGATAATCGTTTATTATCCATGCTATAATTGTATTGATTGGAAACTCAAATACATGTGTGGGTACATAGACAACACTGTGTCCCTAGTAAGCCTCTAGTTGACTAGCTCGTTGATCAAAGATGGTTAAGGTTTCCTAGCCATTGACATGAGATGTCATTTGATAACGGGATCACATCATTAGGAGAATGATGTGATGGACAAGACCCAAACTGTAAACGTAGCATTTGATCGTGTCAGTTTATTGCTATTGTTTTCTGCATGTCAAGTATCTGTTCCTTTGACCATGAGATCATGCAACTCACTGACACCGGAGGAATACCTTGTGTGTATCAAACGTCGCAACGTAACTGGGCGACTATAAAGGTGCTCTACAGGTATCTCCGAGGGTGTCTGTTGGGTTGGCATGGATCAAGACTGGGATTTGTTACTCCGTATGACGGAGAGGTATCTCAGGGCCCACTCGGTAATACAACATCACAATGAGCCTTGCAAGCAATGTGACTAAAGTGTTAGCCACGAGATCTTGTATTACGGAACGAGTAAAGAGACTTGCCGGTAACGAGATTGAACTAGGTATAGTGATACCGACGATCGAATCTCGGGCAAGTAACATACCGAAGAACAAAGGGAACAGCATACGGGATTAACTGAATCCTTGACATAGAGGTTCGACCGATAAAGATCTTCGTAGAATATGTAGGAGCCAATATGGGCATCCAGGTCCCGCTATTGGTTATTGGCCGTAGAGGTGTCTCGGTCATGTCTACATAGTTCTCGAACCCGCAGGGTCTACACACTTAACGTTTGGTGACGATTAGTATAATTGAGTTATTATGTTGGTGACCGAAAGTTGTTCGGAGTCCCGGATAAGATCCCGGACATGACGAGGATCTCCGGAATAGTCCGGAGGTAAAGATTGATATATGTGATAATAGTGTTTTGATCTCTGGAAGGGTTCCGAAGTTCACCGGAAGAGGTTCCGGATGTTTACCGAAGTGTTCGGGTGCAGCAACACTTTATATGAGCCAAAGGGATAAAGCCCACAAGGTATTGGAAAGTGCAAAAGTAGTTTTGCTGCCGCGTAAGCGGTACTACCGCTTGTTGAAGCGGTACTACCGCCCGAGCGGTACTACCGCTTGTGTGAAGCGGTACTACCGCCCAAGCGGTACTACCGCTTGTGTGAAGCGGTACTACCGCTTGTGCGCGGCTGTGCGCGGTTCGGCAGGGATCCGAGTTGGACTCTTTCCCTGCGGGCCAAACCGACCTTGTGCGGGCAAAACCGACCTAGAGGAGGCTTTTACTCCAAGTTTAGACCCCAAGGCTCAACATATAAATAGAGGGGCAGGGCTAGCACACGGGACACATCAGGATTTCCCAAGCCGTGTGCCGGCAACCCTAGCCCTCTAGTTCCTCCGTCATAATCTCCGTAGTGCTTGGCGAAGCCCTGCAGAGATTGTTCCTCACCACCATCACCACGCCGTCGTGCTGCTGGAACTCAACCACTACTTCACCATCGCTCGCTGGATCGAGGAGGTGAAGGCGTCATCAAGCCGTACGTGTGTTGAACGCGGAGGTGCCGTCCGTTCGGCACTAGATCGGAAGGATCGTGATTGGATCGCGGGACGCTCGGCGATTTGGATCGCGAAGACGTTCGACTACATCAACCGCGTTTATTAACGCTTCCGCTTAGCGATCTACAAGGGTATGTAGATTCACTCTCCCTCTCGTAGATGCTCATCACCATGGATAGATCTTGTGTGTGCGTAGGAAAATTTTTGTTTCCCATGCAACGTTCCCCAACAGAAGCGCGCCTGGCCGACGCCGCGACCGGCGGGTCACGGCATGCGGGTAAGTCTCCGCCCCCAGATCTACTGCGAGACTGGCCGGATGACGACGAGGAGGGCCTGACCGGTGCCCGCGGTGCAGCACCCTCGGTTGGGGAGGACGCCAGCGTCGACCCCCCAAGACGGCTGCGGAAGACGGCCGGTGCCGGGCCGGCCCGTGCGGCGGCGCCCGTCAGCCGGCCTCATGGGAAGGAGGCGGTCGAAGCGAGGCCGGCCGCGAAGCGCCCGGCAGCGACGGGTCCGGCACGCGAGAGGGCCGTCGTCAAGAAGAGGCGCCGGCTCGCCCCGTCGGAGGGCCCGAGGCGGGAGGTCTTGAAGGTTATTGGGTAAGTGTGTTTTGTCATTTTCCGATTCCTTGCTTGTTTCTTGCTTAAGCCTTTGTGGTGATGAACATGCTGTGCACATGTCCGCCGTTGACCTGGCGGTGGCGGCAGCGGAGGCCGCGGTGGGCGAGGCCGTCTGGAGGAAGAACAAGAGCAGCGCCGTCGACCGCGAGCTGGACCAGACCGCGGAGGAGGACCTCGCGGCCCGCCAGTCCAGCCAAGATCTTGACGCGGCGCCGCGCGCCGCCTGGCGGGATCGGGCGGAGGCCGAGAAAGAGATGGCGGAGGCCTCGGCCCGAGCGTGGGAGAGGGCCTCCGCGAAGCGGGCCAGGACCGCCGAGGACCCGGGCTGGCCAGAGATGGAAAGGGGGTTGACGCCGGACGCCACCATCTTTGAGCCGCAGCCGGAGGGGGCGGGCGAGCCGGTGGGGCGGTCGGAGCCGGACGGCGGCGAGTCGGACGTCGATGAGAACATCGTCGTAGACACGCCGCCCCGGGCCGACCCGGCAGGAGAAGGCGAGGGCGACGGGAGGGGGCGCGAGGCGGACTCCGCGTCATCCGGCCGAGCACAGCCGACGTCGGCCCCGAAGGCCGCCACCGGGGACGCTGGTGCCCTGGTGGTCGTGCCGCCCCAAGCCGCCACGAACTCTGCACGGCCGGGTCGAAGCGGATCCGACGCCGGGACCGCGATCCAGCAGCCGTGGGCGAGCTCCGGCGAGGTCGTGGTCGGGCCGCGAACCCGGGAGGACGACGCGGCGGATGCCTTGCGCTCGCAGCTTCGTGGTCGGAGCGAGCGCCTGCAGGCCTTCGTCCGGGAAGAGCAGGAGGCGGCGCGGAGGCTGGAGCAGGCGATTGCGGTGCATTTTTTCTTCTCTGCTTGCCTTGGTTGTTGAATCAGTGGGGGCGCGCCAGCGCACCCACTGGATGTAGCCCCCGAGGTTCGGCCGGGCTGCGGAGCAGCCGGGTCGAATCTTATAGCTTGTCTATTGTATTCTTCTAATCTTCGGTCTGCGTGCAGCATCTGTACGACCTGCGGGCCAGCGCGTACAACCGGCTCTGGGAGCGGTTCCACGAGGCCAAAACCCAGCTCGCCGCCAAGGAAGAGGAGTTGCGCTGGGTTCAAGGTACGACTTGCATTCCTTCAGTGGGGGCGCCCCAGCACACCCACTGGGTGTAGCCCCCGAGGTTCGGGCCGGACTACAGAGCAGCCGGGTTGAATCTTTGAAGCTTGTCTTTTTTCTTCTAATCTTTGCTTCAGGCATCTGACCGGGAACCCTGTCGCGCAGCCGATGCGGCCGAGGTGCTCGGCCTCCGAGGCCGGCTTGCCGAAGCCGGCGAGCAGTGCGATCGCGCCGTCGCCGACCACGACCGGCTCCAGGCCGAGGTGGACCGGCTGGTGGCCAAGAAGGCCAAGACAGAGGATGCCCACCAGGCGGAACTGGGCCGGCTGGCAGAGGAGCGCGGCAAGGCGGCCGAGGAGCTGGCGGACGCCGGCAGGAGGATCGCCCAGCTCGAGAAGGATCTCGAGGCCCAGGCTCGCGCATTGACCTTATGGGAGAACGGGATGCTGGGCAAGGCGCAGCACCTCGACGAGACCTTCGCCCGTAGGTGCTATCTTTTCTTTGGTCCGGCTGGCGTAGCCGGCAAGTTGCTTTCTTTGACTGATTTGTTTCCTTCCTTTGCCAGGGGTCTTCCCGGAGACGCAGGAGGTGGCCGATGCGGCTGTGTATACCCACCGGGCAGACCTGCGCGCGACCGGGGCGGAGATCGACGTTTACGCCGCCTGGAGCCTCTCGGAGATCGTCCTTGCCTGCGAGGCCCGTCTTCGAGCCGTGAAGGGGCACATGCATCGCCTGTTCGAGGCCGGGGTGGGCATGGCGAGCAGCCTCTGGCCGAGTGCGGTGGTGACGAACAGCGTCACCCGGCTGGCGCGATGGCTGGAGGCCGGGGTAGAGCGACTCGGCGCTTGGAGGGCTTCCGCGGCCCGCGCCGGAGCGGAGACGACGCTGCACTTCGTCGCTTCCTGGTACCCGGGCGTGGACCTGGACCGCCTGGCGGCGCAACGGGCCGGCGCGGAGGACGACTTGGCGGCGCGGACGCAGCGAATCGCCGGGCGGGCCAGTTATCTGGCGTTGTTCGCCCCGTACGACGAATTCGTCCTGGAGCGGACGGAGGACGGCGAGGAGCTCCCCGCCGACAAGTTCGGCCTGCTGCTCGATGATCCGGATGGCAGCTCGGCCGAGACGGGGGCCTATGCCGACGACGAGGCCGGCCAGGACGAACTCGCCACGGCCGAGAGGCCGGAGAGCCCCGGACCCGACCCAACAGCCGCATCCACCTCAGCCGAGCCGGCACCGATCGGAGCCGACGCGGGCGCCGCTTAGGCTTCTTTTCCTTTTTATCTTTCCTGTACTCAAACTTAGTTAGGTAGCAGGTCCACCCACTGGGGGTGTAGTTCCATGTAATGAACTTGCGGCCGCGGGCCTTTGTTGTTTATAAATTTTGGATGCAATTTCGCTTTTTGTTGTTCGGCCTTGGGCCTTTTCTTGTTTGTTCTTTCTTCGGGCTTCCTTCCCGCTAGCCGGACAGCCGGGTGGCGGACTGTGGCTAGGACGGGGATTCGGCCTTGAGAAGGGACGCACAATACTTAGGCTTTTTCAGACGTTGAGCGCGAGCGAAACACCCACTGGGCCGGCTGGCGGCGGGCGGCGAAGCCGGCCGGCGCGCAGCCGGTCGTGCGGTAAACAGGTGAGAGAGGGCGGGTTGGGCCGGATTTGCCGAGCCGGGCCCTCCTCCTTAGCCGTTCTTGCGTGACGATGCTTCCGGCCTTTCGCTCTTGCCGGCCGGACAGCCGGGAGCCGGCTGTGGCTCGCGAAGAGAGGGCTTTGGCGGTTCGTACGCTTCGGAATGGACTTAAGGAAAAATGGCGAGGCGCGGTCTAGCCGGCCAGCCCCCGAGCCCCCGAGCCGGCTGCGCCGACTCGGCGGGGGAATCGAAAACGGGGAGGTGCATAGACACAGAGCTTAGTAAAAATGGAAAAGGAAGCCCCCGAGCCCCTGAGCCGGCTGGGCCGACTCGGCGGGAGAAATGAAAACGGGGGGGGGGGGGGGGGGGGGAGCGGCTTGCTGCTTTCATTAAACCCAAAAGGTGGTGATACATACATGCATGAGTTCAACTGTAAAACGGACGGAGGAGCTCCGCGTTCCAGGGCCGGCTGGACTCCTCGCCGGCTGCATCTCTCTTGCACTTGTTTGGCTTCTGCGCGTCGATGAGGTAGTACGCGTTCCGGTCGCAGAGAGTCTTGCTGACGATGAAGGGGCCCTCCCAGGGGGAGGCCAGCTTGTGCTGACCGGCTGTCCGGTTGACGAGCCGGAGCACAAGGTCACCCTCGAGAACGCGAGGGGCTTGATTTTCTTGCTGTGGTAGTGGCGCAGGCCTTGTTGGTAGATGGCTGACCGGCTGAGGGCCAGAAGGCGCGCCTCCTCGAGCAGGTCGATGCCGTCTTCGCGTGCCTCCTTTCCCTCGGCTTCTGTGTACATGGTCACCCGGGGCGAGTTGAACTCGACGTCGGTTGGAATGATTGCTTCGGCTCCGTAGACGAGGAAGAACGGGGTGAACCTGGTGGAGCGGTTGGGTGTCGTCCGGAGACTCCAGAGGACGGCCGGCAGCTCATCGAGCCAGCTGCCGGGTGAGCGCACGAGCGGCTCGACGAGTCGCGGCTTGATGCCGGCTAGGATGAGACCATTTGCCCGCTCGACCTGGCCGTTCGACTGGGGATGTGCGACGGAGGCCAAGTCGAGCCGGATGCCGGATGCAGAGCAGTAGTGGGCCAGCGCGCCCTTGGCGAAGTTGGTGCTGTTGTCCGTGATGATGCTGTGGGGAACGCCGTAGCGAACCGCGATATCCTTGATGAATCGGACAGCCGTGGGCCCGTCGAGCTTCTTGATCGGTCTTGCCTCGATCCACTTGGTGAACTTGTCAACGGCAACTAGCAAATGCGTCATGCCGCCTCGGGCGGTCTTGAAGGGCCCCACCATGTCGAGCCCCCAGACGGCGAAGGGCCACGTGATTGGAATGGTTTGGAAGGCTGAGGCCGGCTGGTGGCTGCGCTTGCTGAAGCGTTGGCATCCCTCGCACTTGAGGACCAGCTCTTCGGCGTCTTGCAGGGCCGTGGGCCAGTAGAATCTGTGGCGGAAAGCTTTGGCTACCAGTGATCTCGAGGCGGCATGGTGCCCGCACTCTCCCTGGTGGATGTCGAGGAGGATCTCGATCCCTTTGTCCTGCTCGACGCAGCGCTAGAATACGCCAGTCGTGCTGCGTTTGACGAGCTCGTGGTTGATGATGATGTAGGCGTACGCTCGCCGCTGCACTTGCCGGGCTTCGGTTTCGTCGCAGGGAAGGTCGCCGTCTTCCAAGAAGGCGAGGATCGGCTGAGCCCAGGACGGCGTCGTCACCATCGTGAGGACGGCCGCCGGGATGGGATCCGGGACGGCAGCCCCCGAGCCGGAGCCGGCAGTCCCCGAGCTTGGGCCGGCAGCCCCCGGGCCGGAGACGGCAGCCCCCGAGCCGGAGACAGCAGTCCCCGAGCTTGGGGCGGCAGTCCCCGAGCTTGGTCCGGGAACTCCGGGGTCGGGTGGGGGTGCGTCAGGGTTGTCCGGGACGAAGATGGATTCCGACTTGGGAGACGGCTTGATGGACGGCTTACACAGGTGCTCGAGGGAGACGCCGGATGGGATGGCTTGCCGGGTGGAGCCCACTTTGGCCAGGGCGTCAGCTGCTTCGTTGTCTGCGCGTGGGACGTGGAGGAACTCGCAACCGTCGAAACCGCCGGAGAGTTCCTGGACCAGGAAGCGGTAGCTGGCCATGTTGACGTCTTTGGCGTCCCAGTCGCCGGAAACTTGCTGCACCACCAGGTCGGAGTCGCCGTAGCAGAGGATGCGCCGGATGCCGATCTCCCTGGCCAGCCGGAGACCGTGCACGAGGGTTTCGTACTCGGCAATGTTGTTGGAGGCGGCGAAATGGATCTGTAGGATGTACCGCAGCCGGTCGTTCTTGGGGGAAGACAACACGATGCCGGCTCCCAAGCCGTTGCGCATCTTGGAGCCGTCGAAGTGCATGTGCCAGTGAGTCGACTCGGGCGCCGGCGGCAGGTACTGGGTCTCGGCCCAGTTGACGAGGAAGTCGGCCAGCGCTTGGGACTTGATGGTGGTGCGGGGCTCGTAGAGGATCGTGTGGCCGGCTAGCTCGATGGCCCACTTGGCCACCCGGCCAGAGGCATCCCGGCAGCCCATGATCTCACCGATGGGGGCCGTGCTCACCACGGTAATGGTGTGCTCCTGGAAATACTGCCTCAGCTTCTTGGCAGCAAAGTACACGCCGTAGCACATCTTCTGGTAGTGGGGGTAGTTCTACTTGTAGGCGGAGAGCACCTCGCTCAGGAAGTACACTGGTCGTTGGACCAGCTGCACCTTGCCCTCCTCAGGGTGCTCGATGACCAGCACCGTGCTGACCGCGCGGGAGGTGGCGGCGACGTACAGCAGGAGTGGCTCTTTCTCAGCCGGCGCGGCCAGGACGGGTGCGGTGGACAGCATGCGCTTGAGGTCGCAGAAAGCTTCGTTCGCCTGGTCGCTCCACTCGAACGCCGTCGTCTTCTTCATCAGCTGATACAGGGGCAGGGCCCTCTCCCCTAGCCGGCTGACGAACCGGCTGAGAGAGGCCAAGCAGCCGGTGAACTTCTGGACGTCGCGCAACCGGGTCGGCTTGCGCATGCGCTCGATTGCCTTGATCTTTTCCGGGTTGGCTTCAATGCCGCGCTCCAAGACGAGGAAGCCGAGGAGCTGGCCAGCCGGCATGCCGAAGACACATTTCTCCGGGTTGAGCTTGATCTGGAACCAGTGCAGGTTGGCGAAGGTTTCTTTGAGGTCGGCCAGGAGCGTGAGGTGCTGCTTGGTCTTCACCACGATGTCGTCGACGTAGACGTGCACATTTCTGCCGAGTTGGAGCAGCAGGCATTTCTGCATGCAGCGCTGGAAGGTGGCGCCGGCATTCTTCAAGCCGAACGACATGGTGATGTAGCAATACGCCCCAAAGGGCGTGATGAAGGACGTCTTGAGGGCGTCGGCCGGGTCCAGCTTGATCTGGTGATAGTCGGAGTAGGCGTCCAGAAAGGACAGGAGCTTGCAGCCGGCTGTGGAGTTGATGACTTGATTGATCTGGGGCAGAGCTAATGGGTCTTTGGGGCATGCCTTGTTCAGGCTGGTGTAGTCGATGCACATGCGCCAGGTGCCATTCTTCTTCAGGACGAGGACTGGATTTGCCAGCCACTCGGGGTGGAACACTTCCATGATGAAGCCGGCTGCGAGCAGCCGGGCGATCTCTTCACCGATGGTTCTTTGCTTCTCCTCGGAGAAACAGCGTAGCGGCTGTCGGACAGGCTTGGCGTCCTTGCGGACGTGAAGTTTGTGCTCGGCGAATTCCCTCGGGACACCCGGCATGTCTTTGGGAGACCATGCAAAGATATCCTGATTCTCACGAAGGAAATCGACGAGCTCGCCTTCCTATTTGCTGTCGAGGCCGGTGCCCACGACGACGTACTTGCTGGAGCTGGGGTCGGCCGGGTTGAGCGGGACCCTCTTCGTGTCTTTGGCCAGCTTGAAGGAGGCCTCGTCAGCGGCCGGCTTGGGTGGAGTCGGCACGGCCGGCTGCGCGCTAGCCAGTGCCACGATCCAGTCGAGCTGGCGCCTCTCCTCGGCGATGACCAGCGACTCGGCCAGCTGGGAGCCGGCTTTGGCGCACTCGAGGGACTTCTTGTAGTCGCCGACGATGGTGATGAGGCCCTTGGGACCCGGCATCTTCAACTTCAGGTAGGCGTAGTGGGGGACCGCCATGAATTTGGCCATCGCGGGCCGGCCCAGCAGCGCATGGTAGGGGCTGGCCAGGACGACCACCTGGAACCAGATCGGCTCGCGGCGGAAATGGCTGCTGGAGCCGAACAGGACGTCAAGCCGGATTCGGCCGATCGGAGAGCAGGAGAGACCCGGCACGATGCCGTGGAACACCGTCCGGGTCGGCTCCAGCTGTCGCGCCTCGATGCCGAGCTTGGTCATGGTGTCGCGGTACAGGATGTTGATGCTGCTGCCGCCGTCGATCAGCACCCGTGAAAAACGGCAGGTGCGTTTCTCGGAGACAAAGGTGGGGTCGAGCACAAGGGCGTAGCCACCCGGCGTGGGCATGACGGCCGGGTGGTCCTTCCGGGTCCAGCTCACCGGCCGGTCGGACCAATGCATGTACTGGGGAACCGGGGGGACGACGGCGTTCACCTTGGCCGCGTGCTTGCGCTTGGCGTGCTTGTCATCCCCCTCACTGGTGAAGACGACGTAGGACGCGTCCGGGCGCGGGAAAGGGTTGTCGGCGAGGGCGCCGGGTGGCGGCGGGGGCGGGGGAAGCGGCGGCTGCTGCAGGCCGGCTCCGGGTGGCGGGGGTGGAAGGTTGCCCTTCAGCAGGCGTTGGGTGAAACTGCACTGCCAGAGCGTGTGCATCGATGGCTTCGCGCCGTTGTGGTTCTTGCAGGGGGCGTCGAGCATCTGCTCGAAAGACAGCTTGGGCTGCCAGGCGGCCTTGCCAGTGCGCGGGCACTGGCTGGAGCCTTGCTCAGCCGGCTGCTCCCCTTCCACCGTGGCGACCTGCCGGTTGTCGTAGCGGGGCGCTTGCTGGTCGTTCCTGCGCTTGCCGTTGTTGTTGCTGTTGTTGTTGTCTTTCCGGCGCTGACTGTTGTCGCCAGCCGGCTTGGGGGGAGCCGGCTGGGCCGGGTGGAGCTTGCCGTCTGCATCGATCGTGACCTTCACATTCATCGCAGAGTCGGCCGTAGCGTACTTGTCCGCCACGGCCATGAGCTCCGCCAGGGTCTCCGGCTCGTCGCACACCAGCCGATGCTTGACCAGAGTGCCGTCTAGGCATCCATCGATGAAGTACTGGATGGCCTGGACCTCGTGGACGCCCTCGCAGGAGTTGCGGAGCTCCGTCCACCGTGTGAGGAAATCGCGAAGGGGCTCGCCCGGCTTCTGGACGCACATGGAGAGCTGGCGAGGCTTGCCGGGGCGCTTGTAGGTGCTGGTGAAGTTGCGAATGAACACGTCCTCGAAATCCAGCCAGGAGTTCACGCTGCCAGCTCGGAGGCTGTTAAGCCACGTCCGGGCCGAGCCGAGCAGCATGAGGGGGACGTATCGCACGGCCACGCGCCGGTTGCCGCCGGCTATGCCGACGGCCGTGGTGTAGTCAGTCAGCCAGTCCTTCGGCTTGGTGGCGCCATTGTACTTTGGGGAGTCGCGGGGTAGCGAGAAGCCTTTGGGGAAGGGCTCCTCGCGAATGCGGGGGCCAAAGCATGCCGGGCCGACAGAGCTCTCCTCCTGCAGGGCCGTCGAGCGCGCCAGCCGGTCGAGGCGGTGGCGGGCGTCGTTTTCGTCGTAGGGCACGCGGGGACCGAGTTGGTCAGCTACGGGACCGCGGGATGCGGGGGCTTCTCGGGCCGGCTCGGGCCACCGGGCCGGCTTCACAGGGGGCTCCGGCGGCTGAACCCGGCCGTCGCCTGCCGTCTCGTCGGCAATGCCGTCTCCAGCGGTTGTGGCACAATTGTCCCGGCTCCGACCAGACCGATGCCAGCCAGAGCGGCTCGCGCTAGTGGCGTGGGAGGACGTCCGTTGTGCGTCCCGGAGGGCCCTCTCCGAGTTCGCGGTATTTCCTGCAGCGGAGGCGGATGGCTGGGCTGGGTCGAACCACTGCTGCTGCTCGTTCACCGCGGTGATGAGGTCGCGGATGCGCTGCTGCTGCTGCATCAGCTCCTCGCCCTCGAGGAACTCGAGATCTGCCATCGCCGCCTACGCCGCACGCATGTTTTTGACGGGGGTGTCGTAGACGGGCCGGCCTGCGCCTAGCGCACGGCCGATTGCGCCTCCACGGATCCGCACTTCCGCGACCCGGCTGGGCTCGGCGGCGGCCGGCGTGAAACCGTGGACGCTGTCGTACTCCCGCTGGGCCGACTCCAGCCGGCGTAGCGTCGCCGCGAGCGTTGTGGCCTCGACCAGCAAGTGCTGGCAGTCCTCGTTGAGCTGAGCCGCAGCAGCCGCCGTGTCGGCGTCAGGCGTGATGGGGTCCTGCCGGCTTCGGATCGTCTCGCGACGCGGGTCGACCCGGCGCGGGGGGCTGCAGCGGCGGCAGCGGCGGCCGCGGCGTCCTTCTCCTTGTCACGCGGGGAGCCGGCGCTAGTGCCGATGGTCAGCACCTCCGCGCGGGCGCAGAGAGCCGCGACGTCGACGAAGACGGCGCAGCCAACGGGGACGGGGGAGTCAGCGAAGCTGTGAACCTCGCTGGGGTACTCGTCGGGGACGAGCACGACAAAGACGCGAAGCGCGCCGAAAGGGACGACGAGGCAGCCTGCGGGACAGGCGGCATCCGCTCCCGGTGCAACGTCGCAGCCGGCCGGGTTGGCCGTGCGAGGCGCGCGGACCAACTTGACTCCGGCCTCGTCCGGAACTGGTGAAGGGCCTCGTCCAGAACTTGACTCCGGCCGGCGCCGCGAGCAGCCCCACGGTGGGCGCCAACTGTCGTGGTATTCTCATGGCAGATGGCATAAGATGGCTAAAAAGGTGGGGTTACAGGAGGACGCCGGTGGGTTCTGGAGGCGAGGTTGGCACGCGCAAGTGTGAGACACGAGACGTACCCAGGTTCGGGGCCCTCCAGAGAGGTAACACCCCTAGTCCTGCCGAGTGGAGTATGAAGCGCACAAGGGCTACAAGGCTGCTCCTGGAGCTATGTGGGCGGAGGAGGAAGAAGGGGCTAGGCCGCCGTTCGTCCTCTCTAGTGAGAGTGTGTGTATGTTGCTGTGGGGTGTCGAAGACTAAGAGAGAGCGAGCCCCTCTGCATGGAGGGCTCCCGGGGGGTCTTATAGGCCGGCCTCCCGGGGTACAATGGTAAGGTTACATGGGCGCGGGGCCCTGGTGTCATCGACTGGGATCCGGTGGTGGGGTCCGCCGGGTCGCCGGGTCCGCCGGGTGCGCCGGGTCTGCCGGGTGCGGGGTACTGTGGCGCGTCTTGTCTCGCGTCACGGCATGGCTGGCGTCGCCAGGCTACAGGACTGCGCCGCCCATCGGGGCCGGCGTAAAGGGGGGAGCGCTGTAGCCACGCCCGACGGGGCCGGTGTAAAGGAGGGAGCACTATAGCCACGCTTGCCCTGCCGTGAGGGTTTGGCCCCTCGTGGCCAGCCGGCATGGGCTAGCCGGCCGGGCCGGGTTGCCATGCCGAGCCGGCTCGCGCCGGGGAGCTGGAGCGTAGGCTAGCCGGATTGAGGGGTTTGGCCTGCCCCGATGTTTTGAAAAAGGGGCTCCGGGCTCCGTGGCCTACCCGGGGATCATCCCCCCGACAATGACCTTTGCTAACAAGAGGACATAACTAGTGCAAGAAATTCAGGGAAACGGTAATGAATCGACGTTTCGCCAAAACATTGGCACTCATGTCGATACCTGCCAATATAAGCCAACGTTACTACAATGGATCCTAGTTAAAAAATGAAAGAAAAATTCGACATGACCTTTGCTAACAAGAGGACATAACGAGTGCAGGAAATTCGGCGAAACGGAAATGAATCGACGTTTCGCGAAAACATTGGCACTCATGTCGATACCTGCCAATATAAGCCAACGATACTACAATGGATCCTAGTTAAAAAATGAAAGAAAAATTCGACATGACCACACTAGAAGGGTTCGTACGCATAAGCTTACCAAATATTTCTAAACTACTAGCATATATTTACCCTAAACACAGATCTGACCATCATACAAAATAACACTAAAAATCATTGGCATGTATTTCTAAACTACTAATATTTACACTATGCACAAATCTGAAAATGCATACCGGAGAGGTGGAACGCTTGGAGTTCGAATGCAGCCCGAGGTCTTCGATGTTGGCGAGGGAGGGGGACACGGCCGCACGGCTAGCCATCGGGGTGGAGCTCGGCGGTGGCGGTGGCGGCGGCGATGAGATGCCTCCTCCGGTGTTGGAGGATGAGACCATGCCCGCCCGTGGCATCGCGAGGAGGGGTGCGGCGGCGATGGCGAGGGGCGTCGATGAGGGGCGCGTGCGGCGGCGAGGAGCGATGGCACCGAGGGGTGCGGCGGCGACTCAGGCAAGATTTGAGGGGGGGGAAGAGACGGCGCGCGGGGAGAAATGACCAGTTTTGGCGAGTGGGGGGGAACGGTTGTTCGTGTGAAAATTGAACCGCCAGCATAGTGGAATTACGAGTGGCGGGCGGGGTATAGGGCCCGCCACACGTATGTTAAGAAGCAGTGGCGGTCTGTACCAGGAAGCCGCCACTGCTAAAATGACCTCCTGCCCCCCCCCCCCCCCCCGACAAAAGTTACGGCGATTTTAGCTGTGGCGGGGCTATAGACTTGCCTGCCACAAATGATAGAAAGAGCAGTGGCGGGCGCCGTCAGCCGTCCGCCGCTGTCGTGTTTCATCACGGGATAAGATTTGGAATGGTTCACCTGTGGCAGGCGAGAGAACTCGCTCACCACTGCAACTCATGTAGCTGTGGCGGGCCGATTTTGCTACCCGCCACTGCTCGCTTTCAAAAATATCTGTGGCGGGTGCCCCGCCGTGCCTGCCACTAATTTGTGATCTCCTATAAGCCCTTTCCCAGTAGTGACTCACAGACATGGACGAAACCGTTCGTTCAATGACCGACAGCGGGACCGTGGACGTCCATATTGGTCCCTGTGAGTACACGAATGATATTCGAGTGAACCTTTGGTTATCATGTGATGTTCCCTTTGCTTTGTGATACTTCACAAAACCCGGGATGCATCGGTATCCTCCTGAGTCATCACCATGCTCACTATACCGAAATCCTTGTTACCGGTTTTGTTCTTCTTTCTCATTATTGTGTTCCGGCATCCCCGTGACGACATCACTTGTGTCTGGCCAGGCGATGATTGATGCCGTCACACCGAGAGGGTCCTAAGAATATCTCTCCATCGTCGGAGGAGCAAATCCCACTCTCGAGCTATCCGGTCACTTGTCAAACTTTTCGATGAACCTGTAAGTTGTCGTTATGATCACCGTGTTACAGGTGACGTTTGAGAAACCCCAAAGCCCATCGTACAGTAAGAAGTGACCACGATACTCTCATGGTCTAAGGAGCAGTATCACACGTTAACACTCCGTGTTATTACAATTGAATATAGACGATATTAACTCAATTCATAACAAACAAGTTTGGGTCGATTCAATATGATCGTTTTTCCAACGTCATAATCTCAATGTTGTTTTAGGACTATCGTTACACTTAATGATATCCTAAGATCTGGAAAACGTGATCACCAACAACACTTGAGCTAGTCTTAGAGGCGAGACTAGGAACCTTTATTTTATCCGTTTATCATTCCACACGTGCATATGAGTTTTCCACTGAATCACATATTCCAGGATCATAGCATTTATAGCATAGAATATAAACACTTAACTATGAATATGGAAATATAATAATACAATATTATTGCCTCTAGGGCATATTTCCATTAGTCTCCCACTTGCACTAGAGTCAATAATCTAGTTAGCACTTTTAACTTTTACACCAATGGCAATCCGGTGTCGGTCCATGCTTTGCTTGTGGTATAGACTTCGTCCTATCGAATTTGACAACTTTAGATCCGTGTGTATCATTTGCATTTCAATGCATCCATCATTCTTTCACATAAATTCATAATTTGTGTGAAACAAGCTTAGTATATATTGAATCACCGGTAAGACCTTTGATTCCATAGATTGAGTTATAGAACTACTATTTGAAAACATTGTTCTATTTGTACAATCATCTAGAAACCATACCAAGTTTATAAGTGAACCTTTGATTCATCTCCCTCTATTGTTGCTTCTTAAAGCAACAATATATTCAGCCTTCTGTTATAGAATTCACCACAGTAACTTTCTTGGATCAATTCCAACTTACTGTGCCACCATAAATCATTTAATTTAAATAAAAATTAGCTTGGAGCACCGATTGAAGATTTCTGTCGATGTACTACTTACATCAAGCATGTATTGATGTAACTCCTTACAACAATCTCTTCATGTTCTCTGTATGCGAGAAACATGTTGTTAGTACTCAACGACATTTTCACTGTTGTCATATGATCAACAATTTGACCATTCCAGTAGCTTTATTCACAACTTACTTGGAGTACTGGACAAATCTGGTTATTTAACTACCATGGAATTAACACAAGTGTGATTGAAATCATGTATTTCACTCATCAGTATTTCAAGATACCGATTCTTGCTAAGAATTCCTTCCATGTGACTTTGACAAGAAACTCTTCTTGGCATTTTTCATACTAAACTGCTTTAGTTTGTCAATATGTATTTTGGCTAAGCCCGATTAGACACTACTATCTCCATATATTATTATGTCTAATACAAGGACTACAATGCCTAAGTACTTTACTGAAAAACTATTTTCAATAAAATCTTAAATTGTGTCAAGAAATTTATATAATTTCCAATCAACATTGTGTTATGCACACATAGTGTTTAGAAATATTATCATGCTCCCACTTACTTTCTTGTAAATACAAGCATCTTTATTTCTATTGATGAAATCATATTATTTGATCAATTCATCAAAACAAAGATTCCAACTCCACTATGCTTGCTTCAGATCATTACAGGATCTCTCGAAGTTCGCATACTTACTAACATCCTCTGGATCGAGAAAATTACCTTGGACCGTATCAAATATACAACCTTGGTTCTATTTCCATCTCATGAGAATCATTTTGACATCGATCTATTATATTTCATAACTGAAATATTTAGTAATTGCTAGTTTAATCCAAACTGACTTTAAGTATTATTATGATGAGACAATCTCATCATAATCAATTCCTTGATCTTGTCATAAACTATTTGCAACAAGTCAGGCATTATAAAACATTTTTATCTTTGTCAATCTATAGACCCATCACTACACTTTTAGACTTTAAGTCTTTCAGAGGGTCTATCAAGTTCTAAACTTGAATTATGTGTATGGATGCTATCTCGGATTATTTTGGCATATAGCCAATTCCGGAGTCAGGGCCCATCAACGCTTCTCTGTGTATTATAGGTTCATTGTTTGTTTCAACAATATTTCGTCTGCACACACTGAAGGTATGTACGAATTTTCCAACCTATATAGTTCAGTTGCACGTTCGACCGAAGTCTCTATATCCTATGTATAGGCTTCTATATCAGTCGCGGTAAGAAATTTTAGAACCACTTCCAGCGTTTCTTTTCTTTGACCTGATCATGAAGATTCTGTAATCTCGTTGAATTGCACTGTCTTCCCACTCACTCTTTTGCAGAAAAACATTTTCTTCAAAATTTCCGCACTCTGTGACAAAACACTTTGTCACGGCGTAGTGATAGAGGAATACCCAACCATTTGGGATAACCTACAAAGTAGCACTTATTTCGACAAATTTGATGGCGCTCTTTTCAGTGTAAAAGCCATAGTCTCTAAAGCATAACATTAAAAGTATATTGACGGAACAATCAATGTCATCTCTGATCTCACCATGTCATACATAGTTTGATTACATCTACTCAAAACACTCTACTCTCAGTAGTGTTTCTAGGAGGTGCAAGCTATAAAATTCTTTTATAGCTCATCAGACATTTGCTAAATTTGTAACTCAAATATTCTTTTCTGCAATCCAATTGTAGAAACATAATTTTCTTGTTACAATAATTTCTACTTCATTCTGAAAAACTTTTGAAACATTTCAAAAAGATTCTGATTTATGTCTCAATTAGTAAATATAAATATCTACTTGAGTCATCCTTGAAGATAGATAAATCCACTGCTTGTGAACGGTATTTTGTCCACTTATTGGACTACATACATCAATATGCATATTACCAATTATTTTGTTGCTCGTTCTTTATGGCCAGTGAACAGTATTTTTAGTTTACTTCAATTATTTGGATGAAAGTTGCAAGTGTCAGATGATTCGTAATCATATGACTCCAAAATCCATCACTTATGGAGTTTCTCCATGCGGGTTTCTCCAATGTGACTAAATGCAGTGCCACACATATGTGGTGTTCTTTTAGTCTTGCGACATTTAGCGTCAGTATTATAGATGTTCAATTCTATCATCAATATTCATAACTTACATCCTATTCACAATAGGAGTATGGCCATTTTGTTCATTACATTGAACAACTATTGTTCTCTTATGAACAACCTCCTTGCAACTTCTATGCAATGGGCTAGAGTGTACAAAACTCTAAAAATGAATTGTGACAATAAATTTAGAGGTAATATGTTGATGAAAAAGTATCATAACTTTCACAAAAATTTCAACACATATTTTAACCTCATTAATTTGTTGGTCATTAGGACGTAGTAATTCGTGCATCGATTCACAATCAACATGCAATCGAGTCGGTATCCTTGTGATCAACTTTTAATCACAATTCTCGAAGAATTTAGTGTTTAACAATTTAATCACCATTTTCAAGAATCACACTTTACTTGCCCGACTTTCTCTACATCTTATAACTTGTATGACATCCATACCCGAGCTGGACATTCCAGTCTTCTTTGTTTTCCGCCTCTAAACTTCTTACAGTTTTACTTTCAATATTTCTCCCACTCAATAGAAGAATCATCTAACTTTTTAAGAGTGGCATGATCCCCAAACTTCCCTAGGCATGTAAGTGTCATTACATTCTTTGGTTTTGTTCTTTCTCTTTAAGTTCTCACCATCAACTCATGACTGGTGTTCTTCCGGATCTTACATATTTTAGTCTCAAACATAGTTGAACGCTTCACTAGAACTTGCAAACAAAACACTTCTTTAGATATCATATATCTTTTAACTTTTGTTTGTTTCTGAAAACAATTTTTAGTTCCAAGAATATCACATAACTATCCCAAACATTTTGAAGTTCGGGTTTCTCGGAAGCAAGCAGACCGTAATGTAATTCTTAGCCTTTTGGATCGAAAGACGTAAGTCTTGTCATCCATACCATTAGCAGGAGAGTATTGCAAGCATGCAGTAGGACAAAATCCTTCTTGGCACTCTTAGAGGACAATCCTCTCAATCGTAAAAGATTCAACCAGATAAATAACAATCAATCAATTTCAACAGCAAAGGTGGAATCGTGAGCCATAATTCTACAACTATAATGCAAACTACACATAGACATAGTTTATAATTATTTTGCACTAGTGATTAAACTAAATTAATACATAATTGTGCTCCCACTCAAATCAATATCTCTCATAATTGATAGTGAGTGATTCAAGATCCAAATCTAGTTCTCAGCCATTGATGTGGACATCACTGATGACGAGAATTTTGACCGGTGGGCAAACCATTGCCGATCATATCCCCATATGACTCTTGTTCATCTTTCGATGCTTCGTGCTCCGAGCTCAGAATGTTTGTGCCAGAACTTCAAGAAAACCAAGTGATATCTGCTCACATGGTCTGACCATCCAATCGTCTTACATTTCACAAACCATTTGTACTCATGTGGACATGACGCACTCCGGAATGTTACGTGTTATAGACGGTAGCAACACTGGAAGAGCACCTTTTATCTTGATTTTTACTATGAGGGATCACCCTAATAATTGACTACTGCGCAATCAAAGGGTGCAAACAACAAAGGGATAAACATCTCAGGCAGTTCATAAAAGCATGATATGGTATAGCCCTGGGCACCGGGAATCTCCGTGATCATCTTCAATCTCCAGTTGAAGCGTTGTGACGGCCAATATTTCGTTGCCGTGGCAATCGTTTCAAAAACGTTGTCGTGGCGGAAATTTCAGAAAACGTTGCCATGGCGACCGTTTCAGAAAACGTTGCCGTGGCACCAATTTCAGAAATTCCGCCGTGGCACGAAATTATAGCTCCTCGTCCCGCGCCTAGTACACTTCTCCTCGTCAGGGTCCTCCGTGTATGTTTTGCCATCATTACCTGTAACCTATAGGCTATCTCTACGATTTTTACATTAACGTGGCAATCTCGTGGCTTCAGCCATCATGCCGTGACACGCAGGCCACTTAACATTACAACATATAACCATCTCATACATAAACTCATTATAATGACGAAGGCTATACCACATCAGATGCATATTCTACAAAACCAAGTTAGACATCCTCTAATCGGTTTTAGCAAAAATTTAGTTACGCGGTTAACCAGTTTTAACAAGTAATACTAGCTACCTACGTCCACAATTTAGGCGATGATTCTTGATGCTAGATTAAGTTTCGGGGTGTGTGAAAGAAGAGACTTAATTAAAAGTCTCATCCCCCACACTAAACTTCGTCAAATACGCGTGACCCCCTAGAAGATCATCCATCTTCGGCACCCTCTTGTGTACACGACAGTTCACTATTCTCAACTATGGTGAAGCCCAAGGAACTGCTAGCAGATCGTCGACAGCCAGAGCCGATCGATTGTCAGAACCTTGTGAAAAGTGACACCATGCCGTCGATGAATTGAACCAAAGCAACACTCGAGGGAAGCATAGCAAGAACATCAACCCTCACAATCACATGTGATCTAGATCGTAACCTGCACCTACTCATATAACTTCTCATGATGCCACTATTGGGAAACGTAGCAAAAAACAAAAAATTCGCACCTACGATCACCCAAGATCAATATGAAGATGCATAACTGGTTGGGATCATGATCGTTACCATCACTGAGTTCCAGCGGAAGATGATCGTGTCGGTGTAGATCGTACTTGGAGTTCCTCGAACCATCGATGAACAATCGCTCGTACCGCCCACGAACAGTCCCTTGAACTGAAGATCGAAAGCACGGCCTCTCTTCTTGGTTGCAAGCATGCAGCCTTCATGATACGGCAGCGCTTCGCCGTCCAGAGCTAATCTTCGCCGGAGAATTAGAGGGAGGAGATTAGAACCACACTTGGCTTCTAATTATGAGGACAAAAGGATTATCCTAGCTCTAATTAGTCAACTAGGACCAACTAGAACTAGAACTAGAAGAACTAGAGGAGGTTCCAAAACTTGTGTGTCCAAAAGCGTGGAAATCCTCTAGTATATATAGGTTAGAGGGGAGAGGAGGGGCGCCAAAAGGGGAGGGAAAGTCCTTCCCCTTTGGCCGGCCAAGGGAGGAGGAGTTGGACTCCTCCCCCACACCAATTAGGCCTCCTTCCTTAGGGAAGGGAGGCACTTTCCCACTTGGGCCTTTTTGGCCCAAGTTGCCTTCCACCTCTTGGCCTTTTTAGACCCGTTGATATTTAAATTAAATATAAAATGTTCTAAAAACTTTCAGACCATTTTATATATATTTTAACATCCCCAGAAACATTTTCCACCTATATATAATTTATCGGTAATACCCGGTATTACCTGATACTCACCGAAACCCTTCCGGTGACCCCGAAACGCTTCCGGATCCTCTTGAAACTATTCCGAATATTCATGAAATAATTCCACAAATATATTATCATGACTCCCGTCCTACTAACACTCAGCAGATCATGATTGCCTTAAGCTTGTGACCCCGTAGGTTCGGTAACTCACAGACATGGACGAAACCGTTCGTTCAATGACCGACAGCGGGACCGTGGACGTCCATATTGGTCCCTGTGAGTACACGAATGATATTTGAGTGAACCTTTGGTTATCATGTGATGTTAACTTTGCTTCGCAATACTTCACAAAACCCGGGATGCATCGGTATCCTCCTGAGTCATCACCATGCTCACTATACCGAAATCCTCGTTACTGGTTTTGTTCTTCTTTCTCGTTATTGTGTTCCGGCATCCCCGTGACGAAGTCACTTGTGTCTGGCCAGACGATGCTTGATGCCGTCACACTGAGAGGGACCTAAGAATATCTCTCCATCGTCGGAGGAAATCCCACTCTCGAGCTATCCTGACACTTGTCAAACTTTTCGATGAACCTGTAAGTTGTCGTTATGATGACCGTGTTACCGGTGACGTTTGAGAAACCCCAAAGCCCATCGTACGCTAAGAAGTGACCATAGTACTCTCATGGTCTAAGGAGCAGTATCACACATTAACACTCCGTGTTATTACAATTGAATACAGACGATATTAACTCAATTCATAACAAACAAGTTTGGGTTAATTCAATATGATCGTTCTTCCAACATCATAATCCAATGTTGTTTTAGGACTATCGTTACACTTAACGATATCCTAAGATCTAGAAAACATGATCACCAACAACAATTGAGCTAGTCTTAGAGGCGAGACTAGGAACCTTTAATTTATCTGTTTATCATTCCACACGTGCATATGAGTTTTATACTGAATCGCATATTCCAGGATCATAGCAGTTATAGCATAGTATATAAACACTTAACTATGAATATGGAAATACAATAATACAATATTATTGCCTCTAGGGCATATTTCCAACAGGTTCTTAACTTCTTATCGTCAATTAGAGTATTGTTTCAATTTCTCCATATGTTATGTTTTTGTGTCTTTTGGTGGCAACATCTTGATGGGGAAGACAATATCAGATGAAATAGAAGTCATGTGGCCCTGTCACTGTCTTAGTACGGTTATTGCACAATGATCTTATGGTGTTCTCACCCTGCAGAATCAACGGTTCCATATCCTATGAATTGTCATCTAATGCTTTGGCCTGACTCAAAGATGATGAAGTTGGTGATGGTGTTGATCCTACAATTTTTTTCCAATGCTTTGGTCTGACTTAGCGATGGTTGTGTTGGTGGTGTTCTTGATCCAACAGATTGTTATCCAATGCTCGTGTTTCTTCATTTCATGATACTTGTTGATGTCTCGCAAGTGTAGGGGCTCGATTGTAGATCTTTTCGAGCAGTAAAAGCACAGATCCCACGAGGAGCTAACGGAAATGGTAAGTACAAAAATAGCAAGGATTCACTGTAAATACTAAAAATTGTGATGAGGTGGCGGTTTGAAGGTGAAGTAGCAACAAAAAGTGAATAACAATAAAAAAGTAAAGAGTGCAGCAAGTGACCCAATCCCTAGTAATGCTAAGGACAAGCCGGATGTGTTACTTATGATGGTCAAACGTTCTTGAGGACAGAGGGATTATCACATAGTTGGTAATTCCATAATGACTTCAAGTGATTAATGTTGATTGGTCAATGTTGTAAGGATAGAGCCTAATACTATGTGATGTAAAACCATTGACTCACACGTACTTATGATTGTGCTCCTAGCAAGCATCCACAACTACTAGGATTTATTAAGGCATAAAGCCCAACCATATACATAACTTCCTCTAAGTTCCCTATTCACCCCTCATGTCACAAATTCGTAAACTCGGGGAACGGTCATTTCTGTCACTCATGGCCTCCCATCCTACACTTATCATAACACAATGCTCTCCTCTACGCTCATATAGGTGAAGTGCCATGTAGTTGACGTTCACATAACACCACTAGAGAATTGCACTACAACATGATCAAACAAAAATCTTTACTGCAAATATGTATGACACTTAACAACTAGATTTCTCACATGTCCTCAAGAATAGAATGAAACTACTCACAAGGCATCATGGTTAACATGTTATGGTAATGCTAATGGCAACAATATATAAGTATGAATCTTTCACCAATAAAACACACAACATCAACTACCAATGTAGGAATCAACATTGACAAGTGATAACGGTAATCAATTCACACTTGATTGATGACATGGGAATGGGGGTGATGGTGATGTTGATGGAGATGGTCAAGATGACTTGGATGAAGATGTTCCCCTTGATGCCCTAGAGGTGGTGATGACGATTGCTTCGAATTCCCGTGGCCGGAGGGGGCAATTCTGTCCTAAAATAGCCCTTCGGAGGAAGAACTAGGTTTTTGCGTTGCAGAGGCGACGGAAAAATAATCCTTGGAAATTTTTCTCAAGTTTCTCCTCGAGAGAGGTCATATGGCACTTGGGAGGGCATCAGGGGTGCCTGCCGGCCCTAGCCCTAGGCGCCCCTGGCATTTGTGCGTCTAGGCTGGGTGCCTAGGCACCCCAGGCCTCATCTGGTGGCTCCCTTCTGGCTGATGACTTCTTTGTTGGCAAAAACCTTCGACGTATTTTTGTTTTATTTTTTGGAGGTCCTGATGGGGCATTTCCTTCATGGAAGGTCCAATTTTCTCACCTGCCAGCATCTCCGATAATTATTCCAACAATTCTCTCCACTATAGGATAAACCACAATTAAATTGATGCAAATGTAATTTTAATAGCATAAATGTAGAGTATTTATCCTTTGAAATTATGATGCAAAATGTACGTATCACTTGTCTCCTTACTCTGTTGTGCAACGATTAAGCAGCGGTTCGACAACCTTCCAAGGGTTGTCCAGGCTATAGTATGTTCGACGATATAAATTTCCCACCTAGTTGGGTGGGAAACACATGCAACTAGTCAAAATCTTGAGATTAGCTCGGCTTGTTCAGCTTTGATCTTCTTCACTTTTTCACCAAATGTAGGGAGGGAAATTTCAGATACAAAAGGTGAAGCTAGGGATGACAACTTTGAAGTACCTTGATGTAAATTTTAGTTTTGTTTGGTATTTATTGACTGTATTTACTTCTATGCCCTTGATCTAATGTATTTCATTTGAATAATCAATAAAATTGGGTTGTTTTGGTAATAAAGTAACAAGCCATCTCAATAATGTGGGAGTGACTAACCCGCACATTAATGTGAGACAATAGCAAATAAGAAAATAATTGGTAAACCGTGCTTATGAAATACTTTGAATATATATAACTGAATTTTCATAAATTTCTTTGTACAATTTTCTGGGGGTAATTGCCAAATTGTTTCATTACTCAAGAAAAAAATACTAGCCATGAGAACATAGAGACCGTGAATCCCTTTTATCTTTGCTGGTGCTTTCGTTGCTAGTGCAGGTAGGTAGGAGAACCACCGTCAAGGTTTCACATGTGAGTTAGAACCTTTGATGTTTTATGTGTGTGTCTTGCACTTGCTGGAGTCGACATACATTGTTTGGATAAAAATCCCTCAGCTCTATCCCATTCCAATGTAGATATATCATACCACACCGAGAGCATGTGGTATTTTGATCCACTGGATCAACAACTCCTCACCCGACAAATTTTCGTGGTCCTTCGGCCTAAATTGGCCGTGGTGGCGGCTATGGTGGAGCCGAGTTTTTTATCAGTGATTATCTCGTTTGGTACTTTCTCACTGAGATTTTTTTTAACACGGTGATCCTATGATCAACCAATTATTTGGTAACCTAACTTGTAAAGAGTGTGCGAACAACCCGTTTTCAACTTCTTATCTCGCCACATTTAGAATGGGTGGTTCGTACAACTCATCAAAAACTTTGAAGTCAGTTCAACTTCGAGAGATTTGGCATTCAATAGTTCCTTTTTATTTCACTGGAGCCTTTGAGGAATTTTGAGGCAGACGTGAGTGGAGTTGAAAGCAACAACTACATATGAACTTATGTAAACTTTATTTTTATTAGAAAGCTATATTACTCATATTTGTTTCTCCTACTCACCCTTTCCACACTCCCCAAAACCTCGTTCAACACTCTATGGGTTTCATGTTTGGTCTGCCTTGTGTGGTGATATCTTCAGTGTTCTTGTGTGGTGATATCTTCAGTGTTCGAAAGGAAATAAAGGTTAGGTCAAATTGCCATATGTTGGCATTTGGGTTAGTGACTTCATGTATCAAAAGAATAAGGGACTAGATGTTAGGTCATATATAATAAAAAGTTAAAATAGATAAAAGTGGCAATGTAAGAGTTCTCACGTGATATATTCTAGCGAAAAGAAAGTACAAAAACCCCCCATACCATTATACATACACCCACTAAGTAAGCTTCCTAGAAATGTGGAGCAGTGAGCACTCTAGGCTTTGTTTCCGTGGTGGACTATGATTGTCAGTCGGTGGGAGCAATGATTTGACCTGCCTCGAGCACTGAGGTACCCGTGCCGCGCGCGTTGTGACCTCCTTGTCACGGTCTTTGAGGGCCCTCGTCCCCGTCGCGGGGACCGACAAAGGCCGCCGCTGCCGGCATCACTAGCCCACACAAGATTCGGCCATCGTCGTCCGCGCCTCTGTGAAAAACGGAGGCCGTCACCACTGCCACTGTCGCCGCATCTCATGGGGCCTATCAATGCATGTATGCTTCCACGGCCGTCTGCTTGTGCATGTACGCCGCCGCGGGCATGACCAACAGCAGCACCCCATGTGACAACTGGATCTCGGTGAACAATGCCACCATGGCCAGTGCTTCACGCTAGTGCATCCGCTGTCGGCACCTCCACAACAGATTATCCCTTGCGCCGCCATCGAGTGTGCACAGCCGCCTGCTGCATCGCTTGACGACGCCCTTGCGCTCCGTCTTGTCTTCTCCTCCACCAAGGTTTGTACGCGCCCCTCGGAGACGACCACTGCTGTCTGAGCCACTGCATCGATTGGACTCGTCGCCGCCGCCATGACCTCCCCTCCTCTGAGATCCCATCTTCCCAATGGGAATTGTGTTGTCTGCTGCTGGCGTTAGGAGTGGGGAGGAGGAACAACACTACAGCCGGCGCGTCGAGGGAGGCTGGAGGGCGCAAACTATGATTTTCAGATCGGGGGGACTTTTTGCCCTCCCCATCACCGTCCACTTTAATTCTAGATTCTAGATTACATTTCATACAGTTTTTGTTCAAGGCCAAAATTAAACCGTTGCCACGCTTGAGTTAAAAAAGTGAATAGTTTTTTTTCTTTTTCTTATAAAAAACGAACTGTGTTTCCCACCTCGTTTATAATAAATCGATTCAGCGGGAACATCTTATCATGTTAATTTATATATGCTCTTTTTCAGAAAAGGTATATATGCTCTTTGGTGGACAAACTAACTTTGTGGTCATCCTTCCAGTCGGAGAGCGATGTGTTGCCAATACTTTGATAACTGCATGACGAAGCATTTCCTTTGTGGATCGGATTACTTTGTATATGTAATGATTACACCGATTATGTCTTTCCAATACTTGATAAGTACATGACGAATCTTTTCCTCTTCGTGGAGTTACTTTGCATATATAATGATTACGTGCACTGATTCTTCTTTGATCTAGCCACCACCACAAAAGAACAATTCCTGGCCCAGTAATATTTATTTACTACTATAAAATTGAACATATCCTATATACTCCCTCTGGAGTACCTAAGAAGTTCATCCTCACTCGAATATCCAATTCCGAGCCCGGGCTCATCTGCACCCGGTAAACAGTAAATTAAAAAAATACTAGAAAAATTCAAAAAAATCAGAATTTTTTTTTTTGCATGTAAGATGATTGACTGCGTGAGGTGCGTGCCAAATTTGAAATCATTTGGACATCTAGTGGCTCTCAGCAAAAAAAACAAAATCGGGTCCTAACAGTGCACAAACAATAAACTTTTTCACAGACATCAAATTTGTCTTTTTTTTTCTGAGAGCTACTCAGACATCCAAATGCTCTGAAATTTGGCACGGACATCACACACTCAGTCATTTTTCTCCGCAAAAAAATTCGGATATTTTTGAATTTATTTAATACTTTTAACGATTTTTTTGTTCACTCCCGGGCTCATCTGAGCCTGGGAGCCAAAATACTGCTCTCTCACTCGCTATCTTATATATTTTAACATGCAACATATCCACCTCATCACGTATGTCCCACACATGTCATCTCTCATTTAAATGCACATGCAAGTCATCCACATCATCAAGTGCATGCAACCAACCACTTTTCACTTTCCACCGCATGCACGCCCTCCATCATCAAAGAACATGAAAACCCTCCACATCATCAATTTTAATTTGAACTTTTCAACAATAAATAATTGAACTTGAATGTCACAAGGCAATGTAACATGCATCCACCCTCCATTTACCTCTAGGTTGAATGTGGTGTGATACTATTTTTATATATTCTAATTCTATTTTTATAAGTTCATTGATAAAAAAATTCGCAGAAACGCGTGACGCGTTATCTAGTTTGATAAAAAGAGTAGTAGGGCTTGACAAGAGGAAATGATTGCTAAAGTTCTTAGGAACCTTTTTTGGCTAAGTGTATTTGGCATTAACTTGATACTGTTGGAAATATGAGCACCTTTTCGATTAGACTAATCCACAAGTAAACAGTAATCATGGCAATCATGGTATGCAACTCATACCGATACCTAAGCATGTGAGCATGTATAGTACATAGAACCGAAACATCTATGAACACAGCATATACGGCTAGCACATGAATAAGCACATAAACGGGTAAATGCGGGATGAACAAACCATACCCTCCGGCTGGCCAGGCCAATGCGGCGGCGGCAGCAGCAGCCTCGGGGTCGTCCGTGGCCTTCTTCTTGGCGGCAGCGTCTTCGACCATGGTGTCGATGCAGGGGAAGTAGTGGAAGCAGAGGAGGACGAAGACGACGGAGATGGGGGCGGATCGGGAGCAGTCGCGTCGAGACGCTTCCCAAAAACCTTATTGCCGTTCTCCCAGCAGGACCTCGAACGACAGGGTTCCGAAAGCACCTGCTCTCCCGACCAACCGTGCACGCGGTCGTCGGGATGGGATCGCCAGAAGCAGCACACTGAGAGGAACAATAGATGATGGCTAGGGTTGTGCAGGAGGGAGTGAGTGAGTTAGGGTTCACTCCACTAGCCAGCGCCTCCTTATATAGACCGTCGGGTAGATGGGCCTGGGCTCAGGCCCATGACCGAGTCCAGGCGAGGCGAGGCGAGGTGGGCGGCGGAGGAGGAGGAGCGCGCGTGTACAACTCCTCTTTCCAAGCTCCCAAATGGCATGTGGTAGAGCAGCCCTTATAAAGGGGGTTTCACTCTTCTTACTGTAGCAGTATGATACTAAACTTCCCACCACTTGCCATGCACCTAAATGAGCCTTAAAGATTAACCAGAGATTGTTGTTTTATATGGGCCAAAGCCCATCTATAATTCAACAGACACTTATAAATTGTCAATCATCGAAAGAAGGTAGCTTAAATTTATGAAAACTGAGGCACCAAGAATTGACAAACATGTAAGTTGTATCAACCAAGCTCGGTTCTAATAATGTCACAAGAATACAAAAAAAAAATAGAGAAAATATCGATTATGACTGAAGATAGATATTCAGTACTACTCTATTTATGTGGATGTTTGGGACATCGCTGCTGGTTTTGCATTATGGGCGTGTTTGGTTGACATACTAAACTTGGTTCCTTAGGCGTATTTGGTTGGCATACCGAGTTCTTTTTTAGGAATAAGGTCGAGGCCCGGCATTAACTTAATGACGCCCTTACCGGAAATTCACTTTGGCTCACGAGAGCATATGCTCCTGCCATCGGAAAAACATTTCAAAATGTCAAAAAAATCCGAACAAAAATTTGACACGTACAACTCGATATTCTATGTGCGCACGCCAAGTTTTGTGGAAAACCGGCATTTTCTGCGGCTTGTGTAAAAAAGACAAAGAAATGCCTCGTGAAAAGCCCTTTTTACCACTGAATTTAGTCTCTTTCACACGCGACACAAAAATTGTCAAATTTTCACGAAAAGACTTTGTGAGTACGTAGAATGTCGAGATGTACGCGCGGAACATTTTGTCGGAATTTTGTGACATTTCAAAACATGTTTGAAACACATTTTAAAAAACAGGAGCATATGCTCCTTCAGCCAACACCGCGATCGTGCCGAAGAGGAGACGAATCATCCAGGGAGGTGGAGCGCCGCCGGAGGAAGCCCATGTGTCATCAAATCCCGGAGGCTTGTAGCCATACTAAGCTAGCCCCCCCAGTTTGGTTTGCAGCCACTGAACCAAACATGCCCTATCTGTGTATTTATAGCCACTAGCGCGCTAGCGACGGCCACACACACACTGTACTAACCGAGTACTGATAGTACTTAGCCCAGAGCTAGACCATGGCCTCCCTCTCTTCCCTCTTGCTTGCGTCGGCTTTCCTCCTTGCTGGCTCAGCCTTCTTCTACCGCTACGACACCGGCAGCGGCAACAAGACTGGCGGCACAACCACGACGCACCTTCACTTTTACATGCACGACGCCTACACAGGCCCTCGCCCCACCGCGATGCGCGTCGTGTCCGGGTGGGCCATGTCCGCCGGCGACAACGCCACGGCGCTGAAGACCGCGCCGCGGCAGTTCGGCGACATCGTGGTGCTCAACAACGCGCTGACGGTGGGGCCCAGCGGCGGCAACGCGCGGGTGGGCACGGCGCAGGGCTGGGCGGTCCGCGTGTCGGAGGGCGGCATCGTATCGGACCTGACGCTGCACCTGGTGCTCGAGGCCGGCGAGCACCGCGGCAGCTCGCTGACGGCGAGGGGCCGCATCGACATGGACGCCACGGTGCGGGAGTCGGTCCTCATCGGCGGAACCGGCCGCTTCCGGTACGCGCGGGGCTACATGCTCACCAAGAACTACGACTACAGCCTCGCCACCGGCGGCGTCGTCGAGATCGACGTCTACGTGCAGCACGACTAGCTAGGCGCGTCGCCCTGCCTTCGTATCTGACGCCGCATCCCCGTATGGCCGCATGTGTTCATGTTGCTAGTACTTTTTTTTAGTTGCATTGATGTGCAAGTGGTGTATGGTAGCGCGTTGCCAGCCGGCGCGCGTGCTTTCACGTGTTAATTTGTTTGGCAAATAAACCCCTGTAATATGTGCAGTATCAATGATGAAAGGAGCGTCTCAAGAATTACATGAAGAAGGAAAATTACACATAGGCCTTTCGACAACACTTGGCAAGTCTAAATGCCACATGCGTTAGGAAGCACGTCTCGAACAACCAGGGCAACACCACTCGCAACCACGCGTCTGTTGCCCCTAAATCCTGATGTCAACCTCCGAGCGCTCGTGCGTCGAATGGCCGCGACCGACGTTACCAGGATGTCGATATATTCCCTTCCTTCTTTCTACTAGTAAGCGTGCACGTGCAACGCACGAATAACCGTACGAAGGAATTTCTACCTTCATAATTAGCAGATAAACCCTTTTTTTAGAAAAAAAAAATCACAATTGTATGTGTATGTCACACATCAAAGGCAATCAACCGGATGAGTTTGAATAGTAACCGTGCACATGCCTTGGCGGGAAGAGATTTCTCATTCATTCTAGTTATGAAGCAATTTTTTCAAGAGTTAACAAAGCAGAAAACCCGTATTAGTACTGTCACTATGGAAATATACGCATTAAATTTTTTATATTTGTATCTCTTTTTGATTCTGTGTTGTTATGAAAAGGAAGATTGATCAAACAATTTGTACAATGGGAGGCATCACCAACTTTTAGAACTGCAGAAATTAAAAATAGACATTAGACATTCAAGCGCCTTGGCATTTATTGTGCCAACATAAACATCAGCAGAAAATAGGGAGAACAGAATGCCACCCCATCGACTATAGTAAAGCTTACTTAAGCTACAGGAGTGCCGCACATTTTATTAGTCCATATAACGTGCCAATGGCGAAGAGAGGCAACATAGCCGGTTCTGGAGTTGTCTATTTCGAGAGAGCCTTGTGGTTAGCCATCTTCACTGAGATCTTTTAAAACGATGAGTGAGAATTAGGACACAGGTCAAGCAGCATGGTACCTGATGCAAGGCTCGATATTTAGATAGCATCAGCTTTGTTGCTGTCTCATACAGATTACAACTATCTTATGTCAATGATCATTTTGTCTAAAAGAGCCTTGTGCTCCGGAAAATATTCTAACAACTCATCTCTGGTCACCCAAAAATGGTCCTCGCATTTCCTGATATCCAATGTCATGGATCCGACAACTTGCGACTTGAATGAAAAACAAATGTTGCGAGAAGCATAAAAATATGAAGACACATAGCATGGCAGTGCATCAACCTAATAAATCAACTGCCTGACAAAATGTGAAGAACTAAATAGGGTACAAGAACTACCGTATGAGCCACTGGAGCAGTGGTTTTGAAAAGGTCAACTCAAATAAAAGGAAATAAGGGAACATACTTGGAATGGATACGGATGGTGTAACAAAAACATCAATAATACATTCAATTTCAGCCCCATACAGTGAGGAAAATTCCCTGCTTGCTAGAGAAACCAATCTTTCAAACCACTTAATAATCCAGTAATGAATTTTATATTTTAGTCTGCAAGGTCAAAGAGTTTGATGAGCACCATAAAAATTTCAATGGCATTGCAATAACATTACCAGATTATATTGGTCTTGCAGACTTCGAACAGATTCAGAAACCACTTTACTAACTCAAATGAAAGGGAAAAAATGCATGATGGGGATGAAGTTCTTGAGCAGAATGGACATAACAAATACACCACATTTTTTTATGCATCAAACCTGATACTCACAAGTCACAAAATACCACTGCAGTCAGAATTCTCAAATGTAATAAAACTGTGCTGAGAATATATTTTTATGGTAAATCTAACTATGGTGTTCTAGTTGTATCAGTACAATTATATAGCTGGTGAAGCAAATAAAATATCTTAAATTTGAAGCTGCAAAATAGAATATCATGATTGCCATGAGATCCGATCATGAAAGGTCAATTATCATAATCTTTTCATATGTACTAAGTGGTACTCAAGGTATGGTGTCACTGTGATAGCTCACTTAAAATAATTTCATTAAATAGTTGCAAGCTAAAGAATTTTAGACCATCTTAAATAATTCAGTTAAACATTTACATGCAAAAGAGTTTCAACCCTTCCCACTTAATCTTGTTTTACTGTCAGAGTTGGAACTCCACTCCTAAGTAAACAGAAACAGCTGAGTTAAACATTCCACAAATATATCACATCTTATCAATCTTGCGGATCTGAAGTTTTGAAACCAACTTTTGAACACTGAAACTTGCGTACTGTAAAATCTACAATAAATGATAGAAGAAAGAGAGGCATATACCGGAATCAAAGTAGATGGCACGTATCCAACCTTGTGAACCAGGACACCCCAGTGCTTTTTGGTCGTCCCTGACCACAAATATTTTGTCCTCGCTTTATAGGATATCTTCCCTTCGTTTCTGAAAGTTGCTTTAAGGAGAAGTCGTGGCTGCCCTGCTCTTGCTAGGACCGTCGCCGCTCCATGCTCTTCTTTGCAACAAGATGATACGAAAGATATATCACTTAGATTATTTTTGCCCAAAGCAGTTCCCATAATATATCAATGGTGTCAACACTGCTACAGACATGAAGGTCTTAAACTACTACTTTCAGATCTATTGGAGCAAGAAATTTTTGAATAAGATACTTTATTCAGCTTCAGCGGATTTGAGGGAGCAGAAAAGGTCAATGAACAAAAGCTACAACAGGTGTTTCCCTCCTTTTAAGGGTTACCAGATAACAACAGGCAAATGTCACTGTCCTTTACAAAGCAAGCATGCCTATTTTTTCTGATGAAACTGGTCTGTATATATCTCTTGAGAAACTGCAGCAGCAGGTACAGATATGAAACATTGCATACCTCAACAAAAGATGATGTTTCATGGAAGCCACCCGGTGAATCCCAAAACTATAAAGCTTTCAGCCTTCGGTAGAAGTTTTTCATCTTCACAATAATATTGACATCTTTGCACAACTCCTTCTGAAGCACACATAAAAAAAATTTATGTGCCAAGCACCATAGCTAAGTCTTTATACAAAATATTTTTTTTACAATTCTATGCAGATTCTGCTACCAACAAGCCTATAAACATGTTGATGACTATTGCATCTCTCAACTCAATGTCAAGATTAACAGTTGGAACTGGATTAATCCAAAAAAATCCCCCAAAGAATAACGAATGTTAAAAGAGAACATGACAAATGGAAGATTAACAGCTAAGGTAATGGATTAACATTTATTTGGAAGCAATGTAATATGGAGAACCATCACCTCAAAATCAGATACTGGGATTCAGAAGTAAGCAAGAAAACGATCACCTCAAATTCAGATACCTGGTTTCAGAAGTAAGCAAGTATTAACACAGGCCAACAGCATAACAACAGGGATTTTGTTTATACAAAAAATAGAGGCAGCAAACATCTGTTTGCTCCATGAAACGTGACGCGGGAATGGGGATTAGGACCTGATTCATACGTACTGTAGGCGAGCATGCATAGCCGCTGCTGGATGCCCTCCTCGACAAATGCTGAGCCTTGTATCACGACGTTAGGAGGCGTGCCGCCGCCATGGGGAGGGCTCTCGTGTGCCACCAATCTCTCGCCTCCGGTGGCCCCGACAGCCGCCGCCGGCGGCCGGCAAGCCACGCCTGTTCGCCGCGCCTCTCTCCCTCCCCTCCTCCCGTTCCTCTCTTCTCTTTTCCCATCTCTCGCTCTTCTCCCACTGCGCCCCTCATGCTGCCCCCACGGCCATGCGCGCCACCGCCGGCTCCCCTTGCAGTCGCGCCGTACGTGCTGCACCACGGCACCAACAACCTCTGCGTGCCACGCTCGCGGCCGAGCTCCGCCTCCGGCGCCGCCCGGTCTCCCTTCTCCCGCCGCCAGCCGCACCACCACTCCTACGCCCCCCTGCTGCCTCCTTCCGACCAGAACCGCCACCTGCACCTGCTTCGCGCCGCTGCTCGTCCGATGTGGCCCTGCAGCCGCTCCCGCTTTGTGCTGCACATGCGCTGCTGTCCGCCAATGCGCCGCTGCTCCACGCGCCGTCGCCTCCCCGGCCGACCCCACAACCACCACCGGGGGAGTAGTGGAGTCAGCGACGCCACCCTCGAAGACCTCTCGATGGCGAAGACGAAATCAGGTGAGGAGGGGGAGGAGGATCACGCCATTGGGAGGTCTTGCGACGGCAAGCCGGAGGGCCGGCGCACGGTTGAGGGTGAGGGGATTCGATCGGGATCTGTTTCATCTTTTTTTGCGTGATTGCAGGGGTTGCGGCCGCGGGGTGGGATATGGCAGAGTTTTCGTCCGCCCTCTGAAATTGCTAAACACACTTTTGGCGAGGATTATTGGTATATTGACGGTTAGATTAAAATGAGTGGGTTCGATCGTGTGGCTCTTCTTGCTTCGGGTTGTTGTGTGTACGTTATGTAGGGTGCGCTTAGCGATGAATATGTTTGCTTGTTTAATAGTAGTATAGGCGTTTAGCGATGAATATGTTTGCTTGTTTAATAGTAGTATAGATATAGATTCCGCATATACGATTTGCTTTCCTTCTTTTTACTCCGCATATACGATTTATTTGAACGAAATTTGTAATTTCCAAACGTTTGGACGTTTGCAATAGATCCGAACGCACCCAACACCGTCGGATATGGATCATATGGCTGCCAGAATGCCCAGAGCCAACAGCGAGAAAAAGAAAGCAGCCACGATGGGGATCGAACCCCCAACATCCTAAACGTGCGCCACCACATTAACCATCTCACCTATACCACGCGGCTGTCAGAACTGCCCAGGATTTGAATGTAATGCACAGCTCCCGTGCCATACATGTTGGGTCCAACATTTTGCACGCCACTCCATAATTACTGCGTGTGCTAGTGGGTTAATCATGCAGATTTCAGATGCCTAAGTTGCATGCATGCACGGTACTAGTACTAGTACTACTGATCGGTGATAATTTTCAATTTGGTGATGCTTGCCTACTCACTTTTTTTTAACTCTTTCTGTCTTATATAAGGTCAAGGGTGGTATTCACTGATCAACAATATTCAGATTCTTACAAATGATGGACGGGATGAGTTCCGGAAGCACACAAAACACCAATGCCATCCTCTACTAAATTTGCTCGAGAATGGGCCGCCTTTTTACATGATCTACTAACATGCAAATGCGTGAAGGAGATAAAACAAGCATCCAGAGATTTGATATCTTGGATGCATGAAGGCACAACAATTCAACATGAAGATTGGAGAGCGACCCAAACCCAAACCTTCATCTCGCTTACAAGCTAAGTTTTGGATCAGATAGACTTAATAGATCGTAAGTTGGCTTTGCAAACAAAACTTACCCTTGAACTCGTATCTTCGTGGACCCTTCATTGATGGTGAGAATGGGTTAGCGAAGTGGTCAATGGCGCCTCCATGAGATATGCAGTTAGAGTGGTAGGTGATGTCGGCGATGGTGAAGCGGCACGATGTCTCTTCAGGTACAACCCGGCCGTCATGATGGTTAGCGAGAGGGGCCCGTGCACGGAAAAAACTTGTTGAAAACATACCTCGGTAGTTTCTATGTAAATAACATGGTAATATATGAACCGCGGAGCTGATAACTCACGAACAAACACCCGCGGTAACTTTTGACCCGGAAAAAAGTTGTTGAAAACATACATCCAATAACTTATGTGTAAATAGCTTGGTAATCTACCCACCACAGAGTTGATAACTCACATACAAACACCGTGTTTACTTTTTTGAACCGGGTGAAAACGTTGTGGAAACATACCCCCGGTAACTTCTGCCTAAGTGATAATATACACACAACAGGCGTGGTAACTTACGCACAAACACTGCGGTAACTTTGACCCAGAGAAAAAAAATAGTTGTTGAAACCATACCCTCGGTAACTTCTGTCTAAATACATGGTAATTTATACACCGCGGGCATGGTAACTTATGCACAAATACCGTGGTAACATTGACCCAGAGAAAATATACTCGTTGAAACCATACCCCTCGGTAACTTCTGTGGAAATAGCATGGTAATATATGCACCGTAGATCTGATAACTCAGGTATCAACACCGTGCTAACTTTCCAATCCGAGGAAAAAGTTGTTAAAATCATGCCCCGGTAACTTCTGTGTAAATAGCATGGTAATATACGAATCGCAGACCTGACTTACGCACAAACACCATGGTAACTTTTGACCGGGGCAAAAAATTGTTCAAAACATCCCCACGGTAAATTCTGTATAAATAGCATGCTAACATACGCACAACAGGGCTGATAACTCACGCACAAACACCACGGTAACTTTAACCCGGGGTGGGTTGTTTGAAAACATACCGCCCGATAACTTCCGTGTAAATAGCATGGTACTATACGCACCGTATACATGATAATGCACACACAAACACTACGGTGATTTTGATAGGGGGTGGGGGGGAGGTTAGGAAGTTGTTTGAAAACATAACCTCCTCCCGACAACTTCCGCGTAAATATCATTGTAATATACGCACCGTAGACTTGATAACTCACGTACAAACACCGTGATAACTTTGACCGCAGGGGATGAAGCTGTTTGAAAACATACCCTCGATAACTTATGTGTAAATAGCATGGTAATATACGGACTGCGGGCGTGGTAACTCACGCACAAACACCGGGTAACTTTGTTCCGGTAAAAAAAAGTTCTTAAAAACGTACCACGATAACTCATGTATAAATAGCATGATAATATACACACATTAGAGCTGATAACTTACTTAGCCCAGGCCAGTAACTATTTGCATGAAAGAAAAGTCATCAGAACATGTCAACATGGGATCTAGTTTTGTTGGTCCCGTCGTGATGGATTTTTTTATGTGAAAACGAGTTTTTGATCGGACCGACGGTTTGAGCTATAAAATATTTTAAAGTTTCAAAATAGAGTAGAACCTAGGATGACATCAAATTTTTTTTCTCTAATGCAAGCAAGTATGTGCATGTGAAGACAAGGTTGAAGAAACCATTTTTATGCCCGGTAACTTTCTGTGTAAACAATATGATAACTTATGTACCACAGCCGTGATAACTTACGTAGCATAGGCGTGGTAACTTTTTACCTGGAAAAAAAAATTCGTCGGAAAATACCAATATGGGATCTAGTTTCGAAGGTCTCGTCGCGACGAATCTTTTATGTCAAAACAGTTTTTTGATCGGAGGGACGGTTTAAGCTACAAAACATTTTAAAGTTTCGTTTTTATGGAATCTTTGCTGACATCACTTTTTCGTCTTATATGCATGAGTGCACACTTAAATTCCGTTGGAGAGAAGTACTAGTAGAACTTTTTCCACGCAAAAAAAGGAGAAATTCACACGATGGTGCATGTGAAGGGAATCAACGTTCGGTAATGTTGTTTATATACATAACGTTCGGAAGATATCAAACTCCTTATTTGAAATCAAACTACACAAAGTTGGACTAAAATTATACTATATTTAGAAAATATCCGTAAACATCTACAATACTAAAGTTATATAGTATAACAATTAATTTAGTAATTCATCTAATGATATTGATCTCGTATTGTGAATGTTGATATTTTTTCTATAAGGTTGTTCAAAATTTGCGAAATTTGACTTTGACAAATTTTATATGCAGATTAAAAAAATGGTGGAATTATTTAATACCTACAACATAAAAGCAATAATAATAGTATAGCCAACCATCGGCTACTAGGAGTACCTCCTTTCGGGTTTATACATCCTGCGCGTTTCTCCACGCCTTTAACCAACGAAATACAGATAATATGCAACAAAACTACAACATTGAATTCATATTTTATTGAAGTTTTTAATAGTTTATTTTTCATGATATATAACTTACATTTGTTGGTGAAATCGATGACCTAGAGATACGCGCAGGACCTATAAATCACAGAGGAGTGAGTCTATCTTTTTGCCATGTCATCTATAGTCAACTTAATAGTCAGCATGTATTTAGTTATAAATATGTACTACTTTATTAACTCTTGGTCCACCTCACAATCTCACATTCTTGAAGCCCGTGTTGCAACTGGCTCTTTATCTACAACCCGCTTTCCTTCTCTTCTTTTCTCTCTAATCCAACTCTAAAAAAAAAGATCTCGCCTGCTTACATCACCTTATATTTTCTCTAAGCAAAAGGAACAACCATCCAAACCAAAGGAAATAAAGAACACCATGCTCCAGTGACCTAGCCTTTTTTCTCAAGAAAAGGAGGTTGAAACCCAACCTCTACATCATCATCATGCACATAACCATTTTTGTTCAAATTGATGCAAGGCGGCAAAACAAAATATCAAAAAGTAGAGTACAAAACCTGAACTATGATAGAACCATTACAAGATGTGAAATAAAACACCAAAAATTCGACCTCTTTCACAACAACGTCTTCAGGAAGAGATAAACACCCTCACGCCATCGTCGCCACGTCCGACTGGAGATGGCCATGACAACGATTTTCATACAGGTTGCTGAGACCAACCGGTGAAGGCCCACTTCAACAAGAAGACAACTACATGTTAGGCCACATTCTCTCTTTCTGTCTTATTAGTTTTTCGTTTCTCTGAACTACATCTTGAAGGAGGCCAGGATTGAGTGCAGGCCGGTGACAAGGATCAATAGCAGGCAGCAAGGCGGATTCTTGGTCGTAATGAATAGAAATTTGGCCAAATGATTGATTGTTTGGCAGATGGGAGACTTGTTCACCATTGCCGGAGCAAGGAGACTTCTTCCCGGTATTGTATGTCTTTTTATGGTTCTTTTATTTGTTTTTGCTTCATTTATTCTTTCTTTGAACTCATGTTTGTGTATTTGTTTGAAGGATTAAACATGTTATCTTGCCCAGTACCTCCCTCATGTGTCTGTTCTGACCAGTCACCTTTCATTGTGAGTTAATTTAAAAAAAATGATAGATCAATGCAACTTAGTAAAATCCCAATGAATCTATAGTAGTAGCACACCGTAATGTTTCGGGCGCACTAAAGAAACAATGTAAGATAGTAGCGGGGATTTTACCACATCAATCTATTGGTGTGTCTGTCCATTCTAGAGGAATGTGCATGACGTGAGATAACGTTCATGATGGAACCACCAAGTTTGATTTTTGTTTCTCCCTCTCGATATTCTGCTTCATTTTCTTTTATTTTGGTTTTTAGTACAAGTACTACGCCTCTCCTGCGCAGCAGTTTAGGTGATGTAATACATTTAATAATGCATTATTTAGGTGAAAGTGATGTATTAAAAAATTTCTGATTAATACGCTTAAATGGTGATGCCGCTTCTCAAACCCGAAAGCTGAAGAATGCATGTATATTGTGTGGTTTGGTAGTAAATGTTCACCTCAAGTCATCGAAGTGAAATTCGCATTGCCATAACCAGCTTTCACCGGGGAAGCATAAGGTGGTCCATGATTTTCACGTAGTATGTACACTCTTGAGAAAATCTAATATATCTCTGATGTAGAATTTGGATGTAGATTTTGTGAGCGAAAAAAAATGTCACATTTAAAATTACATTATCTGACTAACTTTTTTTTGACAAATCATGTCATGAATTACTGTAATGTTTAAGAATGAAAGCACTCAAGTTCTGCACCTTTCCAGTAGTTTAGTTTATCTAATATGTTACCTTTTTACACAAGTGGGGCTTATGGGATAACTTTGGCATTTGCATCTTTGTTGTGTCTGAATTTTGTGGCCATAGCCTGAGGATCTTAATGCGCAGCGTGGACCAGCAGGCAAAGATCTTGTCATGGCGTTCGGAGAAAGGCTTGGTGGATGTAGAATGAGAAGATGTTATGTTCTATTTTTTATCTTAATTAACTTTCTCTCGTGATATGTGCTAAAACCCTGAAAGTGCATGTCATACAAAGGTTGATGATATCAAAATGATGTACCCAATAATCCATCTCTTGATTGGTCGGATTGCTCATACAATACTGATTCAAACGCAAATCTGAAATATGGAAAATACAATATTAATCTTTCTCCACTTCCTCCACTGAATGGTTGTATTATGCCCTCAGTATCAATGAGTTCCTGGTTTACAAAGTAAGCAATCACTGTGAGTTGTGTTCGTTCCTTTGGTAGTTGTGGATGTAATCCTCTAGCTCAGGCAAAAAATGCAATCCTTTAGGACTGGCACCACATTCATTCATGTTTCTACGTTTTATAGCATAGTGTTTATGTAAATTACCAATAAATTGAATTGAATTTAGTACATGACATAATTTCGATTGCCACCTGATGTGCGTTCATAGTTTCAACTCAAACACTACTGTACTATTTGCAATAATATATTTGGATTGGTAAAATATCAGGTAAATATATAGTTGAAGTGACATTCCTTAATGTGATACATGGCCAAATTGCTCAAAGTGGTTGGACTTGAGTTGACTATCAAGGTTTTAAGTTCCCTCCATGTTAGTTCTAACAACTTGTGCAACCGAATAATTGTATTTCCTGCAATCGACTGAGAAAATCAGAATCAGCTGGTTCAAGCCATAATATTCTTAATAATGGCTTCTGTGGATATATGCAGTTGACTAATTAACTCACATGAATATTTTCTTGTTCTTGTCTTAAAAGAAGTGTACCTCCAATATATGCAGATCTCATCCATGTACCTTTGATTTCTAAACTTCATAGTTTCCTTGCATGGTTGATGCCTTTGATCTTTTCTACCATGGATGAGTCTGCCCGATCTTGACTTAGGCAGTAGCATGCAAGTAGGTTTAGGAGGGGATACAAGCATTGATTATCGAACATAAAGTGGAAAACATTAACATTTTCTCCCTTGATTCTTTACAATTAATGTGATTTGGAGATTGTACCTTCCTTGCGAAGATTAGTATATCCATGGGAAATCTCACACTTACTTCAGAACTTCTGATACTCGACTGTAGCATCCATTTGCCTCTGAAACACTGTTGCCACCTCAACAATTCAATAAACTCCTTTATGCTCGCATGTGTGTCACTGTCTCTTCGACCGCAACCTATCATGCCTTGACAGAAGACATCCATCTCTTGTGGTAAGAGAGAATCGTGTCATTTGTATTTATCATACATACAATATGATACGCGGTACGTGAGGATCATTTCATAGATTTGCTAAAGTTTTAAAAGAAGTGTCAAAGCGATGGTCACGCAGGGTGGCAGACTTTTGAAGCGCGACAATGCGCTAAAGCAAGGAAGGATGCAGAGAATAGAAATGGAGGGTAGGAAGAAAGATGTACACTTTGTCTTCTTGCAAGGAAAGGATGATTAAGGAGACATGAGGATTACTGAGGAGGAAAGAAGCGGGAGAGAGTAAATATTTGTCGTTGTATCAATGGAAACCATATGCCAACATATTTAACTCGCAGTCCTTAGTTAAAACAATTATCTAATTAGTGTGTAGTATGTACTACTGCATTATTATATTTTGTGGCAACGCATGGGGTTTTCAACTAGTTAATATCTTAATTGTTGTCATTGGGGCAACGGGGTTTTCAACTAGTTAATGTCTTAATTATTGTCATTGTGCAATATTCTTTGAATATACGTCAGCCCACGAGCCAGACCCAGGAAGAATACGAAGTCAAATTTCGTCAACCACGCACACAGATAAAGGCAGATCCTATTTAGCGCGTAGGTCGCCAAATAGCGACCTAGCGTGTACCCCTCCTCTCCCCCGCTGCGTACACTTGGGCCAACCCAACTAGTTCCTTTTCGGTTTTGGAACCTTCCCAGACCGGTTTTTTGTGTGTGTTTTCTTTTGGTCATTTTCTGCTTTTTTCATTTTTGTTTTTCTTTCTTTCTTTATCTTCTAGTTTTATTTTTTCAGTTTCGTTTTTTCTTTATTTTTTTATTTTTAGTTTCTTTTTATTTCATTTTGCGAACATGTTTCAAATTCATGAACATTTTTCAGATTCACAAACTTTTTTTTGGAATCGTGAACATTTTTTTCAAATTCATGAATATCTTTTTAAAATCATGAATATTTTCTTAAAATTGTGATTTTTTTTAAACTCGTGAACTTTTTTTGAATCTGTGAGGATTTTTTTAAATCGACAAACATCTTTAAAATTTGGGAACAATTTTTTAAATTCATGAACATTTTTTGTTTTGACCAATATTGTTTGAAATGCATGAGTATTTTTGAATTCATGAATATTTTTTGAATCAGTGAACATTTTTTGGACCTGTTTTTTTTTTTGAAATTCAGGAACATTTTTTTGATTTTTTTTAAAATATTTTAAAATTTATGAACATTTTTTGAATACGTGAATTTTTTTCCCAAGACCATGAACTTTTTTGGTCTCCTGAACATTTTTTGAATATGCAAACATTTTTCAAAATCAAGAAATTTTTTGGAATGGACAAAAATTTTATGATTTCCTAAAGATTTTTCAAAATCATGAACATTGTTTGAATTCACAAAATTTTATGATTTTTTTAACCATTTTTTGGAAATTTATAATTTTTTTGGAATCCAAAATTATATTAAAGAGAATAAAACAATATAATAAAACAGAAAGCAAAAAACAAAGAAAGGGATTAAAAAACAGGGGCCATCCCACCCACGCATATGGGCCGGCCCGAAAGGGCGCGCAGGGAGCCTGTGGTGCGTGTCTCGCGTTTTCCCGGCGCGCACTGCGTTAAATAGGAGGCCCACAGATAAGACGCGAGACACATGCTTGAGGAATTTGCTCTATTTTGAGCGTACAATTACTTGTGCACGGAACGGACTGCTTTCCTAACAGGGAAAAAAGCACCGTATGGGACAGGTACATTATCAAAGTGTCCTTCTGCTCCCGAGCTTAAATGAGCTCGGTGAACAGCAAAATCAAAAAAATCTGATTTTTTTTGTGACAAACATTGACAAAAGTTTCAAGTGCTTGCAATTTTTTTTTTCATGAAATCACATTCCTGTAAGACGTGGCAAAAATAACAAAACCAGTGCTACAAAATGCTTGTGAAAGTAGCATTTTCAGAGTATCGGTTTTTTGTTTTTTGCCACGCCTTCTAGAAATGTGATTACATGACGAATTTTTCCAAGCACTTAAAACTTTTGTCAATGTTTCTCATAAAAAAATTCAGTTTTTTTTGTATTTATTTTATTTTTTCGACTTTACTGTTCACCCGAGCTCATTTGAGCTCGGGCTGAGAAACTCCACATCCCCGTCAGCTCGTCAATCGGTTCTTCGAAATTCAACACCTGCCGTACCACTAGTAGAAAACAGGGCTTTGGTCTTGGCCAGATCAGAGCATTAGTCCTGGTCGTGTTACGAACCGGGACTAATGGGAGCATCAGTCCCGGTTCGAGAGGCTAGGACGCCGGCCGGGCCTCGGCAGGCATCAGTCCCGGTTCGGCTGGGACCTTTAATCCCGGTTCCATCCACCAACCGGGACTAAAGGGCAGGGACTAAAGGGTAGGCCATTAGTCCCGGTTTTAGACACAAACTGGGACTAAAGTTTTGCCTATATATATCCAGGGCCCCCCCATCTCCTCTGTTTTTTGGCCGTGGAAGGGTGGAGGTGTAGGCTACTCTGTTTTTTGCCTATATATGCACATGAGGTGTTCGATGAAATGCCGGAGCCACACTTAAGCTTTCTCCTCTGTTCTTCCTCCAAGCTCGACCTCCAAGCTCCATTTTCCCCAAGATTTGTCTAGGTTTGGCGGTGCACCAACTATCCAAGTGTTCTAAAAAGGTTAGCAACTTCATCCTTTCATCTCTCACTGCTAGTTTAGCTCATTTCAAATGCTCTAGAAGTAGTGTGGTTTGTGGATTTTAGTGGAGGAGTGTATGTGTGAGTTTATTTGATTTAGATGCACAATTTGAGCTCAAATTAACTTCTTAGTTTGCATATGTGTATGATTTATATAGCTACTTGTATAATTTTCTTACTTGTATTATTGTTTGTTATTATATAGTGCCATGGTTTTGGTATCCGCCCCCGTCGGCTCTCATCCGGTCTATGATTCGCATGTGGTATATTATCTTTTATAACTATTTGTTTCATTTAGTGTTTATGAAAATTATGCTGACCAACTTGACATAGATGTCTTTATCTAGGAGGTATGTGAACCGAAAATTCCAACCGACCCTCTTGTCGAGAGGTTAAATTTAGTTGAAAAAGAAAAAAATTATTTGAAAGAAAAATTGAAAAGAGTTGAAGAAGAGAAGATGAAATTGGAGTTGCATGTTGCCGATGTCGTCGATCTACACAAGATCCAAATGGATGCAATGCGCTTGAAGATTAGAAAGATTAGAAAATATGCCATTGATAATGAGGCTTGGTATCATTATGATGTTGGATCAATTGTTACCTTAGTTGCGATTTTGATCGCATTTGTTGTTGCATTTAAATGTTTTACATAGTTGTATGTTAGTTTCAATGTATGTTTTAATTAGATGCTCTAGAGAGCTGTATGTTGTTCTATGAGAACTATGTATGAACTTTATGTATTTATTTTTTCAGTAATAACATTTGATCACTACTGTACTTTGGTTTTAATGTGATGATGAACTTGTATTAATTTGGTCATTTCTCTATTCATGATGTTTTGTAATGGTTTTTGATATACTTAATTATATAATGCACGCAGATGAACCAGCAATGGATGTACGGTGACCGACGCACCTCCGACTACATTACGGGCCTGCATAATTTTCTCGATGTGGCTAAGGCAAACAAGCAGAATGGTTTTATGTATTGCACATGTACTGTCTGTGAGAATACGAAGGATTACTCTGACTCGAAAACCCTTCACTTTCACCTGCTTGAGAAGGGTTTCATGCCACACTATAATGTTTGGACCAAGCACGGAGAATGAGGGGTTATGATGGAAGACAACGAAGAAGAAGAGGATGATGACAACTATCCTATGTTCCCTGAATACGGTGATACTGCAACGGGGGAAGCTGAAGATCAAGAAGCACCAGATGTGCCCGATGATGATCTTTGCCGGGTCATTGTTGATGCACAGAGAGGATGCGAAAGTGAAAGGGAGAAGTTGAAGTTCGATCGCATGTTAGAGGATCACAAAAAAGGGTTGTACCCAAATTGCGAAGATGGCAACACAAAGCTCGGTACCGCACTGGAATTGCTGCAATGGAAGGCAGAGAATGGTGTATCTAACAAGGGATTTGGGAAGCTACTGAAAATAATAAAAAGAAGCTTCCAAAGGATAACGAATTGTCTGACAGTACGTACGAAGCAAAGAAGGTTCTCTGCCCTCTAGGATTAGAGGTGCAGAAGATACATGCATGCCCTAATGACTGCATCCTCTACCGCGGTGAGGAGTACGAGAATTTGAATGCATGCCCGGTATGCGGTGCATTGCGGTATAAGATCAGACGAGATGACCCTGGTGATGTTGAGGGCGAGCGCCCCAGGAAGAGGGTTCCTGCCAAGGTGATGTGGTATGCTCCTATAATACCACGGTTGAAACGTCTGTTCAGAAACAAAGAGCATGCCAAGTTGTTGCGATGGCACAAAGAAGACCGTAAGAAAGACGGGAAGTTGAGAGTACCCGCTGATGGGTCGCAGTGGAGAAAAATCGAGAGAAAGTGGCCGGACTTTGCAGGTGATGCAAGGAACTTATGGTTTGGTTTAAGTGCAGATGGCATTAATCCTTTTGGGGAGCAGAGCAGCAATCATAGCACCTGGCCCGTGACTCTATGTATCTATAACCTTCCTCCTTGGTTGTGCATGAAGCGGAAGTTCATTATGATGCCAGTGCTCATCCAAGGCCCTAAGCAACCCGGCAACGACATTGATGTGTACCTAAGGCCATTAGTTGAAGAACTTTTACAGCTGTGGGATAAAAAGGTGTACGTGTGTGGGATGAGCACAAACAGCAGGAATTTGACCTACGAGCGTTGCTGTTTGTAACCATCAATGATTGGCCTGCTCTTAGTAACCTTTCAGGACAGACAAACAAGGGATACAACGCATGCACGCACTATTTACATGAGACTGAAAGTATATATTTGGACAAATGCAAGAAGAATGTGTACCTGGGACATCGTCGATTTCTTCCGACCAAGCATGCCTTAAGAAAGAAGGGCAAGCATTTCAAAGGTGAGGCAGATCACCGGAAGAAGCCTGTCCTCCGTACTGGTGATGATATACTTGATATGGTTAAGGATTTACAAGTAATCTTTGGAAAGGGTCCTGGCGGACAATCTGTTCCGAATGACGCTGACGGACATGCACCCATGTGGAAGAAAAAATCTATATTTTGGGACCTACCCTATTGGAAAGACCTAGAGGTCCGCTCTGCAATCGACATGATGCACGTGACGAAGAATCTTTGCGTGAACCTGCTAGGCTTCTTGGGCGTGTATGGGAAGACAAAAGATACACCGGAGGCACGGGAGGACCAGCAACGTATGAACGAAAACGACGGCATGCATCCAAAGCAGTATCAAGGTCTTGCCAGCTACGCTCTTACCAAAGCAGAGAAGGAAATCTTTTTTGAATGCCTGGTCAGTATCAAGGTCCCGTCTGGCTTCTCGTCGAATATAAAGGGAATAATAAATATGGCAGAGAAAAAATTCCAGAACCTAAAGTCTCATGACTGCCACGTGATTATGACGCAACTGCTTCCGGTTGCATTGAGGGGGCTTCTACCAGAAAATGTTTGATTAGCCATTGTGAAGCTATGTGCATTCCTCAATGCAATTTCTCAGAAGGTAATCGATCCAGAAATTCTACCAAGGTTACAGAATGATTTGGTCCAATGTCTTGTCAGTTTCGAGTTGGTGTTCCCATCATCCTTCTTCAATATTATGACGCACGTCCTAGTTCACCTAGTCGACGAGATTGCAATTCTGGGTCATGTATTTCTACACAATATGTTCCCCTTTGAGAGGTTCATGGGAGTCTTAAAGAAATATGTTCGTAACCGTGCTAGGCCAGAAGGAAGCATCTCCACGGGTCATCAAACAGAGGAGGTCATTGAGTTTTGTGTTGACTTTATTTCTGACCTTAAGCCGATTGGTGTTCCTGAATCGCGGCATGAGGGGAGACTGGGTGGAAAAGGCACGCTAGGACCGAACTCAATAATATGTAGGGACGGGCATTCTTGGGCGCAAGCACACTACACAGTTCTACAGAATTCTACCTTGGTGGCCCCGTATATCAATGAACACAAGAATATTCTACGCTCCAAACACCCGGAGCAGTCTGATGACTGGATTACACGTGAACACATGGGGACTTTCGGCGGTTGGTTGCAAACACATCTCATGGGTAACACCACTGTTGGTGATGACATGTACTTCTTGGCCAGGACACCATCTTTGACTGTATTGATTTTCCAAGGGTACGAGATAAATGTGAATACATTTTACACGATCGCCCAAGATAAAAAGAGCACCAACCAAAACAGTGGTGTCCGCTTTGATGCAGCAAACACCAATAGGGCAAAGGACACATATTATGGTTACATAGAGAACATATGGGAACTTGACTATGGACGTGATTTTAAGGTCCCTTTGTTTCGGTGCAAATGGGTCAATCTGTCAGGAGACGGGGTAGAGGTAGACCCGCAGTACGGAATGATAACAGTGGATCTCAACAATCTTGTGTACACAGACGAACCATTCGTCCTAGCCAATGATGTGGCGCAGGTTTTCTATGTGAAGGACATGTCTAGCAAACCGAGAAAAAGAAAAGATAAGGAAGCGAATACATCATACGATGAAACAAAGCGCCACATAGTTCTTTCAGGGAAAAGAAACATCGTGGGAGTGGAGGACAAGACAGACATGTCAGAAGATTATGAAAAGTTTCATGAAATTTCTCCCTTCAGAGTGAAGACTGACCCAAGCATCATGTTAAATGATGAAGATTATCCATGGTTACGGCGCAATAAGCAAGGGACCCACGCGAAAAAATAGTTTTATACCCCAAGATCCCACTCTGGGATGTGACCGGCTTCACCGCCATCACTTTCTCTCTAGTGTGAGTTACCAACCGGGACTAGAGGTCCTCCTGCCTGGGCGCCCACAACGGCCACGTGGAGCTCCTTTAGTCCCGGTTCGTAACCCAACCAGGACTAAAAGTGGGGGCCTTTAGTCCCGATTGTTTAGTACCGGTTGCAGAACCGGGACTAAAGACCCTCTGAAACCGGGACTGATGCCCTGTTTTCTACTAGTGTACTCAGATTTGGACTTCTCTCTCTCTCTCACACACACACATGTTTTCATACTTGTTTCTCAAAAGAAATATACAAAATGGTGATTCCTAATTCCAACTTAGATGGACCAGTATAAATATCGGGGCACTCAGAGTGCAAACTGCACCCTACTCTCCTAGTTCTAGAGCTTGGTAGCTAGCAGGAACAGTGGTTATAGTTTACACACAGTATGCCCGTAGCCAAGCATACAACCATGGACTGTGGCAAGCTCATGGCCTTTCCACTCCTCTGCTCTGCCGTCCTCCTCGGCACCGCCGCAGCCTACAACACCGGCGGTGGCGCGGCTTCCTCCACCACTCACCTCCACTTCTACATGGACGATTTCTACACCGGCTCGAATCCCACCGCCTTGCGCGTCGTGTCCGGCCGCTCCCTCTCGCCAGACAATGGCACGGCGACGTCGCCGCGGCAGTTCGGCGACATCGTGGCGCTGAACGACCCGCTGACGGAGGGCCCCGACAGGGGCAACGCGCGGGTGGGCACGGCGCAGGGGTTCGCCGTGCGGGTGTCGGAGGGCGGCGTCGTGTCGAACCTTAACCTGCACCTATTCCTGGAGGCCGGCGAGTATAGTGGCAGCTCCATGGTGGTGAATGGCCGCGTCGACTTGGACTCGGCGACGCGCGAGTCGGTGGTCGTCGGCGGCACCGGACGGTTCCGTTTCGCGCGAGGTTACATGCTCTCCCGGGATTACAAATACGACCTCGCCAATAGCGACGTGGTCGAGCTCGACGTCTACGTGCAAGTGCAAGACTAGACGCGGACCCACGCGCTCGCTCTTCAATAATCTGCACGTACGTGGCGCCCGACCCGTTTAATGTGTGTATGTGCATCTCTTAACGCCAAATAAATGGTATAAAGACGTGTTTACACGAATTCACGGCGTACACATGTCTGTATATACGAAAGTACTCTACACGCGACACTACGTGGACGAAATCTGGACGATGTCCATCTTAAACGGTCCTGATTGGAGGAAAGATGGAATCCAACGGATGATTTGATCCATCGTCCAGATTTCGGCTGGAAATGTAGCAGTGCTCATGTATATATGTCATGAAAACTTTACGGGCTGCCTATTGAATTGAAAAATAAATTTATTTAAATTGATTTTCTTTGAGCCGTCTTCTTGAAATTCAAGGTGCCCGATTGAGTTCATGTTCATCTTCAGCCTCCTGCCGTTTTCCTCTTCCTCTAGCCCGACATGATTTCCTCCAACCCTACGGCCCGCCGCCCCTTCCTCTCTCACTGCTTCGCCTCTGATGAGGTCCTACCCAAGCCTCATCGGTGACGCTGCGGCCTATCACACGTCCCTAACTCGAGATCGAGCTCTGTTGAATCCAGTGGGTGGTCGGAGCTAAAAGTCACCCCCCCCCACACACACCGATCAACCTGCTGCCATGCCTCCATCGGTGACGTCATGTTGTCTTCATCTCCGGCACGATCCTGGCTCAGAGTCGCCGGGGGCCATCTCTGCCTCACTGGGGATGCCATGGCCGACCGCATCAGCCCCGTCTCAGCCTCATTGGGGACGTTGTGGCCGACCGCGTCGGCCCGTCTTGGCCTCGATTTACGTTGCTGCTCTCCACGCGGAATCAACGATCCAAATCCTATTTTCAAAGAACTAATAAATAGCAAAACATAAAGTTTACTGGGTTTGCTATTTGTGATGTGCCCGATAAACGCAATTCAAATAGATTGATTTCTCCGGAGAGGAGACATGTCGTGCGAGAGGAGCGCTACCCACAGCTCAAACTGGGGATGTTGCGGCTGGTTGTGGTGTCGCTAGCGTAAGGAAGGAAGAGGGTTGCCTGGTTTGAGTGGGAGGCTTTTTCGATTTGATGTCGCTCGGATTATATGGAGGCGAGCTTGAGCCGGCATCACCGGTGAGAGCGAGCTAGCACCTTGCCGGAGGCGGGGATGATGTGCCATCACCGTCGAAGGGGAGGAAGCGTGAGGAAGAGGAAGAACAGTAACAAGAACGAAGAGCTGCAATCGGATTTAAATCCAACGATTTAGAGGGGGGATGGGCGTTGACTGCTAAGCGGCCCCAAGATTTATGCGTTCATCAAGATGATTGAACGGCATTACTATCATGGGGGAATGTTATCCACTTAGCCGCATACATGTTGGAAATATGCCCTAGAGGCAATAATAAATTAGTTATTATTATATTTCCTTGTTCATGATAATCGTTTATTATCCATGCTATAATTGTATTGATTGGAAACTCAAATACATGTGTGGGTACATAGACAACACTGTGTCCCTAGTAAGCCTCTAGTTATCTAGCTCATTGATCAAAAGATGGTGAAGGTTTCCTAGCTATGGACATAAGATGTCATTTGATAACGGGATCACATCATTAGGAGAATGATGTGATGGACAGGACCCCAACTATAAACGTAGCATATGATCGTGTCAGTTTATTGCTATTGTTTTTTGCATGTCAAGTATCTGTTCCTATGACCATGAGATCATGCAACTCCCTGACATCGGAGGAATACCTTGTGTGTATCAAATGTCGCAACGTAACTGGGTGACTATAAAGATGCTCTACAGGTATCTCCGAGGGTGTCTGTTGGATTGGCATGGATCAAGACTGGGATTTGTTACTCCGTGTGACGGAGAGGTATCTCAGGGCCCACTCTGTAATACAACATCACAATGAGCCTTGCAAGCAATGTGACTAAAGTGTTAGCCACGAGATCTTGTATTACGAAACGAGTAAAGAGACTTGTCGGTAACGAGATTGAACTAGGTATAGAGATACCGACGATCGAATCTCGGGCAAGTAACATACCGAAGAACAAAGGGAACAGCATACGGGATTAACTGAATCCTTGACATAGAGGTTCGACCGATAAAGATCTTCATAGAATATGTAGGAGCCAATATGGGCATCCAGGTCCCGCTATTGGTTATTGATCGTAGAGGTGTCTCGGTCATGTCTACATAGTTCTCGAACCCGCAGGGTCTACACACTTAACGTTTGGTGACGATTAGTATAGTTGAGTTATTTTGTTGGTGACCGAAGGTTGTTCGGAGTCCCGGATAAGATCCCGGACATGACGAGGATCTTCGGAAGAGTCCGGAGGTAAAGATTGATATATGTGATAATAGTGTTTTGATCTTTGGAAGGGTTCCGGAATTCACCGGAAGGGGTTCCGGATGTTTACCGAAGTGTTCGGGTGCAGCAACACTTTATATGAGCCAAAGGGATAAAGCCCACGAGGTATTGGAAAGTGCAAAAGGAAGTTTTGCTGCTGCCTTAAGCGGTACTACCGCTGGTAAGGCAGTACTACCGCGTCAGCGGTACTACCGCTTGTGTGAAGCGGTACTACCGCTCAAGCGGTACTACCGCTCGTGAGCGGTACTACCGCTTGTACGCGATACTGCTGGAATCCGAGTTAGACTCTTTCCGTGCGGGCCAAACCGACCTTGTGCGGGCAAAACCGACCTTGTGGAGGCTTTCTCTCCAAGTTTAGACCCCAGGGCACAACATATAAATAGAGGGGCAGGGCTAACACACGGGACACATCAAGATTTCCCAAGCCGTGTGCCGGCAACCCTAACCGTCTAGTTCCTCCCGTCATAATCTCCGTAGTGCTTGGCGAAGCCCTGCAGAGATTGTTCCTCACCACCATCACCACGCCGTCGTGCTGCCGGAACTCATCCACTACTTCACCATCGCTCGCTGGATCGAGGAGGTGAAGGCGTCATCAAGCCGTACGTGTGTTGAACGCGGAGGTGCCGTCCGTTCGGCACTAGTTCGTGATCGGATCGAGGGACGACTTGCGATTTGGATCGCGGAGACGTTTGACTACATCAACCGCATTTCTTAACGCTTCCGCTTAGCGATCTACAAGGGTATGTAGATTCACTCTCCCTCTCGTAGATGCTCATCACCATGGATAGATCTTGTGTGTGCGTAGGAAATTTTTTGTTTCCCATGCAACGTTCCCCAACAGTGGTATCAGAGCTAGGTCTATGCGTAGATGAGATCTTGAGTAGAACACAAAAGGGTTTTGTGGGCATTGATATTCAGATTGCTTTCTCCCTTGGTCTTTTCTTGTTTCGGCGGTATTGTGGGATGAAGCGGCTCGGACCAACATTACTCGTACGCTTACGAGAGACCGGTTCCTTCAACTGACATGTAACTTCGTTGCATAAAGATGGCTAGCGGGTGTCAGTTTCTCCCACTTTAGTCGGATCGGATTTGACAAAGGCGGTCCTTGAGAAGGTTGAAAAGCAATTTTTATATCACCGTTGTGGTTTTTGCGTAGGTAAGAATCGTTCTTGCTAGATACCCGTAGCAGCCACGTAAAACTTGCAACAACAATTAGAGGACGTCTAACTTGTTTTTGCAGGGTATGTTGTGATGTGATATGGCCAATTACATGATGAGATATATGTGATGTATGAGATGATCATGTATTGTATAGAATATCACGACTTGCATGTCGATGAGTACGGCAACTGGCAGGAGCCATAGAGTTGTCTTTAATTATTTTCGCCGTTTTTGCTTTACTTTATCGCTATGAGTTAGCTATAGTCGTGGAAGCAACAGTCGGCACGACAACCTCATGGCGACACGTTGATGGAGATCAAGATGATGGAGATCATGGTGTCATGCCGGTGACGATGGAGATCATGCCGGTGCTTTGGAGATGGAGATCAAAAGCACGAGTTCATGGCCATATCATGTCACTTATGATTTGCATGTGATGTTAATCCTTTTATGCATCTTATTTTTGCTTAGGACGACGGTAGCATTATAAGGTGATCCCTCACTTAAATTTCAAGATAAAATTGTGTTCTCCCCGAGTGTGCACCGTTGCGAAAGTTCGTCGTTTCGAGACACCATGTGATGATCGGGTGTGATAGACTCTACGTTCACATACAACGGGTGCAAGCCAGTGTTGCACATGCGGAACACTCAGGTTAAACTTGACGAGCCTAGCATGTACAGACATGGCCTCGGAACACAAGAGACCGAAAGGTCGAACATGAGTCATATAGTAGATATGATCAACATGAAGATGTTCACCATTAAAACCACCTCAACTCACGTGATGATCGGACTTGAGTTGGTGGATTTGGATCATGTTACACTCGAATGACCGGAGGGATGTCAATTTGAGTGGGAGTTTTTAAGTAATATGATTAACTAAACTCATTATCTAGAACAATAGTCTAAGTTGTCTTTGCTATATTTATGTTGTAGATCATGGCTCGCGCAGTAGCACCCCTGAATTTTAATGCGTTCCTAGAGAAAGCTAAGTTGAAAGATGATGGAAGTAACTTTGTGGATTGGGCCCGTAATCTAAGGATTATCCTTACGGCTTCCCAGAAGGCTTATGTCCTTGATGCACCGCTTGGTGATCCACCCGCTCCAGTTGAGTCTCTAGATGTTGTGAACGCCTGGCAGGCTCGTTCTGAAGATTACTCAATAGTTCAATGTGCAATATTGTATGGCTTAGAACTGGGACTTCAAAGACGTTTTGAACATCATGGAGCATATGAGATGTTCCAGGAGTTGAAGTTTATCTTTCAGAAGAATGCCCAGATCGAGAGGTATGAGATCTCCGATAAGTTCTATGCTTGCAAGATGGAGGAGAACGGGTCTATCAGTGATCACATACTCAGAATGTCTGGGTACTCCACCCGTCTGGCTGAATTGGGGATGCCCCTTCCGCCAGAGGCTATCACTGACAGAGTTCTTCAATCATTGCCACCTAGCTACAAGAGCTTCGTGTTGAACTATAACATGCACGGGATGAACAAGTCAGTCGCCGAGCTGTTTGCGATGCTAAAAGCCGCTGAGTCTGAAATTCAGAAGGAGCATCAAGTGTTGATGGTCAATAAAACCACTAGTTTCAAGAAAAATGGCAAGGGTAAGAAGGGTGACTCCAAAAGGAGTGGCAAAGCAGTTGCTCCTCCCATGAAGAAACCCAAGGCTGGACCCAAACCAGAAACTGTGTGCTTTCATTGCAAGGGAACTGGACACTGGAAGCGGAACTGCCCCAAGTATTTGGCTGACAAGAAGGCGGCCAACAACAAACAAGGTATATATGATATACATGTTATTGATGTGTACCTTACCAACTCTCGTTGTAGTGCCTGGGTATTTGATACCGGTGCGGGTGCTCATATTTGCAACTCTAAACAGGAACTGCGGAATAGACGGAGGCTGGCAAAGGATGAAGTGACGATGCGCGTGGGAAATGGTTCCAAGGTTGATGTGATCGCCGTCGGCACGCTCGCTCTTCGATTACCATCGGGATTAGTGATGAACTTGAATAAATGTTATTTGGTGCCTGCGTTAAGCATGAACATTATATCTGGATCTTGTTTATTGCGAGACGGTTACTCATTTAAATCAAGAATAATGGTTGTTCTATTTATATGAGTAATATCTATTATGGTCATGCACCCGAAGTGAGGGGTTTATTCTTATTGAATCTCGATAGTAATGATGCACATGTTCATAACATTGATGCCAAAAGATGTAGAATTGATAATGACAATACCACTTTCTTGTGGCACTGCCGTTTAGGTCATATTGGCGTAAAACGCATGAGGAAGCTCCATGCTGATGGACTTTTGGAGTCACTTGATTTTGAATCACTTGACACATGCGAGCCATGCCTCATGGGCAAGATGACTAAAACGCCGTTCTCTGGAACAATGGAACGGGCAAGTGACTTACTGGAAATCATACATACTGATGTGTGCGGTCCGATGAGTATTGAGGCGCGCGGTGGTTATCATTACTTTCTCACCTTCACTGATGACTTAAGTAGATATGGGTATATTTACTTAATGAAACACAAGTCTGAAACGTTTGAAAAGTTCAAACAATTTCAGAGTGAAGTTGAGAATCATCGTAACAAGAAGATTAAATTCCTACGACCTGATCGAGGAGGAGAGTATCTGAGTTATGAGTTTGGCAGTCACTTAAGACAGTGTGGAATTGTTTCACAATTAACACCGCCTGGAACACCACAGCGTAATGGTGTGTCCGAACGTCGTAATCGAACCTTATTGGATATGGTGCGATCTATGATGTCTCTTGCCGATTTGCCACTATCGTTTTGGGGTTATGCATTAGAGACAGCTGCATTCACTTTAAATAGGGCACCATCGAAATCCGTTGAGACGACGCCATATGAACTTTGGTTTGGCAAGAAGCCAAAGCTGTCGTTTCTTAAAGTTTGGGGATGTGATGCTTATGTCAAAAAGCTTCAGCCTGAAAAGCTGGAACCCAAAGCGGAGAAATGCGTCTTCATAGGATACCCAAAAGAGACAGTTGGGTATACCTTCTACCTCAGATCCGAAGGCAAAGTGTTTGTCGCTAAAAATGGAACATTTCTTGAGAAAGAGTTTCTCTCGAAAGAATTGAGTGGGAGGAAGATAGAACTTGATGAGGTTGTTGAACCTTTACTTCAACCTGAGAGTAGCGCAGCGCAGAAAGATGTTTCTGTAGAGCCTACATCAGCTGAAGAGGAAGTTAATGATGATGATCATGAAGCTTTGGATCAAGTTGCTATCGAACCTCGTAGGTCGACAAGGACGCGTACTGCTCCTGAGTGGTATGGCAACCCTGTCTTAGAGGTCATGTTGTTGGACAACGATGAACCTACGAGCTATGGAGAAGCAATGATGGGCCCGGATTCCGAGAAGTGGTTAGAGGCCATGAAATCCGAGATGGGATCCATGTATGAAAACAAAGTGTGGACTTTGGAAGTATTACCTGAAGGGCGTAAGGCCATTCAGAACAAATGGATCTTTAAGAGGAAGACGGACGCGGACGGTAATGTCACCGTCTATAAAGCTCGACTTGTGGCAAAGGGTTTTTCACAAGTTCAAGGAGTTGACTACGATGAGACCTTCTCACCCGTAGCAATGCTTAAGTCCGTCAGAATCATGTTAGCAATAGCTGCCTTTTTCGATTATGAAATTTGGCAGATGGATGTCAAAACAGCGTTCCTTAACGGTTTCCTTAAGGAAGAGTTGTATATGATGCAACCAGAAGGTTTTGTCGATCCAGAGAATGCTGACAAAGTTTGCAAACTCCAGCGATCCATTTATGGACTGGTGCAAGCATCTCGGAGTTGGAATCTTCGCTTTGATGAGGTGATCAAAGCGTTCGAGTTTGTACAAGTTTACGGAGAAGCTTGTATTTACAAGAAAGTGAGTGGGAGCTCTATAGCGTTTCTAATATTATATGTGGATGACATATTACTGATTGGAAACAATAGAAAAATGTTGGAAAGCGTGAAGGAATATTTGAACAAGAGTTTTTCAATGAAGGACCTAGGAGAAGCTGCTTTCATATTAGGCATCAAGATCTATAGAGATAGATCAAGACGTTTAATAGGACTTTCACAAAGCACATACCTTGATAAGATTTTGAAGAAGTTCAAAATGGATCAGTCCAAGAAGGGGTTCTTGCCTGTTTTGCAAGGTGTGAAGTTGAGTAAGACTCAATGCCCAGTGACTGCAGAAGATAGAGAAAAGATGAGTGTCATCCCCTATGCCTCAGCCATAGGCTCTATCATGTATGCAATGCTGTGCACAAGACCCGATGTCAGCCTTGCCATAAGTATGGCCGGAAGGTTTCAAAGTGATCCAGGAGTGGAACACTGGACGGCGGTCAAGAATATCCTGAAGTACCTGAAAAGGACTAAGGACATGTTTCTCGTTTATGGAGGTGATCAAGAGCTCGTCGTAAAGGGTTACGTCGATGCAAGCTTTGACACTGATCCGGATGACTCTAAGTCGCAAACCGGATACGTATTTATTCTTAATGGGGGTGCGGTTAGCTAGTGCAGTTCCAAGCAAAGCGTGGTAGCTGATTCTACATGCGAAGCGGAGTACATCGCTGCCTCGGAGGCGGCGAAGGAAGGTGTCTGGATGAAGGAGTTCATGACAGATCTTGGAGTAGTGCCTAGTGCGCTTAACCCAATGACTCTGTTTTGTGATAATACTGGTGCCATTGCTCTAGCCAAGGAACCAAGATTTCACAAGAGGACCAGACACATAAAGCGACGTTTCAATTCCATCCGTGATTACATCAAGGAGGATGACATAAATATTTGCAAAGTACACACGGATCTGAATATTGCAGATCCGATGACTAAACCTCTTCCAAGGGCTAAACATGAACAACACCAGAACTGCATGGATGTTCGATTCATTACAATGTAAATCACATAGTGCTGTGAACTAGATTATTGACTCTAGTGCAAGTGGGAGACTGTTGGAAATATGCCCTAGAGGCAATAATAAATTAGTTATTATTATATTTCCTTGTTCATGATAATCGTTTATTATCCATGCTATAATTGTATTGATTGGAAACTCAAATACATGTGTGGGTACATAGACAACATTGTGTCCCTAGTAAGCCTCTAGGTATCTAGCTCATTGATCAAAAGATGGTGAAGGTTTCCTAGCCATGGACATAAGATGTCATTTGATAACGGGATCACATCATTAGGAGAATGATGTGATGGACAAGACCCAAACTATAAACGTAGCATATGATCGTGTCAGTTTATTGCTATTGTTTTTTGCATGTCAAGTATCTGTTCCTATGACCATGAGATCATGCAACTCCCTGACATCGGAGGAATACCTTGTGTGTATCAAACGTCGCAACGTAACTGGGTGACTATAAAGATGCTCTACAGGTATCTCCGAGGGTGTCTGTTGGGTTGGCATGGATCAAGACTGGGATTTGTTACTCCGTGTGACGGAGAGGTATCTCAGGGCCCACTCGGTAATACAACATCACAATGAGCCTTGCAAGCAATGTGACTAAAGTGTTAGCCACGAGATCTTGTATTACGGAACGAGTAAAGAGACTTGCCGGTAACGAGATTGAACTAGGTATAGAGATACCGACGATCGAATCTCGGGCAAGTAACATACCGAAGAACAAAGGGAACATCATACGGGATTAACTGAATCCTTGACATAGAGGTTCGACCGATAAAGATCTTCGTAGAATATGTAGGAGCCAATATGGGCATCCAGGTCCCGCTATTGGTTATTGATCGTAGAGGTGTCTCGGTCATGTCTACATAGTTCTCGAACCCGCAGGGTCTACACACTTAACGTTTGGTGACAATTAGTATAGTTGAGTTATTTTTGTCACGCCCAAGATGCGATCCTATCCTTATTTTGGCACGAGGGCCTCGACAGGGATAGAAGCGCATCTCGTCGTGTTGCAAGAATGGATATCATTACAAGTACATGTACAGAAGAGGTGAGTATATGGAATTGGCTTACACTCGCCACAAGCTACATCAACATCACATCAATACAACAACAACTACAAATATCATACAGAAGAGCAGGGTCCGACTACGGACGAAAACAAACGATAAAATGACATCCATCCTTGCTATCCCAGGCTGCCGCCTGGAACCCATCCTAGATCGATGAAGAAGAAGAAGAAGAACTCCAAATCAAACAACGCATCGCACTCAGGTCATATCATCGCATTACCTGTACCTGCAACTGTTGTTGTAGTAATCTGTGAGCCACGGGGACTCAGCAATCTCATTTCCAAGGGTATCAAGACTATTAAAGCTTAATGGGTGAGGTAAGGTTAAGTGGTGAGGCTGCAGCATGCGGCTAAGCATTTATTTGGGTGGCTAACTTACGAGTACAAGAATAAAGGGGGATGATTGTCGAATAAACGGACGTAAACTAGTAATGATCTCTAAAAGATCCTGAACACCTACTTACGTCAAACATAACCCCACCGTGTTCTCTCCCGGATCAGAAATTCACGAGAAGAGACAGTCACGGTTACGCACACGGTTGGTGTATTTTATTTGAGTTTACTTCAAGTTTGCTATGACCGGGTGTTAAACAAAGTTTCCAAGTTTGCCACATAACCGCGGGCACGGCTTTCCGAAAGATTTAACCCTGCAGGGGTGCTCCAACTCATCCATCACAAATTAACCACACGCAGCGAGAATAACCTCGACCATGAACCTCATGATCTTCCTAGGCAATTCCACTGGAAAACCGCAACCTCGAGATAGCCCGAAGTATTTTCGGAATTCCTCGCACAAGACGTTCGAGAAAGGTAAAACAGGTCCAGCAAGGCCACCCGGCGTGTCGACATAACCCGATAGGAGCCGCGTATCTCGTTCTCAGGACACGACCAGATGAGCGCAGCGTACAGTGGCCTGATAGACATCACCCGAGTTGCCCCGGGTTGGCCCCGCACACGACTCTAGTTTGGACCAACACTCATGAGGAGCACTGGCCCGGGTTGTTGATTAAAGATCCTTGGGGTAATTACTCCCTATGCAGGTTTATTAGTTATTAGGCAAATGTAGTACCAATGTTGGGCCTTGCCAGACAAGTTTTATCCTAAAACGAAAAATCAAGGGGGTCCCCATAACAACCCCGCGCATGTAAGGAGCGCTCATTTATGGAACATAACACCGGTACACAAGTAACTAGGGCGGCAAGAGTGGAACAAAACACCGAGCAAAAGGCCAAGCCTTCCACCCTTTACCAAGTATATATGTGCATTAAATTAAATAGCAATAATATTGTGATATAACAAAAGGATATCCATGTTGCACATGGAAAGAGCTTGCACCTGCAACTAGCAACGCTATAAGAAGGGCTGAGCAAGCGGTAACATAGTCAAACAATGTTTTGCTGGGACGTGGAGGGGTTAGAGGCTTTTCATGGCAATTTAGGAGGCTTAACATACAAGTGGTAGGTAGCGAGACAGCGATAGAAACGAGACATCTAGCATGGCAATGATAGTAATGGTATCCAGGGAAATGATCATCTTGCCTGAGATCCCGCTTGGAAGAAGAACGAATCCATGAAGAAGACGAGCCAACGTAGTCGAACGAATCCTCACACTCCGAAGCGGTTTCGGAACTCTATCGAGAAGAAGCAATCGGAAACAACAATCAACACACGAGAACACCACAACAAATGCATGACATGATGCGCAACAAATATGATGCATGTCCGGTTTAAATATGCAAGGCATGGCAACCACAACAATCAAATACTACACATTAAGTGAAGCTCAATATGCAACGAGTTGCATATTGACGAAACCCCACATTTGAATATTTAGTTCACTCTCGTTTAGGTACACGACAATATTAAATGTTGTTAAACATGGCAAGAGGTGAAGCATAAGTAAACTACACATCTAGGCAAGTTTAAATGAGGCCGGAAACAACATATAGCATTTCCGAAACGACCCCATATGTTAATTTCGAAATTGGTCCAGATCTGAACTAATCATGTTTTATATTTATTAAACAGGGAAATAAAGTGCACCATGAGATTCTACTCATCATTCTATTCGATTAACATATATAGAACGTTTCAAACGGAGCTACGGTCTAAAAGATATGACATTCACAAGATGCACGTGACATGAATGCAAAATGCATGCAAACACCCACCACAAACATGTTAAATCATAGATGCAGCAAGATATTATGAAACTACATGAGATTCTAGGCAAGTTACATATGCAACATGTTCAAAATGGAGCTACGGTTCAACCACAACAACCAACACAAGATTTTAATTAAATCTGTCCAAAACAGCAACATAGCGTTTTGCACACATGAAAACAACAAGCCACAAGATTCTAAAATGCACAAACTAAGCATGGGGCAGTAGCATACAACATACACTTCATTCCAACTTCACATATCATACTCAAAAGAGTCATGGATCACATGGTACGAAGCTCACAACATGGCAACAAAATATGGCAGATTAGGACTTAGTGAAAATAACAGTTTTTAGCATGGCAGATTTTCATGGAGGCATATTGACAGCAGTAAAACTATATGCTACAGGGCATATAATGACATGAAAATCTACAGCATGGTAGAGGGCATGATGCACTACAATACATTACTTTATGGCAACATCAAAATATGCCCAGATTCATGGCAACCATCAACACAACATGGCATATTGAAGAAAACAGATTCTCAGACTTAGTGAAAATTAGGATAGTCATGTGCAGCAGTTTTTAACAGATTGACATATTGACCAACAGATTTAATTATGATGCAAAACCTATTCATGCAAGCTATTGACACAACATGGTAGAGCATAACATGCTTAATAAAAGACTCCATGGTGGCATCACCAAAAGACTCCTAGAACACTAGCAAATCACATCGCAACACAGCAACAAAATAACAGATTTCCAGACTTAGAAATATTTTGGACCCTCAAAACATCAGATTTTTATAGCATGATGGCAACAAGGAAACAACACCTAAACATGCATTTCTATGACAACCAAAAATACCAGGGCCTAGCATACATGTCCAAGGGCATATCTCGTGTTCAAAATTATTTCATATGATGCATGGATTAAATCACACGAAATAGACAAAAGGGCATCATGGCAAAAATGACATGCACTCAAACTTCCTCCAATGACAAAACTAAATGCACAGTTAATTTCTATGGATTTTCCTACCCCGAAAACACATATAATATGCATAGGTTCATGTACGGAAATATGTCACAATTAATTATGCAAGTTTATGGCCTAATCCCCTTTTAGCAATTATAAATGCAAGTTAAATGCAAATATTACAATGAACCATTTTGTCATGTATGAAAATGCGATGCCGATAATATGAACATTTTTAATATATTGTTGGATTAATTTCAATGCATGGATAAATAAATATGGCAATGCAAAAATGATGGCAATTATGCAAATGATGCAAACAGCGAGCTTAGGCATTTTAAACATGGATGCAAATGGCATATTATTACTCTACGCATTTATCTGAGCAATTTACATATATAAAACATTTTTATACGTTGCACGGTTAATTAAATATTAACGTTTTAAAATCGTGCAATTCTCTGATATAAAAATTAAAACACATATGGGCCTAAAAAAAAAACGCGCGGGAGGGGGCTCACCTCGTGGGCTTCGGCCCAAGAGGCAAGGAGAGGCGAGGCAGAGGCAGGCTAGGGACGGCCTAACCGCTCCGCTCTCTCCCGATCCGATCGGGATCGAGGCAGAGGCGGAGGCTGGAGGTCAACGGCGGCTGCGGCGGCACTCGCCGACGAGGAGGCGCGAGGTCCAATGCGAGGGGCCAGAATGGGGCGGCACGGGGCGGATCCGGGGGCGGCGGCCCCATTCCCGACGGCGGCGGCGGCGACTTGGCAAGGCGGCGGGGAGCTCGGGCCGGGGATGGCCATGGCGGCTGGGTGTCCCTGCGAGGAGAGAGAGGGAAGATGAGAGAGAGAAAAGCGAGAGGAGAGAAGAGGAGCGGCGGTGGGGTCCGGCCTGGCTCCGGCGGGCGGCGGCGCTCCGTGGAGGTCCGGCCGGCGGCGCGGCGCGGGGCACGACCGCGCGGCGGAGGCGGCGGCGATCTGCGGCTCGGTGGTGGAGCTCGGGGCTCTGTGGTCGCCCGGACATGTCCGGGTTGGCCGCGGACATGTCCGGTAGGTGGGGAATTGGACGAATTTCAGCCTCTAGATCGCGATCCGAGGGCCTAAAATGGGCAGATGGTTGGGGCTGCGGGATCTGGAGGAGGAGGGCTAGCAGGTGGGTTTTTCTAGGGGTGTGGCTGCAATTTTACATGGGGAAACCCTAAAGAGTGAGGGGCTCTCTCTCCATGGGGGTTTAAATAGGGAAGGCACTAGGGTTGGGGGTTGGACCTTGTCCGTCCGATCGCGATCCGATGACCACGAACGGAGGGGGGCTAAGTTGGGCTAGTGGGCTGTGGAGAGGTGGTTGGGCCAAGAAGAGAGGGAGGTTGCGGCCCGTGACATGATTTTTAAATACCAAAAGCGTCCGATAATAAACCGATGCCGCGGGCACGTGCGTGTGTGGCTGGTCTCGAAACGGTCGACGACACGAACAGAGCGAACTGGCAACTACGAACGGATGCAAGTTTTCGAAAACGAGTGACGAAGCTATGCAGATGATGCGAATGATGCGATGATAAATGCGACAACCACTCGAACCACACGACGACAATGGAAAAGAAAGGGGCATCTTCTGGAGCGTCGGTCCCGGGCTGTTACAACTCTCCTCCACTTACAAGAGATCTCGCCCCGAGATCTTAGAATGAGAAGGGGAAGAGAAGAGAATGGAGGGTAAAACTTAGTTGCTTCTCTGACAAACGAGTGAAACCAATGAAACATGAAGGTTGCACCGAGATGAAGAATGACATGAGAAACAAGCAAGAATTCAAAAGAAATTTCGGCAGCACTTCGGTAGGAAGGAGAGAAAATTTTTTATAAGATGGTAGAACTTGGAAAGATGACACAACACTCCGGTTAATGAATAAGCAAAGAAGGAACATGATCTTGACAAAACAAGATGATAGATTGAAGAGAGCAACATCACAAGGCCTCCGGAATAAGAATAGAAGCTAGATCGATGGAAGGAAAAGAGCGGAGAAGAAAATGACAACTTCTACCACCATTGAATTAGAAAAGCATCCCTACAAAGAATGGTTGAACGGAGTTGTTGGAGATCCAACAACGAAAAGAAAAACTTGTTATGGGCTTATGGAAAACATCCCACATAATGAGGTGACAACCGGCCACTAAACCAAACAATTGATTGCTTGGGAGCAACAAGATATGCAAGCTTCTTTCAACAAGAGGATACATGGAGAACTTGGATCATTGATAAACACCATGATAGCAACAATCTTTAGGAAGAGCTTTAGGTGAAACCCAATCCAAGATAACTCTAAGAAAGGAATGATGGATTTAATATCTCATTCTTGATAACTTCTCTTCGAGACTCCTCATGACTCAAGAATGCTAAAACACCATCTCAAAGATAAGGGAGAAGAATTGCACTTGAAATGTAATATAAGAATACTTGAGGACCTCCAACAAAATCTTGAAGAACACTTGAGAATGAGAGAAATCTTGATGAACCACCATGAAGAACTTCTTGGAGAACAGCAGAATGAGAGGATGATAGAAAAGAATTGAAGGGTGAAAAGAAAAAGATTATGACCTCCAAGATTAGATGAAGCTTCATGACGAGAAGCTTGAGAAAACATGGAACTCCGGAAAAGAGAAGACGAAACACTTAGAACCAAGAATTGATATCATGAACAACCTCTGGAAGAAGGATTGACTCGATTGATCAGACAAGAATAAGAATTATGTTATGCCTACCCTTCATCAAGTTAAATTGATGACAAGCACGGATTTAGCATACGACTTATTCTTCTTGAAAAGAACTGAAGAGAGAGATAAACAGCTTAAAGAAGACTTGAACGAGAGCACCGGTAAGAATTGCAATGAATGAGGATATAATGAATGAATAAGATACATCGGAATGAAGAGATTATGATCCGCCTAATGGAAAACTTGATTGAAGCACCGGAATAATTGAGATACAAACGAAGGGATAACAATTGAGAAGACTTGGAGAACGAAAGCTGAAAGCTGAGAACGAAGAAATCTTCTGAAATGATGGCCTTCGGAGGATCGAGAAATGATAACAACTCTGAAATACACCGGATAGATATGGAAAGAATTCCTCATTATCAAAAACAATTAAGAGGATAGCACGAAGCTGAAACCATGAATCTCTAGGATAACGGAATAAGATTTAAGAGAAACACTCCTTTGGTCTTCATGCTGAGAACGATGGCGAGAAACACCACCAAGAATTACTGAGATACTCCGAAATAATGAATAAGAAAAGGTTGAGCCAATGATGAGAATGATTTAGAAGCGATCTTCGGGAAGGAATATGACTGATGGAATTCATTCTTACGTCATATTGAAAAGAACTTGAGGAGATCTCCGGAAAAGATTAGAAGAGTCAAGTAAGATCCTGGGGAACACCTGTGGGTTATGAGCCCACTGAAGGAAACACCGTTGAAATGATTGCTTAGAAAGAGAGATTGCACCGGTACAAATTGAGAACTTGATGAGGTGAGAACCTCAAAATAATTTAAGAGGATCTGAATGGAAATGAAAGTCTTCTGAGATATCTTGCCACACCGGATAGAATAGAAACGAACGAACAGAGAGGCTTGGATAAGAACTTCCAACATGGGAAAGCATTTAGAGAATGAAAAGGAAATGATGAGCACCGAAAGCTTGAATTGAATCCACCGGGAAAGAAAACAATACAAGGAATGATGAACTTTGAATCACTTGAGCATCTCCATAATGAATCACCGGATATCAAATGGAAGAAAAGAAATAGCAGAAGCATGACATGAAAAGAAAAGCACTTGCATGAGAATTTAATTATTGAAGAAAAAGGGCGGGAGGGTGGGAAAAACAAATACAACTTGAGACAGATGAGACGAACTCCAGAAAGAAATATGAGGATTGATCTTGCAAAAAAATTGGAAGGGATCGAATCATCTAGAAGAGAAGCACACCGGTTGGAAAGAATTGACATGACAACTCCGGTTGAACAAAAGGATTAGCATTCCCATAAAAATGTGAGAACACCATTTAGAAAGATATGAATTCACCACTTGACATCGAAGCAACTCGAATAACCATACTCCAACAAAACAAAGGATGAGGCTTGCAAATTAAGCCGGAAACAAATACAAACCCATTTGCATTTGTTGGAAGGATAATCCTAGGTAAACTACTTGAATTCCCACCTAAGAATTCCCGAAGTCTTTCTTGTTTATGCGATTCGGGTTGCGGACCCAGGAACGTACCCAAGGTAATCAGCTACAACTGCACCCGCAACCTTCCACACCATAATCCAAGAAACTCCGCAAACTCATCTACCTCAGACACTCGTAATCACAACGATACTAAGTATGGCAGTACATCCGAACTCTCTCCACCAGTACTGGGGATGCCGGACTCCTCTCGCCACTACCAGTATTGAAGCAATTTCGAATATCCTTCGTCCTGAGATACTAAGGAAACTGAATGATAACGATGTGTCAAGAATCCCCTGGAGCTCAACTCCCCGGAAGAAATCAAGTCAGACAGGAGGCACCAAGACAGAACTCCGTCACATCGGTATCATATAGATTCCAAAATACCCGCGTGATCCTAAAAAAAATTTTGAGCGAGAAGAGGAGTAGAATGAAAATTCCTAAGTCGAACACCTCACCAGAGTATAGAAGAGGAGTAAAAGAATCCTACTCTCCGATATAACTAGACTCAAAATAGTTTTAACTAGACTCGACTCGGCCAAGCTCGATCAATCAAGGGGGCTCCTAGGTCGGAACAGGCTCTGATACCAACTTGTCACGCCCAAGATGCGATCCTATCCTTATTTTGGCACGAGGGCCTCGACAGGGATAGAAGCGCATCTCGTCGTGTTGCAAGAATGGATATCATTACAAGTACATGTATAGAAGAGGTGAGTATATGGAATTGGCTTACACTCGCCACAAGCTACATCAACATCACATCAATACAACAACAACTACAAATATCATACAGAAGAGCAGGGTCCGACTACGGACGAAAACAAATGATAAAATGACATCCATCCTTGCTATCCCAGGCTGCCGCCTGGAACCCATCCTAGATCGATGAAGAAGAAGAAGAAGAACTCCAAATCAAACAAAGCATCGCGCTCAGGTCATATCATCGCATTACCTGTACCTGCAACTGTTGTTGTAGTAATCTGTGAGCCACGGGGACTCAGCAATCTCATTTCCAAGGGTATCAAGACTATTAAAGCTTAATGGGTGAGGTAAGGTTAAGTGGTGAGGCTGCAGCAAGCGGCTAAGCATTTATTTGGGTGGCTAACTTACGAGTACAAGAATAAAGGGGGATGATTGTCGAATAAACGGACGTAAACTAGTAATGATCTCTAAAAGATCCTGAACACCTACTTACGTCAAACATAACCCCACCGTGTTCTCTCCCGGATCAGAAATTCACGAGAAGAGACAGTCACGGTTACGCACACGGTTGGTGTATTTTATTTGAGTTTACTTCAAGTTTGCTATGACCGGGTGTTAAACAAAGTTTCCAAGTTTGCCACATAACCGCGGGCACGGCTTTCCGAAAGATTTAACCCTGCAGGGGTGCTCCAACTCATCCATCACAAATTAACCACACGCAGCGAGAATAACCTCGACCACGAACCTCATGATCTTCCTAGGCAATTCCACTGGAAAACCGCAACCTCGAGATAGCCCGAAGTATTTTCGGAATTCCTCGCACAAGACGTTCGAGAAAGGTAAAACAGGTCCAGCAAGGCCACCCGGCGTGTCGACATAACCCGATAGGAGCCGCGTATCTCGTTCTCAGGACACGACCAGATGAGCGCAGCGTACAGTGGCCTGATAGACATCACCCGAGTTGCCCCGGGTTGGCCCCGCACACGACTCTAGTTTGGACCAACACTCATGAGGAGCACTGGCCCGGGTTGTTGATTAAAGATCCTCGGGGTAATTACTCCCTATGCAGGTTTATTAGTTATTTGGCAAATGTAGTACCAATGTTGGGCCTTGCCAGACAAGTTTTATCCTAAAACGAAAAATCAAGGGGGTCCCCATAACAACCCCGCGCATGTAAGGAGCGCTCATTTATGGAACATAACACCGGTACACAAGTAACTAGGGCGGCAAGAGTGGAACAAAACACCGAGCAAAAGGCCAAGCCTTCCACCCTTTACCAAGTATATATGTGCATTAAATTAAATAGCAATAATATTGTGATATAACAAAAGGATATCCATGTTGCACATGGAAAGAGCTTGCACCTGCAACTAGCAACGCTATAAGAAGGGCTGAGCAAGCGGTAACATAGTCAAACAATGTTTTGCTGGGACGTGGAGGGGTTAGAGGCTTTTCATGGCAATTTAGGAGGCTTAACATACAAGTGGTAGGTAGCGAGACAGCGATAGAAACGAGACATCTAGCATGGCAATGATAGTAATGGTATCCAGGGAAATGATCATCTTGCCTGAGATCCCGCTTGGAAGAAGAACGAATCCATGAAGAAGACGAGCCAACGTAGTCGAACGAATCCTCACACTCCGAAGCGGTTTCGGAACTCTATCGAGAAGAAGCAATCGGAAACAACAATCAACACACGAGAACACCACAACAAATGCATGACATGATGCGCAACAAATATGATGCATGTCCGGTTTAAATATGCAAGGCATGGCAACCACAACAATCAAATACTACACATTAAGTGAAGCTCAATATGCAACGAGTTGCATATTGACGAAACCCCACATTTGAATATTTAGTTCACTCTCGTTTAGGTACACGACAATATTAAATGTTGTTAAACATGGCAAGAGGTGAAGCATAAGTAAACTACACATCTAGGCAAGTTTAAATGAGGCCGGAAACAACATATAGCATTTCCGAAACGACCCCATATGTTAATTTCGAAATTGGTCCAGATCTGAACTAATCATGTTTTATATTTATTAAACAGGGAAATAAAGTGCACCATGAGATTCTACTCATCATTCTAGTCGATTAACATATATAGAACGTTTCAAACGGAGCTACGGTCTAAAAGATATGACATTCACAAGATGCACGTGACATGAATGCAAAATGCATGCAAACACCCACCACAAACATGTTAAATCATAGATGCAGCAAGATATTATGAAACTACATGAGATTCTAGGCAAGTTACATATGCAACATGTTCAAAATGGAGCTACGGTTCAACCACAACAACCAACACAAGATTTTAATTAAATCTGTCCAAAACAGCAACATAGCGTTTTGCACACATGAAAACAACAAGCCACAAGATTCTAAAATGCACAAACTAAGCATGGGGCAGTAGCATACAACATACACTTCATTCCAACTTCACATATCATACTCAAAAGAGTCATGGATCATATGGTACGAAGCTCACAACATGGCAACAAAATATGGCAGATTAGGACTTAGTGAAAATAACAGTTTTTAGCATGGCAGATTTTCATGGAGGCATATTGACAGCAGTAAAACTATATGCTACAGGGCATATAATGACATGAAAATCTACAGCATGGTAGAGGGCATGATGCACTACAATACATTACTTTATGGCAACACCAAAATATGCCCAGATTCATGGCAACCATCAACACAACATGGCATATTGAAGAAAACAGATTCTCAGACTTAGTGAAAATTAGGATAGTCATGTGCAGCAGTTTTTAACAGATTGACATATTGACCAACAGATTTAATTATGATGCAAAACCTATTCATGCAAGCTATTGACACAACATGGTAGAGCATAACATGCTTAATAAAAGACTCCATGGTGGCATCACCAAAAGACTCCTAGAACACTAGCAAATCACATCGCAACACAGCAACAAAATAACAGATTTCCAGACTTAGAAATATTTTGGACCCTCAAAACATCAGATTTTTATAGCATGATGGCAACAAGGAAACAACACCTAAACATGCATTTCTATGACAACCAAAAATACCAGGGCCTAGCATACATGTCCAAGGGCATATCTCGTGTTCAAAATTATTTCATATGATGCATGGATTAAATCACACGAAATAGACAAAAGGGCATCATGGCAAAAATGACATGCACTCAAACTTCCTCCAATGACAAAACTAAATGCACAGTTAATTTCTATGGATTTTCCTACCCCGAAAACACATATAATATGCATAGGTTCATGTACGGAAATATGTCACAATTAATTATGCAAGTTTATGGCCTAATCCCCTTTTAGCAATTATAAATGCAAGTTAAATGCAAATATTACAATGAACCATTTTGTCATGTATGAAAATGCGATGCCGATAATATGAACATTTTTAATATATTGTTGGATTAATTTCAATGCATGGATAAATAAATATGGCAATGCAAAAATGATGGCAATTATGCAAATGATGCAAACAGCGAGCTTAGGCATTTTAAACATGGATGCAAATGGCATATTATTACTCTACGCATTTATCTGAGCAATTTACATATATAAAACATTTTTATACGTTGCACGGTTAATTAAATATTAACGTTTTAAAATCGTGCAATTCTCTGATATAAAAATTAAAACACATATGGGCCTAAAAAAAAATGCGCGGGAGGGGGCTCACCTCGTGGGCTTCGGCCCAAGAGGCAAGGAGAGGCGAGGCAGAGGCAGGCTAGGGACGGCCCAACCGCTCCGCTCTCTCCCGATCCGATCGGGATCGAGGCAGAGGCGGAGGCTGGAGGTCAACGGCGGCTGCGGCGGCACTCGCCGACGAGGAGGCGCGAGGTCCAATGCGAGGGGCCAGAATGGGGCGGCACGGGGCGGATCCGGGGGCGGCGGCCCCATTCCCGACGGCGGCGGCGGCGACTTGGCAAGGCGGCGAGGAGCTCGGGCCGGGGATGGCCATGGCGGCTGGGTGTCCCTGCGAGGAGAGAGAGGGAAGATGAGAGAGAGAAAAGCGAGAGGAGAGAAGAGGAGCGGCGGTGGGGTCCGGCCTGGCTCCGGCGGGCGGCGGCGCTCCGTGGAGGTCCGGCCGGCGGCGCGGCGCGGGGCACGACCGCGCGGCGGAGGCGGCGGCGATCTGCGGCTCGGTGGTGGAGCTCGGGGCTCTGTGGTCGCCCGGACATGTCCGGGTTGGCCGCGGACATGTCCGGTAGGTGGGGAATTGGACGAATTTCAGCCTCTAGATCGCGATCCGAGGGCCGAAAATGGGCAGATGGTTGGGGCTGCGGGATCTGGAGGAGGAGGGCTAGCAGGTGGGTTTTTCTAGGGGTGTGGCTGCAATTTTACATGGGGAAACCCTAAAGAGTGAGGGGCTCTCTCTCCATGGGGGTTTAAATAGGGAAGGCACTAGGGTTGGGGGTTGGACCTTGTCCGTCCGATCGCGATCCGATGACCACGAACGGAGGGGGGCTAAGTTGGGCTAGTGGGCTGTGGAGAGGTGGTTGGGCCAAGAAGAGAGGGAGGTTGCGGCCCGTGACATGATTTTTAAATACCGAAAGCGTCCGATAATAAACCGATGCCGCGGGCACGTGCGTGTGTGGCTGGTCTCGAAACGGTCGACGACACGAACGGAGCGAACTGGCAACTACGAACGGATGCAAGTTTTCGAAAACGAGTGACGAAGCTATGCAGATGATGCGAATGATGCGATGATAAATGCGACAACCACTCGAACCACACGACGACAATGGAAAAGAAAGGGGCATCTTCTGGAGCGTCGGTCCCGGGCTGTTACAATTTTGTTGGTGTCCGAAGGTTGTTCGGAGTCCCGGATAAGATCCCGGACATGACGAGGATCTCCGGAAGAGTCCGGAGGTAAAGATTGATATATGTGATAATAGTGTTTTGATCTCCGGAAGGGTTCCGGAATTCACCGGAAGGGGTTCCGGATGTTTACCGAAGTGTTCGGGTGCAGCAACACTTTATATGAGCCAAAGGGATAAAGCCCACGAGGTATTGGAAAGTGCAAAAGGAAGTTTTGCTGCTGCCTTAAGCGGTACTACCACTGGTAAGGCAGTACTACCGCGTAAGCGGTACTACCGCTCAAGCGGTACTACCGCTCGTGAGCGGTACCACCGCTTGTACGCGATACTGCTGGAATCCGAGTTAGACTCTTTCCGTGCGGGCCAAACCGACCTTGTGCGGGCAAAACCGACCTTGTGGAGGCTTTCTCTCCAAGTTTAGACCCCACGGCTCAACATATAAATAGAGGGGTAGGGCTAACACACGGGACACATCAAGATTTCCCAAGCCGTGTGCCGGCAACCCTAACCCTCTAGTTCCTCCCGTCATAATCTCCGTAGTGCTTGGCGAAGCCCTGCAGAGATTGTTCCTCACCACCATCACCATGCCGTCGTGCTGCCGGAACTCATCCACTACTTCACCATCGCTCGCTGGATCGAGGAGGTGAAGGCGTCATCAAGCCGTACGTGTGTTGAATGCAGAGGTGCCGTCCGTTCGGCACTAGTTCGTGATCGGATCGAGGGACGACTTGCGATTTGGATCGCGGAGACGTTCGACTACATCAACCGCGTTTCTTAACGCTTCCGCTTAGCGATCTACAAGGGTATGTAGATTCACTCTCCCTCTCGTAGATGCTCATCACCATGGATAGATCTTGTGTGTGCGTAGGAAATTTTTTGTTTCCCATGCAACGTTCCCCAACAATACACATGCCATCAGGCTTTCATTATGTTTTAACAAACATGAAACTTTGTGTAACTTGATGGATTCTGTGCGTGCGCGCGCGTAGATTAGGTTAGGTTCCTTGTGGTGAAACCAGTCCATCAAGGTTTAAGTCCTAGATTTGGCATTAGTGCTCGCATTTTTCTGGACTTATTTCAGTTTTTCTGGCGATATTCATTTGGTGGGAGGAGACGTTCCCGTCGATTACGAGAGTGGTGACTTCCTCAATCGCAAGATGTTGTGCCGGCTCAGTATTTCGGATGTGTTCATAGAGGTATGGTGTATGTGCGTGCCTTCATAGGAGTAAGTGTATGTGAGCATCTGCGACTGCGACTACAACTGTACCATGTTAAAAACAAAAGACACACTACCACAGTTTAATATATTGGTTCCCAGAAGTGTTATTAAGTTCCGTAAAAATTCAAACGGTTATAAGATATATACAATACACGTGTCGAAGATCATGTCATTTGTTAATAAGCATCAAATATTAGTCTTCCACTGGAGATCTCATCATCGAAACACGAAGGGTTCAAACGAATCAGTTGTGAAGTTTAAATAGATGGTTAGATACGTGCCGATCAAAGTTTTGATCGAGACAGAGGATAAACTTTCCTGCTTGCTGTACACAACAGATGTGCGTGGAAGACCTAAACTCGCATGAAGAAAAGGAAAAAACAACTCGTATACACGTGCTGAGACTTCCCAGTGATCCAGTATGCAGATGACACTGTTCTGGTGGTTCCTGCTGATAGCACTCAGTTGATGCACATCAAAAATCTACTACTACATTTTGCTGCATATACTGGTCTTCAGGTAAATTACTCAAAGTCTATCATGGTTGCCATCAACACCCCTTTGGATAAAATGAGAGAACTATCTGCTTTATTGGGCTGTCAAATTGGCAACCTGCCCATCCCCTACCTGGGTCTCCCATTGGGCCTGGCCAAGCCTAAGATTCAGGATTTCTTCCCACTCCTCAAACGAATTGAGGTCAGATTACAGGGTTGTTCCACTCTTCTGTCATATGGTGACAAGCTGGTGCTCATTAAATCTGTTTTTGCAAGCATGCCAATCTTCTTCGAGCACCCTCACCTTACCTTTGACAGTGATCCAACAAATCAATAAATATTTGAAACATTGCTTCTGGAGAAAGTTTGGCTCTGAGGAAAAAGGTGTTGCCCTTATTGCCTGGGAGAAAGCTTGTATGCCCAAAGCTCATGGTGGTTTAGGCATTCTGAACCTGGTCACACATAACCAAGCCCTGCTGATGAAATTTCTGCACAAATTCATGAACAAGGAGAACATCCCATGGGTTCAGATCATCTGGGAAACTTACTACCAGCACAATACCCCTGGTCACAGGCCGGTGGGTTCATTCTGGTGGAGGGCCATTTTGAAGCTCCTTCTTCTCTACAAAATTTTTGCTGTTTGCAAAGCTGGAATGGGAGACACTATTTACTTCTGGTCTGATGATTGGGGGCAGCGTAATATACAGCACATTTACCCAGAACTTTTCTCTTTCACCTCCAACAAAGACATTACTCTTGGACAGGCTCTAAATTTGGAGAATATAGAATACTTGTTTCATCGGCCTCTATCTGTGGTAGCACACCGGCAATATATGATGCTTCAAAACATCTTGGCCAACACCCAGATCTCCACTTAGACCGATAGATGGAGCTATTCATGGAAATCTGGCAACTATTCTTCAATTAAGATGTACAAATGCATAACTGGCCCAACGTCTGCTCATGATATCTTTGGCAAGCTATGGAAAGCTTCTACAATGCTTAGACACAAAATCTTCTTTTGGCTCCTTCTATGGGACAAAATCAACACCAGGAATCTTCTGCACAGGAAGACGATGCATTTAGACTCATATGACTGTGCCCTTTGCGCCGACAAAACTGAAGAAACGCTCCTACACTTGTTCTGGGACTGCCCTTTTGCCCTCTCATGCTAGGATTTGATCACACCTAACAGGCCCAGAGGTATTTCTTCATTCGATGAAATCAAACTCACTTCTGCGATCCTGCCATCTGATCTTGCCCTCGATATCATCATCATGAGTTGCTGGAGCATCTGGTGTGTTAGAAACGACAAGATCTTCAGGAATGTGGCTGCTCACACACAGAGTTGGAAATTCTATCTCAAGGAAGGACTCACAATTGCTCAAATCAGAGCCAAGCCAGCTAAATCGGTCAAGCTTAAAGCCTGGATAGATAATCTTTTGTAATTCATGATGTTTACCAAAACTGGAATTGGTTAGGTTTTTTTTCCTCTGTAACCTGTACCTTTATTTTATTTTATAAATGAAAATACCGTAGAACGCTTTGTTCTACGGTCAGCTCCTCAAAAAAAAAACTTTCTCCTTTCCGGGAAAAGAAATGAACTTTTCATTCAGTAAAGCTAGTTTTCACCAGATTTGGAAATCAGTCACAATCTTGCATGTTTTCACCTGAAACTGCAAGTTACTGTTTCTTTTCTCATGCATTCACATCGTCACTAACGTAAACAAAATCTCTTGATCCTTGATAGGATGTAACTCCCTTTATTGGTGTGACTTGACCAGCTTGATACGAAAATTTCTCCTTCATGGTTCATGCATTGCATCAAACAGGAACATCCCATGGCTTTTATTCGTTGATTGTAGCTAGCAAGTTCTCTCGCATAGAGGTTAAGTGGAACGCGACAGATGGTATTTACCTGAAACTAGAAGATATCTGGGTTTTTTCATGCATTCATGTTCATTAGCGTAAACAAATTCTCTAACAAATTCTCTTGATCCTTGATAGGATGTAACTCCCTCCATTGGTGTGACTTGACCAGCTCGATAGGAACATTTCTCCTTCATGATGCATTACATCAATCAGGAACATCACATGATGTTTATTCATTGATCGTAGCTAGCAAGTTCTCTCGCATAGAGATTAAGTGGAACAAGACAGATAGTTTTCACCTGAAACTGAAAATACATGTTTTTCCGTGCATTCGTGGTCATTAACGTAAACAACTTCTCTTGATCCTTGATAGGATGTAACTCCCTTCATTGGTGTGACTTGACTAGCTCGATAGGAAAATTTCTCCTTAAGGGTTCATGCATTACATCTATCACGAACATCACATGGCTTTTATTCATTGATCGTAGCTCGCAAGTTATGTCGCATAGAAGTAAAGTGGAACGCGATAGATAGTTTTTACGTGCAACTGGAAGATACATGTTATTTTTCATGCATTCATGGTCATTAGCTTGAACAAATTCTCTTGATCCTTGATAGGATGTAACTCCGTTCATTGGTGTGATTTTACCAGTTCTGTAGGAAAATTTCTCCTTCAGGGTTCATGCATACATCTATCAGGAACATTACATGGCTTTTATTCATCTGATCATAGCCAACGGGTTCTCTCGCATAGAAGCTAAGTGGAACGCGATAGATAGTTGGTCACATATATTTCTCCGCGTATATGTATGTTTTCGAACTACGTCATGTGGAATAGTACATATGCTAAAAAGCCCCAGATTTGTATTTTTTGTGTAGCTCTCATTTTAACGTATTTCGACCTGAAAATTTGCACACATGTACATTATATATCTAGGTATATGTGTATTTTTTTGCAGAATATTTCGAAACTGAAAAGTTTGAGTTTTGAAGTTTTCAAATTAAGGCCTCCATGGAGCTCGGTCTTTGTTTGGCATTTTTGTTCAGTTTGGTTATTTTTCCTTTATGTACATATACAAATTTAATAACCCTAGATGTATTAAAATATATTTTGTTTTAGACATGTACGGGGAAAGGTGCTAACTCTTGCATTATCTAGAGATTTTTTTTAATCAAAGGTAATGAACCTGCACCAAAGCCACCACAACCCAAACCCAAAATCTCTTGTAAGATACACGACTAGTTTCAAAAGGTATTGGTCTTGCGGAAGAAAGAGCAAATTGCCCAAAACAAAAAAGCTCGGGTGCTTGGCATACATACTTCTGCTTCACACATACGGGTCGGCGATCTCGTCATCCAGCTCCACCTCTGGTAAAGTTTTCATGGATGGGAGGAGAGAGCATGAGTAGATTACGAAAGAGCACCACAATTGGGGTTCTAGAAAGCCATTGTTTTTTTTTACTTCTTTAACAAATAACTCATTGTGGGCGTCGCTGTTGTGTGGTGCTCCTTCCCTCTCCCCGCGGCCTTGGCTCCGGAGGGAAACTTCAGATCCGCAGGATCGGGCGATGAAGGCGACCTCACGTCTTCTTCCTCCTTGGAGGCATCGTCTCGGAGCCGGCTACAACCTGGAGACCGGTGGATGGCGGCATCTTCGCCGCCGATGGATGGCGGCATCTTCGCCGCGTGGTTTCCTGAGGCGGCCGTTTTCGGGGGCGCTAACTTTTGTTTGGCAACGATGATGGTGTCGAGTGGAGCTCGGGTCGCGGCTCGGGCTTCGGTAGTCGGATCTTCCCGGCGTGTCCGGGGTGCTTTTCTGTGGGTTGCTTGGTTGCTTTGAAGTCGGAGCTGTGTGGAACGAGTCCAGGTGGTGACGATGACAGGCTCTCAGCGGTCGTTTGCGGACGGCACGGTCGGCGCAAGTCCTGCATATTTCCCTTGCGAAGCTCGTTGTCGAGTCGGAGCTGTCGGTGGTTCGCATGTGTGGCCATCTATTGGCATGTTGGCCAGGTTGGCTGGTGGCGCCCATTTTATGGGTTGGGTTGTATCGGTTTTATCCTGGTTTTCCGTCAATTAACCGGGCAATCCTTACTCCTTCTTAATCAATGAAAATGGCAAGTCTTTTGCCTCGTTTCAAAAAAAAAACTCACTGTATACACACGTAGTACTAGTTCTGTCTGATAGTTTGGAGATCATGTAAAACTCTAAGCCATTGGTTTTTTTTACTTCTTTAACAAATAACTCAGTTTATACACACATAGTACTAGTTCCGTCTGATGATTTGGACCTTGTAGTCCGGCGGCAGTTCGAGCTCGTAAGCAACAGGATTGATCCGCTTGATGATCTTGAATGGACCGAAGTATCTGAAAGAGAGCTTGTGATTGGAGCATTTCTCAACAGACGTTTGCGCATACGGTTGTAGCTTGATGAAAGCTTGATCGCCAACGTTGAATGTGCGCTTTGTTCTGTTCTTGTCTGTTTGAGTCTTCATCAGGTTGCGAGCTATGTGGCAGGTGTTGAGTACGGACATGTTGCATAAGTTTTCTTTCATCCAGCCATTCCTTGAGAGAAGGAATTTTGCATATGGATGCTGCCTCAATGCCCCAATGACGAGGCTCACGACCATACAGGCGACAAATCGTGATGTTTTGAGAGCAGAATGATAACGGGCTCCATTTCTTGGGACATGCATGAATAAAACATCTCAAATAGATCTCCAGGCATTGATTCACTGGTTCATATTGGTTGTCTGTTTGTGGATGATAAGGGATACTCATGTTGACCTCTGTCGCTATTGTCTAAAATAATTCAGTCCGAAACTTGCTTGTGAAAAGATGAGAGTGTATGTGTAGGTTTTACGAAGGAAAATGATGATTATTAAATAGATGGACCGAGGTGTCATGAAAATGTTGTCAAGTACAATAAGAATATATGTTGTGTTGCACTAATGAGTTTAATAAGCTGCTCATGAAACTCATTAACTTGTTTGTTAATCTCATTAAGCTTATAGCTGAAATCATTTTTTCCGATAAATGGCGCATTTATTGTCTTAAAATGTAGCATGAAGTGAATACAAAGCATAATGAGCAACACCTGCCCTCTGCATAACTAAGATGCACACAGCCAACTACCAACAACCTGACAAAAGATAATATAAAAAAGCGACATATCGACAACAATAGAGTCATATAGGATCGACAGCCTATGTCGAAGGTGGTGGTGGACCGACCCAGAGATTATACTGTCATCCATGTTGGGTAAAAACCTTCCTGTCCACCCGCTCCAACCGCATATACACCACATTAAACAGCAATTGGTATTCCATTCGGTGTAGCATAGACCACATACGAAGCTCGTGCATACAGCGAAAAATAATCTACAACAGAGAAGAGTTTTTGCCATTAAAAATCAAATCATTTCTACATAACCAAAGTGACCATAATAAAGCATACACTCCCATCCTTATTAGCGTTCCAAACGACCAAAAATATTGGCAACACTTGGGGGCGGATGCAAATTGGACGCTATTTGAATGACTGAACACGTAGAACGCGTAAATTTGCACTGAAAAAAGAGGTGCTTGATTGTCCCATCGTGAGGACAAAAGCTACAGTTTTTATTTCCTTTGTGCGAGTTGTCTTTGGTTAGCACAACTCCCCTCCAAAGAAACCACATGAAGATTTTAATTTTTAGTGGAATCTTCGACTTCCAAATTTTCATGTTATTACCCAATGGGACTTCTGAGTGCGTGAGCGCATGGTACATAGAGTCGACTATGAAGGATCCAGATGTAGTGAGGTTCCAACATAAAACATCCCGTCCTTGTGTCAGGTTAATTGAAACCAATTGGGATAACAGATTTTGCCATGACATAAGACGGAGGCCAATTAAATCCCGCTTGAAAGAAATATCCGGTAGGAATGAACTGATAACCTACGCAAGAGTATCATTTTTATTGTGAACAATACGGTACAAAGCTGGATAATATTCTCGAAGGCTGAAATCAATTATTGGCTCTGTTGATTGAAAACAAGGTACAAGCTTAACGACCCGAGCTATCGCAAGTTGCGAGTGTTAGGCTCACCCCTCCCATCCTCCACGCCTGCTCACAAGCACGCATCCTTATTTCTTCGTTGACATGTAACTAACAAGTTTACTAGTTTTGTTCAACAGGTTTTTGAGGTTCAGTGAACTTTCTTTTGTATCCGTGCTCACACCGTATTTATTCATTTCTGACTATCATATCTTTCATATTCATCCTACCGTAAGGGAGGAGCAAGTACATAGAAAATATTGAGAACGGACGTTTGGCTCTCGGCCTCCATGGAGGCCTTATTTCGAAAAAAAAATTCAAAATTCAAACTTTTCGGTTTCAGAAAAATCTGAAAATAATTGTGCAAGTAAACAAGGATGTTATGTGTATGTGTGTAAAATTTCAGGATGAAAAACATTGAAATGCGATCTGTACAAAAAAGACAAATTCAATGGCCTGGGAGGATGAATAGTATCAAGTGTTAAAAAGCCTCAGATTTGTCTTTTTTGCACAGCCTTCATTTCAACGTATTTTGCCCTGAAAATTTACACACATGTGTGTTATGCCTTCATGTATACCTGTGTTTTTTTTCAGAATTTTTTGAAACGTAGAATATGAAATTTGACGAAATTCGAATTTTTCAAAACCGAGCTCCATGGAGCTCGGCCTCCAAAGACAATATTCGGAAAATATTTTGCTATCAAACACACAGGGTCTAAATGTGTGTTTTCGCCCAGAAATGTCTGACGCTATTATGGCGAGATGCTGACGCAGATCGACCGATCCAACTTCACCACTGAGCACGTACGTACTCCTACCGAACTCCGATTTGGACCTGACACTGTGCAGTTGCTCAATCCTATCAGCCAGAACAGCCGCACATGCACGCAAAACTGTCTCATGAATCGATTGATCGATCCTGTCCACCCGAGCATCTCATGCTTTGAGAACCATCGGGACCGCGCGCGCACCAACCTGTCACGATGAAAAGCGCTTTCTACAAAACATCTCGATCTCACCTACCTACGCCATGCAATTCTTATACACCTTGAAATGGCGCGCAAGCCGGCAAGTACCTACGCGCCATGGCCAGCCACCATGACCACAGCGTGCAGCTCATGGCACTGGCCTCTCTGACGCTCGTCGCCGCGGTGGCGCCAGCCACGACGCACCTCCGGTTCTACATGCACGACATCGTGACGGCGGAGGCGCCGGGCGCGGCCACGGCAGTGCGCGTCGTCAGGGGCCTGACGCCGCTGCCCAACGACCCCACCAACCGCTTCGGCGACATGTACGCCATCGACGACGCTCTCACGGAGGGGCCCGGCGCGGCGTCGCCGGTCATCGGGAGGGCGCAGGGGTTCTACCTCTTCGCGTCGCAGACGGACGCCGCGCTGCTGCTCAGCGCCAACATGCTGTTCACGGCGGGGAAGCACAACGGCAGCGCCGTCGCCGTGTTCGCGAGGGACGCCATCCTCGACACGGTCAGGGAGCTGCCGGTCGTCGGCGGCACCGGCGCCTTCCGCGGGGCTGCTGGATACGGCCTGCTTCGGACGAACACCCACAACGCCACCACCAACAACGCCGTGCTCCAGATCGATATGTACCTGCACGTGTAGGCGTACGTTGATTTGTCTAGGTATTTGCATTTGCTTGCACACTTGGTTTATGTACTTATTTTATTGCTGTCGATATCAGTGGAGTCCTTTTGAGTGTTGACGCTTCCTTTTTCCTTGAGCGGAATGCCTGCTTCATAAAAACAAGATTGTTGCACTTGCTGGCAAGTTTCTACGCAATTCATGTTTTTTTAATACAATACAAATGCAGATGCTTATATACACGCATATACATTCATCCCTGTAAATACACACAGGCACACCCTACCGTATGAGCATCTCCGATATACTGAGTCGGCACAGTATCTTGAGATTGATAAAACTGCCACAAACATCAACGAGAACGTCTCATTCCACTGAAGGCACATCGCCGGAAGATCAGAAATAAATTCAGGATGCGACCACCAGTGTCAAGTCTAGAACTTGAACTCTTGTGGGTTAGTTCCACCACAAAGAACATAACCATTTGAGCTACGTTTAGTTCACATTAATGTTTTTTATCGAACACACATGTCTATCTCCCACGACTAAAACTCCAATAATCATAGACCTATGAGTTGTTTCGATATTGTTACGGGAAAGAGGGGGATTCTCTTCCTAAAAACTCTCCCTCCCCACCCCTTGAATCCCGTGCGTAACATCCGTAAAAACCTACCCATAAATGTTGCATCCTGTGCATGGCCCCGTTTGTTTCATCTTTAGAAGACAGCTTTGGACCGAGAAAAGTTAAAGTTGAAACAAACAACTATTTTACTGCAGTAGTGGAATCACACCCCAAAGCTGATACGGGTTATTTCGAGGGTAACCGTTCAAAGCGCTTTTGATGTACTCCCTTTGTAAACAAATGTAAGACGTTATAGATCACTACTTCATAGGCAAATTTGTTTCCCTAGCCCCCATGTCCTTGGTGTTTGGTCATGATTATGTCATAAATGCCACTGCAACCACGACCTATCTCTCCCTTCGCCCCCTCCCCACCTCTGCCTGAAATAGAGTGTTTTTCACCGGCTCATAGTCATTTCCACATCCGTGTTGCCAAACTACTAACCTTCACTACAACAACACCTCAGCACAACAGCTTTGCTAGCACCATAGGTCCACAACTGAATCTGTCGAAGATGAAGACTGATGTAGGGCACGGGCCAAAGTGCCCCGATTTGTCCCGATGTTCACCAATTGGAGGTGGCTACGCGAAGAACACGAAGAACACGAAGAACAAGAGGGGGAAATCACAAGAGAAACGCTCCAGAACAAGTCCAGTCACACATCCACTAGACTAACAAACACACAAGATCCACAAGGTACATGAACAATCAAAGGGAAAGATACAAGGTAGAGTTCATCCTAAATCCAAGAGGATATGAGGTCTTGATGATCTATATAGATCCTTCTCCCTTAGGAGGTCCTGATGATCTAGATAGATCCTTCTCCCTCAAGAGGAATCCCACAAGGGGAGGTACATGAGCTAAGCTCCAATGTGTAGTTCTAATCTTAGCTAACCCTAGAATGGAGGAGGGGAAGAGGTATATATAGCCCAAGTCACGAAGGGGTAAGTGAGGGGCAAAAGTGGGAGAGATGCAAGGGCTCGACCCAATTCTGCGCGCAGGCATGCCGGATGTCCGGGCTGAGGCCGAATGTCCGGGGCTTCACGTGGCGCCGGATGTCCGGCCCGACGGTGGCCAATCCTCTGGTGGTCTTCGCCGGATTTCCGGGGGAAGGCCGGATGTCCGGGCGGCGTTGAGGCGTCGGATGTCCGGCCGCTGATACTCTTCGGCCGTCTATTGGTGTAGTTCCTCTCGGCTGCACATGCGCCGGATGTCCGGCCCTTGGCCCGGATGTCCGGCCGCTGTAGCTTCAGCAGCTCCTTCTTCTTCCGTCGTCGCTTCCATGCTTCCTTCGCGGACGGTGTAGTTGTTACTTGGCGCTTGCAGTCCTCCTCGTCATTCATGAAGGTCCGGCAATACCTGTGCATGCACACGAGAGAAGTGTCAAGTAGTATACCATCCTCGAAGGGGTCAAGTGAGCACGTGTAAAGGAGATGATTCACCTTTATGTATGTGAAGTAGATGTCGCACGTGTCACTTGCCAAACGGACTCTTGACATGTTGGTGTCCGTAGGATGCTCCGCATCATCCCCTCCCCCTTGGGAAAGATCCGTCCTCGGATCGAAATCCAAATCACCATGGGAAAGAGATGCCGTCGCCGTGTAGAAGTGGACGATCACCAAGAACTTAACATCTTGTACCTCGAAATGGCACTCTCCAATGTCGCATTGTCTCGTGATTCCTTCAAAAGGAGCAAAGACAACAAACACTTGGAAAAACAAATGTGGTTAGCGTTAGTCAAAACCAATCATTCAAGAGGTGATTCACCCAACAAGTGTCATCATCATGCATATCATATGGTGTGACAAAGGATAGTGGCATGTCATGTAGGCATATCAATTGAGTACAAGCAAGATCATCATGGAAACAAGCATGCAAATGTGAGGTAGAGATGATAATATGTGTTACAAGAGAACAAGCATCTACCTCAAGGTCCTAGCAAGTATGCACAAAGCGCTCAATAAATGGTCGATGGTAGGCATGTGAATCATTCACAACACCAAAGAAGATGAGATGTCTAAACACATGGGACGAGTGCAAGACAATCCAAGCATAATGTGCATATGGTGTAGTAAAGATAGTGTGGCACTCAACACAATAGAAAGAGCAATTGTTCATCATGTGTGAGGCAAGCAAGACAAGCATGTAGCAATCAATGGAACATGGCATATGTGAAGAAATGGCATTGTTGCAATCAAACATGTAGGACAAGCATGGCATAATCATATTCGATGCAACACACAAGGCATATATGTCATGAGGCATGGCAATGTGGCAATCAAAAGTGAATGCAATATCGCTAACATGTTTGCAAATAAGTGGTCGAAGATGACCAATAAGTGTCATGGTGCAAGCAACACGTGAAGTATGATCCACAATATTCATGCTCATGGTTTTGGGGTTCTTGAAAGAGAAGGATATAACCTCGAAAGCATGTCCTTGCGCGTCTTTCACAATGCCGAAGTGGTAGCAAATGCGTTGTAGAAGCGCGTCGGTCGAAAGTGGCTCGCTCTCAAGAGTTCGAATGGTCAACTCACGTGAAGTGGAATTTGACACGATGTCGAAGGATCCTACACATGCACACAACAAAGTAAAGAACGTATGTGCATGGTAGGTAAACACATCATACATCATGATAGTTCTCTTCTCTTGCACATAACCATTAGTATCACAAGTGCATGAATAATATGATGCAACAATGGCTATATTCATGGCACTAGGCATATGGTGCAAAGAAGGAAGACAAGCATGCTTCACATGAAATATGGCAAAAGCTCCAAACATATGGGAGAAAGCTATGGGGGCAATCTCATTAGCAAGACTAAAATCATTGTTGCACTCAATACATGGCAAATCATCTAGCATGAGAGAGGCAACATATGGAGCAATTGGACAACATTCAATATCAATCATGTGCAAAGCATGGCAATAGGTGCTATCAACCGCATGAAACGAGCAAGTAGGAATCATCGGTGATGCAACAAGGCAAGCAATCATAGTAATCATGTCATGCAAACTAGTGGAGCGAAGATGCAACACACTAGAGGAAATCATGGCAATCATGTCATGTGGGCAAATAATTGATATAGGCAATGCACATGACATATCGCAAGCACGAACACAAAGCAATATCAAAATATCATCATAGGCATTGGGCACAAATGAAACATGGCGATAACAAATAATATCTTCACCAAGCTTGCAAATACACATATAAGTACGTACTAGAATCAAGGATCATCTGAAATGCAAAGCATGGGTCACAAATGCATGGCAAAGGCATAGGAATGAGCATATCATGCAAAGTGAACATGGCAAGATGGGCATAGAATATGTAATGGACAATAACCCATAACCATGTGAGGGTCATGTAGAAGAAATGCGCGAAATTCTTGCACAAGGAGGGTGGGTGGAGGGTAAACACTCCATGGTGGCGCACGTCTTCATTGCTCTCTAGAGCTCGTTTCGTCAACTCGTGCGCTTGCGAGGTTGACGAATATGTGTGATTGCCTACACAAGAAAGACACAAGCGAAAGAATGTGTGTGCGTGGTAAATGTACACATCATCCATCATGATGTGTATGTGCATGTTAGAGTTAGCACAAAATAAGCATCGCTCAAAGAAATTTGAAGCACGGTATAAGAACATGTCATCCATCATGAAAGAATAGTTGTTATGTATAACACGATGGAGACACAAATTGAGCATGCAAGTATATGGCACATCAATATCATTTTTATTCATGGGGAGCATATCGTGCACATAATTATCGGGATCATGCAATGGATGGGAGTGATTGTGATATCCCCGGATTACTAAACACTATATATGCTAGTTAACTTGCCATGTCATCATGATTAATAAAGCATAATTGCAATTATGGAATAATCCAACTTCAAATTCAAAAATTCAAATGCAAGTCAAATATTTACATCTTCAAACAGGCAAACTAAATTGTTCATGTCATTGGCAATATTCCCCGGTTAAATATTGTTAAGGAAAACAACATCACAAAAATCCTTATGTGACCCTAGCATCAATAAAACAGGACCAGCAGCACTTGTATTAGCCCATTTAAATCCAAACATAATTCAAATGAATACAAACTTTTTCCAAACTTTTTGTGCCAGCCCAGAATGTTGCCTAGGATTTATGTGACCAATTTCATGCATATCAAAAATCATTTGGATTAAAAAAATGCAAAACAGAGGAGAAAATACAAAACATAAAATATAAAAAGAAAAAGGAAAACCTAACTACTGTACAGTTGGGCTTCGAGTGCACAGTGCAGCCCAGCCCAACTTCCCCCTCCATCTTCAACCTCCTGTTCACAGGAGGGCGTGGCAGCCATCCGGTCGCCATGGCCGCGCCTTGGCCACGCGCCGGCCTTCCCCCGCGGCTCCCCTGTTGGATAAGGTCACCCCGAGCCCCCTCGTCCAACCCTAGCCACCCACTTTCCCCCTCCTCGCGCCGCTCTCTTCTTCCTCGCGCGCAACCGAGCCGCCGTCGCCATGGCCTTCTCTGCTCGCGCGGCCAACGACCTCCCCTACACCTAGGGCTGCGCCAGGAGCACCGCCGTCGCTCTCTGCTTCCCCTCCGACCACGAGCTCGAGCAGGAGATCGCCGGAGCACCGGGATCGACCGTTTCTTCCTCTGCTATCGCCGGCTTTCGTCGCCAAATCCATCGATCCCTGCTGCTCCTAAGCCGCCACTGAGCCCCGTGTGCTCCCACGGTGAGCCTGCGCGCCTTTCCCCTCTTCCTCGCGCTTGTTTCCATGCCGTAGATGCCCTTGCCGCCATGGCCGAAGCTCGCCTCTGCCGCCGTGCTTGCTGTCGTTGCTGCCTGCTGCCCTGCTCCGCGCTGCCGCTGCTAGCGCTGCTGCTATTGCTGCGCCGCACCCCAGCCGCCTGCTGTCGCGCTCACCGCGCCCCCTGTCCACTCCTGCCTGCGCGCCGCCGCGTGATACGTCTCCAACGTATCTATAATTTATGAAGTATTCATGCCATATTTATAACAATTCTATATGGTTTTGGTATGATTTGATTAGAACTAACCCGAACTGACGTTGTTTTCAGCAGAACTACCGTGGTGTTGTTTTTTGTGCAGAAATGAAAGTTTTCCAAATGAGCTGAAACTTTTTGGAGATTTTTTATTGGACAAATAAAAAATATTGGCACCAAGACCCACTGGAGGGGGGCCACCCAGTGCCCACGAGGCACCAGGGCGCGCCACCCCCCCAGGCGCGCCCTGGTACCTCGTGGGGCCCATGTGGCTCCGTTTCGCGTGATTCCAACGCTGAAAAATCATATATATTCAGAAACCCCCGAAAGTTAACCTAGATGAGTTTTTACGCCGCCGCAAGCCTCTGTACCAGAGAGATCCCATCTACAGCCCTTTTCCGGCACCCTGCCGGAGAGGGGAAGGCATCACCGGAGGCCATCTTCATCATCCCGGCGGTCTCCATGACGAGGAGGGAGTAGTTCACCCTCGGGGCTGAGGGTTTGTACCAGTAGCTATGTGTATGATCTCTCTCTCTCGTGTTCTTGAGATGGCACGATCTTGATGTATCGCGAGCTTTGTTGATATAGATGAATCATATGGAGTTTTCCCCTCTCTATCTTCTTGTGATGAATTGAGTTTCCCCTTTGAAGTTTTCTTATCGGATTGAGTCTTTAAGGATTTGAGAACACTTGATGTATGTCTTGCATATGGATATCTGTGGTGACAATGGGATATTCACTTGAGTCACTTCATGTATGTTTTGGTGATCAACTTGCGGGTTCCGTGACCTTGGGGATTTATGCATAAGTGTTGGCACACGTTTTCGTCTTGACTTTCCGGTAGAAACTTGGGGCACTCTTTGAAGTTCTTTGTGTTGGTTTGAATAGATGAATCTGAGATTGTGTGATGCATATCGTATAATCAAACCCGCGGGTACTCGTGGTGACATTGGAGTGCCTAGGTGACATTAGGGTTTTGGTTGATGTGTATCTTAAGGTGTTATTCTAGTACGAACTCTAGGGCTGTTCGTGACAATTAATGGGGATGGCTCATAAGATTGATCGGGAAGGATAACTTTGAGGTGGTTTCGTACCCTACAACAATTTCTTCGTTTGTTCTCCGCTATTTGTGACTTTGGAGTGAACTCTTTGTCGCACGTGAGGGATTTACATATGATTCAACTATGTCAACAATGTTGGGAGATCGCACTAGTGAAAGTATGAACCCTAGGCCTTGTTTCTAAGCATTGCAATACCGTTTTTATTCCCGTTTACTTTTCGTTGCCTTGCTGTTTTTATATTTTCATATTACAAAAACCTATATCTACTATCCATACTACACTTTTATCACCATCTCTTCGCCGAACTAGTGCTCCTATACAATTTACCATTGTATTGGGTGTGTTGGGGACACAAGAGATTTCTTGTATTTGGTTGCAGGGTTGTTTGAGAGATACCATCTTCAACCTACGCCTCCCACGGATTGATAAACCTTAGGTCATCCACTTTAGGGAAAATTGCTACTGTCCTACAAAACTCTGCGCTTGGAGGCCCAACACGAGTCTACAAGAATAAGTTGTGTAGTAGACATCAAGCTCTTTTCTGGCGCCGTTGCCGGGGAGGTGAGTGCTTGAAGGTATATCTTTAGATCTTGCAATCGAATCTTTTAGTTTCTTGTTTATCACTAGTTTGGTTCATCTAAGAAAACTACAAAAAAATGGAATTGAGGTTGCCTCATATTATTCGTCTTTATCATGTGTTTCTTGAAAATGATGGATCGGAAAATTGTGCTCAATTGATAGAAGAAGAATTCAATAAAATGTTTGGCATAAAATCTTTGAATGATGAGCATGATTACAATGTTGTTAGTATGCTTTCTATGAATATCCATGATACTAATGATATGCAAAGCCACAAGCTTGGGGATGCTATGTTTGATGAAGATGATATTTTTAGCACCCCAAGTTTTGATGAGAAAATTTATTATGATGATAGCATGCCTCCTATCTATGATGATTATTGTGATGATACTTATGTTATGAAAAATAGTGATGATTCTTATTATACTTGTTATAATTATGAAAATCCTTTTACTGAACATCACTCTTTTAATGTGGAAACAATTTATAGCATTCGAGTTTCATACGATAGTCCCACTATTATGAATGAGAAGAAAATTGCTTGTGTGGAGAGTAATAAAAATCCTATGCTTGTAGGTCATGAAAAGAATGCTTTATTTGATAGTTATATTGCTGACTTCATTCATGATGCTACTGAAAACTATTATGAGAGAGAAACTTATGATTCATGATGCCCCCGTTATGTATCAATCCTTTACTTCTATGAGTGCATCATTCAAAATTATCATGCCTAGCTAAAAGGCATTAAAGAAAAGCGCTTGTTGGGAGACAACCCAATACTTATACCTACTGTTTTTGTGTGTCCACATGATTAAGCTACTGTAGTAATCATGTTTTATATGTTTTCTTTCAATAAAGTGCCAAGTAAAGCCTTTGGGATAGTGTGGATGATAGTTGACTTGATTCTGTGCAAAAACAGAAACTTTTGCGCCCAGTTCTGGAATTACCATAAATCACTGGAGTATCGAACAATTCTGAATTTTTTGAACATGATTTATATACAAATTTCCTACGTTGTCCTAATTTTTCAGAATTTTTAGAGTTACAGAAGTATGGTCATTGTTCAGATCATTACAGACTGTTCTGTTTTTGACAGATTCTGTTTTCAATGCATAGTTTGCTTGTTTTACAGTTTCTATGGCTTATATTGGTCAATATAAATTGTAGAAATTGTAGGTTACAGTAGGCATTGTGTGAAAACAATTATGAATCTTGTCTTGACAGTACCAAAGTGAATGATTTGCTCTTTATCATACTAACCTATCTCACGAAGTTCCGTTAAGTTTTGTGTGATTGAAGTTTAAGTTTTGGGAGAGATATCGATATGAGGAGAATAAGGAGTGGTAAGACCCTAAGCTTGGGGATGCCCAAGGCACCCCCAAGGTAATATTCAAGGAAGACCCAAGCAACTAAGCTTGGGGATGCCCCGGAAGGCATCCCCTCTTTCGTCTTCAACACTATCGGTAACCTCACTTGGAGCTATATTTTTATTCATCACATAATATGAGTTTTGCTTGGAGCATCATTTTATTTTGTTGAGATTTGCTTTCTGTTATCAATAATCATGTTTTTTATCTTTTATTTCAATAAAAATGTCAAGTATAGCCTTTACCATGCTTATTTTGCAAGTTCATGAGTTGTTGTTTCAAAACAGAAAGTTTGCTGCTATTGATTAAATTGCCCAGAAATGTCAGAATGTGATAAAATCTTGAAATTTTGACACAGTCAACTTTGATAAATTATTTCCAGTGTGGTAAATTTTCAGAATTTTTTGAGTTATCTAAGTATGGATTCTTAATTATCCTTTACAGACTGTCCTGTTTAGGCAGATTGCTGTTATGTTTGCATTGTTTGCATATGTTTGCGTGTTTAATGTTTCTATTTGTGGATAGGAGTATTAAATATGCAGAGGCATTTAGTATTCAATGTTTAATTATAATTTTAGTGATTTTCTACAGTAGAGAATGTCGAGGTTTTGAGTGGATTTATACTAACATATCTCACAAGTTCTTGTCAAGTTTTGTGTGGATGAAGTTTTTGAAACTTAGGGATACTATTATATGAGAAGAATTAACGAGACACAAGAGTTCAAGCTTGGGGATGCCCAAGGCTCCCCAAGTTAATATTCCAAGATGTATCAAGCATTCAAGCTTGGGGATGCCCCGGTAGGCATCCCATCACTTTTCTTCATCAACTATCGGTTAGTCTCGATTGAACCCAAGTTTTTACGTGTTCACATAATGTGTGCTATACTTGGTTGTGTCTTTGTTTTGCTTGCTGTTTGAATAAAATATCAAGGTCTGAAACATTTTTAATGAGAGAGATTTTTCACATAGCTACTTAATTGTTTCACTACTCATTGATCTTCGCTTATATATTTTGGAGTAGTTTGTCATTAATTCTCATGCTTCACTTATATCTTTTTGAGAGTTAATAATAGTAATGGTAATTTGCACAAGATATGAATTTGGTCCCAAGATGATGAATATTAGAGAGGTATATAATAAAAACTTTCATATAGATCATTGGATATGATAAGTGTGATTCCTTGCAATGAAAATAATGAAAGAGATCATATGCTAATCTTATGGAAAGTAATGACATTACATAAAGAAAAGTATAAGTGGTAAAATTTATTGGAGGTTAACAAGCATAGCATTAGTCAATGATGCAATTCTTGAAAAAGTTAATAAGGGAAGAGAAGATTCACATGCAAATATACTATCTTGGACATCTTTTATGATTGTGAGCCCCCATTAAGTATTTTATGTCAAAGTGTTGACGTTGGACAAGGAAGACAACGTAATGAATTATGTTTGTTCATATTCACATAGAAGTTATATTGTTATAGATCCTCCAACATGTGGTGCTTGCCCAATATCTTTGCTAGCCAAAAATCCGCACCCAGTAGAGATACTACTTGTGCATCCAAAACCCTTAAACCCAGTTTCATGTCACGAGTGCCCACCATATCTACCTATGGATTGAATAAGATCCTTCAAGTAAGTTGTCATCGGTGCAAAAATCAATAAAAATTGCCTCTAAATATGTATGATCTTTTATTGTAAGGGAAATAAGCGTTGTACGAACTTGTGATGGTAAAGAAATAAAAGCGACGGACTGCATAATAAAGGTTGCTATCACAAGGGGCAATATAACGTGACGTTCCTTTGCATTAAGGGCTTGTGCATCCAACAACAAAAAGCGCATGACAACCTCTGCTTCCCTCTGCGAAGGGCCTATCTTTTACTTTTATGCATTTATGTATTTATTTTTTATGCAAGAGTCAATAGTGTTCTCCTCTATTTCCTTTGTATTTTTCTCTTTTGCAAGCATCATGTGGTGGGGAAAGATCTAGGCACATATATCCAGTTGGATATGAGTGATCATGAGTTATTATTGTTGACATCACCCTTGAGGTGAATAAGTTGGGAGGCGAAATCACAAGCCCCTATCTTTCTATGTGTCTGGCTGAAACTTTTGCTCCATATATATGTCGTGAGTGTTAGCAATCATAGAAGACTAAATGATGGTTGAGTATGTGGACTTGCTAAAAAGCTCCTACATGAGACCCTTCCTGAAAATATGATGAATTGCAATTGCATTGTTGACTAGAATAGTTTGTTAGTTTCCAAGAAAGTTTATGCCTTATACTTCATTGTTGTGATGAATTGTTACTTGCTCATGAGAAGTTTTATGATAATAAATATTGCTGTTATAATAATGATCTTGCTTTGAATCATTCAAGTCCAATGTCCATGCTATAAAAGAAAATATTATATGATGATTATGAAAGGTAGCATTCCACATCAAAATTTCTGTTTTTAATTGCTACTTTATCATGATGACTTTTATGAGAGAAAGTTGCTGTTATGATGCTAGGAAAAGTGATTGAAATTATCATTGATCAAACTTATGCACTATGCTAGCATTCACACTTCATAAATTATTTCTTTTATCATTAACCTACTCGAGGACGAGTAGGAATTAAGCTTGGGGATGCTGATACGTCTCCAACGTATCTATAATTTATGAAGTATTCATGCCATATTTATAACAATTCTATATGGTTTTGGTATGATTTGATTAGAACTAACCCGGACTGACGCTGTTTTCAGCAGAACTACCGTGGTGTTGTTTTTTGTGCAGAAATGAAAGTTTTCCAAATGAGCTGAAACTTTTTGGAGATTTTTTATTGGACAAATAAAAAATATTGGCACCAAGACCCACTGGAGGGGGGCCACCCAGTGCCCACGAGGCACCAGGGCGCGCCACCCCCCCAGGCGCGCCCTGGTACCTTGTGGGGCCCACGTGGCTCCGTTTCGCGTGATTCCAACGCTGAAAATCGTATATATTCAGAAACCCCCGAAAGTTAACCTAGATGAGTTTTTACGCCGCCGCAAGCCTCTGTACCAGAGAGATCCCATCTATAGCCCTTTTCCGGCACCCTGCCAGAGGGGGGAAGGCATCACCGGAGGCCATCTTCATCATCCCGGCGGTCTCCATGACGAGGAGGGAGTAGTTCACCCTTGGGGCTGAGGGTTTGTACCAGTAGCTATGTGTATGATCTCTCTCTCTCTCGTGTTCTTGAGATGGCACGATCTTGATGTATCGCGAGCTTTGTTGATATAGATGAATCATATGGAGTTTTCCCCTCTCTATCTTCTTGTGATGAATTGAGTTTCCCCTTTGAAGTTTTCTTATCGGATTGAGTCTTTAAGGATTTGAGAACACTTGATGTATGTCTTGCATATGGATATCTGTGGTGACAATGGGATATTCACTTGAGTCACTTCATGTATGTTTTGTTGATCAACTTGCGGGTTCCGTGACCTTGGGGATTTATGCATAAGGGTTGGCACACGTTTTCGTCTTGACTTTCCGGTAGAAACTTTGGGGCACTCTTTGAAGTTCTTTGTGTTGGTTTGAATAGATGAATCTAAGATTGTGTGATGCATATCGTATAATCAAACCCGCGGGTACTCGTGGTGACATTGGAGTGCCTAGGTGACATTAGGGTTTTGGTTGATGTGTATCTTAAGGTGTTATTCCAGTACGAACTCTAGGGCTGTTCGTGACAATTAATGGGGATGGCTCATAAGATTGATCGGGAAGGATAACTTTGAGGTGGTTTCGTACCCTACAACAATTTCTTCGTTTGTTCTCCGCTATTTGTGACTTTGGAGTGAACTCTTTGTCGCGCGTGAGGGATTTACATATGATTCAACTATGTCAACAATGTTGGGAGATCGCACTAGTGAAAGTATGAACCCTAGGCCTTGTTTCTAAGCATTGCAATACCGTTTTTATTCCCGTTTACTTTTCGTTACCTTGCTGTTTTTATATTTTCAGATTAAAAAAACCTATATCTACTATCCATACTACACTTTTATCACCATCTCTTCGCCGAACTAGTGCTCCTATACAATTTACCATTGTATTGGGTGTGTTGGGGACACAAGAGATTTCTTGTATTTGGTTGCAGGGTTGTTTGAGAGATACCATCTTCAACCTACGCCTCCCACGGATTGATAAACCTTAGGTCATCCACTTGAGGGAAAATTGCTACTGTCCTACAAAACTCTGCGCTTGGAGGCCCAACACGAGTCTACAAGAATAAGTTGTGTAGTAGACATCACCGCGCCCACGCCGTGCCTGCTGCTGCTTGCTGCGGCCTGCTGCGCTGCTGCTCCCGCTGCCTGCTTCTGTCGCTGCTGCTGCCCCGCACCCACGGCTCGCCAGCCACTCTTGGCCGAGCGCCCAGCCACGCCAGCCCCCGCTCGACCACGCTCGCCACTACTGCCAGCCCTGTCGGCCTCGCCCAGGCCGCGCAGTGCCTCTGCCTTGGGCGCGTGCACGCCCAGCCGTGGCTCTGGCCACTTTCACCTGGGCCGGCCCGGTTTGGATTAGGGGCTAAACCCCCATTAGGCTAATCCCCTGTTAGCCCAAAACCCCCTAACCCCACTGACAGTGGACCCCACACTCTAATTAAGGATTAACCGAACTAATTAAACTCTATTAAAAATAATAGACATTGACAGTTGGGTCCCACTTGGCCCATTGACCAGTCAATGTTGACCAAGTCAACTGCTGACTGGGCTGCTGACTCAGCCCCCCTGGCCCCGCAGTCAGCCACACAGCCGCATTGTTGTGTACATCTCTGTGTGCACTTAGCAATTTCCCCATTTACTAATTCGAATTAAAATAAATACAGAATTCCAGAAAAACATTAAAACTTTGGAAAATCATATAAAATATTGCGTAACTCGGATGAAAATAATTTATATATGAAAGTTGCTCAGAAAAATAAGACGAATCCGAATACGCCATCCACATACCTGCCACATGCCCCCTGCACAGCAAACATGGAACCTTTCCCTCCGGATCGTTTGACCGATAAATGCCTGGAGCTGGGAAAATATTCCCGGATATTTTCCCGCTCCGTCTATAACACCTAGCACTGCATTAGGTCACCCCTAGCACAGCATATTGCCATGTCATGCTTTGTGATGCATCTGTGTGCTTTATATTTACTATTTCTTCCCCCCTCTTCTCTCCGGTAGACCCCGAGACCGACGCTGACGCCGCTGGTTACGACTACGCCGCAGATGACCAGCCCCTTTCAGCAGAGCTTCCAGGCAAGCAAACCCCCTTGATCATTCATATATCGCCCATTCTTTCTCTCTCGTGCTTGCATTAGATTTTGCTACTGTGTTCGATAGCTCCTATTCTGATGCATAGCCTGTTTTTGTAACCTGTTGTTGATACTTTACCTGTTGACCTATATGCTTAGTATAGGCTGGTTAGTGATCCATCAGTGGCCCCACACCCTTGTCCGTGTTGCCATGCTTTACTTCCAGATGCTTCGATCAACGTGGACGATGTGCAGAGACCGACACAGCACCGCACACCCCCTTAGTTGTACGACTCTGCAGAGCTACTATCGAGTGCCGAGGGTGATACCTCCTACCTCACTCCTGATGATATCTCTGTAGCAAAGCTAGTCGGTTGTGGGTTACCGAGGGTGATTCCTCTTTCACCACCTCCGATGATGCCTCTGTCGTGCAGCCCCTCAAGTGTGAACCCATCGAGGGTGATTCCTCCAAGTTCACCTTGACGGTTACATCGAGTGGGAATCCATTGAGGGTCATTCCTCGGATTTCCCCCTTGATGTTACGGACACACTGTTACCTTACATTGTTCCCCGTTTACTGTTACTGCGGGACTGAAGGGACAGGCGGTACCACCCCGGTAGACGTGGACCTGAGTTCCCGACAGTCTCTTGTGAAGTCGGGTTGACTTGGAGGGTACCCGCGAGATAATTACGCGGCACGGCCGGGCAGGCAGACCGCCCTAGAGAGGGATGGGCCTGGCCCTTGCCGTAAGTCCACGAGACTGGGCGACAGGATCACTAATCGTCACCGCGAGCTCCCAACGCACTAATGGGTTTGGATATATGATCTGAGTAGGCCTTTGGCCTTTTCGCACTGACCACCACGCGGGAATAAAAGTGGGCACTCGGCGTCGTACGATTCTTCCGAAAGCTCTCAGACGTCAGCAATTGAGTGGCGCGTGATACGTTTCCAACGTATCTATAATTTATGAAGTATTCATGCCATGTTTATTATAGTTTCGTATGATTTTGGTGCACTTTTATATGGGTTTTATATGATTTCCATGGACTAACATATTGACCTAGTGCCCAGTGCCAGTTGCTGTTTTCTGCTTGTTTTTGGTTTTCCAGAAAATCCATATCAAATGAAGTCCAAATGCAGCGAAACTTTTTGACGATATTTTCTGGAAGAAAACAGACCCAGGAAGCTTTGGAGGAGCAGCAGAAGAGCCACGGGGGCCCACAAGCCACCTGGGCGCGCCTGCCCCCCCTAGGCGCGCCCTGGTGCCTCGTGGGCCCCCAGTGGCACCTCTTTGCGAGATTCCAACGCTGAAAAATCATATATATTCAGAAACCCCCGAAAGTTAACCTAGATGAGTTTTTACGCCGCCGCATGCCTCTGTACCTCCACGATCTCATCTACAGCCCTTTTCCGGCACCCTGCCGGAGGGGGGAATCATCACCGGTGGCCATCTTCATCATCCCGGCGGTCTCCATGACGAGGAGGGAGTAGTTCACCCCCGGGGCTGAGGGTATGTACTAGTAGCTATGTGTTTGATCTCTCTCTCGTGTTCTTGGTATGGCACGATCTTGATGTATCACGAGCTTTGTTAATATAGTTGGATCATATGGTGTTTCTTCCCTCTCTATCTTTGTTGTGATGAATCGAATCTTTTCCCTTTGAGGTTTCGTTATTGTCGGATTGAATATTCAGATTTGAGAACACTTGATGTATGTCTTGCATATGAATACCCGTGGTGACAATGGGGTATTATATTGATTCACTTGATGTATGTTTTGGCACTCAACTCGCGGATTCCCGAGGTGACATTGGGGTAATCTATGCATAGAGGTTGATGCACGTTTTCATTATCTTTTCTCCGATAGAAACTTGGGGTGCTCCTTGGAGTTCTTTGTGTGGATTGAATATTATGATTATGAAGTTGTTTGATGCATATCGTATAATCAACTCACGGATACTTGTGGTGACATTGGAGTATCTAGGAGACATTAGAGTTGGTTGATGTGTATCATATGGTGTTATTTTAGTACGAACTCTAGGGCTATTTGTGACACTTATAGGAATAGCTCAATAGATCGATCGGAAAGGATAACTTTGAGGTGGTTTCGTACCCTACAAACAATTTCTATCTTATGTTCTCCGCTAATAGGAACTTGGGAGTGATTCTTTATCGCACGTTGAGGGATGGTTATTGATGTCTACTACACAACTTATTCTTGTAGACTCGTGTTGGGCCTCCAAGCGCAGAGTTTTGTAGGACAGTAACAATTTTCCCTCAAGAGGATGACCTAAGGTTTATCAATCCATGGGAGGCGTAGGTTGAAGATGGTGTCTCTCAAACAACCCTGCAACCAAATACAAGAAATCTCTTGTGTCCCCAACACACCCAATACAATGGTAAATTGTATAGGTGCACTAGTTCGGCGAAGAGATGGTGATAAAAGTTTAGTATGGATAGTAGATATAGATTTTTGTAATCTGAAAATATAAAAACAGCAAAGTAGCAAGTAACAAAAGTGAGCACAAACGGTATTGCAATGCTTAAAAACAAGGCCTAGGGTTCATACTTTCGCTAGTGCAATCTCTCAACAATGCTAACATAATTGGATCATATAACCATCCCTCAACGTGCGATAAAGAATCACTCCCAAGTTCCTATTAGCGGAGAACATAAGATAGAAATTGTTTGTAGGGTACGAAACCACCTCAAAGTTATCCTTTCCGATCGATCTATTGAGCTATTCCTATAAGTGTCACAAACAGCCCTAGAGTTCATACTAAAATAACACCATATGATACACATCAACCAACTCTAATGTCACCTAGATACTCCAATGTCACCACAAGTATCCGTGAGTTGATTATACGATATGCATCAAACAACTTCATAATCATAATATTCAATCCACACAAAGAACTCCAAGGAGCACCCCAAAGTTTCTATCGGAGAAAAGATAATGAAAACGTGCATCAACCCCTATGCATAGATTACCCCAATGTCACCGCGGGAATCCGCGAGTTGAATGCCAAAACATATATCAAGTGAATCAATATAATACCCCATTGTCACCACGGGTATTCATATGCAAGACATACATCAAGTGTTCTCAAATCTAAAATATTCAATCCGGCAATAACGAAACCTCAAGGGGAAAAGATTCGATGCATAACAACAAAGATAGAGAGGGAAGAAACACCATATGATCCAACTATATTAACAAAGCTCGCGATACATCAAGATCGTGCCAAATCAAGAACGCGAAAGAGAGAGATAAAACACATAGCTACTGGTACAAACCCTCAGCCCTGAGGGTGAACTACTCCCTCCTCGTCATGGAGACCGCCGGGATGATGAAGATGGCCTCCGGTGATGATTTCCCTCTCCGGCAGGGTGCCGGAAAAGGGCTGTAGATTAGATCGTGGAGGTACAGAGGCTTGCGGCGGCGTAAAAACTCATCTAGATTAACTTTCGGGGGTTTCTGAATATATATGATTTTTTGGCATTGGAATCACGCGAAGAAGGGCCACAGGGGGCCCACGAGGCACCAGGGCGTGCCAGGCGTGCCCTGGGGGTTCGTGGATCCCCTGTGGGTCTTCTGGCCTCCTCCCGAAGCTTCTAGTGTCTCTTATGTTCCAGAAAAAATTGTCAAAAAGTTTCGCTGCATTTGGACTTCATTTGATATAGATTTTCTGGAAAACCAAAAACAAGCAGAAAACAACAACTGGCACTGGGCACTTGGTCAATATGTTAGTCCATGAAAATCATATAAAAGCCATATAAAAGTGCACCAAAATCATACAAAACTATAATAAACATGGCATGAATACTTCATAAATTATAGATACGTTGGAGACGTATCAGCATCCCCAAGCTTAATTCCTGCTCGTCCTCGAGTAGGTAAATGATAAAAGAAATAATCTATAAAGTGTGAATGCTAGCATAGTGCATAAGTTTGGTCAATGATAATTTCAATCACTTTTTCTAGCATCAATATATATCATAATCAGTAGCTCATCTCATAAAACTTCTCATGGTCAAGTAGCAAGCTATTCACATGTTTAAAGTATAGGCCATAAACTTTCTTGAAAACTTACAAACTATGTTCTCAGTCATCAAACAATTGCAATTCCTCTTATTTTCAGGAAGGGTCTATGTAATAGCTTTGATCTAGCAAATTCCACATACTCAACCATCTTTTAGTCTTCCATGGTTGCTGACACTCAAAGCATATTTTTAGAACAAACCATTTCAGTCAAACACATAGGAAGATAGGGGCTTAATGTTTCGCCTCCCAACTTATCTCAGGGATAATGTCAACAATAATAACTCATGATCATCTATATTCAACTGGATATATGTGCCTGGATCATTCCCTACCACATGATGCTTGCCAACTAAAGAATAAATAGAGCGGAATGGGGATGAACATTAATGACTCTTGCATAAAAATAAATACAGAAAAGTAAAAGATAGGCCCTTCGCAGAGGGAAGCAGAGGTTGTCATGTGCTTTTTATTGTTGGATGCACAAGCCCTTAATGCAAAGGAACGTCACGTTATATTGCCCCTTGTGATAGCAACCTTTATTATGTAGTCCGTCGCTTTTATTTCTTTACCATCACAAGTTCGTACAACGCTTATTTCCCTTGCAATAAAAGATTATACATATTTTAGGAGCAATTTTTATTGCTTTTTGCACCGATGACAACTTACTTGAAGGATCTTATTCAATCCATAGGTAGATATAGTGGACTCTCATGGCAAGAAACTGGGTTTAAGGGTTTTTGGATGCACAAGTAGTATCTCTACTTAGTACGAATTTTTGGCTAGCAAAAGATCCTAAGCAAGCACCACATGTTAGAGGATCCATGACAATATAACTTCTATGTGAATATAAACAAACATAACTCATTACGTTGTCTTCCTTGTCCAACGTCATCTACTTGATCAAGCTTGAAAATAATTAATGGGGCTCACAATCATAGAAGATGTCCAAGATAGTATATTTATATGTGAAATTTCTCTTCCTTCAAAATTCTTTCATGAATTGTTCAAGTGACCAATGATATGTTTGTTAACTTTCAATAAATTTTACCACTTATACTTCTTGTATGTGAAGTCACTACTCCCCATGGGACAAGCATATGAAGCATATAAAATTTCAACTTTATGATATTCAATTCATTTGAACAATTTACTCATAGGATATAAGTGAAGCACAAGAGTAAATGACAAACTACTCCAAAAAGATATAAGTGAAGATCAAATGAGTAGTTAAGTAAATAGGTAGCTATGTGAGGACTCTCTCTCATTTAAAAATTTCAGATCTTAAGTATTTTATTCAAACAGCAAAGAAAACAAAATAAAATGACATTCCAAGGATATCACATATCATGTGAAGAAGCAAAAAACTTAGGCTCAACCAAAACTAACCGATAGTTGTTGATGAAGAAAGGTGGGATGCCTACCGGGGCATCCCCAAGCTTAGATGCTTGAGACTTCTTGAAATATTAATTTGGGATGCCTTGGGCATCCCCAAGCTTGAGCTTTTGTGTCTCCTTAATTTCTCTCATATCATGGCTTCCCTAAATCTTAAAAACTTCATCCACACAAAACTCAACAAGAACTCGTAAGATAAGTTAGTATAAATCCACTCAAAACCTTAACATTCTCTACTGTATAAAATCACAAAAATTATAATTAAACATTGCATACTAAATGCTTCTTCATATTTAATACTCCTATCCTCAAATAGAAACATTAAACACGCAAACATATGCAAACAATGCAACTATAACAGCAATCTGCCAAAACAGAACAGTCTGTAAAGGGTGAATAAGAATCCATACTTCCCTAACTCCAAAAATTCTGAAAAATTACCACGTGACAGAGAACTCATGCATTCTTACTGTGTAAAAATTTCAGATTTTTATCATGTTCTGACTATTCAGGAATATTCTGGACATAACAGAAAACTTTCTGTTTTCAAACAGCAACACATAAACTTGCAAACTGAGCATGGTAAAGGCTATAATTGGCATTTTATTGAAATAAAAGATGCAAAACATTATTCTTGATAACATCAAGCAAATATCAACAGAATAAAATGATGCTCCAAGCAAAACTCATATTATGTGACGAATAAAAATATAGCTCCAAGTGAGGTTACCGATAATGTTGAAGACGAAAGAGGGGATGCCTTCCGGGGCATCCCCAAGCTTAGTTGCTTGGGTATTCCTTGAATATTACTTTGGGGTGCCTTGGGAATCCCCAATATTAGGGTCTTGCCACTCCTTATTCTCCTCATATCGATATCTCACCCAAAACTTAAAAACTTCAATCACACAAAACTTAACAGAACTTGTGAGATAGGTTAGTATGATAAAAATAAATCATCCACTTAGGTACTGTCAAGACAAGATTCATAATTGTTCTTACATAATTCCTACTGTATTATATCATTTCCACAATTTATATTACTCAATATAAGCTATGGAAACACTAAAAGAAGCAAACTATGCACTAAAAACAGAATCTGTCAAAAACAGAACAACATGTAGTGAGCGATTTAAAACCCATACTTATGTACCTCCAAAAATTCTGAAAAATTAGGAAAACGTAAAAAATTTGTAACCCAATACTTTGTAAAAAATTTAGAATTTTTTCACGCCCCAGTACAGAATAGAAATTCCAGCACTGGACGCCAAAGTTTCTGTTTTTGCACAGAATCAAATCAACAAGCATCCACACTATCCCAAAGGTTTTACTTGGCACATTATTGAAGGAAAACATATAAAACATGATTACTATAGTAGCTTAATCATGTGGACACACAAAAACAGTAGGTACAAATATTGGGTTGTCTCCCAACAAGCGCTTTTCTTTAATGCCTTTTTAGCTAGGCATGATGATTTCAATGATGCTCACATAAAAAGTGAAGAATTGAAACATAATGGGAGCATCATGTAGCATATGACAAGCACATTTAAGCCTAACCCACTTCCTATGCATAGGGATTTTGTGAGCAAATATTTTATGGAAGCAAGAATCAACTAGCATAGGAAGGCAAAACAAGCATAACTTCAAAACTTTCAACACATAGAGAGGAAACTTGATATTATTGCAACACCTACAAGCATATGATCCTCTCTCATAATAATTTTCAGTAGCATCATGAATGAATTCAACAATATATCCATCACACAAAGCATTCTTGTCATGATCCACAAGCATAGAATTTTTACTACTCTCCACATAAGCAATTTTCTTCTCATTCATAATAGTGGGAGCAAACTCAACAAAATAACTATCATGAGATACTTGATTGGCATAATCCAATTGAAAATTAAAATCATGATGACAAGTTTCATAGTTATCACTATTCTTTATAGCATACATGTCATCACAATAATCATCATAGATAGCAACTTTGTTGTCATAATCAATTAAAACCTCTTTCAAAATAGTGGAATCATCATTAAATAAAATTGTGACCTCTCCAAATCCACTTTTATCAATATAATCATCATAAATAGGAGGCATGCATTCATAATAATAAATTTTCTCATCAAAACTTGGGGAACTAAAAATATCATCTTCATCAAACATAGCATCCCCAAGCTTGTGGCTTTGCATATCACTAGCATCATGGATATTCAAAGAATTCATACTAGCAACATTGCAATCATGCTCATCATTCATGGATTTTATGCCAAACATTTTATTGAATTCTTCTTCTATTAATTGAGCACAATTTTCTGATCCATCATTTTCAAGAAAGACATTATAAAGACGAATAATATGAGGCAACCTCAATTCCATTTTTTTGTAGTTTTCTTTTATAAACCAAACTAGTGATAAAACAAGAAACTAAAAGATTCGATTGCAAGATCTAAAGATATACCTTCAAGCACTCACCTCCCCGGCAACGGCACCAGAAAAGAGCTTGATGTCTACTACACAACTTATTCTTGTAGACTCGTGTTGGGCCTCCAAGCGCAGAGTTTTGTAGGACAGTAGCAACTTTCCCTCAAGAGGATGACCTAAGGTTTATCAATCCATGGGAGGCGTAGGTTGAAGATGGTGTCTCTCAAACAACCCTGCAACCAAATACAAGAAATCTCTTGTGTCCCCAACACACCCAATACAATGGTAAATTGTAAATGTGCACTAGTTCGGCGAAGAGATGGTGATAAAAGTGTAGTATGGATAGTAGATATAGATTTTTGTAATCTGAAAATATAAAAACAGCAAAGTAGCCAGTAACAAAAGTGAACACAAACGGTATTGCAATGCTTAAAAACAAGGCCTAGGGTTCATACTTTCGCTAGTGCAATCTCTCTACAATGCTAACATAATTGGATCATATAACCATCCCTCAACGTGCGATAAAGAATCACTCCCAAGTTCCTATTAGCGGAGAACATAAGATAGAAATTGTTTGTAGGGTACGAAACCACCTCAAAGTTATCCTTTCCGATCGATCTATTGAGCTATTCCTATAAGTGTCACAAACAGCCCTAGAGTTCATACTAAAATAACACCATATGATACACATCAACCAACTCTAATGTCACCTAGATACTCCAATGTCATCACAAGTATCCGTGAGTTGATTATACGATATGCATCAAACAACTTCATAATCATAATATTCAATCCACACAAAGAACTCCAAGGAGCACCCCAAAGTTTCTATCGGAGAAAAGATAATGAAAACGTGCATCAACCCCTATGCATAGATTACCCCAATGTCACCGCGGGAATCCGCGAGTTGAATGCCAAAACATAGATCAAGTGAATCAATATAATACCCCATTGTCACCACGGGTATTCATATGCAAGACATACATCAAGTGTTTTCAAATCTGAAATATTCAATCCGACAATAACAAAACCTCAAGGGGAAAAGATTCGATGCATCACAACAAAGATAGAGAGGGAAGAAACACCATATATATGATCCAACTATATTAACAAAGCTCGCGATACATCAAGATCGTGCCAAATCAAGAACGCGAGAGAGAGAGATAAAACACATAGCTACTGGTACAAACCCTCAGCCCCGAGGGTGAACTACTCCCTCCTCGTCATGGAGACCGCCGGGATGATGAAGATGGCCTCCGGTGATGATTTCCCCCTCCGGTAGGGTGCCGGAAAAGGGCTGTAGATTAGATCATGGAGGTACAGAGGCTTGCGGCAGCGTAAAAACTCATCTAGGTTAACTTTCGGGGGTTTCTGAATATATATGATTTTTTGGTGTTGGAATCACGCGAAGAAGGGCCACAGGGGGCCCACGAGGCACCTGTTGGAAATATGCCCTAGAGGCAATAATAAAATGGTTATTATCATATTTCCTTGTTCATGATAAAGGTTTATTATTCATGCTAAGAATTGTATTGACCGGAAACTTAAATACATGTGTGGATACATAAACAAATACCGTGTCCCTAGTGAGCCTCTACTAGACTAGCTCGTTGATCAAAGATGGTTAAGGTTTCCTAACCATAGACATGAGTTGTCATTTGATAATGGGATCACATCATTAGGAGAATGATGTGATGGACAAGACCCAACCGTAAGCTTAGCACCAGATCGTTTAGTTTATTTGCTACAGCTTTCTTCATGTCAAGTATCTGTTCCTTAGACCATGGGATCGTGCAACTCCCTGATACCGGAGGAATACTTAGTGTGTATCCAAACGTCACTTCGTAACTGGGTGATCATAAAGGAGCTCTACAGGTATCTCCAAAGGTGTTTGTTGGGTTGGCACGAATCGAGACTGGGATTTGTCACTCCGTATGACGGAGAGATATCTCTGGGCCCTCTCGGTAATACAACATCGTAAAGAGCTTGCAAGCAATGTGTCTAATGCGTTAGTCACGGGATCTTGTATTACGGAACGAGTAAAGAGACTTGCCGGTAACGAGATTGAATGAGGTATGGAGATACCGACGATCGAATCTCGGGCAAGTAACATATCGCTGGACAAAGGGAATTGCATACGGGATTAACTGAATCCTTGACATCGTGGTTCAACCGATAAAAGATCTTCGTGGAATATGTAGGAATCAATATGGGCATCCAGGTCCCGCTATTGGTTATTGACCGGAGAGGTGTCTCGGTCATGACTACATGATTCCCGAACCCGCAGGGTCGCACGCTTAACGTTCGTTGACGCTAGAGTAGTATTGGGATATTTGATGATTGGTAACCGAATGTTGTTCGGAGTCCCAGATGAGATCCGGACGTCACGAGGAGTCTCAGAATGGTCGAGAGGTAAAGATTTATATATGGGAAGTCATATTTTGGGTTCCGGAAAAAGGTGCAGTTTTTTCGGTATTGTACCGGGAAGCTTCCAGAAGGTTCCGGAGGATTACGGAGGGGTCCGGAAGTCCACAAGTGGGTCCACCATGTCCCAAGGGCTGGCATGGGCTAAGGGGAGGCACCCTGGCCTTATTGGGCTAGGCGCACCAAGTCCTCAAAAGCCCATGTGGCCAGGGAAGGAAAAAAAAGGGGAGTCCTAGTAGGAATAGGATTGGACTTGAAGTCCAAGTCCTCTCCCCCTTGGCTGCGCCCTAGGGCTTGGAGGGGCTGTTCCCCACGCCCCTCCACCTATATATATAGAGGAGGAGGCGCCCCAAGAGGACACACCAGCCCCTGGGCGCCCCTCTCTCTCCCGTTACACCACCGCCTCGTCCCGACGACGCTTAGCGAAGCGCCGTCGGTGCTCCACCACCACCATCACCACCATGCCGTCGTGTTGGTTGTGATACCATCTACTTATCCGCCTTATCTTTCTGGATCAAGGAGGAGGAGACGTCATCGAGCCGCACGTGTGCTAAACTCGGAGGTGTCGTCCATTCGGCACTAGATCGGTTGGATCGTGATCGGATCGCGAAGAGTACGACTACATCAACCGCGTTATATACGCTTCCTCTTTCGGTCTATGAGGGTACATAGACACACTCTCCTCTCTCGTTGCTATGCTTCTCCTAGATAGATCTTGGGTGTTCGTAGGATTTTTTTTTATTTTCATGCTTCGTTCCCCATCAGCACCATGGCGCGCCTGGGGGGGTTGGCGCGCCCTGGTGGCTCGTGGAGCCCCTGTGGGTCTTCTGGCCTCCTCCCGAAGCTTCTAGTGTCTCTTATGTTCCAGAAAAAATCGTCAAAAAGTTTCGCTGCATTTGGACTTCATTTGATATAGATTTTCTGGAAAACCAAAAACAAGCAGAAAACAGCAACTGACACTGGGCACTAGGTCAATATGTTAGTCCATGAAAATCATATAAAAGCCATATAAAAGTGCACCAAAATCATACAAAACTATAATAAACATGGCATGAATACTTCATAAATTATAGATACGTTGGAGACGTATCAGTTATATGATCCAATTATATTAGCATTGTTGAGAGATTGCACTAGCGAAAGTATGAACCCTAGGCCTTGTTTCTAAGCATTGCAATACCGTTTATGCTCACTTTTGTTACTTGCTGTTTTTTATTGTTTGCACTACAAAAACCTATATCTACTATCCATACTACACTTGTATCACCATCTCTTCGCCAAACTAGTGCACCTATACAATTTACCATTGTATTGGGTGTGTTGGGGACACAAGGGACTCTTTGTTATTTGGTTGCAGGGTTGTTTGAGAGAGACCATCTTCATCCTATGCCTCCCACGGATTGATAAACCTTAGGTCATCCACTTGAGGGAAAATTGCTACTGTCCTACAAACCTCTGCGCTTGGAGGCCCAACACGAGTCTACAAGAACAAGTTGTGTAGTAGACATCAAGCTCTTTTCTGGCGCCGTTGCCGGGGAGGTGAGTGCTTGAAGGTATATCTTTAGATCTTGCAATCGAATCTTTTAGTTTCTTGTTTTATCACTAGTTTGGTTTATAAAAGAAAATTACAAAAAAATGGAACTGAGGTTGCCTCATATTATTCGTCTTTATAATGTCTTTCTTGAAAATAAGGATTCCGATAATTGTGCTCAATTGTTAGAAGAAGAATTCAATAAAATGTTTGGCATAAAATCTTTGAATGATGAGCATGATTGCAATGTTGTTAGTATGAATTCTATGAATATCCAAAATACTAAAGATGATTGCACTAGTCATGACAAAAATGTTTCTTATAAGCATGTAAATTTTTGTGGAGTGCATAAAGTTTGTGAAGACATGCCTTATAGGGACGATAGATTTTGTAAGAAGCACAAACATGATAGAACCAATTTTTTGCTCAAAGTGATAGATGAATTTGCTACAAAATTATGTTCTCTTTATCCTATTACTTGTGAACTCTGCAATAAAGTTGGTTACCTTAATTTTCAATGCATACTTTTCATGATCGAATCATGGCTAAATATTGTAATGACTTGACCGCCCTCGAACTATATAATGAGCTTTATCTATTCTTGGGGTGTGAGGAATTGTGACATAAAAATAGTTGGTTTGAAGTATTCATTCTCACGGATGACATTGAAACTAATCTAAAGGAAATCTATATGTTTTGTATGGTAAATTGCAAGGAGAATGCTTATATTGCCAACTATAGAAAAACGGGAAAACAAATAGAATATAAAAAGAAATAATAATGAAAGGGTAAAGATTCCCCCTTTCCCTCCTATTTTCTCTCCTGATGAAACATGTAACGAGGAGGAGCTTCCTATCCAACCAATCTCTTCAATAAGAAGCTCGGAAGAATTAAATAAACCCACACATAATGTGGTAAAGAAAAAGAAAAGAAGGAAAAGTAGAGGCAAAGAGTTTTGTGTGATTGAAGTTTTCAAGTTTTGGGTGAGATATTCATATGAGGAGAATAAGGAGCGGCAAGACCCTAAGCTTGAGGATGCCCAAGGCACCCCAAGGTAATATTCAAGGAAGACCCAAGCAACTAAGCTTGGGGATGCCCCGGAAGGCATCCCCTCTTTCGTCTTCAACATTATCGGTAACCTCACTTGGAGCTATATTTTTATTTGTCACATAATATGAGTTTTGCTTGGAGCATCATTTTATTTTGTTGAGATTTGCTTGCTGCTATCAATAATCATGTTTTGTATCTTTTAGTTCAATAAAATGCCAATTATAGCCTTTACCATGCTCAGTTTGCAAGTTCATGTTTTGCTGTTTGAAAACAGAAAGTTTTCTGTTATGTCCAGAATATTCCTGAATAGTCAGAACAAGATAAAAATCTGAATTTTTACACAGTAAGCATGCATGAGTTCTCTGTCACGTGGTAATTTTTCAGAATTTTTGGAGTTAGGGAAGTATGGATTCTTATTCCCCTTTTACAGACAGTTCTGTTTTGGCAGATTGCTGTTATAGTTGCATTGTTTGCATATGTTTGCTTGTTTAATGTTTATATTTGAGGATAGGAGTATTAAATATGCAGAGGCATTTAGTATACAATGTTTAATTATAATTTTAGTAATTTGTTACAGTAGAGAATGTTAAGGTTTTGAGTTGATTTATACTAACTTATCTCACGAGTTCTTGTTGAGTTTTATGTGAATGAAGTTCTTAAGATGTAAGGAAACCGTGATATGAGAGGAATTAAGGAGACACAAGAGCTCAAGCTTGGGGATGCCCAAGGCATCCCAAGTTAATATTTCAAGAAGTCTCAAGCATCTAAGCTCGGGGATGCCCCGGTAGGCATCCCACCTTTCTTCATCAACAATTATCGGTTAGTCTTGGTTGAGCCTAAGTTTTTGCTTCTTCACATGATATGTGCTATTCTTGGAATGTTATTTTATTTTGTTTTGTTTGCTGTTTGAATAAAATACTTAAGATCTGGAAAAAAAATGAGAGAGATTCCTCACATAGCTACCTATTTACTTAACTACTCATTTGATCTTCACTTATATCTTTTTAGAGTAGTTTGTCATTTACTCTTGTGCTTCACTTATGTCCTGTGAGTAAATTGTGAAAGAATTGAATATCATAAAGTTGAAATTATATGTGTTTCATATGCTTGTATCATGTCTAGTAGTAGTTTCACATTTGGGTTAGAAAGTGAAATCTATTGAAGCTTGACAATCACAATATTGGTCATACAAGCAATTCATGGATGCTTAGTATAAGGAAGAGAACTTTCACATATAAATATATTATCTTCGACATCTTTTATGATTGTGAATACCCATTAATTATTTTCAAACTTGAGAAAATTAGTTGAAGTTGGACAAGGAAGACAACGTAATGAGTTATGTTTGGGTATATTTGCATAGAAGTTATATTGTTATGGATCCTCCAACATGTGGTGCTTGCTTAGGATCTTTTGCTAGCCAAAAATTCGTACTAAGTAGAGATACTACTTGTGCACCATACCTACCTATGGATTGAATAAGATCCTTCAAGTAAGTTGTCATCGGTGCAAAAAGCAATAAAAATTGCTCCTAAAATATGTATGATCTTTTATTGCAAGGGAAAATAAGTGTTGTACGAACTTGTGATGGTAAAGAAATAAAAGTGATAGACTGCATAATAAAGGTTGCTATCACAAGGGGCAATATAACGTGACGTTCCTTTGCATTAAGGGCTTGTGCATCCAAAAATAAAAAGCGCATGACAACCTCTGCTTCCCTCTACGAAGGACCTATCTTTTACTTTTATGTATTTACTTTTATGAATTTACCTTTATGCAAGAGTCAATAAGTATTCATTCTCATTTCAACCTTAATTATTCTCTAGTTGGCAAGCATCATGTGGTGGGGAAAGATCCAGGCACATATGGCCAGTCAAATATATTTGATCATGAATTATTATTGTTGACAATTATCTCTATGATAAATAAGTTGGGAGGCGAAACATTAAGCCCCTATCTTTCTCTGTGTTCGATGGATGCCATTTGTTCTAAAAATATGCTTTGAGTACTAGCAATCATAGAAGACTATATGATAATTGAGTATGTGGAGCTCTTACTTAGACTTTGTTGAAATTAAGTTGAATTGCAATTGTTTGGTGACTAAGAACATAGGTTGTTAAGTTTCAAGAGATTGCATTGTTTGAACCATAACATGTGAATTGATTGCTACTTTATCATGATGAGTTTTATGAGAAAGAGTTGTTGTTATGATGCTAGGAAAAGTGATTGAAATTATCATTGATCAAACTTATGCACTATGCTAGCATTCACACTTCATAAATTATTTCTTTTATCATTTACCTACTCGAGGACGAGCAGGAATTAAGCTTGGGGATGCTGATACGTCTCCAACGTATCTATAATTTATGAAGTATTCATGCCATGTTTATTATAGTTTTGTATGATTTTGGTGCACTTTTATATGGGTTTTATATGATTTTCATGGACTAACATATTGACCTAGTGCCCGGTGCCAGTTGCTGTTTTCTGCTTGTTTTTGGTTTTCCAGAAAATCCATATCAAATGAAGTCCAAATGCAGCGAAACTTTTTGATGATTTTTCTGGAAGGAAACAGACCCAAAAAGCTTCGCAGGAGCAGCAGAAGAGCCACAGGGGCCCCACGAGCCACCTGGGCGCGCCTGCCCCCCCAGGCGCGCCCTGGTGCCTCATGGGCCCCCTGTGGCATCTCTTTGCGTGATTCCAACACTGAAAAATCATATATATTCAGAAACCCCCGAAAGTTAACCTAGATGAGTTTTTACGCCACCGCAAGCCTCTGTACCTCCACGATCTCATCTACAGCCCTTTTCCGGCACCCTGTCGGAGGGGGGAATCATCACCGAAGGCCATCTTCATCATCCCGACGGTCTCCATGACGAGGAGGGAGTAGTTCACCCTCGGGGCTGAGGGTATGTACTAGTAGCTATGTGTTTGATCTCTCTCTCTCGTGTTCTTGATATGGCACGATCTTGATGTATCGCGAGCTTTGTTAATATAGTGGGATCATATGGTGTTTCTTCCCTCTCTATCTTTGTTGTGATGAATCGAATCTTTTCCCTTTGAGGTTTCGTTATTGTCGGATTGAATATTCAGATTTGAGAACACTTGATGTATGTCTTGCATATGAATACCCGTGGTGACAATGGGGTATTATATTGATTCACTTGATGTATGTTTTGGCACTCAACTCGCGGATTCCCGAGGTGACATTGGGGTAATCTATGCATAAGGGTTGATGCACGTTTTCATTATCTTTTCTCCGATAGAAACTTGGGGTGCTCCTTGGAGTTCTTTGTGTGGATTGAATATTATGATTATGAAGTTGTTTGATGCATATTGTATAATCAACTCACGGATACTTGTGGTGACATTGGAGTATCTAGGTGACATTAGAGTTGGTTGATGTGTATCATATGGTGTTATTTTAGTACGAACTCTAGGGCTATTTGTGACACTTATAGGAATAGCTCAATAGATCGATCGGAAAGGATAACTTTGAGGTGGTTTCGTACCCTACAAACAATTTCTATCTTATGTTCTCCGCTAATAGGAACTTGGGAGTGATTCTTTATCGCACGTTGAGGAATGGTTATATGATCCAATTATATTAGCATTGTTGAGAGATTGCACTAGCGAAAGTATGAACCCTAGGCCTTGTTTTTAAGCATTGCAATACCGTTTATGCTCACTTTTGTTATTTGCTACCTTGCTGTTTTTATTGTTTGCACTACAAAAACCTATATCTACTATCCATACTACACTTGTATCACCATCTCTTCGCCGGAATAGTGCACCTATACAATTTACCATTGTATTGGGTGTGTTGGGGACACAAGAGACTCTTTGTTATTTGGTTGCAGGGTTGTTTGAGAGAGACCATATTCATCCTACGCCTCCCAGGGATTGATAAACCTTAGGTCATCCACTTGAGGGAAAATTGCTACTATCCTTCAAACCTCTACGCTTGGAGGCCCAACACGAGTCTACAAGAACAAGTTGTGTAGTAGACATCAGCGCGCGCCGGGTTGGACGGTAACCGCCTGCGCTTGTATTAAGGGGGTGGGTCTGCTCCCGGCCGCGTTCGCAACGCGCAGGAGTGCAAAGGACGATTGGCCCATGACCCCTTCGCACTTAGGATTGTAGACCGGCGTGCTGGCCTCTCTGTTGAACCTAGGTAGGACTACGGCGTGTCGGTCAGCCGAGGCCGGGTATGACCCGATAAAAGTGTGTCCGGCCAGAGTTAATCGAGCGTGTTGGGTAAGTTGGTGCACCCCTGCAGGGAAGTATATCTATTCGAATAGCCGTGTCCACGGTAACAGGACGCTCGGAGAGTATCCCGATCTACTGCAACTAGAACTGGATACCTGTGTTACTTAAATAATATGTTAGCTCCGGGATCGCTTTCTCGCAGGGAGTCGAGGAAGGATCTCTGGGCATTGCTACTATTACTTATTTGGATGAGGTCTTGATGAGGTCTTGATGATCTATATAGATCCTTCTCCCTTATGAGGTCTTGATGATCTAGATAGATCCTTCTCCCTCAAGAGGAATCCCACAAGGGGAGGTACATGAGCTAAGCTCCAATGTGTAGTTCTAATCTTAGCTAACCCTAGAATGGAGGAGGGGAAGAGGTATATATAGCCCAAGTCACGAAGGGGTAAGTGAGGGGCAAAAGTGGGAGAAATACAAGGGCTCGACCCAGTTCTTCGCGCAGGCATGCTGGATGTCCGGGCTGAGGCCGGATGTCCGGGGCTTCACGTGGCGCCAGATGTCCGGGGCTGGGGCCGGATGTCCGGCCCAACGGTGGCCAATCTTCTGGTGGCCTTCGCCAGATTTCCGGGGAAGGCCGGATGTCCGGGCGGCGTTGAGGCGCCGGATGTCCGGGCTCGTGCCGGATGCCCGGCCGCTGATACTCTTCGACCATCTGTTGGTGTAGTTCCTCTCGGCTGCATAGGCGCCGGATGTCCGGCCCTTGGCCCGGATGTCCGACCGCTGTAGCTTCAGCAGCTCCTTCTTATTCCGTCGTCGCTTCCTGCTTCCTTCGCGGACGGTGTAGTTGTTACTTGGCGCTTGCAGTCCTCCTCATCATCCGTGAAGCTCTGGCAATACCTATGCATGCACACGAGAGGAGTGTCAAGTAGTATACCATCCTCGAAGGGGTCAAGTGAGCACATGTAAAGGAGATGATTCACCTTTATGTATGTGAAGTAGATGTCACACGTGTCATTTGCCAAACAGACTCTTGACATGGTGGTGTTCGTAGGATGCTTCGCATCAAAGACCAAACAAACAAAGCCTTAGTCTGCTACATGGCAGTCGATGTGCAACCTCCCCACCTACCCATGGATGTACAGTTTCACTGCTGGCACCCCCGCCCAACTACCCTACTAGTGAGATGTGCAACTTCGTCTGTTGTCTTTGGTTAGTTGCCTAACAGTCTTCATGGGTTGCAGTTTTCACTGTTGGCACTCCACGCAACTACCCTACCAATGACATGTGCAACTTCATTTGCTATCCCGCCCAACTGTCATGCAAACAATGCGCAACTCCCCCTACCTGTAGATGTACATTTGTCACTGATGACATCCCACCCCAACTACCCCACCGGTGAGATGTGCAATTTCATCCGCTGCTCTAGTAACCTGCCTAGCAGTCAATGCATAACTTTCACTTAACAAGGAGTTGGCTCATGTAGTAGTAAAGTTGCATCTTGTAGCACTAAAGTTGGTTCCCACACCACCAAAGTTGGCTAAAAATGTTCACCGAAACATACCCATATGGGTCTAGTTTCGAAGAGCAAGTCATCATGAATCTAAGGGTGAAAACGGATTGGATTCCGATGCCCGGTCAAAAGTTATGGCTTTCTGAAAAATTGAAAATAAAAAAATGGCAGCATTTGGGGATGAGGGGCATACAAAGAATAGGGTAAGGGCCACGTGACTCAGAAGGCGTGTGTATGTGATGAATTCCTCTCATGTGTGATGTTGTGCGGCGGGGGAGAAAGACAAGAATTTTTTCCCTAAAATGGGTGTTTGCTCAAGAGCGCTAGAGAGCAAACGTTTGCTCTATAGACGTGTCATTGATTTTAACTATGGCCCCACCTTTTATGTTTGCTAACCAAATCTTGCCGAATCAGCCTGTAAATCTGATTTCGTACGTTTTATCTATTACTGCAGCATCTCTCTTCAAAATATTGTTGAAATATTGTCGCATTTTTTCATAAAAACACCATAGTGTATTATTTCAATATCCCAGTCTGACATTTGTGGCCCAAATGAGGTTGTATAGCGAGATTAGTCCCACACTGAGGGTTTAGAATTATGAACATTTTTGAGTTGATCAGTTTACATGAAGCAAGAAGGAATATGTAAAAGGGGTGATATGTACATGTGAGCATGCATATTGAGTGAATTTGGTTGCGATGTGCTACAGTGTATATAGTTTAAAAGTAAGTTATGTACAACACAAACCACAAAACACAAAACAAAGTGATTTGCCAGAGAATCACCGAGAGGTTAGAGGTTCTTATATTCCGTTTTGGAAAACCATGGCATTTTTCTACCCAGAGTGAGTTTTCTGATGGCTCAGAGGTCTATTTTTTCAATATTTTCTCTGATATGACTTAGCGGTACCCAAATACTCTAGGTTGACTGATTGTGATGTTCATTTTGTCATGCATAGAGGTCGGGGGGGGGGGTCCATTTCTTTCTATAAATAAAATATTTCATATCACCAACTGCTCTTGACATATGCGTATTCGTCAACTCATATGAGTTCATGTAATTCGTAAATCGACGAATGCACCAAGATCTGTGAGTCATTTGTGTCTTAGATGAGAATGCGATAATGTGTATCTCATTTAGGATGATAAGCCAGAAGATGAACCACTCCTTTCTTCAACGTAAAGCCCAAAGATAAAAAAATGCACCTCATTTTGCAATCACTTAGCCAAATCCACGAGTAGTGCTCTCGGATGGGAGTGTGCTCAGTAATTAATTTGTAAGACTTGTTGGATGGGAAAAAACAAAGTTTCAAATATAAATTCATTGATCCTTTTTCACTTGTCTTGGAAGGGAACAAATGCAAGAGCATGTTGACTCAACTTGGATATATCGATGACTATCATGTTGTCATTGTTCTACAATGGTGTTGGCTACTTCTTCCACTGCTACAAAACATGTTACAACAGTCGAGTCACCATTGACCGACCTGGGTCAAGCCAACAACAGTGACACTCACTAGCGACATGCCACTACTGAGTCGTTAGTTGTGCTTCATGCGCGGTTGGGCTATTGGGCCAGCACTGATGGGCCAAAGAACAACCAACCACCCTCAGGTATCACATCATTAACAACCACTCTTCTTTTGACGTGTTCCCTGAGTGGCATGTCGATGATATGCTCAATACTGATGGGCAACTTCTGGGATGATAAGTCGTGACTTGCCCCTATTATATGGCCATGGCTTGTCAGACGCCGCTTGCAAATTAAGTATAGCAGCATGTTAGTGGCGACTTTTCGATGGGGAGGAGGTGAGCTCCCAGCCTCCCAAGGTACGACTGCTGAGTTTCATGGACCCATTCCCTAGCTCGGAAACTCACCCTTCGGAAATCCCATCTCAACCTTGAAATCTGAGTGGCCTTTTCTCCTCCAAAGCTAGATCTCGATTTCGCTTCCCTAAGTCTAGATCTAGCTTGTACTCCGTCCTCCCTCAAGACCTTCTCCTTAGATTCAATACGGATCGATCGTTGTCTCGAAAAGGCCTTGATTAACCCTCTCCTCTTAGGAACAAATTATTTTCGAAGTTGATCCCCGTCGTTCAGCGAATTAGTAAAATTCTCGATTATGTGTTTGTTGGAATATCTTGAGTGAATTATATATATGGGCATAGGACGACACATAGTTTCGTAGGTAATTTGGACGAGTTTATTTGAGTCATCCTCCAATATACAAAGAGGAAGAGCTACAAAGGGGATGTTGGGTGTTACCATAATTTTGATGGGTCGTTCATGGCAGTTGATGGCTCATCGGGCATAGGCATGATCCTTCATGACCACAAGGGAGATATTGTATACACAACATGTCGTTATGTGTTCTATTGCAGTGACACACTTGAGTACGAAATTCATGCTCTAATGGAAGGTATGGCTCCATCCAATGGTCACATCCTCCTATGTTGGTGCGGCCAGATTCATATACATCGCTACTAGCCTTGTATAATGACTCATTGAGTCGATCGGCATACAAACATCCCATTGCAGAAGTCAAAAGGTTGATGTTGATGGTAGCATCACTTGGAAGCACATAGAAAAGCCGGCTCTACTACACCACCTCCGCCTACAAGGCACAATTGCAGGGCTCCACTCGCTCCCCCATGGCTGCCACTATTTGGAAGGCTTCGGTGCCACATGGTTAAATTCTTTGCTTGGCCCACAATTCAAAACCGTATTCGGACTACGGATAGGCTTGAGAAGCAAGGGTGGCCAAATTATGGTTTTATGCCCCCTATGTAAGCAAGAAACCGAGTCGTCTGCTCATCTCTTTTTCAGGTGCCGTTGCTATTATTACCAAGTATATGGTTCTAATACTAGATGAAAAAATAATTAGAAAAAGAAATCTAAGAATGCGGATCCTCCCTCTCTATCAAGAGTAATTTACTAGGTGTTGCTACTTCGCCATTAGACTTTGGGGCATATGATCTAAGATTGGCTTATAATCGACTACATTAACACATCTACTTGGCTCAGGGCACAATAGATCAAGGATTGTGGATCAACATGTCCAATTTGCACATCCCAAACTATAAAGCTATGACCTTTCTCATCATGCTTACTAGTTGGACAGTTTTGAATGAAAATGAGAGAGATGCGACAGTCTTCCACCACAAAGAGGCGTTTCCCCATGCTCCTCCAGAATATCAAGGCGGAGGCGACCCTTTGGACCATTGCGGGCGCGAAATACTTGAGGCAATTCATGACACGAGAGTAGCTTTTCTTTGCTTTATGCAAAAAAAAAACCCTCTAAACTTCTTAATTTCTCTTCATTGAGGATTTGAAGAGAGCAAAATAGGGTTGCACAGGTTTTTGTCATCCAAATGAGGCATCTTATTTCCCTTACAACCTGTTTGGTAAACACTCGGGTAGGGGAATGGGAGTTTGCACAAGGGTGTTTATGGAGGGATTAGACATGGGAAGTAGAGTTTTACGCCCATTCCCGTGTTTGACATATGATGGGAATTGACGTGGGATAAAACTCTGCTCAAGAATTAACAGGGTACCCCTGCAAGAAATTGGTGGGATTTGGCTTCCTCAACTCCCATTCTCCTTCCCACTTAAACTCCCATTCCCTCTAATCAAACAGTGAACTTTTAATCTTCTCACCTCTCAACTCCCATTCCCCATCTCTAATTCCCCCGAGCCAAACACGCTGTTAATTAAACAGTTTTACTAATTTTCAGACGTCTGTTTTTAATTTGGCTTTAGGCCGTTTTTGTGGCCGTCGGATGCACACGAATCTTGGCGCTGCTCGGTCTGTCCGACTTATGTGGCGCGTACCGGGCTTTTTCAGTTCTTGTTTGGGCTAATAATGGACTGGGCGCGGGGCCGTCTGTACCCGAATCCGCTTTCTGGCCGTCGGCGAACAGCGGCGAGGGGCTGGCAGGAGGCTGGCGAGAGGTCATGGAGAGCGGGAAGGTGCCGGTGAGCAGCCCTAGGAAGAGGGAGTCTAGCTGCCGCAGAGTAGCAGGAGGAAGGAGAGGGAGAGTGGTACCGAGAGGAGGCCGGCGGAGTTTTTCCGTCAGTCCCGGCGTTCGCCGGTGAGGTCGGAATCAGTCGTCGGCGCCGGTCGGGCGGGAGGTACGGATTGTTTTTTTTCCCCACCCCGCACCTCTCATGTGAGTAATTTCTCTGTCAGTTTTTGTGCTCATTTCCGTGTATCTGTTAGTGGCGCTCCCTCAGATCCTTTTTGGTTGTGTGGGATTAATCGTGCTTGCACTAATTTCATGAGATATCTCAGCATCGTCTCGATTCTTAGATCATTGGACCCATGGAGCTCGATTTTCCGCCCACGAATTTCTGGGGCTGTGCGTTCAGCTATGTTTCCCCCTTTTTCAGATTATGTGTTATGTGGGGGTACTTGTTTATCAGTAATTTGTGTGTACTGGCGATCCATATTTTGGAAGGGAATCTAGTGCATTTTTTCTGTAGGTGTGTAAGTGTTAGATTCACTTTGTAGGGGGTCAGGATTTGGTGTTTGTCCGCGGCCGGGCAAGCAATTTCATGCCATAGCACAGGAATGCAGAATGTGTTAATTCTACTTTTGTGGGTTAGGATTAGTGTTCTGATTCATGAGTTGCTCATGAAATACTCAAATTTGCGGTCACCGGTCAGCCCACTGTGCTATGGCCCCAGGTGTTAATTCCAAGCCATTCGGATGCAATAACATGCCTAGTCTTGAGTTTGTGGATGTGTAGGCTGATGATTAGTTGATGGCATCTGGGAGCAAAAATGTGAGGTGCTTTGTTGAAGTAGCAGCAGCACCGAGGGGGATATTCCTGTTGCTTGTGGTCTCACTGATTTCCTGCTTTTTTTGGTCAAGCAGAGTTAATCCTACATCTGTTAGTTGGCAAGGAGGCACTAGTTAGTGGGTTTTTGTATTTTTTTTTCCGTGGATTGGTGTCTGTTTTTTAAGGAATCTGGGCAATATCTTCTGCAAGAGTGCTTTTCTAACTCTTTTCGTCTAGTGCTTTTAAGTTAATTTTAAGAGAACACATTCTCTAGACTGGCATGCTTGTTGATGTGTTGTGATCATCTTTCGTTTCCCTATGTCCACTAGCTAGTGTTTGTCTGCGGCCGGGCTAGCAATTTCATGCCATAGTATAGGACAACATAGCTAGCAAATGTGGTGAATCTGTGTGTTCCGTACCCTTTTTATGAAAGTTATTTTTGCTGATTTGCCAAATTTCTGTATCTGTTCCAGGATTTTTTGTGGCTGTACGTACTTGATGAATGGCACTTTTAATCTTTTGTAGGTTCAGAGAAGTAAAGCATTGCAACGGATTCATTTCATTTTGTGTTGGGCCTGCCAAAGAGTGCTGCTTTAGTGACACAAGACAAGGAGTGTGGAAGGAATTTCATTATGTCTCGTTTCAGGTTGACTGAGATGGCAAGCATAACTTTCTTTGGAGACATGCTCACATATTTCATTTCCTCTCCCTATTTTTTCATTTCCTCCCATTTCTCTCTCCGACGAACTCTTCCTCTCCTTCACCAACATCTCCTCCCTTTCTCAGGTGGAAGAAGTAGGGGATTTCCTAGGCATACGCCTTCTGGTGTTCCACAGGTAGTGTATGTGGTTCCTCTTTTTCAGTTAGTCCTCTCCATTCCTTCAGATTCATTTTGTATGTATTTTCCTAAAGTTTTTATGTTTTAGATCTTAGTTCTCTGCTAGATGTATTTGATTTTCGATTTTTAGTTCATTTTCTTAGTATTTTGGCATCAATTTTTCTCATATTTAGGGATTTTCTTCTGTTTATTCTGGTAGATCTACTCACCCTAGTTCAGTTTTCATATATAGTAAATTCCCTCTGTTATTTCTGTTATTAATACCAGTTTTTGTATAGGTGTTTATTCCTAAGGATCGGCACCCATGTCTTGGTTATCAGTCTTTATTCTTTTTCTGTATTTCTTGGTTCAGTACATGTCCATAGTTATTCAGTTTTCAGTCGTGTAGTTATTTTGTAAGTCTTTTATGTTGTGATTAACTTTGGTCATTGTTCAGATTTTCTTCAGATTATTGTAGTATTTCTTTCATTTTTCATTCAGTCGTTAGCTCTTCAGTTCAATTAACAATTTCAGTGAATCTTCAGTTTAGTTCAGTCTACAATTTCAGTCATATTCCGTTAAATTTCTTCAGTCATATTCAGTTTCTCTCTATTCTTCAGTTCTCCAATTAGCTTGCGTTCAGTTATGTGTAGTGTGTGCTTCAATCAGTGAAGAAATTCATCCTCAGTTTTCTGTAGGTGTGTTTCATTTTGTCCTATGGTGTTTTTTTCATTATGTTGCCTTCAGTTTCAGGGTCTCTGTTGCCCACTGTTATTCAATCTTGTCCTTTTCAGCCAATGTCTTCGGTTAATTCTATCATTAATCTTTTTTTTCCAGTGTTTCATTTTGAGTGAATTTTTCTTCTAGTGCAAATTATTTTAGTCCTGTCCTATGATATTTTCAGTCTTCTTCGTAGTGGATTGTTCTTCAGTAATCTATTTCTTTCTTCAGTCTTCACTTCAAGTGTGGCAACCATGCATTAGCTTCTTATTCAGATCACTAGTTATCACTATAGATCAGGGTGTGTGTGGGCAGTCTTCAGTTTTCAGGTTATTAGAACTACTTCTCAGGAGAAGCATTTAGCTCGTCGCGGTTCAGTTTTGATAGTTTAGCCATTATCTTCAGTTTTATAATTCAGGCATTTGTCTTTGTAGTCAGTCCAGATCTATCTATTTTAATTTTAGTTTAATATTTCAGGTCTTGTCGTAATTCTCATTCATCATTTCTTACTTATCATTTATCCTTTTGTGTTATACTTTCCTTTCATTTATTTCTCATTCATCATTTTCTTAAGTGCACACATCATTTGCAAGTCATTCTTCAGCCTTTGGTGCTGGGTAATCAAAATTGTGTGGCTCTTGTAGGACAACAACCCTCGTCTGTTTATGTTTCTCAGTCTACGAAATTGCACGGCTCTTCTAGGATGACAATCCCTTTATTTCAGTACTTATATCATCTATCTCTCAAGCCTTCGGTTTGTCTTTGTTCAGTCTCCAATCTCTTTTTCTTCAGTCCCTTCCAGGATAATCATCAGGCAAATCAGTACACACGTATGCTCTAAGTGATAGGCATGTATGACTCTGCGGACCCTGTGTTTTTGCTCACTGTGTCACTTCTGTTTATCTCCTAGATTTTTTTTCAGTGCTTACTTCTTGATAATTATTGTGTGGAGTCGCCAGGTTGGCTGGAGGAGCATCTACTTCTCACAGTTCAGTTTTGGCAGTTTAGTCATTTATCTTTTTTAGTTTCAGTTTAATTATAGGAATATAGGTACCATATTCGGCTCAAGTTCAGTGTTTGTTTAGTTTTTGGGTTATGATACCATATTCGGTTCAAGTTTAGTGGGAATATGATACATTTCAAGGTAGTTTTCTGTCTCCAGATTGCGGCGGATGGTCTGGCTGGCATACATCTGGGAACAGGGAGGATCACCACTGATGTGTACAAGACTTGCATGGACAGTCGAGTTGAATTTAAAGTGGGGTGGAAGGAGTTTCTGTTCGAGAAGGACCTTAGTGTTGGCGATGGTGTACTAATCACCATCAGGCAAAACACATTTTGAGGAGTTCAATTGATCATGATCATCAAGAGTTGCTATAGTTTAGTCAGGAGGCCATGCGCACTCATGTTTTTTATTGTTACAGTCGATTGAACAATATGTAATCTAGTGGATGTTTTATTATTTATTTAGCTTTTCAAGCTACATGAATCAGTATTTTGTCAGTTGAACCTTCTGTTTTTTTACGAATCAGTATTTCAGATAATTTTTCTTTGTTATTTTGCTTTTTGAAATGGCATGACCCTTTTTTCCCTCCAACTAAAGTAGGGTGATAATCTCATTTTGGCATTGCTGAATTTTTTTCATTTTTTTTAGTATTTCATGTTTTTGTTCGGTAGGTCAGTTTTGAAGTCATGTTTTCACCTACTGCTTTTTGTAGATGTAGTTTTCAGCCATTTGTCCTTTCATCTTTTTGTGCCCTCAGTACGTTAGTCAATCTGCACTTACTGATCCTCTGTAGAGCTAATTTCCTCAAGGTCAGTTCATTTTTGGTTTTTTACCTGATGTGGGAATTTATGATATGTCTTCTTTTTTGTATAGGAATGCCAGCAACAACTATGGGTATCTCTCTCTTTTCCAAGTGTCTTTTTTTTGCATGAATCATAAGGTAAGATTCCTTTTTCTCTTCTTTTTTTTTACTGAATTTGGAAGCGTATCTGAGTGGATCAACCATGCGGAGGTTGTAGGCTGTCGTGAGCTGATGCCCAGCTGCTTGGTTCAGCGAGCTACACAACTTTCTTGGTGGATTGCGTTTTTGCCTGTTTTTTGGGTCCGTGAACTATATCTGCAAACCCGGCCCATTAGAAGGGAGGGGGGGGGGGGGGGGGGGGAATTCGACCTGAAAGTGAAATGAAAACAGTCGCTTTTCTTTCATTCGAGGGTTGGACTGAACAAACAAATGACGCCACGTGTCATCAAATGACTGGACTAAAAAACAACCTAAACCAATTTGAAAAACAGACGTATGATAGTTAGACACTCCCTAATTAAATACTAGTAAAAGTGCACGTGAAAATTCACGTGTATAGATAAAATATCCTTTTTTTTTGCGAGGAGTATAGATAAAATATCCAATCATAAAAGTCAAAAATATTACAAACGAGTTTGTACTTGAGGTTTCAGAAAAGCTATAATTAAGAAAATTTATACTTTGTAATGTACTTAAGCATTTGTGTACATAGTCAAGGAATTTAACTTCACGATTTCATTCTCATTGTTTTGAGTTGCCGTTGGTCGTTCTTCAGATTTATGAACGCCAATGAGTTACATATACATATGTTCACACCTTTTCCCTCTCTCTAAATCCATTGATGAAACAATGTAACCGAAAACACGTCATTCCTTTCTACTATTAAGTCAATGCATCTAAAAGCGTATAATGCCAGCGGGGTAAAATGGACATTATCAGAACCTTAATACCATCACAAGTAAACATGAGTGCAAAAATAATATAAGGTTAAGCACCGTTCAAAATATTAGGCAAGGAAACAAAATTATGATAGTAAAGACGATTCTTTTGCTTAAGAAATACAATGGAAGCAAACTGCAAGGACATCAGTGAAGGAAACAAAATTATTCTAGACCATATGTGTTTTAAAAGCACAAATGTTAAACAGCTTATAACGAATGAGAAAAAAAAAGATAAAGGAGCCTCAACCCTGACCAGACATTGGAGCTGCGATTTTCTAAAAACATGACATTGAAGAATTGCAATTTCCATTCTATCTCTCTCACAGCATGCCATGTACATTCGACATGCATTGGGTACAACATGGATAACTCGAAAAATATGATAGAAAGCTCAGAATTTCAAAACAGCCAATTGAAAGTATAGCACGAAAATAAAGTGTTAATTGAAAGTATAACACTTTCAATAGTTAGTAAAGCTCTGAATAGAAGTAACCAACTGAGCTAAACTAAGGGTTAAATACAGAAGTTTTTTTTTGAATAGTTTTGATTAACAAAACCATGTGGCAAAAAAACTGAAAAAAGAACGAAACGACAAGAGCCGATCTCACTTCAAAATGCATGGAACTATATTTTTTTCCTGATTCGTAAGGGCGATTAAAAATAGTACATTTTATACGACAATATTCAAATAACTTAAGCCCATTTTTCACACTAAAATCACACCCCTAATATTATACATCAATTTTCAGTTACTCTAATCTAGAAGGCTGGTTCCAAACTGATCCTAGATGCAAAAAAAAAAAAAGTCATCACCGAAACAAACATATGAAATATGATTTAAACTTCATTATGCAGTCACTGTCTTTCACTCCAAGGATGCTGAGAATCATACAAAATATGGTTATGGTTTATGTATATCAGCAAGACCACAAAAGACACCTCACTTGAGAGTACCAGAAAAGTTCAAAAACATTGTTCTCGAATGAATATTTGTATTTCTGCACTATATAATAGATTAAAATGGCATAAGATATGTTTTCAATGGTACATCTCGAAAGCTTTCTCCTAGTAGTATCATCCTAAAACTAATTTGGGTATCATCATATTTGTTTATTGAAGGCAAGTTAAGAACAGGTTGTAATATACTATGCAAGCAGGTTGCCTATACAACTAAATGTCATTACAAAACACACTGGCCTAGCTTCCTTCCTTGTAAAGATATAGGGTACCGAAGGCTTCATGGATAAAAACATAGTGATGCAAACCAAAGAGAAGGAAAAACCAGTTAACCTACTTATGTTAAGTTTCTTTAAGAGCATTTGAGATCCTCCTGGGAGGCGCTGTGTAATGGCTTTACAACAAATGATGCATACAGTCTGAATCTTTCTGGGTTTTACATCCTTGGATGATGTGATCAAAACTTCTGAGTATCCGGAACTTTAGTACACTCAAAGTCTGAAACAAATTTTATCATACTATTTTGACATGCAGGTAAATACAAATCACAACCACAGGAAATGGGCTTAAAATAGACCATTACCACAACCAGACAAAAAGAAAGCAATGGGCAAATAATTTTTTTCCTTACCTTACCTCAGCAACCAAACTTCTATTCCGTTGTTTCCAAGTGCCAAACACAAGCTACTCAACGAATCACATTACTGCTATAGTGATTTTATCCAGATTCTAAAACCATGTGGAAGTATAAATGGATCTTCAATAGCCATATTTTAAACTGACCAGAATTGCAAAAGGAGGTGAATATTTGCATATTTAAACTGATAATTGAAGCTAGGAAGCATGGTAAATTACCGGCGGTCCGAAGGGGAGGAGGAGGGGAGCGCGGTGCCCATCGTGGTAATGGGCGACGGCTGCTGGTTCGACTTTGTCAAAGTGGAGGCAATCTGGAGTCTGAAGAGACTAAACATTCAGCATTGGAGAAACTGCAACCTGAGAATATCGCAAACACTCCCATATGACAACTGAATTCATTCAGAATTTCAGTTATACATAAATCACCAGGCACAACGAGACATAACAGTGATATGTTCTAACAGGGCTGCGTCGAACAAAAACGAACTGCAGATAAGGGATTCCAAGGCCTTGTGTGACCCCCAAATGTTATTTGCCACCCCAGTATGCAACTATATCCTTTTGCTGAATCCCGAACCATATCGCTAACCGTCACTGAAGAACAGAAACAACACGAAAAAACAGCACCATCAGATCAGAACGCACGTACACCTATAAACCAGAAAAATGCATCTCAAGTGTATGCTCAGTTGCTCACCTTGTACTGCTTCTCTCCGGACGGGCCGTACTCGCTTTTCTGACCGACGATGTAGAACAGCACGCAGTACACCACGGTGAGCGCCAAGAACAACGAGAATGAGGATGTAAATCCTCCCGCTCCCGTCGGGATCTTCTGGGGCCGCCGCTGATGACGATGATTCGCCGCACGAGTGTCCGAGCCGGCCGATCGCGGTGCGTAGCACGCAGGCACGGTCGGCGTGATGGCTCGCGTCCCTGATCCTGAAGGTCTCGACGCTGCGCGAGCGCTTGGGCTGAACCGTGACGTCCCTTAACCAATTCCAAGCCGAGGAGCCGCGGGCCAGACATGAGATGCTCCGGCAAGCTTTTAGCGTCGGCTGTGTCTGCCGTTTCCTCCGGGATGCAGTGCTCCGGGCGGGGCTGTTTCCTACCTCTAGCAGGGGGAGCTGGGTCGCCTGCGGCCATTGCGCTGGCCAAAGTTGATGCCCCCCGTGGCGACGGAGCACTTCGGGGAGTATTGCTTTCTGCTTCGCGACAACAGGCGGCGATGGGAGTCAGGCGGCATGGCGTGTACCGAACTACCGATCAACATGCGCTGGTGCTGACAAATCACTCTCGTCTTATCAGATGAATTTATCAGATGAATTAAGAAACGTAACCAAGAAGGCAAGAACTGGATGCATCGGATTGCTGATCTTACCGGAGCAAGCCTGTTTCTGCTGTGCGTCGTCTCCCAGCCCGGCAAGTTGATCGCCATCGGCCATCGTAGAGACGTCTTCATGCGTGACCACCGCGGGCACCGGCACCGAGGACGACGATGCGCCAAGAACAGGTGCCTTGGAACCGGCGCCATCGTCAGCTCCCGCGGCGATGAATGTCGTGTTGCGAGACACCGCCGCGACCTCGTCCGACTCAGGCGAAGGTTCATGCGCCAAAGAGCCAAGAAGAACGTCAAAAACAGAGAATTTCGTTCTTTCGAGTTGCCCGCCGCTCTGGACCACCAATCCCACACCATCAATCAATTACCTCAATATCGTGCTTCTTGGCGCCCTCAGATGCGGCGGCGCCGACGGAATTATACGTCTCCGGGACGCTCTCCTGTTCGCCCTCCTGGCGCCGGCAAGAACCGCCGCCCTGCTCCGTCTACCCCTCGAGCGGATCCACAGCCGGTCGCATGATGGTGCCGGTTTTCAGTGGCGGGCCAGGCGGCAGCCATGAAGACCATGTGGGAGGTGCGGGCGGGGCAAGAGCACGCAAGCGGAAGAGAAGGGTGGTGGTGCGGGAAGGGGCTGCCGGGCTGGTGGGGGTGGGGGATGAAACTACCTGGTGGCTTGCGAGAGAACGGGAGATCGTGGGCGGGCGTACGGTGGGGAGGGGATCGGGTGTTCTGCCTAGGTCAGGCTTTTTTTTAAGGCTAAACGTGGTTATAACCAACGGCAGTGGTGGATAATTAGAGTGTCAAACGCGTTTGATGCTATGAGACGATTTGGACCATCAGATCAACATGTTTAGATGGTTGAGATGATTTGATTCTCCGCCCTTTCGTGTTTTTATAGGGTAGTAGATAGTAGATAGATAGATACTCCGCGGGGCAAGGCCCCTTCGCTGGGATCCCACCCTTGCCATCGACGCCACATTTTGTCGCTTCAAACCGTCAAGAGATGTTTTATTAAACAAAACGAAATCGAAATGCCACGTCTGCTGCTCTTTTTTCCTTTCTTTCTCCTCACGCCTCGCTCTCGATCTCCTCTCTCCTTCCCTCCTCCCCTCGCGGCCCCGCCTCGTCTTCCTCTCGCTTTGCCCGCTCGGAGCCGACTCGATCGCATCGCGTCACATCCGAGGGAGGCAAAACCCTAGACAGATCCCTCCCACAGCCTACCAGAACTTCCGCCCGCCGAGGAGATGCAGGGCGGCAACCACATGCTCCTCGAGGAGCCCGTCCGCCTCGCCTCCGTCCTCGCCCCCGCCAAGCCCGTAAGCGCCCCTCCCCTCCACCATTTCTCCCCTCTCTCTAACGATCTCGAACTCTGCGTATCCGTGGTGCTTGTGGGTGGATTCGGGCTTCTTCCTCTGGATGCGGTTCACGGTGTATGTGTGTTGGTTGTCTCGATCCGATTCGGTGTGTAGTGATGCGGGGGCGAACGGGCGTGGCGGAGATACCGGTGATCCGTTTCGTCAGAATGTAAATGATCCGTGTCTCCAACGGGAGCGATCGTGCGGGATTGAGGATTTGTTTTTTTACTGTTGCGTGCGACCAAAATGTGTTGTCATGATTTTGTGAAAGTCCTCTGACGTTCTAATTGCAAATCGAACCCTCTTATTGGCAAGTGAGAGGCAAAAAAATGGAGGCAGTTTTGGTTTCATTTTCAGGATGCTGGATTGCGACCCTTATACATTGCGTTGCGTGTGCTCTTTTGCAGAAAGTTTTCCCATCCCTCACTAAGATTGTTGGGACGCTTGGGCCCAACTCGCATTCTGTTGAAGTTATTGAAGAATGCCTCACTGCTGGAATGTCAGGTTTGACGACAGTTTCCTTTCAAGTAACTAGATATAGTGCAACGGGCCAGTCATGATTTTTCTGCTTTTGTTATGATAATAATAATAATCATAATGATCTGTGTATGTTTTCCTTTTTGCAGTTGCGCGGTTTGATTTCTCTTGGAAGGATGCTACTTATCATCAGGAGACCCTCGACAATCTGAGGAAAGCGGCACAGAATGTGAAGAAGTTATGTCCTGTGAGTGGACAATCTTAGTTAATAACTTATGCGTAAATGTTGATATGTATCTTTTGATATACAAGTTGTGCATAGAGATTGAGAAATGGGAAATAAAAATTGTCGCAACCTTCAGTTATTTGCGCCCATATAAAGGAAAAATGAAAATATCCCTTTGTGATCACTTGCGTCACTGTATGATAGTACAGCAACTGAGCAAGTACTCTAAAATAGGTATACTAGGTCCTATACCATAGCATTATACTCATATAAGGTACGCTCACAGGTTTACTAGTGTTAGGGTGACAAAATCTGTTAGCGCACACAAGGGAGAAAAAGGCAGTGCAGCAGCGCTGTGCACACATGGGGCTGGGTGGTGCGGATTCAGTGGTTCATGGATTGAATTTGGATCTGCAGATCTGTAGTCCGAACCTTGTTGATTATTCACTTCACTTACCGGTCGTGCTCACGAAGTCTGAGCAGTAGTCAGTGATATAGTTTTGACAATATCGGTTACATATTTATTTTGATGCTATATCAATGTAGACATACAAGTCCAGAGTTTAAATTGGAAAGCCGGTTACAATGTTGAGTTCTTTATAATCGCTACCAGGTGATGGGCCAGTCGAGTACCAGTTACCTAGTGAATACCCTATGTATGAGTCATGCTTTACACTTTTATTGATTTTGTAGGACTTATTATGGTTTGTTTGTTTTGATTCACTTTCAAAGTGATGTGTTTTTATTTGTTTCAATCATGTTTTTAGCAGTAAGCATTAAACATTTGGGGGGATGTTTTACTAATGGGCACGTGCGCATATGTTAATTCTTTGATCTACATGCACATCACGTTTTCTATCCGTACGCGCGGTCACCTCATCAATATCTTGGTTTGTTTGGTAACTTTTATCCTCCAGTTTGTACTTTAATTTTCCATGCTTAGTTATTTCATGATGCTGCATATGTAAACTTTGCAGACCTTTTTCTAAAATATGGACCATATTCTAAATCTGCATCTACCAAAGTTCCACATTTCAGTTCCGTGTGCATATTTGCTTTGTTATATGAATGCCTTTGTTTACGAAAAATGGTTTATTGGGGAAATGCTAAACCTAGCTAGCTTTTTCCACCTTGAGATATATACTGTTAAATATATGCATTCAGATATATACGGTATTTGGAGATGCCTTTATATTTCGGTATTTCCTCATTGGTCAAATATATTCCTTGAGCTAACTTTAAATGTATCTTCAGTACCGGTGACTTGAGGCAGCAACTGTCTGCTCGCATATTGCCATTGTTCTATATTTTGTCATAGTTAAAATTTAGAAATTCACTTATGTTCATGCCTTTTCAGTATCTTATTTTGGTTTGTCTTTTTGTACATTATCTTCATAAGCTTCTATGGTGATTCTCTTAAGATTGGTGCTAAGAGTCATATGATGTCAACATCTAACTTGATCTGAATATTTATAGATAATGCTGGATACAGTGGGTCCAGAAATTCAGGTTCACAATTCAACTGGTGGAGCAATCGAGTTGATAGGTGGGAATCATGTCACAATAACACCAGATCTTTCTAAAGCTCCTTCGGCTGATACCCTACCAATTAAATTTGGCGATCTTGCAAAAGTAAGTGAATAATAAATTGAATTATATTTATCTCTATGCATTTATATGTCGCTAGGTTCCTTTTGCTCTGTGCAACCACCTTTTACATGCTGACATTAAAGTAAAATTTATTTATTTTATGCAATAAAAAAAATCTATTTGACTTCTCTATTGTGCTGGTGAAAGTACTTGGTTGTAAAATTTCTGCTATTTCTGAAATTCAAAATTTTAGAATATCGCATATTTGACTTTGTGCTCATTCCTTGAGTTCAGGTTGTGAAGAAGGGTGATACTCTTTTCATTGGTCAATATCTTTTCACAGGAAGTGAAACAACATCTCTATGGCTTGAAGTATGTGAATTCTTAGATTCTCCTCATATACATGACATTTTTCAATATTGGCATGTTCTTATATACTATAATCTACAGGTTACGGAGACTTCTGGTAAAGAAGTGATTTGTTATGTGAAGAACACAGCTACACTGTCGGGGCCCATTTTCACTCTACATGTTTCACAAGTACATATCAGTATGCCCACTTTGAGTGAATATGATAAACAGGTAATGTGCACTACTTCTGAGTTTCTGTACAACACTACTCAGATATACACTGTCATAAATCTATTGCTATGTTTTCCGGTACAAAATATTTCGACTAGCTACTTTTTGTAGTAACATAGTAACACCCAGTACTGTTTCAGATTCCCAACTATGTTTTTTGTTTGTTTTTATCTGTTAAAGTTTGTTCCATACCAACATTTAATGGTATAAAGCTATGACTTGTTCAGTGGAAGAGACCACTCATGAGTCACACATTACAAGTTAAAACACTGCACATACCAAACAATCTGTTCTGATCCCATGTTGGATAAAATCGTAAATACAACGGCAACTTGCTTCTTTCTGGCCATTATTGATCTTTAGTTGCGGTTGAGGATTTGTTAAATAACGTTCTTCAGAAGTTCAACTTGCTTCCTCTTTTGTCTCTTTTACTTGCCGTCCTTGAATGTGTGCAATCAACACTCTAAAACTTTGACAACTAATGTCCGCACAAATATTTAGATACATCACAAAAACTTCATGCCTTCATTTTTTTAATCATATTTTGATAAAATAGAACAAGTGTTAAAAGGTACTCCCTCCGTTCACTATTATAAGATGTTCTAACTTTGTTATAAATCAGATGTATGTAGACATGTTTTACTGTGTTTGTTCACTCATTTCAGTCCGTATGTAGTCCATATTGAAATATCCAAAACATCTTATAATAGTGAGCGGAGGGAGTATCTATTAGTCTGTTGGAGGCTATGCCCAAGTCCAAAACAAGTAAAAGAAAATAGAGGGAATAGTTTATTTCAAGATTGCTTGCACGTAAAATACATATTTGTCGATGCTGTTATATAAATTCACATCTTCCAGGTCATCCTAAGCACATTTTTTCCTACAATAGGTCATATCGACATGGGGGTTGCAAAACAGTGTTGACATTATATCGCTTTCCCATACCCGCTCTTCTGAGGATGTCAGGGAGGTGAGTTTTCTTTTCCTAATCGTCCACTCTTGCACCTGAATTGTACATATAGCTATTCACACACCTGCTTCATGATTTCTTTTCCACGGTTCCTTTAATACCTTGTTTTAGAGGCTTTTCATGCTCTTGTGTGCATTCGACATAAATTAGATTCTCAGAAGCTTAGTGATGCAAATTTCCAGTCAATTGAATAGATGGGATTTCATGAATGAGCTCTTGTATGTATGTACAGTTTAGACTTCAAATATAAATCAATTGCCAGTCAATTGAATAGAAGCCTACTTAGCTGGGGGAACACTGCTGATCCTCAAATATATTTTTTGTGCAGCTTAGAGCCTTTTTACAATCTCATGATCTTCAAGACACACAGATATATGCGAAGATTGAAAATGCTGAGGTAACTATCGTTTTTACGATGATACTGTTCTGTTTGTTTCACTGTTATATTATGATTAATTTCATCGTGCAGTACTTTATTTCTTTCTAGGGTTTGGAACATTTTGATGAGATTCTCCAAGAGGCGGATGGTATCATTATATCTCGAGGAGACCTGGGAATTGACCTCCCACCAGAGAGGGTAAATTTTGGTCTTCCTCGAAACACCCAATTTTGCACCTTGTAAAACCCTATGTGTTCTCAGATATGTGTCTAATCATTTCCACTCACGGTGGGCTGTTGCCTTGATATGATAGTACTAGTTAAGTAGTACATAAATGTCTGTAGAAGAATATCTTTGTTCTTATGGTGCAAAAGTTACCATTTATGTTCTTATTAGTTTAAATTTGAAACTAACTCATCTAGCTGTTTTAGGCAGCAGATACTTAAATATCAGTGAATTCCTTCATTGTTGCTTCATTTCATAACCTACAGTTTTGGCTCTTCAGGTGTTCATGTCCCAAAAGACTGGTATTCATAAATGCAACATGGCCGGCAAACCTGTGATCATTACTAGAGTTGTGGACAGCATGATTGACAATCTGCGCCCTACTCGTGCAGAAGCGACTGATGTTGCAAATGCTGTCCTAGATGGTCTGTAAACCTGCACTGTTCTTAGAACTAGTCTAATTGTAGGTACTCCTACTTATTTCCTATACTGCTCACATTGCAGGAACTGATGGCATTTTGCTCGGTGCGGAAACACTTCGAGGGCAGTATCCTGTTGACGCCGTGAGTACTGTGGGCAGAATATGTGCAGAAGTACGTTCCTACCTCATTCAAGAATAACTTGTAAAATAATATTTTCTCAAATAATACTAATAATAATTGTAAAATCATCTAAATTGACTGGCTGATCAATGATAAACCATTCTTCTAGGCTGAGACCGTGTATAACCAGTCACTTCACTTCAAGAAAGTAATGAGGCATGTAGGTGAACCAATGGCCCATGAAGAATCTGTGGCATCATCAGCGGTAAATACTTCTAAATCATTAGGCCAGATATATTTTATTGTTATAGAACATTAATGGCAATCTTTTCTTTTGTTTACATATAGGTTCGTTCTGCAATGAAAGTAAAAGCTGCTGCAATTGTTGTGTTCACCTTCTCGGGAAGAGCTGCTAGGTGCTCTATACTACACAAGATCAGCACTTTGACTAGACATGTTTCTGTCATGCAAATGCTATCATCTTACTTGATGCATCGTCTTCTGCAGGTTAATTGCTAAATACAGGGCCCCAATGCCAGTTTTAGCAGTTGTGTTCCCACGCGAGGGCTCTGATCCATCAAAGTGGCGTTCTTATGGCACGATACAGGTAAGTAACAGGCATATCTATCTATCTATCTGTATGTGATTTTCTTTAAAGGGATCCGTAAACTTACATTTACTGACTGTTACAGGCGAGGCAATGTTTTTCTGTGAGAGGTGTCTACCCTTTGATGGGGAGTACTGACGAGGTATGTATGCACTTCGTACTTGGTGATACCAGAGCCACCTTGAAGTTCTGCTATTTCCAATGTTAAACATATGTGGTGGCTCAGGATGCTTTTTGTTTGGAGATCTACGGAGTAACTATCTGAGAGTTGCGTTGAACTTTCTTATTACAGCTATGAACTTTTTAAGTCCAAGCTTAATATTTTTGATCTCTAACAGGCTGAAACTGGCGGGCTCACCAAGGAAGAATACGGGATTAAACTTGCATTGAACTATGGCCGGTCAGTCGGTATAATAAAGCCATACGACAGGGTGATTATTTTTGAAAAGATCGGTGATTCTTCTGTTGTCAAGATCATCGAGTGCGACGATTCTGAAAGATGAAAGATTGTTTCTCAGGCAACAGTTTCAGCTACACGCCTGAGATTGCCTCCTCTTTTTGTTCTCCATTCACTTTGACCAGAGATAAAAGAGTAGTACAGCACGACATGGTTGTCCTGTTTAGCACTTTGGCATTTTAGATTTATATATACTTGTTGCCCTAATAAAATGAAGAGAACTTCTCAGACACTCCAACAGCCAAGTTTTGGACAAAATTATAGGATTGTCGAGATAACACCTATGAGTGATTCCTAGTTTGTATTTCACGTTACATCATACGCTGTATGACATATTATCTGCTATTACCTTGCATATACTATACCATTCGTGTCTATAGTCCAGTACTACTATATAGCATCTTTCTCTTCTATCAGTACTGCTCCTTGAAGAAGAGGGCGTAGATGATGCAGCAGATGCTGAAGATGATGATGCCGATGTCGAACGTGAGGGCGGTCATGGCCTGGTCGCTGAGCTCCATGTTCTTCCCGCCAAGGCGATCGACCGTGTCGGGCACGGGCTCGTAGTTTTGGAGGTCGAGCTCGTAGGGATCCTCGAGGCGGGACCTGAGCTGCTGCAGCCGGCGGCTCTCGGCCTCCTGAGCCAGCGTCCAGTCATAGAACCGGCGGCTCTCCTCCTTGCTCAGCACCTTGTACACCTCCCGGAGCCGGATGAACTTCTCCGAGGCCGGCTTGAGCGGCAGCCTCGTCGTGTCCGGGTGGTACTCCTTGGACAGCCGCCGGTACGCCGCCTTGATCTCCTCCAAGTCCGCGCCAGGTGCTATTCCTAAGAACCTGGTTTATACCAGAGAAATCTTGGTGTAGTCAGTTTCAGGCAAGATGGACAAGGGGGGCAGGGTGAGTTCTGTTGGACTGAGCTCAACTGGTAGTGTGACTCGGACGGGTTGTTGATGAGGTCGGCGAATCTTCGCCCCAGCGGCTCGTCCTTGCGGCCGTCGCCTTCCTTGTTCGCCTTACCTCCCACCCACCCTTCGTCCGGGTCGGACCAGTGTATCCTCGTGTCCACCGTCTTCTTCTTCCCTGGCCCTGCCGTCGACGACGCCGCTGTAGCCTCCGGGGACGGCTCGGCATCCGCCGTGCTCGCCGCGACGACGAACCTTGCGCGGCCTCGGCCGCGTGCGTCGTGCCGATGGAGGAAGGCCGTCAAGGGGCTAGACGACGCTGTGGATGCCGCCATGAGGCGGCAGCCGTGCAATACTTCTGAGGAATGAGCAGAAGTTGAGGCTCCGGAGGAGTTTTGAGGCGTGCCTGTGTGCATGTGAGTTGTGGTGGGGAGCGGATGAGGGCAACGCATCGCATTCGCAATGGTTCAGACGACGGGCTTCGGGTGTCCTGCGCCACATGTTGACACTGTTTTTTTACTGCGGGTAACCAGAACCAGAGGGAAGAAGAAACCAGAGAAATGAACCTTGGCCTTGTGAAAATGTTAGTAATTTGTTTCAGTTTGATATACGGACCAGATGATCATTGTGAGCCGCTCGTTATTTCTCTACTTATAAATCCACGTTGTTTTCCACTGCAGGATTTATCTGGGGACAGGGAAGAACCTTCCCGCCAGCGAGCAAACTACCCTGACAGTGGAAAATAACTGTTTACTACAATATATGGAAGCCGTAAATTGGTATATCCTGCTATCGTGTGGCCAAAATAACCTCCATTTCTCACCGCCACAAACGCTCGTGTTGGCTCGTCGTCGAAGAAATGACACATTTTTTTTTTTGGACGTCCTCGAAAGAAATGATACTGAAGCTTCGCGTATGTGTTCTGTGGCTAACTAGACCTTTTCGTTTGGATAAAAAACATGGGGACAAAGAGTGAAAACAAAAAAATTGGAGATGCGGGGGATCGAACCCCGTGCCTCTCGCATGCAAAGCGAGCGCTCTACCATTTGAGCTACATCCCCTTTGTGTTAAGTTCCTTGTTCCACTCTCTTATCTTCGTACTTACTTGCTTCCTTCTCATATAAGGCCTTTTTTGACATATAAGAGGAAGATACTCTACGCTGTAATGGCCCCACGCTACTACTGTATGTGCCACTCCCTCAAGTCTATAAAATGTCCTATATTAATTTACAGAGTGAGCACATTACTAGAAAATAAATCCTTTGGTTTCATTCGGGTATTCCAAAATTACTCCAACTAAGGACCAATGTAACGAAAAAAAAAACAATGCGACTTAACCGCACCAAATTAGGAAGCAAATTTGTGAACAATTAATCTGGAAGCCTTTTTTTAGGTTGACATGGGTGGGAGGAGTATTACCGTGGCAGCAAAATCGGCTGCCTCAAGCGAACATGTGGGGAATTGCTCTCCCACTCCGGGGACACAAACACACGATCCAGAAAACTATATATACGAGCCAGGTCAAGCTGGTTACTGGTCCATGTAAATCTTGTTCTGACCCTTTGTAACTTCTGTAGCTCCAAATCCACCACCCAATCGTTGAATAGATCAACTAGACCCATATTAACATTGGCGAGATTCTTGCTCTTGTCCCGGGCATTTCTCAAGAGGTTAATATCTCCTCCAACCACCACCGGAATGTTAGAGGAAGAAATTTTAGCATGCAGCTCTAAGAGGAAAAGAGCAGACATGGAGTGATCAGATGGTCCGTAGACCACAATTAGTTCAACTAATTTTTATGCTGTAATAACTCCATGCTGACAAAATGGTGGCTCATGGTGCAATTGGATACCTCAAAGGAGAAAACTTAGAAATGTTAAACATCAAAGCACCAAACATTTCATAGCAACGATAATTTTCATTGGACTCGGTTCAGCTATTCCTCGGCGCCATACATTGATAGATACCATTCCTCGGCGCCATACATTGATAGATACCATTCCTCGGCGCCATACATTAATAGATAACAGTAGCTGCGAAAGTAAGATTAGACCACCAGCCGCTCGTCGGAGCTCTACATGATTTTATTTGTGACAAGAATAGATAGCTATATCCGTCACCGGTACCCTAGCCATAGCTACTTACAGTGAAAGGAGTCGATGCAGGTGTTGGTGATCTCCACGCTGTAGGCCGGTATGCCGCCCGCCATGCTCGGCGCGTTGTTCTGGGACACCTCCAGGAGGTCCTTCGAGCACTCCTCCAGCTCCAACGGCTCCGCCGAGTGGCCTCCTCCATCGCCCGACGACGAGGAAGATGCATTGACGCTGAGCATCTTGCGCATCTGATGCCGAGGCAGCTGCAGCGAGGAAGATGCTGATGCTGGCAAAAAGAAGAAGCAAAACTAGTGAGCAGAAGGAAGAAGAATTAACATGCCTGCATGCATGCAGTTCTATAAGCACACAAGGTACATACCTTGACTATCTTCACAGCAAGCTTGGAGCAGAAGCATGGTGACGACGACCACAACAGCAGCACTTGGACGCGTCTGAAAGCACGCCATGGCCGGCGCCTTCCTGTTCTAGCTCCGAGGCTGATCTGATATTATGTCTTCTCACTCCTGAGCGTGGATGGAGTAGTTGGTTCTTCTCTTCGGCCCTGCTACTTGACTCAACACTGGGCTTGCGTACTTATATAGTACTACTGACTAGTAGTGGTGAGCAAGTTCCCTTGGCAAATTAAACGCCGGCGCAGCTAGTACTACCACGTACTACCTCCTGGGCTCAATTCAAAAATCTCACTAACCAAGGTAGACAATGAGTGGTGGAATAATTTTTGTAGTTTGCAAAAGTACTCAGTTAATGCGCTCGTTTTCTCAAAAAATTGTGTTTACCAATGCATTAATTGCAATGCATGCACGCATGAAGTACATGCATTGGTCAATTTTCTCTTAATCCGCATGCAATGATTTAATGCACCTTGAAATTTGAACATGTGATGTGGAACAATCAAATTGAGACTTATAAAATGGGAAACCTAAAATTTTGAGATAAGCCATATAAACCGGAAAGGAGGGAGTACATCTGCTATTTTACCAGGCGCGCGTGTCGACGCTGACTGCTGGCTTGGGAAACGGAGCTAGGTAGTAGTAGCTGCTTTGGGTTTAACACCTTTGACTTACTCCCCAGGGCCTTCCGCAAAAAAAAAAAAAAAAAAAAAGAAAGAAAGAAAGAAAGAAGAAGAGTTACTCCCCCCAGGGCAATTTATGAGACAGTCACAATGCATTATTCATCCTACGTGGTGATAGACTATCTGGTCATACTGAATGGTGAGTGAATTCGGAAATAGCAGTACCCAGTGGGTCTCTGATCCCAATCGACCTGAATCGAAAAAATAATAATTTAGAAATTACAAAATGAGTCAAAAATTTCTGAATTTTTTTTGTCAACTATTATCAGGTGCTACACTCGTCTAAAAAAATTCGCAAAGGAATAAATTCGACCAACTCCAAGGCCAAGAAAACAAAATTGCGAGTACAAAAAGTGTGAATAATAATTTTTAGATAGTGTCGATTTTGTTTTTTCGGCCCAGAATACAATGAAAGTCTATCATGCGCGAAACTTTTCACACGAATGTAACACCTAATCATGTTTGATTACAAAAAAATTTAGAAATTTTTGACTCCTTTTACAATTCTAAATTATTGTTTTCAATTCGGGTGCATTGGTACCTGAGACCAAAAGATCTGCATCCTGAGTAGTAACTTAGACTAGTAACATGTATAGTTACTAGTCCATTTCATAGGGGGTAGTGTCGTATGTATGATAACATACATACCTTCATTTATTACTTTGCAGAGTCTATTTTCATTGGGTAGCGTTATGTATAGTAACATATTATTTGTATAGTTATTTTTTATTAGGAAGCGCTATATGTAATGGTAACATAGTATTATGTTACTTCATTTGTCTCTTTTCTTTTTAATTACTTGTCACATCATCTTTTTTGTCACTATTATTTATGTAATGACATGCGTGTTATTATTTATGTTACTCCCACTATGAGTAGTCTGAGAGGCAACCACCCCAATGCATTGTTTCCCAAGTGTTGTATCTAAAGTGGTGTTGTATCTAATTGGTTTAGTGCATAACATAGGAAGATTAGCTATTTCGGATCAGAGCATTAATTGTATTGGGTAGAAAATGATGCTAAGAGCCATATCTCCACTCGAAGTGGGTTTGTTAGTGGGCAAACAACCCAAAATATTCCTGGAAAATAAGTCGTCTGAGCATTCAGTGGGTTGAAAACCGAACACTAATAATAAATCTTCTAGTAATCTGCTCATTTTCCTCCCTCAGCCCTCACCCAAGGATTTAGTGGGTTGAAAATCGAACACTCATAATAAACCTCCTAATAATCTACTCGTTTTCCTCCCTCAAACCTCATCCAAGGATGTAGTGGGTTGAAAACCGAACACTTATAATAAATCTCCTAGTAATCTACTCCCTCCGTTTTTATTTAGTTTGCGCATAAGAGCAGTCACGGATACCAAGGAGAGCTGAGGAAGCAAAAATCTGGACTGTTTTACCCATGACCTGCCGTGTGATCTGCTTTGATCTGCATGGCCGATATTACTGCGTTGCTGTAACTGCATATCCGTTGATTGGCTGCCCTCCTTACTCCTCGTTCCCCACGCTCCGCATGCATGCTGCCAGGGGCGCTCGACCACTGCATGCACGCTCTCTTTCCTTCCAAGTAATTAATGCATCGGCATGCACAGCTAAAAATCAGGGGCAGTTTTGGGAGAACGAGGGGTAAAAAGCTAGCGCGCAGACTAAAAGGAGAAAAACGAGAAAAACTTAGACGCACACTAAAAAGGAACGGAGGGAGTACTTGTTTTCCTCCCTTAGACCTCACCCAAGCCGGCCTAAAGAGGGAAAATATGGCGTTGAGTGACTACATGCTGGACGCAACCCAATAAGTCCATGCTACCCCAACTAAACAATTTTGGTGAGGTGCCATAATTAAGGAAGTATTAGAACTAGTATCATGCATGCCAACTAAACAACCACCAGACCTCGTGTGGTGGGAGTATTATAAGTAGTATCATGCATGTCAACCAAACAAGTTTGGATCGAGCATAGTATGGAATCGTGGCTTAATGTACTACGTACAGTACTTCCGTTGTTCGTGTACTAGGCCGTCTCCGTCCCCGCGGCGAACGGGAATGGCGCTCGCGGTGTGCAAAGCGCTGTACGGACGGGGCTTGCGCATATGGATGCCAGTCATCTGCGTGGCAGGCGTGTTGCAGCTCATGCACGAGCACAGCTGCAAGTTGGATGACGGACCATCGCGTGGTTGCTGCGCGGCCGAGCCCTCTGTCATTGCCGTCACCGGCTCCGGCACCACCCTGAGTCCTGACCTCCTCCACTAAGGGCGTTTGGTTTGCTGGCTATCCATAGTTGGTTGAGGGATAGCCAGATTTTTAGGATGGTACCGCGCGTTTGGTTGACGGGATAGAGTGGCTAAGGATAACCACAATTTCCGAATATTCTCGTCAAAAGCTGGTTGGCCTCGTCCGCGAAAATCTGGCGGACGATGGCAGCCACCCGCGCTCGTCACCTCCCGAAACGTTTTCTTCCTATCTTCCGCCTCCCTTTCTTTCTCGCTCACGAACGGAAAGGAGACGGCGGCGATTTCGCATCTGGCGGCGGCGATTTCGCATCTGGCGGCGGCGCTGTGAAGTAGGCGTTGCCCCTCTACTTCTCTCCCTTTTCTTCCCTTTCTCTCGGCGTGTGGGTGAACCGCCGGCGGCAGACGGCGAGCTAGGACGGCGGCGTCTGGTGCTGCATGCCCTCTCTTCCTGGTCTCGGTCCTCTCTCTCTCTGCGGAGGCAGCAATCGACGGCTGGCAGCTGCGACTGGCTGCTCCTCTCTCTCTCTCTCTGATTTCTCTCTGACCCGATCTCTCTCTCTTCTCTGATTTCCTCTAACCTCTCTCTTATCTGGTTCCCTCAAATTTCTCTCTGACCCGATTCCCCTTGCCTAATTTTATATTAATTAAGGATACAAATGCATGTACGTAGTGGTTTCACGTTTAACACAGATGGCCTTGCGTTCAGGTTTCCTTTTCATTTTTTGTGCAGGGTATTCTTACCTAAGAGGTACAGTACTAATCAATAACCCATTCACTTGTCATGCTTCCAACCAAACATAAAACTGGTTATCCTCAACCACCATTTATCCTCCCAACCAAACGAATGAAATTGGCTATCCCTAACCAGGTGGATAGGGATACCCTCAGCCAATCCACCCTCGCCTTCGAACCAAACGCCTAAATTCCTCCGCTCCTCCGTCGTCCACGCCCAGCCGCTCGCCGCCTCCCTCCATCACGCCCACTTCTCTGCTCTCGCAGGTTGCACCCTACATCCACTGCAAGCGCGTCCGCCCGCGACGCGGCCGCCTTCGTCTCCGTAGAGCCCGTCGTCGCCACCGTCGCCATGGGCCCCATGCCGGGCTTCTGGGCGATGCCCACCACGGCCAACTTTCGCCACGGGCCCGCGCTGTGCTTCGCGCCACCGTTGGAGATGATGTGTTCCAGCCATTTCTTTTTGTTTTTTTAGCCGACCGATCTTTTTTTTTCTCTTATACCTATCCAATCATGGCAACTAACCCCAATGCATGTACGTGAGGGCATTTCTAACCTATCCCCAATAACCGGTTAGTGGAGTAAAATTTCGGTTTTACTCTACTAACCGTGTCGTGGTAAAATCACGGCAGATGCCATGAGATGGCTGGAAATGGGGGGCTGCGTGAGGACGCCGGTGGGTTCCGGAAGCGAGGTTGGTATGCGCGAGCGCGGGACACAAGGCGTACCCAGGTTCGGGGCCCCCCGGAGAGGTAACACCCCTAGTCTTGCCGAGTGGGATGATATGCACAAGGGCTACAATGGTGCCCCTAGAGCTGTTTGAGCGGAGGGGGAAGAAGGGACTGGGCCGCCGTTCTGCCTCTCCTGTGAATGTGTGTGTGTGTGTGTTTTCTCTAGGTTCGACCCCCCTGCATGGAGGTCTCCTGGGGGGGTCTTATAGCCCGACCCCCCAGGGTTACATTGGTAAACTATAAGCGGGCGGGACCCGGATGTCGGCGTCTGGAGCCGGCAGTGGGGCCCGCCGGCTGCGGGACCTGCCGGCTGCTCGGTACTGTGGTCTGTCGCCCCGTGCGTCACGGAGTGGTTGGCGTCATGGGGCTACAGCAGCGCGCTGGTGCTGACGTTGGTCACCCCGGTCAGCGGGGTTGGCGGCACTGTTGCCGCGCCTTCCCGAGGCACGCTGCACTGCAGCCACGCTCTCCCGTCGTGGAGAGCCGTCTTGTCGTCTGGGGTGAGGGGACGACCGTTGACCCGTCGTTGGCCGGCTAGCGGGCAGCCGGACCCGGCACGGGGCCGGGACCAGCCGGCCAGCGTTGGGAAGCCGGCCGATCGGTCAGCCGGTGTTGGAGGGGTACGGGCGTGCCCCGAAGTTTGCAAAAGGGCTCCGGGTCTGTTTGCCTACCCGGGGGTCACCCCCCCCGTCAGTAGTCCCCGAAGCTGTGAAGGCTCGCCGGCTCCAAGCGGGGGAGGCTTTGCAGCTTATCCCTCCCGAAGGAGTGCGGTTGTTCGACGAAGAAGGGCCGGCTTGAGACCGCGAACGCCGGCTGCCGGAAGCCGGGTCGAGGTACTCAGCCGCAACGGAGTTCGAACGGTTCGGCCGGCCAGTCTAGCCGGTATGGGGGATCGCGCCAGCCACCTGACGAAACCCCGCCACGTGCAGCCCAGCGGCGGATGAGGCCTACCAGGCCACGCGCGCGACGGGACGTCGCGGTGGGCTGGGTCCTACCAGGCCACGGCCTCGGCCCGCGCGCGGGATTTACTGCGGCCGCACGCGTCTGTTGGAGTTCTCGGGGTAGTTAATGCACGTTCTAATGCGCCCGTGCGTTGCGGGGGAGTGGGGATCGTGGGCGCAGATGATCCCACTCCCCCCACGTTCCGTCGTGGCCTTTAAATGAGCGGGGAGGGGGAAGGGCCGAGGCATTCGTTCCCTTGCCCCCGCCCGTTGCTTCGCCTCCAGCTCCCTTGCCTCCTTCTTGCGCACTCCACCGCCACACGCCGTCCCCCGTTTTGAGCTGCAGCTGCGCCGCGCTGCGAGCCACGGGCGGTCTTTCTCTCTTTGCTTCGCCGTCGCCGCTCTTTCTTCTCGCTCGCGCGCCCCCAGCTCCCGCTGGCGCCGCCGAAGGGTTCTTGGGAGGGGTCAGTGGTGACAGATGACGACATCAGGTACCTCCGCCGTACGCGACGGTTGCTGCCGGCGTAGCTGGTGGAGGTGTGCACGCCTGGCGCGGAGACGGCACCGGCACCGTGGGCTGGCGAGGTGGTGGTGTTCTACACCCATTTCCTCCGCGGGCTCGGGCTCCCCGCGAGCGTCTTCTTCTGGCGCTTCCTCACGTACTTCGGCCTCCAGCCGCATCACTTAGGCCCGAATGCGATCTTGCAGCTCACGGCCTTCGTGACGCTGTGCGAGGGCTACGTCGGCCTCCTCCCGTACGTGGAGCTGTGGTGCCATATGTTCTACTTGAAGCAGCAGGGAGCATCGGCCGGCGTCATGTCCGAGTGCGGGGCGGCCGTGCCGGGTACCCAGACGGCGGGCCCCTTCCCGAAGCTGCCGCTCGAGGAATCTGCCAAGAAGTGGCATAAATCTTTCTTCTATGTGAGGAACGTCGACCCGGCCGACGACCGCATCAACCTCCCCCCTTCGTCGACGCCCCGCCGGCTGAGAAGCTGAACTGGGGGCACAACTCGAGGAACCCGTCCGCGGAGATCGTGGGTGTCTGCCGCCGGGTCAAGGAGATGACAGACCGCGAGGGGCTCGCCGCCGTGGATCTCATTGCCGCCTTCATCGGTCGCCGGGTGCTGCCGCTGCAGCGGCAGCCGCACCGGATCTGCGACATGAGCGGCTGTCGACGAAGGAGCTGACGCTGGCCGAGATCGCCCAGCGCGTCAACGACGTCTCCGCCGCCGGGCTCAAGGTGGAGGAGTGGCGATTCGGCAAGGAGCCGTACAGCCGGGCCGCCCCGGCGCCAGCGGTGAGTCCTTGGTCCCTGTTCTTCACCGCTTCCGCCCTCTTTATGCGCCCTGACGCCCTGGGCCGGCTGCAGCACTTCCCGAGCCAGCTGGTGTATGATGGCCCGAATCCCATGGTCCTGCAGCCGGATCGGGACGACTCGGACCTGGAGGAGGAGGGAGACAGCGATGCGGGAGCCGAAGGCGGCGAGGAGTGCCTCGCGGACGCAGAAGCCGGCGGCTCCGATCAAGCCGGTAAGTCTTTAATCCCGGATGTTTTGCGCGAGTGGCCGGATGACGACGAAGATGACGTGGATGGGGCAGGCGATGCAGCTCCGCCAGATGCGGAGGCGGACGATGGGGCTGCCCCCAGGGGGCGGCAGCGGAGGGCGACCGGGGAGCCGGCGGGCCCAAGCCGGCCGCATGGGAAGCAGCCGGATGGCGCCGCCGGCGGGCCCGACGCGGGCGGTTCCCGTGGTCATAGGGTGAGTTTTTCTTTCTGTAGCTAAGTCTTTGCCTTTTTTGCCGCTGTTGCTGTTTGTTTTTTCTTCTTCTTCCTCATCTTCCTCGCGCACCGTCCAGGAGCGCGCTCGAGCTGGAAGAGGCGGCCGCGTCAGCGGCAGCCGCGGAGGAGGAGGATCGGCGGAGGGGCCAGGGCGGCGCGGAGAGGCGCGAGGCGGCGAAGACCGCCGAGAAGGTGCTCGCGGCCCGCCAGTCCGGCACCACCCTGGAGGACACCGAGAGGGACGCCTGGAGGGCGCGGGCCGAGGCCGAGAAGGAGATGGCCGAGGCGTCGGCCAAGGCGTGGGGCGACGCCGTGGCCGAGGTCGTGGCGAGGCGGAGGAGGGTCGCGAAGGAATCCGCGTGGCCGGAATGGACGGCGTCATCGCCACCGCCGTCGCCGGTTGCGGAGCATCGCTCCAAGTCGGTGCACGACCCGGCCCGCCGGGCAGAGGCGGACGCCCGTGCTGCCGCCGAGGGAGCAGCCGGACACGGCGAAACAGGCGATCGCGAGCCGGAGGCCGACCCAGAGGTGCCGCCGGTTGCCGACCCGGTCGACGGGGCCGAAGGCGGAGACGGAGGGAGCCGCGAGCCGGAGGTCGCGCCAGGCGGAGGAGGAGCGCCGCCCTCGTGCGCGGAGGCCACACCGGGGAGCTCCCGCGCCCTGGTGACCACAAAGCCGCGGGCCGCGGGGCGCAGCCTCGAACTGAGGCCGTCCTGCAGCGGGACCAGCGCCGGGTCCTCGGCCCAGCCGCAACGGACCTGGGCGGCGACCGCCAGCGAGGTGACGAGCGGTGCCCCCCGTAGCGAGCTGGACGCGATGGTGGACTCCCTGCGGTTGCAGATCGCCAACCACCGCGGCCAGTGGCAGAGCTTCGCCCAGTCGGAGAGCGGCCGGTTGCCACGGTAAGTTCGCTCATCCTTCGTGTTTTTCTTGCGTCTTGTTTCTTCTTTCCCTTTCTCGACCGGCTTGGTCGCTTTCTAGTGGGGGCGCGTCAGCGCACCCACCGGGTGTAGCCTCCGAGGCCCGGGCCGGCTGCGCAGCAGGCGGGTCAGGCCTTCTCAGGCGTTATGTGCTAACTCTATTTTCTTGCAGTCCATCTATGACCAGCAGGTGGCGGCGTACAACCGTCTCCTGGGCCGGTATCGCACGGCCAGGGACCAGCTGGCGACCAAGGAAGGGGAGCTTCGCCAGGCCAAAGGTACGCCTTCTAGCTTTCTGCATTTCTTCCAGTGGGGGCGCGCCAGTGCACCCACTGGGTGTAGCCCCCGAGATCCGGGCCAGTTGCGCATCAGCCGGGTCGGATCTTCTTGCTTTGTATTTTACTTTCTTGTCCGGCTTCTGACCAGAATCCGGATCCGGATGTGCAGCCGCCGCCGTTGACCCGGCCGTGATGGAGGGGCTCCAGCGCCAGCTGGTCGAAGTCGGCCAGCTCCGTGACCAGGCGGTCTCGGAGCGCAACCGGCTGCAGGAGGAGGCAGCTCGGGCGGTCCGGGAGAGGGACGAGGCCGCTGCCGCCCACAAGGCCGAGCTGGACCGGCTCGCCGAGGAGCGCCAGCAGGCGGTGGTGCGGCATGAGGAGGAGGCGAAGAAGGCCGCCGAGGAGGTCGCCCAGCTCAAGGCGGACCGCGATCGCAGCGTCAGTGCGCTGGTGGCGAGGGAGCGGGAGGTGCTGCAGGAGGCCCTGTACATCGACGAGCTCCTCACGCGTGAGTACCCTTGCTTGTATTTCTCTTGATTTCTTCTTGGTTCTTCTTGGTTCTTCAACCTTTTGATCGCTCTTCTTCTTTTTCCTTTTCCAGGGGTCTTTCCCGAGACCCAAGTGCCGGCCAAGGAGGCGGTGAATGCCCATCGGCAGGAGCAGAGGGCGGTGGGAGCCGGCGTCGAGGAGTACGCCGCTTGGTCAGTGGCGGAGATCACCGTGGCCGCCAAGGCCCGCTTGGAAGTGGTGGAGCGCGACATGAATCGGCTTTTCGAGGCCGGTTTGTCGATGGTGGCGGCCCTCTGGCCGGGTGCGGTGGTGCCGACCACCGTCAGCCGGCTGGCGCGTTGGCTGGAAGCCGACGCAGCGCGGCTCAGCGCATGAAGGGCCTCCGCGGCCCGGGCCGGCGCGGAGATGGCGCTCGGGTTCGTGCTGTCTTGGTACCCAAGCATCCGCTTGGACCAGCTGCGCGCACGGAGGGCCGGGACGGAGGCGGACTTGGCGGAGCGGGCGACGCCAATCGCCGTGCGGGCCAGCGACATCGCGTCGTTCACCCCGCATGACGAGTTCGTGCTGGAGCGGGCGCCAGACGGCGCGGAGCTTCCCGCTGACGACTTCGGCCTGGTGCTCGAAGACCAGGAGAGCAGCTCGGCCGAGACAGGAGCCGGCGCGGATGACGCCACCGCCGACCTGGACGACACCGCCACCACGGAAGATCCGGCGCGGAGCGATGCTGACGAGGCCGCTGCCTAGGGCGCTTTTACTTTTCCTGTATTTTGTTTTCTCTCGAACTTGAAACTTTTGTTAGCTGGCAGATCCACCCACTGGGGGTGTATGACATGTAATGAATTCCTGGCCGTGGGCCTTGCTTGTGTATAAATGCATGTTGCTTCCTTCTATGCCTGTGTTTGCCGTCTGGCGGTTCGCTCTTGCTGTTTTCCTTTAGCCGTCTTCTTGTTCCCTCCCCTTCTTGTCCTCCTCCCCGCCAGCCGGACAACCGGGAGCCGGTCTGTAGCTGGGACGGGGAGCCGGACTCGGAAGAGAGCGAGCGGTACTTAGGCCTTAGGATTTGAGCGCAAGCGAAACACCCACTGGGCCGGCTGGCTGCAGGCGGCGAAGCCGGCTGGAGCGCAGCCGGTCCGTGCGACAGAGAGTGAAAGGTAGGGAGAGAGCCGGGTTGGCCAAGTCAGGCGTTCGTACTTAGCCATTTTTTGCGTGAGGATGCTTTCAGCCTTTGGCTCTTGCCAGCCTGAACAGCCGGGAGCCGGTCTGTGGCTTATGGCACAGAGGGGGCTTTTTAGCGGGGCGCACATTATTGGCCGGGTTCGGAAGAGCGGGGTGCGGGCTAGCCGGCGAGCCCCCGAGCCCCCAAGCCGGTCGTACCGACCCGATGGGAGGGAGGCGAATGCGGTAAGGTGCGCAAGGATTTGATAGGGGTGAAAAAGGTAGCCCCCGAGTGTTGTTCGGGGGACCTGCTGCTTTCATTAATTTCCAAAAGGGGGTAGGGATACATACATACATGATTCAACTGTAAAACGGGCAAAGGAGCTCCGCGTTCCAGGGGCGTTCTGTTTCTTCGCCGGAGGCGTCCCTCTTGCGCTTGTTTTTCTTCTGCGCGTCTATGAGGTAGTACGCGTTGTTGCGCAGGGCCTTGCTGATGATGAAGGGGCCCTCCCATGGGGAGGATAGCTTGTGTTGGCCGGCTGTTCGCTGGATCAGCCGGAGTACGAGGTCGCCCTCACGGAAGGCGAGGGGCTTGATCTTCTTGCTGTGGTAGTGGCATAGGTTCTGTTGGTAGATGGCCGACCGGCTGAGGGCCAGCAAGCGCGCCTCCTCCAGCAGGTCGACGCCATCTTCGCGTGCCGCTTTGGCTTCCACCTCCGTGTATAGGGTGACCCGAGGCGAGTCGAACTCAAGGTCTGTGGGGATGACCGCCTCGGCCCCATAGACGAGGAAGAATGGGGTGAAGCCGGTTGATCGGTTGGGTGTGGTCCGGAGACTCCAGAGGATGGCCAGCAGCTCGTCGATCCAGCTGCCGGGTGATCGCACCAGTGGCTCGACGAGTCGTGGCTTGATGCCGGCCAAGATGAGGCCGTTTGCCCGCTCCGCCTGGCCGTTGGGCTGAGGATGTGCGACGGAGGCCAGGTCAAGCCGGATGCCGGAGATGGAGCAGTAGCGCGCCAGCGCGCCTTTGGCGAAGTTGGTGCCGTTATCGGTGATGATGCTGTTGGGGATGCCGTAGCGGACAGCGAGGTCTTTGATGAAATTGACGGCTATGGGGCCGTCGAGTTTCTTGATCGGCCTTGCCTCGATCCACTTGGTGAACTTGTCGATGGCCACCAATAGGTGCGTCATGCCGCCTCGAGCGGTTTTGAAGGGTCCCACCATGTCGAGGCCCCAGACAGCAAAGGGCCATGTGATGGGGATGGTTTGGAGAGCCGCAGCCGGCTGGTGGCTCTGAGCCTTGAAGTGTTGGCAGCCCTTGCACTTGAGGACCAGCTCCTCGGCGTCTTTTAGGGCAATTGGCCAGTAGAAGCCGTGGCGGAATGCTTTGGCCACCAGAGACCGGGAGGCGGCGTGATGCCCGCACTCGCCCTGGTGGATGTCAAGCAAGATCTCGAGGCCCCCGGATGTCTCGACGCAGCACTGAAAGACGCCGGTTGTGCTGCGCTTGACGAGCTCGTGGTTGATGATGCTGTAGGCGGAAGCCCGGCGCTGCACTTGCCGAGCCTCGACCTCGTTCGCCGGGAGCTCGCCGCTCATCAGGAAGGTGAGGATCGGTTGGGCCCAAGACAGTGCCTCCACCACCGTGAAGACGGCCACTTGCGCAGCTTCGGCCGGGTCGGGAGGCGGCGGGCCGGAGTCGGCAGCCCCCGGGGCTGGGTCAGGGACTGCAGCCCCTGGGACCGGGCTGGCAGTCCCCGAGCCGGAGCCGGCAGCCCCCGAGCCTGAAGTGGGGACTGTCGGGCTGGCCGGGACGAAGATGGACTCCGAATCTGGAGACGGCTTGATGGAGGGCTTGCGCAGGTGCTCGAGGGAGATGCCGGTTGGGATTGCTTGCCGGCTAGAGCCAAGCTTGGCTAGAGTGTCCGCCGCCTCGTTCTCGTTCCGGGGGACGTGAAGGAACTCGCAGCCGTCGAAGCTGTCGGTCATCTGCTGGACCAGGTTGCGGTAGCTAGCCATTTTGGAGTCCCTGGCGTCCCACTCGCCAAAGACCTGCTGGACCACCAGGTCGGAGTCGCCGTAGCAGAGGATACGCCGGATGCCGATTTCTTTGGCCAGCCGGAGGCCGTAGACAAGGGCTTCATACTCGACGACGTTGTTGGAGGTTGCGAAGTGGATCTGGAGCGCGTAGCGCAGCCGGTCGCCCTTGGGGGAGGAGAGCACGATGCCGGCTCCCAAGCCGGAGGCCATCTTCGAGCCGTCGAAGTGCATGCGCCAGTGCGTCGCGTCGGGGGCCGGCGGCAAGTACTGGGTTTCCGCCCAGTCGACGAGGAAGTCGGCCAACGCCTGCGACTTGATGGCCGTTCGAGGCTCGTAGAGGATGGTGTGGCCGGCTAGCTCGATGGCCCATTTGGCGATCCGGCCAGAGGCGTCCCGGCATCCCATGATCTCGGCGACGGTGGCCGTGCTCACCACGGTGATGACATGCTCCTGGAAGTACTGCTTCAGCTTTTTGGCGGCCAAGTACACACCATAGCACATCTTCTGGCAGTGGGGGTAGTTCTGCTTGGAAGCGGAGAGGACCTCGCTTAGGTAGTACACAGGGCGCTGGACCGGCTGCGCCTTGCCTTCCTCGGGGCGCTCTACCACCAGCACCACGCTGACCACGCGGGTGGTTGCCGCGATGTACATCAGGAGCGGCTCCTTCTCAGCCGGCGCGGCCAAGACGGGTGTGGTGGAAAGCATGCGCTTGAGGTCGCGGAAAGCTTCATCCGCCTGGTCGGACCACTCGAACGGCGTCGTCTTCTTCATCAGCTAATACAGGGGCAGGGCCCTCTCCCCCAGCCGGCTAACGAACCGTCTGAGAGAGGCCAAGCAGCCGGTGAACTTCTGGACGTCGCGCAGCCGAGCCGGCTTGCGCATGCGCTCGATCGCCTTGATCTTCTTCGGATTGGCCTCAATACCACGCTCCGATATGAGGAACCCAAGGAGCTAGCCAGCCGGTACGCTGAAGACACATTTCTCCGGGTTGAGCTTGATCTGGAACTGGCGCAGATTGGCGAACGTCTCCCTGAGGTCCTCGAGGAGGGTGAGGTGCTGGTTGGTCTTCACCACAATGTCGTCGACGTAGACGTGCACGTTCCTGCTGATCTATGGCAGGAGGCACTTTTGCATGCAGCACTGGAAGGTGGCACCGGCATTCTTCAGGCCGAACGACATGGTGATGTAGCAATACTCCCCGAAGGGGGTGATGAAGGACGTCTTGAGGGCATCCGCCGGGTCCAGCTTGATCTGGTGGTAGCCGGAGTAGGCGTCCAGGAAGGACAGGAGCTCGCAGCCGGCGGTGGAGTCGATGACTTGGTCGATCCGGGGTAGGGCAAACGGGTCCTTGGGGCTGGCCTTGTTCAGGTTGGTGTAGTCGATACACATGCGCCAAGTGCCGTTCTTCTTCAGGATGAGGACCGGGTTGGTCATCCACTCAGGGGGAACACTTCCATGATGAACCCGACCGCGAGCAGCCGGGCGATCTCTTCGCCAATGGTTCTTCGCTTCTCCTCGGAGAAACGGCGTAGTGGCTGCCGGACCGGCTTGGCATCCGGCCGGACGTGGAGTTTGTGCTCGGCGAACTTCCTCGGAACACCCGACATGTCTTTGGGGGGCCATGCGAAGATGTCATGATTCTCATGGAGGAAGTCGACGAGCTCGCCTTCCTATTTGCTGTCGAGGCCGGAGCCCACGACAACGTACTCGCTGGAGTTGGGGTTGGAAAGGTCGAGCGACACCTTCCTTGTGCCCTTGGCCGGCTTGAAGGACCCCTCGTCGGCCGGCTGCTTGAGCTGAGCTGGCATGACCGGCTGCTCGCCAGCCAGCGCGACGAGACGGTCGAGCTGGCTCCTCTCCTCGGCAATGACCAGCGACTTGGCCAGCTTCGAGCCGGCTTTGGCGCACTCTAGGGACTTCCTGTAGTCGCCGGTGATGGTGATGATGTCCTTGGGACTCGGCACCTTCATCTTGAGGTAGGCGTAGTGGGGGACCGCCATGAACTTGGCCAAGGCGGGCCAGCCCAAAAGCGCATGGTAGGGGCTGGCCAGATCGACCACCTCGAACCAGATCGGCTCGCGGCGGAAGTGGGCGCTGGTGCCGAACAGCACGTCCAGCCGCACCTTGCCGATGGGGGAGCACGAGGCGCCCGACACAATGCCGTGGAACACCATTTGGGTAGGCTGCACCTGGCTTTCCTCGATGCCGAGCTTGATCATGGTGTCGCAGTAGAGGATGTTGATGCTGCTGCCGCCATCGATCAGTACCCGCGAGAAGTGGCAGGTGCACTTCTCAGCGATGAAGGTGGGGTCAAGGACGAGCGCATAGCCACCCGGCGTGGGCATCACGGCCGGGTGGTCCTCCCGGGTCCAGCTGATGGGCCGGTCGGACCAGTGCATGTACTGGGGAACCGGGGGGACGACGGCGTTCACCTCGTGCTGGTATTTGCGCTTGCTGTGCTTGTCGTCGCCTTCGTTGGTGAAGACGATGTAGGTCGCGTCCTGCTGAGGGTACGCGTTGTTGGCGAGGGCGCCGGTTGCTGGAGGTGGCAGGGGAGGCGGCGGGAGCTGCGCGTCGGGTCCGGGAGGCGGAGGCGGAAAGTCGCCGCGCATCAGGCGCTGGGTGATACTGCAGTTCCGGAGCATGTGCGTGGATGGCTTCGCGCCGCTGTGGTGCTTGCAGGGGGCGTCGAGAATCTGCTCGAAGGAAAACTTGGGCTGCCAGGCCATCTTGCCGGTGCGCTGGCGCTTGACGCCGCCTTGCTCTGCCGACTGTTCCTCCGCCACGACGGCCACTTGCTGGTTGTTGTAGCGGGGGGCCGGCTGCTCGGCCTTCCGCTTGTTGTTGTTGTTATCTTGCCAGCGCTGGTTGGCTTTGCCAGCCGGCTTCGGGGTGGCCGGCTGGACCGGAACCGGCTTGCCGTCTGCGTCGACCGTGATCTTCACGCGCATCGCGGAGTCGGCCGTGGCGTACTTGTCCGCCACAGCCATCAGCTCCGCCAAGGTGTCCGGCTCATCACACATCAGCCGGTGCTTGAGCAGGGTGCCGTCTCGACACCCGTCGATGAAGTACTGGACGGCCTACACTTCGTGGACCCCTTCGTAGGAGTTGCGCAGCTCGGTCCACCGCGTGAGGAAGTCGCGGAGAGGCTTGCCGGGCCCTGAACGCACATGGAGAGCTGGCGGGGCCGACCCGGACGCTTGTATGTGCTGGTGAAGTTGCGTACGAACGCATCCTCGAAGTCCAACCAGGAATTGACGCTGCCGGCCCTCAGGCTGTTGAGCCACGTCCGGGCCGAGCCGAGCAGCATGAGGGGGACGTAGCGGACCGCCACGCGCCTGTTGCCGCCGGCTATGCCGATAGCCATGGTGTAGTCAGTTAGCCAGTCCTCCGGCTTGGTGATGCCGCTGTACTTGGGTGTGTCGCAGGCTAGCGTGAACCCTTTGGGGAAGGGCTCCTCGCGGATGCGGGGTCCGAAGCAGACGGGACCAATGGAACTCTCCTCCTCGAGGGCCGTGGACCGCGTCAGCCGGTCGATGCGATGGCGGGCGTCATTTTCGTTGTAGGGCTCGCGGGGACCCAGCCGGCTTGCGACGGGGCCATGTGGCACTGCGCCGGCGGAAGCCGGTCGGGGCCGCCGCGGTGGCGGAGGGGGAAGCTCCGGCTTCTGGGCTCGGTCGTCGCCGACAGTTTCGTCAGCAACGCCGTCGCCGGCCGTCACGGCGCGGTTGTGCCGGCTCCGGCTTGCCCGGTGCCGACCGGAGCGGCTGGCTCTGCCGGCAGGGGAGGATGCCTGCTGGGCGTCCCGCAGGGCCCTTCCCGGGTCCGCGGTGTTTCCTGAGGCGGAGGCGGCGGGCTGGGCCGGATCAAAGCGCTTCTGCTGCTCATTCGCCGCGGTGATGAGATCGCGGAGGCGCTGCTGCTGCTACTGCAGCAGCTGCTCGCCCTCTAGGAACTCGAGATCCGCCATGGCCGCCTGCGTGGCGCGCATGTTCTTGATGGGGGTGTCGTAGGTGGGCTGGCTTTCGCCTAGCGCACGGCCGATGGCGCCTCCACGGATTCGCACCTCCGCAGCCCGGCTGGGCTCAGCGGCGGCCGGCGTGAAGCCGGGAATGCTGTCATACTCCCGCTGGGCGGCCTCCAGCCGGCGCCGCGTTGCCGTGAGCGCCATGGCCTCGTCCAGCAGTTGCTGACGGTCCTCGTTGAGCTGGGCCGCCGCGGCCGCCGGGTTGGCATCGGGCGTGATGGGGGCCTGCATGCTTCGGATCGTCTCGCGAAGTGGGTCGATACAACGGGATTGGGCCGCAACCGCGGCAGCGGTAGCCTCGGCGGCCTTCTCCTTGCTGCGCCGATGGTCAGCACCTCCGCAGGGATGCAGAGGTCCGCGACGTCGTCGGAGACGGTGCAGCCGACGGGGGCAGGTGAGTCGGTGAAGCTGTGTACCTCGCTAGGGTATTCGTCGGGGATGAGCGCGACAAAGACACGCAGCGCGCTGAAGGGGACAATGGAGCAGCCTGCGGGGCAGGCGGCGTCCGCGCCTGGCGCAGCGTCGTAGCCGGCCGGGTTGCCCGCGCAAGGCGCGCGGACCAAACCGTGCGCAATGCGCTTGCCGTAGACGGTGAAGGGCCTCGTCCAGAACTTGACTCCGGCCGACGCCGCGAGCAGCCCCACGATGGGCGCCAACTGTCGTGGTGAAATCACGGCAGATGCCATGAGATGGCTGAAAATGGGGGGCTGTGTGAGGACGCCGGTGGGTTCCGGAAGCGAGGTTGGTATGCGCGAGCGCGGGACACAAGGCGTACCCAGGTTCGGGGCCCCCCGGAGAGGTAACATCCCTAGTCCTGCCGAGTGGGATGATATGCACAAGGGCTACAATGGTGCCCCTGGAGCTGTTTGAGCGGAGGAGGAAGAAGGGGCTGGGCCGCCGTTCTGCCTCTCCTGTGAATGTGGGTGTGTGTTTTCTGTAGGTTCGACCCCCCTGCATGGAGGTCTCCTGGGGGGTCTTATTGCCCGACCCCCTAGGGTTACATTGGTAAACTATACGCGGGCGGGACCCGGATGTCAGCGTCTGGAGCCGGTAGTGGGGCCCGCCGGCTGCCAGGGCCCGCCGGCTGCGGGACCCGCCGCCTGCTCGGTACTGTGGTCTGTCTCCCAGTGCGTCACGGAGTGGTTGGCGTCATGGGGCTACAGCAGCGCGCTGGTGCTGACGTTGGTCACCCCGGTCAGCGGGGTTGGCGGCACTGTTGCCGCGCCTTCCTGAGGCACGCTGCACTGCAGCCACGCTCTCCCGTCGTGGAGAGCCGTCTTGTCGTCTGGGGCGAGGGGACGGCCGTTGACCCGTCGTTGGCCGGCTAGCGGGCAGCCGGACCCGGCACGGGGCCGGGACCAGCCGACCAGCGTTGGGAAGCCGGCCGATTGGTCAGCCGGTGTTGGAGGGGTACGGGCGTGCCCCGAAGTTTGCAAAAGGGCTCCGGGTCTGTTTACCTCAACTTCCTGTTTGGGATGGCGCCGACCCACCTCGTCGCGCCGGAGCTGGGTGTGGTGAGTGCGGCGATGGCGCGGGAGGGCCTTGAGGCGGAGGCCGCCGACGAGGTGTACATGGAGGACCTCCGCCGCCAGCACCCGGAGCTCGTGGAGGCGGAGCAGGCGATATTCGCCGACAATGGCGGGGAGGTCATCGTCATCTCCGAAGACAAGGTGGAAGGCGGTAAGGAGGGCGGCAAGAAGTGCGTCGAGAAGGAGGAGTTTGACGTCGAGGAGTGGCGGAGCATCTTCCCTGATGACGACGACGACGGCACCGGCCCGGACCCGGCTCTCACCGAGGGTGGCCTGACGAGGAAGTATTGGCTCGACCTCCACTACGGCCGTTGTTGAGTAGTTTTTAGTGTAGTTTTAAGTTTAGTGTAGTTTAAGTTTAAATTTATGTTTAATGTTTGGTTGTCAAGATTATCTACGTTGAACTTATGTTTAAATGCATGAAAATTTCGGTTGAAATTAGGTTGAATTTATGCAATTTTACATTTTACTCCGCTAAGTTTAGGGGATCGGCTAGAGCCGACCAAAACTTAGTGGAGTATATATACTCCACTAAGGTTTACTCAGCTGGATACTCCGCTATTTTTTAGGGGATCGATTAGAAATGCCCTGAGGATAACTCCAACGCCACTACCCATTTCGTTCGAACGTGTATGTTTTCAATTCACGTGGGCAAAAACCACGGCCCAATACGACAACCTATTTCGCAAATATGTCTGTTTCGTGTCCTGGGACGCATATCCGCCCCACACGGACACCAGTCAGATGCGCCCCGCGTCCGTCCCAGCCCCACGCGCCAGTGAGCACCGAGCCGGTCTTCTTTAATGCAAGCATGTGGTGGGGTGATACATCTCCAACGTATCTATAATTTTTGATTGTTCCATGCTATTATAGTATCAATCTTGGATGTTTTTATATGCAATTATATATCATTTTTTTGGGACTAACCTATTAACCTAGTGCCCAGTGCCAGTTGTTGTTTTCTGCTTGTTTTTGGCGTTTCAGAGAAACAGTACCAAATGAAGTCCAAATGCCATGAAACTTTTTGGAGATTTTTTCTGGACAAAAGAAACTTGGGAAGCTTCGGGAGGAGGCCAGAAGCCTCACGGAGGCTTCACAAGGCACTAGGGCGGGCCCGGGGGGGGGGGGGGCGCCGTGCTGCCTTGTGGGGCCCACGTGACTCCGTTTGACCTAATTCCACTTCTATAAATTCACAAATATTGGGAAACCCCCAGCGAGCCAGAAGAAATAACCTTTCCGCCGCCGCAAGCCTCTGTTCTTCCGCGATCCCATCTGGAGGCCTTCTCCAGTACTCTGTCGGAGGGGGAATCGATCACGGAGGGCTTCTACATCAACCTTGCTGCCCTTCCGATGATGTGTGAGTAGTTTACCACAGACCTACGGGTCCATAGCTAGTAGCTAGATGGCTTCTTCTCTCTCTTTGATCTTCAATACAATGTTCTCCTCGATGTTCTTGGAGTTCTATCCGATGTAATCTTCTTTTGCGGTGTGTTTGTTGGGATCCGATGAATTGTGAGTTTATGATCAGATTATTCATGAGAAATATTTGAGTCATCTCTGAACTCTTTTATGCATGATTGTTGTAGCTTTGTATTTCTCTCCGATCTATCGGTTTAGTTTGGCCTACTAGATTGATTTATCTTGCAATGGGAGAGGTGCTTTGTGATGGGTTCAATCTTGCGGTGCTCAATCCCAGTGACAGAAGGGGACATGACACGTATTTGTATTGTTGCCATTAAGGATAAAAAGATGGGGTTTATTCATATTGCTTGAATTTGCTTCTCTACGTCATGTCATCTTGCTTAAGGCATTACTCTGTTTCATACTTAATACCCTAGATGCATGCTGGATATCGGTCGATGGGTGGAGTAATAGTAGTAGATGCAGGCAGGAGTCGGTCTACTTGTCTCGAACGTGATGCCTATATACATGATCATTGCCATGAATCCGTCATAATTATTTGCTTTTCTATCAATTGCCCAACAGTAATTTGTTTACCCACCGTATGTTTATGTGCTCAAGAGAGAAGCCTCTAGTGAAAACTATGGTCCCCGGGTCTATCTTTATCATATAAAAAACCTAAAAATACCTTGCTGCAATTTATTTACTTTTATTTTAATTAGTATTTTAGTTTATCTATTTACCTCGATAAGATTTAATCCTTGCAAATAACCGCTAAGATGATTGACAACCCTCTTATTTGCGTTGGGTGCAAGTGTTTGCTCTTGTGTGTGCAGGTGCGCTTAACGGAATTTTACTTGGTTCTCCTACTGGATTGATAACCTTGGTTCTTAACTGAGGGAAATACTTATCTCTACTGTACTGCATCATCCTCTCCTCTTTGGGGAAATACCAATGTAGACTACAAGTAGCAGGAAGAATTTCTTTCGCCGTTGCCGGGGAGACATCATCAAAATTACCAAGTACCTTCGCACAAATTATCATTCACTTGCATTTACTTTATTTGCCTTTTATTTGCATTTGCCTCTAGTTTTCATCTCCCTGACTTCTAATTTTTTTTCTTTCACAAAAACACAAAAACATTTTATTTGCTTGTTTGCTAGTTTGCTTGCTTAAAACGTCACTATGTCGTTAGAGGAATTTCGCGATAGTTTCTATAGCAAAAGATTGTCTGAAATTGAAAATGTTACTAAGAGTTTTATGACTTCACAATTTGAGCAAAATAAATTCTTTTCCGAAGAGCTTAAGGAACATTCTAGCTTGTTGGATGCCATTAATAAACAACTTGAAGAGGTTAATTTAGAAGTGTCAAACCTTCAGGCTCAACTTGCTAATACTAAAAATTTACTAGGTAAAATTTCAGATAAACAAACAACTCTAGTGAATTGGATGGCTGCCAAACCAGAATCACTACGTAGTAATGATGAAGATATTAAAATGATTGGTGTCACCCCTATTGAATCATTATTTAGTAACATAAAACTTGATGAAAAAGGGACTGAAGAAGAGTCAACTTTAGATAGGAGGAGTCCCAGTTGCTTGGGGGGTGATAATCTTGATCATAAAAATGAAAAAAGTGGGTTTGGAGAGGTTAAAACTTTAAATAGTAATGCACCCACTACTTTGGATTACAAGGACTTTAATTATGATAGTTGTTCTTTAATTGAGTGTATTTCCTTGTTGCAATCCATGATTAATTCACCAAATGCATATGAACAAAATAAAGCTTTCACTAAACATATTGTAGAAGCCATGATGAAAGCACATGAAGAAAAACTTGAGTTGGAAGTATCAATTCCTAGAAAATTGCAAGATGAATGGGAACCCTCTATTAAAGTAAAGATTAAAGATTATGAATGCAATGCTCTTTGTGTTCTTGGTGCTAGCATTTCCACTATACCAAAGTCTTTGTGTGATGTGCTAGGTCTCACCAACTTGGATCCTTGTTCCCTTAATTTGCATCTTGCGGATTCCACTATCAAAAAGCCATTGGGTAGAATAAATGATGTGCTTATTCTTGTAAATATAAATTATGTGCCCGTGGACTTTATTGTTCTTGACATTGAATGCAATCCTTCTTGCCCCATAATACTTGGTAGGCATTTTCTTTGAACTATTGGTGCTATTATTGATATGAAAGAAGGTAATATAAGATTTCAATTTCCACTAAAGAAAGGGATGGAACACTTCCCTAGAAAAATAATTAAAGCGTCCTATGAATCCATTATGAGGGCCACTTATGGAACTAACTTGAAGGATGACAACACTTGAAACTATGCATTATGCCTAGCTAGGGGCATAAAACAATAGCGCTTGTTGGGAGGCAACCCAATGAATAAAATAAAATTTTGCTTTCACCTACTGTTCTTGAGTGTTTGCATGATTATAGCTTTTGTTATGATTGTGTTTTTATGTTCAATTAGTGTTTGTGCCAAGTAATGCCTTTGGGATGATTTGGAAGATAGTATAATTGATGCTGTTTGGAAAACAGAAAGTTTTGCGTCCAGTGCTGGAATTTTAATTCTGTACTGGAGCGTCAGAAAAATCTGAATTTTTTTACACAGTATTGGTATATTAATTTCCCACGTTTTCCTAATGTTTCAGAATTTTTGGAGTTACATAAGTATGGCTTTTAATAGATCTTTACAGACTGTTCTGTTTTAGACAGATTCTGTTTTTATTGCATAGTTTGCTTATTTTGATGAATCTATGGATCGTATCGGGGGGTATGAGTCATGGAGAAGTTGGAGTACAGTAGAATTATCCCAATATTAAATATGAATCAATTTACTACAGTACCTAAAGTTAAAGATTTGTTTGTTATACTAACGGATCTCACAAGGTTTCTGTTGAGTTTTGTGTGCTGAAGTTTTCAAGTTTTGGGTGAGACTACGATGGATAAAGGAATAAGGAGCGGCAAGAGCCTAAGCTTGGGGATTCCCAAGGCACCCCAAGGTAATATTCAAGGAAGACTCAAGCGTCTAAGCTTGGGGATGCCCCGGAAGGCATCCCCTCTTTCGTCTACAATCTATCGGTAACTCACTCGGAGCTATATTTTTATTCATCACATGATATGTGTTTTACTTGGAGCGTCTTGTGAAATAGTTTGTTTGCTTTTGTTTGCTTTTTAGTTTGTCACAATCATATTTTCTGAACACACCTTTTTGAGAGGGACACACATTATTCGTGATTTGTTAGAATACTCTATGTGCTTCACTTATATCTTTTGAGCTAGGCAGTTGCTCTAGTGCTTCACTTATATCTTTTAGAGCACGGCGGTGATGATATTTTAAAGAAATATTTGCACTCTCTTGCTTCACTTATATCTTTTTGAGAGTCTCATGATAGCAATGGTAATATGCACGGGTTATGAATTTGGTCCTGATATGATAGGTATTCAAGAGGGATGTAATAAAAACTTTTATGTAGATCACCGAATATGATAAATTTGATTCCTTGCAATAGTTTTGCGATATTAAGATGGTAATATGGGGGAGGTATTAGTAGATAATTGTGGTTTAGTAAGAATAATTGTGTTAAGGTTTGTGATTCCCGAAGCATGCACGTATGATCTGTCGTTATGCTAAGAAGTTGGAGCATGATTTATTATTGATTGTCTACCTTATGAGTGGCGGTCGGGGATGAGCGATGGACCTTGTCCTACCAATCTATCCCACTCGGGGCATGCATAGTAGTACTTTGCTTCGAGGGCTAATAGACTTTTGCAATAAGTATGTGAGTTCTTTATGACTAATGTGAGTCCATGGATTATAGGCAATCTCACCCTTCCGCAATTTGCTAGCCTCTTCGGTACCGTGCATTGCCCTTTCTCACATCGAGAGTTGGTGCAAACTTCGCCGGTGCATCCAAACCCTGTGATATGATACGCTCTATCACACATAAGCCTCCTTATATCTTCCTCAAAACAGCCACCATACCTACCTATCATGGCATTTCCATAGCCATTCCGAGATATATTGCCATGCAACTTCCACCATTCCATTTTTATGACATACATCATCATTGTCATGTTGCTTTGCATGATCATATAGCTGACATAGTATTTGTGGCTCAGCCACCATTCATCATTGTTATACATGTTACACTAGCATCATTGCACATCCTGGTACACTGCCAGAGGCATTCATATAGAGTCATATTTTTGTTCTAGTATCGAGTTGTAATGTTGAGTTGTAAGTAAATAGAGGTGTGATGATCATCATTATTAGAGCATTGTCCCAGTGAGGAAAGTATGATGGTGGCTATGATTCCCCCACAAGTTGAGATGAGACTCCGGACAAAAAATAAAAAAAAGGAGAAAGAAAAAAAAGAAAAAGAAAGAAAAAAAGAGAAAGGAAAAAAAGAAAAAGAAAAAAAAATAAATGAGAGAAAAAGAGAGAAGGGTCAATGCTACTATCCTTTTCCACACCCGTGCTTCAGAGTAGCACCATGTTTTTCATATAGAGAGTCTCCTATTTTGTCTCTTATATACTAATGGGAATTTTTCATTATAGAACTTGGCTTGTATATTCCGATGACGGGCTTCCTCAAATGCCCGAGGTCTTCATGAGCAAGCAAGTTGGATGCACACCCACTTAGTTTTCATGTTGAGCTTTCACACACTAATAGCTCTTAGTGCATCCGTTGCATGGCAATCCCTACTCCTCGCATTGACATCAATTGATGGGCATTTCCATAGCCCGTTGATTAGCCTCGTTGATGTGAGACTTTCTCCATTTTTTGACTTCTCCTATTTATCTCTACCACCGTACTCTATTCCACCCATAGTGCTATATCCATGGCTTGCGCTCATGTATTGAGTGGGAATTGAAAAAGCTGAAGCGCGTTAAAAAGTATGAACCAATTGCTCAGCTTGTCATCGGGGTAGTGCATGATAAATACTTTGTGTGAAGAAGATGGAGCATGATAGGATTATATGATTTTGTAGGGATAACGTTCTTTAGCTTTTTTATTTTGAAAGACATGATTGTTTGCTAATATGCCTGAGTATTGATGTCTTTATATCAAACTATAGAATATTGCTTTGAATCATTTGGATCTTATTATTCATACCGTAAGAGAGATATTACATGATGAAACATGATAGGTAGCATTCCACATCAAAAATTCTGTTTTTATCATTTACCTACTCGAGGACGAGCAGGAATTAAGCTTGGGGATGCTTGATACGTCTCCAACATATCTATAATTTTTGATTGTTCCATGCTATTATAGTTTCAATCTTGGATGTTTTTATATGCAATTATATATCATTTTTTGGGACTAACCTATTAACCTAGTGCCCAGTACCAGTTGATGTTTTCTGCTTGTTTTTGGTTTTTCAGAGAAACAGTACCAAATGAAGTCCAAATGCCACGAAACTTTTTGGAGATTTTTTTCTGGACAAAAGAAACCTGGGAAGCTTCGTGAGGAGGCCAAAAGCCTCACAGAGGCTTCACAAGGCACTAGGGCGCGCCCTGGGGGGGCACCGTGCTGCCTTGTGGGGCCCATGTGACTCCGTTTGACCTAATTCCACTTCTATAAATTCACAAATATTGGGAAACCCCCAGAGATCCAGAAGAAAAAACCTTTCCGCCACCGCAAGCCTCTGTTCTTCCGCGATCCCATCTGGAGGCCTTTTCCGGTACTCTACCGGAGGGGGAATCGATCACGGAGGGCTTTTACATCAACCTTGCTGCCCTTCCGATGATGTGTGAGTAGTTTACCACATACCTATGGGTCCATAGCTAGTAGCTAGATGGCTTCTTCTCGCTCTTTGATCTTCAATACAATGTTCACCTCGATGTTCTTGGAGTTCTATCCGATGTAATCTTCTTTTGTGGTGTGCTTGTTGGGATCCGATGAATTGTGAGTTTATGATCAGATTATTCATGAGAAATATTTGAGTCATCTCTGAACTCTTTTATGCATGATTGTTGTAGCTTTGTATTTCTCTCCGATCTATCGGTTTAGTTTGGCCTACTAGATTGATTTATCTTGCAATGGGAGAGGTGCTTTGTGATGGGTTCAATCTTGCGGTGCTCAATCCCAGTGACAGAAGGGGACATGACACGTATTTGTATTGTTGCCATTAAGGATAAAAAGATGGGGTTTATTCATATTGCTTGAATTTGCTTCTCTACATCATGTCATCTTGCTTAAGGCATTACTCTGTTTCATACTTAATACCCTAGATGCATGCTGGATATCGGTCGATGGGTGGAGTAATAGTAGTAGATGCAGGCAGGAGTCGGTCTACTTGTCTCGGACGTGATGCCTATATACATGATCATTGCCATGAATCCGTCATAATTATTTGCTTTTCTATCAATTGCCCAACAGTAATTTGTTTACCCACCGTATGTTTATGTGCTCAAGAGAGAAGCCTCTAGTGAAAACTATGGTCCCCGGGTCTATCTTTATCATATAAAAAACCTAAAAATACATTGCTGCAATTTATTTACTTTTATTTTAATTAGTATTTTAGTTTATCTATTTACCTCGATAAGATTTAATCCTTGCAAATAACCGCTAAGAGGATTGACAACCCTCTTATTTGCATTGGGTGCAAGTGTTTGCTCTTGTGTGTGCAGGTGTGCTTAACGGAATTTTGCTTGGTTCTCCTAATGGATTGATAACCTTGGTTCTTAACTGAGGGAAATACTTATCTCTACTGTACTGCATCATCCTGTGACACCCTGATTTTTGCTCCTTGTTTTTTTTCCGCGGGATTTGACTCCCGTCTTTTTTTCGGTGTTATTGGTTTTTCTCTCGCTCTTTGGTATATGAAGATGGTCATTTAGCCTTGCCTTTCCTATCCAACCAGAGATTCTCTCTAGTCCAACCTTGCCACCCGAGATATTTTCTCAAGATTTTGCCGCTGAAACCCTACTTTCCGAGCTGCCGGATGGGAAACCCTAATTCCTTCCATTACAAAGGAACCCCAATTTCCTTTGATATGTTGCCTCCCAAACTTTTCCCAGTGATCATCCAATACCTATAAACCCTGGATATGCAAAAATATTGCTAAGTCATTTGCAATATTTTTCATTTAAAATTAATTGCTTTTTCTGCTGTTTAAAGGAATTAAATCCAGGAAAATATCTATCCATCTCCAAAGTTCATGAAAAGTTGTGAATATATTCTTTGTGATCATATTAAGCTCCCATAACAATATTGGACATAATTAAATAAGGGAAATTGCATTTTCCTATTTAAAGCCAATATTGCATTTTGGGCACTTTCCAAAGGAGCTACTATTTTGGTAGCCAGGAAAAATCCCAAATACTTTTTGGAGCTTCTCCTATCCATTAATTCACCATTTCCATCAAGAACCCAAGTTGCACAGTTCAAAATTTGAGTGCATCATCCAATTCTTTTCTCTGGACCTATTTTGAGGTGGTGAAGCAACTATATTTTATATTGCTTCAAAATTCTTGAAATTAATCCTGGACCTCAAATTCCCTATATGATGTGAGCATGCAAAAATCCACATCATTTTATCTAGCCAATTTCTCCCAAAAATTCCTTCTAGTTTCTGTCCAGTAGAAAGCTTTGTGAAGGAAGTACCACTTTGGCATTTCCAAATGAGCTGAAATTTTACCAGAATATCATAATGTCCAAATCACCTTTTTACACCAAATTTCAGCCAAATCCATCTAGCCATTTGAGCACAATATCATAGTTTAGTTTCTGGACCAAATTTAGTATTGCAAAGGAAGTGCATGCAAAACTGGTCCAAATGACTTCAAATTTTGCCAGAACCTTCTCCTTTCTACCACAATTCAGTATGACAAAGATTTAGCTCCATCCCTCAAGCCATTTCTTCAGAAAGGACCAACCAAGTTTCTGTGCAGAACCTAAGTCAGCTCACATATGTCAACTCTTGCTGTCACTTGCATCCAAACCACGATAGGTCAGCTCACTGACCTTTGACACATCTAGTAGACAAGGCCTTAGGTCCATTTAATGCTCAGGACACACGGTCGCCGTGGTGACCACGCGGTGGCCATGCAGAAACGGCGCTCTGCGCGACACATCGCGTCGAACAACCATCTCCGGCGGCCTTACCCTTGCCATCTTGTGCCGACAAGCTCCCCTGCGTGCGCGTGCACCCCCTCCAACACCTTCCCCCTTCTCTCCCTTCCTCCTCGCGCAACGGCGAGTGCCGCCATGGCCACTGTCCTGCCTGTGACCGCCGTCGTCGCTTCCCCTCCGCTGTCCTCTTCCTCCCCGAGTCTTCTCGAGCGTGCCAGCGCAACCCCGTCCTCATCCGCGCGTCAGGTCGGCACCACTCCTCGCGCGCCACCTCGCCGGTGCTCCAGGGTGGCGATAAGCGCGCCACGGCGGCCGATCCTATCCTCCTCGGCCGGCCGGCTATAAATAGCCGTGCCCCGGACCCCTCGAGCTCACCATCAGCCCTCCCTCACCCTCTAGCCCACTCCCGCAACCTCACCCGGTCGAACCCCTCGCCGGAGCCCTCCCATGGCCGAAACTCTGCCGCCGGCCCTCTGCTCAAATTTGGGCACTCCGGTCGTCCCCGGCTCCGTCCGAGCTCACCACTGGAAGCGCCACTCTCCGGCGACCTCGCCTATACCCTCGCCGGCCTCCCGAGCCCTTCCATTGCCGAGGAGCCGCCGCCCACGGCCATGGATATAGCCGCGCCACCAGCCATCCCCGCCGCCCGTAGATCCCACCACCGAATGCGGCAGTCGCCGGCGACCACGCCCATGCCGTCGCCTGGCCGAAGGGCTCACCGGAGCGCCGGAGCCCCACGCCGGAGCCGCGCTCCCGTCGCCATGTCGGGGACAGCAGAGGAGGAGGAGGAAGGAGGAGAGGGAGGAGAGAGAGGGGGGGCATGGGGCCCAGACGTCAGTGGCTGGGGGGCCGCCACGTCGGATTAAGTGGAAGCGCACTCCGGTGAGTACGCTTTGCCCTCTAGAAAGCACACTCCCAGCGGAGGCGCCACCGTCCTGGCGGCCATGGGCCGGCCCAATAGCAACAGCAGCAGCCACGGCGGTTTCAACCCAAGCCAGCCCAAATGCACAGTGTGATTTATTCTTTTCCGGCCGAAATTCAGCCAGGGGCTTGTTTGTGAATATATCATTTACAGATTAGTCCCTGGCATTCACACGGCCCTAACTTCGCGACCGTGACTCCGAATCAGGTGATTCCAATGCTCACGTTCTCAGTTCATCGAACCCGTTCCGATGGCATCACTTTCACAATGTCTACATTTTCTAAAAATGCCCATTTTGCCCCTGCCCTATATTCAGCCCCTCCGAGAGGGAATCTTCTCTGGCGATTTTTTTTCCCGCGAGGTGACCGACTTCTCTCCGGTGCATTCCTCGACCCCAAGCAAGCCGACCATCTGATATGTGCCCTAAAGCATTGTTCTGTGTTATGCTTGCGTGTTTAATTAATGAATATGCATGTGTTAGAAATAATTGAACTCCTGCAAGGTTGAACTTGTTATTTACATTACTCGTTAATGCTCATCATGTTATTGCACTAGTGACTCGTATGTAACAATATGGAGATAGGTTGTTATGTTTTCATCGTGCATTACTGTGGTTATCGCAATGATTAAAATGTGACTTAATAATGACAACCTCCTCCGTCGGCTGGATCGAGTCATAGTGCCACCGAACCGAGCTCATCAGTGCAGCCACATTTGCCTTTATGGGAAGGCCCTAGCTTGGTCTATGGTCTATCGAGTCATTATGCGTGCGTGCTACCTTGGCCCGGTAGGCGGCGATAATCCTGTGAGCCCAGTTTATGGTTATGTGCACAGGTCCCCGTTTGGGACAGTTTTGTTTGGCCACGACGGTGGCAGGTGTCAGGAGTGACACAGGGGCCACCCAGGACATGACCCTGGGAGGGTATGATTGTCGGTGGGACCGTAAGAGTGCCGGGCAATGGACAAGTTTTGTTGGAGCAGCACCGGTCCACCCGAATGGGAGCATGAGGCCAGGAGCTCCATAGTGTGGGTAAAGTGCGCAACCTCTGCAGAGTGTAAATCTATTCGAATAGCCGCGTCCTCGGTCATGGACACAGTTCGTACTAGGTCACACTATTTGGTCTGTGTCGAGTCTAGAGGAACAAACTACATAATGTTATTGCTAAGACTGAACCAGAAAATGGTAAGGTATGTCAGACTTGCAGCACGGATGCATGGACATCATATGATGTCAGGGGTATGAATGTTAGCCATGCGATGGCTATGAGCTAAAGGGTCGGATGACCACAAGACTTGGATTGGATTGGGATCGGATTTGGTTTGGATCATGACATATTCGGAGTATGGATTATTTACTTGATATGTTTTACTTTGGTAGTTATCATGCTGGATAATCCTGTTATGACATGATAATTAGTATTGCTAGATGATTAATCTTGCTAGATAATCCTGCCTTAGTATGATATCTAATATTGTTAAGATAATGAATGCATGCTTGAATGTCATGGATTGCTTTGCTTGGTGTATATGTTGGTTTGGTTTGCTTGCGAGTACATTCAAAAGTACTCAGCGGCCTTCAATGTGGCCAGGTTCACCTAAGGATCTGACGTTCTTTAGCGAAGAGCCGGAGTGTTCGTGGGCTAGAAGAGTAACCCAGTCAGATCCCTGTGGATTGGAGCCACACCAAGACCATGCTGCCTTAGATAGAGCTTTTCCGCTGCCATCACCCTTGTAAAATATCATGTAAGACTTATATATCCATTAATAGAAATGCCTGTGTTCATGATACTTGTTGTAAAAGCGCATGCCGGAGTGATTTCCTGGGCTGGTGTGTGCGGCGACTGTCTGGCTACTGTGGTATTCAGGCGGGGCACCACACATCCTCTCCTCTTCGGGGAAATAGCAACGGAGACTACAAGTAGCATGGGGGGGCACATCCGGACCCAGTTCTTTCGCCGCCTGACGTCAAAGCTGTCCACTGCCCTGTCGCCGTCCACCCGCCGGCACAAAATGTCATGGATGGATCCCCGAGAATGCCAGGAAGCACGACCACGTGGCCGGCTCTTCATCGGGGCAGCGCGGGGCGGCGCAGGCCGGCCCCGTTCATCGTGACACCATCGGGGTTGCGACGACGCGGCGGGAACACGTCTATGTGCCCACCGACCAGTGCCAACGGTACTGGGATCAGGCCATCCCTGTGCCGTGACCCGACGTCCACCTACCGAACGGTCGGCATCTGAACCCGAAGAGGGTTCAGATGCCGGCTGTTACAGCCTATGGGGCACGGGGGAGGTGGAGATCTGTCGCTGCCGAGCTCAGCTCCCCGAGGACCTCCGCCGCGACCCGACGTTTGCCGACGAGTCGCCACATTGGGACACCTTGTTGACCGACAAGCACGACCAGTGGCGGTCATACTTCGACGCTCTAGCACGCCCCGGTGCATGCCCATAGCGTGCGTGTGCTCCAGCGCACGAGCCACCACATGGGCCTGTGGTGAAGGAGGAGGAGGACGAGTTTGAGGAGGAGGACGAGGCCTTCAAGAAGGCCCTCGAGAACTCCCAGCTCGACGAGCTCGCCTAGTGGCCTGGCCAGCCACTGGCGTTGCCGAATAGGCCACAACGGCCACTGCGCCCCCGCCCATGCCTGAGCCGGAGTGACAGGAGCAATGGCCACTAGCGCCACTGGTGGGGCACGTGTGGTCGTGGACGTCCACGGTCCCGTGTACTCCCGAGCCGGAACAACAGGAGGCGTCTGCTGCGGCACCGCATGTGCCGGAGGCAGTACCGACACTGTGATCGTTTCCATGGCCAGTGCCGGTCTACATCAACCTCGTCGACGAGGACGATGACGAGGACAACGGCAATGACCAGTAGAACATATCGAGGACGACGACAAGGCCAAGGGTGGCTGCCATCCAGTTTTATTTTTTTAGTTATGTTTTTACTTTAATTATTAATGTAGCGAATGAACTTTTGGCGACAATTTATAAAAATATTATTTTGAAATTCGGTAAAAAAATATGAAATGCGTCCACGGCGTTGGGCGCACCTATGGGTCGGCAGACACATGACCGGACTTTTGGTGTCCACCTGTCAATCCAAACGGACAAAAAAGGAAAAATTGTGTGCCCGTTTGGGTCGGCCCGTTGGATTTGCCCTAAGAGCATCTCCAATGCTAGCCGGAACACATTATCCGTCTGCAGACCGCATCCGGGTCCGCGGACAGGATACAGGATGGAGCCATCCAACTTTTATTCTTAAAAATTCCTCATTTATCCGGTTGAAAAGAGAGATGGACCACGTGATTACTTTTGATTGGACATGTGTGTGTGGTGTGCGGTTGGGAAAAGAGAGAGGAGAGAGAGAGAGAAAAGAGAGGAGGGACGTGTGGTTGTCGGGCCCGTGGAACCCAGGGTACCCAGGCCCGTCTGCCTTTGGCCCAGGGCGCAACGCCTGGCGTGGGCCCAGCGCGCCGTCATCTTCGACCATCTCACCAGGACTCCTCGTGAGGCCCTGGCCTCCTGAGCCCCCCTCCTCAGGGAGCGGGAAACGAGGCTCGACATCTTCACCAGCGGCCTCGTGAGGCCCCCTCGCGAGGCGGCCTCCCGAGGCGGCCTCCTGAGGCCTCGTCCTGAAGGCGCCCAAGACGCAGGCTGTTCGGCTCGGCCGCGCAGTCTCGTGCCCATCACGTGGGTGACGCGCGTGGCGACGAGCGGCGATAGAGGCCATGCCAGCAGGCGCGGATGAAGATGGTTTCCTCTTTTGTGTTAAGGGAGCAAGGCCAGCCGTCCACTCCCCAAAGCAACCCCAAAGGTTACCTGATCGGCGAAAGAAGACCAAGACGGCGGGCGCGCGGGGCGGAGGTGATCACCGAGCCCACCGGCGCGTCATGGATCATGCTTTGGCAGGCGAAGACCACCTTTAGTCAGGATAGCCTGAGCGCCTATCCCCTTTCAAAACCGCCAGGTGTGGCAACCCTTCCCGCCTAAGTTTTCGAGGGGGAAGAGGACCAAGGCGGGTATAAAGGGACAGTGCTACCATTGTAGAGAAGAGGACCCCCGGGATCGATTCAACCGCTTCCTACCTTTTACGCGGGAACACACTCTTGCCTATTGCAATCCCAACCAAGCAGGAGTAGGGTTTTACACCGCAAGGTGGCTCGAACCTGGGTAAACCGCTGAGTCCACGGTCCGCCCCTCGCTAGCGCGCTCTCGCCGTAGCCTCGCCGTGGTAGGAGACGAGAGGTAGAACGAGCTCACCCCAGTGTTTGAACCTTTGGGTCCCCGGAGTCCCACTTCCGACATTTGGCGCGCCAGGTAGGGGTGCGCTACTATTCTCCCGCTCCGCCCTTCGTTCCATCAGCCTCATGGCCGACGCACGCCGCGAGCGCGCCGAGCGCAGGGCTGTCCGCGTGGCTCAGACGAAGCCGGTAGCCCGCGGCAATTGCCGCCGCCCCGACGCCGAAGCTGCTACCGCCACCGACCCCGCTGCCCGCGAGCAGCAGGACTCCTCCCTGCACCCCTCCATGCAGACGAACGGACACACCGCCACGGCCTCCTTCCTCAACCACCGTGGGCCGCCGAACCCATAGGCCGCGTTGCTCATGGCGCGCGAGCTACTCCGCTACCGTCCAGCTGACGCAGGCTATGACGCCTGGCTTGGCCGCATCACCGAGCTCGTCAACGCCGCCGGGGACGCTCCGGCGCCTTCCCACTCGCTCCGCCCTCTGCCGTCTCGGGCTGGGGACCTGGCGCACGGCGCTCCCCCGCCGCCTCCTCTGCGCGACGAGCATGGCGGGCCCCAGCGCAACGCGCGGGCACGTGAGCCGTCCCGTGGCGCGTCCTCGCCGGTCCGGGACGAGGCCAGCTGCCAGATCATCCGACGCGCACCCTCTGATGCGCGAGTGCTCCTCGAGCGGCAGCGCCAGCGCCAGGACCAGGCCGTTCAGGAGGTCGCGGCGGCAGGGCGTCATAACCGTGCTGCCCTCGCTGGCGGCGTCCCCTCAAGCGGCGTGGGCTGTCGCGCCTTCACCCGCGAGCTGCGTCACGTGGTGTGGCCCGCGAAGTTCAAGCCTGAGCTGCCTCCACCCTACGACGGCACCCCCAACCCTGCAGAGTTCCTTCAGCTCTACACACTGAGCGTCGAGGCAGCGAACGGCGACGACAAGGTCATGGCAAACTGGTTCCCCATGGCCCTGAAGGACGGCCCGTGCTCCTGGCTCATGAACCTCTCCGAGGCGTCCATCTCATCGTGGGCCGAGCTCTGCAGCCAGTTCGTCGCCAACTTCAAGGGCACGCATGACCGCTCTCTCACCATCAACGATCTGCGGCGTGTGCGGCAGCGCCCAGATGAGACCCTCCGCAAGTACATCCAGCGCTTCAGCCTAGTGCGCAACAAGATCCCGCGCGCCTCCGACGCGGCTGTCATCTCCGCGTTCTCCACCGGCGTCACGGACATCAAGATGCGCGAGAAGCTCGCCTTCAACGGCGAGCTTGACTCAGTCCTTGAGCTGCTCGACCTCGCTGACAAGTGCGCCAAGGCCGAAAAAGGTTGCCTCTTCGTTCACAACGACCCCGACGCGGCGCTTGAGGCCGCCATGACCAAGAACAAGGACGTCAAGCGTAAGGGCCCCGCCGTGCTAGCGGCAGAGCCCGAGCAGAAGCACGGCCGCGACCGTGACGAGCCCAGGAAAGACAGCCGGCCGCTCTACGCCTACCACAATGTGCGCTCCCACAACACCGAGGACTGCCAGGAGCTCAAGCTGCTCCGCGATGAGCGCCAAGGCCGTCGGGACGACCGCAATGGCTGCGGCGCCAGCCGCGGAGGTGGCCTTGGCGGCAACCGCTGGGACGGCCGCAGCGGCAACAGCAACTTCTGCCAGGGCTGGCATGACCAGCCTCGCGAGGCCACCTGGCGTGACCAACCTCGCGAGGCGAATCCTCAGGCCAATGCCGCTCTCCCACCGCTGCCGCCGCCACCCCGGAGGGATGACGTCAACCAGCCTGATGAGGGCGCTGGGGGCTACCAAGAGCCTCGCGCGGTCACCTGCATCCTCGGCATGGCTCAGGCCCCCTCGTCCAACCGCCACTTCAAGCAGCTCTCTCGCGAGGTGAATGCCGCCCTCCCGAGGCCTGAGGCCACACGGCCCCTCAAGTGGTCGCAGTACGCCATCACCTTCGACTCCAAGGACCACCCCAAATCCACGGCCTCCGTAGGCGCACTCCCCATGCTGTGCACTCCAACCATCATCAATGTCGCGGTCACCAAGACCCTCATCGACGGGGACGCCGGCCTCAACGTGATCTCCATCGAGACCTTCGAGACGCTCCAAGTGCCCTATGACCAGCTGATGTCGACCATGCCCTTCTCCAGAGTGACTGATGGCTCCACCATCCCTCTAGGGCATGTGCGCCTCCCCGTCACCTTTGGCACCCGCAAGAACTACCACACCGAGCTCATCGACTTCGATGTGGCGCACATCGGCCTGCCCTACAACGCCATCTTGGGCTACCCGGCTCTCACCAAGTTGATGGCGGTGACCCACCACGCCTACAACGTCCTCAAGATGCCTGGCTGCAGCGGCATCATCACTGTCACCTGCGATGAGAAGGACGCGATCTGCTCCCTGGAGCACGCCTACAAGGCTGCCGCTGTCGCGCATCCGGCTGACGAGGACGCGACCGAGCCTCCTGAGGCCGCGCCCGCGAAGAAGAAGAAGCTGTTCTCTCAGGACCGCGCCGAGACGAAGAAGGTGTCGGTCAGTGGCGTAGTTGTAGGGTGGCCAGGGTGGTCCATGGACCACCCTGGAATTCAGCCCATTAGTATACTACTAGCCTATAAACAAAGAAAAAAAAACTAGCCCAACTCAGCCCATGTACACGTGAAGGATTGGCTCGTTAGTCTCTGCGTACCTGCGTGTGTGTGCTGATTGATCGACACCAGAAGATGTTCCTGATTCCCGTCGCCTCTTGCAGTTCTGGAACCCTAGCAGCGAGCGGCGGCGCCATCAGCCATCGCCTAGCAGCCCCCAGTGCGCATCCACCGATTGACAGGGCACTCGTCGACGGAACGGACTGGCGGCCGGGCGAAGGATGCACGCGCGCACAACCTAGTTAGGTTGAGAACCACTTGTTCAGTTTCCATCCTACTACTCCAATCTAAAGTAAGATTTTTTTGTTCTCTGTTAATTCATAAATTCAAAGTATAAATTTCTTGCTATGAAGATTTGAACAAGTTAAGCTGAGACCTGAGAGTGCAAGATTTAGTTTTATTTTTTGCAATTGATAACTGATAAATAGAACTTTCATGGTCTTGAGAAGGCCTTATCCCGACAAATAAGGTGTGTTATCTTCCTTTACGCAAATTTAAGACTTAACCTTGAATTTTATTATTATTTGAAAGACCTAGTTGATATATGCTGTTGATATATTCGGTACGCATATGTTGGTTTGTTGAATTTGTGTGCATTTTTTTCCTATCAATTGGACCACCCTGACATAAAATCCTAGCTACGCCACTGGTGTCGGTGGATGGCAGCGGCTCCGGCCACGCCTTCACCATCGGCGCTGGCCTTCCACCTGCATAGGAAAGCGCGCTCGTCACCTTCCTTCGGGCAAACTCGGATGTTTTCGCCTGGAAAGCATCTGATTTGTCCGGTGTGCCGAGGGAGGTGATCGACCACCACTTAGCGGTGTGCCCCAATGCACGCCCCGTCAAGCAAAAAGCACGGCGCCAGGCGCCAGAGAAGCAAGATTTCATCGTCAGGGAAGTTCAGAAGCTCCAGAAAGCTGGGGTCATTCGCGAGGTGCGCCATCCCGAATGGCTCGCCAACCCAGTCGTCATCCCCAAGAAGGGCGGCAAGGAGCGCATGTGCGTCGACTTCACCAGCCTCAACAAGTTCTGCCCTCAAGATCCATTTCCACTGCCCCGCATCGACCAAATCGTGGATTCCACCGCCGGGTGCGATTTGCTATGATTCCTAGATGCCTTCTCAGGCTATCATCGGATCAAGATGGCGGCCGAAGACGTAGAGAGGACGGCCTTCATCACCCCCTGCGGCATATATTGCTACGTCTGCATGCCCTTCGGCTTAAGAAGCGCGGGCGCCACCTTCCAGCGGCTAATGCGTATCACATTGGGGCCTCAGATGGGGAGGAACGCAGAGGCTTATGTCGACGACATCGTGGTCAAGTCTCGCGAGGCCGGATCCCTAATCACGGACCTCCAGGAAACGTTCACCAACCTGCGCAAGGTCAACCTCAAGCTCAACCCTGAGAAGTGCATCTTCGGAGTCCCCTCCGGCAAGCTCCTCAGCTTCCTGGTCTCGCACCATGGCATCGAGGCCAACCCCAAGAATTTCAAGGCCATCGAGAAGATGCGTCCCCCCGGACCCTCAAGGAAATGCAGCGCTTGGCAGGATGCATGGCCTCCTTGTGACGCTTCATCTCCAAGTTTGGGGAGCGGGCCCTGCCTTTCTTCAAGCTCCTGAAGAGGTTCGGCCCTTTCAAGTGGACTCCTGAGGCAGACGCCGCTTTTGAAGGCCTCAAGAGGTACCTCACGAGCCCGCCCATCATGGTCGCGCCACGCTCTCGCGAGCCCTTGCTCCTATACTTGGCGGCCACCCCTCAGACGGCCAGCGCGGAGCTGGTGGCGGTGCGAGAGGAGCGCGTCTGTGCTAAGGAGAAGCCGTCCGCACCCTCCGAGCCTCGTGAGCCTCTCGAGCCTCGCGAGCCTCCCGAGCCTCATGAGCCCTCTGAGCCTCGTGAGCCCCCTGAGCCGCGCGAGGCGCTTGGAGAGCAAGCTGCCACCACAACTACTCGCCTCGTCGAGCACCCCGTGTACTTCATCAGCACCGTGCTAAGGGATGCGCGCGAGCGCTACCCCATGCAGCAGAAGCTCCTCCTCACGCTCCTCGTCGCCACCAGGAAGCTGCGCCACTACTTTCAGGGTCACCCCATCAAGGTCATTTCCTCCTACCCCCTGGAGCAAGTTCTGCGTAGCCCCAACGCCGCCGGCCGCGTCGCAGAATGGAACATCGAGCTGCAAGCCTTCCAGCTAGAGTTCTCCACCACCAGCGTCATCAAAGGCGCGGCTCTGGCCGACTTCGTGGCGGAGTGGACGGACGCGTACGAGGAGGAGCCTCGCGAGGCCCAGTCCCTTCTGCCGGGGGACGAGGCGCCTGGCGGCTGGACCATGCACTTTGACGGCGCCTTCTCCCGACAGGGCGCGGGGGCTGGAGTCATGCTCACCTCGCCAACAGGGGACAGGCTCTTCTACGCCGTACAACTCTGCTTCAGGCACACTGACAAGGTCTCCAACAACATCGCAGAGTATGAGGGCCTCATCGCCGGCCTCAAGGCCGCGTTCGCTCTGGGCATTAAGCGCCTAACCATCAAGGGCGATTCGCAACTCCTCGTCAACTTCTCCAACAAAAGCTACAAGCCCAAGGACGAGCACATGGCCGCCTACCTAGACGAGGTACGTAAGCTTGAGAAGCGTTTTCTTGGCCTGGAGCTGCAGCACGTCCCTCGCAGCGGCAACAAAGAAGCTGATGACATCGCCAAGTGAGCATCTCACCGCGAGCCTCAGAGCCCTGGCGTCTTCGAGGAAAGGCTCCTCAAGCCATCAGCTGTACCTCTTGCCGCGAGCACCGCGCTTCTTCATGAGGAATTGCCGCCCGCGCCGCCCACGGGCGCCCCAGATTGCGGTCCAGCCTCAGGAGCCCGCCTGTTGCTGGCACTGGAGCCTTAGGCGGATAGCTGGGCTATGGAGTTCAAGGCCTACTTGCTTCACGGCACCCTCCCAGAGAAGGACTCAGAAGCAGAGCGCGTGGCCCGGCAGGCCACCGCCTACTGCTTACAAGATGGCGAGCTGTACCACAGGCGCCCCAATGGCATCTCGCTGCGGTGCATCTCTGAAGAGCAAGGGCGCGAATTGCTCACCGATATCCATGGAGGAGACTGCGGCCACCACTCCTCGTCACGTACCCTCGTCGGCAAGGTATTCCGCAGAGTTTTTACTGGCCCACTGCGCTGCGTGACGCTACCGCGCTGGTCCAAGCTTGTGAGGCCTGCTAGTTCCACGCCAAGCAGACCCACCAGCCGACGCAGGGCCTCCAGACGATTCCCCTCTCATGGCCCTTGGCGGTCTGGGGGCTGGATATCCTGGGGCCCTTCCCTCGCGCGGCTGGCGGTTACCGCTACCTCTACGTCGCCATCGACAAGTTCACCAAGTGGGCAGAGGTCGAGCCTGTGCGCACCATCCCGGCGGCCTCCGTCGTCAAGTTCATCAAGGGCCTCGTGAGCCGCTTCGGAGTTCCCAACCGCATCATCACCGACAATGGCTCCCAGTTCACAAGCGGCCTCTTCAAGTCCCACTGCGCCAGCCTCGGCACGCGGATCTGCTACGCCTCAGTGGCGCACCCGCGAAGCAATGGCCAGGCCGAGCGTGCCAACGCCGAGGTCCTCAAGGGCCACAAAACAAGGAGCTTCAAGAAGAAACTCGAGGCGTGCGGCAAGGGCTGGCTCGATGAGCTGCAGTCCGTGCTGTGGTCCATCCGCACGATGGCAAGCAAGCCTACCGGTGAGACCCCCTTCTTCCTCGTCTACGGCGCGGAGGCGGTCCTTCCATCGGAGCTTAAGCACAGTTCCCTGCGAGTCCTTGCCTTCAACGAGGCACGTCAGGATGGCTCGCGGGAGACCGATCTGCTACTCCTCGAGGAGGGCCGCCGTCAGGCCGCCCTCCGCGCCGCGAGGTACCAGCAGGCCCTGCGTCGCTACCATAGCCGCAGCATCCGCCCTCGCACTCTCGAGGTTGGCGACCTCATCCTGCGCAGAATCCTCTCCAGAGAGGGACTTCACAAACTCTCACCTATGTGGGAAGGCCCTTTCAGGGTTACTCATGTCTCCAGAACCGGGTCAGCCCGGCTGGAGACAGAAGACGGAGTTCCTGTGCCTAACGCCTGGAACATCCAACACCTCCGCAAGTTCTACCCGTGACCCTCACGCATACGAATGAAATGGGGCTGCATATGCCCCGGAGCCTCTCATTGCGTTCGCCTGATGGGCCCACGAGAGCTCCTGCCCACGCCCAAGTGGAAGCCCCATGCTCCGCGTTGGCGGAACGATCGGCCCGCGATCATACCCACACCCCTGTGGAAGCCCCATGATCCGCGCTGGCGGAACAACCAACTGAGGGCGCCTCACGGGCTGCACTAACCTCAAGCTGACTCGTGCCGGACACGGCAGCCTCGCCCCTCTCCTTTTGGTTGTGTAATGGATTTTGCTGATTTCACCCTGATGAGTAAAGTTGCCTACTTAATTGCGTGTTACGTGCGATGCCGTCCCGAGAGTGCCACGCGCTCGCGACCCCTCCCCTGACCGATTCCATGAGCGGGGGCTAGGCACGGCGCCTGTGCTCGGGTCCGTCCTTGCAGCGCGGCCAAATCCAAGCGACTGAGCTCTGGCTCGCGGGCCTGCTCCCGTGCATGTCACCTCACCAAGGTCCTTGGTGCCTTATCTCCTCACACAACGGCCACAGACGAGCTAGCGAGCGCGTGTCGCTCCCCCCATTGTGAAATTCGTCGACATGCAGTGTCTCAGGAAGCAAGCCGCACGGGGACCTCGCGGGAGTCCTCTCGCGAGCAGACCTATGGCGGTCGCCTAATCAAAGGACCTCGCGAGACGAAGATACTTCGAAGGCCACGCCTCGTGAGCCGCATGAGCCCCTCACGAGCTGTGGCTCATCCGACACCGCTCTCCGCCAAAAGCTAAGTCTAACTACCTCATGTGACGCCCTTGCCGTCGCTCAAGCTCTCTCCCTTTGTGATCCCGCTGAGCACTAGCGTTTTTCTTCTTCTACGTGAGCCGCTTGCACGCCAAAGGGGGGCTCCCTGAGCATCGTGCCTCAGGAGCCCTCACTAGCTCCCGATGCCCCTCACCTCCTGGCCTTGTCCCGGCCTCGCGCCCGGACATACCAGCAGCGGCTGTGGCCCGCTCGGGGGCTGGGTCCTGACGGCGTAGAGCGCTGAGGCGAACAAGGAAAAGAAAACCAGCCTCACGAGAGGGCTTCGGGAGGGAACGCGTACACCCCAAATCACAAGAGCATTAAGTTAAACATAAAAGATATTGTTTTCATGCCCCCGCGGGGCTACATCAGTTTGGTGCAGGAAGATGAAAAAGAAAGAAAGGGCCTAGGCGGGGCGCCGTCACCCCCAAGACTCCAGCGCGGGCGCCGCGCCCGTCCCCGAGAAGGCGCTGCAGGCGAGTGCGGCTCCGTCACCGTGCGCACGGTGCCCGCCGCCAGGGGTTCCGGAATCGTCGCCACGCGCGCCTAGTCGGAGTCCTCGTCCTCGCTCTTGACGCGGGGGGAGCTGTCGTCGCTTCCGCTTCCGCCGGAGGGGGTGGCACCGCTGCCGCTGTCGTCCTCGCTGGAGGAGCCGCTGTAGCTGTCGTCTTCGCTCTCCGCGCAGCACTCCAGACGGCTGCCGGAGATCCCAAAGATCTTCACGAAGAGCGTGGCGGCCCTGTCGTACTTGAATTGGAGGACATGCCCCCGCTTCAGGCCACGGGCGAGGGCGAACGACTTCCACCCCTGCTTCAAGAACATGAAGCCCGAAGGGGTGAGCTCCGTCGCCACCCAGGAGGGGCCGTTGCAGTAGCCGTCGGCCTGCACCCACAAGCCCAAGGGCGCGCGGTCCGCCATCGCCGCCGCGAAGGAGTCCGGGAGCCGGAGCCAGGTGCAGGGGCTGCGGTGCATGTTCACGATGAACTCGTGCGCCGCCTCCGCCGAATGGCTCCCCGCCTGGGGTGGTAGCGCGGCCGCCCCGCCGTGGCCGCCTCGGCTGTGCGCGCCTCGCCCCCCGCGCCCGCGAGCGGCGCCCCTTCCGCGACCGCTGGGCCCGGCGCCGGCAGCCATCGGGGAGCACCCGCTCACCCGGGGTGGAACCTTGGATGCGGCAGAAAAAAGAGATGGACCACGTGATTACTTTTGATTGGACATGTGTGTGTGGTGTGCGGTTGGGAAAAGAGAGAGGAGAGAGAGAAAAGAGAGGAGGGACGTGTGGTTGTCGGGCCCGTGGAACCCAGGGTACCTAGGCCCGTCTGCCTTTGGCCCAGGGCGCAACGCCTGGCATGGGCCCAGCGCGCCGTCATCATCGACCATCTCACCAAGACTCCTCGTGAGGCCCTGGCCTCCTGAGCCCCCCTCCTCAGGGAGCGGGGAACGAGGCTCGGCATCTTCACCAGCGGCCTCACGAGGCCCCCTCGTGAGGCGGCCTCCTGGGGCCTCCTCCTGAAGGCACCCAAGACGAAGGCTGTTCGGCTCAGCCGCGCGGTCTCGTGCCCATCACGTGGGTGACGCGCGCGGTGACGAGCGGCGACAGAGGCCGCGCCAGCAGGCGCGGATGAAGATGGTTTCCTCTTTTGTGTTAAGAGAGCAAGGCCAGCCGTCCACTCCCCAAAGCAACCCCAAAGATTGCCCGATCGGTGAAAGAAGACCAAGACGGCGGGCGCGCAGGGCGGAGGTCATCACCGAGCCCACCGGCGCGTCATGGATCATGCTTTGGCAGGCGAAGACCACCTTTAGTCAGGATAGCCTGAGCGCCTATCCCCTTTCAAAACCGCCAGGTGTGGCAACCCTTCCCGCCTAAGTTTTCGAGGGGAAGAGGACCAAGGCGGGTATAAAGGGACAGTGCTGCCATTGTAGAGAAGAGGACCCCCGGGATCGATTCAACCACTTCCTACCTTGTACGCGGGAACACACTCTTGCCTATCGCAATCCCAACCAAGCAGGAGTAGGGTTTTACACCGCAAGGTGGCCCGAACCTGGGTAAACCGCTGAGTCCACGGTCCGCCCCTCGCTAGCGCGCTCTCGCCGTAGCCTCGCCGTAGCTTAGCCGTGGTAGGAGACAAGAGGTAGAACGAGCTCACCCCCGTGTTCGAACCTTTGGGTCCCCGGAGCTCCACTTCCGACAGTGGTTACTTTTCGTTCGTCAAGGGGATGTCCGGACTCCTGCATTGCCCCATAAGATTGTTGCCAACACACCAGAAAACAGACATGCGAACTAGTCCGTGGAGACATTCTGGGTCATGTTGGATGGCAAAAATAGGCAAAAAGTGGTCTCGATAGCATAGTCCGGACATATATGAAAGTTTTGAGGGTCTCCTTTAAAGATGCCCTAAGTACGTTTAACCTGTATACATTTTGTTGATGACAATTTGGGCGTGTCCGCTATGTGTAAATAGATACCAATTAGTTTCTAATTTGACTATCATACCCTCTAATATGAAGGGGTATGTTTTAATCTTGACGGTATTTACAGGTGTTTAGATGAGCTGCTAAGCATATTGAAGAGTTTAGCAACTAATAGAAATCCCTAATGCACAAGTGCCTAACTTGTTGTAGCTAAACTCCTTTCATTTAATTATTTAGCAACAAAACTCTTCTAAGCATTGTTTAGCTTTTTTATTTAAGTGTTTTTCCTAGGTTCACGCGCTTGACATTATTTTTTTCTTGGGGTCATTAAAGTGCTCTCTCTCCTCCTTAATTGTTTTACCCTGTCTTTTTTTGCTTATGTGGCTGATACGTCTCCAACGTATCTATAATTTTTTATTGTTCCATGCTATTATAGTTTCAATCTTGAATGTTTTTATCCGCAATTATATATCATTTTTTGAGACTAACCTATTAAAATAGTGCCCAGTGCCAGTTGCTATTTTCTGCTTGTTTTTGGTTTTTCCGGAAATCAGTACCAAACGAAGTCCAAATGCCCCGAAACTTTTTGAAGATTTTTTTCTGGACAAAAAAGACCCTGGAGACTTGGAGCGGAGGCTAGAAGGTTCACGAAGCCTCCACAAGGCAACAGGGCGCGGCCCGAGGGGGGGCGCACCCTGATGCCTTGTGGGGCCCTCGTGGCTCCGTTTGACCTAATTCCACTTCTATAAATTCTCAAATATTGGGAAACCAATAGAGAGCCACCCCGAATAACTTTTACGCCGCCGCAAGCCTCTGTTCTTCCGCGATCCCATCTGGAGGCCTTGGTACTCTGTCGGAGGGGGAATCGATCACGGAGGGCTTCTACATCAACCTTGCTGCCCTTCCGATGATGTGTGAGTAGTTTACCATAGACCTATGGGTCCATAGCTCATAGCTAGATGGCTTCTTCTCTCTCTTTGATCTTCAATACCATGTTCTCCTCGATGTTCTTGGAGTTCTATCCGATGTAATCTTCTTTTGCGGTGTGTTTGTTGGGATCCGATGAATTGTGAGTTTATGATCAGATTATTCATGAGAAATATTTGAGTCTTCTCTGAACTCTTTTATGTATGATTATTATAGCTTTGTATTTCTCTCCGATCTATCAATTTGGTTTGGCCTACTAGATTGATTTATCTTGCAATGGGAGAGGTGCTTTGTGATGGGTTCAATCTTGCGGTCCTCAATCCCAGTGACAGAAAGGGACATGACACGTACTTGTATTGTTGCCATTAAGGATAAAAAGATGGGGTTTAATCATACTGCTTGAGTTTACTTTGTCTACATCATGTCATCTTGCTTAAGGCGTTACTCTGTTTCATACTTAATACCCTAGATGCATGCATGCTGGATAGCGGTCGATGGAAGGAGTAATAGTAGTAGATGCAGGCATGAGTCGATCTACTTGTCTAGGATGTGATGCCTATATACATGATCATTGCCATGAATCCATCATAATTATTTGCTTTTCTATCAATTGCCCAACAGTTATTTGTTTACCCACCGTATGCTATGTATTCGAGAGAGAAGCCTCTAGTGAAAACTATGGCCCCCGGGTCTACTTTATCATATATTAAAAACTTAAAAATACCTTGCTGCAATTTATTTACTTTTATTTAGTATTTTAGTTTATCTATCTAGCACTATCAGAATTAATCCTTGCAAATAACCGCTAAGAGGATTGACAACCCTCTTATTTGCGTTGGGTGCAAGTGTTTGCTTTTGTGTGTGCAGGTGCGCTTAACGGGATTTTGCTTGGTTCTCCTACTGGATTGATAACCTTGGTTCTTAACTGAGGGAAATACTTATCTCTACTATACTGCATCATCCTCTCCTCTTCGGGGAAATACCAACGCAGTCTACAAGTAGCAAGAAGAATTTCTGGCGCCGTTGCCGGGGAGACATCATCAAAATTACCAAGTACCTTCACACAAACTATCATCCACTTGCATTTATTTTATTTTATTTTTATTTTGAATTTTCCTCTCATTTTCATCTCCCCCACTTCTAATTTTTCTTACAAAAAACACAAAAATATTTCTATTTGCTTGTTTGCTTGCTTTGCTTGAAATTGTTATCATGTCTGAACGTGAGAAAGTTGTGGGTGAAAGTGCTAGCGAGGATAGTGGTAGTGAATCTCTTGGGGAGAAAACACACTCATTTGATCTTAATCATGACCCTCCAGAGATTGAACCCCCCACTAGTTTTAAGACTAAAGATTATCATGTGGGAAGTGGTAATATTATCGGGAAGAACATTATTCAGGAATTCTTTAATTGCGCGGGACTTATACCAATAATTAGTGGATCCATTCTTGATAAAACAAATTGCTATGTGGATGCTATTGCCATGCTTGTGGTTAAATTAGAAAGAAAATTTCTACATATCCACCCCGCCTTACAAAAGATATTCTATGAATTTCCCAACATCCATAACCCTAGGGCTAAGAAAATTGCCACTATAATCCTTATGCATGAATTTGATTATATAATTCGAGAAGCTAGGGATATTTTTTCCTTTTATAAAATTAATTTTGAGCATCCTCCTATATAGGAAATTCTTCATGATAAAGATACTGTTCGTAGGTTGGAATCTAAAGATTACTTTGCTTGTGGTGAAAATATTAAAAGGAGAGTTCCATACGCTGAAATAATTAAAACTATGTACCACTATGCTTGTGTTAAATTTGAATGGGTTACCAAAGGAATTGATGAGGGATTTAGTGAGGAATGGTTTGAGAGTACGGCTAGAGATCCTATTGATGAGGAGATACATGTTTTGTATGAGGATGTTTATGGTGATGATTCTGAGTTTGAAATTATGAATGTTAAAGTTACCAATCAAAGCCCCTTCAATTACCTAAGCTCCCCCACTAGAAAAGAAGATCATGAGAGTAGAGAATTAATGAGAAAAGTTTTGGAAGATTTAATTAAAAGGGACTTGGGGATGAAGGATGACAACACTTGAAACTATGCATTATGCCTAGCTAGGGGCATAAAACAATAGCACTTGTTGGGAGGCAACCCAATGAATAAAATAAATTTTTGTTTTTAATTTTTGTTCTTGTGAGTTTACATAATTATAGCCTCTGTTATGATTGTGTTTTTATCTTTTAATTAGTGTTTGTGCCAAGTAATGCCTTTGGGATGATTTGGAAGATAGTATGGTTGATGATGTTGGAAAACAGAAACTTTTCCGTCCAGTGCTGGAATTTTTATTTTTTGCTGGAGCGTGATAAAATTCTGAATTTTTTACACAGTATTAATATATGCATTTCCCACTTTGTCCCAAGTTTTCAAATTTTTTGGAGTTACACAAGTATAGCTTTTAAATAGCTCTTTACAGACTGTTCTGTTTTAGACAGATTCTGTTTTTGTTGCATAGTTTGCTTATTTTGATGAATCTGTGGATCGTATCGGGGGGTATGAGTCATGGAGAAGTTGCAGTACAGTAGCATTATGCCAATGTTAAATATGAATCAATTTACAACAGTACCTAAAGTTTAAAATTTGTTTGTTATACTAACAGATCTCACGAGGTTTCTGTTAAGTTTTGTGTGCTGAAGTGTTCAAGTTTTGGGTGAGACTACGATGGATAAAGGAATAAGGAGCGACAAGAGCCTAAGATTGGGGATGACCAAGGCACCCCAAGGTAATATTCAAGGAAGACTCATGCGTCTAAGCTTGGGGATGCCCCGGAAGGCATCCCCTCTTTCGTATACAATCTATCGGTAACTCACTTGGAGCTATATTTTTATTCATCACATGATATGTGTTTTATTTGGAGCATCTTGTGATATAGTTTGTTTGGTTTTTAGTTTGTCACAATCATCTTTGCTGAACACACCTTTTTGAGAGGGACACACATTATTCGTGATTTGTTAGAATACTCTATGTGCTTCACTTATATCTTTTGAGCTAGGCAGTTGCTCTAGTGCTTCACTTATATCTTTTAGAGCACGGCGGTGGTTATATTTTAAAGAAATAGTTGCACTCTCATGCTTCACTTATATATTTTTGAGAGTCTAATTAATAGCAATGGTAATATGCACGGGTTATGAATTTGGTCCTGATATGATAGGTATTCAAGAGGGATATAATAAAAACTTTCATGTAGATCACTGAATATGATAAGTTTGATTCCTTGCAATAGTTTTGCGATATTAAGATGGTAATATGTGGGAGGTGCTAGTAGATAATTGTGGTTTAGTAAGAATATTGGTGTTAAGGTTTGTGATTCCCGAAGCATGCACGTATGATCGGTCGTTATGCTAAGAAGTTGGAGCATGATTTATTCTTGATTGTCTACCTTATGAGTGGCGGTCGGGGACGAGCGATGGATTTTTCCTACCAATCTATCCCCCTAGGGGCATGCGTAGTAGTACTTTGGTTCGAGGGCTAATAAACTTTTGCAATAATTATGTGAGTTCTTTATGACTAATGTGAGTCCATGGATTATACGCACTCTCACCTTTCCGCAATTTGCTAGCCTCTTCGGTACCGTGCATTGCCCTTTCTCACATCGAGAGTCGGTGCAAACTTCGCCGGTGCATCCAAACCCCGTGATATGATACGCTCTATCACACATAAGCCTCCTTATATCTTTCTCAAAACAACCACCATACCTACCTATCATGGAATTTTCATAGCCATTCCGAGATATATTGCCATGCAACTTCCACCGTTCCGTTTTTATGACACACATCATCATTGTCATATTGCTTTGCATGATCATATAGCTGGCATAGTATTTGTGGCTCAGCCACCGTTCATCATTTTTTATACATGTTACGCTAGTATCATTGCACATCCTGGTACACTGCCAGAGGCATTCATATAGAGTCATATTTTTGTTCTAGTATCAAGCTGTAACATTGAGTTGTAAGTAAATAAAAGTGTGATGATCATCATTATTAGAGCATTGTCCCAATGAGGAAATAATGGTGGAGACTAATGAGTCCTCGAAAAAGTGGGGATGAGGTCCATGAGACTGTTCTAAATAAAAAAAAGAGGCCAAAAAGAGCCCACAAAAAAATGAGAGAAAAAGAGAGAAGGGGCAATGTTACTATCCTTTTTCCACACTTGTGCTTCAGAGTAGCACCATGTTTTTCATATAGAGAGTCTCATATTTTGTCACTTTCATATACTAGTGGGAATTTTTCATTATAGAACTTGGCTTGTATATTCTGATGATGGGCTTCCTCAAATGCCCGAGGTCTTTATGAGCAAGCAAGTTGGATGCACACCCACTTCGTTTTTCATGTTAAGCTTTCATACACTTATTGCTCTTAGTGCATCCATTGCATGGCAATCCCTACTCCTCGCATTGACATCAATTGATGGGCATCTCCATAGCCCGTTGATTAGCCTCGTCGATGTGAGACTATCTTCTTATTTTTAACTTCCCCTTATTGATCTCTACCACCACACTCTATTCCACCCATAGTGTTATATCCATGGCTTGTGCTCATGTATTGCGTGGGGGTTGAAAAAGCTGAAGCGCGTTAAAAATTATGAATCAATTGCTCGGCTTGTCATCGGGGCAGTGCATGATAAGTATTTGTGTTAAGAAGATGGAGCATGACAGAATTATATGATTTTGTAGGGATAACGTTCTTTAGCATTTTTATTTTGAAAGACATGATTGTTTATTAGTATGCCTGAGTATTGATGTTTTTATGTCAAACTATAGACTATTGCCTTGAATCATTCGGATCTTATTATTCATACCGTAAGAGAAAGATTACATGATGAAACATGTTAGGTAGCATTCCACATCAAAAATTCTGTTTTTATCATTTACGGATTTACCTACTCGAGGACGAGCAGGAATTAAGCTTGGGGATGCTTGATACGTCTCCAATGTATCTATAATTTTTTATTGTTCCATGCTATTATAGTATCAATCTTGGATGTTTTTATATGCAATTATATATCATTTTTTGGGACTAGCCTATTAACCTAGTGCCCAGTGCCAGTTGCTGTTTTCTGCTTGTTTTTGGTTTTTCAGGAAATCAGTACCAAACGAAGTCCAAATGCCACGAAACTTTTTGGAGATTTTTTTTGGACAAAAGAGACCCTGGAGACTTGGAGAGGAGGCCAGAAGGTTCACGAAGCCTCCACAAGGCAACAGGGCGCGGCCCCAGGGGGGCGCCCTGATGCCTTGTGGGGCCCTCGTGGCTCCGTTTGACCTAATTCCACTTCTATAAATTCTCAAATATTGGGAAACCAACAGAGAGCCACCTGAATAACTTTTACGCCACCGCAAGCCTCTGTTCTTCCGCGATCCCATCTGGAGGCCTTTTCCGGTACTCTACCGGAGGGGGAATCGATCACGGAGGGCTTCTACATCAACCTTGCTACCCTTCCGATGATGTGTGAGTAGTTTACCACAGACCTACGGGTCCATAGCTAGTAGCTAGATGGCTTCTTCTCTCTCTTTGATCTTCAATACCATGTTCTCCTCGATGTTCTTGGAGTTCTATCCGATGTAATCTTCTTTTGCGGTGTGTTTGTTGGGATCCGATGAATTGTTAGTTTATGATCAAATTATTCATGAGAAATATTTGAGTCTTTTCTAAACTCTTTTATGCATGATTGTTATAGCTTTGTATTTTTCTCCGATCTATCGATTTGGTTTGGCCAACTAGATTGGTTTATCTTGCAATGGAAGAGGTGCTTTGTGATGGGTTCAATCTTGCGATGCTCATTCCCAGTGACAGAAAGGGACATGACACGTATTTGTATTGTTGCCATTAAGGATAAAAAGATTGGGTTTAATCATATTGCTTGAGTTTACTTTGTCTACATCATGTCATCTTGCTTAAGGCGTTACTCTGTTTCATACTTAATACCCTAGATGCATGCTGGATAGCGGTCGATGGGTGGAGTAATAGTAGTAGATGTAGGCAGGAGTCAGTCTACTTGTCTAGGACGTGATGCCTATATACATGATCATTGCCATGAATCTGTCATAATTATTTGCTTTTCTATCAATTGCCCAACAGTAATTTGTTAACCCATCGTATGCTATGTGTTCGAGAGAGAAGCCTCTAGTGAAAACTATGGCCCCCGGGTCTACTTTATCATATATTAAAAACCTAAAAATACCTTGCTGCAATTTATTTACTTTTATTTTATTTAGTATTTTAGTTTATCTTTCTACCACTATCAGAATTAATCCTTACAAATAACCGCTAAGAGGATTGACAACCCTCTTATTTGCGTTGGGTGCAAGTGTTTGCTTTTGTGTGTGCAGGTGCGCTTAATGGGATTTTGCTTGGTTCTCCTGCTGGATTGATAACCTTGGTTCTTAACTAAGGGAAATACTTATCTCTACTATACTGCATCATCCTCTACTCTTCGGGGAAATACCAACGCAGTCTACAAGTAGTAGGGCATGCTTGGCACATGTACACCGTTGAGACTACATATAGTGGGGAGTAACTTAGACTACTAACATGCATATATTACTAGTATATGTTACTACCTCTATAGAGGGGAGTAATATATGTGTGGTCTCATGCAACACTTCATTTATTAGCTTGTAGACTCATCTTGTCTTGATATGTGTGATGTTACTCATAGTGTGAGTAACTAGCTATGTTACTCAAATAATCTCTCTCCTCATTAAATCGTTGCCACATAAATTTTTTTTGCTGAGTTGGACCTTATGTTACTGCTGAAGTTACTCTCACTATGGGCAGTCTGAGAACTGGGAAGGGCCTTAAGAAGGGTGTACTGAAGCGGATTAAATGAAGAAAGAGAGGGTTGGGTATCATAATAAAGGATATGCTATTATGTGTCATGCATGGCAATAAATAAAAACATCTAAGATACTAACCTATGACACATGCTTGGATCGGGAGTCGTAAGGGCATCTCCAATGCATGCCCCCAAAACGGACATAGTATTTGTCCGCGGACGCGTCCGAACACGTCCACAAACATTGATACAGGGCCGGTCATCCAACGCGTGCCCAAACCTCTGCCCGCAACACAAACGAAATTAAAACTTGTCGCACAACTATCATGCAAACATGATGGAATTCATGCAAACTGACATAAATTCAATAGAATTTACATAAATTAGGAACCGAGCCTCGCGACACCATAGTTGTTGCCCAGCCATGTTGTTGTCATCGTTGTTCAAACTTTGCACCCACGTAACCATCGCTGAGCCACACAACCGTCGCCATAGCCGCTACTAAGGTATCGCCACTGCTCAAGCGCAGCACCGACGATGTGCCTCCGCCGAACTGGGGGGACGCGGTGGCTTTTCCGCAGAGCCCCTCCCTCTGCACCGATCCGGCGTGGTGGTTGCTATGGCGAAGACATGGCCGCTCAGCGGGGTTGCCTGGTGGATTCCAAGAGTAGAAGGACATGCTCGTCGTCCTCCACCAAGGAGTCTACCGACGTGGTCCACCACGACATCCACCGACGTGGGTTCTGGTGGCTCCCACTCAATCCACGGAGAAGACGGCTGCTGATGCCCCCCATCACGGTGTACGGCGAGCTCCCTGTGCCGCCGACCTTCGTGCAGATGAATCTGTTTGCGATAAATTTGTATAATGAATTTGTTTTACGGTTAGGTTAATTATGTTTATGTTATGGTTAATTAGGTACCTATATTAATTTTAGTATAATCATTAAATTGACTTTGGGTATGCATTAAAATAACTTGATTAATGCCTACTCCCTCCATTCATATATATAGGGCCTAATGCATTTTTCGAGACCGCCTTTGACTATTGATAAGATTCATAATATGTGAGATTTATAATGTGAAAATAATATCATTGGAAGCTCCTTTCACGTACAAATTTGGCGGTATGCTTTGTGTAACTTGCATGTCATATATTATTGCTCTATCATGTGGTCAAAGTTAGCATCGAAAAACTCATTAGGCCCTATATATATGGATCGCGGGAGTACATGCTAATTTGAAATGTACTATTCATGCCTATATCAATTTGAGTGTTGGCCTAGTTATGTGCGACCCACCCACCCATGAGCACTCCTATTTATGACAACATAAACTAGTAGTTCCGACTGAATTTATCTCAACTGTCTAGAACACTCCTTTCTTCTCGTGTGCTTGTGTTAGATTTGTTGTCCATTTTGACATGTAGAAGAGGCTTCAAAGCTCCTCCAAATTTTCAGTGGCTCCATGTTCTTCAACTCACACAGAGCATGTCTAATGCCAACACATGAGATAGAATTGTGAAAGAAATGGGACTAAATGGAGCTGGCCCTGCCCTTTTTATGTTGCTATAATAAAAAAGAGGGTGTATATTGGCCTGGCAGACAAAACCTTCAGTCTCGTGATAAAACCTCTTGACATATTAAAGATGTGGCTAACTTTGGCAGTATGTGTTCACAGATAACTGAGATTCTTTAACTCATTATGCCAAAGTTGTTATACCTTTTATGTACAACATAATGTTCATTCTATTGTTATATATAAGGTTTGTAACTTTGTTATCTCTCACCTTGTATATATTTCAAGTCATTCCCCCCTCCCCCCCATCAAAATTCCGCATACTTTATTCTCTCGCACCTCTAAATTACTTAAGCTTGTCTCTCTCTTTGATTTAAACTTCATATAAAATTTTCTTTTAAAATAGTACCCCCATTTTAATGACACTATAAAAAAAGGTTTACGGATTTGATGTCTTGCCGTAGAGCTTGTTCTATATGAAAAGCACCAACGTAACCAATAAAGTATGTTAGATTTTCCCTCACCTCCTACTTCTGAGATGCGTAGAGCTTGCTCAAGAAATGTTGATCATTATCTCTACAAATCCCTAGGGTGATGTATGTCCGTCATCACAACACCACACAAGTCGGGTATGATATTTTGAAGTACAGACCTTGAATAAATACATGTCATGTGTATCATCTTAATGTATGTGTAGCACATGGGTGTATTATATTTTAAATGTACCACACACACACACAATATATATATATATATATCGCGAGTGGAATTACAAAATTACTAGATCGGAGTCCGGAAAATGAAACCGTCATCGCTCGTTGCACTAGAGATCGGAGTTTAGGTTGAGCTATTACTTAATTGCGTGTTCATTTGAGTTTAGCTATAGCTATTCCTTCAGTTTGCTCGCACTAGATTGCACTAAGTTGAACACATTTTCCATTTTGTGCAAATAGTTAGACCGATTTTAGTGGCACTACATAAAAATTAACGGATGTTCGCGCCAAAAGTTAATATAGTGTAGGAGACCTGAGGGCACACCTACAAACTTAAACCGGTGCCCTAAAATGCTATAAGCTTCATCTCCCTCACGACCCGGCAGCCCAGCAGATCTTCCGTGCTTCCACTATCTGGGAGGTGCACGATGGCCGAACTTGCAAGTTCTGCACTGATCCTTGGATTGATGGCAAGCCATCTCTGAGATCGCGCCGCTGATCTTGCCCTTGGTGCCCAAGCATTGTCACTGATACGTCCAATTTACATCATGATTTTCTACTGTTATTTATTATGTATTTTATCAATCTTTCACTTTATGATGCAATTCTTATGCCTTTTCTCTCTTAATTTGCAAGATTTATATGAAGAGTGAGAATACCGGCAGCTGAAATTCTGGACCTGAAATAGCTACAGCAGAGATACCTATCTTACAGAGCTCCAATTGACTTGAAATTTCACAAAGATTTTTTATTGAATACAAAAAAATACTGGAGAAAAGAGATACTGGAGGGGACCCACCAGTTGCCCACAAGGCAACAGGGCACGACCCCCCAGGGCATGCCCTGATGCCTTGTGGGGCCCCTGGCTGGCGTCTGGCCCCCTCCTTCTGCTATATAAGCTCATTTGCCCAAAAAAATAGAGATAAGACTATTAGGACGAAGTGCCGCTGTCTCGAGGCGGAACCTGGGCAGGAGCAATTTTGCTCTCTGGCGGAGCGATTCCGCCGGTGATACTTCCCTCCGGGAGGGGGAAATCGAAGCCATCGACATCACCAACGATCCTCTCATCATGGGAGGACCAATCTTCATCAACATCTTCACCAGCACCATCTCATCTCAAACCCTAGTTCATCTCTTGTATTCAATCTTTGTCTCAAAACCTCAGATTGGTACATGTGGGTTGCTAGTAGTGTTGATTACATCTTGTAGTTGATGCTAGTTGGTTTATTTGGTGGAAGATTATATGTTCAGATCCTTAATGATATTCAATACCCCTCTGATCTTGAACATGAATATGATTTGTTAGTAGTTACTTTTATTCTTGAGGACATGGGAGAAGTCCTGTCATAAGTAATCATGTGAATTTGGTATTTGTCCGATATTTTGATGATATGTATGTTGTTGCTTCCTTTAGTGGTGTCGTGTGAACGTCGACTACATGACACTTCACCATCTTTGGTTCTAAGGGAAGGCATTGTGGAGTAGTAATTAGATGATGGGTTGCTAGAGTGACAGAAGCTTAAACCCTAGTTTATGCGCTATTCCGTAAGGGGTTGATTTGGATCCACATGTTTCATGCTATGGTTAGATTTATCTTAATTCTTCTTTCGTAGTTGCGGATGCTTGCAAGAGGGGGTAATCATAAGTGGGAGGCTTGTTCAAGTAAGAACAGCACCCAAGCACCGGTTCACCCACATATCAAATTATCAAAGTAGCGAACGCTAATCAAACAAACATGATGAAAGTGACTAGATGAAATTCCCATGTGTCCTTGAGAACGCTTTGCTTATTATAAGAGATCGTTCCGGCTTGTCCTTTTCTATTATACTTGTTAATTGTTATTTGTTACGAATTATCTTGCTACCGAAACTATCTGTTACCGCTACTTTCATTACTTGTAGAGAATACCTTGCAGAAAACCGCTTGTCATTTCCTTCTGCTCCTCGTTGGGTTCTACACTCTTACTTATCGAAAGGACTACGATTGATCCCCTATACTTGTGGGTCATCAAGACTCTTTTTTGGAACCGTTGCCGGGGAGTGAAGCGCCTTTGGTGAGTGGAATTTTGTAAGGAAACATTTATATTACGTGCTGAAATTTACTATCACTTGTCACTATGGAAAGTAATCCTTTGAGGGGCTTGTTCGGGGTATCTTCACCTCGACTAGAAGCATTAAGAGTTGCTCCTCAACCTACTGAACCTACTGAAAATATTTATTATGAAATTCCTTCGGGTATGATAGAGAAACTGCTAGCTAATCCTTATGCAGGAGTTGGAACGGTGCATCCTGATGTGCACTTGATATATGTGGATGAAATTTGTGGATTGTTTAAGCTTGCAGGTTTATTCGGAGATGGAGTTAAGAAGAAAGTATTCCCTTTATCTTTGGGGGGGAAGGCATTGACACGGTATAGGCTATGTGATGATACTGGAACATGGGATTGGAACCGGTTGAAGTTGGAATCCACCTGAAATTTTATCCTATGCATTTGGTTCATCATGATCGGAATTATATATACAATTTTTGGCGTCGTGAAGGTGAAAGTATCGCTCAAGCTTGGGGGAGGCTTAAGTACATGTTACACACATGCCCCAATCATGAGCTCTCAAGAGAAATAATTATTCAAAACTTTTATGCTCGGCTTTCTCATAATGATCAATCCATGCTCGATACTTCTTCTACTGGCTCCTTTATGAAGAGAACTATAGAATTCAGATGGGACCTTCTGGAATGAATTAAACGTAACTATGAAGATTGGGAAATTGACAAAGGTAAAGTGTCAGGTATAAATATTGAGTTTGATTGTGTTAAATCTTTTATGGAAACTGATGCTTTTCATAAGTTTAGTACTAAATATGGACTCGACTCTGAGATAGTAGCTACCTTTTGTGAATCTTTTGCTGCTCATGTTGATCTCCCTAAAGAGAAATGGTTTAAATATCATCCACCTATCGAATTAAATGAAGAACCTGTTAGTGTTAAAGAAGAAACAATTGTTTACAATGTTGATCCAGTTGTGCCTACTGCTTATATTGAGAAACCTCCTTTCCCTGTTAGGATTAAGGAACATGCTAAAGCTTCAACTGTGGTTAACAAAAGTAACATAAGAACGCCTAGACCTTCTGAACAAATTAAAGTTGATCCTAATATTGCAATGGTCAAAGATCTTTTGGTTGATGATATTGATGGGCATGTTATTTACTTTGTGATGAGGCTGCTAGAATTGCTAAACCTGTTAGAAATGAATGAGATATGTTAGACAAGAACAAGCCCATAGTTGGCATGCCTGTTGTTTCTGTTAAGATTGGAGATCATTGCTATCATGGTTTGTGTGATATGGGTGCTAGTGTGAGTGCTATTCCATTTTCTTTATATCAAGAAGTAATGCATGATATTGCACCTGTTGAGATTGAAGATATTGATGTTACTATTAAGCTTGCAAACAGGGATAGTATTACACCACTTGGGATTGTTAGAGATGTTGAAGTTGTGTGTGGTAAAATCAAATACCCTACTGATTTCTTAGTACTTGGGTCACAACAAGATAATTTATGTCCCATTATATTTGGTAGACCTTTCTTGAATACTGTTAATGCTGAAATTGATTGTGTTAAAGAAAAGGTTCGAGTTAAGTTTGGTGATATATATCATGAATTTAATTTCTCCAAGTTTAGTAGACAACCGCATGATAAAGAATTACCCAATAAAGATGAAATTATAGGTCTTGCTTCTATTGCTGTGCCTCCTACTGATCCTTTAGAACAATATTTGCTAGACCATGAAAATGATATGCATATGAATGAAAGAAATGAAATAGATGAGTTGTTCATTAAGCAAGCACCTATCCTCAAACATAATTTGCCTGTTGAAACCTTGGGAGATCCTCCTGCACCGAAGGGTGATCCTGTGTTTGAATTAAGGCAATTACACGATACGCTTAAATATGCTTATCTTGATGAAAAGAAGATATACCCTGTTATTATTAGTGCAACCTTTCAGAGCATGAAGAAAAGAGATTACTTAAAACTCTAAAGAAGCACCGTGCTGCTATTGGATATACTCTCGATGATCTTAAGGGCATCAGTCCCACTTTATGTCAGCATAAAATTCATATGGAGCCCGATGCTAAACCCGTTGTTGATCATCAAAGAAGGTTGAATCCTAAAATGAAGGATGTGGTAAGAACTGAAATATTAAAGCTTCTGGAGGCAGGTATAATTTATCCCATAGCTGATAGTAGATGGGTAAGTCCTGTTCATTGTGTTCCTAAGAATGGAGGTACTACCGTAGTTCCTAATGATAAAAATGAACTTATTCCACAAAGAATTGTAACTAGCTATAGGATGGTAATTGATTTCAGAAAATAAAATAAAGCTACTACGAAAGATCATTACCCTTTGCCTTTTATTGATCAAATGTTAGAAAGACTATCTAAGCATACACACTTTTGCTTCCTAGATGGTTATTCTGGTTTCTCTCAAATACCTGTATCACCAGAAGATCAAGAGAAAACCACATTTACTTGCCCTTTTGGAATCTATGCTTATCATCGTATGCCTTGTGGTTTATGTAATGCACCTGCTACCTTTCAAAGATGTATGACTGCTATATTCTCTGACTTTTGTGAAAAGATTGTTGAGGTTTTCATGGATGATTTTTCCGTTTACGGAACTTCTTTTGATGATTGCTTAAGCAACCTTGATCGAGTTTTGCAGAGATGTGAAGAAACTAATCTTGTCTTGAATTGGGAGAAGTGCCACTTTATGGTGAATGAAGGTATAGTCTTTGGGTATAAAATTTCTGAAAGAGGTATTGAAGTTGATAAAGCTAAAGTTGATGCAATTGAGAAAATGCCATGTCCTAAAGATATCAAAGGTATAAGAAGTTTCCTTGGTCATGCTGGTTTCTATAGAAGGTTTATAAAAGACTTCTCTAAAATTTCTAGGCCTCTCACTAATCTCTTGGAAAAATATGTTCCATTTGTTTTTGATGATGATTGCGTAGAAGGCTTTGAAATACTTAAGAAAGCCTTAATTTCTACGCCTATTGTTCAACCGCCTGATTTGAACCTACCCTTTGAAATTATGTGTGATGCTAGTGATTATGCTGTTGGTGCTGTTCTAGGTCAAAGAGTTGATAAGAAATTGAATGCCATTAATTATGCTAGTAAAACTCTAGACAGTCCTCAAAGAAATTATGACACTACTGAGAAATAATTTTTAGCTGTTGTGTTTGCATGTGATAAATTCAGATCTTACATTGTGGATTGCAAAGTTACTATTCACACTGATCATGCCGCTATTAAATATCTGATGGAAAAGAAAGATGCTAAACCTAGACTTATTAGGTGGGTTCTTTTGCTACAAGAATTTGATTTGCATATTGTTGATAGAAAGGGAGCTGAGAATCCCATAGCAGATAATTTGTCTAGAATGGAAAATGTTCTTGATGACCCACTTCCTATTAATGATGATTTCCCTGATGAACAATTAGCTGCAATAAATGTTTCTCGTAACACTCCTTGGTATGCAGACTATTCTAATTACATTGTTGCCAAATATATACCAGCTAGTTTCACATACCAACAAAAGAAAGTTTTTCTTTGATTTAAGGCATTACTTTTGGGATGACCCACATTTATATAAAGAAGGAGTAGATGGTATTATTAGATGTTGTGTACCTGAGCATGAATAGGAACAAATCCTACAGAAGTGTCACTCCGAGGCATACGGAGGACACCATGCGGGAGACAGAACTGCACATAAGGAACTACAATATGGTTTTTATTGGCCTACTCTCTTCAAAGATGCACGTAAGTTTGTCCTTTCTTGTGATGAATGTCAAAGAATTGGTAATGTTGGTGGACGTCAGGAAATGCCTATGAATTATTCACTTGTTATTGAACCATTTGATGTTTGGGGTTTTGATTATATGGGACCGTTTCCTAAATCCAACGGGTATACACATATTTTAGTTGCTGTTGATTACGTTACTAAGTGGGTAGAAGCTATTCCAACTAGTAGTGCTGATCATAACACTTCTATTAAAATGCTTAAAAAGGTTATATTTCCGAGGTTTGGAGTCCCTAGATATTTGATGACTGATGGTGGCTCACATTTTATTCATGGTGCTTTCCGTAAATTGCTTGCTAAAAATGATGTTAATCATAGAGTTGCATCTCCTTATCATCGTCAGTCTAGTGGTCAAGTTGAATTGAGTAATAGAGAAATAAAATTAATTTTGCAAAAGACCGTTAATAGATCTAGGAAAATTTGGTCTAAGAAACTTGATGATGCATTATGGGCTTACAAAACTGCTTATAAGAATCCTATGGGTATGTCTCCATATAAAATGGTTTATGGAAAAGCATGTCATTTACCTCTTGAGTTAGAACATAAAGCATATTGGGCAATAAATGAACTTAACTATGATTTCAAACTTGCTGGTGAAAAGAGGTTATTTGATATTAGCTCGCTAGATGAATGGAGAACCCAAGCTTATGAAAATGCCAAGTTATTTAAAGAAAAGGTCAAAAGATGGCATGATAAAAGAATCCAAAAACGGGAATTTAAAGTGGGTGAGCAAGTTCTATTGTACAACTCTTGTTTTAGATTTTTTGCAGGAAAATTTCTCTCCAAATGGGAAGGACCCTATATCATCGAAAAAGTTTACCGCTCCGGAGCTATCGAAATCAACAACTCCGAAGGCACCATCCCGAGAGTGGTGAATGGACAAAGAATTAAGCATTATATCTCAGGTACTCCCATTAATGTTGAAACTAATATTATTCAGACAATGACACCGGAGGAACACATCAAAGAGTCCTTCCGGAATGCTCCAGAACCCTGAAAAGGGGTAGGTATGTGATACGGTAAGTAAACAGACTCCAAAAATTCCATAAAAATTATTTATGTCCGTTTTGGAATATTAGAAAAATTACAAAAATAAGAAATAGCCAAGGGGACCCATGAATCACCCACAAGGCAACATGGTGCGACCCCTCCCCCTGGGGCGCGCCGTGATGCCTTGTGGGCCCCTCGTGTGCCCTCCCGACTCCGTTTTCCTCTCGTATGCTTGTTTTGCAAGATAAAAATTATTTATATATACTCACGGGTGTTTTGACCACCGCATCGCAAGTTTCTCCTTTGTTCTTGTTTTGGGCTGTTTTTCTGACTGATTTAGATCCCCATGGCTCCCCGAAGATTCCGCACCAAGTACCGGATTGTGCAACCTTCGCCCGGCAAGCGTCCTTTCAGCGAAGTCTATTATGAGTGGTCATCTGGAGAGGAGGGATCAGGAAAGATCATGGAGGACCAAGTTTAGGGAGAAGAAAGGTCAGCCACACGCACGAGAGAAGCACCAAAAAGGGAAGATACATGGAAAAATATTTAAAAAAATCTCTCCCCATCTGAAATCGACACACTTAAGGTTTTTGAAGCAGTTTGTGCTCAGAATACGTCACTTACCCGTGAAGTTATTGTGTTAGAAGAGCAGAATCGTGCACTTCGGAGGATCAATGGCAATTTGGAGTACTTGCTGAAGTTAAAGGACAAGCCCACCTCTTCATCACCACCATCACCGAAGAAGGAGACTTGAGTACATGGGTATGGGCACCACCCTTGGCTTGTGCCAAGCTTGGGGGAGGTGCCCCGGTATCGTATCACCATCACTTTTATCATCATTATCTATCTTATTTCGATCCTTAGTTATTTCGTGATTTAGGAGAATAAAGTATTAGTATGATCTAGTTTCGAGTGTTTACTTTGTGATCTATCTATCTATGTAATTGCGTGTGAAAGTTATATAATAAACAGTAGTTTGAGTTGAGTGTTTTTATTTCGTTGATCCGATCTTAGAAATAAATGAAGGCAATAAAAAAGTAAGATCATAAGCTAATCCCATGGGGAGTGATGACTTCACATAAAAGAAGTATAATTGATAAAACTTGTTGGAAGTTGACAAACATAGCATTGGTCATTGTTGCAATTCATGAAAAAGTAATAAAGGAAGAGAGGTCTCACAAATAAATATACTATCTTGGACATCTTTTATGATTGTGAGCCCCCGTTAAATATTCTATGTCAATTAGTCGACGTTGGACAAGGAAGACAACGTAATGAGTTATGTTTGCTTATATTCACATAGAAGTTATATTGTTTTGGATCCTCTAACATGTGGAGCTTGCCCCCCTATCTTTTGCTAGCCAAAAATTCCGTACTATGTAGAGATACTACTTGTGCATCAAAAACCCTTAAACCCAGTTTCATGCCATGAGAGTCCACCATATCTACCTATGGACTGAATAAGATCCTTCAAGTAAGTTGTCATCGGTGCAAAAGCAATAAAAATTGCTCCTAAATATGTATGATCTTTTATTGTAAGGGAAAATAAGCTTTGTACGAACTTGTGATGGTGAAGAAATAAAAGCGACAGACTGCATAATAAAGGTCGCTATCACAAGGGGCAATATAAAGTGACGTTCCTTTACATTAAGAGCTTCACATTCCAAAAAAGCGCATGACAACCTCTGCTTCCCTCTGCGATGGGCCTATCTTTTACTTTATGTATTTACTTTCATGCAAGAGTCAATAGTATTCTCCTCTATTCCATTTTTTTCTCTCTTGGCAAGCATCATGTGGTGGGGTAGATCCAGGCATACATATCTAGTTGGATGTAGGTGATCATGAGTTATTATTGTTGACATTACCCTTGAGGTAAATACGTTGGGAGGCGAAACTATAAGCCCCTATCTTTCTATGTGTCTGGCTGAAACTTTTGCTCCATAAGTATGCCGTGAATGTCAGCAATCATAGAAGACTAAATGATAGTTGAGTACGTGAACTTGCTAAACAAAACTCTTACATAGACTCTTCCTGATAATATGATGAATTGCAATTGCTTCAGTGACTGAGATCACAGTTTGTTTGTTTTCAATACGGTTTATGGTTCATACTTTAACTTGTGAATGAATTGTTACTTTTTCATGAGAAGTTTTATGATGCTATATTGCTGTTATAATAAAGATCATGATGCCTTCATGTCCATATTTTATTTTTATCGACACCTCTCTCTCTCTAAACATGAGGTCATGATTATCGATTTTGGCTTTCGCTTGAGGACAATCGAGGTCTAAGCTTGGGGGAGTTGATATGTCCAATTTGTATCATGATTTCCTACTGTTATTTATTATGTATTTGGTCATTATTTCACTTTATGATGCAATTCTTATGCCTTTTCTCTCTTAATTTGCAAGATTTATATGAAGAGGGAGAATACTAGCAGCTGGAATTCTGGACCTGAAATAGCTACAGCAGAGATACCTATCTTACAGAGCTCCAATTGACTTGAAATTTCACGGAGATTTTTTATTGAATATATAAAAAATACTGGAGAAAAGAGATACTGGAGGGGACCCACCAGTTGTCCACAAGGCAACAGGGCGCTCCCCCCTGGGCGCGCCCTGATGCCTTGTGGGGCCCCTGGCTGGCGTCTGGCCCCCTCCTTCTGCTATATAAGCTCATTTTCCCTAAAAAAATAGAGAGAAGACTTTTGGGACGAAGCGCCGCTGTCTCGAGGCGGAACCTGGGCAGGAGCAATTTTGCTCTCCGGCGGAGTGATTCCGCCGGGGATGCTTCCCTCTGAGAGGGGGAAATCGAAGCCATCGACATCACCAACGATCCTCTCATCGTGGGAAGACCAATTTTCATCAACATCTTCACCAGCACCATCTCATCTCAAACCCTATTTCATCTCTTGTATTCAATCTTTGTCTCAAAACCTCAGATTGGTACCTGTGGGTTGCTAGTAGTGTTGATTACATCTTGTAGTTGATGCTAGTTGGTTTATTTGGTGGATGATTATATGTTCAGATCCTTAATGATATTCAATACCCCTCTGATCTTGAACATGAATATGATTTGTGAGTAGCTATTTTTGTTCTTGAGGACATGGTAGAAGTCTTGTCATAAGTAATCATGTGAACTTGGTATTCGTTCGATATTTTGATGATATGTATGTTGTTACTTCCTTTAGTGGTGTCGTGTGAACATCGACTACATGACACTTCACCATCTTTGGGCCTAAGGGAAGGCATTGTGGAGTAGTAATTAGATGATGGGTTGCTAGAGTAACAGAAGCTTAAACCCTAGTTTATGCGCTATTCCGTAAAGGGCTGATTTGGATCCATATGTTTCATGCTATGGTTAGATTTATCTGAATTCTTCTTTCATGGTTGCGGATGCTTGCGAGAGGGGGTAATCATAAGTGAGAGGCTTGTTCAAGTAAGAATAGCACCCAAGCACCGGTTCACCCACATATCAAATTATCAAAGTAGCGAACGCTAATCAAACAAACATGATGAAAGTGACTAGATGAAATTCCCATGTGTCCTTGAGAACGCTTTGCTTATTATAAGAGATCGTTCCGGCTTGTCCTTTGTTATAAAAAGGATTGGGCCACCTTGCTGCACCTTTGTTACCGTTACTACTTGTTACTTGTTACGAATTACCTTGCTACCAAACTATCTGTTACCTACAATTTCTCAGTGCTTGCAGAGAATACCTTGCTGAAAACCGCTTGTCATTTCCTTCTGCTCCTCGTTGGGTTCGACACTCTTACTTATCGAAAGGACTACGATTGATCCCCTATACTTGTGGGTCATCAGTCACCATGATTGGACAGTGGCGGAACGCTTGCCCGGACGCCCTTGGGTTCGCAATATCGCGGGCGCACTCGGCCCGGCTGCCCATGTGCAGTACGTCGAGCTTTGGCAGAAGCCGCGTCACACCTCCCTCAATGCTGGGCTAGATGAGTTGCGCTAGAGATGGATGGAGTCCGGCATCTACACTGTCAAATCTTTCTACCTAGCCCTCTTTCGCGGCTCAACGTTGGATGCATCATGGAAGCTCGGCGCCCGCTGTCCTCCGCAAAGGGCTCAACTCCATCATAGCACTCAACGCGTGGGCAATCTAGAAGCACTGGAACGGGTGCATCTTCGATGACCAGCGGCCATCGACCGCGAGGCTTCTACAATCCATTCAGGAAGACGTGCGCCTTGGGCTAGCGCCGGCGCCAACGACTTGGCGATCCTACTTCCTAAGAGGTACATCGTATATGATGTACTCGGGATGAGCAACCCTTTCACCTAACTGCTCCGGTTCATTGAGCTCGCGCCGGCTCGTGTACGTGTGCCTCTTGTAACCGATAACTATACTATTTCTCCTCTCCTATCAATGCAATGATACGCAATCTTTGTGTATTCACAAAAAAAAAAATCTGTTGCACAAGGCCCCCATATTGGAGATGAACTGTCCTTTTTTTCGTTTTCCCCTTGGATGTGTTGGATCTATGAGACCCCTTTGTTTGAATATTGGTTATGATATGTTAGTGGTGGATCTTATCCTACTTGTGTTTCCCCTTTTAATTTCCGCCTCGATCTAGTTTTCTCTCGCGTTCTTTCTCACCTCCACCTCCAATTCACGAAGATGTGTTCACCCCTACGATTTTCGCCGTATCAGGGTACTACCTTGCATATAGCATCTACCCCCTATATATGGTCCACATTTGTGAAGACAATTTTGTAACCTAAAGGCAAGAAGAGAGCCCACTTGCCGCATCTCAAGAATCCGTGAGAAAAGATGTTGAGAGAGCTTTCGGTGTGTTGGAAGCTCGCTTTGCCATTGTCAACGGACCTGCTACATATTGGGACTCAAAACTCGTGGAGCATCATGACGTGTTGCGTTATCTTGCACAACATGATCATAGAGGATGAGAGAGGCCAACAACTCAACATGGATTTTGAGGTTTTGGAGGTCTTGCCACTCCTCAATGCAATGGCAATACAATCCATAAGTTTCTTGAAGTGCGTCAACAAGCTCATGTGCAGCTAGATGAAGACCTCATCAAGGTGGAAACTTGGCGGGGAATAACTCTCTCGTCTATCATCATTCGAACCATTTTTTTAGACTATTTGATTCATTCGGACCATTTGTTGTGTTTGCATAGGAGTAACAACCCACTATGGAGGTAGTAACATATGCATATTACTAGTCTAAGTTACTCCCCAGTATGACTAGCCTAATCTAGGAGTACATGTGACATATTGGCATCAATGACATGAACGCAAGAAGTTATCCTTGGGATTAGGGAAATGCCCTATATATACGAAAATAAAAAATAATAATTATGGAAAAAGTCAAAAAAATTCAGAGCTTTTTTTGGGATAACCTTGACTTTCTTTTGCACTAGTATATAAACTTTTAAGAAGGAAAACTCACATTGACTTCATGGCAAAAAACAATCAGCGAGGGTTTTCCCTTCGCATTTTTTTTATTAGTACAATAGAAGGTCAACTTCATTTCAAAAACATTTCTAGATTTTTTTTAATTTTTGCTGGAATTACTAATTCTTTTTTGCATATAGGGTGTATATACACCCAAGAACCAAACATCCGTATCCATGGGGATTAGGGTATGCATGTAGCATATTCCTGCATACTGTGATGTATCTGTATGCAACTTTTGTTGACAACCATTTGATGGTAATCTACTTTGTGAATTGTTATCTGCTTATTTTATCAGAATTGTTAAAATAATTTATCCACCTAATGATGGATTTCCTCCAACATTTGTGATCTATTTTCTTACCATTTTACCCCACTCGATCTCTTGCTCATCGCCTTATACTGTAGAATTAATCTATATATTGGAGTTAAGTGAGGACGAAGATACAGGGATGGAAGGCTAACTGACATTTGCTAACTCTTGCTAAAATGGGACAGAACTTAAAAATGTTTTTTCATTGGACTCGGTTCAACTATTCCTCGGCGCCATACATTGATAGGTAACAAGTAGCTCCAAAAGTAAGATTAGACCACAAACGAGTAGCCGATCGAGCTCTACTTGATTTTATTTGTAACCAAAATATATAGATAACTTCATTCGTCACCGATATCCTAGCTATAGCTAGTTACAGTCACAGGAGGCGGACGCGACTGTCATCGGGTAGGGGAAGGAGTTGCCGTACTGGAAGGACACAGGAAAGCTGGGCTCGATGGACCGGCCGCCGTTGACGAGGCAGTCGTTGAAGCCGAGGCGGCGGAACTTGTCTGGGTCGATGACATCATTTGAGGCGAAGTCGCCGCACGCGACATGGACGTCGCACACGAGACAGTCGATGCAGGTGTTGGTGATCTCCACGCTGTAGGTCGGCATGCCGCCCGCCATGCTCGGCGCGTTGTTCTGGGACACCTCCAGGAGCTCCTTTGAGAACTCCTCCAGCTCCAACGGCTCCGCCGAGTGGCCTCCGCCGCCGCTCGATGACACGGAGGATGCATTGACGCTGAGCATCTTGCGGAACTGATGCTGATGCGGGGAGGAAGATGCTGAGACTAGCAGAAGCAAAACAAGTGGGCAAAAGATGAAGAATCAGTATGCATGCGGATCTATGCTTAGGTACGTACTCCTGCTACATTTGACTACCTTCGCTGCAAGCTTGGAGCAGGAGCATGGTGACGACGACCACAGCCACAGCACTTGGAAGAACCCGGAAGCACGCCATGGCGCCTTTGTGTTTCTTCTCTTCTCAAGCCTTGCTACCTTGACTTACCATCCACCGGGTCCGGGCGTGCGTACTTGTAGTACTGGCAAGTTCCCTTGGCAAACTAAACGCCGGCGCAGCAAAGATACTCGTACGTAGCGCCATAATTTACTAATGGCTTGGGAAACGAAGCTAGCTAGGCCGCTTCTTTGGGTTGAACACCGTGGAGTTAATAACCGAGACGTGCGTACGCCCAGCCAATGCATGCATTGCGCCGGCGCCGCCGAGTTAATAAGCGAGACATGCGCTACGGCCAGCCAATGCATGCATTGCGCCGACGCAGCGGCGCCGTCCATTTCAACGGTCGGTCTCTCATGCATGCGCGCGGGAGACTTGATTGATGGTTGTTGGTTGGTGGCCTCGATCTCCACGTTCACGATGCACACGCGCCAGCTAAATTACTCGTACTCGTGCATATCGTACATTGCCAAGCTAGCTACACGTCTCCCTCTTCACATCGTTTCAGCTGGACTGCATACGTGCGTGGGCATGCATGAACGTATTTCATCGTTACGTTACTTGTCATGTTTGAGACTTTGAGGAGTACAACGCATGCACCTATTTTAAATGTGGAATGGGTCTTCCCATAAAATGAATCAGGACTTGAAATTGTGTACTATACTGGTAGTACAAGTATATGAAATTGTGTAGATTTAGCCTTCCTCCTCGGATGAAGATGCTCACTTTCTGTTTGTTCACTTGCCATTGTTCTAGCAAAGCCCAACAATGGTACAGGACAAAAGACATGTTTTTTGGATCCCTATGCTTGTACATGTCATTTGCGTAGCCAAGCAAGTTTAAAATTTCACATTAGAAACCTGGATGTAAACTATTCATAGAAAATTTTGAACAAGAAATACTCACCATCATGCCCTCTGTCATTCCACTAGGTTTTGCGCATTCTACATTAGCAACACAACCAGCCCGATGACTGCAAGATTCCTGAATGAAGGCCCATCAACCACTGAGTGACTTAATCGAGCGTTGGACTGAAACAGACACATTGTGATGATACTGAAAAACAATGCGCCTCCAGTGAGTCTCCATACTTTGATCGGTCCCTGCTGTCAGATCAAGGCTTACACTCTGACATGCCATGACCAACGCTTTAACCTCCTCCGAGGAGAAATTGCTCCCCCTCTTTTTGCTTTCGAAATAAAATCATCATCATCAAATGGAGTGGACAAAGACATGTCATCTATGCCTACCACCTTCACCATCTCCATATATGATTGCTGACTAGATTGTCATAATTAAGAAAGTAATGGCGGTGGGCGAACCCTAGCCTCCACTCCCGCAGGTCTTCTCCTTCCTCCCCTTCCCCCGCCGCCGCCGGGCGAAGCCCGGCCGGCGGCGGGGCTCCTCCTCCCTCCCTAGCATGCGGCTGCAGCGCGAGATGCGGCGGCTTGGCAGGGGCGCTACTCTGGCGCAAGGCGTGGCGGTGGCGAGGCGCTCGGCCGGGCAGGGGCGCGGGCGGGCGTTGTAGCCGTGGTGGCTGCGGGGCGACGGCGGCGGGGTGCAGGCTGTGCTGCTCTGGCTCGGGCGGTACGGCGTGGTTGCGGGCTGCGGGTCCCGGGTGGATCTGTGGCTCGGGCGCTGCTCTGACCTTGTTGGTTGCGGGCCGTGGACCCGACCGGGGACGAGCTGGGCAGGGTGGTGCTCGTGTGGTGGTGCTGCCCTCCTCAGGATCTTGGTAGTGGCACCAGTCAACGGCCTCGGCGGCTCGGGCGGTGGTGGCTCATGGTTGTTGGTGGGGTGCGGGTGGTGGCGACGTCCTCCCCTCTCCTAGGTCCGAGCCGGAAGTGCGCGGGATGCTCGCGCAATGGTGGATGGTTGGGACCTAAGGTTCGTGCTCGGGCGGGCCAAATCTGGGCCCGAGGCGGATTGGAGCTTCCGCTCCAGGTAGGTGAGGATGGGCTTGGTCCGGGTTCGTGGTGGTGGACGACGTATGGCGCGTAGGTACGAGAGGCTGACTTGGTCCGCGTTGGTTTTCTTCGCGTTGTGCTCTTCGTGTATGCTGCTTTCATGGTGTCGGTCCGAGTTGGGCTCTTCAGGTGTTGCCGTGTCGTTGGACGGATTGGCTCCGGTGGCCATGTGCATGGCGTCTTTCGAGCTTGCTCGGCGGCGGCCGTCGGCAGTCACTGGGTTGCATCCCCATGGTTCACCGGAACTGGTCGGGGAGACAGGTGTGGGTGCCTCCTACTGTGGAGGCGCTAACCCAGATCCGATGGCTGATGCCGGGCTAGGAGTGAAAGGAGGCCCGTTTCACTCCTACTACCGTGGTGCGGGGTCGTGATGTGGATGGCCGGTGATGTTCGGGGCTGTGGATGCCGGGGTGGTGGTCTTGAATGGCGGGCTTCACGGTTGGCTTTCCGGCAGGCGCCATGGTGGCGGTGGTGACTCTACTTCTTGGTCGTGTGGGCGGCAAGGGGTGGAGTGGTGGGAGGCTCTGGTTTGTTCGGGTAGTGCCTAGATCTGGTGTGGATGGGCTGGCTCTCGTGGAGGTGTTGATCGGCACTCCTCCTGGTTGCGTAGGCGAGTGTCCGAGCGAAAGCTTCGCGCTATCTGGCGCCGGCATCAGCGGCGCCTGTTGGTGCCGCTTGCTTCTTGGAGTCGTCGTCGTGGGTCGTGCTATGCCAGGGCTCTAGGTGAAAACCTATGTCTGTTTGTTTGGACTCGGCAACGACGACGCTTTCCCATCGTCACCTTCTTGGGGGTGTTGTTGTGGAGCTCAGGAGTCGCCGGTCGGGTCTCAGCGAGGTGTTAGCTTGTTCTAGGTTATTGTTGTATCTTTTGATCTACTTTGTAAGAGGGCCTCCTCACCACACTGTATCGTCCGGCCGTGTACTTTGTTGTGTTGCTTTATATATAAAGCGGGGCGAAAGTCTGTTTCGAGAGAGAAGTAATGAGATATATAAATTTTCATGTAAAATTATTATTTTATGTTTTAGAAATTAAACAAATGGAAACCAAACCTTTTTTTTACCTTTTACATTTCGTCATACGCCTCATTGGCATTGGACATGTCTAAGTTGGCATCGTCCTCAGGGAAGGTTTGCCGAATATGTGTGAAGTTCTCCTGCAAGGTCGGGCTGGCAACGGAGGCGCCGTTTAAGGAAATATGCCCTAGAGGCAATAATAATGTTATTATTTATTTCCATGTTCATAATTAAGTTTATGTTTCATGCTATAATTGCAGTGGTTCTCCAGTCTGTATATCCAAGAGGCTCAGAGGAAAACTCATGCGCATGTGCGGAATAATAAACGGTAAAATAGATTCCTAGTCTCACCTTGAAGACTAGCTAAGTGTTGCATGATGGTTCCATTTTTCTGATCATGGGCATGAGTTAGTGTAACAAAGGATGCCAAAAACTTTGAGGACACAATGTTAGAAGAACACTTGTGTTGAACAAACCCAATTGGTTGTTATACTATGTGATGCTTTCATCACAAGTTAAATAACACAGTAAAGTTAACACTTGCATAATTCCTTAGACCAGAGTATCGGGTACCTTCATGCCTGACGGTGCACTTTGGGGTTCGTCAAACGTCACGCGTAACACGGTGATCATAACGACAACTTACGGGTGCATCAGAAAGTATGACAAGGTACTTGATATCTCAAGACTGGGATTTGCTCCTCCGACGATGGAGAGATATTCTTTGGGCCCTCTCAGTGTGACGGTATGCATCACTGTCTAGTCATACACAACGTGATTTGATCACGGGGATACCAGAACACGGGAACGAGAAAAAATAGGTAACGAGGAAACCGACATAGTGAATGTCGGTGTCAAAACCGGCAGATCTCGGGTAGGGGGCCCGAGCTGTGAGATCGGATCGAGGGGTAACAGGAGACAAGGGACACGAGGTTTTTATCCAGGTTCAGGCCCTCTTTAAGGAGGTAAAACCCTACGTCCTGCTCTTGTTTATATGATGGGTGTATCAAAGTATAGAGTTGATCTACCTCGAGATCGTAAGTTGTGGACTAAACCCTAGGGGTGATGGTGATGAATGATGAATGTGTCTCTACGGACTAAACCCTCTGGTTTATATAGGCACCGGGGGTATCTAGGGCTACACATGGTCGATTACCATCTAGGGGTTACATGCCGAATCTAATAGACATACTTGGAGTACACGCCAAGTCTTCGGTGAGGCCCGATATGACTACGCCACAGGTTAGAAGCCTCCGGAGACCTTCCTCATCAGCGGCCGTTAGTCCGGCCCCTGGACTAGACCGGCTAGGCTGGGACCCCCTAGTCCAGGACACCGTCAGTAGCCCCCGAACTTGTCTTCAAAGCCGAGGATGGCAATCTTCTTCGGATAAATGTCTTCGGCGTGAGAGTCTTCGGCTTAGCAGACAAGTTCTTCCTACGCCCCGGGCCAAGCATCCGCTCAAAGTTTGTAGATCTCCAATCGGCTAATATCACCCTTCCGACAAAGGATATGGTAAACCGACCATGCGCTACCAAAACGCATATTCACTTATCCGAAGTGCGCGGCTTGCTTAGTCTCGAAGGCTAGAAGCGTTGGCGTGTTCGGCGGTCAATTACTGACAACTCTTCCGAAGCGTCACCGCCTATGACATCATTTACATCAGTTATTACTTAGTGAAATTGTGATTCGAGGTAACCCTCTTATTGGCATGTAGTATCAAAACAGAGATCGTGCCCCGCATTTTAGGGGATATCATCAATCAATTGGTTCACCCAATGCGGCCACAACGGCATGATCAACCGAAACATGGCGATTTTTACGGCGCACTAATACATCCAATTTGCATCATGATTTCCTACTGTTATTTATTATGTACTTGATAATTATTTCACTTTATGATGCAATTTTTATGCCTTTTCTCTCTTAATTTAGAAGATTTATATGAAGAGGGAGAATACCGGCAGCTGAAATTCTGGACCTGAAATAGCTGTAGCAGAGATACCTATCCTACAGTGCTCCAATTGACTTGAAATTTCACAGAGACTTTTTATTGAATATATAAAAAAATACTGGAGAAAAAAGATACTCGAGGGGACCCACCAGTTGCCCACAAGGCAAGCCCTGATGCCTTGTAGGGCCCCTGGCTGGCCTCTGGCCCACTCCTTCTGCTATATAAGCTCATTTTCCCTAAAAAAATATGGAGAAGACTTTCAGGACGAAGCGCCGCCGTCTCGAGGCGGAACCTGGGCAGGAGCTATTTTGCTCTCCGACGGAGCGATTCCGCCGGGGATACTTCCCTCCGGGAGGGGGAAATCGAAGCCTTCGACATCACCAACGATCCTCTCATCGTGGGAGGACCAATCTTCATCAACATCTTCACCAGCACCATCTCATCTCAAACCCTAGTTCATCTCTTGTATTCAATCTTTGTCTCAAAACCTCAGATTGGTACATGTGGGTTGCTAGTAGTGTTGATTACATCTTGTAGTTGATGCTAGTTGGTTTATTTGGTGGAAGATTATATGTTCAGATCCTTAATGATATTCAATACCCCTCTGATCTTGAACATGAATATGATTTGTTAGTAGTTACTTTTATTCTTGAGGACATGGGAGAAGTCCTGTCATAAGTAATCATGTGAATTTGGTATTTGTCCGATATTTTGATGATATGTATGTTGTTGCTTCCTTTAGTGGTGTCGTGTGAACGTCGACTACATGACACTTCACCATCTTTGGTTCTAAGGGAAGGCATTGTGGAGTAGTAATTAGATGATGGGTTGCTAGAGTGACAGAAGCTTAAACCCTAGTTTATGCGCTATTCCGTAAGGGGTTGATTTGGATCCACATGTTTCATGCTATGGTTAGATTTATCTTAATTCTTCTTTCGTAGTTGCGGATGCTTGCAAGAGGGGGTAATCATAAGTGGGAGGCTTGTTCAAGTAAGAACAGCACCCAAGCACCGGTTCACCCACATATCAAATTATCAAAGTAGCGAACGCTAATCAAACAAACATGATGAAAGTGACTAGATGAAATTCCCATGTGTCCTTGAGAACGCTTTGCTTATTATAAGAGATCGTTCCGGCTTGTCCTTTGCTATTATACTTGTTAATTGTTACTTGTTACGAATTATCTTGCTACCGAAACTATCTGTTACCGCTACTTTCATTACTTGTAGAGAATACCTTGCAGAAAACCGCTTGTCATTTCCTTCTGCTCCTCGTTGGGTTCTACACTCTTACTTATCGAAAGGACTACGATTGATACCCTATACTTGTGGGTCATCAAGACTCTTTTTTGGAACCGTTGCCGGGGAGTGAAGCGCCTTTGGTGAGTGGAATTTTGTAAGGAAACATTTATATTACGTGCTGAAATTTACTATCACTTGTCACTATGGAAAGTAATCCTTTGAGGGGTTTGTTCGGGGTATCTTCACCTCGACCGGAAGCATTGAGAGTTGCTCCTCAACCTACTGAACCTACTGAAAATATTTATTATGAAATTCCTTCGGGTATGATAGAGAAACTGCTAGCTAATCCTTATGCAGGAGATGGAACAGTGCATCCTGATATGCACTTGATATATGTGGATGAAATTTGTGGATTGTTTAAGCTTGTAGGTCTATCCAGAGATGGAGTTATGAAGAAGGTATTCCCTTTATCTTTGGAGGGAAAGGCATTGACATGGTATAGGCTATGTGATGATACTGAAACATGGAATTGGAACCGGTTGAAGCTGGAATTCCACCAGAAATTTTAGCATATGCATTTGGTTCATCGTGATCAGAATTATATATATAATTTTTGGCCTCGTGAAGGAGAAAGATCGCTCAAGCTTGGGGGAGGCTTAAGTATATGTTGCACACATGGCCCAATCATGAGCTCTGAAGAGAAATAATTATTCAAAACTTTTATGCTCGGCTTTCTCATAATGATCAATCCATGCTCGATACTTCTTCTGTTGGTTCCTTTATGAAGAGAACTATTGAATTCAGATGGGATCTTTTGGAAAGAATTAAACGTAACTCTGAAGATTGGGAAATCGATGAAGGTAAAGAGTCAGTTATAAATTTTGAGTTTGATTGTGTTAAATCTTTTATGGAAACTGATGCTTTTCATAAGTTTAGTACTAAATATGGACTTGACTCTGAGATAGTAGCTACCTTTTGTGAATCTTTTGCCACTCATGTTGATCTCCCTAAGGAGAAATGGTTTAAATATCATCCACCCATTGAATTAAATGAAGAACCTGTTAGTGTTAAAGAAGAAACAATTGTTTACAATGTTGATCCAGTTGTGCCTACTCCTTATATTGAGAAACCTCCTTTCCCTGTTAGGATTAAGGAACATGCTAAAGTTTCAACCGTGGTTAACAAAAGTAATATAAGAACACCTAGACCTTCTGAACAAATTAAAGTTGAACCTAATATTGAAATGGTTAAAGATCTTTTGGTTGATGATATTGATGGGCATGTTATATACTTCTGTGATGAGGCTGCTAGAATTGCCAAACCTGTTAGAAATGAACGAGATATGCTAGATAAGAACAAGCCCATAGTTGGCATGCCTGTTGTTTCTGTTAAGATTGGAGATCATTGCTATCATGGTTTGTGTGATATGGGTGCTAGTGTGAGTGCTATTGCATTTTCTTTATATCAAAAAGTAATGCATGATATTGCACCTGTTGAGATTGAAGATATTGATGTTACTATTAAGCTTGCAAACAAAGATACTATTACACCACTTGGGATTGTTAGAGATGTTGAAGTCTTGTGTGGTAAAATTTCTTAGTGCTTGGTTCAAAACAAGATAATTTTTGTCCCATTATATTTGGTAGACCCTTCTTGAATACCGTTAATGCTGAAATTGATTGTGTTAAAGAGAAAGTTAGTGTTAAGTTAGGTGATATATCGCATGAATTTAATTTCTCTAAGTTTCGTAGACAACCTCATGATAAATAATTACCCAATAAATATGAAATTATAGGTCTTGCTTCTATTGTTGTGCCTACTGATCCTTTAGAACAATATTTGCTATACCATGAAAATGATATGCATATGAATGAAAGAAATGAAATAGATGAGTTGTTCTTCAAACAAGCACCTATCCTTAAACATAATTTGCCTGTCAAAACTTTCGAAGATCCTCTTCCACCGAAGAGTGATCCTGTGTTTGAATTAAAGCAATTACACGATACGCTTAAATATGCTTATCTTGATGAAAAGAAGATATATCCTGTTATTATTAGTGCTAACCTTTCAGAGCATGAAGAAAAGAGATTACTTAAAACTCTGAAGAAGCACCATGCTGCTGTTGGATATACTCTTGATGATATTAAGGACATTAGTCCCACTTTATGTCAGCATAAAATTCATATGGAGCCCGATGCTAAACCCGTTGTTGATCATCAAAGAAGGTTGAATCCTAAAATGAAGGATGTGGTAAGGACTGAAATATTAAAGCTTCTGGAGGCAGGTATAATTTATCCAATAGCTGATAGTAGATGGGTAAATCCTGTTCATTGTGTTCCTAAGAAAGGAGGTATTACTGTTGTTCCTAATGATAAAAATGAGCTTATCCCACAAAGAATTGTAACTGGTTATAGGATGATAATTGATTTTAGAAAATTAAATAAAGCTACTAGGAAGGATCATTACCCCTTGCCTTTTATTGATCAAATGTTAGAAACATTATCTAAGCATACACACTTTTGCTTCCTAGATGGTTATTCTGGTTTCTCTCAAATACTTGTATCGCCAGAAGATCAAGAGAAAACCACATTTACTTGTCCTTTTGGAACCTACACTTATCGTCGTATGCCTTTTGGTTTATGTAATGCACCTGCTACCTTTCAAAGATGTATGACTGCTATATTCTCTGACTTTTGTGAAAAGATTGTTGAGGTTTTCATGGATGATTTTTCCGTTTACGGAATTTCTTTTGATGATTGCTTAAGCAACCTCGATCGAGTTTTGCAGAGATGTGAAGAAACTAATCTTGTCTTGAATTGGGAGAAGTGCCACTTTATGGTGAATGAAGGTATAGTCCTTGGGTATAAAATTTCTAAAAGAGGTATTGAAGTTGATAAAGCTAAAGTTGATGCAATTGAGAAAATGCCATGTCCTAAAGATATCAAAGGTATAAGATGTTTCCTTGGTCACGCTGGTTTCTATAGAAGGTTTATAAAAGACTTCTCTAAAATTTCTATGCCTCTCACTAATCTTTTGCAAAAAGATGTTCCATTTGTTTTTGATGATGATTGCGTAGAAGCCTTTGAAATACTTAAGAAAGCCTTAATATCTGCACCTATTGTTCAACCACCTGATTGGAACCTACCTTTTGAAATTATGTGTGATGCTAGTGATTATGCTGTTGGTGTTGTTCTAGGACAAAGAGTTGATAAGAAATTGAACGTTATTCATTATGCTGTTAAAACTTTAGACTGTGCTCAAAGAAATTATGCTACTACTGAAAAAGAATTTTTAGCAGTTGTGTTTGCATGTGATAAATTCAGATCTTACATTGTAGATTCCAAAGTTACAATTCACACTGATCATGCTGCTATAAAATATCTTATGGAAAAGAAATATGCTAAACCTAGACTTATTAGGTGGGTTCTTTTGCTACAAGAATTTGATTTGCATATTGTTGATAGAAAGGGAGCCGAGAATCCCGTAGCAGATAATTTGTCTAGAATGGAAAATGTTCTTGATGACCCACTTCCTATTAATGAGGATTTCCCTGATGAACAATTAGCTGCAATAAATGTTTCTTGTAACACTCCATGGTATGCAGACTATGCTAATTACATTGTTGATAAATATATACCACCTAGCTTCACATACCAACAAAAGAAAAAGTTTTTCTTTGATTTAAGACATTACTTTTGGGATGACCCACATTTATATAAAGGAGGAGTAGATGGTATTATTAGACGTTGTGTACCTGAGCATGAACAGGAACAAATCCTACGAAAGTTTCACTCTGAGGCATATGGAGGACACCATGCTGGAGACAGAACTGCACATAAGGTACTACAATCTGGTTTTTATTAGCCTACTCTTTTCAAAGATGCACGTAAGTTTGTCCTCTCTTGTGATGAATGTCAAAGAATTGGTAATGTTGGTAAGCATCAGGAAATGCCTATGAATTATTCACTTGTTATTGAACCATTTGATGTTTGGGGTTTTGATTATTTGGGACCTTTTCCTAAATCCAACGGGTATACACATATTTTAGTTGCTGTTGATTACGTTACTAAGTGGGTAGAAGTTATTCCAACTAGTAGTGCTGATCATAACACTTCTATTAAAATGCTTAAAGAAGTTATATTTCCGAGGTTTGGAGTCCCTAGATACTTGATGACTGATGGTGGCTCACATTTTATTCATGGTGCTTTTCGTAAATTGCTTGCTAAATATGATGTTAATCATAGAATTGCATCTCCTTATCATCCTCAGTCTAGTGGTCAAGTTGAATTGAGTAATAGAGAAATAAAATTAATTTTGCATAAGACTGTTAATAGATCCAGGAAAAATTGGTCTAAGAAACATGATGATGCATTATGGGCTTACAAAACCGCTTATAAGAATCCTATGGGTATGTGTCCATATAAAATGGTTTATGGAAAAGCATGTCATTTACCTCTTGAGTTAGAACATAAGGCATATTGGGCAATAAAAGAACTTAACTATGATTTCAAACTTGCCGGTGAAAATAGGTTATTTGATATTAGCTCCCTAGATGAATCGAGAACACAAGCTTATGAAAATGCCAAGTTATTTAAAGAAAAGTTAAAAGATGGCATGATAAAAGAATCCAAAAAACGGGAATTTAAAGTGGGTGAGAAAGTTCTATTGTACAACTCTCATTTTAGTTTTTTTGCAGGAAAACTTCTCTCTAAATGGGAAGGACCATATATCATCGAAGAAGTTTACTGCTCCGGAATTATCAAAATAAACAACTCCGAAGGCACCAACCTGAGAGTGGTGAATGGACAAAGAATTAAGCATTATATCTCAGGTACCCCCATTAATGTTGAAACTAATATTATTTAGACAATGACGCCGGAAGAACACATCAAAGAGTCCTTCCGGAACTCTCCAGAACCCTGAAAAGTGGTAGGTATGTGATACGGTAAGTAAACCGAGTGCAAAAATTCCATAAAAATTATTTCTGTCCGTTTTGGAATATTAGAAAAAATACAAAAAAAAGAAACAACCGAGGGGACCCACAAGTCACCCACAAGGCAACAGGGCGCGACACCCCCCTGGGGTGCGCCGTGATGCCTTGTGGGCCCCTCGTGTGCCCTCCCGACTCCGTTTTCCTCTCGTATGCTTGTTTTGCAAGATAAGAATTCTTTATATATACTCACGGGTGTTTTGACCACCTGATACGTCTCCAACGTATCTATAATTTTTGATTGTTCCATGCTGTTATAATATCAATCTTGGATGTTTTTATAATCATTTACAGCAATTTTATATTATTTTTGGAGACTAACCTATTAACCTAGTGCCCAGTGCGAGTTGCTGTTTTCTGCCCTGTTTTTGTTTCATAGAAAATCAATATCAAACGAAGTCCAAATACAGTGAAACTTTTTGGAGATTTTTTCTTGGGCAAGAAGAATACCAGAAGCTTCGAGGGGAGGCCAGAAGACCTTGGTGGGCCCCACGAGCCACCAGGGCGTGCCTGGGGGGGCAGGCGCGCCCTGATGCCTCGTGGGCCCCACCAAGCTCCGTTTAACCTAATTCCAGCACTATAAATTCCAGAAAAATCAGAAACCCTCAAGAGAGTCCACGAAATACTTTTTACGCCGCCGCAAGCCTCTGTTCCAGAGAGATCCCATCTGGGGTCCTTCTCCGGCAATCTGCCGGAGGGGGAATCGATCACGGAGGGGCTCTACATCAACCTTGCTGCTTCTCCGATGATGCGTGAGTAGTTTACCACAGACCTTCGGGTCCATAGGCAGTAGCTAGATGGCTTCTTCTCTCTTTTTGATGTCCAATACAATGTTCTCCTTGATGTTCTTGGAGATCGATCCGATGTAATCTTTGTTTGCGGTGTGTTTGTTGGGATCCGATGAATTGTGAGTTTATGATCAGATTATCCATGAATATTATTTGAGTCTTCTCTGATCTCTTTTATGCATGATTATTATAGCCTCGTATTTCTTCTCCGATCTATTGATTTGGTTTGGCCAACTAAGTTGATTTATCTTGCCATGGGAAGAGGTGCTTTGTAGTGGGTTCGATCTTGCGGTGTTCAATCCCAGTGACGGAAAGGGACATGACACGTATGTATCGTTGCTACTAAGGGTAAAAATTTGGGATCTATTCATTGGGTTTATTAATTCGTGAGTTTGTCTTGTCTACATCATGTCATCGTTCTTAGGGCATTACTCCGTTCTTATGGACTTAATTCACTAGATGCATGCTGGATAGCCCATCGATGTGTGGAGTAATAGTAGTAGATGCAGGCAGGAGTCGGTCTACTAATCTTGGACGTGATGCCTATATACATGATCATTGCCTTGGATATCGTCATGATTATTTGCTTTTCTATCAATTGCCCAACAGTAATTTGTCTACTCACCGTATGCTATTTTCTCGAGAGAAGCCTCTAGTGAAATCTATGGCCCCCGGGTCTACCAAAATCATATTACTAAAACCCTAAAAATATTGCTGCCATTTTTTTTTTAGTATTTTTTCTGCAATCTATCAATCTATCAAATACAATTTAATCTTGCAATCTTACCGCCAAGGGATTGACAACCCCTTGTTTGCGTTGGGTGCAAGGATTTGTTGTTTGTGTGCAGGTACTGCTTACTAGCTGTTGTGTGATTCTCCTACTGGTTCGATAACCTTGGTTTCGTAATTGTGGGAAATACTTATCTCTACTGTGCTGCATCATCCCTTCCTCTTCGGGGAAATACCAACGCAAGCTACAAGTAGCAGGAAGAATTTCTGGCGCCGTTGCCGGGGAGACATCATCAACATTTATCAAGTACCTTTGCACAAACTCTCATCTCCTTGCATTTACTTTATTTGCCATTTGCCTCTCGTTTTCATCTCCCCCACTTCTAAAACGTTTTTACAAAAATACAAAAATATTTTCCTTTGCCTTTTTGCTTCTTTTTTCTAGTTTGCTTGTTTGCTTGTTTGCTATTTTATTTGCGTAGCCACGATGTCTCAAGAAAATACCAAATTGTGTGATTTTTCCAATACTAATAATAATGATTTTATTAGTACTCCGATTGCTCCTCCCGCCGCTAGTGCGGAGACTTGTGATATTAATGCTGCTTTGCTAAATCTTGTTATGAAAGATCAATTTTCCGGTAGTCCTAATGAAGATGCCGCATCCCATCTTAATACTTTCGTAGAATTGTGTGACGTGCAAAAGAAAAAAGATGTGGACAATGATATTGTGAAATTGAAATTATTCCCGTTCTCATTGCGGGATCGTGCTAAAATTTGGTTCTCATCTTTACCACGAAGTAGTATCGATTCTTGGGATAGGTGTAAAGATGCTTTTATTACTAAGTATTTTCCTCCCGCGAAAATTATTTCTCTAAGAAATCAAAATATGAATTTTAAGCAACTTGATCATGAACATGTTGCCCAATCTTGGGAGAGGATGAAATTAATGATAAGAAATTGCCCTACTCATGGTTTAAATTTATGGATGATCATACAAAAAAATTATGCGAGATTGAATTTTGTCTCTAGAAATCTTTTAGATTCCGCCGCGGGTGGTACGTTTATGGAAATTACTTTGGGTGAAGCTACTAAATTGCTTGATAATATTATGGCAAATTATTCACAATGGCATACTGAAAGAACTCCTACTAGTAAAAAGGTGAACTCCGTTGAGGAAATTAATACTTTGAGTGATAAAGTTGATGCTCTTATGAAATTGGTTGCTAGTAAAAATGCTCCTATTGATCCTAATGATGTGCCTTTGTCCACTTTGATTGAGCAAAATAATGATCCCGTAGATGTGAATTTTGTCTCACGAAACAATTTTAATAGTAATGCTTATAGAGGTAATTTCAACGCTAGACCGTTCCCTGGAAATTCCTCTAATAATTATGGCAATCCTTATGGTAATTCCTACAATAATAATAGGATACCTTCTGATCTTGAAAGTAATATTAAAGAATTTATTAATGCTCAAAAAGTTTTCAACACTACGATAGAAGAAAAATTGAGTAAAATTGATGATATGTCTACGAGCATCGATAGAATTATTCATGATGTGGAAAATCTTAAGACTAAAATTTTGCCACCTAAAATTGATATTAGTGAATCAATCAAAGCTTTATATGTCTCCATGGATGAAAGTAAGAAATGAACCGCCATGCTAAGAGCTAAACGAGAATTTTTAGAAAAAGCGATTCCTCCCGGTTTCTATCGTAATAATGATGAGGATATTAAAATGATTGGTGTTTAATCTATTGACTCTTTATTTAGCAATATTAAGCTTGATGAAAAAGGGACTGAAGGAGAGTCAACTTTAGATAAAGAGCGTCCCTATAATTCGGAGGGTGAAAATCTTGATAAGAAAATTACTAAAAGTGGGTTTGGAGAGGTAAAAACTTTAAATAGTGATGTGCCCACTGTTTTGGATTACAAAGATTTTAATTATGATAATTGCTCTTTGATTGAGTGTATTTCTTTGTTGCAATCCATGTTAAATTCACCCAACGCTTATGAGCAAAACAAAGCTTTTACTAAACATATAGTAGAAGCCATGATGAAAGCGTTAGAAGAGAAGCTTGAACTAGAAAAATCAATTCCTAGAAAATTATATGATGAATGGGAACCCACCATTAAAGTTAAGATTAAAAGTTATGAGTGCAATGCTTTATGTGATTTGGGTGCTAGCGTTTCCACAATTCCAAAATCTCTATGTGATGTGCTAGGTTTTACCAATATAGATGAATGATCTCTTAATTTGCATCTTGCGGATTCTACTATTAAAAAGCCCTTGGGAAGAATTAATGATGTGCTTATTCTTGCAAATAGAAATTATGTGCCCGTTGATTTTATTGTTCTTGACATTGAATGCAATTCTTCTTGCCCTATAATACTTGGTAGACCGTTCCTACGAACTATAGGTGCCGTTATTGATATGAAAGAAGGGAATATAAAATTTCAGTTTCCATTAAAGAAGGGTATGGAACACTTCCCTAGAAAGAAAATTAAAGCACCATATGAATCAATTATGAGGGCCACTTATGGAATCAACACCAAAGATGACAATACTTGAAATTATGCATTATGCCTAGCTAGGGGCATAAAACAATAGCGCTTGTTGGGAGGCAACCCAATGAATAAAATAAATTTTTGTTATAAGTTTCTGTTATGGTGTGTTTTCACTGTCATGCTACTGGTATGATAGTATTTTTATGTTTTTAATTAGTGTTTGTGCCAAGTAAAGCCTTTGGGATGATTTGGAAGATAGTATAATTGATGCTGTTTGGAAAATAGAAAGTTTTGCGTCCAGTGCCCGAATTTTGTTTCTGTACTGGAGCGTCAGAAAAATCTGAAATTTTTACACAGTATTGGTATATGAATTGTCCACGTTGTCCTAATTTTTCAGAATTTTTGGAGTTACAGAAGTATGTATTCTAAATAGATTGCTACAAATTGTTCTGTTTTTGATGCACTACTTGCTTGTTTTGATGAATCTATGGATTGTATCGGGGGGTATAAGCCATGGTGAAGTTAGACTACAGTAGGTATAATGCAAAAGTAAAATATGAATGGGTTTGCAACAGTACTTATAGTAGTGATTTGTTTTGTTATACTAACGGGTCTCGGGAAGGTTTTGTTGAGTTTTGTGTGATTGAAGTTTTCAAGTTTAGGGTGAGATCACGATGGATGAAGGAATACGGAGTAGCAAAAGCCTAAGCTTGGGGATGCCCAAGGCACCCCAAGGTAATATTCAAGGAAGACTCAAGCGTCTAATCTTGGGGATCCCCCGGAAGGCATCCCCTCTTTATTCTACCGACCATCGGTAATTTTACTTGGAGCTATATTTTTATTCGTCACATGATATGTGTTTTGCTTGGAGCGTCTTGTATGATATGAGTCTTTTCTTTGTTTGCTTTTTAGTTTGTCACAATCATCTTTGCTGCACACACCTATTTTGAGAGAGCCACACGTTATCATCATAATTTGTAGAATACTCTATGTGCTTCACTTAATTTTTTTGAGCTAGGCAGTTGCTCTAGTGCTTCACTTAAATCCTTTTGAGCACAGTGGTGGCTGAAATTTTGTAGAAATAAACTCTCATGCTTCACTTATATTATTTTGAGAGTTGGTTGAAATTTTGTAGAAATGAATTCTCGTGCTTCACTTATATCATTTTGAGAATTGACTTGATTGAAATTTTGAAGAAATGAATTCTCGTGCTTCACTTATATTATTTTGAGAATCGTTAAGATTGAAATTTTTAAGAAATATTTGCACTCTCATGCTTCACTTAAATCTTTTTGAGAGATGATGATAGTAACGGTAATTTGCACATGTTATGCAATTGGTCCAAAAGTGATGAATATTCAAGAGGTATATAGATAAAAACTTTCATATAGATCATTGGATATGACAAGTGTGATTCCTTGCAATAGTTTTGCGATATGGAAATGATGATATGTGATGCCATGTTAGTGAGTAATTGTGCTTAAGTAAGAATATTAGTGTTAAGGTTTGTGATTCCCTATGCAAGCACGTTAAGTCAATAGTTATGCAATGAAGTTATATCCTACTATGGTGCATTATTCGGTGTTAGTTATGTTCAATGCATGTTTATGACTGTTTTCGTTTTTTGGTTGGTTGCTTCTCAATCTTTTGCTAGCCTTCATTTGTACTAAGCGGAAATACTGCTTGTGCATCCAAAATCCTTAAAACCAGTTTTGCCTTATGAGTCCACTATATCTACCTATATGCGGTATCCCAATGCCGTTCCAAGTAAATTTGCGTGTGCCAACTCTAAATTTCAAAATAAGTTTTCCTATTTTGTGTGCCCGTACCGCTCATGAAGCGGAAGGGGGTAGCCAATATCTTCCATGCTAGGTGTGTTATTCTCAAGATGAGTGTTTATTCACTTGTCATTGCACGAGAGTGTGGTGGTAATAGGGATGCCCGTCCCGAATTGTTAAATTGCTAAAATGCCAAAATTGCAGTAATGCAAAAATAATGAAAACAAAAGATTTATTTTCTGTTTGGGAACCGCCTATGATGTATGTAGCATGGAAGATATTGGAAATTCTCATTCGTTTTCGTTGACAGGAAAAGCATGCCTCCCAAAATATATTATTTTATCTCTTTAATTTCAGCTTTGAGCTCTCGCACATTTCACAAATCTCTGCTTCCCTCTGCGAAGGGCCTATCTATTTACTTTTATGCAATTTTTATTTTTCTTGAGTCTCCATCTTCTCTTACAAAAGCACCAACTAGAGAACACTATTGTCATACTTGTGCATTGGTTGTAGCTAATATTTGAGTGTGTTTCATAAATGGATCAATGATTGAGCATAATGGGCTTGGGATAACTTTCTTTAGCGTTGATATTTTGAAAGACATGGTTGCTTGTTAGTATGCTTGAGTATCTATGTTTTCATGTCAAATTATAGACTATTGCTTTGAATCATATAAGTCCAATGTCCATGCTACAAAAATAAAAAGAATATGTGATAAATATGTTAGGCAGCATTGCACATCAAAAATTCTGTTTTTATCATTTACCTACTCGAGGACGAGCAGGAATTAAGCTTGGGGATGCTGATACGTCTCCAATGTATCTATAATTTTTTATTGTTATATGCTGTTATAATATCAATCTTGGATGTTTTTATAATCATTTACAGCAATTTTATATTATTTTTGGAGACTAACCTATTAACCTAGTGCCCAGTGCCAGTTGCTGTTTTCTGCCCTGTTTTTGTTTCACAGAAAATCAATATCAAACGAAGTCCAAATACAGTGAAACTTTTTGGAGATTTTTTCTTGGGCAAGAAGAATACCAGAAGCTTCGAGGGGAGGCCAGAAGACCTTGGTGGGCCCCACGAGCCACCAGGGCGCGCCTTGGGGGGGCAGGCGAGCCTTGATGCCTCGTGGGCCGCACCAAGCTCCGTTTGACCTAATTCCAGCACTATAAATTCCAGAAAAATCAGAAACCCTCAAGAGAGTCCACGAAATACTTTTTAAGCCGCTGCAAGCCTCTGTTCCAAAGAGATCCCATCTGTGGTCCTTCTCCGGCAATCTGCCGGAGGGGGAATCGATCACGGAGGGGCTCTACATCAACCTTGCTGCTTCTTCGATGATGCGTGAGTAGTTTACCACAGACCTTCGGGTCCATAGGTAGTAGCTAGATGGCTTCTTCTCTCTTTTTGATGTTCAATACAATGTTCTCCTTGATGTTCTTGGAGATCTATCCGATGTAATCTTTCTTTGCGGTGTGTTTGTTGGGATCCGATGAATTGTGAGTTTATGATCAGATTATCCATGAATATTATTTGAGTCTTCTCTGATCTCTTTTATGCATGATTATTATAGCCTCGTATTTCTTCTCCGATCTATTGATTTGGTTTGGCCAACTAAGTTGATTTATCTTGCCATGGGAAGAGGTGCTTTGTAGTGGGTTTGATCTTGCGGTGCTCAATCCCAGTGACAGAAAGGGACATGACACGTATGTATCGTTGCTACTAAGGGTAAAAAGATGGGATCTATTCATTGGGTTTATTAATTCATGAGTTTGTCGTGTCTACATCATGTCATCGTTCTTAGGGCATTACTCCGTTCTTATGGACTTAATTCACTAGATGCATGCTGGATAGCCCATCGATGTGTGGAGTAATAGTAGTAGATGCAGGCAGGAGTCGGTCTACTAATCTTGGACGTGATGCCTATATACATGATCATTGCCTTGGATATCGTCATGATTATTTGCTTTTCTATCAATTGCCCAACAGTAATTTGTCTACCCACCGTATGCTATTTTCTCGAGAGAAGCCTCTAGTGAAATCTATGGCCCCCGGGTCTACCAAAATCATATTACTAAAACCCTAAAAATATTGCTGCCATTTTCTTTTATTTATTTTATTTAGTATTTTTTCTGCAATCTATCAATCTATCAAATACAATTTAATCTTGCAATCTTACCGCCAAGGGATTGACAACCCCTTGTTTGCGTTGGGTGCAAGGATTTGTTGTTTGTGTGCAGGTACTGCTTACTAGGTGTTGTGAGATTCTCCTACTGGTTCGATAACCTTGGTTTCATAATTGAGGGAAATACTTATCTCTACTGTGCTGCATCATCCCTTCCTCTTCGGGGAAATACCAACGGAAGCTACAAGTAGCACCACCGCATCACAAGTTTCTCCTCTGTTCTTGTTTTGAGCTATTTTCTGTCAGATTTTAAAAGCCAGGCATCATGTCTTCCTCCTCCTCCAACAACGTGGGAGACGATGCTTGGCTGCTGCAGATGGAACTCAGGAGAGAAGGGGAGGAAGAGGTTACCATGCAAGAAGATGATGGAGATTCGCTGGAGGTGCAGCCCCCTGCTTCAGAGAGTGGTACGCTTGCCGGCATCTCCACAACTCCAAATCCTCATCAAGCTATGAGAAGCACTACCAGCCATGGGAGTCCAGAGGTACAATATGGGCTCCCTCCTAGGAGGCCCTTACACAGGTTACATCAGAACAACTTTCATAATTTGGTCCACAATTATGGGGTTGAGAACACTCCTCGTATGCACATACCTTCCAATTGGGATATCTCCCGTCCAAGTGAGATATGCAGGAAAGGGCTCATGGTGGCCGGAAAATAAAAATATTATGGTTGAAGTGCAAAAGAATGCCACCGCGATTCAGCAGTTGCTTCGGGAGGTCCAGGGTTTGAAGGATATCTTACTGAATATTTTGAAGGACAAGCCTACCTCTTCATCACCTCCATCACTGAAGAAGGAGACTTGAGTACATGGGTAAGGGCACCACCCTTGGCTCGTGCCAAGCTTGGGGGAGGTGCCCAGGTATCGTATCACTATCACTTTTATCATCATTATCTATCTTAGTTCGATCCTTAGTTACTTCATGATTTAGAAGAATAAAGTTTTAGTATGATCTAGTTTCGAGTGCTTGCTTCGTGGTCTATCTATCTATGTAATCGTGTGTGAAAGTTATATAATAAAGAGTAGTTTGAGTTGAGTGTTTTGCTTTTGTTGATCCAATCTTGGAAATAAACAAAAGAGAATAAAAAGTAAGATCACATGCTAATCCCATGGGGAGTGATGACTTCACATAAAAGAAGTATAATTTATAAAATTGTTGGAAGTTGACAAGCATAGCATTGGTCATTGTTGCAATTCATAAAAAAGTAATAAAGGAAGAGAGGTCTCACATATAAATATACTATCTTGGACATCTTTTATGATTATGAGCCCCCATTAAATATTATATGTCAATTAGTCGATGTTGGACAAGGAAGACAACGTAATGAGTTATGTTTGCTTATATTCACATAGAAGCTATATTGTTTTGGATCCTCTAACATGTGGTGCTTGCCCCCTATCTTTTGCTAGCCAAAAATTCTGTACTAAGTAGAGATACTACTTGTGCATCCAAAAAGCCTTAAACCCAGTTTCATGTCATGAGAGTCCACTATATCTACCTATGAACTGAATAAGATCCTTCAAGTAAGTTGTCATCGGTGCAAAAGCAATAAAAATTGCTCCCAAATATGTATGAACTATTATTGCAAGGGAAAATAAGTTTTGTACGATCTTGTGATGGTGGAGAAATAAAAGCGACAGACTGCATAATAAAGGTCGCTATCACAAGGGGCAATATAAAGTGATGTTCCTTTGCATTAAGAGTTTGCACGTCTCAAAACAAAAAGTGCATGACAACCTCTGCTTCCCTTTGCGAAGGGCCTATCTTTTACTTTATGTATTTACTTTTATGCAAGAGTCAATAGTGTTCTCCTCTATTCTGTTTTTATTTTCTCCCTTGGCTAGCATCATGTGGTGGGGATAGATCCAGGCACATATATCCAGTTGGATGTAGGTGATCATGAGTTATTATTGTTGACGTTACCCTTGAGGTAAATAAGTTGGGAGGCGAAATTATAAGCCCCTATCTTTCTATGTGTCTGGCTGAAACTTTTGCTCCATAAGTATGCCGCGAGTGTTAGCAATCATAGAAGACTAAATGATAGTTGAGTATGTGAACTTGCTAAACAAAGCTCTTACATAGACTCTTTCTCATAATATGATGAATTGCAATTGCTTCAGTGACTGAGATCATAGTTTGTTAATTTTCAATACGGTTTATGATTCATACTTTAACTTGTGGATGAATTGTCACTTTTTCATGAGAAGTTTTATGATGATATATTGCTGTTATAATAAAGATCATGAGGCCTTCATGTCCGTATTTTATTTTTATCGACACCTCTCTCTGTAAACATGTGGTCATGATTATAGATTTCGGCTTTCGCTTGAGGACAAGCGAGGTCTAAGCTTGGGGGAGTTGATACGTCCAATTTGCATCATGATTTCCTACTGTTATTTATTATGTATTTGATCATTATTTCACTTTATGATGCAATTCTTATGCCTTTTCTCTCTTAATTTGGAAGATTTATATGAAGAGGGAGAATACCGGCAGCTGGAATTCTGGACCTGAAATAGCTACAGCAGAGATACCTATCCTACAGAGCTCCAATTGACTTGAAATTTCACGGAGATTTTTTATTGAATATGTAAAAAAAATACTGGAGAAAAGAGATACTGGAGGGGACCCACCAGTTGCCCACAAGGCAACAGGGCGGGCCCCCCCTGGGCACGCCCTGATGCCTTGTGGGGCCCCTGGCTGGCCTCTGGCCCCCTCCTTCTGCTATGTAAGCCATTTGCCCTAAAAAAATTAAGGAGAAGACTTTCGGGACAAAGCGCCGCCGTCTCGCGGCAGAACCTGTGCAGGAGCTATTTTGCTTTCTGGCGGAGCGATTCCGCCGGGGATACTTCCCTCCAAGAGGGGGAAATCGAAGCCATTGACATCGCCAACGATCCTCTCATCGTGGGATTACCAATCTTCATCAACATCTTCACCAACACCATCTCATCTCAAACCCTAGTTCATCTCTTGTATTCAATCTTTGTCTCAAAACCTCAGATTGTACCTGTGGGTTGCTAGTAGTGTTGATTACATCTTGTAGTTGATGCTAGTTGGTTTTTTTGGTGGAAGATTATATGTTCAGATCCTTAATAATATTCAATACCCCTCTGATCTTGAACATGAATATGATTTGTGAGTAGTTACTTTTGTTCTTGAGGACATGGGAGAAGTCTTGTCATAAGTAATCATGTGAATTTGGTATTCGTTTGATATTTTGATGATATGTATGTTGTTGCTTCCTTTAGTGGTGTCATGTGAATGTCGACTACATGACACTTCACCATCTTTGGGCCTAAGGGAAGGAATTGTGGAGTAGTAATTAGATGATGGGTTGCTAGAGTGACAGAAGCTTAAACCCTAGTTTATGCGCTATTCCGTAAGGGGCTGATTTGGATCGATATGTTTCATGCTATGGTTGGATTTATCTTAATTCTTCTTTCATAGTTGCGGATGCTTGCGAGAGGGGGTAATCATAAGTGGGAAGCTTGTTCAAGTAAGAACATCACCCAAACACCGGTCCACCCACATATCAAATTATCAAAATAGCGAACGCGAATCAAACAAACATGATGAAAGTAACTAGATGAGAATTCCCATGCGTCCTCGAGAATGCTTTGCTGCTTATACGAGTTCGTTCCGGCTTGTCCTTTGCTATAAAATGGATTGGGCCACCTTGCTGCACTTTATTATACTTGTTACTTGTTACGAATTATCTTGCTACCGAAACTATCTGTTACCGCTACTTTCAATTCTTGCAGAGAATACCTTGCTGAAAACCGCTTGTTATTTCCTTCTGCTCCTCGTTGGGTTCGACACTCTTACTTATTGAAAGGACTACGATTGATCCCCTATACTTGTGGGTCATCACGCAGCGGAGGGGGCATTTCGCCTTTTTTACTGACTTATAAAGAGCAGGGGGTAACAAATCTTCTCCCCTACGCTCTCATTCCGCTCCAGTGCCCAAATCTCAAAAGCTCCCGCATCCTTAATTTCGCTTCCCAGCTTAAAGCCATCTCCCAGCTTCCGCATCTCGTGCCCATAGCCGATGCGGATGTCAAGGGGAGGTGGGTGGCCTGTAAGGTCACCGACACCACCATTAGCGAGCTCCGGGCGGCGGGATACATTCCCGCCGACGCCGCCTGCAGGGCTCCCGAGCCTGGCCAACGCGTCCCCACTCCTAATCCTGGGGAGCGGGTCGTCTTCATCTCCCACCTCATCCGAGGTCTGGGGTTCCCCCTGCACCCTTTTGTGTGGGGGATTCTCTTCTTCTATGGGCTAGATTTCCACAATCTATCCTCAAATTCAATTCTTCACCTTACCACCTTCATCATAGTTTGTGAGGCGTTCCTGTGTGTCGAACCACACTTCGGCCTGTGGCTGAAAACCTTCTGCGTCAAGCTGAAGAGCAGCAGAGCCGAATTCGCCGAGTGTGGGGGCGCCATGATTAGCAAACTCCAGAAGCCGGACTGGCTGGAGGGCACCTTCATCGAGACCATGAAGGTTTGGCAGCGTGAATGGTTCTACATCACAGAGCCGCTCGCAGCGGGCACCGCGGCTCCGGCCTTCACAGGTACGCCTCCGAGGAAGCTGGTGTCCTGGCAGAAGCAGGGTCTAGAATGGGGTAATCCAGACAAAGTCGTCTCTCTCCAGGAGAGGATCCGTTTCCTCAAAAAGAAATTCAAGCTTGTGGATGTGGTGGATGTGATGCTGCATCGCCGCATCCTTCCACTCCAGCTTTGGGCTAGCCCCTTGTGGCTTTACAAGCCCGAAGACGTGCTGACAGTGCGGAACTTCTTCCGCACCAGCATAGATGGGATGTGGACGGCTCTCTTCAAGCTGTCCCAGAACGAATTCCCCGAGGACGGGCCTGACAGCGGCTATTCCGCCGCACACGCCCCATCCGAGGTATCAATCGTCTCGCATGTTCAGCAATGATTCTTCATTTTGTATTTGCCTGAACCTTCATTGTTTTCATAAATGGGCGTCCAAGGCGGCGCTCATCAAGTGCTCGGTGCCTCTGCCCGAAGACAACCGGACCCCCGAGCTACTGTAGGGGAACGCGACAGAAAACAACAAAAAATCGGTACAGCGAGCACGCCCAGGATCACTAGGGACATGCATACAAGGTTTGATCTGATCATTACCGACTCGTAGCGCAGCGGAAGTAGAGTCGATGTAGATCGTCGGTGCAGATCCCCGCAGCTAGGATTTACAACCTCCCAACCACGAGGATGTATTCCCTCGTCAGTCCCTCGGACAGCCCTTCGGGAGGCAGTCGGAAAGTCCCCCGGACGGTGTCACGGACAGCCCTTCGGGAGGCACTCTCGAACAGCCCCTCGGGCAAAAAAGATCGAACCTACGACCTCTCTACGGGGTTGCAGACATACAGTGTCATCTATCTGGCAGGGCTTCGCCGTCCAGAACTAGTTCCCACCGGAACCCAGACAGCCTTTCGGCTCTACGAAACTATTTCGCGGGGAGGGAGATAGAAGGCAAGATCATGCATGGCATTTGTATGTGAGAAAGAGTGAGTGTGGATAGTGCCTCTCCACCTCTATTTATAGGAAAACCCAAGGGGTAGGGTGGCTCTCATCCATCCATGTCATCCCTAAGATATTTTGGGACAAAGCCCAAAAAGGTGGCTTTCCATAAAGTAACCATAAAGTGATTTTCACAATTCACGGAAAATGTTTCCGCGACCGTCAAATCCGAAAATATTTCTGTAGGTATTAGAACATCTCCAGTACCCACTAAAATAATTTTGGACGCGTTCCGAAACAATTCCGGATTAGTGATTTTCATCTGCGAAAAGCAACCAAAGCGGTTCCGGCAGCTCCGGAACATTTCCGGGTTTTTTCTCCGGAAAAATTCCAGAAGTTCCCAGAACAATTCTGGCACCCTCCAAGAATTTCCAGGCGTGTGTCAAGACCAATTTGACTTAATGGTATACCCCGAAACAACTTTTCAATTTTACCGAAACTCTTCCGGTGTTCTCTCTCCCGAACTCTTCCGTTGTCTCCGAAACTTTTCCGGTGACTTTCTCTCAGACTCCCTGTCTAGCAATCAGTAGATAGATGACCCTTAAGCATGTGACCCTATAGGTTCAGTGAAGTATAGACATGACCAGAACACTTTCCGATCAATGATCAACATCGGAGCCGTGGACACCCATATTGACCCCTATACCCACACGAATAAATATTCGAGTGAACCTCTAGTTGCCGTGTGCTATTCTTGCTGCTTCGCGATATGCTACAAACACCCGAGGTGAGATTTATCGGCATCCCCGTGGATCAACACTTGTCCACAATGCCAGTTACCTCGTTACCGGTTTTGTTCTCTTTTCTCGTTCCCGTGTTCCGGCAACCCTGTGATCAAATCACAATGTGTCTGGCCAGACGATGATGGATACCGTAACACCGAGAGGGTCCAACGAATATCTCTCCATCGTCGGAGGGGCAAATCCCAATCTTGAGCTATCAAGTCCCTTGACATACTTTCCCATGAACCCGTAAGCCGCCGTAATAGCCACCCAGTTACGGATGACGTTTAACAAACCCCAAAGTTCATGAAGCAAGCATGAAGAAACTCGATACTCTCATGGTCTAAGGAATTATGCAAACGTAAACTTTCTCTGTGTTATTAACCATTAACTTGTGACGAATGTATCTCATAGCATAACATCAATTCGGGTCGATTCAACACAACTGTTCTCCTAACAATGTGTCCTCAAAGTTGCCGGCATAGTCATGCCCATGATCAGGAAAACAGAACCATCATGCAACACTTGAGCTAGTCTTAGAGGCCAGACTAGGAATGCATTTAACCGTTTATTATTCCACACGTGCATATGAGTTTCCCTCCGAGCCTCGTGGTTATTGTAGACTTGAGAACCATAGCAGTTATAGCATGGAACATAAACATAATTATGAACATGGAGATAAATAATAGCATTTATTATTGCCTCTAGGGCATATCTCCTATAGACTCCCACTTGCACTAGAGTCAATAATCTAGTCAATGCTAATGTACTTTACACCTATGGCATACTGGTGCAAAATATGCTTCACTTGTGGTATAGTCTGATGTCCAACGGATCTGACAACTTCAGTCCCGTGTGTATCTTTGCATGTCCTCGTGTTTTCACGCTTTCACAAAATTCATATTTTGTGTGGACTTGGCTTTGTATATATGTGAATCACTGGTCGAACCTTGATTCCTCAGACTGAGCTATGGAGCAACTATCTACAATAGTGTCCCATTGACCAAAGCCATCTTAGAACCATACTAAGTTCATGAATGAACTATATGATTCAACATCTTCTTTGTCGCTTCTAAAGCGTCAACATACTTTATCCTTTGTTATAGAATTTGCCACAGTAACCTATTTGGAACAATTTCCAACTTACCCTGCCACCATATCGTGTTTTACACAAAACCCTTAACTTAAATCAAAAATTGCTTGGAGCATTGATGAAGACTGTATCGATGTAACTACTTACAACGAGCACTTCATAATCTCTGCTTGTGAGAAAACATGTCATCAGTGCTACTTTAGTACTTAACAACATTTTTCACTGTTGTCCCATGATCAGTACTTTGATCACTTTGGTATCTATACTCGCAACAACTTGGGAGTATCGGACATATCTGGTTGCTTTACATACCATGGAATACATGATTAATCCAAACACAAGAGTGTGTGAAATCTCCATCATGTATTTTGCTCATCAGTGTTTTAGGACACCGAGTCTTGCAAAACTCTTTCCATGTGACTTCGGCAAGAATCACTCCTTGGCGTTCTTATGCTAAACTATTTTAGCATCTTGTCAATATGTATTTTTGGCTTAGCCTATTAGGCAATTCTATATCTGTATATAATTATGCCTAATATCAAGGCTACTTAGCCCAAGCACTTCATCGAAAAACTATTTTCAATGAAGTCCTAATTCGTGTCAGGAAATTTATATTATTTCCAATCAACAATGTGTCAAGCACACAAGGTTTTCAGAAATATTATTATGATCCCACTTACTTTCTTGTAACCACAAGCATCTTCGTTATCCATTGATGAAATCAAACTCTTTTGACTATTTCATCAAAAAGGAAGATTCCAACTCCATTTTGCTCTCTTCTGTCCATTGCTGGAACTCTGAAGTTTGCATACTCACTAGCATCCTCTGGATTGACAAAATACCTTGGACTGTATCACATGCAAGTCCTAGGTAGCATTTCCATCACATGCAAATCCTTTTGGCATCCATGTATCATATCTCATGATTGAAATATGTATTAATTGCTAGTTTAACCCGAATCGACTTTAAGCATCGCTACAGAGAGACAATCTCGCCGTAGTCAATTCCTTGAATTTGTTATAAGCAACAAGTCGAGCTTTATGGATAAAACATTTTTATTCGTATCAGTTTATAGTTCCATTAATATTCGTCAGACTTTAAGTCTTCCGAAGGGTTTATCAAGATCTAATCTTAAATCATTTATATGGACACTATCTCGGATTATATTGGCATTTAGCCAATTCCGGAGTCAGGGCCCATCAACGCTTCCTTGTGTATCGTTGGTATACTGTTGTCTAACAACAATATCTCATTTGCGCACCTGAGAGGTTTGCACAAGTTTTTGCCCACGTGGTTCAGCTGCAAGTTCGACCGAAGTCCATACATCTCATGTAGAGGCTTCCGTATCAGTCGCGGTAGGAAACTCTGGAATCACTTCCAAGGTCTCTTTCCTTTGACCTGATAACGAAGATATTGTTATCTCGTCGAGTTGCACTGTCCTCCCACTCACCCTTTTGCAAGAACCATTTTCTTCAAAATCATACCGCTTTTTGGGGCAAACATTTTTGCCTCGGTATAGTGATGGAGGAATACCCAATAACTTGGGATAACTTACAAAGTAGCACTTGTCTGATTTGGAATAGGTTTGTAAATATTTTACACAAGCCCCATATTCCAAATGTTAAGAAAAGATATAACATGGTTGGGGTTACCATACCATGGCGTCATTTCAACAAATCTGATGGCGCTCTTTTCAGTGTAAAAGCAGCAGCCTCTAAAGCATTACTTTAAAAGGGATAATGGCAAATTGATTTATGTCATCTTTGATCTTACCTTATCATAAATGGTTTGATTGCATCTTCACGGACATTCCACTCACAGTGGTGTTCCTGGAGGTGTAAGTTATGAAACTCCTTTCACAACTCGTCAGACATTCGCTAAACTTGTAACTCAAAAATTCCTTTCCGCAATCTAATTGCAGAAACATAGTTTTCTTGTTACAATAATTTCTTCTTCATTTTGAAAACCTTTTGAATGATTTCAAAAGATCCAGACTTACGTCTCATCAAGTAAATATCCATATATCTACTTGAGTCATTTCAGAAGATAGACAAATCCACTGCCAGCAACAACATTTATCGGACTACACACATCATGATGTATGATCACCAATAATTTCGTTGCTCGTTCCTTATGGCATGTGAACGGTATTTCAGTCACTTCACTTTTCGGAGGAAAGTTGCAACTGTCAGATGATTCATAATCAAACGACTTCAAAATCCATCATTATGGAATTTCTCCATGCGGGTTTCTCCAATGTGACTAAATGCAGTGCCACACATGTGTGGTATTCTTTTAGTCTTGCGACATTTAGCATCAGTGTTATGGATGTATCATATTACCATCAATATTCATAACATACATCCCATCCATGATGGAAGTATGGCCCTTATGTTATTCATAATACTGAACAACATTTGTTCTTTTATGAACAACACTCTTGCAACAAACATTATGCAAATGGGCTAGAGTGTATAAAACTCTAAAATGAATTATGAAAGTAAATACAGAGGTAATGTATTATTATCAATATTCATAACATACATCTCATTCATAACGAAAGTATGGCCCTTATGTTATTCATAACACCGAACATCAAAAGTTCTCTTATGAACAACCTTCTTGCAAGATACTTTATGCAATGGGCTAGAGTGTATAAAAACTCTAAAATGAATTATGAAAATAAATACATAGGTAATGTACTGAGTATAGCAACTTTTACTATGTTCCCAGCGCATATCTAAACCTCATTACTGGCAAGTCTTTTAGGACATAGTAGTTCTTGCATTGAGTCGCAACAGAATGCAATCGAGCGGGTATCTTGGTGATCAACTTACAATACCCAAGAATCAGTGATTAACATGTTTAATCATAATTCCCAAGAACTATTTCTTTGACCAGCCTTCCATACATCTATAACTCGTATGACATTCATACATGAGCTGGATATTCCAGTCTTCTCTCTTTTTGCCTTTATACTTCTAACAGTTTAACTTTCAGTATTTCTCCTACTCTCAGAAGAAGCACCCAAGTTTTAAGAGTGGCGTTAGCCCTGGACTTCCTAGGCGTGTAAGTCATACTAACACCCTTTGGACATTTCCTTTCTCTTTAAGTTGTTGTTTTATTCACCTTCATGACATGACAGGCGTTCTTCTGGACCCCTCTCTCATCAGTAAAATGCCCAGTAAACACTTACTAATACTTTTCAAACAAACATTGCTTTGGATATCTCATATCTTTTAGCCTTTGTTTGTATCTGAAAATAATTTTCAGTTCCATGAATATCACATAACTATCCCAAACTTTTGAAGTTCGAGTCTCATGGAAGCAAACATTTTGCACTTGACCGTTATGGAATTTTAGCTTTTGGATCGAAGGACGAGAGTCACATCATCCATAGCATTAGCGGGAAAATACCGAAAACATGCGATAGGACAAAGTCCTGCTCGGCACTCTTGAGGACAATCCTCACATTACGTTACCAACCATACAGTTTTAACCAGATATTTAACAGCTATTCAATTTTAACAGGGAAGGTGGAAACGCGAGCCATTTTTCTACAACTATTATGCAAATCACACTTAGACAGTGTTCATAATTAATTGCACCGAGAATTAAACAAGTTAATTCTATAGTGCACTCCCACTCAAATCAATATCTCTCATAATTGATTTTGAGTGATTCAAGATCCATATTGAAATTCAACGCCAAGGATGTATCCATCTCAAGTGACGAGAATTGCAATCGGTAGGCCAACTTGCCAATCACATCTCTATGTGACTTTTGTTCATCTTTCGATGGGCGTGTTCTGAGCTCAGAACGATCCTCCGGAACGTCAAGACAACCAAGTGATCTCGCCGCGAGGTCTCAACTCACCCGCCTCACACTTCTCTAATCGTTCGTACCCATGTATCCATGTGATACCCCGAAGAGATAGGTGTCGTGACGGTGCTACACTTGGGAGAACACTAACTACTTGATATATTTGTGAGAGATCACCCTAATAAAAAGCGACTACCGCGCAATCAAAAAGGGTGCATCATAAGAGATAAACATCTCAGGCAATTCATAATAGCATGATATGGTATAGCCCTTCCAGACGGAGACGTCTTTAATTTCTTCGTCTTCGACATTCGCATCGGTGTTCACCTTTGCGAAGATTGCCACCACCTTGTTGATGCACCAGATAATATTTTTATCTCTATAGCTAATAAAATAAGTGCATTACTTAAGGTTGACACGCAGGTCATTAAAGTGACAATCATATGGCTCCAGCCATCATGCCGAATCATGACACGCAGGTCATGTTAATTTTACATCATATAGTCATCTCATACCTAATCAAATTATTATGAGCACTGCTATACCACATCATATGCACATGCTGCAAAACCAACTTAGACGCCTCTAATCGGTTTTTGCAAAATTTTATTTTACGTGGCTTCTAAGGTTTTGAAACAAACCGAAGCTACCAAATTTCATCATCAAGTATGATTATTCAAGTCGCTAGATTAACTTTGCGGGGTGTATGAAACACGAGATAATAAAATCCTGAGCCCCATACTGAACTTCGTCATACGCATGACCCCCGTGCAGATCATATCTGCATTGCCCTTTCGTCTGTGAAATTTCATCTTTCTTTTAACTATGGTGGAATTCAACGAACTGTTAGCACTTCGTTGATCAATCAGGATCGCGGATTGCCAGAACATTGAAACTCCACCATGCCGTTATCAAGATCAGAAATGCACAATTTTCAGGGAAGCAACAAGAACATCGGGTAACAGATTTCATCTGCTACCCGCACAAATAATTTCAGTAATAGAACTCATCTACTACAAATTATATTGTGCAATACCCATACATCTCTATGTATTCTAGATCGTAACCTGCATCTACGCATAGCACGGCTCATGATGCCACTGTAGGGAACGCGACAGAAAACAAAAAAATCGGCATAGCGAGCACGCCCAGGATCACTATGGAGATGCATACAAGGTTTGATCTGGTCATTACCGACTCGTAGCGCAGCGGAAGTAGAGTCGATGTAGATCGTCGGTGCAGATCCCCGCAGCTAGGATTTACAACCTCCCAACCGCGAGGATGTATTCCCTCGTCAGTCCCTCGGACAGCCCTTCGGGAGGCGGTCGGACAGTCCCCCGGACGGTGTCACGGACAGCCCTTCGGGAGGCACTCACAGAAACTCGGACGGTCACTCGGACAGCCCTTCGGGAGGCACTCTCGAACAGCCCCTCGGGCAAAAAAGATCGAACCTACGACCTCTCTACAGGGTTGCACACATACGGTGTCATCTATCCGGCAGGGCTTCGCCGTCCAAAACTAGTTCCCACAGGAACCCAGACAGCCTTTCGGCCCTACGAAACTATTTCGCGGGGAGGGAGAGAGAAGGCCAGATCATGCATGGCATTTGTATGTGAGAAAGAGTGAGTGTGGAGAGTGCCTCTCCACCTCTATTTATAGGAAAACCCAAGGGGTAGGGTGGCTCTCATCCATCCATGTCACCCCTAAAATATTTAGGGACAAAGCCCAAAAAGGTGGCTTTCCATAAAGTGATTTTCACTATTCACAGAAAAAAAAATCCGCGACCGTTAAATCCGAAAATATTTCTGTAGGTCTTAGAACATTTCCAGCACCCACTAAAAAATTTTGGATGCGTTCCGAAACAATTCCGGATTAGTGATTTCATCTGCAAAAAGCAACCAAAGCGGTTCTAGCAGCTCCGGAACATTTCCGGGTTTTTTCTCCGGAAAAATCCCAGAAGTTCCCAGAACAATTCTGGCACCCTCCAAGAATTTCCAGGCGTGTGCCGAAACCAATTTGACTTAATGGTATACCCCGAAACACCTTTTCAGTTTTACCGAAACTCTTCCGGTGTTCTCTCTCCGGAACTCTTCCGTTGTCTCCGAAACTTTTCCGGTGACTTTCTCTCAGACTCCCCGTCTAGCATTCAGCAGATAGATGACCCTTAAGTGTGTGACCCTATAGGTTCGGTGAAGTATAGACATGACCGGAACACTTTCCGATCAATGATCAACATCGGAGCCGTGGACACCCATATTGACCCCTATACCCACACGAATAAATATTCGAGTGAACCTCCAGTTGTCGTGTGCTATTCCTGTTGCTTCGCGATATGTTACAAACACCCGAGGTGAGATTTATCGGCATCCCCATGGATCAACACTTGTCCACAATGCCAGTTACCTCGTTATCGGTTTTGTTCTCTTTTCTCGTTCCCGTGTTCCGGCATCCCTGTGATCAAATCACAATGTGTCTGGCCAAACGATGATGGATATCATAACACCGAGAGGGCCCAAAGAATATCTCTCCATCGTCGGAGGAGCAAATCCCAATCTTGAGCTATCAAGTCCCTTGACATACTTTCCCATGAACCCGTAAGCCACCGTAATAGCCACCCAGTTACGGATGGCGTTTAACAAACCCCAAAGTTCATGAAGCAAGCATGAAGAAACTCGATACTCTCATGGTCTAAGGAATTATGCAAGCATAAACATTCTCTGTGTTATTAACCATTAACTTGTGACGAATGTATCTCATAGCATAACATCAATTTGGGTTGATTCAACACAAGTGTTCTCCTAACAATGTGTCCTCAAAGTTGCCAGCATAGTCATGCCCATGATCAGGAAAACAGAACCATCATGCAACACTTGAGCTAGTCTTAGAGGCCCGACTAGGAATGCATTTTACCGTTTATTATTCCACACGTGCATATGAGTTTCCCTCCGAGCCTCGTGGTTATTGTAGACTCGAGAACCATAGCAGTTATAGCATGGAACATAAACATAATTATGAACATGGAGATAAATAATATCATTTATTATTGCCTCTAGGGCATATCGCCTACAGCTACAGGCTCTCTTCGCCGTGATGCCCCCAAGGGCCCCGGCCAAGGCAAAGAAAGTGCTAGAGAAGAAAAGGGGAGGTCTTCGGATCCGGGACTCCTCGGACGCTAAGTCCGAGGACATCCGAGCACTTTCCTCTGACGAGGAGGAGGAGAGGAAGACCTTCCTCCCCAAAGAGAAAAAGGACGGCGTCCGAAGACGTCGCGGGGGTCGATGCCCCCCGAACCGGAAGGTGCCTTCAGAAGGCCGCCGACGCCGTGCCCCACAAGGCCTCCGCTGCGGCCAAGGTCGTCTCCTCCGAGTCAGAGGACGACCTCATCGAGCCGCGCAGGGAGAGACCACCGCCGAGGAGGTATGTCCTTTACACTTTATCTCCATATGCGTTGAATGCACCCTAGTTCCTCTCTCCCACAGATCTAATTGATCATTTGTCCTTCACAGCCCACAGCGCTCCCATATCAGCGACAAGGAGTCATCGAGCGGGCTCCCTCCACCCAGCGCATTGGAGGAGCATCTCCCATCCCGTCCTGCCCATGGCAGACTGGGGGAGGCGACCTCTCAGCAAGCCCCGCCCATGTCTACCACGGGGGGAGGCACCAATGTCTCCATGACCCAGGCGGAGTCCTCGGCCTCCAAAGATCCGATGGGGAAGAACCCCTCCTCCAAGGAAGGGGAGAAGCTAGGGCAGCCGACAACCTCGGCCCTCGTCGATCCAGAGCCACCTCGGCAGGCGACCACGGTGGTTGTTCCTCATTCAACGGAGAGAATCGAGGTGGTCCGTCCATCCCTACCTACTGGAGGGCAAGTGTCCATGGGGTGGACTGAAGAGATGGAGGCGTCCTTGATGCGCTCCTCCATCGTTGCTGAGCACCGCATCCTTCTAGGTGAGGCGCTACAGAATTACCGGTCCGCGGAGGCCGGAATAAGGGAGGCCTTCAAGGGCCTCTATGAAGGCTTTGAGGTACCTTTGATCATCTTTTGAGATTATGTCAACGCATAGAGCTTTTAGCACTAGATATATCTAGTGGCCCTTTAGCGGATAAGAAAAAAATAGATTGTTTGAAGACTTATACCACAGTGGACGCGTACCGTGAGTGTATAACCATAGTAGCCCCCGAGCCCTGAGTTAGGTGCAAAAATCTTACTCGGGGATCCTAGGGAGAAATGATAGTTTAATAAAGCGAGTACACAGTAGCCCCCGAGACCCTGATCGGATATACAAAGCCGACCAGGGGATCGATATCATCTGAGGAAGCTTAACAGTGTCCTTTTCAGGTTTTGGCCTCGGTTTCAATATCCAACTCGAAAGAGCTGGAAGAGCTGAACCATAAGCTTGATCGGTCCGAGAAGGACATGGATCTGCTCAAGAAGCAGATGGAGCAAACTCAAGGTAAATACCAAAGGCTTACGTACCTTAAGATTGTACTTTAAATTACGATGTAGCTGGTTTGAGTTCTAAACCATATGTTAATGTATCTACAGCTTCCACCGCAGAGCTTGAAATGCTCCAGTCCGAGCTACAAAGAGCTCGGCAGGAAGCCGAGCAATAGAAGGTTGCGGCAAAGCAGGCCAACGATGAGCTGGCCAAGGAGAAAGAGGTCGGTACAAAGCATGCGGCTCAGGTCGTGGAGGTTGAAGGAGACCTGGAGGGGCTGTACAAGCAGCATGACGCCCTTCAGGAAGAAAAGAACAAGCTGGCCTCCGAGCTCGCAACAGCGAGCTCGGCCTGTAAGGAGGCCACGACCCAGGCTCGGGCGGATCACGAAGTGCTTCAACAAGTGAAGCAGATCGCTGTTGGTAAGCCCTACTTGCTTCACTGCATTTTTGGTGACAACAGATTTGCCCATCTTGCACAAATTTGGCGTTCTTCAGAGGCCTTTAGGGACCTGCCGCATAGTGCTTCGGACGCCGGCTCCTACTTCGCCGCCCGTCCCGATGATTCCATGGAGAAGACCTTCTAGGCCCAATTCCAGGCGCCATAGCATCCACCTCTTCTGAATAATCAGATGAAGAAGCTGGCCGAACTGTTCCGCACGACACGGCCAGTGATGGAAGATCTTTGCATCAACCTCTGGCTGCAAGAGCCGATGCCGACCAGCTTCTTCGGCTTGGTGCGCAGGCTGCGAGATGCAAGCCCCCAGGCCGAGAACTGGAAGCGTTCGACCTGCCTGGAAGGCGCGGAGTGAGCGTATGCGTCCACAATGGCGCATTATCCGAAGATCAAGCCACTCAAGATCGCATTCGGGCCTCCAGAAGGGAAGAAGCGGACGCCAGAATAGTTTCTGGCCGAGGTTCAAGAAGGTGCACGGGTGACCGAGGCGCAGGGCAAGAAGTCCAAACTGCGGTTCTAAAGGTCCCTCGGTATGCCGATGTGAAATTTGTATAAAACAAGTACTATTATGCTTTTCAGTCGTTTGCATCCGACGTGTTATTTTGACTCCTGTGCGACCGTGTTGAATTCTGAAAGTGGCCAGTCATCGGCTTCTACCCCCTTGTAGATGCTACGCGGGGTGTTCTTTAAAATGCGTGAACCCTTAGCCGATGTCTCGGGGCCCGTAGGCGGTTGCGTGTTTAGAGGAACGAGGCAATCAGACTATGGTGGCTTTATAACTTTCACTTAGTCATAGGAGCTTAACTTGTAGGGTAGTTGACCTAAACCCCAGCGTAGTGGTGATCGGACTAGCCGAGGTGCACCTATCTTAACACCTCGGTTCTTATGACAAGAACCATTCGTTTAACACGGCGTAACCACTAACGGTTTTTAGTTTGACACTGTCTTTGGATCGCCGACCAGTTTACGCCTATCATGACAGTCTATTTTCGGCTTTCTCCACTGAGGCGCTTGACCATTCGAGCTAGAAGCGCAATCGCAGTGGTTCTCCCTTTACACTCCTAGCCGAACAAAGTGGAACGTAGGAGGCAAGCACAGGAGCCGGGCAACCCAATCATTGACCAAAATCACAATTCGAAACTGATGCATATAATGCAATATCCAAGACGTCAAACAGATATCGGACTTAAACATAGGCTCGATTTCATATCCGAGCCCCCAGCTGAAAGCCGGACTCACCTATATGTTTCAAATGGTTCTATATTGCTACAAGGGAAAGACAGAAATCAACACGTAAATTTGTGCAAGGACCGAAAAGAGGTCTGTTTCTTCATTCATAGGGCTTAGCCACATATGCCGAGCTATTATAAGAAAAAACCTGAAGAGATACAGGGAGTATGTCGAAAGAAGAAGAAAAAAGAGTGTGATACACGGCTTTAAAAGCGGGCGCTGTGTCCCATGTCTTCCCTGCCGCACGTCTGCGCCTCCATGCAGTTGACCAGCTATTCCTTGTCTAATCCAAGGTTGGTGAATACTGCCGGCTACTCCGCCTGAACTATGTTGGATGCATTCGAGAAGCGGGGCCCCTGATGAGGCTGGCGCCGTAGTGTGACAGCTTGACGCTGCAGAGATGTTTTTCCTGGTGGGCCTTTATGGTGCCGAAGAAATCACTAGGTTCCAGGTGCACGGATATCACGAGATAACGCACCTTGTTTATTAGTATATGCTCCCGAGTCTCCCATGGAATTTTAAGTGCAAAATTATGTGCTCTAGGCACGTGGTCTACTACCAGACAAGGGGAACTGGGGAGCATCGTCCCTATTTAGGATGCACGCGGGTTTGGTGCTACTTGTAGACTGCGTTGGGATTTCCCCGAAGAGGAGGGGTGATGCAGCACAGTAGAGATAAGTATTTCCCTTAGTTAAGAACCAAGGTTATCAATCCAGTAGGAGAACCACGCAAAATCCCTTTAGCAGCACCTGCACACACAAAAGCAAACACTTGCACCCAATGCAAATAAGAGGGTTTTCAATCCTCTTAACGGTTATTTGCAAGGATTAATTCTGATAGTGATAGATAGATAAAATAAATTGCAAAATAAAATAAAGGAAATAAAACTGCAGCAAGGTATTTTTGGATTTTTTTTATATGATAAAAGTAGACCCAGGGGCCATAGTTTTCACTAGAGGCTTCTCTCTCGAACGAATAGCATACGGTGGGTAAGCAAATTACTGTTGGGCAATTGATAGAAAAGCGCATAGTTATGACGATATTCAAGGCAATGATCATGTATATAGGCATCACGTCCAAAACAAGTAGACCGACTCCTGCCTGCATATACTACTATTACTCCACCCATCGACCGCTATCCAGCATGCATCTAGGGTATTAAGTTAATAAAAACGGAGTAACGCCTTCAGCAAGATGACATGATGTAGACAAAGTAAACCCAATCAATATGAATAAACCCCGTCGTTTTATCCTTAACGGCAACAATACAAATACGTGTCTTGTCCCCTACTTTGTCACTGGGATATAGAACACCGCAATATTGAACCCATCACAAAGCACCTCTCCCATTGCAAGATAAATCAATCTAGTTGGCCAAACCAAACAGATAGATCGGAGAGAAATACAAAGTTATAACAATCATGCATAAAAGAATTCAGAAAAGACTCAAATATTTCTCATGAATAATCTGATCATAAACCCACAATTCATCGGATCACAACAAACACACCGCAAAAGAAGATTACATCGGATAGAACTCCAAGGAGATCGAGGAGAACATTGTATTGAAGATCAAAGAGAGAGAAAAAGCTATCTAGACCCGTAGGATTGTGGTAAACTACTCACACATCATCGGAGGGGTAGCAAGGTTGATGTAGAAGCCCTCCGTGATCGATTCCCCCTCCGGCAGGGTGCCGAAAAAGGCCTCCAGATGGGATCGCGGAAGAACAGAAGCTTGCGGCAGATGAAAAGTTATTTGAGGTGGTTCTCTGATGGTTTCCCAATATTTGAGAATTTATAGAAGTGGAATTAGGTCAAACGGAGCCATGAGGGGCCCACAAGGCATCAGGGCGCCCCCCTGGGGCCTCGCCCTGTTGCCTTGTCACCTCCTCGTGAGGGTTCTGGCCTCCTCCTGAAGCTTCCGGGGTACTGATTTCCTGAAAAACCAAAAACAAGCAGAAAACAACAACTGGCATTGGGCACTAGGTTAATATGTTAGCCCCAAAAAATGATATAAAAATAGCATATAAAACATCCAAGATTGGTACTATAATGGCATGGAACAATAAAAAATTATAGATACGTTGGAGACGTATCAGTGATCGGGCAAGCCGACCACGGGTTGTACTTTGGGGCTACAGGCTCTAAGGCGTAGACGTCCCGAAGTGCTCGTTTCCTTTCTTTCTTAGGAATATGCGTGACATAGATCATGTTCATGTTCTTGACGTCGGAAGGAAACTGCTTTTAGCCACCTTTATTTGGCCTGCGAGGTTCATCCCCGTCGTCGCTCCGAGACTGGCCCTTGCTTGGTTACTCAGCAACTGCTTTGCCGGCCTGCTTGAACACCCAACAGTTATGATTGGTGTGGTTGGCGGGATTATTCGAGGTGCCATGAATTTGGCAAAACCTGTCGAGTATTTTATCCAGGGCGCTTGGGTCGTCCTTGTTCCCTTTAAAGGGCCTCTTCTTGAGCCGCTGAACCTTGCAGTGAGTGTTGGTTCCTCTACATCGAAGCCGCTGTTCTTGTTCCGGCGCTTGTTTCTATTGCGCCTGGACTTGCCGTTCCCGTCGCGTGCTTCTGAGGTGCCGGAGTCGCTCCTGTGAGAGCTATGGGCCGGCCAACTGTCCTCGCCCGCACAAAAGCGGGTCATTAGAGAGGTAAGAGCTGCCATGGTTCTCGGTTTATCCTGCCCGAGCTGTCGGGCAAGCCATTCATCCCGGATGCTATGCTTGAATGCCGCAATTGCCTCGGCGTCGGGACAATCGACGATCTGGTTCTTTTTAGTTAAGAACCGGTTCCAGAATTTCCGAGCTGATTCGCCCTCCTTTTGGATGATGTGACTGAGGTCATCGGCATCTGGGGGCCGAACGTAGGTCCCTGGAAGTTTGCCCTAAAGGCCTCCTCGAGCTCCTCCCAGCTTCCGATAGAATTTCTAGGGAGGCTGTGGAGCCAATGGCTTGCCGGTCCTTTAAGCTTGAGCGGCAGGTATTTTATGGCATGGAGGTCATCACCTCGGGCCATGTGAATATGGAGAAGAAAATCTTCAATCCAAACCGTCGGGTCAGTCATTCCGTCGTATTGCTCGATATTTATGGGTTTAAACCCCTCTGGGAACTGATGCTCCATTACCTCGTCTGTAAAACATACTGGATGTGTGCGCACTCGATATCGAGCCGCATCTTGTAGGGCATTGGCTGCCGTCCTAGCCCGTGTCTGCTCCCGAGCTCTTTCGTGCCTGTCTAACCAGGCATCGTAGCCCTCCAAACCGGCAGGCGCGCGATCCCGTGATCCGTAAATGGATCGAGAAGGGGCTTTATTGGCCTGTATCTTGTCGCGTAAATCGAAAGGCTCATGATATTCGACAGCACTCTTGCCGTGAGGGCGAGATTTTGCAGGGGGGCTCTTTGTTTGCCCCTGTTGGCCGGTCTCGCCCTCTAGGGGGCGGTCGGCCTGGCCGTGTGTGAGTAGCTCGTCATCCGCTGCATGATCATCGAAGTCGGGTAGCAGACATCGTTTCAGGAATGGTTTGGTGGCCGTACGTCGGGTCTCGAGCTTTGCTTTGGCCGCAAGGACTTTTATCTACTTGTCGTTGAGCGCGTTTTCGTGGGTATGCAGCTCCTGTTGCTTTTTCTTCATGCTACGCGCAGTTGCGAATAACCGCCGCTGGAACTATGCCTGCTCGGACGGGTGTATGGATACAACAAAGTCCTCTGGTAAGGCCAGCGTCGTCCTCAGATTCAGGGAGGTAATCCCTGTGATAGCCTGCAAGTGCACAGGGTTTAGTTGTAGCCTTTTCGAAGTAAGAGTATCGATCCCACAGGGAGCACAGGAATCAGTCTTAGGTCCTTTGCAAGGTACAAATAAGGTGCCTAAAAGTTGTAAGTAATCCAGAACAGTAAAAGTAATAATAGTAATGTTGCAAGTGTAATGATGACTAATTCTATTAAAGTAAATAACTGATAATATAAATGAGACTTGAAGCAAATGATTAAAAATGTTCCCTGGGGTCCGGAATCCCCTCTAATGTGCATCTATAGCGGTGCCTAAACACAATGCTACTTCGGATTCCTAAGCCACTTTACATGTTTCCCTTTGTGGGCGGAGCCGGTACAGATATGTGCATACTCGTGGTATCTCCGTATCCCATACGCCACCACCGTTCTTTCCCACTTCGGTTATCAAACAGTGATTAAGGGGAAAGACGTCCCCGTGGACGCAGCCAAAGTGGTCTCCGTTTTACCCCCTGTTGCAACTATCCGCTACGAAGGGAGAAGGGGCCTGTCATGTCACCCATCTCCACAACCACACAGTTAGCCAACAGTAATAACCTTCCATCCGAAGTTGGCATACGTTGGATGGTCGACTTCACCCAACGTCAAGAAGATTATCAACATAACATGCAAAGAGGATATTAAATCCTAGTATCAAACAACCTATTACACACTAGGGTTCATCCATACCCTGAGAACAACGGGTCTACTCACACATGGGAATGGCAATCATCATGGTAATGGTAATGGAATACATGGATGAATGGATCAACCGATACACCGAAGGATCCACTAGGGTTCTTGATGTTGCAGATGATAAGGATGTGGATGATGATGAAGATGGTGATGATGACTTCGTCCCCCTCACGGTGAGAGGAATCCCATTCTTCTCCTCGTTGATCCTCCCTCCGGATGGGTTCGGGAGGCTAGGGTTATGCCTTCTGGATGAGTTTCTGGAGTCTCTGCACGCCTGATTCATGATCCGATTCCACGGGGTGAAAATAGCTGATTTCCCAGAGGCGGTGGCGCGCCAAACGACCACTCATGCGAGCGCGCTCGGTCGCATGGAACGCCATCGTTCACTCTAGAAGCGCGACGACGGCTGTTTCCTTGGCCTTCTTGCTTGATCTTTTTATGGAAAGTGTTTATCACTTTTAATACGTGATTCCACTACCATTTTTGGGGATTTTCTCCATTAAATGAATATTGCTCCAAAGGCCGTTACCTGAGGGATTATCAACAAAAAGAAGTGCGCGAACGCGGTAAAATTCCACAAAGCCTACAAAGTAGGCACAAAAATAACGGTAAAATGGTCTCATAATTTGGACTCATCAACTCCCCCAAGCTTAAAGATTTGCTCATCCCCGAGCAAATACTGCAGCTTGTAATGAAGAGGTCATCTTGATTATGAGCTGTGGATGAATCAAACGAATGGGTCCAAAGTAAAATTTTAGAATTTACATCATATGATCAATTACACCATGCACCATTACATCCAAATTCCATCAAATGAGTATGAAGGCTTCCACACCTTTCTATCAATCGTTAATGAGACTATTTTTAACTCTTAGTGATACTTTATTCTCCTCTTTCAGTCAGGCAAGTCTTAGTGCTATACATCTTTCTTTTCATTGTTCTTCACTTCCCATTTTATTTCCTGAACTGCCAAGCCTGCCACATATCACTCAAATTTTTTCTTTTCTATTTTTGAGACGTGATATGAATGGTATGCTTAAACATCCAAGTTCAACCATTTGGAATTATATAAGTCTTCTCGAATCTATAATTTTTTGCTTTTATGCACAAGAACTTGTCCACATTTCATACTTGGTTCACTGGTTTTAAGAGACCTTACCAAGTAATCACCTAATAAACTAAAATCAATTTCAAAGCATCACATCAAATTGTCAACTTCTCATTCCCGATTGATAGTAAAGATGTGGAAGGCTTATAATCATCATCTAAAAGCAAAGATGCAAAGCACACAAAGATGCATAATCATACTAAGCAAATTCATCAAGATCATAATAGACTATTCATCAAACCATCTATAACTCAATGGATAAGATTCTTCCCTCTTCACCAAAAGGTATAATAGTACTTTTATTACTCGAACTAAATGAACTCTTTCAAGCAAAGCTTAACGGAAAATAATAATGATAAAGGAAACGAGAAAGGGCTTCAAAATCCCCCCAAGCTTAACATGCTAATTAAGCCGGTTGGATTCATTTAGTCTCCTTTTTATTGATACCGGTGTTCTCTTCTGAAGGTGGAGCGGTGACACCAGTGAGGGCATTAATCATGAGCTTATTGGCGACCTCCAAATCCGTGATGCGAGAACGATACATGCGAAGGGTTGCATCCTGGTTGGCAATAATCCTTAAGCTTGTGTCAAGAGCCTCACGGGTCTTGACAGCCAAGGCAACCTCCATCTCCCTGATCTTATCAGTCATAGCTTTAGTCTCAACTACTGAATTATTGATTGGTACCTGGGGTGGAATTAGTTGCACCGGGGCGGTGTTACGCCTTTTCCTAGGAGGTCCAACTTGCATGCGGGCGCCAATGGTGTGCATCTCACGCGCCCTTGGATTGATCTTGCCGGATTCTTCCAACGGCTCATGGATAGTGCAATTACTGAAATCGCACTTTCCCATGACAGCGGGAGTCTCCCTGACAAATCGATCTTGTCCTCATTGATGATGATCTTGATGGCGTTGATGGGGATGGCCGCCGGTTTTCTTGCCCTTCTCTTGATCCTCCTCATCTTCATCCTCATAAGGAGGCTCCTCCGGATCTTCCTCAGAAGACGTCCAATCGCGACAGCGACGGAGCCTCTCCCTTATGCTTGCTGGAGAATAGCCCTCCTGCTCCAAGTCCTCCTCCTCCTGCGGAGAGGTTTGCCTCTCATCCCACGAACGAGCCATGACTACCTGCAACTCAAAACTCAAGAAGACTTTGCCTAGATTGGTTGGTTAGTTTTGATAGAGGAGGGAACAACAGTTCGGTATATAAGAGGCTAAGGACGCAGGTTTTGACGAGATAAGGAAGTTAGAAAGTATAGGAAACAAACTAAATAAGATCAGGCAAAATTCTGTTAGAGTTCAGAAAGAAATCACAATCGACGGCCCTCCAAACGACCACAACCGATCGTTTGAGCGGTCGTTTGACCTTCTTCCACCGAGCGCTTCATGGACAGAATGTATAACGGCCTTAAAAACGGGCGCGTCCGCTCGTTCGGGCGTCTGTTTGATCCTCCTTCTCCTGCGAGACAAAAGGTTTTTTTCAATAGAGGCACAGTTTTCCTCCACGGAACAGATTGAAAGACGGCCTTCCAAGCGGTCGTTGGCGATCGCTTGAGCCGTCATTTGCTCCTTTTGCTTGCGCGCTTAATTAAACAGAATCAAAGACGGTGCTTCAAACGACCGCAGGCGATCATTTTTGTGCCCGTTTGACTACAAAAAAAACATATAATTTTATACAGAAAAATACAACGAAGACAACTTTAACGAGAGCTTAAGATAAAAGAGAGAACTTTCTTGTGTTCCCTAGTGCTCTCCACTCTCTGTGTTTTGCGAATATCTTCATCCCAGGCTTCTTTGTTCTTAGGGGTTGAGGAAGTGGTGACATCTTCTGCAACTTACTGGGGTGCAAGGAGTTGTTATAGCAAAATAAATCACTTTCTTCCCTTACCCTCAGTTTCACGAATGATTCCTCTAGACCGATGAATGGTGGTCCTGTATCTCCAAAGGTATGAGTTGTAGCCCTATCCAAAGCCACAACCATTCTGTAGGGGATACATATACCTTTTGGATTGTATTGATGCTCCTCCTTTACCAGGGAGATGTTTGTCAACACTTCTCCTATCTTTTCGCAGTCTAAAATTTCACTGTCAAATTCCTGCAAAAGAAGAGACCACCTCACCCAGCGCGGCTTAGTTTCCTTAATATCCAACACCTCTTTTATTGCCTGGCGGTTGGTATAGAATATAACTTTTGTATCGGTGATATAAGGTCCAAACTTCTCACAAGCAAAGATCACTGCATAGAGTTCTCTACCATTCTTAGCATAATTCCTTTGTGCATCAGTGAGGGTATGACTAGCAAAGTAAATAACATTAAACTTATCACCTACTTGTTGGCCCAAAACCGCACTTATCGCATTATTATCCGCTTCGCATATGACCTCAAAAGGCATGTCCCAGTCTGGAGGTGTAATGATAGGAGCATTAAGTAGAGCATGCTTCAGTTTTTCAAAGGCACTTTTACACTCATCATTGAACGTGAAGGGAACATCTTTCTGCAAAAGGTTAGTCAAGGGTTTCAAAATACTGGAGAAATTCTTAATAAAGCGCCTATAGAAACCTGCATGCCCAAGAAAACTCCTTATCCCTTTTATATCACGGGGATAAGGGAGTTTCTCTATGGCATCTATCTTTGCTTTATCAACTTCTATACCTTTACCAGATATTTTGTGCCCCAAAACAATACCTTCGTTAACCATAAAATGGCATTTATCCCAATTCAAGACAAGATTAGTATCCTCACACCTCTGCAAAACTTTATCAAGATTGCGAAGACAGTCATCAAAAGAAGTTCCATAGACTGAAAAATCATCCATGAAGACTTCCATGATTTCTTCAACGAAATCAGCAAAAATGGCATTCATGCATCTTTGAAATGTAGCAGGCGCATTGCATAGGCCAAAAGGCATACGACGATAAGAGTACATACCAAAAGGGCAGGTGAATGTTGTCTTCTCTTGATCTTCTGGATGCACGGCAATTTGTGAAAACCCTGAATATCCATCCAAATAGCAAAAATGGGTATGCTTCGCCAACCTTTCAAGCATTTGATCGATGAATGGTAAGGGGTAATGATCCTTACGGGTCTCCTTATTCAGCTTCCTGAAATCAATGCACATTCTATACCCAACTATTGTTCTAGTAGGGATTGGTTCGTTGTGTCTATTAGGAACTACTGTAAATCCTCCCTTTTTAGGCACACAATGAACCGAACTTACCCATTTGCTTTCAACAAATGGATATATGATACCTGCATCAAGTAGGCGAATAATTTCTTTTCTTACCACTTCCTTCATTTCGGGGTTCAGCTTCCGCTGGTACTCACGAACTGGTTCAGCTCCTTCCTCCATGAATATACGATGAGTACATATAGAGGGGCTGATGCCCTTTAAGTCATCCATTGAATACCCAAATGATTTCCTATGTTTCCTTAAGGCATTCATTAATACTCTTTTTCTTCATCTGAAAGATTAGCACTAATAATAACACGGTATCTATTTGTTTCATCTAAAAACTCATACCTTAACTCTTTTGGTAGAGGTTTTAGTTCAGGTGGTGGTGGTTCTTCGTCTCCTTTCTTCTCAGATATTTCATATTGCGCACTAGATACCGGATCATGAACCGGTCTTTCATTCAAGTGGTGATCTATTTCTTCCTTAGCTGGGTCCTCTGGATCTTTCTCGTATTCGGTTAAACTCCTTTCTAGATCATCTTTCGGGGTTCCGAAGTAGATTGCTTCTAGTTGAGCTATGGTGTTCTCTTTATTGTTGTCATACTCTCGTGGTTGGGGGTAATTCTTGAATCTGGAAAAATGAAATTCTCTTACCTCTTCCCCATACTTAAGAGAGACAACTTCCCTCTTACAATCAATGCTTGCACCTGCAGTGTTAAGGAATGGTCTTCCAAATATTATGGGACAAAAATCATCTTCAGGGATTTCCATTACAACAAAGTCTACTTGATAAGTAAAGGTTCCCAATATGACATAAACATCAGATACCATCCCATAAGGTCTCCTTAGAGTACCATCTGCTAGTTTAATTTCCATATCAGTTGGCTGCAGGTCACAAGCATAAAGTTCATCATGAAGCTTAGTGTAAAGAGTGTAAGGTATAACATTAATAGAAGACCCTATATTGCATAGACCAAAATAAGTACTTCCAAACGAACAAGGCACCACCGGTTTACCAGTATCTGCAGCTTTGATGCAACCTTTTACAAAGCAAGTTACCTCTTCTTCCATCGTTTCGATGGGTTTTTCCTGTTAGCTCCTTTTTGGGGGGCTTCACTTTATCTTTGCTCTGGTTCTCATTTTCATCCTCAGAATGTTCCCTGTTAAAATACTCAAGCTGCGCCTTTCTCACTGGATATGGCAATACCGGTTCGGGTTCATAATCTTCTTCCATGGGGAGTACTGATGTTTCTACCTCCAAGGTCTCAACTATGACCTCTTCCTCGGGGTCCTGATCAGTATAATTCTCCCATTTCTTCTTCGGGAACTCCATATGTTCTGCACAGCTTTGAACAAATCTTAAAACAACATCAGGATCAAGGTACAATTCATTACTTATTTGTTCAACTCTCCCTGAGTTTAGATAAGCTTTTATGCAATCAAAATCTACTTCTACTTTACCCTCTCGTTCTTCATCGCACCCCCAAGCTTCGTGGTTAGCAAGTTTCCCTTCTAATAATTCCAATGCTTCTGGGACTTCGCTAGTAATAAAAGAACCTGTAGATGCTAAGTCTAGTTCTTCCTTTGAATCATATTGCAATCCTCCATAGAAAAGATTTAACACTAACCATTCAGGGAGCTTATGATGAGGGCAATCATTTAGTAAAATTTTATACCTTTGATATGCGTTTACCAGATTTTCTCCAGGACTCTGTCGGAAGTTTAAAATCCTCCTCGTTGCTTCATAAGATTTCTTTTCTGGATAAAAATCTGACAGAAAAGTGTTTGCTAGGTTATTCCATGTATCAAAGGTACCTGCAGGGTGAGACACTAACCAATTCCTTGTCTTTTTAGCCAGAGTGTGAGGAAATAATTTTAGTTTCATATCATCTGAGCTAAAAGCATTCAACTTAAATGTCCCACATACATCTTCGAAAAATTACAAATGTTGATAAGGATCCTCACCTTCCTCACCTTTAAACTGTTTACCATGCAACAATTCGAGGACACTTGGGTTCACCTCATAAGCTACACCAGCGGGATTATGACCCAACGATGTGAACATTTCTCGAATAGGTGGACCTGTAAGACGCATGGCTGCAAGTTGATAATTGTATCCATATTCAGCCATGGTTGTTCCAGACCTGCAAACAACTTAGTACACAAAATTCAAACCAAACTCAGAACTTAGACCAAAAGCGCTCAGCTCCCCGGCAACGGCACCAGAAAAAGCTTGATAGCCTGCAAGTGCACAGGGTTTAGTTGTAGCCTTTTCGAAGTAAGAGTATCGATCCCACAGGGAGCACAGGAATCAGTCTTAGGTCCTTTGCAAGGTACAAATAATGTGCCTAAAAGTTGTAAGTAATCCAGAGCAATAAAAGTAATAATAGTAATGTTGCAAGTGTAATGATGACTAATTCTATTAAAGTAAATAACTGATAATATAAATGAGACTTGAAGCAAATGATTAAAAACGTTCCCTGGGGTGCGGAATCCCCTCTAGTGTGCATCTATAGCGGTGCCTAAACACAATGCTACTTCGGATTCCTAAGCCACTTTACATGTTTCCCTTTGTGGGTAGAGCCGGTACAGATACGTGCATACTCGTGGTATCTCCGAATCCCATACGCTACCACCGTTCTTCCCCACTTCGGTTATCAAACGGTGATTAAGGGGAAAGACGTCCCCGTGGACGCAGCCAAAGTGGTCTCCGTTTTACCCCTGTTGCAACTATCCGCTACGAAGGGAGAAGGGGCCTGTCACGTCACCCATCTCCACAACCACACAGTTAGCCAACAGTAATAACCTTCCATCCGAAGTTGGCATACGTTGGATGGTTGACTTCACCCAACGTCAAGAAGATTATCATCATAAACATGCAAAGAGTATATTAAATCCTAGTATCAAACAACCTATTACACACTAGGGTTCATCCATACCCCGAGAACAACGGGCTACTCACACATGGGAACGGCAATCATCATGGTAATGGTAATGGAATACATGGATGCATGGATCAACCGATACACCGAAGGATCCACTGGGGTTCTTGATGTTGCAGATGATAAGGATGTGGATGATGATGAAGATGGTAATGATGTAGATGGTGGTGATGACTTCGTCCCCCTCACGGTGAGAGGAATCCCCTTCTTCTCCTCGTTGATCCTCCCTCCGGATGGGCTCTGGAGGCTAGGGTTCTGCCTTCTGGATGAGTTTCTGGAGTCTCTACACGCCTGATTCACGATCTGATTCCACGGGGTGAAAATAGCTGATCTCCCAGAGCCGGCGGCGCGCCAAATGACCGTTCATGCGAGCGCGCGCAGTCGCATGGAACGTCGCCGTTCACTCTAGAAGCGCGACGATGGCTGTTTCCTTGGCCTTCTTGCTTGATCTTTTTATGGAAAGTATTTATCACTTTTAATACTTGATTCCACTACCATTTTTGGGGATTTTCTCCATTAAACGAATATTGCTCCAAAAGCCATTACCTGAGGGATTATCAACAAAAAGAAGTGCGCGAACGCGGTAAAATTCCACAAAGTCTACAAAGTAGGCACAATAATAACGGGAAAATGGTCTCATAATTTGGACTCATCACCCGGTCTGACTCGTCGTCGTAGGCGCCTTTGACTTCGGGATCATCCTCCATCGGTGTCCCTACAGGCCCGTCCTGTTGAGCGGGTGAGGCTTGATTTTCCTCGCCTAGGTTCTCGGCGGTGTCGGGGGCGTCACCGTTACCGGCGGCGCCCGTGGTGTTGGTCATACTTCTGCTTCCATTGTTGCCCTTCGTCCGCCTTTTGGGGCGACGGCGCTTAGGGTTTTCCTTGGGTTTCTCCTGAGAACTGTTTTTAGGAGTGTCGACCATGTAGACATCGTAGATAGACGTTGCTGCCCAATCCCCTGTAAGGGGTTTGGCCGCGGGTGGATTTGCTCCGGTATCACCACAGACATCTTCGTCCATGTCGGTGGCTTCGTCGGAGCCATAGTCAAGCGCATCGGTCAAGTCTTCGATCGTAGCAGCGAAGTGGGTGGTGGATGGAACAAGAATTTCCCGATCATCGGCTTTACATCCGATCTGATCGTAGACGGTGGACGAGATCGCCAGATTTTGGATCCGGTCCAGCACCTCGTTTACTTGCGAAAGCTCCTCATGTTCAGGACCTGGCTGTAGGCCGAGCCGATTTGAAGTAGTTTGTTCGGGCTGCCTGATGCGGCATCGTCATCCTGTTCGTCCAGGGCTGACCCCTGGTCAACAGGAGAAAAGATTATGTCGGCCATTGGCGACGAGACTGCTTCTGCCGGGCCCATCGACGAGCTTGGCTCAAGGCCAGCGTCCGAGGACGCAGCGATTAGGCCGGGCGTGGCGACCACTGGATCAGTCTCCAGGATTGGTTCTGGTCAAAGGCCAGACCCGAGGATCAGATCGGGAGTCAGTTCCCGGATCGCGACACCAGAGGGATCTTTGAGCTGATCCGAGGTCCACCCCGAAAGGACCATGTCACATTGGGCGTCCGCGATGTACTCCAGGCTTCCGAACATGACGACTTGACTTGGGGGGAAGTTCTCGACACGGTCCAGGCGACCGGTCGGATCGGCATGCAGTACAATGCTGCCGAAGGCGAAAAGCTGGCCGTGGACGAAGATGTCACCACAACCAATACTGTTATCGATCTGCAAGCGAGCCATCAATCCGAGGCGATCACATAGCGAGCTCCCAATGAAAGCACCAATGTCGGTGTCAAAACAGGCAGATCTTGGGTAGGGGGCCCGAGCTGTGAGATCAGATCGATGGGTAACATGAGACAAGGGACACGAGGTTTTTATCCAGGTTCAGGCCCTCTTTAAGGAGGTAAAACCCTACGTCCTGCTCTTGTTTATATGATGGGTGTATCAAAGTACAGAGTTGATCTACCTCGAGATCGTAAGTTGTGGACTAAACCCTAGGGGTGATGGTGATGAATGATGAATGTGTCTCTACGGACTAAACCCTCCGGTTTATATAGGCATCGGGGGTATCTAGGGTTACACATGGTCGGTTACCATCTAGGGGTTACATGCCGAATCTAATAGACATACTTAGTACACGCCAAGTCTTCGGTGAGGCCCGATATGCCTACGCCACAGGTTAGAAGCCTCCGAAGTCCTTCCTCATCAGCGGGCCGTCAGTCCGGCCCATGGACTAGACTGGTTAGGCCGGGACCCCCTAGTCCAGGACACCGTCAGTGAACAAGTTGTTGATTCACGGGGATGCCGACAAATCTCATCTCGGGCTTTGTAACATATAGCGAAGCAAAAGGAATAGCACATGGTAACTATAGGTTCACTCGAATATCATTCATGTGGGTATATGGGTCAATACGGATGTCCACGATTCCGTAGTTGATCATTGATTGGAAGGATTCCGGTCATGTCTATACTTCACCAAACCTACAATGTCACACACTTAAGGTTCATCGATCTGCTGAGTACTTGGTGGTTAGGAGCTTGAGATAAAGTCTCCGAAAAAGTTTCAGAGACGCTGAAACTGTTTCGGAGAAAAGCGAAAAAAACAGGGAGCCAAAAAAGTTTCGAAATGCATCCAAAATTATTGGGAGGGTTCCGGGATGGTTTCGGGTCCTCCCAGAATTTTCCGCATGGCGCCAAGGGGTTGCCACTTGGCTTGGCCCAAGTGAGGCAGCCCCACATGTGGTGACCACAGAATGGGAGGGGCCCTCATGGTGTGGTGCCTAATGGAGGGGGGGCACCCCCATGGTGTGGCACCCAATGGGAGGGGCGGCCTTTGGGGGCAGCCCCCTTGACAAGTGGCGCCTAATGGGAGGGGGGCCCTTTGGGGCAGCCCCCTTTTTATGTGGCAAGTTTTGGAGAGGGGGCATTTGGGAGGCAACTTTGGGGCCTTCCCCAATCCTTCTATAAAATAGAGGAGGGCATCCACCATTGACACACCAAAGTTCTCACCATTCGGCATGCAATGATCTGCCCCTTCTCTCTAGTTTCTCCACGAAATAGTTTCGTTGTGCCGCAAGGCTGCTCCACCACTCACTAGTCTCCGGCGACGATTAGTTCTGGACGACGAAACACTGTCGGATTTGTGACACCCGTGCGCGTACAACCCAGCGGAGAGATCGTGCTTTTGATCTTTGTTCGAGGGAGGCCAATCCCGGGACCTGGATCAGAGGATCATTCAGGAGTATCCACGACGCGAAGTATCCCGAGAGGCCAATCCCGGGACCCCAATCAGAGGATCAACCCTAGGACCTCAACCCCAGAGAAGGCCAAGGCCCAAGGAAGGAGCCAGCGGGCCGAGTGGGACCAGAACCATGACACGGCGGGAGGCCTACATCTTTTGTACACAACCTGGTCCGAGCTATGTAACCCTAGCTTAGCCAGGTATGTAAGGCAAGCTAGGGGTCTACACGGGCGACAGAGAAATCCAGATCTAGGTTTTCCCGTGGAGGGCGAGCCCCGTCCATTATGACCAAGGATTTGTAATCTAGAGAGAGAGTTCTTCGACGATCTCCTTATCACCAACGAGCAAACTAGCAATACACACACCAAAAGCAGGAGTAGGATCTTACCTCCTCTTCGAGGGCTCGAACCTGGATAAATCCCATGTCTCATGCTTCACCGTTCCAATCTCCCACACACAGCCACACAGGGAGGGAGGGAGTGAGGATTGTCTTTGCACCAAAAAAACTGGTCTAAATTCGTACAGGGTCGCAAATCACAATTGACCGGGATCTCTACCAATTTCGCAGATTAGAAGGTCATCATGGTTCGAGTCGGACAGGCCGTACGAGTTCAAGCCAAGAAGATACCCATGCGTACACCAGGAAATCGTATACAAATCAGCATACCCCTTTGCATATACTATACCTGTATGCTGTTCTTGTTCCAGAATATTACAAACTCAGGTTATATACAAGTCCGGGTTCCACTATACAAGTGGCATGTGCAGATCAGTCGAGCAAACCTTGCTATACAGGAGTGCCCCACCAAAGAATAGGAGAAGAATCTTGTCTATCTATCTATATCTCTATGCAGATTAACTCGAGGTAAGTTGCTTGCTGTTCCTAACTAGCAGGTCACCGCTTGCTGTCCAGCTTTTTGGCTGGGTTAGTTTTAGCGATCCGACAGAACAGAATCACTCCACGAAAGCATAAAATCGCGCGCGACGGATGGTAAATCTGCACATTAGAGTACGGCAGACATGTGAATCGCTAAGCAGGGAGAAAAGTTTCCGCGAACGACAAGAGCGTGAAAAACGGAGTTTGGTTGACTTACCTTGGAGAACCTCAAGAGCAACCGACGGTATGTCTATCTGATCTTCCACCAATTTGTATACATCAACAAGCTGCAAAGGAGAGAAACGAGTTGCGGTAATCCATCGTCCGAGAATTTACGTTTTATATATAGTTCATAGCCGTATTAAGTGCATTCGATCCCTCGCATCAAGATTGACCGGTCTATGTAGAATAGTACCTCATCTACGTGCAACCTGGAGTCCTCGGTGAAAGCCATTACAAGTTGTCTCCTGATCCCAGAATCGATAAGGAACAGCCGTGCTCCATCTTTTATTGTGTCAGTGAGATCCAGTTTCTTCTCCAGTTTTTGACTCGACACAGTTTGCCTTCAGTATGAAAGATCAGAATACTTGCAGGAACAGCTAGATAGATACAGCATGACAGAACAAGTGGGTTCAATACTCACAGGCTATTGCTCTTCAGTGCAGGATTGGTGCTCATCTTTGACACGTTTTCCTTGGCAAGAACTATAAGGTTTTCTAGTCGTTTCCACTGGAACAATCCATCTTTGAATAACACCTGGTGGGGAAATGGTGGTAATATCTCAGAAATGCTATAAACAACAACAGTGGCTTTCTTCTACTAATGCCTGTGTATTCGAGAAAATAAAAGCATATTGTTTTTCTTTCTGTGCCCGTGTACCGATGCTTCATTTCACATTTAAGGTTCACACAGTGATGTCATTATATGGCAGAAACAACCAATGGGGGTCATGTTAAGAGGGTTCTTATAAATTAAAACATACCTGTATCAGCCGTTCACGGAGAGCAGGATTTGGATCTGTCAAAAGACGGTTTGCTATATATGGATATGCAACCTAAATATGAAGAAACATAAAGTGAAGGGCATAAGTAACCAAACAAATATACAGTATTGTGTTTTCATAATAACTGAAAAGGTAGCAAATGTCATACCTCAAGGAACTTAAATTCAGGCTTAAGAGTAAAGCAAATTCCTTCTTGCGTCAACAAAGAGCGAATGACCAAAGAAAATCTTTCTGGGATGCGGATAGGGTAATTGTACACGAGCTGATTAAACTTCCCTGTGATTTTCAATTTCATTCATTAGCAAATGAAGTATATATGAACACATGCAGCAGTGTTACACTAAGAAATCATCATTAGGGGAAGCAAAACAGTAAAGAATGTTTCAACATGTGTGAGCACCCACAAGGGATGCGTTAAAAAAGTATCATGAATAAATGATCAAGAACATCCACTCCAACAAACATGTAATCTGACAAGATATCAAGCAAACATATATACATTTATGAGCAGAATAAAAATTTAGAAAATAGGGATTACCAGTCACACTCCTGAAATTGAAGTCTGCCAAGCCTTTTCCAGCCGAGTTTTGCCAAATAGCTTCCAGAGCTGGGATAATTGGGGAAACATCTGTTCCACTAGCAAGAAAACCAAGTCTCGTGAAGTCATTGGCCATTTCTGCATAGTCTTCATTTACAGCATGAACTACAGCATCAATCAGGATTTCTTTGTTTTGCTGCATATATGAGAAACAACGACAATAAAAAAAATATGTAAGCAATTTCTTATCTGCCAATGCAGTAAATCACAAGAATGCATTCACAATAAGGAAGGGTATCATTTCTCGTCTCTTGATAAGACTTATTTTGTGGTGTTAGCAGATTGCAGAACTATAAGTAGCCAACATACATTTTGACCACCTAAGTGAACAGTTTTTCCTACTAAAGAATCATTGGTAGTAGGCCCTGCATGATATTATTATTAATTATACATTGACAGGCAAGCAACAATAAGAATCCAATCAATTGCAACTGGAAAGACGAATTCTGCCAAACAACCAAAAAATCAGACCTGGCTAAGGACAGCGACATTGCCAAAGTCGACGTAAGCAATACGGCCATCTCGCATTGCAAATACATTTCCAGGATGTGGATCTCCGTGGAAAAGGCCAAATTCGAGTAACTGGCGTAGTGCTGCACTCACTCCAACTGTGAGAAAGCCTTCTACATCAATCCCAGCTTCTTTTATAGCCTGAGGGAATAAATTGAAAACTCAATGATGCTACAAATTTTAATAAATGAACTAATCCACATTAGAAATAAGTAAAAGTTGATGTGATGAATTCTACAAACCTGTGGGTCAGTGCATCTGATTCCATCTATCCATTCCATCACCAAAACACGAGAACCTGAAAACTTATTGTATACTAGAGGGATCTTCACAGTTGGATCATTCTTAAAATTTACTATGAAATCCTCGATGTTTCTAGCTTCCTGATTGCGCAGAAAAGGGAGGCCGTCAACTCCCATTCAGACATTCATCACCAAAATAAACATGAAACATAAAAACTGTGTTGTTGGAATGAAAACACCTATAGTATCTTAATGACACATAAAAGGTTGCAATACCTCCATGCAAGGAAATAAGAAGGTTGTGCTACTGCACTCGTTAAGCCTCTGTTCACTAAATTAATTGAGATTTCCTATTTACTGCACTCATGCATTGTGGGTGCGGTACAAACAGTGAACTTAAAAAATTGCTGAACAATTGGTTGGTTATTGCACTGAAAGGCTGTATTGATCAGAACATATTAGCCACTGTCGTGTCGTCCAGAAAATAACAAGCAAGCACGTCCATTTATACTTATGAGTTCGCCACATCAGAGTGGGTAAGTGCTTAGTACCACATGTGCCATCTGAAGCATTTATCATATTTTTCATTGGGTGCATCCCAAATTACAATTTGTTGCTTTGTTAGTGAAAACAGTGAAAGATCGTGATTATCATGTGAACGGTCATGATTATGATGTGAACAAAAAGAGTATTAGTAGATTAACCTTTCTGTGTGCTACCGACATCTATTCATATGCCAATATTTTCTTCAAAGATGCACGCACCATTTGCATGATTCAATAAATCTGTAGCTATTAAGGCACTAAAAATTCTGATCATTTTTTAACTACCAAGAAAAGGGCATCCCATAACTATTCTACAAATTATACATTACATATGCTTCTGTAATTGTCATACACAATACATCACTACTCATTTTATTTTTGCGGAAATACATCACTACTGATGAGAAGCTACTTTTGATTTCGAAGTGTTAGAAGAGGTTCATGCACCTTTAGGAAACAGAACATCTTTGAACTATTAAAGGCATGAGTGTTCACATACATACATGGTTACTTAATTATTACTTTTTAAATAAATACCCGCTGAAATGTGCGGGCATGATCCTAGTGATTTATTATTCTGTAACTTGACATTGACAGGAAAAAGGCACAAAGAAAATACTTACAAGAGTGTAATCAAGTTCTTCCAAAAGTTTTTCACCGAATTCATCAACAATAAGCTCTGCATTGCAGCCTAGTTTTTGAAGGCTAATCCCATTCAAAAAGGAAGCCAAAGTGCGGAAAAGGAACAGATCTCGGAATATTATAGGCTCAATCCCTGGCCTCTGAACCTGTAGTACGATTGAAATCAAAGAGATAAGCATAAAATAAACTCATTCAGTTTACAAGCCAAAAAGATGATTTACGAATTTAACAAAAAGTAAAAGACAATCGTGGTAGTTATTAAGTTTCATGCACCAACTAGTAGGGCAATCCACATACACCTCAACACCCCCTCTCACATGTGGCTCAAATAAATAAGGCCTAAACATGGACACAAATAGGGCAGGCAATTTTTTATATTTAAACCCCAAAAGCCCAGACTTGAACCCAAGACCTTTGATGACTGATACGATATTAAGTTTCATGCACCAACCAGTAGAACCAAAAATCCAAACTGACAGAGAAGGTTGGGCAATGCAGATAAACTGACAGAGGAGTACATGAATGATGCAGGCTATAAAGGACACAAATTTCATCAGGGAGAAGGAGATATACTATGTTTAGTCATCTTTGTCAAAGAACCCCACTAAATGGTGCATCAAGTCACAAATGTCAGAGTATCTCAAGTAAGAAAAGAAAATGAAAGGAACACAAACCTTGATAGCAACATCCTCGCCGGTTTCTCTTAGCGTGGCACGGTAAACTTGGCCCAGACTTGCAGCTGCTATTGTCTCTGATGAAATTTTGCTGAAAAGTAGTTCTAGAGGCTGGCCAAGTTCCTCCTCAATTATGGAAAAGGCCACCTACCAGGAATACAGCAATAAGCAAAGCTTAGTTAATCATCCTGATTTCTTTTTTTCGACACCTGTAAACAGTAGGAGAGCCTCCTACTGCATGTGTATTACTTGAAGAAACACTGTACAAGTTACATATTTACATGTCGTTCCAATACCACTTTGGGTATGGAAGGATGAGAAGGGGGTGGTGTAAGGGGGCTAGCTCTAGATGTAGTTTTCATTCAGGGTAATGAGGCAAGAAAAGAGGTAAAAAAAATGTTTCTTGACTTCAGATGTTCTGAAGTTCTAAAGACCAAAATATTTCATCAGCCATACAACAATATGTGTCCACTGTCCAGAACAATCTGTAAAAGTATTCGATTGCAACCGTGTACCTGGTTAGCAAATGGAGGAACGTCATCTTGTAGGATACACAGTTCACTCATATAATCCTCACGAATAATATCAGGCCTGTTAGCTAAAACCTGAAAAAATAATGTAACTGGACAATGTTGGAACTGTAAGACAGAACAGATAGCACAAGTGAAATCTTATTTTTTTTCCGATGAGATTTTTATCATAAAGGGAAAAGAATATAACCTGTCCTGCTTTTATGAATGACGGACCGAGATCACATAAAAGATTGCGGAGCTGGCGGGCACGGAACGGAACGATTTCTTCATCCCGTCCAACCAAGTAGTCATACACCAGAGATGACCAATAAAAGCCTAGTTTCCAAATGATCTCCACCCCCCGACTAGCGAGGGATAGTACAGAGCCACTTGATCCCAAGACTTTACTCCTGACCTATCAATTATGGAAACGGGCATAGTTAAAACCAAATTTCAGCAAACCAACCTTGTAAACACAAATGCTCGTAGTGCGCCATACCATTTCCGGGGAGTACTTTCGGAAAGGCACGCAGACACCACGCTCAATATCAAGTTGCTCCAGTGCACTGTTGGGCTTTTTGCTGGGCATGCCTTTCGCTGCGCCGTTAGTTTGCGTGGGTAGGGTCCGAGAAGAGAGCGGGGCGTTAGTTGATGCAGCATTCATGACATAGAGTGAAGACCGCCTTGTCCTTTTGTAAATACAGGATCCTGAACCGGCATATCGAGTATATGGCACTGCACGGCTAGACGTTGATATATGTGGGCGATGTGGCGAAATAGATACAGAAGATGTGCAGAGCTCCATGCTGAAAGAGCTATAAGCGATGATATCTGAAGAAGACAGGAAGACGCATCAGTTATACTTCATTTTTTCCTACCTATGCAACACAAGTAACAGCCCTATTTACTTTCTAAATTTCAACTGGAAACCAGAGTTCTGAAGGTCATATCCTCTGCTCTGTTTTTTTTAGATATAGGGAGAAAGCAATTCTAATCAACCCAAACTGGTAAACACACAAACCCCAAGTTTCTAACCTAGATTAGATATGCAGTCCCCAACTCCTCTTTCGCGCGAACAATTACAAGAGAATTTCCCCATGCTATCTCACAGGTTACAGAAGCCAAGAATAATCACAGGGCAGCGATAATTTTGGGGAAACGATTGTTGACCAAAACTAGCCAACCAAATCAAACTCACCTAGAACAGACTGAGAAGCTACTACTGATACTATTGACCTAATTCTACACGCGCGCGCACAAATCCCCGTCCTCAAATGGTCCTACCAGAAACCAGGGCAGAATCCAGGCGAGGAACGGCTGCAAGAAGACGATACCGGAAGAATCGGTGGGGGTTCGGAGCCTCACCTTGTCTTCCGGCGAACTCTCGCGGTGGGGTTCGGGATTCGGTGAGTCCTCTGAGGCAAGCCGGGTCGTTGTGTGCCGGCGCCGGCTCCTTCTTTCGATTTGGGCGGGGAAGAAGCGCGTGTTCTTTTGTGGTGCCGAGCCAGCCGTGGCAGCGGTGGTGACGGGCACAATGGTGAGAGAGTGTAGATAGCGCTAGCTACCTAGCACGGCCACGTCGGCTCTCGAGGTGTGCCTCCAAACTGGCAACTTTGCTATCCACAAGTACGGAACGTGGTCGTCTGTCCACGGAAATTTGCCAAAGTTGGGGGAATATAAGATGAAGGAAAACAGCTAACAACCAGGACGTCTTGAATATTAGTACACAACCACATGGCACAACAAGATATACTTCAAAGAATTTTGTAGTAGTAATTTTTTTTTTAAAAGACGAGGCAAAAGACTAAGAAGAAAGTGAGAGTTGCCCGTTAATTGGCGAAAAACTGGGCTACAACCCAGCCCACAAACATGAGCACCACCAGCCAACCTGGCCACTGACATGGAATACATAGCTGCAAAGAAGAAAAGACATCTGTTGAGGAGTCGCAAGCGTCATCTTTGCCTTCGAACAAGCGACTCCAACTTCATCATAGAACTCCATCATCAAAGCCAACCCGCAAACAGCTGCACAGAAATCACAACTGCACATGCCAACAGATAGCCACACGCGTGGACAAATCGACAACTCCGACTTGAACGACGAGCATCGCAAGGGAAATATGTTGGACTTGCGCCCACCGCAAACGGCCACCGAGGTGCCTATCATCGTCATCACTTGGACTCGCTCCACCGCAGCTCTGACCTCAAAGCAACCAGGCAACCCGCAGAAGAGCACTCAGACAAGCCGGGAAGAAGCGACTACCGAAGCATGAATGTCCACTCCTTCGCACGGGGGTGTCATTCGCCATCACATGATCTGCAAGTTCCTCGTCACACAAGGCCTGATATCTGATAGCACAAGCAGATGTTGGGTAGGTTTGGACTCTTACGTGGGCACTGACCGATCCGTACGATAAAGTCAGAGCAAGCTTACGCCTTGTTTCTGAAAAGAAAAAATTAGCAAATGATATAAATTTAACTAGATAGAGTACATCATGTCAAATGAACCGACACAAACACGAACAACAAAGACCCTCCCTAGAGCAAATAGTTACTCCACCCCATCAAGAACCCGTTTCCTCGTCAGATTTGTGACTCTTCCTTCATAATTCATGACTTTATTAACAAACATTTTACACTTAAAAATCCCGCTGCAATGCGGGGGGGGGGGGGTGCACCGCAATAGTTCTTTAGTGAGCCGTTGTTGTTCAACTGCAAACGCACTAACAGTAAATCTGATTATTTATTTTTGTTTGCAACAAACATTGATGTGTGTTTTACATGCGTGCCAATTTTGCGATGAAATGACATTTGTGGACGTCTCGGTAAACAAAATCGATTTTTTTTCCGAGACCTGCATGAATGTCATTTCGTCGCGAATTTTTGCACGCATGTGAAAAATACATCGATTTTTGTTGGCAAAAAATCAGATTTTTTTTAGTATTTTTAGATTTTACTGTAGCAAAGGGTGCATGTGAGCTCTAGCTCCAAGAGCACTTTCACAAAATATAGTTGCTTCTAGGGTTCAAAAAAGTATAGTTGCTTCTCTTCCTCACTCACTCGCAGGACACTGCCAAGTGGGACCCAGTGCTCACAAAACCCTCCCTCTGTTTGGCCAGATACTGTTTAGAGAGGTGTGTTGGGCAGTGGCGGAGCGTAACAAACAATCAAGAGGGGACCAAATTCAAACTAAAAGCAAAATATGTACTATGAAAATAGGTGCGGCTCAGTACTTGTAACACCCAAAAAATCGGGTTATCGATTTTTGTGCTGTTATTCCTTCCTAGCTTTCCTCTCCCAAATTTTTCCTCTAGAATCTGGTGAGTGATCAGGTGAATCTAGACAATCCTGGGCATCTAAATGCCTTTCCCATGCTCTTGTGCCAGCCAAGCTCCCACCAGTAAACACCAAACCTCATTCAAACCCTAGTTCCAAAATATTGGAACTGAAAAATCCTGCCTTTGTGCTTACAAAGGAGCTATCATTTTCCTTACTCTGTTGATCCTCCAAAAATTTCCAGAGACTCTCCTATATTCATAAACCTCAGGTGTGCAAAAATATTGCCAAGTTTTATGCAATATTTTTCACCTAGAATTAATTCTTTTATCTGTCTTTCTGAGGAATTAAATCCAGGGGATAGGTAGACATCTCTGAATTTCATGAAAATTGGTAGAGATGATCTTTGTACCTATCTCAAGCTCTGGTAAAAATATTGGCCACAATTAAATAGGGGAAATTGCATTTTCTTATTTAAAGCCAATATTTCAATTTGGGGCCTTTCCAAAGGAACTACCATTTTGGTAGCCAGGAAAAATCCCAAATAATTTTTGGAGCTTATCCTACCCAAATATTCACTATTTCCAACAAAATATCAAGTTCCACAATTCAAATTTTGAGCACAGCATCAATTTGCAACTTCTGTCCAGATTTCCAATTTGTAAAGGAAGTGCTTGATTCCTTGATCTCCTTGGGCTAAAATTTTGCAAGGTAATTCATTATGAGATATTACTCATGCAATCCAAAAACCAGCCCATTTCATCTAGCCAATTTTCCTCAGTAAATTAACTAAGTTTCTGTCCAGATTGCAGCTCTGTGAAGGAAGTGCCTTCATAGAGGATCAAATTGAGCTGAAATTTTTCCAGCTATCTCTCATGACTATATAATCACTCTACACCAAAAATCAGCCAAATCCATCTAGCCATTCCTTCCCAGCATCATCATTTTCATTTCTGGCCAGATTGCAAGTTTACAAGGGAGGTGCCATCTAGAGTGATCTATTTGAGCTGAATTTTGGCCAGGAAGACCACCTTGATAGATGATTAACCCCTGCCCAAGATCATGCCAAGAGGAGCACTGTGGTGGTCACACCACATGTCAAACACCCTGCTGCTAGTTGCTACTTGACCAAGGTGCAGTCACACCAGAGCTCTCCCGTGCCTTCCAGCTGCGCAAGTCAACTACTTGAGAATTGTAGAACCCCCCAGACATAGTTTGGCATCAAGTAGGGCGTGGCAAGGCCATGGACGCGTGGTGACCATGCCAATTGCAGCTACAGCCGGAGCTCTGTGTTGAACCGTCGCATCCCTTCCCCTGTGCTCTCGCCGGCGCCTTGTGCCGACGTCTGCGGCGACGTACGGCTCCTTATCCATCCCCAGCTGGCCCTGGAGGCTTGCCCGTTGGGCGGGCGTGCCGACAGCGGGTGCCCCGCTAGCACGCCGCCACGGCACCGCCGTCCCGAAGCTCCGGCTGGCGTCCAGAGCCCTCCCCGAGCCTATATAAGTGCGCCCTCAGCCCCTCCCGAACACCAGCAAGCCTAGCCCCCTCCCCTCGAGCTCGCGGAGCTCCTCTCCTTCTCCCATGGCCGCGGCTCTGCCGCCGACTCCCCCTCAGCCGTCCCAGCGCTCTGGCTCTTCCCCCTCCTCTCAATCTACGCCCTCGACCTTCTCTAAGTGCCCGCGAGCCGCCCCCTTCCTCATTCCCGCCAGGGGAGCCCTGCCGGCGCGACCCCCTCTGCTGCCATTCAGCCGTCGCGCCCCGAGCCGCGGCGCAGGCGCTGTGGGCCGTCCCAGGCGACCGGGCGACCACCTCTGGGCGCGGTGAGGAGCGGCCATGCCTCCTCGCTCGCCGGCTGGCCCTCTGGAGCGGCGAGGCAACGGCTACGCCGGCGGCCGGCCTGCCCTTGTCTCCGGTCGGGAGGATGAGGACGACCCAGGGGAGGAGAGAGAAAAGGGATGAGGCGGGCCCCACCTGTAAGCGACCTAAGCCCGGGCCCAGCCGGTTTTAAGTGGAAGCGTACTTTGCAAAATACGCTTTCCGTTCTGAGAAGCGTACTCCGCCGCGTTATTTGAAGGAAATACGCTTTCTTTTACCGAAAGCGTAATATGGAAAATACGCTTTCGTTTCTCAGCCGCCGGCTGAAGTGGCTATTTAGTGGACGTTCACCCGTTAGGAGCTGAAATGGACAGTTTTCTGTCTGTTTCTCAGCTTAACGAACGAACGGCCGTTTCTCTTCAACCGTAACTCCGGTCGAGGTAATTCCAAAGCCCACATTTTTAGTTCATCGAGCCCGTTCCGATGGTGCTGTTTTCATAATGTTGTCACACATTAAAAATACCACTTTTGCCCTTTCCCTAAAATAGGCCTCTCCCGAGAGTGCCGGTTCCGACACATCGCATCCGGAGAATCGCCGCACTGTTTCCCAGTGTATTCTTCCACCCCAAGGCAAGCCAACCTCTTATCATGAGCCCCGGACTTGCATGTTGACTTTGCTTGCTCCCTGTGTGTGTATTGCGGTATATTTTGGATCATCTATTAGTCTGCACTGGCATAGCCCTGTTATTTCATCCGTACCAGACGCTAGTGTTATTTACCATATAATATCATGACTTGCCTTCATGTCATATTTTTTCATGCTAGTGTAAACACTTTTAATACCATTATCATCCTAATGCTATGATTTGATCTCATGCCATGATTGACAATACTGTTATGATTTTTCTATGCTAAGTGATTGTTCTACCTCATAAGTGTTGATGTTATGGTGTGATGATGGAAATGTTAAATTGAACTTGTAAACTAACCCTCCTCCGTCATCGATGGGATCGAGTCATAGTGCCACCGAACCGAGCTTACCCGTGCAGCCACATTTGCCGGCATGGGACGGCCTTGACTTGGTCTAACCTTGTGCTCTCTTATCGGTACCACCAAAGAGGGAAGGTTATGCGCGCGTGCTGCCCTGATCAGGTAGGCGGCGATAACCTTGTGAGCCCAGTTGTTTGTTTAGCCCGGGGCTCCCCGTTTGGGACAATTTAGTTTAGCCACGACGGTGGCAGGTGTCAGGAGTGACATAGGGGCCACCCAGGACATGACCCAGAAGGGGTATGATTGTCGGTGGTACGATAGAGGGGTCACAGGTTAGGCGAGTTTCGTTGGACGAATGTCCATGGTGTGGGTAAAGTGCGCAACCTCTGCAGAGTGTAAGAAGCTATTCGAATAGCCGAGTCCACGGTATTGGACACAGTTCGTACTAGGTCACACTATTTGGTCTTGGTCGATCTGGAGGACAAATCTGTTATAACAAACCTGTTGTAACAAAGAGTTTACAATATATTCTGACATGATCACGGAGTGAGATCTCGGTGAGTCGTGAGATAGCCCAGAGGGGCAGTAAAACCGAATGGTTGCCATAACATATTACCTTAATGCTTCACGGGAGGTAAGTGTAGTGTAGGTTCCAGTTTGATTTTGGACACCATGTATCGTAGAAGTAGCTATGCCATGCCATGACATGTAATTGCTATGCCTGATCCATGTTTTACTGTTAACTCCATGCCATGTTTAGAATAAATTCTTATATAAGCATAGGGCTTGCTTTGTCATCTGCTTGTTTGGACGCTATGTATTTGGTTGTCTTGCGAGTACATTCAAAGTACTCACCTAGCCTTGCACGTGGCCAGTTGCAGGAGAAGATCCGTCATGCTAGATCGTAACCCAGCTAGTCCTGTGAGTTGTGGAGCCCAGCCAGAGACGTCGTTGCAGCTGAACCAAGACCTCCGCTGCCATTTAGTTAGCCTTGGAGCCATGTAATATTGTTGTAAGCAACAATGTTGTAATACTCCATTTCATATAATAAAGCCATTTTTGTGCCTGCAATTGCTGTATCATGTCTCAGACGTGCGCCAGGTCTTATCCTGGGACTGACGTGCGTTGGCCCTCTATCGGGGTGCCACAGGACGTGGTATCAGAGCCAGGCTGGCTGTAGGTTACCCCAGCATCGAACCACCCCTATTTTCAATCGGTAGTGAGCCCAATAGATTTGACCCATCACTGGCATCCGACACGGCCACTGTTGATCAACAGGCGGCGCAGTCAGAATTGACGTGTCCCTACCCAGCTGTCCGCCCACCCAGCCGTCCCTGGTTTGGACCGCGACCCTACCCAGTTGTCGGTCGTGCCAACATATCCTCTACCCGGCACGAGAAGGATCCACGCCATGCTGGTATGTCCCAGCCTGGCTGCCTATTTAAAACCCCTCCCACCTGCGAGTCGCAGCCCTCTCCGTTCAGTAAGCCAGATCCCCGCAAGAGAACCCAGGCCGGTATCCCCAAACCAGCAGCCATGGCTAGTTCTTCCAAAGTACCCACTTTCCATAGCCGAACTTTGGCTAATGGTAATGCCGGCTTTCCGCCCATCCTTTCGAGTATGCTCACCCAAGCCCTTGGCTGTAGTGCTAACCTGGTGTATCTGGTGTTCCAATCGGAACCCGTCCCTCACCTTTGCCGATACTATGCGAAGGCGCATATCTGCCCAGGTCCAGCAGAGGATGGGAAGCCCTTGACTTTTCAGGGCAAACCCATGCCCACTCCCGCGTTGGTTGTCCAGACAGCTGTTGTGGAAGCCATCGCACATCTTCGTTTCCAGTTTTCGCAAGTAGCGGAGATGCGGGAGTTCTGCTACTTTCCCTCTGCGTCCAGCGCAGGTTGCGAGTTCCCCAGCACAGTTGGAGATGCCGACCCAGCAGTAGCTCGCCTGGTTCAGTTCATTACTGCCCAGGGACTGCTGCTCTTCGGCATTCTTGGAGAGTTTAAAGCCATTGATCGTGACACCACTCGGGTGGTTACGGAAGCATACCGTGAGGCCCGTCAAACTGCATCCCAGGCCACTAGTTCCATGCTGCCACACCCAGTACTACCCTCGCAGCCCGTGAACCCATATCCACCAGGCATCATCCACCCAAGTTCCTCCTCCCGAGCTATTCGGCGTCTTCGTCGTCGGGATGTGTTCCGTCAAGTTCCAGCCGCAGCTCAAGCAGTTGGGCCCCAACCCATAGAGGTGCCCGACGATGAAGACGGGAGTTGGCTCAGCCTACGTCCCCCAGGAGAGCCCCAGCAAGAGTAGGCCCATCTGTGGCTCCGGCAGTGAGTGAAGACAGAAGATGCTGCGAGTAGGTGTCCTGCCAAGACTGTCTTTTCGCCCTCGTCAAGGAATAGAACCCTGTAGTTCGGAGTGAGTTGTTGCTGTTAGCTGCCTAGTAAGGTTTCGTGATGTTGTATGCTTGTATTGCTTGTAACTTGTGTGCTGTTGTAATGTTATGTATGCTTTTTTTTGCTCTGTGTGTTTGGTTCATTTGCCTCTCCGTTAAGCAGAAATGCTTAACAGGGCCGGCAATGGTTTCTTAACAAGATTTCGATCAGTAGAACACTTACACCTAATAACAATGGACTCGCCCGGAGTCCCTAAAGAAATGCGAGCTGATGTAGGTGTATGTATACCAGGAGTACATACACCCACTAGCATTAAAACACCTTAGTGTAATCTGCTGGATGTGTTCTTTTTCTTTTGCATGTATTTTGCTCCTATATGCCTTCTGCATTTGCTTGCATATTGGTTTGAGTAGATTGCGCGTGTATTGTGTGAGCAATGTCTGCACACCAAGTTCATTCTCCTGAGTATAGTTGCAGCAGTACTCGGGTAGAATGCAAAGCTGCATACCCATACCCATCTGTGCTTACTCCGTTTGCCAGTTTTCCCAAACCCAGCATCCTGGAAAACCAGTTTCACTCAATAGTCCCAAAATCTTTTTCCCAGAACCCAGTTGCAGTCCCGGAGAAACGCTGGGAATTTTATTGCAGCATAAACCGTTACAACCCCTCCAGTCCAAGATTTAAACCCCGATTTTACCCCAACACCCACTCATTGTGGATGTTGTCCGACGAGGAGCTACCAGCAGCGTAGTCCCCACATTGGTAGAGCTCCGCTGACCACACCACACTAGCCACAGACCCAGCAGCGCCTGTGTCACCGTCTTGCGTGACGCTGGACAGGCCGCCACCTCGCCCCACCGCAGCCCATGCATATTCCGCCGGCCTGAGACGGCGAAAGAACCAGCGTGGATGATCACCAGCCACTCGGCCAGCATCGCCCTCGTCTCTGTAGGGGAACGCAGCAAAAAAAATATTTTCCGACCTACACACCAGCCCAGGACCACTATGAAGACTGCATACAAGGTTTTGATCCGATCGTTACCGACTCGTAGCGCAGCGGAAGTAGAGTCGATGTAGATCGTCGGTGCAGATCCCCGTAGCTAGGATTTACAACCCACCAACCGCGAGGATGTTCTCCCTTGTCTGCTCGTCGGACAGCCCTCCGGGAGGCGGTCGGACAGTCCCTCGGACGGTGTCACGGACAGCCCTTCGGGAGGACCCTCAAAACTCGGACGGTCACTCGGACAGCCCTTCGGGAGGCACTCTTGAACAGCCCCTCGAGCAAAAAGATCGAACCTACGACCTCTCTACGGGGTTGCACACATACGGTGTCATCTATCCGGTAGGGCGTCGCCGTCCAGAACTAGTTCCCACCGGAACCCAGACAGCCTTTCGGCTCTACGAAACTATTTCGCGGGGAGGGAGAGAGAAGCCAGATCATGCATGGCACTTGTATGTGAGAAAGGAGTTGGAGTTTGGGCAGCCCCCTCCACCCCTATTTATAGGCCAAGCCCAAGGGTGGCTTCTCCAAGAAGCCAAGGGGGAAAAATACCAAAAGGCCCTCAAGGTGGCTTCTCCAAGAAACCACCCAAAAAGCACTTTCACTATTCACAGAAACATTTTTCCGCGACCGTTAAATCCAAAAATATTTCTGTGGGTCTTAGAATAATTCCAGTACCCACTAAAATGATTTTGGACGCGTTCCGAAGCAATTCCGGATTAGTGATTTTCATCTGCGAAAAGCAACCAAACCAGTTTCGGCAGCTCCGGAACATTTCCGGTTTTTATCTCGGAAAAATCCCAGAAGTTTCCAGAACAATTCTGGCACCCTCCAAGAATTTCCAGACGTGTGCCGAAACCAATTTGACTCAATGGTATACCCTGAAACAACTTTCAGTTTTACCGAAACTATTCCGGTGTTCTCTCTCCGGAACTTTTCCGCTGTCTCCGAAACTTTTCCGGTGACTTTCTCTCAGACTCCCTGTCTAGTATTCAGCAGATAGATGACCCTTAAGCGTGTGACCCTATAGGTTCGGTGAAGTATAGACATGACCGGAACACTTTCCGATCAATGATCAACATCGGAGCCGTGGACACCCATATTGACCCCTATACCCACACGAATAAATATTCGAGTGAATCTCCAGTTGCCGTGTGCTATTCCTATTGCTTCGCGATATGTTACAAATACCCGAGGTGAGATTTATCGGCATCCCCGTGGATCAATAACTTGTCCACTATGCCAGTTACCTCGTTACCGGTTTTGTTCTCTTTTCTAGTACCTGTGTTCCGGCATCCCCGTGATAAAATCACATTGTGTCTGGCCAGAAGATGATGGATACTGTAACACCGAGAGGGCCCAGAGATATCTCTCCATCGTCGGAGGAGCAAATCCCAATCTTGAGCTATCAAGTCCCTTGTCATACTTTCCCATGAACCTGTAAGCCACCGTAATAGCCACCCAGTTACAGATTAACAAACCCCAAAGTTCATGAATCAAGCATGAAGGAACTCGGTACTCTCATGGTCTAAGGAATTATGTAAACGTTAACTTTCTCTGTGTTATTAACCATTAACTTGTGACGAATGTATCTCATAGCATAACATTAATTCGGGTCGGTTCAACACAAGTGTTCTTCCAACAATGTGCCCTCAAAGTTGCCGGCATAGTCATGCCCATGATCAGGAAAACAGAACCATCATGCAACACTTGAGCTAGTCTTAGAGGCCAGACTAGGAATACATTTTACCGTTTATTATTCCACACGTGCATATGAGTCTTCCTTCGAGCCTCGTGGTTATTGTAGACTCGAGAACCATAGCAGTTATAGCACGGAATATAAACATAATTATGAACATGGGGATAAATAATAACATTTATTATTGCCTCTAGGGCATATCTCCTACAGACTCCCACTTGCACTAGAGTCAATAATCTAGTCAATGCTAAAACACTTTACACCTATGGCATACCGATGTAAAATATGTTTCGCTTGTAGTATAGCCTGATGTCCAACGGATCTGACAACTTCAGTTTCGTGTGTATCTTTTGCATCTCCTCGTGTTTTTACGCTTTCACAAAATTCATATTTTGTGTGGACTTGGCTTTGTATATATGTGAATCACAGGTCAAACCTTGATTCCTCAGACTGAGCTATGGAGCAACTATCTGCAATAGTGTCCCATTGACCAAAGCCTTCTTGGAACCATACTAAGTTCATGAATGAACTATATGATTCAACATCTTCTTTGTCGCTTCTAAAGCGTCAACATACTTAGCCTTTGTTATAGAAATCGCCACAGTAACTTGTTTGGAACAATTTCCAACTATTGTGCCACCATATCGTGTATTACACAAAACCCTTAACTTAAATCGAAAATCGCATGGAGCATTGAAGACTGTATCGATGTAATTACTTACAACGGGCACTTCATAATCTTTGCTTGCGAGAAAACATGTCATCAGTGCTACTTTAGTACTTAATGACATTTTTCACTGTTGTCCCATGATCAGTACTTTGATCACTTTGGTATCTTTACTCGCAACTCCTTGGGAGTACTGGGCATATCTGGTTGTTTTACATACCATGGAATACATGATTAATCCAAACACGAAAGTGTGTGAAATCTCCATCATGTATTTTGCTCATCAGTGTTTTGGGACACCATGTCTTGCAAAAACTCTTTCCATGTGACATCGGCAAGAAAACCTCCTTGACGGTCTTATGCTAAACTGTTTTAGCAACTTGTCAATATGTATTTTGGCTTTAGCCCTATTAGGCAATTCTATCTCCGTAGATAATTATGCCTAATATCGAGGCCATCTAGCCCAAGCACTTCATCGAAAAACCTATTTTTCAATGAAGTCCTAATTCGTGTCAAGAAATTTATATTATTTCCAATCAACAATGTGTCAAGCACACAAGGTTTTTAGAAATATTATTATGCTCCCACTTACTTTCTTGTAACCACAAGCATCTTCGTTATCCATTGATGAAATCAAACTCTTTTGACTATTTCATCAAAACGAAGATTCCAACTCCATTTTGCTCTCTTCTGTCCATTGCTGGAACTCTGAAGTTTGCATACTTACTAGCATCCTCTGGATTGACAAAATACTTCGGACTGTATCACATGCAAGTCCTAGGTTGCATTTCCATCACATGGAAATCCTTTTGGCATCCATGTATCATATCTCAAGATTGAAATATGTATTAATTGCTAGTTTAACCCGATCTGACTTTAAGCATCGCTACGGTGAGACAATCTCATCGTAGTCAACTCCTTGAATTTGTTATTGCAACAAGTCAAGCTTTATGGATAAAACATTTTTATCCACATCAGTTTATAGTTCCATTAATGTTCGTTAGACTCTAAGTCTTCCGAAGGGTTTATCAAGATATAATCTTGAATCATTTATATGGAAACTATGTCGGATTATATTGGCATTTAGCCAATTCCGGAGTCAGGGCCCATCAACGCTTCCTTGTGTATCGTAGGTATACTGTTGTCTAACAACAATATCTCGCTTGCGCACCTGAGAGGTTCGCACGAGTTTTGCCTACGTGGTTCAGTTGCAAGTTCGACCGAAGTCCATACATCTCATGTAGAGGCTTCCGTATCAGTCGCAGTAGGAAACTCTGGAATTACTTCCAAGATTTCTTTCCTTTGATCTGATGATGAAGATATTATTATCTCGTCGAGTCGCACTGTCCTCCCACTCACCTTTTTGCAAGAACCATTTTCTTCAAAAGCATATCGTTCTTTGTGGCAAAACCTTTTGCCTTGGTACAGTGGTGGGGGAATACCCAATAACTCGGATAACCTACAAAGTAGCACTTGTCTGATTTGGAATAGGTTTGTAAATATTTTACACAAGCCCCATATTCCAAATGTTAAGAAAATACATAACATGGTTGGGTGTACCATACCATGGAGTCATTTCAATAGATCTGATGGCGCTCTTTTCAGTGTAAAAGCCGCAGTCTCTAAAGCATTACTTTTAAAAGGGATAATGGCAAATTGATTTATGTCATCTTTGATCTTACCATGTCATAAATGGTTTGATTACATCTTCACGGATATTCCACTCACAGTGGTGCTCCGTGAGGTGTAAGTTATGAAACTCTTTTCACAACTCATCAGACATTCGCTAAACTTGTAACTCAAATATTCCTTTTGGCGATCTAGTTTGCAGAAACATAATTTTCTTGTTACAATAATTTCTACTTCCTTTTTGAAAACCTTATGAATGATTTCAGAAGATCCAGACTTACGTCTCATCAAGTAAATATCCATATATCTACTTGAGTCATTTCTGAAGATAGATAAATCCACTCCTAGCAACAACATTTATCGGACTACATACATCAAAATGTATGATCACCAATAAGTTCGTTGCTCGTTCCTTATGGCCTGTGAACGGTATTTTAGTCACTTCACTTTTCAGAGGAAAGTTGCAAGTGTCAGATGATTCATAATCAAACGACTTCAAAATCCATCATTATGGAATTTCTCCGTGCGGGTTTCTCCAATGTGACCAAATGCAGTGCCACACATGTGTGGTATTCTCTTAGTCTTGCGACATTTAGCGTCAGTGTTATGGATGTATCATATTACCATAAATATTCATAACATACATCCCATTCATGATGGAAGTATGGCCCTTATGTTATTCATAACACTGAACAACAATTCTTCTTTTATGAACAACCCTTTTGCAACAAACATTATGCGATGGGCTAGAGTGTGTAAAACTCTAAAATGAATTATGAAAGTAAATACGGAGGTAATATATTATTATCAATATTCATAACATACATCCCATCCATGATGGAAGCATGGCCCTTATGTTATTCATAACACCGAACATTAAAAGTTCTCTTATGAACAACCTTCTTGCAAGATACTTTATGCAATGGGCTAGAGTGTATATAAAAACTCTAAAATGAATTATGAAAATAAATACATAGGTAATGTACCGAGTATAGCAACTTTTACTATGTTCCCAGCGCATATCTAAACCTCACTTCGGTAAGTCTTTTTAGGCCGTAGTAGTTCTTGCATCGAGTCGCAGCAGAATGCAATCGAGCAGGTATCTTTGTGATCAACTCACAATACCCAAGAATTAGTGACTAACAATTTAATCACAATTCCCAAGAACTATTTCTTTGACCAGCCTTCTATACATCAATAGCTTGTATGACTTTCATTCATGAGCTGGACATTCCAGTCTTCTCTCTTTTTGCCTTTATACTTCTAACAGTTTAACTTTCAGTATTTCTCCTACTCTCAGAAGAAGCATCCAATTTAAAGAGTGGCGTTAGCCCCGGACTTCCTAGGTGTGTAAGTCATACTAACACCCTTTGGACATTTCCTTTCTCTTTAAGTTATTGTTTTATTCACCTTTCATCATATGACAGGCGTTCTTCTGGATCCCTCTCTTATCAGTCAAATGCATAGTAAACACTTTACTAATAATTTGCAAAACAAACATTGCTTTAGATATCCCATATCTTCTAGCCTTTGTTTGTATCTGAAACTAATTTTCAGTTCCATGAATATCACATAGCTATCCCAAACTTTTGAAGTTCGGGTCTCATGGAAGCAAACATATTTCACTTGACCGTAACGGAATTCTAGCTTTTGGATTGAAGGACAAGAGTCACATTATCCATAGCATTTGCGGGACAATACCAAAAGCATGCGATAGGACAAAGTCCTTCTCGGCACTCTTGAGGACAATCCTCACATTACGTTACCAACCGTAAAGTTTTAACCAGATATTTAATAGCTTATTCAATTTTAATAGGGAAGGTGGAAACGCGAGCCATTATTCTACAACTATTATGCAAATCACACTTAGACAGTGTTCATAATTAATTGCACTACGAATTAAAAGAATTAATTCTAAAGTGCGCTCCCACTCAAATCAATATCTCTCATAATTTATTGTGAGTGATACAAGACCCGTATTACAATTCAACGACAAGGATGTATCCATCTCAAGTGACGAGATTTGCAATTGGTAGGCCAACTTGCCAATCACATCTCTATGTGACTCTTGTTCATCTTTCGATGGGTGTGTTCCGAGCTCAGGACGATCCTCCGGAACGTCAAGATAACCAAGTGATCTCGCTGCGAGGTCTCAACTCACCCGCCCCACACTTCTCTAATCGTTCGTACCCATGTATCCATGTGATACCCCGAAGAGATAGGTGCCGTGACGGTGCTACACTTGGGAGAACACTAACTACTTGATATTTTTGTGAGAGATCACCCTAATAAAAAGCTACTACCGCACAATCAAAAGGGTGCATCATAAGGGATAAACATCTCAGGCAATTCATAATAGCATGATATGGTCTAGCCCTTTCTGACGGAGAAGTCTTGCATTTCTTCGTCTTCGGCATTCGCGTCGGTGTTCACCTTCGCAAAGTTTGCCACCACCTTGTCGATGCACCAGATAATATTGCTATCTCTATAGCTAATAAAATAAGTGCATTACTTAAGGTTGACACGCAGGTCATTAAAGTGAGAATCATATGGCTCCAGCCATCATGCCGAATCATGACACGCAGGTCGTGTTAATTTTACATTATATAGTCATCTCATACATAATCAAATTATTATGAGAACTGCTATACCACATCACATGCACATCCAGCAAAACCAAGTTAGACGCCTCTAATTGGTTTGTGCAAAATTTTATTTTTCGTGGCTTCTAAGGTTTCAAAACAAACTGAAGCTACCAACGTTCATCATCAAGTATGAATATTCAAGTCGCTAGCTTAACTTTGCGGGGTGTATGAAACATGAGATAATAAAATCTCGAGCCCCATACTAAACTTCGTCATACGCATGACCCCCGTGCAGATCATATCTGCATTGCCCTTTTGTCTGCAAAATTTCATCTTTCTTTTTATCTCTGGTGGAATTCAATGAACTGTTAGCACTTCGTTGATCAATCAGGATCGCGGATTGCCAGAACTTTGAAACTCCACCATGCCGCTATCAAGATCAGAAATATCCAAATTCCAGGGAAGCAACAAGAACATCGGGTAACAGATTTCATTTGCTACCCGCACAAATAATTTTCAGTAATAAAACTCATCTACTACAAAATTATATTGTGCAACACCCATACATCTCTATGTATTCTAAATCGTAACCTGCATTTACGCATAGCACGGCTCATGATGCCACTGTTGGGGAATGCAGCAGAAAACAAAAAAATTCCGACCTACGCACCAGCCCAGGACCACTATGAAGACTGCATGCAAGGTTTCGATCCGATCGTTACCGACTCGTAGCGCAGCGGAAGTAGAGTCGATGTAGATCGTCGGTGCAGATCCCCGCAGCTAGGATTTACAACCTCCCAACCGCGAGGATGTTCTCCCTTGTCTACTCGTCGGACAGCCCTCCGGGAGGCGGTCGGACAGTCCCTCGGACGGTGTCACGGACAGCCCTTCGGGAGGACCCTCAAAACTCGGACGGTCACTCGGACAACCCTTAGGGAGGCACTCTCGAACAGCCCCTCGGGCAAAAAGATCGAACCTACGACCTCTCTACGCGGTTGCACACATACGGTGTCATCTATCCGGCAGGGCTTCGCCGTCCAGAACTAGTTCCCACCGGAACCTAGACAGCCTTTCGGCTCTACGAAACTATTTCGCGGGGAGGGAGAGAGAAGCCAGATCATGCATGGCACTTGTATGTGAGAAAGGAGTTGGAGTTTGGGCAGCCCCCTCCACCCCTATTTATAGGCCAAGCCCAAGGGTGGCTTCTCCAAGAAGCCAAGGGGGAAAAATACCAAAAGGCCCTCAAGGTGGCTTCTCCAAGAAGCCACCCAAAAAGCACTTTCACTATTCACGGAAACATTTTTCCGCGACCGTTAAATCCGAAAATATTTCTATGGGTCTTTGAATAATTCCAGTACCCACTAAAATGATTTTGGTTGCGTTCCGAAACAATTCCGGATTAGTGATTTTCATCTGCGAAAAGCAACCAAACCGGTTCCGGCAACTCCGGAACATTTCCAGTTTTTATCCCAGAAAAATCCCAGAAGTTTTCAGAACAATTCTGGCACCCTCCAAGAATTTCCAGACGTGTGCTGAAACCAATTTGACTCAATGGCATACCCTGAAACAACTTTTCAGTTTTACCGAAACTATTCCGGTGTTCTCTCTCCGGAACTTTTCCGCTGTCTCCGAAACTTTTCCGGTGACTTTCTCTCAGACTCCCTGTCTAGTATTCAGCAGATAGATGACCCTTAAGCGTGTGACCCTATAGGTTCGGTGAAGTATAGACATGACCGGAACACTTTTCCGATCAATGATCAACATCGGAGCCGTGGACACCCATATTGACCCCTATACCCACACGAATAAATATTCGAGTGAACCTCCAGTTGCCATGTGCTATTCCTGTTGCTTCGCGAATTGTTACAAATTACCAAGGTGACATTTATCGGCATCCCCGTGGATCAACAACTTGTCGACTATGCCAGTTACCTCGTTACCGGTTTTGTTCTCTTTTCTCGTACCCGTGTTCCGGCATCCCCGTGATCAAATCACATTGTGTCTGGCCAGACGATGATGGATACCGTAACACCAAGAGGGCCCAGAGATATCTCTCCATCATCGGAGGAGCAAATCCCAATCTTGAGCTATCAAGTCCCTTGTCATACTTTCCCATGAACCCGTAAGCCGCTGTAATAGCCACCCAGTTACGGATTAACAAACCCCAAAGTTCATGAATCAAGCATGAAGGAACTCGATACTCTCATGGTCTAAGGAATTATGCAAACATTAACTTTCTCTGTGTTATTAACCATTAACTTGTGATGAATGTATCTCATAGCATAACATCAATTCGGGTCGATTCAACACAAGTGTTCTTCCAACAATGTGCCCTCAAAGTTGCCGGCATAGTCATGCCCATGATCAGGAAAACAGAACCATCATGCAACACTTGAGCTAGTCTTAGAGGCCAGACTAGGAATACATTTTACCGTTTATTATTCCAGACGTGCATATGAGTGTTCCTTCGAGCCTCGTGGTTATTGTAGACTCAAGAACCATAGCAGTTATAGCACGGAATATAAACATAATTATGAACATGGGGATAAATAATAACATTTATTATTGTCTCTAGGGTATATCTCCGATAGTCTCGACCCACCGCGTCAGGACCCTCGTCGTTGCGAGCCCGCTCCAGCAGGATGAGCTGCAGCAGGCAGAGCGACAAACCAATCAGAGTAGCCAGCAGCTCAGTGAGGAACCATTGTAACCCCACCAGGAACACCGCGTCACCGAAGGATCTCGGTTCGAGCTCGTCCAAACCAAAGAGATGGAAGAGAGGCATGGTGTGAGTTCGACAGAGCCGCGTTACCGTCGTCTTTTATAGCCCAAGCCCGGTGTACGGTAAGCGAGGTCCGGGAGAACCGCGCGTCGCTCGATCACCGGCGTCCAGGAGGCGAATCCGCGAGCAGTGCCGACCGGCGCTGGCCCACGATGGGAGTGCTCTCTGCGTCGGCCTCGTGCACGCCGCGCACTATCATCATAGGGTGCTTTATGCCCTAGGAGCTAGGCGCGCGCAGAGAACCGTTGGCCGGAGAGAGAAGAAGGAGGCTGCCAATGGGCCCTGGGCCCACCTGTCAGCGAGAGAGGCCACTGTTCATTGGGGTGCCCCTAGCACTTTTGGAAAAAGGAAATTTTTGCTTTTTCTAAAAATGTCAGGGCTGCGAGAGCAACCCATCGACCCCTACCCATGGAATAGATCCCGCAATATCCGTATCTCGATCTGGGTGTACCAATTCTCGGTACTCTTAACTCGGTTGTTTTCAACCACAGGGTTAAGACCCAACCCAGAGGCTTTTCCAGGAGGTGTAATATTTGTTTTGAGCTAACCCTAGGAATCTCGAGGATGAGATTCTCTTAAGAGGGGAAGGTTTGTAACACCCCAAAAATCGGGTTATCGATTTTTGTGCTGTTATTCCTTCCTAGCTTTCCTCTCCCAAATTTTTCCTCTAGAATCTAGTGAGTGATCAGGTGAATCCAGACAATCCTCAGCATCTCAATGCCTTTCCCATGCTCTTGTGCCAGCCAAGCTCCCACCAGTAAACCCCGAACCTCATTCAAACCCTGGTTCCAAAATATTGGAACTGGAAATCCTGCCTTTGTGCTTACAAAGGAGCTATCATTTTCCTTGCTCTGTTGATCCTCCAAAAATTTCCAGAGACTCTCCTATATTCATAAACCTTAGGTGTGCAAAAATATTGCCAAGTTTTATGCAATATTTTTAACCTGGAATTAATTCCTTTATCTGCCTTTCTGAGGAATTAAATCCAGGGGGATAGGTAGACATCTCTGAATTTCACGAAAATTGGTAGAGATGATCTTTGTACCAATCTCAAGCTCTGGTAAAAATATTGGCCACAATTAAATAGGGGAAATTGCATTTTCTTATTTAAAGCCAATATTTCAATTTGGGGCCTTTCCAAAGGAACTACCATTTTGGTAGCCAGGAAAAATCCCAAATAATTTGTGGAGCTTATCCTACCCAAATATTCACCATTTCCATCAAAATCTCAAGTTCCACAATTCAACTTTTGAGCACAGTATCAATTTGCAACTTCTGTCCAGATTTCCAATTTGTAAAGGAAGTGCTTGATTCCTTGATCTCATTGGGCTAAAATTTTTCAGGGTAATTCATTATGAGATATTACTTATGCAATCCAAAAGCCAGCCCATTTCATCTAGCCAATTTTCCTCAGTAAATTAACTAAGTTTTTGTCCAGATTGCAGCTCTGTGAAGGAAGTACCTTCATAGAGGATCAAATTGAGCTGAAACTTTTCCAGCTATCTCTCATGACTATATAATCACCCTACACCAAAAATCAGCCAAATCCATCTAGCCATTCCTTCCCAGCATCATCAGTTTCATTTCTAGCCAGATTGCAAGTTTACAAGGGAGGTGCCATCTAGAGTGATCTATTTGAGCTGAATTTTGGCCAGGAAGACCACCATAGTAGATGATTAACTCCTGCCCAAGATCATGCCAAGACGAGCACTGTGGGGGTCACACCACATGTCAAACACCCTGCTGCTAGTTGCTACTTGACCAAGGTGCAGTCACACCAGAGCTCTCCCGTGCCTTCCAGCTGCGCAAGTCAACTACTTGAGAATTGTATAACCCCCCAGACATAGTTTGTCATCAAGTAGGGCGTGGCAAGGCCATGGACACGTGGTGACCACGCCAATTGCAGCTACAGCCGGAGCTCTATGTTGAACCGTCGCATCCCTTTCCCTGTGCTCTTGCGGGCGCCTTGTGCCGATGTCTGCGGCGACGTACGGCTCCTTATCCATCCCCAGCTGGCTCTGGAGGCTTGCCCGTTGGCCGGGCGTGCCGACAGCGGGTGCCCCACTAGCATGCCGCCACGGCACCGCCGTCTCGAAGCTCCGGCCGGCGTCCAGAGTCCTCCCCGAGCCTATATAAGTGCGCCCGCAGCCCCTCCCGATCACCAGCAAGCCTAGCCCCCTCCCCTCGAGCTCGCGGAGCTCCTCTCCTTCTCCCATGGCCGCGGCTCTGCCGCCGACTCCCCCTCGGCCGTCTCAGCGCTTTGGCTCTTCCCCCTCCTCTCAGTCTGCGCCCTCGACCTTCTCTAAGTGCCTGCGAGCCGCCCCCTTCCTCATTCCCGTCAGGGGAGCCCTGCCGGCGCAACCCCCTCTGCTGTTGTTCGGCCGTCGCGCCCCGAGCCGCGACACCGGCGCTTTGGGCCGTCCCAGGCGACCGGGCGACCACCTCTGGGCGTGGTGAGGAGCGGCCATGCCTCCTCGCTCGCCGGCCGGCCCTCTGGAGCGGCGAGGCAACGGCTACGCCGGCGGCCGGCCTGCCCTTGTCTTCGGTCGGGAGAATGAGGACGACCCAGGGGAGGAGAGAGAAAAGGGATGAGGCGGGCCCCACCTGTAAGCGACCTAAGCCCGGGCCCAGCCGGTTTTAAGTGGAAGCGTACTTTGCAAAATACGCTTTCCGTTCTGAGAAGCGTACTCCGCCGCGTTATTTGAAGGAAATATGCTTTCTTTTACCAAAAGCGTAATCTGGAAAATACGCTTTCGTTTCTCAGCCACCGGCTGAAGTGGCTATTTAGTGGACGTTCACCCGTTAGGAGCTGAAATGGACAGTTTTCTGTCTATTTCTCTGCTTAACGAACGAACGGCCGTTTCTCTTCAACCGTAACTCCGATCGAGATAATTCCAAAGCCCACGTTTTCAGTTCGTCGAGCCCGTTCCGATGGTGCTGTTTTCATAAAGTTGTCACACATTAAAAATGCCACTTTTTCCCTTTCCCTAAAATAGGCCTCTTCCGAGAGTGCCGGTTCCGACGCATCGCATCCGGAGAATCGCCGCACTGTTTCCCGGTGTATTCCTCCACCCCAAGGAAAGCCAACCTCTTATCATGAGCCCCGAACTTGCATGTTGACCGTGCTTGCTCCCTGTGTGTGTATTGCGGTATATTTCGGATCATCTGTTAGTCTGCACTGGCATAGCCCTGTTATTTCATCCGTACCAGACGCTAGTGTTATTTACCATATAATATCATGACTTGCCTTCATGTCATATTTTTCCATGCTAGTGTAAACACTTTTAATACCATTATCATGCTAATGCTATGATTTGATCTCATGCCATGATTGACAATACTGTTATGATTTTGCGATGCTAAGTGATTGTTCTACCTCATAAGTGTTGATGTTATGGTGTGATGATGGAAATATTAAATTGAACTTGTAAACTAAATCTCCTCCGTCATCGATGGGATCGAGTCATAGTGCCACCGAACCGAGCTTACCCGTGCAGCCACATTTGCCGGCATGGGACGGCCTTGACTTGGTCTAACCTTGTGCTCTCTTATCGGTACCACCAAAGAGGAAAGGTTATGCGCGCGTGCTGCCCTGATCAGGTAGGCGGCGATAACCTTGTGAGCTCAGTTGTTTGTTTAGCCCGGGGGTCCCCGTTTGGGACAGTTTAGTTTAGCCACGACAGTGGCAGGTGTCAGGAGTGACACAGGGGCCACCCAGGACATGACCTGGAAGGGGTAGGATTGTCGGTGGTACGATAGAGGGGTCACAGGTTAGGCGAGTTTCGTTGGACGAATGTCCATGGTGTGGGTAAAGTGCGCAACCTCTGCAGAGTGTAAGAAGCTATTCGAATAGCCGAGTCCATGGTATTGAACACAGTTCGTACTAGGTCACACTATTTGGTCTTGATCGATCTGGAGGACAAACCTGTTATAACAAACCTATTGTAACAAAGAGTTTACAATATATTCTGACATGATCAGGGAGTGAGATCTCGGTGAGTCGCGAGATAGCCCAGAGGGGCAGTAAAACCGAATGGTTGTCATAACATATTACCTTAATGCTTCACGGGAGGTAAGTGTAGTGTAGGTTCCAGTTTGATTTTGAACACCATGTATAGTAGAAGGGCTATGCCATGCCATGACATGTAATTGCTATGCCTGATCCATGTTTTACTGTTAACTCCATGCCATGTTTAGAATAAATTCTTATATAAGCATAGGGCTTGCTTTGTCATCTGCTTGTTTGTACACTATGTATTTGGTTGTCTTGCGAGTACATTCAAAGTACTCACCTGGCCTTGCACGTGGCCAGTTGCAGGAGAAGATCCGTCATGCTAGATCGTAACCTAGCCAGTCCTGTGAGTTGTGGAGCCCAGCCAGAGACGTCGTTGCCGCTGAACCAAGACCTCCGCTGCCATTTAGTTAGCCTTGGAGCCATGTAATATTGTTGTAAGCAACAATGTAGTAATACTCCATTTCATATAATAAATCCATTTTTTTGCCTGGAATTGTTGTATCATGTCTCAGACGTGCGCCAGGTCTTATCCTGGGACTGGCGTGCGTCATCCCTCTATCGGGGTGCCACAGTACTTCTCTGAATCAAGTTTCTTTAATTGATACAATCAGAACATGGGCTGACTGAGTTAACATTTGAATCAAGTTCACATGGACATCATCTATTTTACATGGCAATCAATATCTACACACCATCAGGACATCTCTGAATCTATTTTCTTTAATTGAATTCAACATATTGCTTTGCTCCTTCAGTCCATCGACTGTTCGGCAACAACTGTTCAAAGGTTCAGCTCATTTGCGGTCGTTATGTTGGGCCGTGCAGATGCAGCAGCACGAGAAGGGAAGCAACGGTGGCGGCACACAGATGCAGGAGCAAGCCGCCGGCGAGGATCGGTGGCGCACAACACGACATGAGCATGAGATAACGAGAAGGAAAGCAACAATGGTGGCGTGTAGATGCAGCATCAAGCCGTCAGCAATGATTAGTGGCGCGCAGCACGGCGTTAGCACGAGATGACGAGAAGGCGGTTGACTTAGGACAAACCCAGAACTTCAAGTATTTTCAATCGGATGTGGTAGTTTTTTTTTTTTTTTTTTTTTTTTTTTTTGCATCGAACGGAGGGAGTAGCTGACAGTGTATGTATGGCGTACTTATTATCACATAGTTTTTTTTGATACTGCGTTTAAGATTACTAAACTTAAAACAGTTAACTATCTTTGAAGATTTTCTCTTAAAACAGAGGCAAGTCTCATTAGTTAAGAAGAAGGAACATGCTTTTTGAAGTAGGAAGACCAAAGGTTAGTAAACGGAGTTACTCTCATGGGATAATAAAACTCAGGAATTTCACGCCGGTGATGGCCCAGTTGCATGTGTTGCCTTTAACCTCGGAGACTACGGTCATCGGCATCCTAGCTTTGCTACCGAAGATATGGGCATTTCGTTCATTCCAAATTTTCCACGATATTAACATCATCAACGAATTCATCACTTTTGGTGGTGATCCTTGTAGATCTGCCATGTGATGTCACCATTCCTTTACGGTTGTCAATCCGCTCTGCAGAACAAGCCAGTCACAAGTCATATTTCAGCTCTGAACCGTGAAACGACATCTAAACATGAGGTGAACCGCAGAATCCAGCTTGCTTGAACACTTGGCACATACCACAATTAGGCCAACCACAACGGTGAAGTCGATTGGCAGTCCAGATACGGTTTGCAGTAATCATGATTTTCAATATATCCTCTTCGTATTTTTGCACTACACTTTACGTTGTGAGGGAGAACTCATTTAAGTGTTCCATCAAGGCTCCCCGCAATCTCATATTATCTGGATCGAAAGCCCTCTTAAATCTCATATGCATGTAATTGTTGAAGCAGAGATAAAAAAGTTTGTGCAGTTGCCATGTTATCAACAATAGGGATTCAATGCACGAATATGCATTTATGAGCCCAGGCTCATCTGCACCCGGTCAAGAAAAAATTCATAACAAATTTAAAAAAAAATAAAAAATTCCAAATTGTTTTTGCATGGTAGATAATTTAGTGCGTGAGGTGCGCTCCAAATTTCAGATCATTTGGACATATAAGTAGCACTCAGCAAAAAAGGCAAATTGGGTCAGAAAATTACATGAACAGTAAACTTTTTTACAGACCCCAAATTTGTCTTTTTTGCCGAGAGCTACTCAGATGTCCAAATGATCTAAAATTTGGAGCGCACCTCACGCACCAAATTATCTACCATGCAAAAAAAAATAGATTTTTTTTATTTTTTTACCATTTGTTTTGAATTTTTTCTTCATCGCGGGTGCATATGAGCCTGGGCACCGAATAGTAGCTTGTCTTTGCTATTCATGGAGTAGAAGAGTATACATGTGAGAAGTACAACATGAATTGAAGAGTTGATCTTGGTATTGAACATCTGAGATTTTACGGGACAAAATATCTCTGACCATAAGAATATCACTTCTCGCTGAAGCTCTTGAGCTCGTATATATCACTGAATAGCAGCAAAGCATAATAGAACTCTTCTCTTTTTAAAAAATATCCTCACTCCATATGATTTATAACTTAGGCATCAGAGGTCTCGGGAATTCCATTGCAGCAACGGTAAAAAACAGAAGTAATAACATTACAAGAGGTATCAGCTTTCTATTTTCTTCTTTGATTGCTAAATTCATTTGTCCACACATTTTACCGTAAGACAGAGAGATCTAATATACTTCTCTTTGTGTAAGCAGGAAGAAGAGAAGATAGAAGACAGATAAGTGTCATGTTGCCCCTATCCATCCTAGCCGCCACCGTGGATCGATCCTGGACGTCTTCCTCGCCTCCATCCAAGGGGGTCCTCACAAATTCTCTTGTTGTGACTTCTTCGTTCGCTCTATCTGCGAGCAGCCCAACAAATCCTCATACTGTTGTGGTACATTTATCTCATTGATGCCTTGGGAGGAGGGCTAACACCATCTGTGGTGCAAGAGGTCGGCGCAGATAGTCCATAGGTCACTAAATCGTCCGTACAAAGCGCTAGCAGCCCTTCTCAAGGACACACCGCGCATCTGCGTGATCTTCAATTATTAAATTATTAGCAAATTTTTGTAAATGTATTACATAGTTTTTGACGAGAAATCCAGTACACAAATAGCCGATGGTATACATATGGCTTACTAATTATCACATAGTTTTCTTCAATACTGTGATTAAGATTGTTGAGAATTCACGTACACAAACAGTTGACAATATACGTATAGCATACTAATTGTACACATGGTAGGCAAGAGTGTAACACAACCGTATCAGTTGACGCAGACGCATTGTGTGAGAATGAAAGTGTTCAATCGTGAACTTAAAATCATTAACTATCCTTGAAGGTTTTCCTTTGAAACAGAGGCAGAAGATTTGCGTAGTCTCACTAACTAAGTGGAATGAACATAGTTTTAAGGCAAATTTTAACATGCTCCCCTCTTACCCCTCTTTTTACATGTGAGGTAAGAAGGTAAGAGTTAATCAAATCATTAATTAATAAGATCAACGGCTTAGATCTATTATATACTCTTACCTCTTATGTGAAAAGGTCAGTACAAAGGTGTTACTCTCCGGGAATAATAAGGTTCATGGCCCAGTTGCACAAGTTGCCTTTAATCTTGGAGACCACGATCATCGGCATCGTGGCTTTCTTACCGAAGATACAAACATTTTGCTCATTCCAAATTTCCAACGATATTAACATCGTCAAATGAATTCATCGCTTTTCATGCTGCCACCATTCCTTGACAGTTGTCAATCCGCTCCAAGATGCCGGAGAGGGTAATACAGACAAAGCCAGTCCCTGATCATATTTCAGATCCGAACGACATTTTAACATGAGGTGAACCGCAGAATCCGGTTCAACAAGATTTCAACATATCCTCTTTTTGTTTTTTTGCGAACGCGCAAAAGCTTTGCGCGTCGATGTATTAGAAGAGGAGAACTAGAAGTACAGAGAGTCCTGCGGCTTGCCGCGGTTACAACCATCCCCACGGCAGCATATGGTGGGCAGCCAATAACACCGGGTACACACAACAACACCCTACCTGCTATAAAGTCCTATCTCCAGATGCCCGACAACCCCCTCGCACCAGAGAGCTTCCATAGCTGAACCTCATTACTTTGTACTCCCTCTTTTTGTTTTGCAATAATCTTTACTTTGTACTCCCTCCGTCCCAAAATAAGTGACTCGACTTTGTACTATATTAAAGTTAGTACAAAGTCGAGTCACTTATTTTAGGACGGAGGGAGTAGCTTATAAGTAACAGATAAAAAAGGAAAAAATGTACACACATCAGACTAACACTAGCACTAACACATCTATTAACAAACACACAAGCATGACCACACGTGCATGTACCTGGGTTGGACCCCTAAACAGCAGATACACCTAATACACAGCACGTGTCTAGGTCTCTCTAGCACTTAAAAGCATATAATGTTTCCGTGTAGATGTGGTTAGTGCTCATGTGTGTGGACGTCAGATGCTGAAGCGAGGGCTATCTCTTGATCATGCTGGCAACGACGGCCATGCGCGGCCTCTTGCACACGGCACCCAGGAAGAAGAAGACGCCGACGACGGTGGGCAGCAGAACGGCGGAGAACACGACCTTCTCCACCCAGTCCGTCCGCGTCAGAACGAGCGCCAGCAGCGGGCAGCACGCGACCGCCGTCAGCAGCAGCTGCAGAGGCACCCAAACCTGCAGCAGATCGAATACCTATGTCAGCCACACGTTTCCAAGTAGATCCGTCGTCTATCTATGCATGTCTGTGGACGAGACGTACGTAGTTCGGCATCTTGCGATCGTCGTCTTCTTCTTCTCCGCCGGCGGCAGCGGAGGACCTTGGCCGGGGGCCGAAGTTTGCTGGCGGCGCAACGACAACGATTACTACGGACCCGGGCCTGGACCCCATCTCCAAGTCCGACGGCTCGTCCCCTTCCTTGGCCATCGGGCGACGGCGACGGCGACGGCGCCGGACGCGGGTTTTTCGGGTGCCAACGACCTAGGTTAATAGCGCGTAACAACTTTCCTCTCCGATATTACTGATTAACCGAGGAGAGCAAGAAAAGCGGAAGCCCTTGCGGTAGTATATGAGTTTTTTTTTTGTTTTTTTTTTTAGGGGAACTTCAGAGAGCTTTATGAGTATGGACGCCGGATGGAGGCCAGCAACTAGATTCCGATACCGCGTTTAGTTAGAAATCCGATACCGCGTATAGTCAGATGCAATTCCAAGCAGCACGTACCACTTGGATTACTGGAGTCTTATTCGGAGCACGAAAGCGGTGCCCTTGTTTGCTTCCGTGCCACATTGCTCCTCTGTTAGGGCATCTCCAACGCCGACTCTCAAACCGTCCGTATACGTCTGAACCGCGTGATTTAGATGTGTTGTGTCATTCAATCTGAACCGCGTGATTTAGATGTGTTGTGTCATTCAATGCACACATGTATCGGTACGTCGAGCGGTCCGGACCACGTTTTTCGAGCAAATTGGAATCAAACGGGGGGGGGTTGAGGGAGTCCGGACAGCAGACACATAGAACTCCGACACCCCCGGCCCACCCAAAAGGCAGGCGAAGCTCGTGCTTTTGTAGATGTCCGCCCTGTTTTCGCGGCAAAATCCCCACTCTCTTCTTCCATCCCGTCGCTCTCCACCCAATTCCCGCCCTTTTCTCCCACTCTCTTCTTCCCTCCCGCCGTCGCCGCCGCCGCATGGAACCGGAGGATAGCCTGCCGGAGATGGAGGACGAGGTGGAGGTGCTGGAGGATTCGAGCATCACGCTCACCTGGAAGATCAACTCGGCGACGCGGCAAAATCGCCGCGTCAAAGCGAAAGCTGCAAAGGAGGAGACGCTCAAGAAGCAGGCTGCCGGCGAAGGGTGTGCTGGTGGCGGACGTGCCGGCGGACGTGCTGGTCGCGGATGAGGTGGAGGTCGTGGCGGCCGCGGTGCGCCGACGGTGTCGCCCACTATACAGACGCCGCCATGGCCGGAGCATTACAGGGCTTTGTACTTCTACGCCGTGAAGCAGCTGGATAGGCAATCCCCGGCATCCGCCACCGTGACGTTCATCATCGACGTCAACGCGGCGCCGCTGCTCTTCTCAGAGTGTGCTTTGCCGCAGCTTGTCCGGGCGCGGACGGCGAGCGGGGAGCATATGGGTGCCCGCACGCTGTTCGCGTCTATGCCTAAAGCGGGGGAGCCGGCGTACGACAGGGACCGGGAGATGTTGGACATCATTCACGACAGAGGCAGAGGAGGGTGTGCCTATGAGAACGGGCAGGTGGAAGAAACGGATCCCACCCGGTCTGGCAACTACACCCAGACCGGAACGCGGTATGCCAACACCCAGATGGGCACGCAGCAGGCCAACACCTAGACGAACACACATCAGCCGGATTGAGCCGCCGGATAGCAGGAGGAGGAGGAGGAGGAGGAGGAGGAGGAGATGACGGCGAGGACGATGATCTGAAGAAGAGGGGTAGAGGAGAAAACTTCAACGTGCGGGAGGACGAGCTGTTGTGCTATGCATGATTGGCCACTAGCCTCGATCCGATCCATGGCACGGAGCAAAAGGGCACAACCTTTTGGAACAACATTCACATATGGTTCCATGACCACACGCATTTCGCGCCCTACTCTGACGCGGTCATCAGCAACCGTGAATCGAAGTCCCTCAACCATTGATGGTACACCATCCAAGAGGCCGTCTCAAAGTATTGCGGGCACTTGAAGCATCTCATCGCACGGAAGCCTAGAGGTGCGCAAATCCACGAGCAAGTAAGTTCATTTGGCCGGATATGCATACTTTCGTTGTTCACTACCCGGATATGCATAGTATTGTAGCCGGATATGCATAGTATTGTTGATCACTAGCCGGATATGCATAATATTGTTGATCACTAGCCGGATATGCATAATATTGTTGATCATTAGCCGGATATGCATCATATTGTTGATCACTAGCCGGATATGCATGGTATTGTTGATCACCAGCCGGATATGCATAGTTTTGAAGCCGGATGTGCATATTTTTTGTTAGTCACTAGCCGGATATGTACGCATAGGTCTTGACAATGTTTTATTTTGTAGCCATCTCGTGCGTGTACGGTGTTCAAGAAGTTGGAGAAGAAAAACTTCACCGTCATGCATTGTTGGTTGAAGTTGAATGGGCAACCCAAGTGGAACCTATTCATAGCCAAGACCGCCGCCCAAGCCACCGAGGAAGAAACCGGGGACCCAACCGACCCAACAAAAGAACCGCCCAAGAAGATTAGAAGAGGGTTCCGGGGAAAGAAGTGGGAGGAGGAGAGGGCAAAGCGAGAAGGTGCGGCTGCCAAGTTGATGGAGAATTTCGAGGACAAAGAAGGAAGAGGCATGCGTCAAGCGGTCCGACATCAAGGAGGAGAAAAAGGCGGAGATGTTCAAATTGTTGATGGAGGCGACTGAGAAGAAGCTCAAACTTGAAGAAAAGAAGGCCATGCTCGAAGAGATGAGGGCCATGCTCGAAGAAAATAAGGCGCTGCTCGAAGAGAAGAAGGTGCAGATAGCAGCCGATGCGGAGGACGCCAAGATGTTGACCTTGAATTTGGATGCTTTGGATGCTGACGCAAGAATAATTGTGCAAGTCGTCCGCTACAAGATGTTGAAGCGGTAGAAAGATGAGTTGGAAGCGGTGGACAAGGAGGAGATGGAGGCGGCAGAGGAGGAGCAAGCGGAGGCTGCCTACGCGACGGCGACGGCACCTTGAGCGTGGAAGCTCGAACTGCCGGTCCGGCAGAGCAGAAAATCTAATTTTCTGCACGGACTGTTGGAATGATATTCTTTTGTGATCGAGCATGTAAAAACTACAGCATACTTGCTTTTTTTGGTGTGATCGGGCATGTGATCCGGCGCATGTATGGATCAGACTTTATTTGAATTTCAAATTGTCCTTTACTGGCGGACATATACATATAATAGCGTTGAATGGCCGGTTCCCGCATCAGTATCCGTGGATTGGTCCCCTGTCCGCGGACGGATGCCGGAGCAAATTTGCGGGTCAGCGTTGGAGATGCCCTTACATTTGTTTCTGTCGATGGTCCATTGCGTCTATTCGAATTCGAATCTAATAAACGATTTATGCTGGACTTCTTCGAGAACAAATTGCACGCTGCAACTTGAATTTTGCAGGACACACACAGAGTTAACATCAAATCTATTTCATCGTGGCATTGCACTTTATACGAGTTTTTTTGGAATAAATTGTGTGAAACCACCATAATTGCGGCTCAAATAGCCGAAACCACTAGTTTTGTGAAACGTTGTAATATGCACTGCGCAAATTTTTTTAGCTCGTTTAACCCCGAAACTACAGTGATGGCCTACTTTCAGGCATTGACGTGAAAAAAATGCCATATAAACATTGACTAGTCTTTTTTTGTCCTTGGACACACCTTGGGAAACGCTTCCTAGAAGACGTCCGACATGATCAATTCAATGTTGAACTTTGCATTTATTTCCTTCTCAATGTATACAACCATGTAATGTTGAAGAAAATCGTCACCGGCTTTATTTCGGAGACACGTCTTGATAAGGTTCACTGCTGAAAAAACTCGCTCTGTAGTTGCAATTGACACCGAAAGAGTGATGACCAATCACAATAATCTATGAACCATTGGATACTCATAAGCTTTACATGTTGTATGTAATCCGATTGTCAAATCAGCAAGTGATGATAAAGATTTCAGTTCTGGATGGTTGCGAACATGTAACTGATAGTGTGGAAGTTGTGACAACAGGTGAGGCTGCTCCTGACTAGAAATTTTTGTTGGATATAATTTTTCCACAAGCCTGCAGATCTTTGACATGTCAAATGACTCATGCCTTGGATCCAAGGATGCGGAGAGTGTCATAACCTCTGTTGTCTGAATGCTAAAACGGTCATTTAGCTCAACCAACTGCTGATCTATCACCACATTGAACGCATCTACTTTGTAGTGGTGAAGCATCGTGATGTTATCGTGTTTATTTCGAGACTTTGTCACGTCAACAATATATGTTAGAGTAAAGTAACTGTGATTAATATTATTCTACTATATAGAGGAAAAGGGACATACTTGCAACTCCTATCGGGGATCTCAACTTTGTTCTTCATACAAAATGACTTAACCTCCTCCATGAGAGGTTCCCAACCTTCTTCTCTTAGATCAGAGTACCACCTGAGTGTTCAAGAGTGAATCCAGTGCATTTAAAATGTCCAAATATTTATTCTGGAGTGTTTGGCACAAGACATCTGTGATTTTCATAATCTTCTCCATGAGGTGAAAAATGAACACAAAATCAAAAGAGATGGTTATCCTTAGGGCGCCTCCAACATCTCCACGGGAATATTGTATGACCGAACGATCGTTCGCTATACTTCATGAGCAGTTTTAACATGCTCCCTCTTATCTCCTCTTTTCACATGAGAGGTAAGAGTATATAATAGATTTGAGCCGTTGATCTCATTAATTAGTGGTCTGGTTAACTCTTATCTTCTTACCTCACATGGAAAAAGAGAGGGTAAGAGGGAGCATGTTAAAATTTGCCATACTTCATAGGATTGTGATTGTAACAGCAAACATCTTCCTCAAGCTCTGAATTGACTTGAAGTGGGAACTCTAACTAGTGTCTCCTGGTCTCTGTAAAGAGCCTATCTCATTTGCCCCTTTACCCTTATCAAACTCCCCCAATTCAATTTCACGTGCAATCTTGGCGGCTTGATTTGCTAGTAACTCATCATTGCGTTTAGGTGATGCACTAACAACATTTATGATGAAATTAGCATGTTGAAAAAAAATTATGCACTTCATGTACCTCCCGTGATGCTGCAGCAAGAGCCAGTATTGAAGTTGATGTGGCATACAATAACTGTAATATGCATAAGGGCACTCCTTCAAAATTAAAGCTTTCAATCCATTCCACTCCCCTCGCATGATGATGGTCCCGTCATAGCCTTGACCTCTGATATCTTGCACATTTAAATTATTATCTGCTAGGACAGTGCAAATATTCTCCTTGAGAGTTAATGCAAGAGTGTCATTGACATGATTGACATCAAAGAAACGCTCCTGTACGAACCCTTCAGTGTTGGGAAACCAAAGGACCAATGCCATTTGCTCTTTTTTGGGTTCATCATGACCTTGATCAACCATTATATAAAATTTACTATCAACAATTTCTTCTCTAATTGTTCTTTGCACCTTCCGAGAAAGTATACTAAGATTTTCTTGTTGAACAGAATGAAAGGATTAGTTTGCATTTCTGGGAGCATTTGCCTAGAAAACATCTTTCACCTCCTTGTTATAAGAAGCCAAAAGTTTTACTAGTTCAAGGAAATTACCCTGGTTAATGGATCTTGGAAATTCATCATGGCCTCTAAAAGCACAAGCATGGAATGTTAACCACTTGCATCATACCATAGAAAAATTTCTTGTTAGATGCTACAACATGTACAAATATTTTAACTATTGTAACAGAAGATGAAATAAAATATTGCTTACCGAATGGAATCAATTGTAACTTTGAGCCTTAGCCTTGCATTGCAATCATTTTTGCGGATGCTTTCACAAACACCTTCTCGATATGAGTCAACGCGAGCGCGCCACCGGGCCTCATACATCTTCGACCCCTCGCCGCCGCTTGAGGCTGGCACCGGCCAAGTCCGAGCCGCAGCCAAGGACGGCGGCGGCGGGGCCGTTTCGCCCTGGGAGAGGGTGCGATCTGGGCTTTGGCCCGTAGTGGTCTTCCCTGGCGCAGCGGCGCCTTCGGCAGCGAGGCGGCGGCTCGTCAACATCCCTCCGCCCTACGGTGGCTAGTCCGGCCGTCCATGGGGCTCCGAGGCGACGTCCGGCGAGCCTGGCCCCTGCAGGATCCATATCTGGCATCTGCGGGCCTGTAGGGCCGATGGGCCTGGGCGGGCCTCGTCCGTCGTTGGTGCTGGCGGCTGGGGTTGCGGCGAGAGGCTAGTCAAGGCAGCTTGGTCAGCGGCGACGGCAGGCGCGGTTCGTTATGTGGCCGGCGGTCTGCTCCGGCGGTTCTCCTGGCGTCAGATCTGAAATTCTCCATCTGGTCCACTTCCCGCCGGATCTCGCGTCGGTGATCTTGTCTCACCGGGCTGATGGTGGCTGGGCACGGTGGTGTGAGTTTGGTTCGGGAGAAATCCTTTGGTGGCTTGGCCATCCACGTCGGTGACACCGCCTGCGGGCGCTGCTTCCCTCCCTGGAGGCATCGACGAGATCCCTTCTCCCCACCCCCTCTTCTCCGACCCAAGGTTAATTCCTGTTATCCCTTGCGGATGCGGCGGCGGCGGCGCTCGGTGTCGTTACCTCCATGGGGGCGCCGTTTGGCTAGGAGAAGTTGGTGTGTGGTGCCATGTGGTTAATTCCGTCTCCTGACCCCCCCTCCCGGACGAAAGTCCAAAATCCGCGTGATTGGACGGCGGCGATGACTTGCGCGTCGTACCCTTCATGAAGGCGCCGTCTGGGGAGGCTTGGGTGTTCGGGAGAGGACTGTTCTGGCGGTGGGATCCGGGTGGCAAGAGGCAGTGGCGGTGGTGCGGAGGTTCGCAGGTGGAGCGGCGTGTCATCTACCGCGTGAAGACGACGAGTTTTGGCGGCATGGTGCAGCTAGATCTCGAAGACATATGTGTCTGGATGGACGAGCGCAGGGCGGTGGCGCTGTTTGGCGCCGTGACGGCGTCGATGGCAGGCCTGTCAAGGTCGATGCGTCAATACCTATTCTGAAGATGGATTGGTGAAAGATGGTGGTGACGACCCATGGGATGCGTCAGACCGGTTTGTGCCCCCACACCTGGTATGTGACTTGGTTTGGGCCTCTGGTTTTAGATGTTAGGCTTAGCTAAGAGGTCTGGGTATTTGGCTCAGATTTGCTGCATCCCTTCATCAATTGGTTAGGAGTTGCGACAATTGTTGCCAGGATGGCGGATTCAGACATATTGATGTATTACCTTGTAAGGTCCTTGTGAATAATTAATAAGATGGCTGCATGCATCTCCCAGATGCAGAGGCCGGGGGTCATCCTCCTTTTCAAAAAAAAAATTGTTGCTTTTAAAATTCTCATAACAACGAACTGAGAAGTTATGGGCTGAACCAACATCTTTGACCATATGAGTTAAAAAGGCACATTCCTTTTCCGGTATTCACCTTCTTCAACCTATCAAATCCCAAGACAGTAAATGTATATGAGACGCACTTCCCAATTGGCTTTCTTGAAAAGAGGAAACAATGCAACAGGGCCGGTCCTGATGGGGGGCAGGGGGCCGGCCGCCCCGGGCCCCGAGCAGGAAGGGCCCCCCAAGGTATGTGTACATTTATAGATTAGATTAGAGAGAAGAGGGGGGAAAGGAGAGGCCGCGTGTTCTTCTGTTCCGGGCCTGGCCCAAGAGCTAGCACCTAGATGTATACGCTGACCACACGACCATGATTCTAGGAATCAAGAGCGGCCGCCAATCAAAAAAGTGCAATGCTCGGGCCGATGAATCGCACGGTGCTGGCATACGGCGCAGGACGGTTTGCTGACTTCGGTTTTGCCTAATCGCTTGATTGCCTCGCGGCGCCGTCGCCATGCCTTATCGCATCGTCTAATCCCTGCCCGCGTCACCATCGGCTCATCGCACCGCCTACAGCGCATCAGCCGCCAGGAACAGGCTAGGCGAACAGGAGCCAACATGCTACAGAGATGCCCGGTGGCAGTCGGCAGTCTCCCGCTGTCCATGCGGCCATGTCACAAATCCAGCAGAGATGAATTTTGTGAGTTCTTGTTGGGCTTCGTAAATTTGTAATTTGTCTAGTGATTTATTGAAATTTATATGTTCTAGTGATTTATAAAATCCATAGATGATGATTGATATTAGGTCTTCGTGGACATTGATGATCGATGGATTGGACACTGTTTACTCGTGGACATTGGAGTACATATAGGTATTACTGGGCTTAGTGCATTTGTAATTTGTGAGTTTGACTTTGGTAATGTTTTGTTTGGTTGATTTAGTACTTTGGTAGCTTCCCACTATTTTAAATTACTAATCGTTCGTATACATTTTGGCACTGTTATCTAATCTTAAAAGTATATATTCTGTAATTTTATGCATTAAGAAGAAATTATTGGATGAGATTAATAATGATGCATATCCGAATGGTCAATTTTTTAAGGTTATATGTATAAATTATTTTGTATTTACTTTTGGATGGACTTGAACTATTTTTTTGGGTATGTCATATGTACGTATAGTGTCAATCTTTATATTAAGGGCCCCCGATTTTAGTTTCACCCTGGGCCCTGAAAACTTCAGGACCGGCCCTGCAATGCAAGCAACATGCATGCTTTCTATAAGGTGAAAACTCGAGCCAATCAAACTACTTGAACCAACTATATTGGAACGCCGACGGTGTTTTCGTGGATCATGATTATATAGATATACTCATGTATGGCATGTATCGGCCCTCGGAAATATAGAATAGGCGTGCTTCATCTTGCTTCTCAAGATAGAGTTCCCAAATCTGTTGACGCTTTCCAGGTTCTCGCTCATGGTGTGCTTCTGATTCTTTCTTGTTGTAGAACTTCTACAGATGCCTCAATATTTTGCTCAGGGGTTTGCATATTAACTGAACTGAGATTGGAGACATTATGTCCAGTGGGTTGCTCCGTGACATCTATCTACCTGGTTGGATTTGTATCTTCAACTGTAGAGTTAGAGTTTGTACTAATTGGCTTGAAAAAACTACTTATCGGTGGTGTCTTCCTCTTCATGACCTATGCAATTCTAATATTAGTACAAAGTAAATATGTAATCTATAATTGGTCCGCCAAGTGACAAAATATACTAATAACTACTAACAATTGATTATTTGGTTTGTGTAATCAAATTGACAACTAAAGTAGTATGAATCTGTTATCTGTAGACAATAATACCTTAGTCTCTGATTCACGGGATCAAGTTAGGAATTGGGTATGGTGGTGCCATATGCGTCAGCGGCTCATTTTGGCGGCAGTAGTGGTTGTTTGGGGGTCTTAGAATCTCAATGTAATTTTTATTATGTTCGAGATGCTTTGTACTTCCGTTGAACTTTGATAATAGATTTGGATCATTTTCGCAAATAATAATAATAATAATAATAATAATAGTCCATAGACTAGTAGAATTGTACTCGATTGATGTGTGGCAAGCAGCAGCTTCGCTAATCATCGAGCGACGGCGCCATGCCCGGCGGCCGGCGACAATGAAGCCCTAGCGTGTCGGGCACATCGTCGGCATGGAAAGAGTCTAGGAAGTCGGCTCAACGTGTCGGTGCGTGCTTCTTGATTGATTACATGATGTCTAGCCGATGGTGGATGGTGCAACTTTGGCCCTTGTTGCAATTTTGTTTTGGGCCTGACAGTAGCACCATGGATGGTGGATTTTTTTTCTCTTCGTCTTCTTGACTATGGGATTCCTTTGGACTAACAAACATTACTCCTTGCTCTTCTCACATGATGTTGGGTGTTAAGTCTTGGGGGTGTTGCTAGGCATAACTCTTTTTCGGTTCTCTTCTTTTATTTCCTTGATCTTTCTTGTGCAGGGCCGGTCCTAAGGTTTTCGGGGCCCAGGGCGAAACTAAAATCGGGGGCCTTAATATAAAGATTGACATTATACGTACATATGACATATACCCAAAAAATAGTTCAAGTCAATCCAAAAGTAAATACAAAATAATTTATACATATAACCTTAAAAAATCGACCATTCGGATATGCATCATTATTAATCTCATCCAATAATTTCTTCTTAATGCATAAAATTACAGAATCTATACTTTTAAGATTAGATAACAGTGCCAAAATGTATACGAACGATTAGTAATTTAAAATAGTGGGAAGCTACCAAAGTACTAAATGAACCAAACAAAATATTACCAAAGTCAAACTCACAAATTACAAATCCACTAAGCCCAGCAATACCTATATGTACTCCAATGTCCACGAGTAAACAGTGTCCAATCCATCGATCATCAATGTCCACGAAGACCTAATATCAATCATCATCTATGGATTTTATAAATCACTAGAACATATAAATTTCTATAAATCACTAGACAAATTACAAATGTACGAAGCCCAACAAGAACTCACAAAATTCATCTCTGCTGGATTCGTGACATGGCCGCATGGACAGCGGGAGACTGCCGACTGCCACCGGGCATCTCGGTTGCATGTTGGCTCCTATTCGCCTAGCCTGTTCCTGGCGGCCGATGTAACACCCCTCTGTAATGAGCAACAGTGATCCATGATGATTATGCTAAGTCTCTGTGATTTGCAATGCTTGATCAAAGTGGATTCATATCTCATTTCAAATTTCATCTTTGAATTCAATTCAAATCATAAGTGAAATTTGAAGTTGCTCAAAAATTGCTGGAAAATAGTCCAAAACAAATAAATGTTCAGGAAAACAACATCACCATCAAAGCTAAATGTGGACTAGGGCAATTAAACAGTGCTAAAACAGCAACTTAAATGCCATTTCAATTATGAAAAATTCAAATGAATTCAAATGGCCTCCAAACTTTTTGTAGCAGTGCAAAAAAATGCAATGTAATCTTGTGGATAAGTCTCACGTTTTAAAAAATGCATTTGGCAGCTTATTTATTTTGCTAAACTCTTCTGTAAAAGAAAAATCAAAAGGCCTAAACCGACTGGGCCTAAGTGCACAGTGCACTCGGCCCAGCCCACTCCGGCCCTTCTCCCTCCTCCCGCTCTCTCTCCTCCCCGTGTCGTCGTCGTCGTGGCCGCGCGCGCGCTCGCCGGCCAGCGGGCGACACCGCGGCGCTACAGGGCCGGCGAGGGGATAAGGATGCGCCCCCTCGGCCTTCCCGTCGCCCTGATCCACTCTCCCTCGCTCGCTCGCGCAACCGAACGCGCCCGCCGCAGCACGCCGTCGATCCCGCGGCCACCGAGCTCCTCCCGCCTCGCCACCGTGTCTGCGAGCTGCGCCGTGCTCGACTACGTCCCCTACGCCGAGCCATTCGAGCCGGGAGCCACCGCATCGCCGTCCCCGCCTTCTTCTTCCTCCTCGGTTGCCGTCGACCTCGCCGTCGATTCGCCGCCGTGCTGCGCTCCAAAGCTATCAACGGGCCACCGTGAGCCTCCACGGTGAGCACCCCCCCTTTCCCCTCTCTCTCCGAGCTCGTGCGCGTCCCCTAGCTAGCTTCTCGCCGTGGCCGTACCCGCTGCCGCCGACGAGCTCGCCGCCGTGGTCTTAGCCACTGTCACGCGCGGCCGAGCCTCGCATCGAGCTCCTGGATCTCGTGCGAGTCCAACGCCACCACCCGCTCGCCTCCCCATGCCCTGCATCGCCGTAAACGTCGTTGCCCGATTCCGGCCTCCGCCGCTCGCCGTCGTCGTTACAAGCCGTTTTTGGCCAAGCCACCGCCACCACTCGACGCAGCGCGGAGCGCATGTTCGAACGGTGCCTCCCGCGCGCCAAATGGCCGCCGGACGGCGAGATCCAACGCGCGCCCGTGCGCCTCCGCCGTGAAACGAGGCCGACGGCGTTTAAACGCCGGCGCCGCCGAGCTGGCTGCCACGTGGGGCTCCCTGGGTCACTGACCAGTGGGCCCAGGGGCCCCAGTTGACCACGTTGACTGGTCAACGTGCTGACGTGGCAGCACAGTGCCGCTGACATGTGGGCCCCCGTGTATAATTAATCTAATTAGGATTTAAAATTAATCTAATTTCTAATCTGACACTGACAGATGGGGCCCACCCTCTAATTAACCTCTGTTAGTTTAATTTTAACCTCTGTTTACCTCTCTGTCAATGACATCTGGGACCCAGCTGTCAGGTTTGACCTGGAACAGCTGGGGTTGACCACTGATGTCATCCTGACATCATGCTGACGTCATAAGAGTACGGTTCTGGATAATGCGAATTTATTAATTAAATTAAATCCAGAAATTTCAAAAAAAGGTTTAAAACTTTGAAAATTCGTAGAAATTCAACCATAGCTCGGATCGAAAAGTTTTCAACATGAAAGTTGATCAGAAAAATGAGACGAATCCGAATATGTTGTCAAAATGCTTGACCATCACTCCTAACTACCTGAACATGGAACCTTCCCCTCCGGTTCAGTATACCGATAACTGCCTAAACGCCGGGAAAATATCCCAGATATTTTTCCGCTTCGTCTGCAACGTGTAGCCTTGCATTAGGTCACCACCAGCACTGCATTTTGCCATGCCATGCATTGTGTTGCATTTGTTTACTTTTATTTATTGTTTCTTCCCCCTCTCCTCTCCGGTAGACCCCGAGACCGACGCAACTCCGGAGCACGACTACACCGTCGACGACCCCTCTTTTGCCGCAGAGCTTCCAGGCAAGCAAACCCCCTTGAACATGCCTATATCACCTATTCTTTCTCCCTCATGCTTGCATTAAAATTGCTATAGTTATTGTTCCAAATACCTATTCTGATGCATAGCCTGTTTTTGTAAACTGCTATTGATACCTTACCTGATATCCTAAATGCTTAGTGTAGGTTGGTAGTGAACCATCTGTGGCCCCTCATCCTTGTCCTAGTTGCCCCGCTTTGATACCGGTGCCCCGATCGATGTGATCGATGGGCTGAGACCGACTTATCACCGCACACCCCCCCTAAGTTGTACGACTCTGCAGAGCTAATATTGAGTGCCGAGGGTGATACCTCCTACCTCACTCCTAATGATATCTCTGTAGCGTAGCTAGTCGGTTGTGGGTTACCGAGGGTGATTCCTCTTTCACCACCTCCGATGAAGCTTCTGTCGTGCAACTCCGTAAGTGTGAATGCCATCGAGGGTGATTCCTCCGGATTCACCTTGATGGATACATCTAGTGGGAATCCAACGAGGGTGATTCATTCCTTCTTGATGTTATAGACACACGGATACTTTGACTTTACTACAGTTACTTGTTAAAGTCGGGTCGGCCCCGAGGGGTACCCGCGAGTGATGTGGAGTCGGGTTGACCATGAGGGTACCCGCGAGATAATTACGTGGCACGGCCGGGCATTCTTGGCCCTTGCCGTAAGTCCACGAGACGGGGCGACGGAGTCACATGATTGTGAGTCTCTGCTCGTTTCCGCGAGCTCCCAACACACTAATGGGTTAGGATATGTGATCTGAGTAGGCCTCTGGCCTTTTTCGCACTAACCACCACGCGGGAATAGTATGGGCACTCAGCGTCGTATGTATCAGCCGAAGCTCTCCAGACGTCAGCGATTGAGCGGCACGCGCCGGGTTGGACTGGGAACGCCCGCGCTTGTATTAAGGGGGCTAGGCCTGCTCCCGGTCGCCCACGCAACGCGCAGGAGTGCAAAGAGCGATGGGCCCAAGACCCCTGAGCACTTAGGTTGTAGACCGGCGTGTTGGCCTCTCTGTTGAGCCTAGGTAGGGCTACGACGTGTCGATCAGCCGAGGCCGGGCATGCACCGAGTAAGTGTGTCCGGCCAGAGTTGATCGAGCGTGTTGGGTAAGTTGGTGCACCCCTGCAGGGAAGTATATCTATTCGAATAGCCGTCTCCACGGTAACAGGACGCTCAAAAAATATCCCGATCTTCTACAACTAGAACTGGATACTTATGATGTTTAAATATGTTAGCTCCGGGATCGCTTTCTCGCAGGGAGTCGAGGAAGGATCTCTGGGCATCGCTACTGTTATACTTGTTGCTACTACTTTATCTATGTACTAATCTGCACTCTTCTAATGCTGCAAGATGCTGAAGATGCTAGTCCTCGATAGGCTAGGCCTTCCCCTCTATTCTGGCATTTCTGCAGTCCAGTCCACAGATACAAGCCTTCTGTAGGATCGAAAGTATGTCTAGAGGGGGGGTGATTAGACTACTTGACCAAATAAAACCTAACCTTTTCCCAATTTTAGTTGTGGGTAGATTTTAGCAATAATAAATGTCAAGCATCACCCTACACATGCAATTCTAAGAGTATAGCAGCGGAAAGTAAATGGTTGCATATGTAAGTAAAGGAGGGGATCAGAGATTTCAAACGCAATGAAGACATTGTGGTTTTTCGCGTGGTTCCGATAGGTGGTGCTATCGTACGTCCATGTTGATGGAGACTTCAACCCACGAAGGGTAACGGCTGCGCGAGTCCACGGAGGGCTCCACCCACGAAGGATCCACGAAGAAGCAACCTTGTCTATTCCACCATGGCTTACGTCCACGAAGGACTAGCCTCACTCGGGGTAGATCTTCACGAAGTAGGCGATCTCCTTGCCCTTACAAACTCCTTGGTTCAACTCCACATCATGTCGGAGGCTCCCAAGTGACACCTAACCAATCTAGGAGACACCACTCTCCAAAAGGTAATAGACGGTGTGTTGTTGATGAACTCCTTGCTCTTGTGCTTCAAATGATAGTCTTCCCAGCACTCAAACAACTCCTCACAGATTTGGCTATGGTGGAAGAGGGATTTGAGTGGAAAGCAACTTGGGAAAGGCTAGAGATCAAGGTTCAAATGGTAGGAATGGAATAGCTTGATCTCAACACATGAGTAGGTGGTTCTCTCTCAGAAAATGTATGGTGGAAGTGTAGGCACGTTCTGATGGCTCTCCTTACTGAGAAGGAGGTGGTGGAGGGGTATATATAGCCTCCACACAAATCCAACCGTTACACACTTTTGACCCAACTCGGTGGCACCGAAACCATAATCTCGGTAGCACCGAACTGTGTAAAAGATATGAACTTTAGGAATCTCGGTGGGACCGATACGAACAACTCGGATGGACCGAAGTGCTATGGCTAGGGCAAACCTCATCTCGGTGGCACCGATTGCATCAACTCGGTAGGACCGAAGTGAAGCAATAAGTCAACAGAGAGTTGGCAAGCCATCTCGGTGAGACCGATTTGCAAAACTCGGTGAGACCAAAGTAAGTGCAAACGATTACAGAGAGTTGGCAAGGCCATCTCGGTGAGACCGAGATCCATTTCGGTGGATCCGATTTGTTAGGGTTTTGGCAGTGGCTAAGTCTGGGATGAACTCAGTGGGGCCGGATAGAGAATTTCGGTGGGGCCGAGTTGGAATGTGGGTTTTGGACATATTTGGTTAGAGAGAGTGGTTGAGGGTTTAGGAGTACTGTCACTAAGCACTTGCGCAAAAAGACCATTAAGCAACACCTCATCCCCTTTTAATAGTATTGGCTTTCCTATGGACTCAATGTGATCTTGGATCACTAAACCAAAAATGTAGAGTCTTGATCTTTTGCCAATCCTTGTCCTTAGCATTTTGAGGGGTCCACATCTCTAGTCCATGCCATGCCAATCATTGAACATCCTGAAATCTTAATCTTGAATGGACGTTAGTTCAATGAGATATATGTTGTTATGAATTACCAAAACCACCAAGGGAGCAAATGTGCTTTCAATCTCCCCCTTTTTGGTAATTGATGACAACATATAGATCAAAGATTCGACAATTGATTAAATGAATGAAATACATCGGCGCTTTGAGAAGTATGTGATAAGCAAGAGCTCCCCCTAAATTTGTGCATTATTAAAAATTTGCGTTTGAATGCAAATGCACAATCGATTAGGCTCATGGGTCACTCTTCCATGTCACATACAACTTGGTGGAGCGCGCAAAATGATATGATTGGAATAATAGGCATGCATCACCAACACAAATGAATGATCATACAGGATAATGATAAAGATAAGCATAGATCATCACAATAAGCATAGTATGATCAATCAACATAGTATCTCACAAGCATAAACGACAGAATATCTCACAGATACTGTAGCAAGCACACACATAACAAAGTACCAACAAGCAAATAAGTAGCAAAAGAACTCTCGAGAGAAAAACCAACGACCAAAACACTCTCTCTCGAAGCCTATGATCTATACAAATTCTCCCCCTTTGGCAACAAGTACCAAAAAGATCGAATAAGTATAGGACTAGTCGGCACTCTAAGCACGGTCCTCCGAAGCTCCTGAAGGCGATCTCCTGTTGGCAGCTCCGGTGTGCGTAGACGGCATTGAGAGAAGAGCATCCGCGAAGGCTTCTGCAGATGTATGTGGGGCTGGTGGAGTAGAGACCTGAGGTGGCACTGTGGCAGTAGCAGCTGGTGCAGATACTGTGGTCCGTGGATCCACAACTGGTATTGCAGCAGACCTGGCTGCTCTGGGCACTGTCTGAAAACGCTCTGTGGTTGGTCTGTCATCTCCACTGTCATCTGATGGGGCTGTCTTGACAGCATCTACATCATTCTGCAGTTGGTTCTGTGTCACTAGGCTCTTCAAGAGTGAATTGCATAGTCTGCTTTGGCACTTTCCTCACAGCAGTCCTCTCTTTGGCAGTTGATGGTTTGGTGCTGTACTCCTTAGCAAGCACGACTCTCTTTTTCTTGGTTGCAGCTTCACTTGCAACAAAGTCTTCATCCTCACTATCTGAGGTTTTCTTCTTCCTTGTTCTGGTTGCAGCTTTAGGAAGATCTGGAGAGCTCCTCTCTCCCTCATAGAAACTCTCAGCAGGGCTTGACCCTTCACTCATTTCTGCATGCTGCTCAGACCTGTTCTGACTGTCACTGCTGTCTGACATCTAGCTGAGCTGACCCTGTGAATAGATAGGTATGGGCAGAGTAGATGAGTCATCACAAAAAGCAGAGATTTTTCATAAAATTTGAGTTCAACTCTTAGTTTCAAGTTTTCACAGGATGCATTTTGGATGGACCGAGTTGATCATCTCGGTGATACCGAAGCACACTACAGAAACCTTACACACCACTTCGGTGAGACCAAGATGGGTTTCGGTGACTCCGAGTTGCTAGGGTTTCACTCAGATTTACTTTCGGTCTCATCGATACATACAACTCGGTGGCACCGAGATGTACTAGTGCTATGGCCAGAGGCCAAATCGGTAGGACCGAAAATTTCGAATCAGTCGGTCCGAGATGCATTCGGCGGAAACTTAAACCTAAAAATTTTACTCGCATCTAATCTACGGAGTTTGGAGTGTAACAGGAGTTCTCAATCCGTGGCATGAATTCAGGCAGTCCAATCGTGCATTGAATCGGAAATGGGAGCACGAGAGGGATCGAATCTCACCCTAACTTGGTGGAGATCCTCTACGGCGGCAACGGCGGGACAGATTGCCGTTGACGGCGGCGGAATCCGGCGGCGAGGGCGCGCTGGAGACGACGGCGAAGTCCGAAGACGAAGGGCGACGGCAGCAACGGGGAGCGGGAATGAGTGAGGTCGAGAAATTTCAACCGTTCGGTCCGCGCGATATATATACCCGTACATTGTCGGTGGCGCTGAGTTGGACAACTCGGTGGCACTAATATGTGTAACTGCACGCAGGTCAGCACATCGGTGGCTCCAAAATGGTTCAACTCGGTTGCACCGAGATGGAAAACCTAGATCAATCTAAGTGATTTTGGTTGGACCGAGTTTGAGTGAATTGGTTCGGCCGAAATCAGATAGAAGGTTTTGGAGGTTCAGCCCTTTCAGATCAGTGGCTCCGAGTGCTCCTCACCCGGAGGGTCCGAAAATGACTTGTTCAATTTTTGTGATGCAGCAAGAATAGAGTTTGAGACAAGAAAGCATAGATAGCTAGAGAAGGTACTTAGGCATTCTTGTACATCCACTTGGCCAGAAAAATCAAAACAACAAATGGATGTCCTCGAACGATGAAAACATGCAAACCAACATGCTCACACAATAAGATAGCAAATGAAATATGTGTCAAACATGCACAACCAATTCTAGCATCTATCAAGCAATGACGATGACTAGGTCATCTATATATGAGTATATTGACTTAGGAGCCAAATGAGAACATTTGATCATAGGTCATACTCATCGTTTAAGCACAAGTGGGGTTGCCACTTTTACATAAAGCATTGATGTGTTCACACCATTAGAGTTGCTTTAGCTCAATTGTTTAGAGCAAAGCTCCCCCTAGATGTGATATCCCCCCTAAGAGGGATGAACTAACATTGGGTTTTGTCGATGATGACTTCATATAGATGTTGAAGATGTGGATGCTCAATGTTGATGTAGACCATCAAGAGTTGGGAGCAATCCTTTGGAGTTTTGTGCTTTCAATACCTACATGGGTTAGTCCCACACAAGGAACATACAAGGATATCCATAGACATAGAGTGAAATACACATATGATGATGTCCATGAATGCATTGAATACCTTGTCCCTTGCCTTACCAACAAGAGGGTTTGTGACTCCATGAACTAGTGCAAAATGTGGAAGTTGGTTGCACAAGTCCTTGCCATAAAGAATATGAGTGGAGTTTGTTGGCGGAGTCACCCTCAAGAACTCTCTAGTTCTTCTTCTTTTGGACCCACATCAACTTGATGGGAATCCTTGGAGTTGTAGTAGCACTTGATGAAGTAGAACTTGATGAAGTCTTGGGAACCCACTTGACCATGGCTTGAGGAGCTTCTTCAAATGAATCAATCTCTTCTTGAAGCTTGTCCTTGCCTTTTAGCTTGTGGTCTTGTGATGGAAGATCTTCTTGAGCTTGTGTTCCCTTGAAGGAAGTAGGATCATACTTCGCTTGTTGAGGGACAAACTTCGTCTTGGGGTATTGATCTTCTTCCCACTCAACTCCATTTGCATTGAACTTTTGTTCAAAACCAACACCTTGGTTCTTCCGGTGCCTTCCTTGCTTGCGTACAATTTCCTCAAATTGTTTACTCTCGGCAAGACTCTTGTAGACACCTTTCTCTATAATTCCTTTCAATAGCATATTTTCTTGCTCAAGTGTAACTTGGCTAAGAGAATCATTAGTGGAATCAATAGAACTACTAGAAGCAACAACATTGGATTTATCATTGTTATTGTTACTACTAGAGGTAGAACCATTTTTACCCTTGTTGCTAGTTTGCTTAAGTTTAACTTGTGGCATAAAGGTAGACAAGAGTAAACGTTTGGCAAGATATGAAGAACTCTTCTTTCGAAGATCGTCATTGATAGCTTTAAGAAACTCATGCTCTTGCTCTAAATTTAGCTTCTCGAAGCGTAGCTTCTCATGAGTTCTTAGAAGATCTCTATGATCCTCTTGAGTTGTTTCATGAGCTAACTTAAGAGCATTTAGTTCTTTAGTTAGACGCTCAATCTCCTTCATAGCATTGTCACTCGTTTCCTCTTGACTATCATGATTACTAGCATTTTCATTATAGCTCACATTACTATCCTTGTCAACAAGTAAATCATCATCACCAAGCAAATCATCTTCATCACTATTGAAATCAAGATACTCGGGGTGTGATACCTTGGGGCCTTTTGCCATGAAGCATCTTCCAATTCCTTCATTTGGTGAGTCAAATAGATCATAGGAGTTGGATGACACAAGTGCAAGTCCGGCAACACCTTCATCTTGACTATAGTCGGAGTTGGAGTGATAACTTCTCTCGGAGTGGTTGTCGGAGTCGGAGCCGGAAACCCATTCACCAACATGAGCTTGATGTCTTCTTCTTGTGTAGCTCTTGGATGGCCTGTCCTTCCTCTCCGAATCCTTGCTTCTTCGAGAGTGTCTTCGTTCATAACGATCATATCTACTCCTTCTCTCCTTATGAGGTGATTCATCTCTTCTATGTCTTCCTCTTGGTGATTCGTCTCTTTTCTTGTAGGGAGCCGTACACTCATTGGAGTAGTGTCCGGGCTTCCCACAATTGTAACAATTACGGTCACGACTAGATGATCTTCTCTCATAATGTCTTGAGCTAGAGCTTCTTTCTTTCCCTTTGTTCTTGTAGAACTTGTTGAATCTTTTCACCATTAGGCTAATCTCTTCATTGGATACTAGCTTGTCACTTGGAGTTGTTGGAGCATCGGTTGAGGCTTTGTGAGCACCACTTGATTTGTTGTGCAGCTCTTCTTTGTCCTTGAGTGACATTTCATGAGCAAAAATCCTTCCAATGACTTCCGTGGGCTTGAGATCTTTGTAATTTGGCATCATTTGGATCAATGTGCAGACGGTATCATATTTTCCATCCAAAGCTCTAAGTATCTTCTTGATGATGAATCTGTCGGTCATCTCTTCACTTCCTAAGCCGGCAATCTCATTTGTGATGAGAGCAAGCCTAGAGTACATCTCAGCGACTCCTTCACCATCCTTCATCTTGAACTTGTCAAGCTGACTTTGAAGCACATCCAACTTAGATTCCTTGACGGACTCGGTACCCTCATGCATATCAACCAAAGTATCCCAAATTTCCTTTGCATTCTCGAGGAGGCTGATTTTGTTGAATTCTTCGGGACATAAACCGTTGAATAGAATGTCACAAGCTTGAGCATTGTATTGCAACATCTTCAATTCTTCCGGGGTTGCTTCACGATCCGGTTCCTTGCCATCCTCAAAGAAGTCACCTTGCAAGCCAACACGAACAACAGCCCAAACGGCGGGGTTATGACCAAGAATATGCATTTTCATCTTATGTTTCCAACTAGCAAAGTTTGTACCATCAAAATATGGACCTCTACGGCGATAGTTACCCTCACTAGACGCCATACTCTCCTAGGTTGTGAAACCAAGGCTATGATCACCAAAGCAATGGGAATCAAGGCTTTACGGAGACCAAAGCTCTGATACCACTTGTAGGATCAAAAGTATGTCTAGAGGGGGGGGGGGGGTGATTAGACTACTTGACCAAATAAAACCTAACTTTTTCCCAATTTTAGTTGTGGGCAGATTTTAGCAATAATAAATGTCAAGCATCACCCTACACATGCAATTCTAAGAGTATAGTAGCGGAAAGTAAATGATTGCATATGTAAGTAAAGGAGGGGATCGAAGATTTCAAACGCAATGAAGACACTGTGGTTTTTGGCGTGGTTCTGATAGGTGGTGCTATCGTACGTCCACGTTGATGGAGACTTCAACCCACGAAGGGTAACGGCTGCGCGAGTCCACGGAGGGCTCCACCCACGAAGGGTCCACGAAGAAGCAACCTTGTCTATTCCACCATGGCTTACGTCCACGAAGGACTAGCCTCACTCGGGGTAGATCTTCACGAAGTAGGCGATCTCCTTGCCCTTACAAACTCCTTGGTTCAACTCCACATCATGTCGGAGGCTCCCAAGTGACACCTAACCAATCTAGGAGACACCACTCTCCAAAAGGTAATAGACGGTGTGTTGTTGATGAACTCTTTGCTCTTGTGCTTCAAATGATAGTCTTCCCAGCACTCAAACAACTCCTCACAGATTTGGCTATGGTGGAAGAGGGATTTGAGTGGAAAACAACTTGGGAAAGGCTAGAGATCAAGGTTCAAATGGTAGGAATGGAATAGCTTGATCTCAACACATGAGTAGGTGGTTCTCTCTCAGAAAATGTATGGTGGAAGTGTAGGCATGTTCTGATGGCTCTCCTTACTGAGAAGGAGGTGGTGGAGGGGTATATATAGCCTCCACACAAAATCCAACCGTTACACACTTTTGACCCAACTCGGTGGCACCGAAACCATAATCTCGGTAGCACCGAACTGTGTAAAAGATATGAACTTTAGGAATCTCGGTGGGACCGATACGAACAACTCGGATGGACCGAAGTGCAATGGCTAGGGCAAACCTCATCTCGGTGGCACCGATTGCATCAACTCGGTAGGACCAAAGTGAAGCAATAAGGCAACAGAGAGTTGGCAAGCCATCTCGGTGAGACCGATTTGCAAAACTCGGTGAGACCGAAGTAAGTGCAAACGATTACAGAGAGTTGGCAAGGCCATCTCGGTGAGACCGAGATCCATTTCGGTGGATCCGATTTGGTAGGGTTTTGGCAGTGGCTAAGTCTGGGATGAACTCGGTGGGGCCAGATAGAGAATTTTGGTGGGGCCGAGTTGGAATGTGGGTTTTGGACATATTTGGTTAGAGAGAGTGGTTGAGGGTTTAGGAGTACTGACACTAAGCACTTGAGCAAAAAGACCATTAAGCAACACCTCATCCCCTTTTAATAGTATTGGCTTTCCTATGGACTCAATGTGATCTTGGATCACTAAACCAAAAATGTAGAGTCTTGATCTTTTGCCAATCCTTGTCCTCAGCATTTTGAGGGGTCCACATCTCTAGTCCATGCCATGCCAATCATTGAACATCCTGAAATCTTAATCTTGAATGGACATTAGTTCAATGAGATATATGTTGTTATGAATTACCAAAACCACCAAGGGAGCAAATGTGCTTTCACCTTCCTTGATACCGATGCATATTTAGAATAGATCTGATGTAAGTCTTGCGAGTACTTTGGATGAGTACTCACGGTTGCTTTGCTTCCCCTTTTTCCCCATACCCGATTGTTGCGACCAGATGACGGAGCCCCGAAGCCAGCTGCCCCAGTCGACGACTACTACTACCCCTTTGGTGGAGAGTACTACTACGTGGAGACCACTGACGACCAGGAGTAGATAGGAGGCATGCGCCTTTTCGTTCCAGTGTCGTTGTTTTGCCCAGCCTTCTTAAGGCATATCTGTTTAACTTTTATGTCTGTACTCAGATATCTGATGCTTCCGCTGATGCTTGTATGACTCGAGCTTATGTATTCGAGCCCTCGAGGCCCCTGACTTGTAATATAAAGCTTGTATTATTTTATTTTGTGTTTAGAGTTGTGTTGTGATATCTTCCCGTGAGTCCTTAGGCTTGATCGTGTGCATTTGCGTGTATGGTTAGTGCACGGTTAAGTCGGGGGCATCACAGCCGATGCGCTGTAGGCGGTGCGATGAGCCAATGGTGACGCGGGCAGGGATTAGACGATGCGATAAGGCATGGCGACGGCGCCGCGAGGCAATCAAGCGATTAGGCAAAACCGAAGTCAGCAAACCGTCCTGCGCCGTGTGCCAGCACCGTGCGATTTATCGGCCTGAGCATTGCGCTTTTTTGATTGGCGGCCGCTCTCAATTCCTAGAATCATGGTCGTGTGGTCAGCGTATACATCTAGGTGCTAGCTCTTGGGCCAGGCCGAGAACAGAAGAACACGCGGCCTCTCCTTTTCCCCCCCTCTTCTCTCTAATCTAATCTATAAACGTACACATATCTTGGGGGCCCCTTCCTGCTCGGGGGCCCGGGGCGCCTCCCCCCCCTGTAGGGGAACGCGACAAAAAACAAAAAAATCGGTACAACGAGCACGCCCAGGACCACTATGGAGACTGCATACAGGGTTTGATCTGATCATTACCGACTCATAGCGCAGCGGAAGTAGAGTCGATGTAGATCGTCGGTGCAGATCCCCGCAGCTAGGATTTACAACCTCCTAACCGCGAGGATGTACTCCCTCATCGGACAGCCCTTCGGGAGGCGGTCGGACAGTCCCTCGGACGATGTCACGGACAGCCCTTCGGGAGGACCCTCGAAGCTCGAACGGTAACTCGGACAGCCCTTCGGGAGGACCCTCGAACAGCCCCTCGGGCAAAAGATCGAACCTACGACCTCTCTACGGGGTTGCACACATGCGGTGTCAGCTATCCGGCAGGGCTTCGCCGTCCAGAACTAGTTCCTGCCGGAACCCAGACAGCCTTTCGGCTCTACTAAACTATTTCGTGGGAGGGAGAGAGAAAGCCAGATAATGCATGGCATGTGTATGAGAGTAAGGAGTGAGTGTGGAGAGCTCCTCTCCACCTCTATTTATAGGAAAGCCAAGGGGAAGGGTGCCTCCAAAAAATACCAAAACACCCATGCATTAGGTCACATATGATGGGTATTAAGGGCATAATGGGAGGCCATGTGGAGCTCCAAGGAGGAGCACCACCCTTGGCCAGCCACCCCATGGGGCCCCCCCAAAAGGGGTTCCTTCCCTTGCAAGCCTCTTCCTTCTAGAACTTTGACTAAAGTCCTAAAAGGTGGCTTTCCAAAAAGCAACCCAAAAAGCACTTTCACTATTCATGAAGACATTTTTCTGCGAGCATTAAATCCGAAAATATTTCTGTGAGTCTTAGAATAATTCCAGTACCCACTAAAACAATTCTAGACGCAACCCGAAATATTTCCGGATCAATGATTTTCTTCAGCGAAAAGCAACCAAAGCGGTTCCGGCAGCTTCGGAACATTTCCGGTTTTTATCCCGGAAAAATCCCAGAAGTTTCCAGAACAATTCTGGCACCCTCTAAGAATTTCCAGGCGTGTGCCGAAACCAATTTGACTTAATGGTATACTCCGAAACAACTTTTCAGTTTTACCGAAACTATTCCGGTGTTCTCTCCGGAACGTTTCCGTTGTCTCCGTAACTTTTCCGGTGACTTTCTCTCAGACTCCCTGTCTAGTATTCAGCAGATAGATGACCCTTAAGCGTGTGACCCTATAGGTTCGGTGAAGTATAGACATGACCCGGAACTCTTTCCGATCAATGATCAACATCGGAGCCGTGGACACCCATATTGACCCTCTATACCCACACGAATAAATATTCGAGTGAACCTCCAGTTGCCGTGTGCTATTCCTGTTGCTTCACGATATATTACAAACACCCGAGGTGAGATTTATCGGCATCCCCGTGGATCAACAACTTGTCCACTATGCCAGTTACCTCGTTACCGGTTTTGTTCTCTTTTCTCGTTTCCGCATTCCGGCATCCCAGTAATCAAATCACAATGTGTCTGGCCAGACGATGATGGATACCGTAACACCGAGAGGGCCCGAGAATATCTCTCCATCGTCGGAGGAGCAAATCCCAATCTTGAGCTATCTCGTTCCTTGTCATACCTTTCCGTGAACCCGTAAGCTGCCGTAATAGCCACCCAGTTACGGATGACGTTTAACAAACCCCAAAGTTCACGAAGCAAGCACGAAGGAACTCGATACTCTCATGGTCTAAGGAATTATGCAAATATTAACTATCTCTGTGTTATTAACCATTAACTTGTGACGAATGTATCTCATAGCATAACATCAATTTGGGTCGATTCAACACAAGTGTTCTACTAACATTGTGCCCTCAAAATTGCCGGCATAGTCATGCCCATGATCAGAAAAACAGGATCATCATGCAATACTTGAGCTAGTCTTAGAGGCATGACTAGGAATACTATTTACCGTTTATTATACCACACGTGCACATGAGTTTCCCTCCGAGCCTCGTGGATATTGTAGACTCGAGAATCATTGCAGCTATAGCATGGAACATAAACATTCATTACAAACTTAGAGATATAAAATAACTGTTATTACTGCCTCTAGGGCATATCTCCTACACCCCTCCCCCCCCCCCCAAACCCAAAATCAGGACCAGGCCTGTTCGTGTGTGTGTGTGTGTTGTCGTACATTTTGTAACCGTTAGTATTTCAGGAGGAGGTGCTTCTTTAAAAAAAAACATAAGATTAGAAGCATGACCGGCCGGAGCTGCGCCAGCTCGCCCAAAAAAAACCTATACCGCATGTTTGGTTGGAGGGAATTAGTGGTGGAGACGAGACATATAAACCATTGTTTAGTTAGGGCTAGAAAGTTGAGGAGAGAAGGGGAAAGGGAATTAAGAAGGCCAATTCTCACGTATTTCTTCCCCGCGCTTCCCCTGTTAATTCTTGTGGGACGTTATTTTCTCTTAAATTCCCATTACTAATTCCCATCTCACATCAAACGTGCGATTGTGACTAAAAATATACTTTTCATGCCTAATCCCCTACTAAACTCCCACGTGTAAACTCTCATTTTCCCTTGACCCATTGTAGCCAAACAAGCTGTATGGATAATAAAGTGGGGCTGCAAGGCCCACCATCCCTGCTGGCTAGATTTATACGCTAGAAAGATCTTGATTCTTGTTTGCATTTTTCAACTTTGTTTCTACGTCGCCCGTAAACAAATCTTTATTTTACAGCATGGAACATGACACTTGGACAGATGGAGACGAAACCCTCTGTGCAACGTGCCGACGGCGAGGGCACACGTCAGGACGGGGATATGTCCATGTGTGATGTAGTTCATGGCACACGTGTGGACTGTTTCAAAAAAAAATATGGCACACGTGTGGCCATGCTCGCCGCCGCACAACTCCGCGTGTCCGTTCGGCTTGGCAGAAAGAAGCTTGTGCAATTCTTGGATCTGGTGACCGCTGTCGCACGCACTATACCTGGCAAACCCTGCATCCACCTGGTGGCAGCAGAACATCAGAAATAAGCAGGGAAATTGTCTCCATCTACCTGGGAGCTTGGCCACAGCAAGCCTGGTAATCTTGGTTGGTAACTTGGTAAGGGAGATTCAGTGCATTCTCTCCAATAATCACACAATGGTGATCTGAATTCTGAATCCAAGAGTTGCCCACCTGAAGAAACAGCATTTGATTCTCACCTGAAGGAAGAAGAATTCAGAAGGTGAGATCAGGACGCGTAGACGATTATCACATTGGCAAACTGAACTCGATCTGCAAAGGAGATCGAAGCCAGTGGCTTCAGAGAGATTTTGTTTGTTTCTTGAAGAGGGATGGCCTGGCATGGTGGATGAGAGCCCCTCTGGTTAGCCAAGAAGACCCACCCATGCAACCACACAAACTGCATCCATCACAGGGGCTCCCCAGCCGATGGTGAGATGGATCAGTTAGCAGAGGCATTGCATAGGCAAGTCATTCTTGGCTACCAGATGAAGGGAGGCTCTCCATCTCCATGCAAGGCTTCACCTCTTCTTCTTTTTCTTCTTCACACTTGATATGCAATTCCTTCTCTGGTGTCTTCTTGGGGCTCTGTGTGTGGCGTACATCCCTGCTGGCTCACACCAGCTGGTATTTATAGTCTGGACATGGGAGGAGGTCAGGGCAGGTGGTGCTTTGCCACATTTAAGCTGAGTCTCACAATTGGAATCGTTCCAAATTGTATTTGTAGCCAAGTGAAAATCAATTGTATTTAAGTGAGGATTTTGGATTACCCGAACCTTATCCGAGGCTTTTATCTTTACCCGAGTGATGGATGTCCACCATCTATTATAAAAGTTCACCAGAGAAACAAAACATATACCAAACATAATAAAAATTACATTGAGGTGTCTTGACCACCGAACGACCACTACCGTCGCCAAAACGAGCCATCGACGCACCTCTACCGCTGCTCTTCTATTGGAGTTGGCCTAACCTTGTCGATGTCAGTCAGGAAGTCCGGAATTTCCCTTGCCGCCACCGGTCGCCGGGGTGGCAGACAGAGGGGAAGCGAATCCATGGGCTGGCTGGCAGAGCCTGAAGGGGATGAGGTCTTCACCCTAGTCACCGTTGAGGGGAAGGAGTTAATCTCAAACTTTATCTGTTTGGTCTCTTGGGTGTGCTCATATGGATATGGTGTGCATATGTTTATAAAAAAACCATATATTTTACTGGACTTTCCCATTATGCCCTGTGTCGCAATATTATTCCATTGAAAAGTAGATTTTATTCTGTAGATCTTGAAAGTTGACCCCCAAAAATCTTTTGAAATCTCATCCGAAGGGATTGAGATGCCCAATGCTAAGATCGATCAAAGCATCTAAACGGTACCTCTCGAAAAGGAAGTCTGTAGCGAATGTCAAAGAGCATCCAAGAGTCAAGAGTAACAATCACAGCCAGTATATGCCTACTGCATGGTATTCCCTCCGTCCCATAATATAATAGCGTTTTTGACGGAGGGAGCACCTACGATCATTTCCCAACACAGGCGAAATGGTCAGATCAACTCAGCAAATGATAAAGGAATATTGCTTGAGGCTGCAATTGTAGGCATCAACTTGTACGTGTGTAGTGCCCTTGTACGGGCCATCAGATGCAATATTTCAACTGCTTGTATCATAAGTTGCAGGAATACATCACAAATTCGACGACGACTAAAGCACGAACCATCCATCAAAAGGACAGACCGCTCCAGACTTCACAAACCTTCCAAAATGTCAAATATATGGCTACAAGAAATAGTAACACACATCGATAATAAGTCTATGATGTGAACGCAGGCAACAGGAGACAATAAAGTAGTTCAGTTGTTTATTTTACAGGTGGAAATTTCTACATTTCAGGTAGAGCAACTAATGCCTTGTTCTTCAGTGAAGCTACTTCTCATCGGGTCCTTACTGCCTACCCTGCACGACACCAAAATGAAGAACGGTCAGTGAATAGCCACAGATTAACGGTATAAGCAAAACTGCAGACACAAAATTTTCAAAGGCGTATTCTCAAGGGTTTCTTTATAAAAAAATAATAATATTTGCTTGCACTTATATTTAACAACTTAGCAGGTTCATTGCTCTAGTGTTTTACCAAACAGATGGGGGCAAGAATTTAAGACCAAAAATTTAGCTCACTTCCGAGATATGTTGAAACTGCAAATCTAACAGTCAACATACAAACTTCAACCCATCAGTAGGCAAGCACTACAGGCATGATAAAGTAATATTCATAGGCTGCTTCGATGTACTAGGTGGCACCATAATTTTGCAAATTTAAGCTCTATGCACAGAAGAAATCAAATTGATCACATTCAATCCAATACTTGTCCATAGTGCCAGTAAATGTCATATGACAAATGCTTTTATACCTGCCAGTTCCCTCCTTGTCCTTCACCTGGGCTAGGATACTGACCAGAAACCCCTTGCAAGTTATCTCCTCCATATGAAGGCGCGGCACCCTGTCTGTTGTCTCCACCATAACCAGGACCCCCTTGGTTACCTCCAGGATATCTCGATCCAGACGGTTGCCCATAAGCTGCAGGTCCAGATGGCTTCTCATAGGATCCAGGTGCAGGCGGTTGACCGTAATTTCCAGATGCAGGCGGTTGACCATAATTTCCAGGTGCAGGAGGTTGACCGTAATTTCCAGGTGCAGAAGGGCCACCAGGCCTGAGATCTCCTGCCTGTCCTTGCGAGAAACTCCTGCGCTCTTGTGGGTTTTGGAAACCTTGACCGGCTTCATTTACACGCCCTTGGTACCCACCAGGCGCATTGTAACCTGAACGGTCGGCAGAATCATTCCTCCCATAACCTCTGCCATCTTGTCCAGCTTGTGTGTAATTCTGCTGTGGAGCATGGCCTCTTACATCTTGCTGCGGGCGGTACGCTTGGAAGTTTCCTTGTGGTGACGAGCTGTTCTGGTAACTTCCTTGAGGTGGAGCGCTGTTCTGGTAATTACCTTGCGGTGGAGGACTGTTTTCGTAATTTCCACGATAGTTGCGGTTTCTGTCAGTCCTTGACGGTTTGCTATACTGAACAGGTGGTGGTCTTGGAGTTATGACACCATTGTCGTATTTGTCTCCTGATGAAACCAATTCACACATACAGATAAGATCAGGGGCATATGAAGTTACTAAACGGTAATTTATGAAGAAGAATACAACAAACCTCCATACTCCTTTGTCTCTGGGTATAAATATGAATCAGGCAAGATGAAAACAACTCCAGGCAATCCTGATCAAAATGCAAAAGAAGCAGGTACTTAAATTATAGAAACCAAAACATTTCAAACAGAATATAAGTCTAGGAATCACATTCTCTCACCGCGAAATTTTTCTGACATTTCCTCAGTCATTACAGCTTGAAAACCGACATATGTTGTTGTACTAAGAGCATACATCCTCTTCTTAGCCTCCTCATAACTACAAGAAACTCAGAGCTCAGCTAAATATTGCAATACTTCAAATTATAAATAGCAGTGGAGTTACAATATCTTGAATACTTCAAATCACCACCCATAAAAAATGTTCCAAACAAAATAATGTTACTTGACATATGTGTATCAAACTACATATTAACATTTAATTCCAAAAATGTCGATGACACAAAAATATAATTTTTTGCATCATTCACGACTAAACCACTGGAGCTATCAAGCACAGAAAGTGTTCAAACATTATTATTCACTAAAAGTAGAACAAGGCACATTATCACAAAAACCAAACTTTGTTGACATAATCCAGAGCCACCAAGATAAACATGACTGCCACCCTCAAAGCTATCACCCACTCACTTGAAAAAGCAACAAGCAGCTCAATGATTCCAGCAATTGCAACTACAGATTAGTATCGTAAACCTTTGTTAAAAAATTAATATGGAACGACAATCAAACTAACAGCACGACATATATCAGTACCAAATGAATACCACACATACGCAGCGTTCAATCATTCCAACCGCACAAACCCAGCGTTTAATCACTCCAACCGCACATACGCCGCATTCAATCACTCCAACCACACAAGGCACAAGAAAGCAAAGCAATCAGACTCGCGCTTCTGAGACTAATTCGACACGAGCCAAGTCCAATTCCTGACCGATTCACACATTTCTGACGACAAACGAAATAAGACTAATTCGACACGAAGACAAGTCCGATTCCTGATCAATTCACAAATTTCTTGCGAGAAACGAAATAAGGGGAACTTCGTTATACCTTCCGACGACCTTGGCGAGGGTCTGCAGGTAGGTCTCGATCATCTCCTCGCGGGAGGGCTTGGGGTCGGGGAACTCCATGGTGATGAGCCAGTGGTTGTAGTCGCACCCCTCAAAGAGGATCTCGTCGGGGTCGATTTTGGCGTCGTCCGCCCCACCGCCGTAGTTTCCCCGCGCCGCTGCCGCCGCTGACGACCGGAAGCCGGCGGCGCCGCCGGGAAGGAACGGGCGCGGCAGGGGCGCGACGAAGGGGGCGAGGAGGGGGGACCGATGGGGGGATGCCGCGGCGGAGGCCGTCGGACGGAGGAGGGATGCGGAGGTGGAGGCGGCGGCGAGGGCCCGACGGAGGCGGAGCGCGAGGGCCATGGCAGGCTAGGGTTTTCGTTGGGGGCGCTGCTGATGGAGGCTTCTGGGTTTAAGGGGTTTGTGTGAGAAGGGAAATGAGCAGCATACGGGGCCTACACGAGAATAAGAGAGAGCATCGGGACAGTTGGGCCGGAAAAAAAAGGTTCAACAAATCTCGTAAACGCTAATTATTTTAGTGACTTGTTTGTGTGTATAATCAGCTCAACTTCCCCTCCAACAACCCTTAAAAAAAATTCCCTCCAATTAGGGAAATTTCACAACCAAAAAGTTCAACGATTATTGCAGTGATCGTAACAACAAACTTGACTATGCTTTTGTGGCACCTTCACAGTCCAATGGGCAAGTCAAACAAGCCAACGGATTGATCCTCGGCGGTCTGAAATCAAGGTTGGTAAAGTCACTGGAGAAGGCTGACGGAAAGTGGATTGATGAACTTCCATCCGTCATCTCGAGCCTAATAACCATGCCAAACCAGTCTAATTGTTGCACTCTGTTTTTCATGGTATATGGAGCAGAAGCCGTCCTCCCCAGTGACCTCGAGCATGATTCCCATCGCATATCTTGCTACATAGAGAAAGAGGTAGAGCTGGAGCGTCAGGACGACTTGGATGCACTGCTAGAAAGCCCGGGAGATCGCAGTGGCCAGATTGGCTATTTATCAGCGGCAGCGTCACCGCTATCAAGCACGCGAAGTAAGAGGTTGGGCGTTCAACGTCGGAGATCTCGTGCTATGCCTGATCCAGGAGACCAGAACAGGAAGGGACTACACAAGCTACCACCGTCGTGGGATGGACCCTTCATCATCGCGAGAGTGTTGCACGACGGAGCATATCAGATCTAGAATGTGAAGACTTGTGTCGTCGAGCCAAACTCCTCGAACATTGTCCTGTTACGTCGTTTTTATGCTTAAGCTCTTTTGTTTAATTTAAATAATTGTTTAGACATTATATATGTGTTGAATAAAGATATTAAGTCGGGCTCTCTTATATTTGCCTTTGTTCAATTTTGATCATTCTGAATAATTTACCCAGTCCGGCTATCTGACGGGTCAATCTTCTGATCCCCCAGACCGGACTTGGGGGCTGGGCGGTCAAAGTGTTTTTCTTCCTTAAGTTGTTTGCCAAGTTTTAATAGTTATGAGTTTCCTTGTGTCTTGGTCAAGCTGGGTCGCCCTACTCTACGTTTCGTCCGCAGACCATAGTTCGGATGCGTTGTCGACGGGAGCGCAGTGCAAAATACTACCGAAGGTGACATTTTGACAACCGGGCCGAAGAATGGTTCATCGTATACATGGCAAAGTATTGTTGTTGGTATACAAACATTTACAAGAGGTTTTATCTGGAGAACTGGGATTGGTGAGAAGATCAACATATGGTAGGACCCTTGGATTCCTTCGAGTGCTAAACCCTACGGTGATCACTCCAAGGGGCCAAATTATGTCGACAAAGGTAGAAGAGCTGATTGATCCGCATAATGGATAGTGGGGTGAAGTGTTGATCCGTGACGTCTTTAATCCGGTCGATGCACAACGCATATTGCAAATACAATTGAATATGCAAGGTTATGAAGATTTTTGTCGCGTGGCACAACAACAAATTGGGCACCTTCTTCGTCAAATCAGCATATCATCGAGAATGGGAACACCAACATGGACAACGTCTGTCTCGACTAATGGACAAGGGTGTGTTCTGTTCAATTGATGCGGAGCATCTTATGGTCATCCCCATGGACCTACCATCGTCACCCCAAGCACCAAGTGGACCGATGACAAGAGCACGTGCAAGAGCTATTGAGACCGAGGTGACATCTCTCCTTAGTGAGCTTCTCTTTGATTCACGTGAGACATGGCTACTACCCCAAACGGGAATGCTATGTGTGCTCAGGCATGAAGAAAGCATCCTCGGAGACACTCGGGATGAAGACCAAGCCACCACGGATGCGGATCAAGGGACTCGACAAGTGGAGACACCGAAACGCTACAGCGGTCGGACATCGGACCCTCCCTGGATTTCCGGCGCCCGCAAGTCGAAGCCGATCACCACAGGATAACGCAGGACGAAGCTACATCGACCGGGCATCTGGCTCATCACCGGACATCCGGCCCCTCCTTGGAAATTCGGCCCGAGGGGTCCCGAACCATGCTGATCCAGGCCACCACCAGGCCGGACATCCGGCCGAGCCCCGGACATCCGGCGCTTCCCGAACGGCCGGGCATCCAGTGTCCGACCGAACATCCGGCGCTTGTGCGTGCAGAACCGGGCCAAAGGCCCTTGTAACCCTCATCCCTCTCTCTTATTTCATCCTAGACTATAAATAGACCATCTCCTACCTCTAGCTAGGGTTACCAAAGTGATAGCTCATATATAGAGAGAGCTTTGCTCATCTACTACCTCTCCCATGGAGATCAAGGCCTCCATGTGAGAAGATCCCTAGTGGATTCAAGACCCTTCCTAGGGAAGATCCTCTAAGGATATCAAGACCCTTTCTCGTTGGGATTGGGATGAACTAGCTACCTATTTGCCCTCTTTTGTTGACTTTGGATCTTGTACCTCCTTATGTGTATGTAAATTTAGAGCATGTGTGATTGGATCTTTGTCAATTGAGTGTTCCTCTTGTGTTCTTCTCTTTGATTTATCCTTTCCCCACCTCCAAGTGTGAAAAGATCATCAACTAGGGTTCCACCCTACATCATCTTGGATCGGAGCATGGTTGATTCACATCTTGGAGCCCCATCCCCCACTTTCTAGCCTAATTTTGTTTTGTTCTTCCTAAATTCAAAAATCCCCACCAAAAATAGCCATACCAAAAAATTTGTGATTTGTTGGTTTTGATGCGATTTTGTTGATTTTGATCCATGTATATGAAGTGTTGCAGGTGGATCTAGCTTTCCCCCACCTCTCCCACCACTTTTCCCCACGAAATCCACCCAATTTTCACCAATTTTTTTCTTCTCCACCTTCAAACTCGCGAGATCTGATCTGCCTCGGAGTACCGACCCTGAAGACTACCTCTCATGGGCCTTAAAAGTCGACAAGATATTCCGTCTTCACAACTATGAAGAGGAAAAGAAGATCGCAATGGCCTCCCTTGAATTCCAATATTATGTTCTCATTTAATTGGAACAAGTGATTGAGCGACGAAGGGAAAAAGGCGAGCCACTGGTCACGACTTGGAACTAAATGAAGGAACACATGAGAGCTCGCTTCGTGCCTACACACGACAACCGTGATCTCTTCAAGAAACTACAACTCCTCAAACAAGGTACAAAGTCGGTTGAGGACTACTACCAAGAAATGAAGATTGCAATGATACGAGCCAACGTCAAGGAAGATCAGGAGCAAACTATGTCGCGTTTCTTGAATGGCCTGAACCATCCAATCAAGAAAATTGCGGACTTCCAACCCTACTCCAACCTCCTCGAGCTAGTGCACCAAGCAACCAAAGGGGAGCGACAAGTGCAAGATGATTACAAGTACTCCAAGTACTCCTCCAAGACCTATGGCTCCAATACTCAAGAGACTACAACTTCGACGACTACGACTCGAGCTTCACCAACTACCGGTGGAACAACAAGCTCCAAGCAACCCATGACATCTTCAAGTCATCCTCCGATAAGCAACTACAAGCCAAGAGCTTCCTCCTCTATGACTCTAACGGATGCTACTGCCAAGACAAGTTCCATCCAATGTTTCACTTGCAAGGGCCGAGGCCACAAGACATTTGAGTGCCCCACACGGTGCACCATGATTGTCAATGATGACGACACCTATGACTCGATGAGCGATGACGAAATGGAAGCATTAGAGCATGTGGCCATGCACCGCCAAGTGAATGAAGATGAAGATGCGCAAATCTTTTGCGGTAACGATCCTAGCCCCGCTCTCGTTGTCTCCAAGATCTGACAATTCAACAACAACAAGACGAAGACCAACGTTGCCACATCTTTCACATCAAAGCGGGCATCCAAGGACGATCCGTCAAGGTCATCATCGACGGAGGCAGTTGCCATAACTTGGCCAGTGAAGAACTTTGCTCCAAGCTGCAATTGGTCAAGAAGAAGCATCCCCGCCCCTACAAGGTCCAATGGCTAAGTGACTCCGGCACCATCCAAGCCGACCATACCGTCCGAGTCTCCTTAAAGATCGGAGCATATGAAGACACCTTGGAGTGTGATGTGGTTCCAATGTCCGTGTGCCATCTCCTACTAGGATAACCTTGGTAATTCGACCGTGGCGTCATCCACAATGGACGAACCAATCACTATAGCTTCAAGATGAAGGGCAAGGAGTACGTTCTTTGACCCATGTCGCCAAGTCAAGTGATCGCCGACAAGCAAGCTTCGAGTCATCATGGAGAAAATGGTGAGAGAGCCAACCACCAAAAAGAGAGTGAGCGCCACAAGCCAAATACGAGCGACTCCACGATGAGAGACATGAAAAACTTAGTGCTTTTAGCCACCAAAAGAGACTTGAGGGATGTGAGTGGGAGCCCATCAAGTGTCCTTCACTTTGTACTTGTGTGCAACGATGAGGCCATGAGGACTAATACTTCACAACATCTACCTTTGATTTTGTCCCATTTATTGCAGAAATTCGCGGATGTTTTTCCCCGACGAGACAAAAGAGATTCAAAGGCAAGCGCAACACCTCCTCGAAAATGGGTATGTACGCGAGCGCCTAAGCCCATGTGTCGTCCTGGTTATACTTGTGCCTAAGAAAGATGGTAGTTGGTGTTTGTGTTCCGATTGCTGTCCCATTAATGCTATCACCGTTAGATATCGTCACCTCATTCCACGCCTAGATGACATACTAGATGAACTTAGTCGAGCCACCATTTTCTCAAAAATCGATCTTAAAAGTGGCTACTATAAAATCCGCATGCAAGAAGGTGACGAATGGAAAACGGCTTTCAAAACCAAATTTGGCCTCTATGAATGGTTAGTCATGACTTTTGGCTTATCTCAAGCGCTGATGAGTGATATTTTTACACTCATTCACCCTTTGTTTAAACCAAGCATTAAAACCGAGATATTCGCTCCGATATTGCTACTAATGACTAATGAATGCAAAGGATTCCACAAATTCTCTCTTTGATGTGTTTTCACAGGAAATGGGCTAAAAAAGGAAGAAATCAAGTGTGAACATGGAAAGGAGCGGAAAAGGAGATAGAATGAACCAGGAGGAGGCGCACCAGAGAAAACAACACAAAAGACGGCGTTCCATACGACCGCGAGCGCTCGTATGAGCGGTCCTATGGCGTGGATTCCGAGGCTCCTCGTCCACCTGAACAACTTTTATAAAGGGGACACACCAAAATGTCAACAGAACGTCTGCGAGCGGAGCCAGAACAGAGCCATCTTCATCCCCTCTCATCAACCCTAGCCGCCGCCATTTCCATCTCCATAGCCACCATCACCACCATAGTTCATCTTCCTCTAGTTCATACTTGTAATCGTGCATCGCACAAGGCATCCATTGTAAGACATAATATCAATCAATCGATCTTCAAGATGTGTTCTTCAATGTGTTCTTCATGCGTTCTGATCTCCATGTGTGAGTAGTTCGGTAAGGTATGGGTGAGGCATAGGCCTTGCAACCCGTTGTATTCGTTGCGGGGATCAATGGAAGTACTTTGAATTAATGTCCCGTATGTGTGAAATAAAATTGTTCCGTAGATGTCTATTGTCTCGTCCGTGTTCTTCATCCCTGTAGGTACTCAGGATCATGGAGAGCGAGACACGGAGAGGCTAAGGGCAGGGAGAACATGAAGTGTTATTCTGAACACCAGTGACAGAAGGGTTTAGTACGGTAACACGGATCCAATCCTTGGGGATTCATGAGGTGTAGTCATTAAACACCCAAAGCTCTTGTCTGATTATTATAATCTTAATTATCGAGGCAACCCCGCGCGACGGATAGGGCCTTCGGTTGGACAACCGATTCTTGATGCAGGACTCGCGCCGGTCAAGATGTTATTTGGACATGATATGTCTCCAACGTATCTATAATTTTTGATTGTTTCATGCGATTATATTGTCAATCTTGGATACTTTATATGCAATTATATGCTATTTTATATCATTTTGGGACTAACCTATTAACTCAGTGTCTAGTGTCAGTTTCTGTTTTTTTCTACTTGTTTTTGGATTTTCAGAAAATCAATATTAAACGAAGTCCAAACGGAAAAAAAAATTGGATTAATTTTTTTTGGACCAGAAGGGACCCTAGAAGCTTCGGGAGGAGACCAGATGAGATACAAGAGAGCCACAAGCTCGAGGGGTGCGCCCCCTGAGCTTGTGGGCCCCACGCAGCTCCGTTTGACCTAACTCCAGGCCTATAAATTCCCATATATTCCCGAACCAACAAAGAGCCACCCGAAATAACTTTTCCACCGCCACAAGCTTCTGTTCTTCCGTGATCCCATCTGGAGGCCTTTTCCGGTACTCTGCCGAAGGGGGCATCGATCACGGAGGGCTTCTACATCAACCTTGCTGCCCTACCAATGATGTGTGAGTAGTTCACTACAGACCTACGGGTCCATAGCTAGTAGCTAGATGACTTCTTCTCTCTCTTTGATTTTCAATACCATGTTCTCCTCGATCTTCTTGGAGTTCTATCCGATGTAATCTTCTTTTGCGGTGTGTTTGTTGGGATCCGATGAATTGTGGGTTTATGATCAGATTATTCATTGAAAGTAATTGAGTCTTTTCTGAACTTTATTATGCATGATTGTTATAGCTTTGTATTTCTCTCCGATCTATCCGTTTGGTTTGGCCAACTAGATTGATTTATCTTAAGTGGGAGAGGTGCTTTGTAATGGGTTCAATCTTGCGGTGCTCTATATCCCAGTGACAGAAAGGGACAAGACACATATTTCTATTGTTGCCATTAAGGATAAAACGATGGGGTTTATTCATATTGATTGAGTTTACTTTGTCTACATCATGTCATCTTGCTTAAAGCGTTACTCTGTTTGTTATTAACTTAATACCATAGATGTATGCTGGATAGCGGTCGATTGGTGGAGTAATAGTAGTAGATGCGGGCAGGAGTCGGTCTACTTGTCTCGGACGTGATGCCTATATACATGATCATTGTCGTGAATACGTCATAACTATGTGCTTTTCTATCAATTGCCCAACAGTAATTTGTTTACCCACCGTATGCTATCTGTTCGAGAGAGAAGCCTCTAGTGAAAACTATGGCCCCCGGGTCTATCTTAAATATATAAAAAAAACTAAAAACCTTTGCTGCAATTTATATCTTTTTTCTTTTGTTTTGCAATTTATACTTTTGCCTATACAAGATTTAATCCTTGCAATTAACGAGTTCAAGGGGATTGACAACCCTCTTGCCCGCGTTGGGTGCAAGTATTTGCTTTTGTGTGTGCAGGTGCTTCTCACGAGGGTTTGCGTGATTCTCCTATTGGTTTGATAAACCTTGGTTCTCACTGAGGGAAAATACTTATCTCTACTATACTGCATCTCCCCTCCTCTTCGGGGAAAATCCCAACACAGCTCACATGTAGCAGGAAGAATTTCTGGCGCCGTTGCCGAGGAGACATCATTAAATCCTATCAAGTACCTTCACTCAAACTATCATCTACTTGCTCTACTTTCTATTTTCCTTTTTATTTGCCTCTCTTTTTCATCTCCCCAACTTCTCTAAAAATCGAAAAACACAAAAATATTTATATTTGCTCGTTTGCTTGCTTTGTCACTATGTCTCAAGAAAACACCAAGTTGTGTGACTTTTCAAATACTTACAATAATGATTTTATTAGTACTCCTATTGCTCCTCCCGCCACTAGTGCGGAGTCTTATGATATTAATGCTGCTTTGCTAAATCTTGTTATGAAAGAACAATTTTCTGGAAATCCTAATGAGGGTGCTGCATCCCATCTTAATACTTTCGTTGAATTATGTGATATGCAAAAGAAAAAAGATGTGGATAATGATATTATTAAGTTGAAATTATTTCCGTTCTCACTAAGAGATCATGCTAAAACTTGGTTTTCATCCTTGCCTCGCAATAGTATTGATTCTTGGGATAAGTGTAAGGATGCTTTTATTGCCAAGTATTTTCCTCCCGCTAAGATTATTTCTCTTCGAAATAAAATTATGAACTTTAAGCAACTTGATCAAGAACATGTTGCACAATCTTGGGAGAGAATGAAATTAATGATAAGAAATTGTCCCACTCATGGTTTAAGCTTATGGATGATTATACAAAATTTCTATGCGGGACTAAACTTTGTATCTAGAAATCTTCTAGACTCTGCTGCAGGTGGTACCTTTATGGGAATTACATTGGGAGAGGCTACAAAACTTCTTGATAATATGATGACAAATTATTCTCAATGGCACACCGAACGAGCTCCAACTGGTAAGAAGGTAAACTCTGTCGAAGAAATTGCTACTTTGGGTGATAAGATGGATGCTCTTATGAATATGTTTACTAACAAAAGTGCTCAAGTCGATCCTAATGATGTTCCACTATCTACTTTGATTCATGTGAATTTTGTCTCTAGAAATAATTTCAACAACAATGCCTATAGAGGGAATTTTAATCCTAGACCGTATCCCGGAAATTCCTATAATAATTATGGTAATTCCTATGGTAATTCTTATAATAATAGGATACCTACTGATCTTGAGAACAACATTAAAGAATTTATTAATTCTCAAAAGATTTTTAATGCTATGGTAGAAGAAAAACTACATAAAATTGATGATGTGGCTAGAAACATGGATAGGATTGCTCATGATGTGGAAACTCTTAAAATTAAAACTTTTCCACCTAAGCATGATATTAATGAGTCTATTAAATCTATCCAAGTCTCCATTAATGAAAGTAAAGAGAGAACCGCTAGGTTGAGAGCTAAGCGAGAATTCCTAGAAAAGTCTATTCCACCCGGTTTTTATCATAATCATGATGAAGATATTAAAATGATTGGTGTGACACCCATTGAATCTTTGTTTAGTAATATAAAACTTGATGAAAAAGGGACTGGAGATGAGTCAACTTTAGCTAGAAGGAGTCCCAATTGTTTGGAGGGTGATGATCTTAATAATAAAAGTGGGGTTGGAGAGGTCAAGACTTTAAATAGTGATGTGCCCACTACTTTGGATTACAATGACTTTAATTATTATAATTGTTCTTTGATTGAATGTATTTCCTTGTTGTAATCCATGATAAATTCACCCAATGCTTATGAACAAAATAAAGCTTTTACTAAACATATTATAGAAGCTATGATAAAAGCACACGAAGAAAAGCTTGAATTGGAAGTTTCTATACCTAGGAAATTGCATGATGAATGGGAACCCACTATTAAAGTTAAGATTAAAGATTATGAATGTAATGCTTTGTGTGATCTAGGTGCCAGCGTCTTTACTATACCAAAATCTTCAGGTGACGTGCTAGGTCTCACCGATATGAATGAATGTTCCCTTAATTTGCATTTAGCCGATTCGACTATTAAAAACCCTTTGGGGTAGAATAAATGATGTGCTTATCCTTGCTAATAGAAATTATGTGCCCATGGATTTCATTGTGCTTGATATTGAATATAATCCGTCTTGTCCTATAATACTTGGTAGGCCTTTCCTACGAACCATAGGTGCTATTATTGATATGAAAGAAGAGAATATGAGATTCCAACTTCCATTAAAGAAAGGGATGGAACACTTCCCTAGGAAGAGAATTAAACCACCATATGAATCCATTATGAGGGCCACCTATGGAATTAATTTGAAGGATGATAATACTTGAAACTATGCATTATGCCTAGCTAGGGGCATAAAACAATAGCGCTTGTTGGGAGGCAACCCAATATGTATCTTAAATTTTTGCTTTTATATTTCTGTTTTGTGTGTTTGCACAATTATAGCTACTATTATGATTGTGTTTTTATCTTTTAATTAGTGTTTGTGCCAAGTAATGCCTTTGGGATGATTTGGATGATAGTATAATTGATGCTGTTTGAAAAATAGAAAGTTTTGCGCCCAGTAGTTAATTTTTAATTTATTGCTGAAACGTCAGAAAAATCTGAAATTTTTACACTGTATTGGTATACAAATTTTTTACGTTATCCTAATTTTTGAGAATTTTGGAGTTACATAAGTATAGATAATATTCTGTCATTACATACTGTTCTGTTTTAGACAGATTCTGTTTTTTTATTGCATAGTGTGCTTGTTTTAATGAAACTATGGATTATATCGGGGGGTATAAGTCATGGAAGATTTAGAATACAGTAGGTATTATGCAAGAACAATTATGAATGAGTTTATAAGAGTACCTAAAGTGGATGATTGATTTATTATACTAACGGATCTCACGAAGTTTCTGTTGAGTTTTGTGTGCTGAAGTTTTCAAGTTTTAGGTGAGATTACGATGGATGAAGGAATAAGGAGCGGCAAGACCCTAAGCTTGGGGATGACCAAGGCATCCCAAGGTAATATTCAAGGAAGACCCAAGCATCTAAGCTTGGGGATGCCCCGAATGGCATCCCCTTTTTCGTCTACAATCTATCGGTAACTTACTTGGAGCTACATTTTTATTCATCACATGATATGAGTTTTACTTGGAGCGTCTTGTGCTATAGTTTTCTTTTCTTTGTTTGCTTTTTAGTTTGCCACAATCATTGTTTGCTGGACACACCTATTTGAGAGGGACACACATTTATCGTGATTTGTTAGAATACTCTATGCGCTTCACTTATATCTTTTGAGCTTGGCAGTTGCTCTAGCGCTTCACTTATATCTTTTAGAGCACGGCGGTGGTTATATTTTGTAGAAATAATTGCACTCTCATGCTTCACTTAAATCTTTTTGAGAGTCTAACAAATAGTAATGGCAATTTGCACGTGTTATAAGACTAGTCCAAAAAGGATAAGTATTCAAGGGGGATATATAAAAACTTTCATGTAGATCACTAAATATGAAACGTATGGTTTAATGATATTGATGTCGTAATATGAAAGGATATTGTTTCATGATCATTGGTTAGTAGAAATATCGGCATTAAAGTTTGTTATTAACTTCTCATCTAAGTGTTGGTCATGGCATGGTGGGGAGGTTTGAGCATTTTTATGTCTGAAATGAAATCCTTGAGTGTTGTTATAATCGGGGGTGCGCGATGGTTAACTCCTACCAACCTCCTCCCTAGGGGCATGTGCTACTTGTAGACTGCGTTGGTATTTCCCCGAAGAGGAGAGGATGATGCAGTATGGTAGAGATAAGTATTTCCCTCAGTTAAGAACCAAGGTTATCAATTGATAACCCACAAGTATAGGGGATCGCAACAGTTTTCGCGAGTAGTATTTCACCCAGATTTATTGATTCGACACAATGGGAGCCAAAGAATATTTGCAAGTATAGCAGTTGAGTTGTCAATTCAACCACACCTGGAGATAAAATATCTGCAGCAAAGTATTTAGTAGCACAGTAATGTGATAGTTTTGATAACAGTAGCAACAGTAACGATAGTAACAGCAACAGTAACAGTAGCAGTTTTGTAGCAAGTGTAAAGCAGTAGCAACAAAGTAACTTAGCAGAAACCAATATGAGAAAGTCGTAGGCATTGGATCGGTGATGATAATTATGTTCGATGATATTCATCATATAACAGTCACAACCTAGGGCGATACACAATAGCTCCAATTCATCAATGTAATGTAGGCATGTATTCCGTATATAGTCATACGTGCTTATAATAAGAACTTGCATGACATCTTTTGTCCTACCCTCCCGTGGCAGCGGGGTCCTTAAGGAAACTAAGGGATATTAAGGCCTCCTTTTAATAGAGAACCGGAACAAAACATTAGCATTTAGTGAATACATGAACTCCTCAAACTACGGCAATCACCGGAAAGAATCCCAATTATTGTCACCTTGGGGTATGCGGATCATAACACGTAATAGGTGCATATAACTTGCAAGATAGGATCAAGAACACAAATATATTCATGAAAACATAAAGGGTTCAGATCTGAAATCATGGCACTCGGGCCCTAGTGACAAGCATTAAGCATAGCAAAGTCATAGCAACATCAATCTCAGAACATAGTGGATACTAGGGATCAAAGCCCTAACAAATTGACTCGATTACATGATAAATCTCATCCAACCCATCACTATCCAGCAAGCCTACGAAGGAATTACTCACGCCCGGTGGTGAGCATCATGAAATTGGTGAAGGAGGATGGTTGATGATGACGACGACGTCGAATCCCCCTCTCCGGAGCCTCAAACGGACTCCAGATCAGCCCTCCCGATGAAGAACAGGAGGTGGCGGTGGCTCCGTATCGTAAAACGTGATGAAACTTCTTCTCTTATTTTTTTCTCGGGGAAAGAGAATTTATAGCGTTGGAATTAGGTCAGATGGCCGCCTGTGGGCCCCACAAGGGGGGCGCGCCCTGTTGCCTTGTGGGCAACAGGTGGCCCCTCTTCTGTTGATTCTTGCGCCAGTAATTTTTATATATTCCATAAAAATTCTCCAAAAAGTTTTGTCCAAATCCGAGAACTTTGATTTCTGCACAAAAACAACACCATGGTAATTCTGCTGAAAACAGCGTCAGTCCAGGTTAGTTTCATTCAAATCATGCAAATTAGAGTCCAAAACAAGAGCAAAAGTGTTTGGAAAAGTAGATACGGCGGAGACGTATCAACTTCCCCAAGCTTAACTCATTGCTTGTCCTCAAGCAATTCAGTTGACAAACTGAAAGTGATAAAGAAAAACTTTTACGAACTCTTTTGTTCTTGTATCCGTATATAAGCTTAAATAGTACCCAAGTTTTCAGCAAAGCTCATGAACTAACCATGCTCATAATAACACTTAGGAATTATATTTACTCATATCAATGGCATAATCAACTAGCGAGCAATAAAAACATATCTCAAATGCCAACAATTTGTCAAAATAATCATGATATAATATGATAACATGGTATCTCGCTAGCCCTTTCTGAGACCGCAAAACATAAATGCAGAGCACCTCAAAAGTTCAAGCAGTGACTAAACATTGTAATTCAGGGTAGAAGAGATCCAGTCATGATGCACACAACATTAACTATACTCAATGCATAAGGATGACAATAGTGCTCTCAGGATTGGCGCTTAGTGCAAGAAGGTGTGACTCAATAATAAAAGTAAAATAACATAAAGTAAATAACATAAAAGTAAATAGATAGGCCCTTCGCAGAGGGAAGCAGGGATTTGCAGCGGTGCCAGAGCTCGAAGCTTAAATCAGAGATAAAAAAAAAATTTGGGAGGTGTACTTTTCCTGTCAACGTCACGACCAAGAGTTTTCAATATCTTCCATGCTAAACACATTATAGGCGGTTCCCAAGCGGAAAGGTAAAGTTTACTCCCCCTCCACCATACCAACACAAGCCATGGCTAGCCGAATCCTCGGGTGCCCTCCATACCAACAACTTTCCGGGGGAGTTTGTTTGCATTATGTATTTTCGATTTTGAGCATAGGACTGGGCATCCCAAATACCAGCCTCCCTCGTGCAATGACAAGTGAATAAACACTCATCTCAAGAATAACCCGCTTAGCATGGAAGATACTGACCGCCCCCTGTCGCTCCATGAGCGGTACGGGCACACAAAACGGATGTTTATTTGAATGATTAGAGGTGGCACATGCAAATTTACTTGGAGCAGCAGAGTAATACCGCATATAGGTAGTTATAGTGGACTCATCTGGAACAACTTTGGTTTAAGGATTGTGGATGCACAAGTAGAATTCCCGCTTAGTACAAGTGAAGGCTAGCAAATAGATTGAGAAGCGACCAACTAGAGAGCGAAAACGGTCATGATCATGCATTGAGAATAATTAACATTGAACACTAGCATGAGTAGGATATAGACACCCTGAACATAAATATCGTGGAGGCTATGTTGGTTTTGAATCAACTACATGCATGAGCATGTGCCAAGTCAAGCCACTTGAAACATTCAGAGGAAGATACCATATTCTCATACTAAATCATAACCATTTTAATGCATGTTGACTTCTAAGATAAATCATTATCCACTCCTAGCTACTTAAGCATGGCATGAGCAACTATGATCTCCAATTGTCATCACAAACATGTTTACTCATAATGCGCTGAATCATGGATACTGAGTTAAACATATTTACAAAAACAAAAACAAGAAGAGTTCATACCAGCTTTTCCTTGCCACAGTCACTTCATCAAATCATCGTCATTATTGCCTTTCACTTGCACGACCGAATGATGTGAAAATAATAATAGTGCAAGTGTGTTGTGGACTAAGCTAGAATCTGCAAACATTTTATTCAAGGGAGAAGACAAGGTAATATTGGCTCTTTGTTAGATCAACAATAAAGCATATGAGAGTCACTCAACATTTTCATCGTGGTCCTCTCCCTACTACGACTCAATGAAAAGAAAAGAAATTCAGAGAAACACACTGAAATATTTTTGGAGTTTTTAGTTTTTCTGAAGGAAGCAAATTAAAGAAGAAAAACAAAAAGCGAGAAAAACTATTTACATGGGAGAACTCCCAACAAGCAAAAGAAGAAATGAGAAATCTTTTTGGGTTCTCTTTTAATACTATGAACTAACAAACGGTAAAGAAAAACCAAAAAGAAGCGAGAAATATTTTTGGGTTTTTGATGTTTTTCAAACACACAAGAAGAAAGCGAAAATAAAATTAAGATGGATATACAATGAAAAAGGATGAACACCGACAACTGAAATGAATGTGTGAACATGAATGTAATGTCGGTGAGAGATACGTACTCCCCCAAGCTTAGGCTTTTGGCCTAGCTTGGTCTACTACCATGGCTGTCCCGGATAATAATTAAAGTGGTAGCTCGTAGAGGCGTTCTGAGCCGCCTCCTCAGCCAGACGGGCAGCCTCAACTACCGCATTGTACTCGTGCACCTCGCTCTCATGAAGAAAATATCTCTGTTTGTTCTGAAAATCAAAGAGGGCAGGAGCAGGCAAAACGACAAACACAGAACGATATTTATCGAATATCAAGTTATAATCATAACTGTGAGTGTTGCGCTTAATGAACTCATGGTTCTGCATTGCCTCAAAATTCAAATATTTATTAGGTAAAAGAGGATCATTAGGCCTGGGCGAGACCCCTAGCCTTGCAGCTACTCGGGAGGCATAAATTCCTCCATATAAATCACCATTACCCGAGTTGCGGTGCAACCTACGTGCAACAATGGCCCCAAGATTATAATGTCTGCTACCCGTTAGAGCAGCGTGAATAAGGCTCAGGTCAGGGGACAAAGTGCACTACAGTCTTGTTTACCAACAATGCATTTGCCATTAAAAAGTGCAAAGTAGCGAATAGCGGGAAAGTGAATGCTCTTTATCCTAGCTTGCGTAGCTCCCCTATCCTCACCATTACAAAGACTATTGAGAAATAGTTCATAATCAAATTATCGTGATTCGCTAAGTGAACCCCAAAATGGAATTTTGCATGCATCACAAAACTCTTCTAGAGACATAGCATAAGATCTGTCATAGAGATGAAATAAAACTCTAGAAGTGCGCGGATGATATCCAAAGTTTTGAGTGAATGAATGAGTGAGATTGTAGTGCTGCGGTGGCTTATCTGCGATGAAGGAAGAGAGCTCGGTGTTGTGAATATACTGGTCAAATTCTTCCTTAATGCTTGCACCTAGCATGAACTCAGTGCACGGCCATCGACACGATTTTGCTTCGGCACCTCGCATAGAACTTGCCCTTGGTTCCACATACGATTGACGAGCGGGGCTTTCACTCGTTGATGCCTTGGAGGACCTCCTCCTTGAGGAACTCCTTCTGAAAATGTTCATGTTCCTACGAACAAATTTGTGAAAAAAAAATTGGACCACAAAAAGATGTTAACAAAACTTCACAAGATTGATAGCAACTACTCATACAAGTGCCTAAAGGCTATATCAAGCATTCAAACTACTTAGAACTCAAAAAATTTAACATGCAAGCTCAATTTCAGTAGCACCAATAGCAGAAATTTATGCAAAATATATTCCACTAAAGCAAAAACTAATTGGAGCAATGGGAGAGTCACATACCAAGGAGCAATCCCTCAAAATAGTTTCGGAAACGGAGCTCTGAGTGGGAGCAAGAACACGAGAGAGAGAGCTACAAAGATTTTTTTTCTGGAGGTAGGAGATGAAGTGGGCTGAATGGATAAGTGAGTGGGTCCGTTTGGGACCCACAAGGCATCTTAGCGCGCCCTGGGGGGTGGCCGTGCCCTGTTGCCTTGTGGGCAATAGGTGCACCCCCTGGGTTATTCTCAGTGCCAAAAATTCTTATATATTCCAGAAAAAATCATGTCAAAATTTTATTGCATTCTGAGCACTTTTATTTTTGGGCCATTTTTTATTGCACAGATAATTCAGAAAATAGGATAATCATGGCATTTTATTTTATTAAACTAAGAATAACAGAGAGCAAGCTAAGATTACAGAAAGTTGTGCTTACTAAATTCATCGACCACATGCCCTTCAAAAAGAATCCATTAATAAGGTTGATCAAGTCTTATTAACAAACTATTTCCGAGTGACATGAAACCGAAGAATTTTCGTATAACACTAAGTTACCTCAACGGGGATATGCATCTCCCCAACAATAAGAATTTCGTATTTCTTTTTGACAGTAGGAAGAGGAAATTTGAATCCCCCAATAGTGATTGTCGAAACCTTTTCAATACAATTGATACCATTCACTGAAGTTTGTTTCTTCGGGAAATAAACCGTATGCTCATTACCATTGACATGGAAAGTAACCTTGCTTTTGTTGCAGTCAATAACAGCCCCCGCAGTGTTCAAAAAGGGTCTTCCAAGGATAATCGACATGTTGTCGTCCTTGGGCATATCAAGTATAACAAAGTCCGTTAAAATAGTAACATTTGCAACAACAACAGGCACATCCTCGCAAATTCCAATAGGTATAGCAGTAGATTTAGCAACCATTTGCAACGACATTTCAGTAGGTGTGAGCTTATTCAAATCAAGTCTTCTGTATAAAGAGAAAGGCATAACACTAACACCGGCTCCCAAATCACATAAAGCAGTTTTGACATAACTTCTTTTAATGGAGCATGGTATAGTAGGGATTCCTGGATCTCCTAGCTTTTTAGGTACTCCACCCTTAAAAGAATAATTAGCAAGCATGGTGGAAATTTTGGCTTCAGGTATCTTTCTTTTATTTGTGACAATATCTTTCATGTATTTAGCACAGGGAGACATTTTCAACATATCAATCAAGCGAGTGCGCAAAAAGACAGGTCTAAGCATTTCAACAAAGCGCTCAAAATCTTCATCATCCTTATTTTTAGATGGTTTAGTAGGAAAAGGTATAGGTTTTTGAACCCATGGTTCTCTTTCCTTTCCATGTTTTCTAGCAACGAAGTCTCTTTTATCATATCTTTTATTCTTAGGAGGTGGGTTATCAAGATCAACAGCAAGTTCTATTTCTACTTCATTATCTGGTTGAGCATCAACATGAACATCATCATTATCATTATCATTTTAATTATCATTATCACTAGGTGTATTTTCATTACCAGATTGTGTCTCATCATCAGAAATAGAAACATCGTTTTGATTCTCAGGAGGTTTTTCTATCTCAGGTTCACTAGAAGCATGCAAAGTCCTATCATTTTTCTTTTTCTTTTTCTTCTTAGGTGGACTAGGTGTATCAATATTATTTCTTTGAGAATCTTGTTCAATTCTTTTAGGATGACCTTTAGGATATAGAGGATCCTGAGTCATTCTACCTCCTCTAGTAACAACTCTAACAGCATGATCATTCTTTTTATTATTAATCTCATCAAGCAAATCATTTTGTGACTTAGCTACTTGTTCTAACTGAGTCAGAACCATAGAGGCATGCTTACTAAAACCTTTAACATCATTAGCAATTCTAATCATCAAATCGCTCAAACGATCAATCATGATAGCATTTCTTTTTAATTGATTGGTGACATGCATATTGAAATTCTCTTGCTTAACAATGTAATTATCAAATTCATCCAAGCACTGACTAGTAGATTTATTATAGGGAATATCACCTTCATCAAATCTACGGAGAGAATTTACCTCTACTACCTGTGTCGGGATGTCGAGACCATGTATTTCTTCAATAGGCGGTAAATTCTTAACATCTTCAGCTTTAGTACCTTTTTCTTTCATAGATTTCTTGGCTTCCTGCATATCTTCTAGACTGAGGAATAGAATACCTCTCTTCTTCGGAGTTGGCTTGTGCGCTGGTTCAGGAAGTGTCCACTCATTATCATTCTTCAATATATTATTCAATAGTTCTTCAGCTTGTCCAATAGTTCGTTCCCTGAAAACACAACCAGCACAACTATCTAGGTAGTCCCTAGAAGCATCGGTTAGTCCATTATAAAAGATATCAAGTATTTCATTTTTATTAAGAGGATGATCAGGCAAAGCATTAAGTAATTGGATAAGCCTCCCCCAAGCTTGAGGGAGATTCTCTTCTTCAATTTGCACAAAGTTAAATATTTCCTGTAAGGCAGCTTGTTTCTTATGAGCAGGAAAATATTTTTCAGAGAAGTAATATATCATATCCTAGGGACTACGCACACAACCAGGAGCAAGAGTATTAAACCATTTCTTAGCATCACCCTTTAATGAGAAAGGAAACAACTTAAGAATATAGTAATAGCGAATTTTTTCCTCATGAGCAAATAGGGTGGCAATATCATTCAACTTAGTAAGATGTGCCACAACAGTTTCAGTTTCATAACCATGAAAAGGATCAGATTCAACCAAAGTAATTAACTCAGGATCAACAAAGAATTCATAATCCTTATCAGTAACAAATATGGGAAAGGTAGCAAACTTAGGATCATATTTCATTCTCTCCCTCATAGATTTTTCTTTCATTTCAGCAAGCAATTTTAAAACCTCATCTCTCTCATTACAAGCAAGAATGGCTCTAACCGTCTCCCTATCAAAGACATATTCATCAGGTGATTCAACTCTAGTAGGAGGACTAGGCATAATAGGTGAATCATAATTCTCAAGAGTTTCAACATTTTTAGCATTCTCAATTTCTTTAGCTTTAGCAAGTTGTTCATCAAGAAATTCTCCAAGTGGCACAGTATTATCAAGCATAGTACTTGCATCATCATAAGTATCATTCATAGCAGAAGTAGTATCATCAATAACTTGCAACATATCAGAATGAATAGCGGGTGGTGGTGTCACAAGCTTACTTAAAACAGAAGATGAATCAAGTGCGGAGCTAGATGACAGTTCCTTACCTCCCCTCGTCTTAGAGGGAACGATCTTGGTCTTAGCGTCTTTCAGATTCTTCATAGTGATCAACAGATATAAATCCCAAGTGACTCAACAAATAGAGCTATGCTCCCCGGCAACGGCGCCAGAAAAGGTCTTGATAACCCATAAGTATAGGGGATCGCAACAGTTTTCGCGGGTAGTATTTCACCCAGATTTATTGATTCGACACAAGGGGAGCCAAAGAATATTTGCAAGTATTAGCAGTTGAGTTGTCAATTCAACCACACCTGGAGATAAAATATTTGTAGCAAAGTATTTAGTAGCACAGTAATATGATAGTTTTGATAACAGTAGCAACAGTAACGATAGTAACCGCAACAGTAACAGTAGCAGTTTTGTAGCAAGTGTAAAGCAGTAGCAACAAAGTAACTTAGCAGAAACCAATATGAGAAAGTCGTAGGCATTGGATCGGTGATGATAATTATGTTGGATGATATTCATCATATAACAGTCACAACCTAGGGCGATACACAATAGCTCCAATTCATCAATGTAATGTAGGCATGTATTCCGTATATAGTCATACGTGCTTATAATAAGAACTTGCATGACATCTTTTGTCCTACCCTCCCGTGGCAGCGGGGTCCTTAAGGAAACTAAGGGATATTAAGGCCTCCTTTTAATAGAGAACGGGAACAAAGCATTAGCACTTAGTGAATACATGAACTCCTCAAACTACGGCAATCACTGGAAAGAATCCCAATTATTGTCACCTTGGGGTATGCGGATCATAACACGTAATAGGTGCATATAACTTGCAAGATAGGATCAAGAACACAAATATATTCATGAAAACATAAAGGGTTCAGATCTGAAATCATGGCACTCGGGCCCTAGTGACAAGCATTAAGCATAGCAAAGTCATAGCAACATCAATCTCAGAACATAGTGGATACTAGGGATCAAAGCCCTAACAAATTGACTCGATTACATGATAAATCTCATCCAACCCATCACCGTCCTGCAAGCCTATGAAGGAATTACTCATGCCCGGTCGTGAGCATCATGAAATTGGTGATGGAGGATGGTTGATGATGACGACGGCGTCGAATCCCCCTCTCCGGACCCCAAACGGACTCCAGATCAGCCCTCCCGATGAAGAACAGGAGGTGGCGGCGGCTCCATATCGTAAAACACGATAAAACTACTTATCTTATTTATTTTTCTGGGAAAGAGAATTTATAGCATTGAAATTAGGTCAGACGGCCGCCTGTGGGCCCCACAAGGCATCAAGGCGCGCCCTAGGGGGGTCGCGCCCTATTGCCTTGTGGGCAACAGGTGGCCCCTCTTCTGTTGATTCTTGCACCAGTAATTTTTATATATTCCATAAAAATTCTCCAAAAAGTTTCATCCAAATCCAGGAATTTTGATTTCTGCACAAAAATAACACCATGGTAATTCTGCTGAAAACAACGTCAGTCCGGGTTAGTTTCATTCAAATCATGCAAATTAGAGTCCAAAACAAGAGCAAAAGTGTTTGGAAAAGTAGATACGACGGATACGTATCATCAATCCAGTAGGAGAACCACACAAAATCCCTTTAGCAGCACCTACGCACACAAAAGCAAACACTTGCACCCAACGCAAATAAGAGGGTTGTCAATCCTCTTAGCGGATATTTGCAAGGATTAATTCTGATAGTGATAGATAGAAATATAAAATACTAAAGAAAATAAAAGTAAATAAATTGCAGCAAGGTATTTTTGGATTTTAATATATGATAAAGATAGACCCGGGGGCCATAGTTTTCACTAGAGGCTTCTCTCTCGAGCGCAGAACATACGGTGGGTAAACAAATTATTGTTGGGCAATTGATAGAAAAGCAAATAATTATGACGGATTCATGGCAATGATCATGTATATAGGCATCACGTCCGAGACAAGTAGACCGACTCCTGCCTGCATCTACTACTATTACTCCACCCATCGACCGCTATCCAGCATGCATCTAGGGTACTAAGTATGAAACAGAGTAACGCCTTAAGCAAGATGACATGATGTAGACAAAGTAAACTCAAGCAATATGATTAAACCCCATCTTTTTATCCTTAATGGCAACAATACAAATACGTGTCATGTCCCTTTCTGTCATTTGGATTGAGCACCACAAGATTGAACCCATCACAAAGCACCTCTCCCATTGCAAGATAAACCAATCTAGTTGACCAAACCAAATCGATAGATCGGAGAGAAATACAAAGCTATAACAATCATGCATAAAATAGTTCAGAGAAGACTCAAATATTTCTCATGAATAATCTGATCATAAACTCACAATTCATCGGATCCCAACAAACACACGGCAAAAGAAGATTACATCGGATAGAACTCCAAGAACATCGAGGAGAACATGGTATTGAAGATCAAAGAGAGAGAAGAAGCCATCTAGCTATGATCTATGGACCCGTAGGTCTGTGGTAAACTACTCACACATCATCGGAAGGGCAGCAAGGTTGATGTAGAAGCCCTGTGATCAATTCCCCCTCCGACAGAGTACCAAAAAAGGCCTCCAGATGGGATTGCGGAAGAACAGAGGCTTGCGGCGGCCTAAAAGTTATTCGGGGTGGCTCACTGTTGGTTTCCGAATATTTGAGAATTTATAGAAGTGGAATTAGGTCAAAAGGAGCCACGAGGGGCCCACAAGGCATCAGGGCGCGCCCCCCTGGGGCCACGCCCTGTTGCCTTGTGAAGCCCTCGTGAGGCTTCTGGCTTCCTCCCGAAGCTTCCAGGGTCTCTTTTGTCCAGAAAAAACGTCAAAAAGTTTCATGGCATTTGGACTTCGTTTGGTACTGATTTCCTGAAAAACCAAAAACAAACAGAAAACAGCAACTGGCATTGGGCACTAGGTTAATAGGTTAGTTCCAAAAAATGATATATAATTACATATAAAAACATCCAAGATTGATACTATAATAGCATGGAACAATAAAAAATTATAGATACGTCGGAGATGTATCAAGCATCCCCAAGCTTAATTCCTGCTCGTCCTCGAGTAGATAAATGATAAAAACAGAATTTTTGATGTGGAATGCTACCTAACATGTTTCATCAGGTAATCTCTCTTACGGTATGAATAATAAGATCCGAATAATTCAAAGCAATTGTCTATAATTTGATATAAAGACATCAATACTCAGGCATACTAACAAATAATCATGCCTTTCAAAATAAAAATGCTAAAGAAAGTTATCCCTACAAAATCATATAATCCTGTCATGCTCCATCTTCTTAACACAAAATATTTATCATGAACAACCCTGGTTTTAGCCAAGCAATTGGTTCATACTTTTTAACACGCTTCAGCTTTTTCAACCCCCACGCAATACATGAGCGCAAGCCATGGATATAGCACTATGGGTGGAATAGAGTGGGGTGGTAGAGATTAATAAGTGGAAGTCAAAAATAAGAAGATAGTCTCACATCGACGCGGATAATCAACGGGCTATGGAGATGCCCATCAATTGATGTCAATGCGAGGAGTAGGGATTGCCATGCAACAGATGAAGTACGAGCTATAAGTGTATGAAAGCTCAACATGAAAACTAAGTGGGTGTGCATCCAACTTGCTTGCTCATGAAGACCTCGGGCATTTGAGGAAGCCCATCATCGGAATATACAAGCCAAGTTCTATAATGAAAAATTCCCACTAGTATATGAAAGTGACAAAATAGGAGACTCTCTATATGAAAAACATGGTGCTACTTTGAAGCACAAGTATGGAAAAGGATAGTAACACTGCCCCTTCTCTCTTTTTCTCTCATTTCATTTTTTTTCTTTTCTTTTTCTTTTATTTTTCTTTTCTTTCTTTTTTTTGTCTTTTTTTTTCGTGGGCTCTTTTTGGCCTCTTTTTTTTTCATTTTTCATTTTTTTATTTCCTCAATGGGACAATGCTCTAATAATGATGATGATCATACTTCTATTTACTTACAACTCAAAAGAAAATTACAACTCGATACTAGAACAAAATATGACTCTATATGAATGCCTCTGGCGGTGTACCAGGATGTACAATGATACTAGCGAAACATGTATAAAAAATGATGAACGGTGGCTGAGCCACAAATACTATGTCGGCTATATGATCATGCAAAGCAATATGACAATGATAATGTGTGTCATATAAAAAGAACGGTGGAAGTTGCATGGCAATATATCTCGGAATGGCTATGGAAATGCCATAATAGGTAGGTATGGTGGCTGTTTTGAGGAAGATATAAGGAGGCTTATGTGTGATAGAGCATATCATATCACGGGGTTTGAATGCACCGGCGAAGTTTGCACCAACTCTCGATATGAGAAAGGGCAATGCACAGTACCGAAGAGGCTAGCAAATTGCGGAAAGGTGAGAGTGCGTATAATCCATGGACTCACATTAGTCATAAAGAACTCACATACTTATTGCAAAAGTTTATTAGCCCTCGAAGCAAAGTACTACTATGCATGCCCCTAGGGGGAAGGTTGGTAGGAGTTAACCCTCGCGCACCCCCGACCGCCACACAAAGGAAGTCAATCAATAATAAATCATGCTCCAACTTCTTAGCATAACGACAGACAATACGTGCATGCTTCGGGAATCACAAACCTTAACACCAATATTCTTACTAAACCACAATTATCTACCAGTACCTCCCACATATTACCATCTTAATATCGCAAAACTATTGCAAGGAATCAAACTTATCATATTCAGTGGTCTACATGAACGTTTTTATTATATCCCTCTTGAATACCTATCATATTAGGACCAAATTCATAACCCGTGCATATTACCATCGCTATTCATTAGACTCTCAAAAAGATATAAGTGAAGCATGAGAGTGCAACTATTTCTTTCAAATATAACCACCGCCGTGCTCTAAAAGATATAAGTGAAGCACTAGAGCAACTGCCTAGCTCAAAAGATATAAGTGAAGCGCATAGAGTATTCTAACAAATCACGATTAATGTGTGTCCCTCTCAAAAAGGTGTGTTCAGCAAAGATGATTGTGACAAACTAACAAGCAAAAAAACTATAGCACAAGACGCTCCAAGTAAAACACATATCATGTGATGAATAAAAATATAGCTCCAAGTGAGTTGCCGATAGATTGTAGACGAAAGAGGGGATGCCATCCGGGGTATGCCCAAGCTTAGACGCTTGAGTCTTCCTTAAATATTACCTTGGGGTGCCTTGGGCATCCCTAAGCATAGGCTCTTGCCGCTCCTTATTCCTTTATCCATCGTAGTCTCACCCAAAACTTGAAAACTTCAGCACACAAAACTCAACAGAAACCTCGTGAGATCCGTTAGTATAACAAATAAATCTTTAAACTTTAGGTACTGTTGTAAATTGATTCATATTTAATATTGGCATAATGCTACTGTACTCCAACTTCTCCATGACTCATACCCCCCGATACGATCCATAGATTCATCAAAATAAGCAAACTATGCAACAAAAACAGAATCTGTCTAAAACAGAACAGTCTGTAAAGATCTATTTGGAAGCCATACTTCTTTAACTCCAAAAATTCTGAAAAAATATTACAACAAAAAAAATTCATATACAAATACTGTGTAAAAATTACAGATTTTTCTGATGCTCCAGTACAGAATCAAAAATCAAATACTGGACGCAAAACTTTCTGTTTTCCAAACAGCATCAATTATACTATCATCTAAATCATCCCAAAGGAATTACTTGGCACAAACACTAATTAAAACATAAAAACACAATCATAAGAGAGGCTATAATTGTGTAAACACACAAGAACAGAAATAAAAAGTTTATTGGGTTGTCTCCCAACAAGCTCTTTCTAAGCTTGAGATTTCAATGATGCTCTCATGAATGATAATAATTGAAACACAAAGAGAGCATCATGTAGCATGTGAAAAACACATTTAAGTCTAACATACTTCCTATGCATAGGCATTTTAAGGGAAAACAAATTATCAAGACAAGCAATATCTAGCATATGCAAATAGGAAGAATGGAGCATTAATAATTTTAGCACAAAGAGAGATAATTTTGTGACATGAAAGTTTCTACAACCATATTTTCCTCTCTCATAATAATTACATACAGGATCATAATCAAATTTAACAATATAGCTATCATATAAAATTTTATCTTCATGATCCACATGCATAAAAGTTTTATAATCTTCCAAGATAGTGGGATTAACATCAACTAAAGTCACGACCTCTCCAAACCCACTGTTATCAAAAATTTCATAAGATTGAACACTCTCCAAATATGTGGGATTATTTTCACCTAAAGTTGACACTCTTCCAAACCCACTGTCAATATTATTGTAAATATTATTATCAATAACATATTCATCATGAGGCTTAAATAAATTTTCAAGATCATAATAAGCATTATCACCCCAATCATGATCATTACAATGAGTAGTGGACGTAACAAAATCATCAACCCCAAGCTTGTAGTTTTGCATATAATTAACACAATTGAAATTGATAGAATTTATAATAAAATCATTGCAATCATGCTTTTCATTCAAAGAGCTATCATGAATCACTTTATAAATTTCTTCTTTTAACACTTCATCACAATTTTCAGATTCATAATTTTCAAGCAAAACTTCATAAAGATAATCTAGAGCACTCAACTCACTAGCAATTGGTTCATCATAATTGGATTTTTTTGAAAATATTATCAAGTGAATGAGGATCCATATCAATAAATTTTTAGCAAGCGAAGATGCAAGCAAATAGAAGGCACATGGCAACACAAGCAAAGATAGCACACAAAATATTTTTGTATTTTTTTGTAAAATTGTTTTAGAAGTAGGGGAGATGAAAACGAGAGGCAAATGCAAATAAAAAGGCAAATGAAAATAAATGCAAGTGTATGATAGTTTGTGCGAAGGTACTTGATAAGTTTTGGTGATGTCTCCCCGGCAACGGCGCCAGAAATTCTTCCTGCTACTTGTAGACTGCGTTGGTATTTCCCCGAAGAGGAGAGGATGATGCAGTATAGTAGAGATAAGTATTTCCCTCAGTTAAGAACCAAGGTTATCAATCCAGTAGGAGAACCACGTAAAATCCCTTTAGCAGCACCTACGCACACAAAAGCAAACACTTGCACCCAACGCAAATAAGAGGGTTGTCAATCCTCTTAGCGGTTATTTGCAAGGATTAATTCTGATAGTGATAGATAGAAATATAAAATACTAAATAAAATAAAAGTAAATAAATTGCAGCAAGGTATTTTTGTATTTTAATATATGATAAAGATAGACCCGAGGGCCATAGTTTTCACTAGAGGCTTCTCGATCGAGCGCAGAACATACGGTGGGTAAACAAATTACTATTGGGCAATTGATAGAAAAGCAAATAATTATGATGGATTCATGGCAATGATCATGTATATAGGCATCTCGTCCGAGACAAGTAGACCGACTCCTGCCTGCATCTACTACTATTACTCCACCCATCGACCGCTATCCATCATGCATCTAGGGTATTAAGTATGAAACAGAGTAACGCCTTAAGCAAGATGACATGATGTAGACAAAGTAAACTCAAGCAATATGGTTAAACCCCATATTTTTATCCTTAATGGCAGCAATACAAATACGTGTCATGTCCCTTTCTGTCACTGGGAATGAGCACCACAAGATTGAACCCATGACAAAGCACCTCTCCCATTGCAAGATAAACCAATCTAGTTGGCCAAACCAAATCGATAGATCGGAGAGAAATACAAAGCTATAACAATCATGCATAAAAGAGTTTAGAGAAGACTCAAATATTTCTCATGAATAATCTGATCATAAACTCACAATTCATCGGATCCCAACAAACACACCGCAAAAGAAGATTACATCGGATAGAACTCCAAGATCATCTAGGACAACATGATATTGAAGATCAAAGAGAGAGAAGATACGTGTCATGGTCTGTGGTAAACTACTCACACATCATCAAGACTCTTTTCTGGCGCCATTGCCGGGGAGTGAAGCGCCTTTGGTGAGTGGAATTTGGTAAGGAAACATTTACATTACGTGCTGAAATTTACTGTTACTTGTCACTATGGAAAGTAATCCTTTGAGGGGTTTGTTCGAGGTATCTTCACCTCGACCGGAAGCATTGAGAGTTGCCCTTAACCTACTGAACCTACTGAAAATATTTATTATGAAATTCCTTCGGGTATGATAGAGAAACTGCTACCTAATCCTTATGCAGGAGATGGAAAGGTACATCCTGATATGCACTTGATATATGTAGATGAAATTTGTGGATTGTTTAAGCTTGCAGGTTTGTCCGAGGATGGAGTTAAGAAGAAGGTATTCCCTTTATCTTTGGAGGGAAAGGCATTGACATGGCATAGGCTATTGGATGATACTGGAACATGGGATTGGAACCGGTTGAAGCTGGAATTTCACCAGAGATTTTATCCTATGCATTTGGTTCATCGTGATCGGAATTATATATATAATTTTTGGCCTCATGAAGGAGAAAGTATCGCTCAAGCTTGGGGGAGGCTTAAGTATATGTTGCACACATGCCCCAATCATGAGCTCCCAAGAGAAATAATTATTCAAAACTTTTATGCTCGGCTTTCTCATAATGATCAATCCATGCTCGATACTTCTTCTACTGGTTCCTTTATGAAGAGAACTATTGAATTCAAATGGGATCTTCTGGAAAGAATTAAATGCAACTCTGAAGATTGAGAAATCGACAAAGGTAAAGAGTCAGGTATAAATCTTAAGTTTGATTGTGTTATTTTTTTTATGGAAACTGATGCTTTTCATAAGTTTAGTACGAAATATGGACTTGACTCTGAGATAGTAGCTACTTTTTGTGAATCTTTTGCTGCTCATGTTGATCTCCCTAAGGAGAAATGGATTAAGTTTCATCCACCTATTGAAATAAATGAGGAACCTATTATAGCTAAAGAAGAAACAATTGTTTACAATGTTGATCCAGTTGTGCCTACTGCTTATATTGAGAAACCTCATTTCCCTGTTAGGATTAAGGAACATGCTAAAGCTTCAGCTGTGGTTAATAAAAGTAATATTAGAGCACCTAGACCTTCTGAACAAATTAAAGTTGAACCTATTATTGCAATGGTTAAAGATCTTTTGGTTGATAACATTGATGGACATGTGATATTTTTTTGATGAAGCAACTAGAATTGTAAGCCAGACAATAAAGATAAAAACAAACCTGTAATTGGCATGCCTGTTATTTCTGTTAAAATTGGAGATCATTGCTATCATGGTTTATGTGATATTGGTGCTAGTGTGAGTGCTATTCTGTTTACTCTCTATCAAGAAGTCATGAATGATATTGCTCCTGTTCAGATTGAAGATATTGATGTTACTATTAAGCTTGCAAATAGAGATACTATTGAACCACTTGGGATTGTTAGAGATGTTGAAATCTTGTGTGGTAAGATCAAATACCCTACTGATTTTCTTGTTCTTGGATCACCACAAGATGATTTTTGTCCCGTTATATTCGGTAGACCTTTCTTGAATACAGTTAATACTAAGATTGATTGCAATAAAGAAACTGTCAGTGTTAATTTTGGTGATGTATCTCATGAGTTTAATTTCTCTAAGTTTCGTAGACAACCTCTTGATAAAGAATTACCTAATAAAGATGAAATTATTGGTCTTGCTTCTATAGCTGTGCCTCCTACCGATCCTTTAGAACAATACTTGCTAGACCATGAAAATGATATGCATATGAATAAAAGAAATAAAATAGATGAGATGTTCTTGAAACAAGCACCTATTCTTAAACACAACTTGCCTGGTGAAACTTTGGGAGACCCTCTTCCACCTAAGAGTGATCCTGTGTTTGATTTAAAGCAACTACCTGATACACTTAAATATGCTTATCTTGATGAAAAGAAGATATATCCTGTTATTATTAGTGCTAACCTTTCAGAGCATGAAGAAAAGAGATTACTCAAAACTCTGAGGAAGCACCGTGCTGCCATTGGATATACTCTCGATGATCTTAAGGGCATTAGTCCCACTTTATGTCAGCACAAAATTCACATGGAGCCAGATGCTAAACCAGTTGTTGATCATCAAAGAAGATTAAATCCTAAAATGAAGGATGTGGTAAGAACTGAAATATTAAAATTTCTGGAGGCTGGTATAATTTTCCCATAGCTGATAGTAGATGGGTAAGTCATGTTCATTGTGTTCCTAAGAAAGGAGGTATTACTGTTGTTCCTAATGATAAAAATGAACTTATCCCACAAAGAATTGTAACTGGTTATAGGATGGTAATTGATTTCAGAAAATTAAATAAAGCTACTAGGAAAGATCATTACCCCTTGCCTTTTATTGATCAAATGTTAGAAACATTATCTAAGCATACACACTTTTGCTTCCTAGATGGTCATTCTGGTTTCTCTCAAATACCTGTATCACGAGAAGATCAAGAGAAAACCACATTTACTTGTCCTTTTGGAACTTATGCTTATCGTCGTATGCCTTTTGGTTTATGTAATGCACCTACTACCTTTCAAAGATGTATGACTACTATATTCTCTGACTTTTGTGAAAAGATTGTTGAGGTATTCATGGATGATTTTTCCGTTTATGGGACTTCTTTTGATGATTGCTTAAGTAACCTTGATCGAGTTTTGTAGAGATATGAAGAAACTAATCTTGTCTTGAATTGGGAGAAGTGCCACTTTATGGTAAATGAAGGTATAGTCCTTGGGCATAAAATTTCTGAAAGAGGTATTGAAGTTGATAAAGCTAAAGTTGATGCTATTGAGAAAATGCCATGTCCTAAAGATATCAAAGGTATAAGAAGTTTCCTTGGTCATGCTGGTTTCTATAGAAGGTTTATAAAAGATTTCTCTAAAATTTCTAGGCCTCTTACTAATCTCTTGCAAAAAGATGTTCCATTTGTTTTTGATGATGATTGCGTAGAAGCCTTTGAAATACTTAAGAAAGCCTTAATATCTGCACCTATTGTTCAACCACCTGATTGGAACTTACCCTTTGAAATTATGTGTGATGGTAGTGATTATGCTGTTGGTGCTGTTCTAGGATAAAGAGTTGATAGGAAATTGAATGTTATTCATTATGATAGTAAAACTCTAGACAGTGCTCAAAGAATTAATGCTACTACTGAGAAAGAATTTTTAGCAGTTGTGTTTGCATGTGATAAATTCAGATCTTACATTGTTGATTCTAATGTAACTATTCACACCGATCATGCTGCTATTAAATACCTTATAGAAAAGAAATATGCTAAACATAGACTTATTAGGTGGGTTCTTTTACTACAAGAATTTGATCTGCATATTATTGATAGAAAGGGAGCTGAGAATCCCGTAGCTGATAATTTGTCTAGAATGGAAAATGTTCTTGATGACCCACTACCCATTGATGATGGTTTTTCTGATGAACAATTAGCTGTTATAAATGCTTCTCGTAATACTCCTTGGTATGCAGACTATGCTAATTATATTGTTGCTAAATATATACCACCTAGTTTCACATACCAACAAAAGAAAAAGTTTTTCTTTGATTTAAGACATTACTTTTGGGATGACCCACATTTATATAAAGAAGGAGTAGATGGTATTATTAGACGTTGTGTACCCGAGCATGAACATGAACAAATCCTACGGAAGTGTCACTCTGAGGCATACGGAGGACACCATGCGGGAGATAGAACTGCACATAAGGTACTGCAATCTGGGTTTTATTGGCCTACTCTTTTCAAAGATGCGCGTAAGTTTGTCCTCTCTTGTGATGAATGTCAAAGAATTGGTAATGTTGGTAGACGTCAGGAAATGCCTATGAATTATTCACTTGTTATTGAACCATTTGATGTTTGGGGATTTGATTATATGGGACCTTTTCCTTCCTCTAATGGGTATACTCATATTTTAGTTGCTGTTGATTATGTTACTAAGTGGGTAGAAGCTATTCCAACTAGTAGTGCTGATCATAACACTTCTATTAAAATGCTTTAAAAAGTTATATTTCAGTGGTTTGGAGTCCCTAGATATTTGATGACTGATGGTCGTTTTTCACATTTTATTCATGGTGCTTTCCGTAAATTGCTTGCTAAATATGTTGTTAATCATACACTGGTACAGCGAGCTACTATACAAACGGTTTTAACCCCTTTCCGCAACGTAGTTTAAACCGTTGCCTTGCCTGTGTGTGCGATAGGGGGGGGGTCTTCCCACACGACCCAGAAACTATCGGTGATAGGGAGCACGCAAGCATACGTTTCGCGGAACTAAGCGTATGCGATGCCAGCATCTTTCCCAAGCGCTCTGTCCTTGGTACTCATTTGTGCTCGCATTACCATCGCACTCGGTATTCAGTGCTGCAACTTTTGCGATGCTCACCCCATCACAAACAGTTCACAATTGTACACCGTATGCGAAGCTTGAATATCCCACACATTTGTATGTACATAAACGTTTGAGATGTATAAAATGTCCCAAACGATTCATCCGTATTACCCGTGTCGGATGAAGGCCTATCGCACGCGTTCTTCTATGAGCAAACATTTACGATGCACATGACATCATAAATAGTTCATAATTGCCTAGCGTGTGTGATATGGTGACTTTCACAAACATTTATTAAGAAGGAACTGTGTGCGTTGTTGTTGTTAATCTCACACGTTTTTTCTTGTCTGATCGTGTGTGTAGTAGAGTTTCACCGCACACGTACTGATCTAAGAAACGTGTCTGATCTTGACATTTATCACAAACGTTTTGCTTTCGCAAACCGTGTGCAGTGTAATGGCATGCAGATCATAATTTATCCCTAATTTAATCCCTGCATTTAAAATTAATTTTAAATTGAAACAAATTTTCAATATGAAAATAGGCAATCACTTATTTCATATCGAACCATGTTTATTACAAATACAAGTTCAAGGACGAATGATTAATTCGATGCACATGTACATATGCTGAAGAAGTAGAGAAGCATCAAGGAAAGAATGATGAACCATAGTTGTACTAAAGACTGTAAAGAGAGAGGTGGAAGACATTCTGGTTGATGGAGAAGGTGAAGTGGAATGCCCATATTGTGCCCTCCTCCATGTCTAATGCACGCACGACTCTAGGCCAACCCCTTGTGATGGCCGCCCGCCCACCTTTCACTGTCTTCATTAGGACTTCTCGATGCTCATTGTAGTCTCGATGAAATACTTTAACCTTCATTGCATGTCCACCAATCATGTACTTTGCGAGGTAATCTTGAGTAAACTACGTTGGGAACCACTGCAAATGAAAAAGATTCAGACATTGTTGTCTAACAACTCATTATGGGCAGTAAAAAGAGAAGGCTACATAGTTCGTAGTTACCATCCTACAACTCACTGTTTGCCGGCGTACGACACCTATGGGATCGCGTGGATCCCTTTTACGGTTCGGCTAGGGAAAAGATGTACACAAAGAGCGGATCCAACGATCAACGCGGGGATCTTTACCCAGGTTCGGGCCGCTGAGAAGCGTAAAACCCTACTCCTGCTTTTGTTTATTGTGGGTGTTCTTAAGCTCAAGTACACGGAGCGCTTGTGATGAACAGTACGTTCATGAAGCAGCTACGCATGCAGAATGGGCCAGAAGGTCCTCCTCCTCTGTAGCTTCGCCTTGGGCCTCCTTTTATACGTCCAAGGGGTCACCAACAGTGGCGAACAGCTCGTACAAGAGGTGTAAAGTTGCTACAGTGTTACATGATTATCACTGACGACTTAGGACAAAACGCATTAAATGCTCTACTTAGCTGTCCCTTACTTTCTTGGGGGCGGAAAAAGAGACCGTCCCATCAGCGCCGCTTAACCCCATCCACCGTCAATGTCATGACATGCATCCAGGAGGACAAGCCCTAAACGACAGACTGGTCGCTGCGCTGGAGCGGTGGCAGGGTAGTGGGATCTTGCCGGGTGCGAGGCCTTGCCGGGTCTTCGCGAGCCTTCCCGGCAAGATCTTGCCGGGAACCCAGCCTTCGGTCTTCTGTCTTCTGATCATTAGCTTGAATGCCTTCTTGATATTCTTGTATCTACTTCCAGCTGTCCTCTGGCAGGCCTTACCGCTGGTATGGCTACAACCGTCCGTGCACAAGTATGGGGTACTAAAAAGACCCAAACTTTAGTACACCGACAGGAGCCCCCGGGCCTAGGCCATACACGGGTGCGAGGCGTTGTTGGGCTAGGCCCAAACAATGCACGGGCATGCGTGGCAGGAGTTAACTGTTGTAATCATCTTATTTACCGCGCTCCCCCACTACGCGCATTAAATGCGGGACGTGGGATACGTGCGCGGAACGGCCGCAGTAGTAGTGCGCTCGTAAAAAGGCAGCCCCACGCCTTCCCCATAAAAAGGAATCCGCAGAGGCGCTGCTCATTTACCTCTCGTCATTTCCAATCTGGAAACCACCATCGCCTTCTTCTTCGAGCTTGGAACAGCGCCTCTCCCATTCATCCGCCACCCCCACGTCCTCATCAGCCCCGGCCTCCGCTTCCACAGTCGCCATGCCGCCCAAAGCAAGCAAGGGCAAAGCGGTGAAAGCCGTCGACTCGGATGCAGAGGCGGACAAGCCCGATCTGGTGGAGATGCGGAAGAAACACGTCGTCTTCGCCCCAACGCTTGACAAGCGCGCCCTGATTGAGCGGTACATGTGTATGTGGGGGAAGGAGACGAAGGCTCACCCTGCAACTCGCGTACTCCCAGCTTTCGCCAAGGGTGGCCCAGATAAATTCCCCTTCTTCGCTGCTTACTTTTACTGTGGGCTCTGCCCTCCGTTTTCTGATTTCTTCATCGACATCATGTACACATACGGCTTCCGCCTCTTGGATTTCACGCCGAATGCCGTGACATGCATGTCAGTCTTTGCTCATCTCTGTGAAAATTTCGCCAGAGTAGTCCCTAGCACAGCCCTCTTCCGCCACTACTTCACTCCCCGTATCGAAACGAGAGACGCCCTTTCTGGTTCTATCACCTGGATTCCAAGGGCATGGAATAAGGATATATACCCAGACGGTCTCTACCGTAAGTGGGAGGAATGGCGGGCCGAGTGGTGCTGGATTAAGGAGAAAGATCCTCAGCCGTTCTGTTCGCTCCAACAAACGAAGGTGGTTCAAGGCAAGGACTGGAGCGGCCTCGATCCTCAGGATGAGAAGCTCGCAATCGCAATTACCAGGATCCACCGTCTCAGGGTTGCCGGGCTCACAATAGAAATGGTTGGCGCCGATTTCCTCCACCGCCGCATCGCCCCTCTGCAGAACAAAGGGAGACCAGCCTGGGATTTCAAGAATGCAGCAGATATCATGAGGCTGCGCCCTGGTCTGAACAACAACTTGACAGTCTTGCAGCACACAGCTCTCTGCCACAAACTGTTCAGGCCTGACGGGAAATATAAGTTGCCGGCTGGCGTAATTCCCTTGTGCAACAACTCCGCCTTGAGCTCAATCATCGCCATGATGCCGGAGTTTAACGCTCACGGCCTTGACAGAACTTGGGTTGAGCCATCCTCAGAGCGCACACAAGAGTTCTTTGACAACTTGTCGGAGAAAATCATCCGGGAAGAGCCAACCCTCATCCGCCCCACCACTGATGAAGAAGTGGCGTACATCGCCAGCAGGGCGGAAGAGGCGCATCTTGCCGTGGAAGCCGGCAGCTTTGGCTTCGCGGAAGAGGAAGCCAGTGAAGAAGAAATAGCATTAGAGGAAACCCTTGCCGAGCAAGGCGAAGTTGCCGGGGAACAGAGTGGCATGGTTGCCGGGAGCTCTTCTGTCGAAGACACAGCCAAGGAGCAGCTGCACGAGGAGCCCCCAGTTCCGAAGAAGAAGAAACGTGTTCTTCGGAAAGCCGTCTCTGGCGTCCCAACACATCAACCTCCCTCGAGTGATGAGGTTCCCGGCAAGGGGGCGACCGGCAAGGCTGCGCAATGGCAAGAAGCCCAACAGCAACCCGTGCGACGTACGACACGCGCGACCGCGGCAACAACTGGTGCGGCGGGGGCATCTCATACAACGGCACCAACGGCTGGAGCAGCAGGATCACATCAATCTACTGCTTCTGCCGCAGCCAAGCGTCCCATGACCCCTTCTCCACCTCCTCGCACGGACACTGAAGCGGAGGTTGACTTTGACATCTCCTCTTTTAGTCCGGATAGAGAAGAGTAAGGGTCCTTGCCGCATCTTTCAACTTCTGAATTCCTGGTCTTGTTTAACTCATTTGTTTTGCTTTGGCCTGTCCCCGCAGAGATACGGAAACGTTGGCGCAAAGGATGGCGAAGAAGGCGAAGACTTCAACGGGTGATGAGCCTTCGGCAAGCACCGTAGGTGCGCCAGAGACCATCATCATCAGCCCAGAGCCCAGCCCTCAACGCAGTCTCCAACCCAGCCCCCAGCGTGAGCCCACTACCCATTTTCCGCTGGCGAGCATTGAGGAGAATATCTTCGCTATTGACATCACCGGGCTTGCAGTAGAAGAACGGCAACAAGGAGAGCCATTGGAGGCCGTCCCCGATGTGCCGCCTCCATCGACCACGCCGCCCAGAGATGAACCTTCAGCAAGGGCTTCCACTGGCGAGCCCATTCGTGTTGAAGAGGAGCCGGCAAGCACGGGCACTGGCAATCCTACGTCGGCAACCAATGTTGCCGGGAAAGGAGAAACCACCTCTCAACAGCTCGACACAGGCAAACCGTTTGCCTTGGTGCACTTGTTATTCTTTCTTTATTTTTGGCTTCTTGAACTTCAACCTTGGTCTCATCTTGTTTCCTTTCTTGGTCTTTAGATCTCCCTTCGGCGGAACAAATGGATGTTGATGTTGTCGTCGAAGAGACCGCCAGGGATGCTGCCGTCGAGGCCGACAGAGTCGCAGCTGACGAGGCCGCCAAGGCCGCACAGGAAGAAACCACCAAGGGGTCTGCTGAGGGGGCCAGCAAGGAGACCGGCGATCATACTGACGGCATTCCTGCCGCAGGAGCGCCTGGCGCTACACCGGTCGCGGAGCCCCCAGCTGCCGGCGAGGCGGTTGTCGAGGATCAACCGTCAACATCCGATGCCTCCCCGTCAAGCAGGTACCTTAAGGTTGGCGACAACCTGTTCATCAGCATACCAGGGACGGCAAGCGTTGGGGTGCCAATCGAAGGAGAAACTTTTGATGAAGACGTCATTGCCGCCGCTAGCAGCAGCGGGTCCAGGGAAGAACAACTCCTTCAAGCCATGAGCGACAACTTTCAAAAGCTTCAGGCGCTTAACCGCACCCGAAAGGAGAAGTTGGACTCCAGGGTGGCAGTTGTTGAAGCAGCGGAGGCAGATTTCCAGAAGCGCGTCGAGGAGACACAAGTCTGGTACGCCGAGGCTTTCTAGGAGCTGACGGCTGGCCGGGAGCAACTGAATCAAAGTTGGAGCGAGTTCCTCTTAAAGCAGGCCGATGCCGAGAAGGCACAGGAGGAGGCCGCGCAGCGGGCTGCTGCAGAAGAAGCTCGCTTAACGGAATGCCGCGTCGGGCTCGATGCTTATGAAAAAGATCTTGCCGCTCGCGAGGTGGCGCTTGCCGCCAAGCTCCGCAGCAAGGACGAAGAGATCGAGAAGCTTGTCGCGCGGCGAACCCAGGAGCTGGAGTAGAGACACAAGGAAACACTCGAAGCTCTGGCCATAGACCACGCCGGCAAGTTAAAGGAAGCCATCGATGCTGCCGAAGCTGCAGAGGCCGCCAAGAACGAGCTGGGCGATAAGGTGAAGAGGCTGGAAGTAGATCTTGAGGACCATGGCAAGGAGATCTCAACGCTCAAAGCTGACAGAGAGAAGACTCTCTTCAGCCTGGCGGAGATGCAAGCCGCCATGTCCGATAAGATCAAGGAGCTCACCTCAGCCAATGAATCCATCGCTGATCTGAAACTGAAGCTGGCAACGCTGGAGGAGTCCCTTGAGAACAGCAAAGCTCGCGAGAGGGCTTTGATCAAAGATCTCCAGAGTGAGAAGAGCCTGCTCAACAGCGCCGCCGCCACTTATAATGACTTTGAGAAAGGTGTGAAGATCTGGACTGAGCGCCTTGTCGACATCGCGGAAAGGCTTGCCGCATAATTGTCCACCATGGGCCTGCAGAACTTCAACTACTCTTCTGACGATAGGGTGTCTTCGAGCGCCAAGCTGACCATGTTCTTCGAGAGCATCGTTGACGCCCTCAAGCTGCTCCAGTCTAACCGAGCAACCCATCTGGCCAACGAATCCCGCAAACTCTGCCGGGCCGTCCTCCTCAAGGTGCTCGTCAAAGTGGTGCACAAGAACCCCGGCATCAACCTCACCAATGTTCTTGCTAGCTTGCCGGAGGATGTAGACCTCAAGGCACTCGAAGAGCTTGTCGCACCCATCGTTGACAGAGTGAGCCACGTCAAGCGGGTCGAAGGCCAGTGCAGGGACTAGCTGCTTCGCTTCATTTTGTCGCCACCATTCCATGTCAAAGACAGTTTTATCTTAAGTTAGAATCGCAGCGACCGTCAATGTAATATAACTTGCTATGTTTTGGATGAATGTATGCTATTTCCCTTGTCTGATTTCTTTCTGTATGGTTCATGCCCTACGCTTATCGGGAAGTTGCCGGTGCACGCACCCTTGCCGTGAGCGCTTTGAGGAACGGATCCTTAGCAGCCCGCTAGAGGTGTCGCTACCGACAAGATACTTTGACGTTTTCAGTGCAGCCACTTAAACTGTTGAGCGGACTCGAAACAAAGTAAGGGCGCAACCAATCACGACAAGGTTCCTTCGCGTGCAGGTTTTCCATACAAAAGCCGAAATCGTTCAAGGAAAATAAGTCTACAACAAAAATCTGCTTAAAAGTTTTGCAACTTAGCTTTTTGTTGCTGTACTCCTTATTGCAATATGTCAACTTGAACGTCGCCTGTCGATGTCCATACCATCATTCCCCCCTTCAAACTTGCACGCGAGGAAACCTTTTGTCCTTTGAGAAAAAGAAAGAAGAGAAAATAGAGGTATGGAACCTTGGTGGTTCATTAATGCTTACCGGAAGCAGGTGTAATACAATATCTCAGACAAGCATGCATATAGAATAACATGAAAATCGACAAGAATTGTAAAACGCTTAAGTTTATTCAACTATGCACAGGGTCTGCGCCTGGCTTTGTACAAAGGATCATATGCCCTGCCGGCAAGACTTGTACAAAAGGTGGTTGCCGGGGGACCCGGCAACCGCGCCTTATGGGTAGAACTTACGAAGGTGTTCGATATTCCAGGAATTGCTCACTGGAATGCCATCTTCGGTCTCCAGGCGGACTGCGCCGGGCCTGGTGACTCGTACTACCCGATAAGGGCCTTCCCACTTCGGCGTCAACTTGTTGGAATTCTTGGCCGACTGAACGCGCCGAAGAACAAGGTCGCCTTCCTCAAGGCTTCGGGCATGAACCTTGCGGCTATGATAGCAGCGCAAGGCTTGCTGGTAGCGTGTAGCTCGCACAGCAGCCCGAAGACGATCTTCCTCAAGGAGCGTGGCGTCATCTTGGCGCAGCTGCTCTTGCTCAAGCTCATCATAAGCGAGTACTCGAGGTGACCCGTATATGAGTTCTGTGGGGAGAACTGCTTCTGCCCCGTAGACCAGGGAGAAGGGTGTCTGGCCAGTAGCTCGATTTGGTGTCGTTCTAATTGACCAAAGAACCGCCGGCAGCTCATCAATACAGCGTCTTCCGCACTTGCGCAGCTTGTCGAAAGTTCTTGTTCTGAGACCTCGCAGCACTTCAGCATTTGCCCTCTCCGCTTGGCCGTTGCTTCTCGGGTGAGCAACAGAAGCAAAACAGATTTTGCCGCCAAGGTCTTGGACGTACTGCATGAAGGTGTGGCTCGTGAACTGCGTGCCATTGTCGGTGATGATCATGTTTGGCACACCAAAACGGCACACTATTCCCTTGAAGAACTTGACGGCTGATTGTGCTGTCACCTTTCTCACTGCTTCCACTTCCGGCCACTTCGTGAACTTGTCGATAGCAACGTACAAGTATTCGAAGCCCCCGGCAGCGCGGGGAAAGGGGCCCAATATGTCGAGCCCCCAGACCGAAAATGGCTAGGAAAGAGGGATTGTCTGAAGAGCTTGAGCTGGTTGACGCAATTGCTTTGAATGGAACTGGCACGCTTCACACTTGGTTACTAATGCAGTTGCATCCTGGAGAGCAGTGGGCTAGAAGAAACCTTGCCGGAAAGCCTTGCTGACAAGAGCTCTTGAGCTTATGTGGGAGCCACATATGCCTCCATGTATCTCTGCCAACAGCTCTAGTCCATCCTCCCGAGGAATACACTTCAATTTCACACCGTTCGGTCTCTTTCTGTACAGTACGTTGTCCATGAACTGGTACATACTAGACTGATGGGCTACTTTCTCCGCTTCTTCCTGTTCTTCAGGGAGTTCTCCTGTTTGAAGGAACTGGACGATGTGCTGTGCCCATGTTGGAGCCTGTGGCTCGACAACAAGGACTAAAGGCATATCTTCGGCCGTGGGAGCGTTTGTCTCTACGGCAAGGGCTTGAGGCCCTGCCGGAGCCCGTGGCTCCCCGGCAAGCTTGGCGTCGTTCCCGGCAACTTCCTTGCCGGCGGCTTCTGGAAGCTCTGCAGGAAAGTACTGGCCGGAACTCAACTTCCTTCTTTTGTCTTGCCTCGTCGATGGTGTTACGAATGGCTGAGTTAAGCGGAGCACAAAAGTTCCTGGTTCCACGGGTAACTTGAGGGCAGCACGTTTTGACAGGTCGTCGGCAATGTTGTTCTCCGCATGAGGAACATGCTCTGTTTGCAACCCGTCAAAACGCTCCTCCAGCTTTCTCACTTCATCTACATATGCTTCCATCAACGGACTCTGATAGTCTTTGTTAACTTGCCTGACGACAAGCTGTGAGTCACCTCTGACGATGAGCTTCTTAATTCCAAGGTCCGTCGCGATCCTGAGACCGGCAAGCAGCCCTTCATATTCCGCAGTGTTGTTTGTCGATCTCTCCCGGGGAAAGTGCATCTGAATTACATACTTGAGGTGCTCTCCGGTGGGTGCGACAAGCAGCACGCCAGCACTGGCGCCTTGCAGCGAAAAAGCCCCATCAAAGTACATAATCCATTCTCGATCTGTTTCCTTGCCGGGGATAGTTGTCTCTTGAATTTCTTCGTCTGGCGTCGGTGTCCATTCTGCAATGAACTCCGCCAAGGCTCTGCTCTGAATAGTTGAAGTGCTTTCAAACTTGAGACCAAAGCTTGATAGTTCCAACGCCCACTCCACAATTCTGCCGGTCGCATCTGGATTTCGTAAAATCCGCTGCAACGGGAAGCGAGTGACGACGGTGATTTCATGTGCCTGGAAATAATGGCGCAGTTTCCTCGAGGCCATAAGGAGGCCGAAGAGCAACTTCTGCACGCCAGAATATCTTGACCTAGCCCCCTATAATAGGGAGCTGACAAAATAGACTGGGCGCTGCACCATCTTCTTCTGTGTTGCTTCATTCGGTTGCGCAGATCCTGCCTTGTCGGCACCAGACTCTGCCGGGGAGAATCCCAGCTTGTCGCTTGACGGGCTTGCTGCTGCCGCTGCTTCTTCGTCGACTTCTCTCTGCGCCACTAATGCAGCACTAACCACTTGATTCGTTGCCGCTAGATATAGCAGCAACGGCTCTTGTGGTTTAGGCGCAACTAGTGTTGGCAGAGAGGAGAGGTACCTCTTCAAGTCCTGCAGCGCTGCCTCCGCTTCCGGAGTCCATTTCATTGGACCTGCCTTCTTCAAAATTTTGAAAAAAGGCAGGGCGCTCAGCGGATTTGGAGATGAACCTGCTCAGAGCAGCAACGCAGCCGGCAAGTCGACGCACATCTTTGACACGTCTTGGTGCTTCAATCTGCTCAATTGCCTTGATCTTGTCGGGATTTACTTCGATTCCACGTTGAGACACAAAGAACCCGAGAAGCTTGCCGGATGGAACGCCAAACACACACTTCTCAGGATTGAGCTTCAGATTGATCTTGTGCAAATTTGCAAATGTCTCTTCTAAATCTTGTATGAGCGGTGCCTTGTCCTTGGTTTTAACCACTATGTCATCCATATAAGCTTCCATATTTCTATGTAGCTGGGGCTCAAAACCAATTTGGACCGCTCTTGCAAACGTTGAACCAGCACTTTTCAACCCGAAAGGCATGCGTATGAAGCAATACGTGCCACATGGGGTGATAAATGCGGTTTTCTCTTCATCTTCCTTCGACATGAAAATCTGATGATAGCCTGAATAAGCGTCAAGAAACGACAGCAAATCGCAGCCAGCAGTGGAGTCCACAATCTGGTCGATGCGCGGCAAGGGAAAAGGATCTTTTGGACATGCTTTATTGATATCTGTATAATCAATACACAGCCTCCATTTTCCATTCGCCTTGCGCACTACAACTGGATTGGCCAACAATGTTGGATGGAGGACTCCTCTGACTAAACCTGCCGCTTCTAGCTTCCTGATTTCTTCGGCAATTAATTCTTGCCGCTCCAAAGCTTGCTTCCTGACCTTCTGCTTGACGGGCCGCACGTGAGGACAGACAGCAAGGTGGTGCTCGATTACCTCCCTGGGAACACCGGGGATATCAGATGGTTGCCATGCAAACACATCGACATTCGCCCGCAGGAAGGCAATGAGCGCGCTTTCCTATTTTTCATCGAGGGTGAAACTTATGGTGAAAGTTCCTCCCGTACCATCCTCCTTGACGGGCACCTTCTTAGTTTCTGGTGGTGCTGCCTTGGATTTCTTGCTCTTGCCGGTGGAGCTCTCTGGCACATCCTCAACGGGAGCGCAGCACTCCGAGGAGGTGCGCTTGCCGGAGTGTGTGCTAGAGGTCTTGCCGGTCTTCTTCCCCCCGGGAGCTTCGGCGGCAAGAGCAAGTGCCTTGGCGGCAGGTGCTGCAACTGCCTCCCGGTAGAGTTGGTCGGTGAAGATAAGCGCATCCTTCTTGTCAGAGTGGATAGTGATGACGCTCATCGGCCCGGGCATCTTTAAAGTATTATAGGCGTAGTGTGATGCTGCCATGAACTTGGCCAGCGCCGGGTGACCAAGAATCCCATTATATGGCAATGGAATCTTGGCGACGTCGAAGACGATCTTCTCTGTTCTGTAGTTCAGCTCACTACCAAATGTTACTGGCAGCGTGATCTTGCCCTTTGGCTGGCTCCTTCCTGGGTTGATCCCTTGAAACGTGCCCGTTTCTTCGAGATCTTCGTCAGGAATTTGCAACTTCTTAATCACATCAGGCGAGATCAAGTTCAAACCGGCCCCACCATCAACTAACATCTTTGTCACCTTGAGGTTGCGGATCGTTGTTGAAACCAACAATGGCAAACACCCGACCGCAGTTGTGCGATCAGGGGATCCTCGGCGTCAAAGATGATAGGCGTGTGGGACCATTTCAATGGTTTCCGGGCATCGACCGACGGCTCTGCCGCATTAATCTCGCGCGCCCACTGTTTGAGTCGGTGGTGAGAGGAATGCAACGAGGCGCCTCCGTCAACGCACATGGCTTCTGTAGCTTTCTGGAACTTGTGCTCGCTGGACTCGTCGCCCTCTTCGTCATCATCGTCACCCTCCTGTTCCTTGTCGCGGCCTCGAGCGGGCCTCTCCTTACTTGCTTGGCCTTGCCGTGGCGACCTCCTCGACCACCGTGTTTCTTGCCAAACCCCTCAGCGCCATCCTGGGCCTTCTCCTTGTCTCGCCTCTCATACTCGGCTTTCTGCTTTTCGACAAGCTACTCAACTTGCCGGCAGATTTGAAGATCGTGACCCTTGGTGCGATGGATCTTGCAGTACTGCTTGTCGGAGCGCTCCGGCTTGTCGGCAGCCGCCAAGGCCTGACATGCGGCACACCCGGCAACCTCCTTGCTGGGGCCATCAGTCTTGACCTTCTTGGCGGTGCTGGGGTTGCCGGATCCCTCGACGGCAAGCACGGCCTTGCCCTTGCGCTTCCTGTTACGCCGTCGTCCTTTCTTCGCCGAGGTGGTGGCGTCTTCTCCTTCAGAGTCGATTTCCGCGCCAGCATCCTTGCCGGGGAATCTCCTCCCCTCCTCGGCCCGAGCACACTTGTCGGCCAGAGCATAGAGTTCGGCGACATCCCTGACTTTGTTCATTGCCAGCTCTTCCCGCATCTTGCGGTTGCGCACATTCTGATGAAACGCACTGATAACAGCGGCAGGATGAACGTCTGGGATGTTGTGCTGTATACGGCTGAATCTCTGTATGTACTTGCGCAAGGATTCGCCCTCTTTCTGGGGGATGAGATGTAAATCGCTTTCCTGGCCAGGAGCCTGGTGGCCTCCGGTAAAGGCGCCAACAAACTCATGACACAAATTTGCCCAGGAGGAAATGGAATTCTCCGGCAGATGCATCAACCACGACCTGACGTTGGGCTTAAGCACCAACGGGAAGTAGTTGGCGAATATCTTGTCGTCTCGAGCTCCGGCAGCCTACACCGCAATGGTGTAGACGCTCAGGAATTCTGACGGGTGAGTCTTGCCGTCGTATTTCTCCGGCACCTCCGGCTTGAAAGTTCGGGAATTGGGCCACTGGACTCGCCGCAGCTCACGGGTAAAAGCTGGACAACCCACCTCGTAAGGCAAGTTACCAGAATACCCCAGCGCAGGCTCGTCTACAGTGGGTCCCGCGTGCCTGTCGGATTGATGGCGCGCTTCCCGCCGCCGCTCGATGGTAGTTCGAGCGTCTTCTTTGTTCCGTTCCTGAAGAACTTGACGTTGATCGCGGCGAACCCGCGGATCAGACGACGCCGTGGAATCGTCATCACGGGTGTCAACCCGCCGAGTTAGCGACCGCTTTTGTCGTAGCAGAGGGGAGCACATCATAGTCGTACCGCCTCCGGTCTTTTCGTCATCAGCACGCACCGGCTCGGTGGACTGCCGCCGCAAAGGCCCCGCCTGCTGCGGCCTGTCATCATTGGCAAAGCCGATGAGGCTCTGGATTGCAGATCTCCATTCTTCCAGCTTCTCCGCAGCGGGAGGGAAGTCTAGGAGCAGCTGAGCTCGTGCCAACGCTTTTGCCGGTGTAGGCGGCGGCGAAAGGTGCGAAGAACGTGAGGTGCTCTGACTCCTAACTGTGTTAGAAGGAGCTCCATCATGATCTTGCGATCGCGCCCTGCTTCCACCGGGATGTTGGCGTGTATACTGGCCCCGTGCATCTTGGGAGTGATGTGCAGGGTTTTTTCCATGGAGGCGCCTGGAACCACCAACGTCGCGGTGCTGCCCGTCGCGCACGACCTGAGAAGGCCGCGGCGCGTGCGCCGGCGTGGGTGTCTTGGAAGGTGCCGTCCCGTCCTTGGAGTTCGCTGCGCCACCCGTAGGTAGCACGGCTCCGTCCTTAGACCTGGCGCTGTTGCGAGGGACGCCGCTCGCCTGGCTCTGATCGCCAGAACGTCGTGGAGGCTCAAGACCTCCACCTCCTCCACCAGCGCCCACGCCGTCGCCCGTCTGTGTGGGTACGGGCAGGCCGGACGCGGATGGATCAACCGCCGTAGCGCCCTTCTTCTTGGGAGCCATGATGACGAAAGTGATCAAGAACTGGCGCGCTGACCGCTAGATCGGGTTCGCGCAACCTTTCCCCCTACCTGGCGCGCCAAAGATGTCGGCGTACGACACCTATGGGATCGCGTGGATCCCTTTTACGGTTCGGCTAGGGAAAAGATGTACACAAAGAGCGGATCCAACGATCAACGCGGGGATCTTTACCCAGGTTCGGGCCGCTGAGAAGCGTAAAACCATACTCCTGCTTTTGTTTATTGTGGGTGTTCTTAAGCTCAAGTACACGGAGCGCTTGTGATGAACAGTACGTTCATGAAGCAGCTACGCATGCAGAATGGGCCAGAAGGTCCTCCTCCTCTGTAGCTTCGCCTTGGGCCTCCTTTTATACGTCCAAGGGGTCACCAACAGTGGCGAACAGCTCGTACAAGAGGTGTAAAGTTGCTACAGTGTTACATGATTATCACTGATGACTTAGGACGAAACGCATTAAATGCTCTACTTAGTTGTCCCTTACTTTCTTGGGGGCGGAAAAAGAGACCGTCCCATCAGCGCCGCTTAACCCCATCCACCGTCAATGCCATGACACGCATCCAGGAGGACAAGCCCTAAACGACAGACTGGTCGCTGCGCTGGAGCGGTGGCAGGGTAGTGGGATCTTGCCGGGTGCGAGGCCTTGCCGGGTGCAAGGCCTTGCCGGGTCTTCGCGAGCCTTCCCAGCAAGATCTTGCCGGGAACCCAGCCTTCGGTCTTCTGTCTTCTGATCATTAGCTTGAATGCCTTCTTGATATTCTTGTATCTATTTCCAGCTGTCCTCTGGCAGGCCTTACCGCTGGTATGGCTACAATCGTCCGTGCGCAAGTATGGGGTACTAAAAAGACCCAAACTTTAGTACACCGACACTGTTGTGTTGGATAGAGTGTAGACAAATAATTTAATTGCCATCGGTCATATCTTTTTGCTAATAATTCTTATCAGTTTCCTCGCTTGATGCTGGTTCATGAATATCTCATTGCCCCATACGCAAAAAGGGTCGACGCGTGGATCTTTGCCTAGGACATATGTACCTACAAGTGACAAGTCAATATTAGAAGCTAAAAAGTGTCCAGCCATGGATTTGTATGCACTACATTATGGAACGGAGGCAGTATAAGCCGAGGGATGAAACTAACCTCGGTGGAAAATGCTGGCCACTCCCGTTGTTGTCCTGCAAAAGTACATGGAAAGGCGTGATAAGTACTACAGGCTTAACATCAACCAAATATAGCCATGGTAAACAACATCTCAAAATGACAGCTTGAATGTGTTGGTTTCAGCATGATGTTAAATCAGTTAAAAAATGGAAGGGAATGTTAAGTACAACAGGCTTAACAGGGACCAAATATTGCAATTCAAACAGGTACTGTTGAAAATGAAAAGAACATAGCTCATGTTTAAACATCACACCGCATAAATGTGTAAAACTGAAATAAAGGGCATGTGTTAACTTCACCAGGCATAACAGGAACCAAATATAGCTGTTCGAACTGGTATTGATGAAATCGAACTGCACGGTTCATACTTGCACATAATGAACATCACATTGTGAATAACTGAAATAAACAAGGCATATATGCTCACTATAACAACCTAATATAGCCATTGAAAACTGGACAGAGGCTCACTGCAACCAACCTAACAAGCAAATACAGATAAACAAGGCACCTGCTTGAAAACTGGACAAAGGATCACTGCAACCAACCTAGCTAACAAGCAAATACAGATAAACAAGGCATCTGCTTGAAAATTGGACAAAGGCTCACTGCAACCAACCTAACAAGCAAATACAGATAAACAAGGCATCTGCTTGAAAACTGGACAAATGCTCACTGCAACCAACCTAACAAGCAAATACAGATAAACAAGGCATCTGCTTGAAAACTGGACAAATGCTCACTGCAACCAACCTAACAACCAAATACAGATAAACAGGGCATCTTCTTGAAAACTGGGCAAATGCTCACTACTACCAACCTAACAACCAAATACAGATAAACAAGGCATCTACTCACTATAAACAACCAAATATAGCCATTCGTGAAACTGAAGTGGACAATTCATACTTAAACATCAGATAGCCCTATTGAACATTACATTTTTGCATAACTGAAATAATTAAACACGACACAGTCAAAACATCGCATGGCAAAAGCTACTACCACAATGGGTACGAGTTGGCTAGCTAGAAAAAGTAAGATTTGCTTATAGGATATTGCCTCACTTGTCATGGACGGGATCCTTCCACTTGGAAGAGCACAGACCCAGGGTGCGAACCCTGATGTCGCAGATGGGCTGTCTCACCTTGGAAGAGCCGTAGTGGGTGCCCTTCGTGTGGTCGTGGTCGATGAGATCTGACTTGGCAGCTGACGATCCCAAGCCACCGCCGTAGAACATGTCCTTCAGAAATGACATAATGGGCTCGATGGAGTACAAGGATCGCAAATCCTTGACCGCGAGGTGGAGGAGATAAGCGACGGGGCCTTCGAAGAGATCGATGGCGGTTGAACCAGAGGCATTGGGGATGGACCACTTAACCTGTGACATGGCCCACGTGAAGCCTTCGCTATCGATGAGCTTGATGTCGAAGCCGGTGATAACCCACAAGTATAGGGGATCGCAACAGTTTTCGAGGGTAGAGTATTCAACCCAAATTTATTGATTCGACACCAGGGGAGCCAAAGAATATTAGCAAGTATTAGCAGTTGAGTTGTCAATTCAACCACACCTGGAGACTAAATATCTGTAGCAGAGTGATCAGTAGCACAGTAGTATGATAGTTTGATAGTAGTAGCAATAATAGTAACGGTAACAGTAACGGTAGCAGCAATAGTAGTAGCAATTGTAACAGTAGTAGCAACAGTAGTAACTTAGCAAGGACAATATGTGAAGAACTCGTAGGCATTGGATCAGTGATTATATTGGATAACATTCATCATGTAACATTCATAACCTAGGGCGACACAGAACTAGCTCCAATTCATCAATATAATGTAGGCATGTATTCCGTATATAGTCATACGTGCTTGCGATAAGAACTTGCATGACATCTTTTGTCCTACCCTCCCGTGGCAGCGGGGTCCATAAGGAAACTAAGGGATATTAAGGCCTCCTTTTAATAGAGAACCGGAACAAAGCATTAACACTTAGTGAATACATGAACTCCTCAAACTATGGCAATCACCGGAAAGAATCCCAATTATTGTCACCTTGGGGTATGCGGATCATAACACATAGCAGGTGCGTATAACTTGCAAGATCGGATCAAGAACACAAATATATTCATGAAAACATAAAGGGTTCAGATCTGGAATCATGGCACTCGGGCCCTAGTGACAAGCATTAAGCATAGCAAAGTCATAGCAACATCAATCTCAGAACACAGTGGATACTAGGGATCAAGCCCTAACAAAACTAACTCGATTACATGATAAATCTCATCCAACTCATCACCGTCCAGCAAGCCTACGAAGGAATTACTCACTCCCAACGGTGAGCATCATGAAATTGGTGATGAAGGATGGTTGATGATGACGATGCCGGAAGATCCCCCTCTCCGGAGCCCCAAACGGACTCCAGGTCTGGCCTCCCGATGAATAACAGGAGGGGCGGCGGCTCCGTATCGTGAAACGCAATAAAACTTCCTCTCTTATTTTTTTCTCTGGAATTGTGAATTTATAGTGTTGGAATTAGGTCAGACGGAGCCACGTGGGCCCCACGAGGTACCAGGGCGCGCCTGGGGGGTGGCGCGCCCTGGTGCCTCGTGGGCACTGGGTGGCTCCCCTCTAGTAGGTTTTGGCTCCAATATTTTTAATATATTCCATAAAAAATCTCCAAAAAGTTTCATCCAATTCCAAGAACTTTTATTTCTACACAAAAAACAACACCATGGCAATTCTGCTGAAAACAGCGTCAGTCCGGGTTAATTCCATTCAAATCATGCAAATTAGGGGCCAAAACAAGAGCAAAAGTGTTTGGAAAAGTAGATACGACGGAGACGTATCAACTCCCCCAAGCTTAACTCATTGCTTGTCCTCAAGCAATTCAGTTGACAAACTGAAAGTGACAAAGAAAAACTTTTACAAACTCTTTTGTTCTTGTATTTATATATATGCTTAAATAGCACCCAAGTTTTCAGCAAAGATTATAACTAACCATGCAAATGATAACTCTTAGAAATTATATTCACTCATATCAATGGCATAATCAACTAGAGAGCAATAATAAGATATCTCAAATGCCAACACTTTGTCAAAACAATTATGATATAATATGACAACATGGTATCTCGCTAGCCCTTTCTGAGACCGCAAAACATAAATGCAGAGCACCTCCAAAGTTCAAGCAGTGACTAAACATTGTAATTCATGGTAGAAGAGATCCAGTCATGATGCACACAACATTAACTACTCACAATGCATGAGAATGACAATAGTGCTCTCAGGACTGGTGCTTGTTTGAGAAGGTGATGACTCAACAATAAAAGTAAAATAACATAAAAGTAAATAGATAGGCCCTTCGCAGAGGGAAGCATGGATTTGCAGAGGTGCCCGAGATCGAAGCTTAAATCAGATATAGATAAAATTTTGGGAGGTATGCCTTTCCTGTCAACGTCACGATCGAAAGTTTTCAATATCGTCCATGCTAAACACATTAGCGGCGGTTCCCAAGCGATAAAGTAAAGTTTACTCCCCCTCCACCTACAATCACAAACCATGGCTAGCCGAATCCTTGGGTGCCCTCCATACCAACAACTTTCCGGGGGAGTTTGTTTTATTATTTTGCAATTTTAATAGTGGGACTGGGCATCCCGATTACCAGCCCCTCTCGTGCAAGGACAAGTGAATAAACACTCATCATGAGAATAACCCGCTTAGCATGGAAGATACTGACCACCCCCTGTAGCTCCATGAGTGGTACGGGCACACAAAACGGATGTTCATTTGAATATTTAGAGGTGGCACATGCAAATTTACTTAGAACGGCAGAGTAATACCGCATATAGGTAGATATAGTGGACTCATCTGGAATAACTTTGGTTTAAGGGTTTTGATGCACAAGCAGCATTCCCGCTTAGTACAGGCGAAGGCTAGCAAATAGGTTGAGAAGCGACCAGCTAGAGAGCGAAAATGGTCATAATCATGCATTATGAATAATCAACATTGAATACTAGCATGAGTAGGATATAAGCACCACGAACATAAATATCGTGGAGGCTATGTTGGTTTTGAATCAACTACATGCATGAGCATGTGCCAAGTCAAGCCACTCGAAACATTTAGAGGAGGATACCATATCATCATACTACATCACAAACATTTTAATGCATGTTGACACTTAAGATAAATCATTATCCACTCCTAGCTACTTAAGCATGGCATGAGCAACTATAATCTCTAATTGTCATCATAAACATGTTTAATCATAACATGCTGAATCATGGATACTGAGTTAAACATATTTACAAAAACAAAGAACAAATTGAGTTCATACCCGCTTTTCCTTGCCACAGTCACTTCATCAAATCATCGTCATTATTGCCTTTCACTTGCACGACCGAATGATATGAAAATGAAAATAGTGCAAGTGTGTCGTTGACTAAGCTGGAATCTGCAAGCATTTTATTCAAAGGAGAAGACAAGGCAATATGGGCTCTTTGTTAAATAAACAATAATGCATATGAGAGCCACTCAACATTTTCATCGTGGTCTTCTCCTTACAATGGCTCAACCAAAGAAAAGAATTTCAGAGAAACACACTGAAATATTTTTGGAGTTTTTAGTTTTTCTAAAGGAAGCAAAACAAGGAGGAAAACGAAAAACGAGAAAAACTATTTACACGGGAAAGCTCCCAACAAGTAAAAGAAGAAACGAGAAATATTTTTGGGTTTTCTTTTACTACTACGAAACTACAACTAATTAAACTAAAAAGAAAAACCAAAAAGAAGCGAAAAATGTTTTTGGATTTTCTCAAGTTTTTCGAACACACTAGAAGAAAGCGAGAAAATAAAACTAGCATGGATTATACAATGAAAAAGTATGAACACCGACAACTGGAATTAAAAGCGTAAGCATGTAATATCGGTGAGAAATACGTACTCCCCCAAGCTTAGGCTTTTGCCTAGCTTGGTCTACTGCCATGGCTGTCCTGGATAATAATCGAAATGGTAGCTCGCAGAGGCGTTCTGAGCCGCCTCCTTAGCCAGACGAGCAGCCTCGATAGCCGCATTGTACTCGTGCACCTCACTCTCATGAAGAAAATATCTCTGTTTGTCCTGAAAATCAAAGAGGGCAGGAGCAGGCAAAGCAACATACACAGAGTGATATTTATTAAAAACTAAGTTATATTCATAACCCTGTGCGTTGCGTTTTAAGAACCTATGTTCCCGCATTGCTTCGAAATTCAAATATTTATAAGGCAAGAGGGGATCATTGAACTTGGGAGACACCCCTAACTTTGCAGCTAAGCGAGAGGCATAAATTCCTCCATACAAATCACCATTACCCACGTTACACTACAGCCTACGTGCAACAATAGCCCCAAGATTATAAAGTTTGCTACCAGTCAAAGCTGTATGAATAAGATTCAGATCAGGGGCACAAAGTTAACTACAGTCTTGCTTACCAACAACACATTTACCATTAAAAAGCGCAAAGTACCGAATAGCGGGGAAGTGAATGCTAATTATTCTAGCCTGCGTGATTCCCCTATCCTCACCATTGCAAAGGCTGTTAAGAAACAACTCATAATCAGATCTTGGTGGCTCATCTAACGAACCCCAATAAGGAATTTTGCATGCATCACAGAATTCTTCTAGAGACATATTATAAGATTTGTCATAGAGGTGAAATAAAACTCTAGAAGTGCGCGGGTGATAATCGAAGTTTTGAGTGAAGGAATGAGTGAGGTTGTAATGCTGTGGCGGCTTATCTACGATAAAAGCGGAGAGCTCGGCATTGTGAATATATTGGTCAAATTCTTCCTTCATGCCTCCACCTAGCATGAACTCGTTGCACGGCCATCGACACGATTTTGCTTCGGCACCTCGCACTGAACTTGCCCTTGGTTCCTCATATGATTGGCGTGTCGAGCTTTCACTTGATGACGCTTCCGAGAGCCTCCTCCTCGAAGAACTTCTCCGGAAAATATTCATTTTCCTAAGAACAAATTCCATTTACTTGAAATTGTTTCTTCGGAAAGTGCACCGTATGTTCATTACCATTGATATGAAAAGTGACCTTGCTTTTGTTGCAATCAAGAACAGCCCCTGCAGTATTCAAGAAGGGTCTACCAAGGATAATCGACATGTTGTCGTCCTCGGGCATATCAAGTATAACAAAGTCTATTAGAATAGTAACATTCGCAACTACAACGGGCACATCCTCACAAACACCGATAGGTATGGCAGTTGATTTGTCAGCCATTTGCAATGATATTTTAGTGGGAGTGAGTTTATTCAAATAAAGTCTTTTATATAAAGAGAAAGGCATAACACTAACACCAGCTCCTAAATCACACAAAGCGGTTTTGACATAATTTCGTTTAATGGAGCATGGTATAGTTGGTATTCCTGGATCTCCTAGTTTCTTAGGTACTCCATCCTTAAAAGAATAATTTGCAAGCATGGTAGAAATTTCAGCTTCAGGTATCTTTCTTTTGTTTGTGACAATGTATTTCATGTATTTAGCATAAGGAGGCATCTTTATAATATCAGTCAAACGAGTGCGCAAAAAGACTGGCCTAAGCATTTCAGCAAAGCGTTCAAATTCTTCCTCATCCTTTTTCTTAGATAGTTTAGGAGGAAAGGGCATGGGTTTTTGAACCCATGGTTCTCTTTCTTTACCATGTTTTCTAGCAACGAAGTCTCTTTTATCATAACGTTTATTTTTAGAAGGTGGGTGATCAAGATCAACAGCAGGTTCTATTTCAACATCATTATCAGGTTCTTTATCATTATCTGGTTGGATGTCCACATGAGCATCATCATTATTATTATTATCAGGTGGTTGTTCATTACCAGATTGTGTTTCAGCATTAGAAATAGAAACATCATTACTATCTTCTAAGGGTTTTTCTACCTCAGGTTCACTAGAAGTATGCAAAGTCCTATCATTTTTCTTTTTCTTTTTCTTTTTAGATGGACTAAGTGCATCAACATTAATTCTTTGAGAGTCTTGTTCAATT